>CAMZMU010000096.1:24341432-25590119 GCA_947311845.1 Poa pratensis
CTTAGTGGGTAAGCATTACTCCTTTGAACTCAAACTGTATTGAACAAGCAGACCCGGTTTTCAATTCTCACTGTTATACTTTATCTTACCCAGGCCCTCGCGATGGAAACCTTCGCAAGACTGCTGCGGAGAAGATCAAGTGCATGTACACGCTGACACGTCAGCTGTACTTTGGCAGCTGCGAGGTCATCAAAGCCGCAAGGAACTGGGAGAACCCGCCAAGCGCATACACTGAGGTCCTTGGGCATCTGTCAACAATGCCACAATGGATTCATCTGTTGAAGAGATCTGCGTGCAGGGCCGGGTGATGCGAGGTCTTGCTTTGGCAAAGGCCTACCATCCCCAGCTAAACCCGGCTCCTCTGAAGAATGGCTTTCCCCAATATAACACTGATGGCAAGGAATTTGACAAGAAGTGCTACTCCCGGGTTGTGAAGCAAACCCGGCACGTTGCCACTGTGATTGCCAGCAAATGAAGCTCACCACGCTGCAGTATGGATACACCGAAGACAAGAGAGATCATGGATGACGAGCCACAACGCATCGATCCCTTCAAAGCTACAAGGATTCCATTGATCCAGCAAAGGTTGCACCCAGTACCTCCGCTGCGCCAAGCTCTTCTACACCAAGTGTTCCTCCTCCATCACGAGCCACCGTTGAAGAAGATGATGAAAGCTACTTCCAATCACTTCAACAAGTCACCCGGCGCAAGATCAAGGCCAAGGAACAAGGAGACAGAAGCTGACCCGGCGGCCGCCAAGGAAGATGACCCGGCAAAACCACTGAGGAGCAACCATCCAGCTCGCCGCCCGTGACCCGGCTCCTGAAGCCGAGGCTTGAAAAACTCATGCAGATGCTTTTATCTCTGCAAAAAAACAATTTCATTCGGCCCTTTGGGCAGGTTATTGTAATAACTTAGCACTTTTATCCTTGCTTGCAGTGGTGTAGTAGTACACCTTTGAAACTTTGCTTTTATTACTTGAAACTTTTGTTTATGATATCTCTCTGTGGTTTTGATGACCCTTTTGATTTCTTTAACTGTGAGTTGGCTTTCGCATGGATTCTCTGTCGCAACTTCTCTGACAAAAACAGGGTCAAACCAAGTCCCATTGGGCCTCATGGTTGATTGAATTTTCAGGTGAGCAATCAGGCCATAAATTTGCGAGTCACATCAAACTCAACAGCAAGACAACCAAGAATAAACTGGTGGCATAAAAGCCGGGTCTTGGGATTGCAGCTACAACTATTCAAGTAAGAGCCCCCAAGACCCGGATCAATGTTTATAAAGTAAAGGCTTCAACTATGCACATTACCCCATTGATCCAGATACTAGTGTGACGCCTCAATGGGCATCTATCAAGATAAAAATAACTTTGCAACTATACTATAACATAACTATATCAAAAAGATAGATAAAAGCTGTAAAACTAAACATGCATACTAAAAAAAATACTAAATGAACCTGAAACTTTCTCTGCCGGGTCATGGAAAATTATGTGACCCGGGAATTCTCAAAGCCGGGTCTTGGAAGGACAAGCTATGTCACCTTAATGACAAGCCCCCAAGACCTAGCACATCATCAACTGCACATCTTTTCAACTCAATTTTTCAGAGAACTGCCGGCTTTCATAACGAAAACTGAAAAGTAAACTGAGAACACAAATTTCTGTTCAACCTTCACTTTATTGATAGAAAAGGTTAGGTCAGCAAGCCGCCTCATTAAAAACCTTCCAGTCCCCTTAGGTACCCTGGTAAGGAAAAGAGCGCGTCTGAAACCTGCTGCCTGTTACATCGTGTGTTACATCTGATATCTCAATCTCATGCTAAGTATAATATGGGCGCAGCTGGGCAATGTTCCATGGCCGCTCGCGCTCCTCTAATGAAGAAGTGGAATGTGTTGTGTCGTTCACATACAGATTTCTCTCTAGCATCCACCAAATAATACGAACCATTGTGCAGATTCTTGCTTATGATGAAAGGCCCTTCCCACGGAGGAGATAACTTGTGCATCCCTTCCTTGGATTGCGTCCATCGCAGCACTAAGTCACCCTCCTGGAAAGTACGAGTTCTAACCCGGCGCTGTGATACCGCCTCAAATCTTGCTGATAAATTGCAGATCTTGCCAATGCTTGTTCTCTATTCTCCTCAAGCAAGTCCAAAGAATCTTGCCGGGTTTGCTCATTCTCAGCTTCAACGTAAGCCGCCACTCTAGGCGAGTCATGTATAATGTCACTTGGGAGTACTGCCTCTGCCCCATACACCATGAAGAAGGGCGTCATCTTTGTAGATCTATTTGGCGTTGTATTGATTCCCCAAACCACGGATGGTAACTCTCAACCCACGCTCCGGCGGCTCTGATGCACGGGACCCGAGGCGTGGTTTTAAACCTCGCAGTAACTCTTGATTTGCTCTTTCTACTTGCCCATTGGCCTGTGGATGAGCAACTGAGGCCACATCCAAACGTATACCATTGTTTCCGCAAAACTTTGCCATCTCTCCAAGTGACATGTTGGTTCCATTATCTGTGATGATGCTATGAGGATACCCAAACCTATGTATGATTTTCTTCACAAACTTTACTGCTGTAGCTGCCTCACAATTTGTAACTGGCATCACCTCAACCCACTTTGTAAACTTATCAATGGCAACCAAGAGGTGGGTTTTCTTGCAAGGGGACATATGAAAGGGACCCACCATATCAAGCCCCCAGACTGCAAAAGGCCAGTCAAAGGTATTGTTCGCAATTCCTGAGCCGGCACATGAACTTGCCTTGCATATCTTTGACACCCATCACATCTGCTCACCAGCGTTCTGCATCTGCCTGGGCTGTGAGCCAGAAAAACCCGTGTCTAAATGCTTTTGCCACTAGTGATCTTGTTGATGCATGATGACCACAATCTCCCTCATGGATTTCTTCAAAATTTGCCGGCCTTCCTTTCCAGATACGCATCGCTGAAATACTCCTGACACGCTCTTTTGTACAATTCACCATCAATGACCACGTAAGCCTTAGCCCGGCGCTGGATTTGCCGGGACACAACTTCCTGTGGTGGCAACTCCCCTCGCAGAAGATACGCTAAGTAAGGTTCTGTCCACTCTGGAATTTCCCGGGTTGCTGCTACCAACTGTGAATCCGGGTCATCTTGACATGCAAGTTCTTCCTCATCTTGAAGCTTGACTGACGGAGTCCACAATTCATCTAAGAAAACATTGGGTGGAACCGGCTCTCTGCGTGAGCCGAGTCTTGATAAAGCATCTGCAGCGTCATTTTTCCTGCGATCAATGTGATCCACCTGTAGCCTGAGAGAAGAACCCGGCTACCCTATCCACCTCTCTTCTGTAAGCCGCCATTGTTGCATCCTTTCTATCCCACGTTCCTGAAACTTGCTGTGCCACAGGTCTGAATCTCCATAGCACTTGATACGCTTGATATTCATCTCCTTTGCCATGCGCAAACCATGCAGCAAGGCCTCATACTCTGCCACATTATTGGAACAATCAAAGTGAATTTGCAACACATAACTCAACTTGTCACCTTTTGGAGATGTTAACACAACTCCGGCTCCTGAACCTTGCTCTTGCTTAGACCCGTCAAAATGCATAACCCAGGATTTGATACTTGGTGTAAGGGGTGGTGCACTTAACTGTGTCCAATCATTAAGAAAATCAGCCAACGCTTGAGACTTGATGGCTGTACGAGGCTCATAGTTGATATGATACGGCCCCATCTCTATTGCCCACTTGGCAACTCTTCCTGTAGCTTCTGAATTTCTGATAATATCTGCCAATGGAATTGAACTAACCACTGTGATTGGATGCTCCTGAAAATACGGCTTCAACTTTCTACTTGCCATGAAAACACCAAACACCAATTTCTGCCAATGTGGATAGCGCTGCTTTGCCTCTGAAACCTCACTGACGTAATAGACCGGCCTCTGACCGGGTTTTCTTTCCCTGCCTCCTTACGCTCGACCACCACCACAGCGCTAACAGCCTGAGGCCCGGCGGCGATGTATTAACATGGGCTCTTTGGGACCCGGCGCCGCAAGTATTGGCGCCTCTGACAGCTGCTTCTTGAGAGCTTCAAATGCCTCATCTGCCTCTTGATTCCACACGAAGTTGTCCGTTTTCTTCAGCAATTTGTACAAAGGGATGGCCTTCTCTCCAAGCCGGGATATAAACCGGCTTAGCGCAGCTACGCACCCCGTCAACTTCTGAACATCTGCTAATTCCTTCAGGTTTCTTCAAACTTTGAATAGCCTTGATCTTTTCCGGGTTTGCCTCAATTCCTCTCTCTGACACGATGAAACCCAGGAGCTTCCCAGCTGGAACACCAAATACACACTTTGTAGGATTGAGCTTCATCTTGTACTTGCGCAAATTCACAAACGTCTCTCTTAGGTCATTAATGAATGACCCGGCTTTCTCTGTCTTGATCACCACATCATCCACATAAGCATGCACATTGCCCAATCTGATCATGAAAACACTTCTGAATACACCTTTGATACGTGCACCTGCGTTTTTCAACCCAAACGTCATGGTCTTGTAACAAAAAGCACCAAACGGGGTTATGAACGCTGTCTTTTCCCAATCCTGTCTATTAAGCTTGATCTGATGATACCCTGAATACGCATCCAAAAAACACAAGAGCTCGCTGCCCGCAACTGCGTCAATGATTTGATCAATGCGCGGCAGTGCAAACGGGTCCTTGGGACAATGCTTATTCAAACTTGTAAAATCTATGCACATCCTCCACTCGTTATTCTTCTTCAGAACTAGAACCGGGTTAGCCAACCACTCCGGGTGAAAAACTTCCATAATAAAGCCAGCTGCTAGGAGCCGGGCTATCTCCTCTCCTATTGCCTTTCTTCTCTCTGCATTCATTTTCCTCAAACCTTGTTTTACCGGCCTTGCCTTGGGATCAACATGTAAGCGGTGCTCAGCGAGTTCAGTCGGAATGCCAGGCATGTCACTAGGTGTCCATGCAAAAACATCCCGATTCTCACGGATGAACTCGATGAGCGCGCTTTCCTATTTATCAGTAAGATTGGACCCTATGGCGAACTGCTTGGAGGAATCTCCAGGCACAAAATCCACCATCTTTGTATCTTGGGGGCCTTGAACTTTGCCCTGTCATCTTCTGTTGTTGGCTTCTTTAGTGCTGTGTTATCTGCCGGGTCAAGATTGACCTGTAAGCTTTCAACTCCTCTTTCGCACAAACTTGCTCTGCCAAGGCCGCATCTCCTTCATCGCACTGTGCTGCTATCTCTTTGTTGCCATGAACTGTGATGATCCCCTTAGGACCCGGTATTTTCAACTGTAGTACACATAACACGGCCTTGCCATGAACTTGGCATAAGCCGGCCTTCCAAATAATGCATGATACGGGCTCTGGAACTTCACCACTTCAAACGTGAGCCACTCGATCTGAAGTTGTCAATGGACTCGCCAAAAGCAACTTCTAACGAAATTTTTCCCTCTGGTGTGGCTGATTTCCCCGGAACTATGCCATGAAAAACTGTCGACGTCTTCTAACTGTGATACTTTGAGACCCATACGCAAAAACGTCTCCCAATACAAGATGTTGATACTACTTCCACCATCCATCAAACTTTCTTTAACTCAAAGCCATCCACTTGGGGGCCACAACTAAAGCTAGCAGACCCGGGTGCTCAACAACATCCGGGTGATCGCTCTACTCCACGTGATCGTGTGCTCTGACCACCTCAAATATCTTGGAACTCCTGCAGCAACTGCATTAACCGCCCTTTTAACTACCTTTCGCTCCCTCTTGGTCGCACCACTGGTATATATGTGGTACTGGCCAAGTTGCTTTGGCTGCTGTGAGAACCCGCCTTGATTTCCTGTATTCTGACCCGGTCCTGCATTGTTGGTGGGTAGCACTCAGCTCCAGTCAAAAGACCCTGCGGGTTACCACCCGGGCCGGGTCCTCCACCTCTGCCTGCCCTTGCAGTGCCCTTTGTATCTCATTATTTTTCCATCTGTTCAAGTCCACGCACTGAGCCAACGAGTGATTGGCGGGTCTACCGTTCCTGCTATGGCGAGGACACGGCATCCTAAAAGCCTCCTCAAGACTGGTTGGGCTTGGGCGTGACATTTGATAGTTGTTTCCACCACTGTAATTCCCATTATTTCCTTGATACCCTCTATTGTCCTGAAAATTTCCTTCCATCCTTTGCCTCTGAAACCCGGCATTGGTGTTTGCCACCAGCTCTGAGCTTCCCTCATTGTGCCCACGCTTGTGTTGATTCTGTTGTTGTTGTTGTTGTTATTGCCTCCATTGCCATTGTTACTCTTTCCTCCATTATTTGCTGGACCTTTCCCTTCTCTTCTTCATTATCATCCTGGGTCTTGTCCGTGGCTGCGTGCTGTTGCAAGCATCCATCAACTCAGCCATGGTGACAGGCTTGACCCGGTGACCCTCCTTCATACGGCCAAGCTTCTGAACCAGGGGAACAAATTTGCACGTTTTTTCCATGATGAAATCGCATCCTTGGGCTCAATACCAGACGAAGAATGAAGGATCTCCGTGACCCGCCTCATCCAATGCCGCGCTGACTCGCCCTTCCTCTGCACAACGATCAAGGTCTTCAATAGAAAACAAACGCTTGCAGGTACCTTGAAAGTGCTTGATGATTGCTTTTAGCTCGTCCCAGGAATTGATTGATTTTTCTGGTAAGTTCTTGAACCACAACTTTGCTGCTCCATCACTCATCATCAAATACATGTACTTTGCACAAACGTTCTCCGTGGCATTGCGAATACACATAGCCATCTCATAACTGCTCAACCAAACGCCGGGTCCACGCTAGGCTCGTAATTGGATATCTTGTTGGGCTCCTTGAACTTCTCGGGAAAGGCTCCGCTCTAATGGCATCTGAAAGACACTTTGGCCCGGCTAGGTTAGAAGAACTTGCTAAAAAATTATTGTTACCTGGTGAGCCTACAGATACTGCTGCTGCGACGCCGGGTCCTCCTTGCTGCCTTGCTGAGCAGGCCCGCCGGGTTCGCGCTGGCCGCTCTTCTTGCTCGCGATCCATTAACTATTTGCTGGGCCACCGATACTGCTGGGGCGGGCTGAGGTTGCTGGTTGTTCTGGTTCTGCTGCTGCGGCACCGCGGCTAACCCGGCTTGCGGCGGGGTTTCGCCGTGGCGGCTCTTGGTACGCTTACTACGATACGTTGTTGAATGAAGTGCACTTTTGTCCTTTGAGTACTGAACTTGCTGAACCACAGCAGTACGTAACATATCTATGGCACGCCGGGCTTCAATCTCTGCTGGCGAGTCTCCAAGGGGAATACGGTCGAGCGCTAAAGTTGCGGCGTACACGTTATCCGCTGGATTGGAATAATGACCCGCCGGCGTGTGGAACCTCGGCGCTCGCGGTGGCAGACCCGGATTTCCCCCGGCTCCTCCGGCGAGCAAACCCGGTGTCCCAACCGCTGCTGCACCGGCTCCTGGTCCCTCTGTTCGGTTCTACACTTGTTCTGATAATTGGAGCTGCTTGAGTTACACCAATGGTTTGATCCACTGGAGTCCTAAATAACTGCCGGGTTTATGGTATTCTCTCCCGACGCTAACCGGCTTTCATGCCTTCTCCTGTGAACCCGAGTCATCTCATTGAGGCGATTCTCCTGCTCTTCAATTTGCTTCTGCTTGGCTGCTATATGCTGCTTTTCTGCTAGTGTGTCTCTACGCATTTGTTCCAAAGCCCGACGTGCTGTGTCTAACTCCATAGCCCGCACTGCTGCGTTCTCTGGGGTAACCAATCTCGTAAGCGCTGTTGGGTCCAGGACCAACCATTGTTGAACAAAGCAGGAGCACTAGCCGTGTTATCTCTTTCTTCGACCTGAACCTGGTTATTGAGGAAGCCAAAGCTGTTTCTGTAACGAGCCGTGTCATCGCTCTCACTTGTCACCGAAGCCGGGTCTCCATCCATCCTCTGATCCTGCTCCTGGATCGGTGGTAACTGTTGCTGCTGTTGGTCTGGGTTTGGGACTGGTGGGACACGGTTGATGGTGATGCTCCTGCGTTGATCGAGGGAGCCGTGTAAACAGCCACCCTCCTGATTGTACTTGGGAAGGACTCCAGCTCCTCCTCGTCTTCCTCTTCAGCCTCATAACCATACCGGGTCTCAACACAAGGGCAAGATTGATTCAGCATCCTCCTCGTGTTCTACTGCGTCACCCGGGATCCATGCCGGCTTCCCCGACCGTTCCTCGTGCATGACCAATGGTGACCCGGCCTCTGCCGTGCCTACTGATTCCTCTCCGTCAGATTGAACGAGCGTGGCGGCTCCTGACACAGATTCACAATCCTCATCACTATCATATCTAATTGCATGCACCATACCAACGAAAACATTAATCTTGCCAATTGGAATAATATCACCTGATTCTAGCAGATCTGATTCCGGCCCCCAGCCAGAATCGTCGACGATGGGTTCTCCGTGCGAGTTGATGGTAACCTCGCCGAAAACGAAGTTCTTGACTCCTTGCATAGCTTCTCCCATGATGATGACACCTTTGGACGCAGGCCCCACGGTGGGCGCCAACTGTCGTGGGGTTAACACGGCAGATGTTACCATGGGGTAACTTGAGTTGCTGGGCCAGGCGAAACTAGTG
The DNA here is from genome assembly GCA_947311845.1 of Poa pratensis. NCBI lineage: Eukaryota > Viridiplantae > Streptophyta > Magnoliopsida > Poales > Poaceae > Poa > Poa pratensis. The sequence goes on from CAMZMU010000096.1 coordinate 24,350,080, forward strand.
TCTGGGAGTTTGTTTAGCTCTACGAGGACAAAGGATTTACCCAGGTTCGGCCTCTCCATTGGAGATAAAGACCTACTTCCTGCTATGCTATTATTAATCTCGATCTCGATAACCCGGCTACGACAACAGAGCCGGATCTCGATCTAGGTTACAGGGGGTGCTTGATAGCGATGATCTCTCTGGTTCTCTCCGCGAACTTGTCTCGTAAATGCCTCTCCTAACAATGACCTAGGAGCTCGCTTATATAGACGGCCAGGGTCTCCTGGTTCTTTACAAGGTAAGCCCGGGCTGTCCCCAGACTCGGAGTCCTACTCTAGGTCTTCTAGCCTTCGTGTCCTCCAAGTCCAGCACCGCCTTTGGGTCTTCCAGAAGCTTTCCTCTTCCATCCGGGTCACCGACAAGCATGCTGGCCCATCGACGTAACCCGGCCCATGCTGATGGTTAGCTGTCCTGGTCGGGCCTTCTGCCTGGCGGGTCATGCTTCCCTCTTCATGGGCCTACGTACCGGGTTATTATTCCTCCATCAGAGAGAGTATCACCGGAATGGTTTCTGCGTGGTAGATAATATCTTTATCAGAGAGGTTGGATTATGCAGACACTAGATGTCTCGGAGTGATAGAAGTTGCTATCACTAGTCGGATTTATTCCGAGGGTTTATATAAGAGAGAAATATTTATCCAGAGTATTTTGTCAGCGGACACTGGGTGTCCCGGATCATATAAAAGGTGTTTTATATGATAGGTAATTAATTCGGTGAAATATTCTGTAAAAGGAAATATTCAAATAAGAATTAATTGGACAAAGTATTTATTTAATTATATGTTAATTAAATATTGATTTATTTAATTAATAAATAATTATTGGAAAAATATTAGAGCCACCGAAGGGGGCTGCCAAGTGAGCCCATGGGCCCACTAGGCAGCCGCACCCCCACAAGGGGCGGGTGGGCCAGGCGCATCAAGGGGGAAGTTCCCCCCCTTGGCCGAACCCTAAGTGGGCCTGTGGCCTATGGGGGTGAGGCGGTTTGGGGGGACCTTGTTGGACAAGGACTCCTCCCCCCCCCCAAACCGAATTGGGCAAGGGGAAAGTTTTCCCCTTCCCTAACCGAATTGGGTGGAGAGTTGGAGTCCAACTCCAACTCCCCCCCCCCCATGTAGTGCGCATCAAGGAAATGGAGGGGGTTGGAGTCCAACTCCAACTTCCCTAGGGCCGGCGCACAAGGCAAGGGCTTGCCCCTTGCCCAAGCCGCCCTACCCCTTGGCCACCTATATAAACCCCCACCCCCTCCTATTTGGAGACACACAAGTTTAGATCTCTTCTAGTTGGTTTAGAGGGAACCTCTAAATATTTAGAGGGATCCTCTCCGATTAGATTAGATCTAGATCTCTAATCTCTCTCTCCCTCCTTCTCATGTGTTGAGATCTCCACCTTCATATACGCCAGCGGTGCTTCAAGTGTGGACGGCGAAGCCCTGCTGGACTAGTTCCAATGTATGCGTGCGAAACTCAGAGGGGTGAGCTATCGATCTCGACGGTTGACCCTCACTCTGTTGGATCAAGGCGGGACGCGAGATGAGTCTACGAGTTCTCTCGGCTAGGCTTAGCCGGGGGAATTCTTCCACAAGCATCATCGACGTGTGATACGTCTCCAACGTATCCATAATTTCTGTTGTTCCATGCTTATATTATACCATTTGCTACATGTTTTATATACACTTCATATAACTTTTATGCATTTTCTGGGACTAACCTATTAACAAGATGCCGAAGTGTCAGTTCCCTGTTTTCTGCTGTTTTTGGTTCCAGAAAAGTGCTTCTGTGAATATTCTCGGAATTGCACGAAACAAAAGGCCACGTCCCTATTTTTCCAGCACCGTCACGGAGTCCGAAGGAGAGACGAAGGAGGGCGCCGAGGTGGCCAAACCACACCCCGGCGCGGTGGGCCCCCTGGCCGCGCCGCCTTATGGTGTGGGCCCCTCGGGCCTCCACCGACGTTGCCCCTTCGCCTATTTATTCCCTCAGACGCGAAAACCCTAAAACAACAAGCCATATTCCACGAAGAGTTCCGCAGCACCGCCGCCATCGACGACAAGTTTCGGGGGACAGAAGTCTCTGTTCCGGCACGCTGCCGGGACGGGGAATTGCCCCCGGAGTCATCTCCATCAACTCCATCGCCATCTTCATCGCCGCTGCTGACTCCCATGATGAGGAGGGAGTAGTTCTCCCCCGAGGCTGAGGGCTCTACCGGTAGCTATGTGGTTCATCTCTCTCTCACATGGTGTGATCTTTATGTGATCATGTGTATTGCTAGTATCGCTGAATACATTAATAATGTTTATGCTACTCAAGTGATTTTGTCTAGTTTCTGGAGTCATTGTGACAACACGGTATCAAGGTGACAGTGTGGGTACTTGTGTGACTCTATGAATAATTTAGATATTATCATGGCTTGTTCTTGGGAATTGTGGTGTTTGTTTACTCAGACTTTGAGGTGTGCTCTTGCAGCCCTACGCATAGTACTCTTGCTTCATCAAGAAGGAGAATAATCCCGAGTAGTATTTACTTGTGTTCAGTTGTGCTAATCTAGTTGAATATGTAGATGTTACTCTTTATCTTTTATGCACTCTAGAGGTTACTTTAATATGAACTCCGGTACTCTCCACGGTGTAAAGGTGACAGTGTGTGCACCGTGTGTGATTCCTTTATGACGTTGTGGCGCTTGTTTACTCCGGCTTGAGGTGTGCTTTTGTAGCCCTACACAATGAATGGTGTTTGTTATCCAACAAGAGAGTGTTTAAGAGTAGCTTTTACTTATTCAGTTATGAGATCATTGTTGAGAGTGTCCACTAGTGAAAGTATGATCCCTAGGCCTTGTTTCTAAGCATTGAAACACCGTTTACAACAAGTTCTGCTACATGTTTGCTTGCTGCCATCTTTATTTCAGATTGCAGTTACTACTTATAATCATCCCTATCACTTGTATTTCACTATCTCTTCGCCGAACTAGTGCACCTATACATCTGACAAGTGTATTGGGTGTGTTGGGGACACAAGAGACTTCTTGTATCTTAATTGCAGGGTTGCTTGAGAGGAATATCTTTGACCTCTACCTCCCTGAGTTCGATAAACCTTGGGTGATTCACTTAAGGGAAACTTGCTGCTGTTCTACAAACCTCTGCTCTTGGAGGCCCAACACTGTCTACAAGAATAGAAGCACACGTAGACATCAAGCTATTTTCTGGCGCCGTTGCCGGGGAGGTAAGCGTTGGAAGGTATCTCCTTTAGATTCTGCAATTATTTCTTTTTGTTTCTTGTTTTTATTTTCACTAGTTAGGCTTAATGGAAAACAACAAAAAAATTAGAGATCTTTATGAACTTTATATTGAATTAGGACATGATGCTTTTGAAGAGAAAATTAAAAAACCTATGGAAAATTATTTGCATGATGGTAGCAATGTTATTACTATAAATGTTTTGAACACCATTATTGCTAATGCTATGCAAAGCTCTAAGCTTGGGGAAGCTGGTTTTGATGAATATGATATTTTAGTCCCCCAAGTTTTGAGGAGAAAATTTTCTTTGATGATACTTTGCCTCCAATTTATGATGATTATAATGATAGTGGTATTTTGGTGCCACCTACTATGGAGGATAAAGTTTATTATGATTATACTATGCCTGCAATTTATGATGAATACAATGATGGTTGTGATAGTTTTACTCTCACTATTACTAATAAAATTGATTATGCTTATGTGGAGAGTAATGATACTTTTGTGCATGTGGATCATGATAAGAATGCTTTATGTGATAGCTATATTGTTAATTTTGTTCATGATGCTACTGAAAATTATTTGAGAGAGGAAAATATGGTTGTAGAAATTTTCATGTTACTAAAACACCTCTCTTTATGATGAAGGTTTTGAGCTTTCTCTTGATTTGCTTTTATTTGCTGGGTACTTTAAGACCTACTGGTCCTTATGAGAGAGGGAGGCATGGATTCATATATCTCAATAATATCAAGTCTCCTCTCTTTTTGTTGAAATTTTTGAAGTTGTACTTGTTTTGCCTTCCTATGCTAGTACTTATGCTTCATTGATTTGTTTTCTTACAAGACTCCTTGCATAGGAAGTGGGTTAAACTTAAATGTGTTTGGTATTTGCTTTTTGATGCTCTCTTATATTCAACTCTTATACATATGACAGCATTATCAAAATCACTATGCCTAGCTAAAAGGCTTTAAAGAAAAGCGCTTATGGGAGACAACCCATCGTTTTTATTTGCTGTTATTTTTATTTTCTTTGAGTCAAGGAGTTTTGTCACTTCTGTAGCAACTCCTTTGTATCTTTATTTTATCGTATTGTTGTGCCAAGTAAAGTTCTATATTGAAAGTTGATGCAAGATTTGGATTTCTGCGCAGTGACAGATTTTTAGCTGTCACGATTTGAGCTTTTCCCTGTAGAAAATCGAAAAATTCTGTAAAAAATCACGCATCTTCCTCAGATATGTACGCAACTTTCATTAACTGGCCTGTTCCATCTGAGCAACTTAAGTGCCTCGAAAAAATTCGTCATTCCAGACTGTTCTGTTTTTGACAGATTCTGCCTTTTGTTTTGCATTCGCTCTTTTACTATGTTTGAGTGGATTTCTTTGCTCCACAAAGCATTGGTGGCTGTAGCTAATGTCCAGAAGCTTTAATAATGATTGTGTCATTACAGAATATGAGAATTTTTGATTATGCACTAACCCTCTAATGAGAACTGTTTGAGTTTGGTGTGAAGGAAGTTTTCAAGGATCAAGCGAGAAGGGTGATATTATGTGATCAAGAAGAGTGAAAAGCCTAAGCTTGGGGATGCCCCCGTGGTTCATCCCTGCATATTTCAAGAAGACTCAAGCGTCTAAGCTTGGGGATGCCCAAGGCATCCCCTTCTTCATCAACAACTTATCAGGTCATCTCTAGTGAAACTATATTTTAATTCTTTCACATCTTATGCGCTTTACTTGGAGCGTCTGTGTGCTTTTATTTTTGTTTTGTTTGAATAAATTCGGATCCTAGCAATCCTTGTGTGGGAGAGAGACACGCTCCGCTTTTTCATGTGAATACTCATGTTCTTCACTTATATTTGTTGAGTATTCTTAACTAGCTACTGCAGTGCTTTTAGCTCCTGTTTTTCATGCATCTCTTCGAGCTGTTAGCACGTGTTTATAAATACTCTCTTGCTGCATTATATTATCATTTGGAGAGTTTATGTTTAAGTAAGTTGTTTGGTGTTTGCTGGAAGAAAAAAATGCTGCATGTGGTAGTGGTATGAAAACTTGCATAATCTTGTAGATCATTGAAACTTTGATAACTTGATTCTTTGCAAATGTTTTGAGGTATTTAGATGGTAAAGCTTGCTGGTTAATTAAGTTAAAATCATTAGTGGATTGTTGTCTTTAAGCTTGTACCGTACTACAAACTACTAAAATTGTTGAAGGTGTAGTTGGACTTGATAGCTTTCCATGTCTGAAAGTTCATTGTAATAACTAAGTTGTGCTGAAGGTCGAGGGATCTAACGGGGTACTTGTGCCGCCGTGAACGGCCCTTCTTGGAGTGAATTTTAATCATGCTCTTAATGTTGAACCTGCTAGTTGTTTGCAATAAACTTGTGAGTTCTTTTTGACTAATGTTAAGCTACGGTTTTTGGCACTTCCACCATCCATATTTTGCTAGCCTCTTCGGTGCTGTGCATTGCCTTCTGCTCACATTGAGAGTTGTGCATACTTCGCCAGTACATCCAACCCCGTGGGAGACTTCCTCTTGTTCTCCTACACATAAGCCCATACATCTTCCTCAAAACAGCCACCATACCTACCTACCACAGCATTTCCATAGCTGTTCCGAGATATATTGCCATGCAACATCCATTTACATTACATGACTTGTTGTCATTTATCATTATATATTGCTTTGCATGATTCTATACAGCTGATGTGTGGTTTACCCATGTTACGCTAGATCATTGCACATCCTGCTACACTGGCAGAGGCATACAGTTTTATACATCATGTTTTGTTCATTATGAGTTATTTGTACCAAAAAGTTGTAATCATATTAGAGTGTTGCCCCTTCTTGAAAAGAGCCATGGAGGCCATCGAAAAGTGAAACAGAAAAAGAAAAAAAATAGAAAAAAGAAAAAAGAAAGAAAAAAAAGAATAAAGAAAAAGGGGGCAACACTACTATCCTTTATCAAAGTTGTGCTCATGTTTAGCACCTGCATTATTCATAGTCATCATTTGTGCTCATGTTTAGCACCTATACTCCATGTGAGAGAGTTTTCATGTTCTACTAGTATAACTATGTGGGGAATTTACACTATAGAACTTGGGTTGTATATTCCAATGATGAGCCTCCTCAAAAGTGCTCTAGGTCTTCATGAGCAACCAAGTTGGATGCACCCCCACTAGTTCCATTGGAGAGCTTTCATACACATCTAGCTCTATGTGCATCCGTTGCATGGCAATCACTACTCCTTACATAGCTTCGATTATAAGACTTCCTCTTGTCTAATGATCACTTATAGCTTTGTGAGACTTTCTTCCATTGGCCTTCCAAACCCCCATTAATGTTCTCTTTGCCATAACATCCTGGTGCCAATACCAAATGCTTGCGCTCACCGGTTGAGTAGACTTCGAAACAGTTGATTCATGACGTTCATGTTTATGTTTACTTGGCTGAATCCTTCTATGTTATGAAAATTTACTTGATGCTTGGTTTGAAGGATAGAACTCCTATGCTGGATACTTAAATCATCTTTAATGAACCTTGTACGGTTTCATGTCTTTGAAGCAATAGTTCATGAAAACTTTTAGCTTGTTTGACTCTTGCTTTGTCTTTTGATATCAACTATATACATTTGCCTTGAATGATTTGATCACAGCTTACATGTCTTACAATATTATGATCAAGATTGTGTGAAAGCATGTCTCCTCAGAAATTATTTGTTGTTATCGTTTTACCTACTCGAGGACGAGTAGAACTAAGCTTGGGGATGCTTGATACGTCTCCAACGTATCCATAATTTCTGTTGTTCCATGCTTATATTATACCATTTGCTACATGTTTTATATACACTTCATATCACTTTTATGCATTTTCTGGGACTAACCTATTAACAAGATGCCGAAGTGCCAGTTCCCTGTTTTCTGCTGTTTTTGGTTCCAGAAAAGTACTTCTGCGAATATTCTCGGAATTGCACGAAACAAAAGGCCATGTCCCTATTTTTCCAGCACCGTCACGGAGTCCGAAGGAGAGACGAAGGAGGGCGCCGAGGTGGCCAAACCACACCCCGGCGTGGTGGGCCCCCTGGCCGCGCCGCCCTATGGTGTGGGCCCCTCGGGCCTCCACCGACGTTGCCCCTTCGCCTATTTATTCCCTCAGACGCGAAAACCCTAAAACAACAAGCCATATTCCACGAAGAGTTCCGCAGCACCGCCGCCATCGACGACAAGTTTCGGGGGACAGATTCCGGCACGCTGCCGGGACGGGGAATTGCCCCCGGAGTCATCTCCATCAACTCCATCGCCATCTTCATCGCCGCTGCTGACTCCCATGATGAGGTGGGAGTAGTTCTCCCCCAAGGCTGAGGGCTCTACCGGTAGCTATGTGGTTCATCTCTCTCTCACATGGTGTGATCTTTATGTGATCATGTGTATTGCTAGTACCGCCGAATACATTAATAACTAGCTAGGTGGCCCGCGCAATTGCGCGGCTAGCACATACATATTTTGAATCTTAATATCTAATATAAATTTTTCTAATTGATTTCTTATTTTAGTAATGTAAGCGAAAAAAGAAGCCAAAATATATAAGTATTATGATTTTGAATTTGTAGAGCTTTTTTTGAAAGGAATGCTGTAGGGAAGTCCCTACAGCGTTTTTTGTTTTTGAAATAATTTTTGTTTTTTAAATAATAAGAACCCAAATATGCGTCCGTGAGGACTTGAACCTGGGTGGCTGGGTTGTACATCCACTTCCCTAACCAAGTTAGCTTGGCTCAATTCTTGAATTTGTAGAGCTTTATCTATACTTCCACGCTTCAGGTAATAAATCACATGTAGAAATGCAAATTCCAAGTAACTTCATTTTTTAGGATTCAAAGTTCTACTCCCTCCGTTCCTTTGCTTAGGGCGTATATTTTTTTTGTATATTTCACCAAAAAGTAAGGCGCAGGGTGCATGCAGATGGTAACCTCCCGAATTTACCCTCCTCAATCGTGGGTTAGTTAATGCATGGCGCTAGAATTAAGGGAGACCAAGCAATCAGGGCCACGGTGCGCTGCTACCAGAGAGAATCGAGGAGCCTGGCGCTGCTACGTGAGGAGTAAATGAGAGGGGCAAGGTTGGAAAGTAATCTCCCTGCATGGCCTGCCTTAATTCTTGTGCCCAAATTTTTACGCCTTCCTCATGGGAACGGAGGGAGTATTATTTATTGAAGTGGTCATACCATAGCATTAAATTAGCTCTCGTACTCTATTCCGCTGTAGCAATCATCTGTGTCTAATTGCCCGTGGAGTGATATTGCCATGTTTAGTAATAGAATAAGGATTCGCTTGCTCATTCTTGATCATGCGTGAAATAATGAATGAAGTTCTACCTCAATGAACGCACTTTAAATCTTAGCATATATCTTCTAATATTAAATTCGACGCACTTACATAGATCTTAACCTTGCAAGTGTTATCGAAACGTATCTCTCTTCTGCCTAACTTATGAATAGCATCAGTGTCCTTTTTTAGTTACATCGCCTTGTAAAATTTGCACATCCCTAAAGGTTAAATTAGAAAGCTTACAAAATTATTTCAAGAGTATGTACACTTGATGAAATGTTTTCCCACTCCATAATATACCACCCTTGTTGTTAAGAGATAAGCATTACCACACATATTGTTAAGAGATATAAGTATTATATAATGGTATATTTGTCCAATAATGCACTTCGCCTGCTTATTTTATTAAAGTGTCAACATTTTTTGCACTCTGACCCTTTTCTAGGGTTTACATGAGAGCTGAGTACCAATAAACATGCATATTATTGGTTAACTACTGCAAATCAATTATATTTGGAATTATACTGAGAATAGATCGAGATTAACAATACCAGCGACACATACCAGGAGAAGCAACACTGTTTTACATCAGTTCATGATCCTAGAAGTCCCCTAAAAATATGTGAACATATGAACCATTGTACTGAGAAAACACAAACACGCAAGACGTAAAAGCTACCTCATATTCGCCCATCCTACTGTCATGTATTCCACAAACCAAAATCCAAAAGGGCATAAAACCTACAAAACTAAAAGAACTGATAAAATATCTAAACAAAGGCTGTAATGTTTTTACATGAACCAAGGTTCTAAGCTTTATTAGATGGCAAGAAGACGCAGCAACAATTTTATGCTCTCTCGGCAAAAATATAGGCTGTAGTGGACATTCAGCCAAATTTCATAGAAGGGATTTTCCTGCAGACAGATATGCTTTGGTGCAGCATACAATGAAAATAATACCATCATTAGGAAATTTATTGGCACCAATAGTGGAGTGATTTTGAAATAACATCCATTTAATTTACACTAACCAAACTTACTGAACAGAAAGCTGACACAATAATTTTTTGCCAGTAAAACAACAACACACATACCGGGAGAAATAAATAATAAACATATGTGCCTTCAATTATAGTTTCACTTTCATACAGATATGTAGTCATCCCTGTAAAAAAGCAAAATAAATAAATAAACAATGCCCTTTACAATTCTTCTCCCGAATGGAGCATCATAACATGACCATGCATATATGATAGCCGATTGAAATTGGTCCAGCTTATTACCTCTGAATAAATCCTTGTATGATGCATGCAGTAGATGGACTTCCAATAATGGTTGGCTGGCTGCAGGCTAACATTGCTGCCATGAGCGTACGATTATCTGATCTTACATGGTGCCCCAAACTTGTAGTCATAATTCATACAGGCCACAGTTGTAGTCCAATCTAGCTCGTCGATTCAAATCAGATGTCAAAAGGTTCTGTTGCAGCCACACGGATCCTGATCGCAGGTTTGATCTAGGCTTTTCCTGGAGGTCTGGCTGTGCCGGATGTAGCGGAGCGAGGCCGCCGCTGCCAGCCGCCTAGCTGTGCCTCTCTTGTAGTTAGAAAAGACTGCATCAGAGAGCTATCACATCTCCGCCTTGTATGCGCGGCTTCGAAGAAACGTCCTCTACTTGCTTATTGGGCAACTTGGCTTATGTTTTTTATGCAGCTGTAAGAACCGGCAGAATTACTCAACAGGTCTACTCCATGGCACAATCAGTCTTGTACTCCTGGCATGGATGGTATATGGCTATGTGCCATATCGCCATGGCCTTCAGCATTACCTTGCGAGGCAAAAGGAAGAATTGTGGCTAGTTATGTACGTGCATGAGTAGATTAGATAGCCTGTACGTACTTACATGAGTAAATTAGATGGCAGAGGCAAGGATCGGTAGTCACCAGCGCTATTAATTGTTGTCTGCGCCTTGCAGTTCACGGCGAGCTCGTCCGAGACCAGCGCCGGCGTACAGCCCATCAGTAGATTTGCCTGATAGTAGATCGGATGAACAGCAGGTCAACAATCAGTTTGATGAAAAACTGGTCGATGAATGCATCAGACCTGCAGTTAATTGATGAGACGCTGGTCTGCATGCATGACGATGAGAGGCAGCAGCTAATCGATCGGGATCGTCGGCCATCGGCCGGTGCGCCGTCCCGCAGTCGTGGTCGAGCATTGGCGTTTCTCTTCGTGAAAAGAAAAACAAATATGTTGCCTGGCCCATACTTATTTGATGCGGACTCTTGTTTCAACCTACACCCCTATTAAATGTTTCCTTTTACATATGGTATCCTGATCGCATCGTGGTTGCGCGTCCCATATGGCTGCGTACGTCGCTTCCTTTCCTTTCTATATTTCTCGTAAAATCTGAGTCGTTCTTTTATTGTTGCTTCTACTCGGTTAATCCTAACCATTGGTTATCCTGTGTTTTAATTATATAATAGATGTTTATGCTACTCAAGTGATTTTGTCTAGTTTCTGGAGTCATTGTGACAACACGGTATCAATGTGACAGTGTGGGTACTTGTGTGACTCTATGAATAATTTAGATATCTATCATGGCTTGTTCTTGGAAGTTGTGGTGTTTGTTTACTCAGACTTTGAGGTGTGCTCTTGCAGCCCTACGCATAGTACTCTTGCTTCATCAAGAAGGAGAATAATCCCGATTAGTATTTACTTGTGTTCAGTTGTGCTAATCTAGTTGAATATGTAAATGTTACTCTTTATCTATTATGCACTCTAGAGGTTACTTTAATATGAACTCCGGTACTCTCCACGGTGTAAAGGTGACAGTGTGTGCACCGTGTGTGATTCCTTTATGACGTTGTGGCGCTTGTTTACTCCGGCTTGAGGTGTGCTTTTGTAGCCCTACACAATGAATGGTGTTTGTTATCCAACAAGAGAGTGTTTAAGAGTAGCTTTTACTTATTCAGTTATGAGATCATTGTTGAGAGTGTCCACTAGTGAAAGTATGATCCCTAGGCCTTGTTTCTAAGCATTGAAACACCGTTTACAACAAGTTCTGCTACATGTTTGCTTGCTGCCATCTTTATTTCAGATTGCAGTTACTACTTATAATCATCCCTATCACTTGTATTTCACTATCTCTTCGCCGAACTAGTGCACCTATACATCTGACAAGTGTATTGGGTGTGTTGGGGACACAAGAGACTTCTTGTATCTTAATTGCAGGGTTGCTTGAGAGGAATATCTTTGACCTCTACCTCCCTGAGTTCGATAAACCTTGGGTGATTCACTTAAGGGAAACTTGCTGCTGTTCTACAAACCTCTGCTCTTGGAGGCCTAACACTGTCTACAAGAAAAGAAGCACACGTAGACATCAACGTGATCATCGACATCGGCGATGACTACGTCAACATCGTCATCGACATCTCTTCCGCTTCAACGGTGTCGGTAACGATTTACAGTTTGATCAAATATGCATGTCTTGCACTTGTATCTTCATAGTAGATCTTGGCTGTTGCGTAGTTGGCGAAATTTTTGTTTTCCATGCACGCAACCCAATAGTGGTATCAGAGCGGTCTATGCGTAGATACATGATTTGATCTAGAGCACATGGTGTGCGGGCACCGCATAAGTTTGTGCGGGTATGTTATTGAAGTCTATATATCTCCTAACATTCAAGTTATTTATGGTGCTTCCCGATATGCGGTCTCGTCTTGTTTCCAGCGGCATAGTATGATCTCGAACTTCTGGCAATCCGCGGACCTTCCAGCTGCTCCTAGTATGCCCGTCGGCGCCAACGAAGTGCTTCAGTAGCTTCAGATCATATTATAGTTGGTCTCGTCGACTTGATAGCGGATGGGGCATGTGGACTAGGTCCACACGGGGTCATGTGCAACTAAATGCAATCATCTGGGTTAGCATCCGCAACATTCTTGTGATGTTGGGATGGATAATCACCCCGCAAGGTTAATCTTGCAACATGAATAACTATGCTTGGTGAGGGCCGTAGGTTTTTCTTTGGGCTTTTGGGAATCCTACAGTCACGCTAAAAGATGCAAACAAATGTTAGAGGCGTCTAACTCTGTTTTGCAGGACATGTGATGTGGTATATGATGATCCCGAAGAGCAAGTCTTGATGCTTGCACAAATAACGGGATTTAGGTTGAGACTCCAAGTGCAGAGTGTATAGTATAGTGGAAGACAGTTTTCCCCACGAGGGGTGACTCGAGGGTTTAATATCGAACTCTCGGGGAATCTGAAGTGGTAGATTTATCTTCTTATCCTTCTTTTGGTTACCTACAAAACAAGGTTAGATGTTTTGGTCCTCAACCTCACCTGTGGTTGTCAAGCACAAGGTGTAAGAATGATATCAGGATAGTTATGCAATGCAAACAGGAAATAAATATGCAATGATGGTGGATGCAATGGTAAATGATATTTTTGGGTTTTTAAATGGTGTATGCAAGATAAAAAGTATTTTTGTATTTTCGGATTTAATGATGGCTGAAAATATAAAAGTGGTATATGATGTTGGAAAGGTGTTTCTTATGATTAAAAATGGACTGGGGTTCATGGTTTCACAAATGCACTCTCTCCTTATAAAGTGGTAGACAATGGAACACACAAAGTTAACATATGAGATTGCAACACAGGGTTTGATAACAAGTTACTTTGATATATGGGCATCACGTCCTAACATAGAGATCTTTTGATTATTAACCTCTCTTATACTCCACCAAGATGCGAATTAAATCATAACACCTCAGTAATTAAGATAACTCAGAGTATAGCAATAAGTATCATGACATGAAGTGAAAATAAGAACATGCTAGATCTAGTCATGGAGTAGTGGCAATGGTCACGCCCACATCCCCGGTAGCATGGTATTTTAGTTTATCCTAGTGAGGTAACAAAGTAAGGTAAAGATACCAAAGTGGACCGCAGAACTTTCTCTCACGTTCACTGCACTAGCCACCCCCCGTTACTCCAACTAATGCACACGTTCCCCCTCACACGCTCTCATAAACATGCTTGATCAAAACAAGTAAACAAGAACGGGTACATAATATGCATCTATACTCATAACTGAAACAAACATTGCAATCTCAAACATATATTAACTCATAAAGATCCACCACAAAGGTATTACAACGGTGACCGTAATCATGTTCAGCAGCTCATACGGTGCTAATTAGTGAAGCTCAAGAGAGGAGAGATACATAAGTTACTTCCACAAACCCATAGTCCAGAGGTGGACTACTCCCTCTTCATCATGGAGACGGTGGAGAAGTCGATGGAGAAGGTGGAGACCACGCCGGCAGCGCCCCGCCGGAGTTTTCCCCCTCCAATCTGCAGCTCCTGATCTCCGTTTCGGTGTTTCTGTGTTTCTGCGGCGCTCCTTCCAGAGAACGACGGGGGACCTTTTTTATAGGCGTTTTTAGGTCAAGACGAAGGCGGTGGAGCGAAGATCGACGGCAACGGAGCCACGAGGCCCAAACGGGTGGGTCCCACGCGGCCACAGTACCTGGCCGCATGGGCCAGGCCCGTTTGGCCCTCGGGTCTCCGTTTGCTTGCTTCCTTTTTCCGTAGTCCTTCTTCCTTCCAAATATTGACGCCCGTAAATTTCCAGGTGATTTCGTTGACGTTTGGGTCCCTGAAACATTAAAATACAAAACTAGGGTTTTCTGCCTGTGCAGGGTTAATTCCAAATAAATGGGAAAACTATGAAGTATTCCCAAAATCATGATAAAAACATTGATATAACCCTTATATGATGCAAATATGATAGGAATATAAGCAATTAAAGTGCAAAGTTCATGTATGCATTTTACATGCATCAGTATAGTCTCGAAATTATATTTTGTTGACTAACCCTTGTTTTGTTGGCCGGTGTGCCGTTCTTGTTCGTCGAGCTATGGTGATAGTGGAGGATAGGAGAAGGCGTGCAAATGTCGTGAACCTCGACATGGCCACACTGGTGGAGGCGCCACCGGTGGATGGAGGAAGAAGACTATACTACATCACGAAGTGTTATTTACTTGTGCATGTTTTATATCTGTTTTCTTGCTCTTCCCTTGATTGCACAGTAGTGTGATTATTAGGGAGATTCCTCGGTAGCTATAGAGTTTAATTACTTGAGCTAAAATTAAAAATTTCAAGGGGATCGTGCTCATCCAACCGTGGCACCATCAAACTAGGCGCTTGTCACCGTACGCCATGTATCCATGTGTAATGTGTGCCAAGGGTTTGGGAGGCGGGCACGAACCGTTCTAGCAGCATGATCGGTTGGTTGTCTTGACGTCCAAGCATAACTAGTTATGAGTTCGGAGCACATCCATCGAAAGATGAAACGGAAGTCACGGCAGGAAGTGATTGGTCTGTTGACCTACCCGTTGTAGCGACGATCATGCTATGTTTCCATACTTGATCGTGTGTTGAACGTGGATTCCGTATACACTAATTTGATCTTGAGGAATATCAATTTTAGTGGGAGCACATTATTAGTTTATCTTTAACTAGTGCTAGAAAAATAATTATGAACATGTCTTAGTGAACTTTAGATTGTTGTAGATCAACACACGTAACACCCGCTATTTACCTTGGTCCACTACTTTTAAGGAAACCACTTTTCTACCTTTAGGAGTAAATATGTTGTTTGGGTATGTTTCCTAAGTTTTGTGCTTAGGGTTGCCAAGAATAAGTATGTCCACGACGCTCCTCCTTCGGGGGTTGTTGTCAAAACTACTTATGAAAGGGAAGCTCACACCTTGAAGAGTGATGAGGCTGTCTCTATCCAATGTCTTATGTTGACATGCATGGGCCATGAGTTACAGAAGCGGTTGGATCGCATATCTGCTAAGCGACATGATCGTCGTACTCATAGCCATGTTCCAGACTCAGGCAAAGACTGAGAGTTATGAGATAACAAAGGATTTCTGGTCATGTCACATGGCAGAAGGAAGCTCAGTGAGCGAGCATGTAATCAAGATGATTGATTGCGGTACAAGGCTGTAGACTTTGGGATTTTCTAATTCCAACTGAGCCAAGTACAGTTTTGATGTTGACTTCTCTTCCCCGTTTAACAACGGATTTATCATGATTCAAAACATGAGTGGGAGGAAGAAAATATTCAAAGGCTCCTTGCTATGCTGAAATCTGCAGAGGCTTATGTGATGAGGGATAACAATCAAGTTTGATAGTTGTCCAATTCGCATGCTTCAAGAAGAAGAGGAAGTTTAATTTAGGAGAATCCTGAATGCCCTTCCAGGGAAAGAAAAGATATTGGAAGTGGACCTGTAAAAGGTTTCGGGCACTAATGAGAAGAGTTGTACCTAAATGATATTCGTTATTCTTACTAGTATCTCTGGAGTATTGATTGCGAAGAATTTTTCTTGCGTTCAATATAAGGGCTACGGAAAGTAAGGAGTATGGAGAATAAAAGGTAGTGGTGTATGCTAAGTTTGGCGCATGGACCTTCGTCCTTTGGATGAAGACGTCTCCACTTTTATTTTTCAAGTTGAAAGATTTGTGAGCTTCGGCTCAAGTTATTAGGTCGCATGTTTTGCGATAAATATTCTTGTGAATTGATAGGACAAGTTGGTCCTGTTTATTATGATAAAGAATATTGGAGATTACTCCCTTTAGGGATGATCAAGTTACAAATCTTTTGAAGTTAAGGGAATATCATTTGTTCTAAAATATTTTGTGATTGTGTTGATATCACCTTCGGGTGACACTATCATCTTGGATGCATCATATGCATGATGGAAGGAAATCCAAGATATTGCACATAGTGGGAAATCAACAAAAGATAAAGGTTTTGGACTGTTAATGATTTTATCATTGATGTCTAAAGTTTCACAAAATGTTTTAGATATAAATTCTTGGTGATTATGCAATTGTGTCTTGAAAGTTTTCAAGTCATGATCTGACTAAGTGTGACGAAGTCAGCACTAAAGAATCTTCTTGTTTTTGCATAATGTTTGGCAATACTCAGTCTACAATATGTTTGCTCGCTAGGTAATTTTAGCACAGTTGGTTGTCTTGCTTCGTGTCATTGTTTTGAAAGACAAACTATGGAAGGACACATTGGTCTTAGGTACTAAAAGTTTCTGAAATATTGGAACTTGGTCCTAATATAAAGGACAAAAGAATTTCATTGTCTCTTGCCTCATGTCATTGTTTTGAAAGATAAACTTTAGGGACATGATGGATTTAGGTTCTGAGATTTTCTGAAAGATGAAACTCGATCCTAATAGTAAAAGACAATGAATTACTTTGTTAGTTGTTCCAATAATTTAATTGGAAGTCCTCATATAACACCACATAAGTGACAATGTTTTGTTACTAAGATAGATGTGATTCTTAAGGAATTTATTCCTTATTGAATTCAGTGGGAGGATGGTGATTCTTGAAGAGATTATTGAATCTTCGGAAATAGTTATCAGAAGTTGTGCAGGCGGAAGCAATTCCAATTGACAATTCTTTTAGACTAATACCGAGAGTCATTGCAATATGCGCATGACTTCTTGTCAAGAAATAATCACTTAACAAGATACAGAGCATATGAGTTTCAAGGAAACTTGAATACATATGCTGAGACAAAGTAATAAGATAAGGTGCTATAGTATCCAAACCTTCATGACTTAGAGTCATATTAATTAGTAATATCATCAAGTTCGAGTTGAAAGGCTCGAAGGAATTCCTGTTGGAATATTTGATCATAAAGCTTGTTTTGTCATAAATGGTTTTATTACAAATTCAAGAGTTGACTACTCAGGATCATATGATCTGTAGCACGGCTTTGTTGATCTAAATGGGACAAGTAGATTTGTATGAGATGTTAACAAAGTATATTCCTCTAAGGAAAATTTATCGAGTATGTGTACGATGTACAACTCGAGGGCTTTATTAAATGAATACAATACTAGTTGTTTAATGAGTATGTTTGTATAAGATATTAACAAAACAAATTTCTTTGAAGGAAAATTTATCGAGGATGTGTACTATGTACAGCTCGAGGGTTTTGTTAAATGAATATACAACTTGTCATTAAAAGTATGTCTGTGGTGGCAGACAGATGATGATGATATGAATGCTGGATTAGTTTTGTAATTATGTGAAGAAAAACAAGCAATGTTTGACTTCATAGGAAATTGCAAAATTCTTAAAAGTTAGTGGGAGCTTGTTTATGGTATTCAATCAATTTTGGAAACCATTAACAATACTTCATTTGATAGAATATATATGTATCATCGAAAAGTTATTCAGTGAAACATAAGGAGCAAGGAATTAGTTTCATGACAGGATGTATCCTGATAATGATTTAATATCTTGCTGCAAGAATGCATACAAAGTGTTTTGAAGTAAAATTCGAAACATGAGAGAACTAGGTTCTCATAAAGAATAAGGAAATTCATATGCAAGAACCACGATAGTATATCGGTGGTGAGCATGATCAAATGATTTTATCATTTTATCATCATGGGAATTTCCTGAGTAATGTATTCTTGGATTCGAATATCAAGTGATAATGGAAATTGTTGGCAAGTTGACTTTGTAACAAAAGTCAATTGACTCCAATTTTATAAAGTATTCTCTAAATGGTGTTTTGAAGAAATTTAAAAGAGAATATTGAAATGTAAGAGTTACATTGGTCAAAGACTTATGAGATAAGCATAAAGGATAAACCAAGGATTAAAACATGATCGCTTATGATTTTGTGAAATAGCAAGGGTTAGGATGCTTAATTAAATTTGAGCATAGATAAATATTACGTAACACTACATCAAGTCGCAGTAACAGTGGGAGCTTAAATGATTCCAAAAGGGTTATCGCTTCATTGAATGAACTAGGTGTGGTTCTTTACAAAAGAAGCAGCAATGTTGTGAGAACGGCAGAACTGTTTTCTTAGTTAGAGTACCGAGGTTTCACCTTGAATAGCCCAGACTGCATTTGATCGTATGATGAAGGAGATTATGATAGAAAAGAGTTTTTCTGCATAATGCATAAAGTTCACACAGCCCCGAAAGGGTCTGATGACAAAATGTCTACCACAGGAAAGGAAGCATGAGAAACCATCTGTTTCACCCAGATGTTGAGTCTTGTGCAAATAGTTAATTACCTATTGTGCAAATGGGAGACTATTGGATGTATGCCCAAAAGGCAATAAAGTTTAACATCTGATTCATAATTATACTTCATGATTCTATGCTATAACTGCGGTGACTCCTGAATATGCGATTCAGAGGAAAATTCACTCGCACGTGTAGAGACATGAACAGAATAAAGTATACCCTAGTCTTGCCTTTTAGACTAATTCATTGATTGCTAGAGACCACGTTTTCCTGGTCTGGGACATTTTTTATTTCAGCATCAATGAGTGGCATATTGTTGGTGGAAACAATATGGCTGGGTAGACCCAAATCGTTGATATGCTAAGTAAGATTCCAAAGTGTCTTATTGTCCTTAGTGCAATATCGCAGATGGTTATTATATGACATGTCCATTGACCATGAGGTTATTAGGGTTGTGTATACTGGAAGAGTTACTTTGGTACTGTCAACCATCACGGCCGTAACTGGGTGATCATAACGGCAGACACTGGGTGATTCCGAAGGTGTGCATATATCCTAATGTTCCAAGATGGTAAATTACTCCTCTGTCAAAAGAGAGATACTTCCAGGGCCCACTCGGTATGTATGATATCCAATATGTTTCTGCAGACAATGCATGATAAAGTTACATCACGTGGGATATCGGATTACGGGAACGAGAAAAGGAAATTTACCGGTAACGAGATAGACTGAGATATAGTGAATCAATGATTGATTCATGGAAATATCAGGAATACTTTATCTCGGGTAAATTCAGTATCGCGAGTAATGGGAATGACGAATTAATAATCAACAGGTTCAACAGAGTGTCCTTCGTATAACGGGTAGCGGTTATTCAGGTAGCCCATGTACCTGACCCTGGCCGGTGATTAGATGGAAACATCTAATTATAGCTTCATGTTATCGAACCTGTAGGGTAACGCACTTAAGTCAGTTCTAGTCAGTTGTGTATATGGTTGGTCTGGATACCGAGAGAGTATCACCGGAATGGTTTCTGCGTGGTAGATAATATTTTTATCAGAGAAATTGGATTATGCAGACACTAGGTGTCTCGGAGTGATAGAAGTTGCTATCACTAGTCAGATTTATTCCGAGGGTTTATATAAGAGGGAAATATTTATCCAGAGTATTTTGTCAGCGGACACTGGGTGTCCCGGATCATATAAAAGGTGTTTATATGATAGGTAATTAATTCGGTGAAATATTATGTAAAAGGAAATATTCAAATAAGAATTAATTGGACAAAGTATTATTTAATTATATGTTAATTAAATATTGATTTATTTATTTAATTAATAAATAATTATTGGAAAAATATTAGAGCCACCGAAGGGGGCTGCCAAGTGAGCCCATGGGCCCACTAGGCAGCCGCACCCCCACAAGGGGCGGGTGGGCCAGGCGCATCAAGGGGGAAGTTCCCCCCTTGGCCGAACCCTAAGTGGGCCTGTGGCCCATGGGGGTGAGGCGGTTTGGGGGGGGGGGGGGGGACCTTGTTGGACAAGGACTCCTCCCCCCCCAACCGAATTGGGCAAGGGGAAAGTTTTCCCCTTCCCAAACCGAATTGGGTGGAGAGTTGGAGTCCAACTCCAACTCCCCCCCCCCCCCATGTAGTGCGCATCAAGGAAAGGGAGGGGGGGTTGGAGTACAACTCCAACTTCCCTAGGGCCGGCACACAAGGCAAGGGCTTGCCCCTTGCCCAAGCCGCCCTACCCCTTGGCCACCTATATAAACCCCCACCCCCTCTTATTTGGAGACACACAAGTTTAGATCTCTTCTAGTTGGTTTTAGAGGGAACCTCTAAATATTTAGAGGGATCCTCTCCGATTAGATTAGGTCGAGATCTCTAATCTCTCTCTCCCTCCTTCTCATGTGTTGAGATCTCCACCTTCATATACACCAGCGGTGCTTCAAGTATGGACGGCGAAGCCCTGCTGGACTAGTTCCGATGTATGCGTGCGAAACTCAGAGGGGTGAGCTGGCGATCTCGACGGTTGACCCTCACTCTGTTGGATCAAGGTGGGACGCGAGAGGAGTCTACGAGTTCTCTCGGCTAGGCTTAGCCGAGGGAATTCTTCCACAAGCATCATCGACGTGATCATCGACATCGGCGACGACTACGTCAACATCGTCATCGACATCTCTTCTGCTTCAACGGTGTCGGTAACGATTTACAGTTTGATCAAATATGCATGTCTTGCACTTGTATCTTCATAGTAGATCTTGGCTGTTGCGTAGTTGGCGAAATTTTTGTTTTCCATGCACGCAACCCAATAACGTTGTACTCATTCATTCTCAATCAAACCCCGTTCCTTAGGCTTTGAGAATCTAGAGGAGGATCCCACCCGGAGGAGTAGGAAATCGTCTACGAGGAAACAAACACTACAGGAGGTGTAGAAGGAGTCAACTACTACCTTGCTTACGTGGCAGATGGTGAAGAGGGGAATACCTACTACCCGAATAGGCCGGACAACCATAGTAGTACTCCCTCCGTCCACTAATTAATGTAAGGCATTTTAGTGTTTTCTTGATTCAAATGTATCTAGACTTATTTTGTATAGAGATTCGCTTATTTTATTATGTATGTAGTGAATATTGAAATACTATATTACTGAACAGACGGAGTAGTAGAAGTATGTTGTTGAGCCATTATAGTTTTCAGTCTTATCATTCCAGTACATATTATTAGTACCTGTGAATCAGTACCTTTCTTAGTGGCAGGAGAAAGACGTTGAATCTTTTATGCACTTTTGTCTTGTAATAATAACTATGTTGGTGTGTACCCTACAATGTTTTTGTTGTATTAATCTGAGGTGTATAATACTCGTGGATGGTATTCCATGAGTAGTTTATGGTTTTGCGGTGTGGGGCCCACAATCGGCGTTGATGTCGGAGCGGCGACTCTCGGTTCTAGATCCCACATTGTTTCGTTGAGATGTTTGGGTGTTGTATTTGGTCGCGCGGACAATTTGGTCGTCGACGGGCCGGCGTGCTATGTTTTGTGTTGTATTGGTTTTTAACCAGTTTTTCTATACATTGGCCGACTAACTTCTAACGGATCCATGAAAAGACAAAACGTTTGTCTTCTTTCAAAAAAAAATCTAGACGACGAATTGCATTAAGCATTGGTCCATGGTCGCTGGTCAGGTAGCTAGGCAGCGCAGTTGTACGCCGTCTTGGCGCCCGGAATCCTGGCGCATAGGTGAACTGAAAATTATGATGCAAGAAAATCAATGGTTAAGGACAACTATGACATATACATTACACACAAGTGAATCGTATAGATGTATACGAGTTCTGCGCCCTGAAATTGGCCTCCGTTCTTGTATTTTATTTCAATTGTTCATGTCATGTTTTCACACTTGTAAGCTAGCGTGCTAAGTTTGCAGAAGATGGTTTGCTCGCCGTCTTCTTGTTGGGCTCACGAATTGATATATGCAGCTGAGAATCTTGCTTCTTGATCTTCCTCTTCAGTTCCACCAGAGAATCAGGTATAGCCTGATACTCATGAAACATGTGCCCTCTCGCCCTACAATTATATAAGAGGGTACACAAATTAAATTAAGGCGTGGCGTGCGTCAGACAACTAGGCTCGATCTTGAAGTGGTAATCATCCTAGCTAGGAATGAAGAGGTAGTCCAAGGTTTACCATTCAAGATGATTGCAGTATGTGATGAGGTGATCGACGATGGTGAATGGCCGCACGGAGCGCAAGGCCGCGAACCATTCGCGGCCGGCGGGGCCGGCGCGGAGAGTGAAGCACTCGACACCGTACTGAGATGAGCAGTAGACAGAGTTGACGCTGATGGACGGCAGGTCCCTGGTCGAGACGGGCAGGCACCTGTCGGTGCCGAGGATCAGCGCGTGGCCGATGATTCCGCTCACCGGGTTCAGCCGCCGGCGGTCGAGGTCCACATCGAAGACCGTGAAGGTCGCGTGCACCATGGGCGTGGTGGCATAGTGCCGGACGGCAAGCAGTATGCGGCCGAGGATCTTGACGAGGAAGTAGAGGCACGAGGAGGGGTCCCCGAGCGCGTCTGGGATCGGGGTGTCCAGCGGGAAGCAGGTGCTGTTGTAGGTCGGAGGGTAGACCTTGAGGATGTTGGTGGAGGTCTTGGTGGTGGCGTAGAGGCCGCCGCGGTAGGCGAGGACGCTCTGGAGCTCGATGTCGAGGATGACGGCGTTCCAGGTTGCGTCGCCCGGCTTGGCGAAGAGGACGGCGCGCGTGCCCGGGAACCAGGCCACGACGGCATCGATGGCGAAGGAGGCCTGCACCGCTGCGGTGGCGGCGGGGCTCGTGAAGACGGCGGCGTTCATGCGGAGGAGGGAATGACGGGTCCCGCCCACGAGGCGGAAGGCGGGGGCGAGACAGGGGAGGTCGAGGAGGGTGGCGCCGGTGAAGGGGTGGAGGACGTGGACGGTGGAGTAGCGCTTGTGGAGGAGCACGAGGAGGCCGGCGCTGAAGGCGACGATCCTGTGGCCGCGGAGGCGCGGGTAGCGGACGCGGAGGCGGCGGCCCGTGGCTGGCTTGAAGAAGGCGACCTCGCCGGCGTCGTCCGGGCGCTCCGCGTCGCCGTCGCAGAGCGCAGCCCAGCCGCGCGGGCGGAGGTAGCGGTGGCCGCTGCCGCCGAGGCGGGGGCAGTCCGTGCTGTCGCGCCAGCCGGAGCAGGCGGCGCGGAGGGCGATGTAGTCGACCACGTCGCCGGCGATCAGGACCCGGTCCGCGACGAGGCGGACTATGTCGTCGGGGAGCGACGCCCAGCCGTACGTCTCCTCGGCCGCGATCCTCCGGCGCTTCCGTCCCTCGCGCGATCGGACTGATCTGCTACGCCCCTTGCTGCTTTCCCGGCCGCCATCGACGCCGCCGCGCCGGGGGGGAAGGGCGGCGGCGGGGGGTTATTCTCCATCGAGAAGACGGCGACAAAGTCCCAGTAGGACCCAAAGAAATCCTCTTTATGCCTCCCTATCGTTTACTTCCTCTGGAGTCTTGGGCGCTCCGGCGCGGGTAAATATTAGTTTTTGGGTGGGATTGTGGGGGTGATGGGCGAGAGGAGAAGGCGGAGAGCGGGGTAGCCGGGCAGAGGAGATTCTGGGTGCGAGATCGACGCGTTGCGACCCCGATGATGATGATCTCATCATCGGTATCTTTTATTTGAGGGAAAAACAAGAGATTGCAACCCGGCCTCCTCTCGCTCGCTTTGGAGCCATTTGCGCGGCCGCACACGATCCGTTGCTGTTTTGCGGCTACGCCGTGTGATCGCTCATTCGCTCTGGGTGTCACGTGGTGCCGCTTGTCAGCAATGACCGCGAAAGATTGTGTGTGCTTTTGCGGCGCCCACTTTTACTTGGTTTGGTAGCAGCCTGACACTTAAACAAAATATATATACAGCTACACAAGTTTGCCACTTGGAATACTTCCATTTGAACTCTCTGGTCAACAAGTCTTATAAAATAAAGGATGATCTATTGTTGATAAACTCGGTTTACCAAACACATAGGTCACTCAACTTGATGCAATTTGATGTTAAAAGCTTGCTACATACCCTCCGTATAATGATATAAAATGTTTTATGTATTCTAATATGAACAACATACGGATGTATACATACGTAGATTCACTCATTTTGCTCTGTATATGGTCCATATTATAATACCTAAAATATCTTATATTATGGTATAGGGGAGTAGTAAATTATTTCGTCCCTTTCTTTTCTCAATCCTAACAACAAACATAGCATGACCTCTCTTCATCACGGCTTATGACATGAATCTACAACTTAAAGTATGGCAGCATGAACAAAACCCTTTTCTAACCAGCTCATGGATATGTAGCCTCCAACAGTGAATGAGTACAACGATGGTGCAACATGAGCATACATTTCTTCTAATCGACTCACTGATATGTAGTACCCGCAGCAATGAACAACCAAAGTTACTTGGATGTTATATACTTCAAGCATCACAGATAACCATAATTCCCAACTGAAAGTAAGTTTATTGCACAAGTGGAGGTAAACTTTGCAGACCATGATAAGAAAATGTAATTCAAACATCAAATATAATCACTTATTGACAATGCCAAAAACCTGAACAGAGGCATAGAGGTTATGTTTCAAACTGACAACCATACAACAATGACACAGGAGAAACTCAAAATTTACACTAACATGAATACTAAATAGCGGGGAAAGCAAAGGCTCATATGATCAACAAGCATTCGATCATATGGCACATGCACTGAATTTTTTACCAAGTGCTAGTGACGAGGGGTTAACTCATCAAATCCCATGGTTAGGACCTAGGGTTGAGATTACGGGGAGAGAACGTGGTAGTACTGGTAGTTTCGTCGGCTGACAAGCAGAGGCAAAGATTTACCCAGGTTCAGGCCCCTCGGGTGGAGGTAAAGATCCTACTTCCTGCTTGTCTGTTATTGATCGCGTGGGATTATGCGGTTACAAGGAGGCTCAAGCGAGATGTCGATCTCGCTAGGGCTTTGGTGGTTTGAGTATTGCGTGGTCAGGATCGACGGCCCTCCCAGCCTTTATAGAGGCTGGGTCTCGGGAGTCCGTAACCGACCCTTTTTACATGTAAGGAAAGTATAAACCGACTATGCCTATGTCTAATCTTGGAGGGTACTCCATCTTGCTGGGCCTTTCGTCATGGGCTTCATGTAGTCTCTTGATAACTGGGACTTAGTCGACACGTGCACCAGGTACCCTTACGGTAGGGTACCCGAGATGTATATCCTTGTCAGTAGCCCCCGAGTACTTGTCTGACTCGAAGAATCGGGCATGGACTCATTCGTAAGTACACGTCATATGCTTTGTATTATAATTGGAATTCCTGTATGAATAGCACATGTTGGCTATGTCGAGTATCTTATCGACTATGGTTTTTGCTTATGATGATCAAGGGATAATAGCTTAGCAGGACCAGTACACTCGACGGATCGGGACTGGTTAACTACACGTTCGGGTAAAACCTTACTAGCTTTCAATCAAACTCGAGTCCCCGGACTCGAATCTGGAACAAACTGGTCAAATTCGACTAGGCCGGGAGGTCTTACTGAGTCGATCTGCAGTATAGATTTGAATTTTACCCAACGCGTCCGTCAGGATTTTCATCATGTCTGCTGACACGGAAAGTATAAGGATTGACGTTGCTGGAACGGTCCTTAGCACAGCTCGAAAGTTCGGCGGGTCTTACCGTTGCACTATGCGTGCAGCATCCGAGGTATTTGCGGCGGACGCAACTCGGGAATATTTCGAGTATGATTTTGTATATGAACTGAGTCGATCCTTTTGTCGACTCACACTTTGTCGTTATTCTATCGGTGCGCGACAGCGCTCCCGATGGGAGTAGCCCCCGAGATTGTGCTTTATTGCTTGCAATGGAGGATAACCTCAGATCTTCTTACCCTGCATATGTTAATCGAAGAAATTTTTGCCGTAATTCTATCGGGTGCACGACAGTGCTCCCGATGGGAGTAGCCCCCGAGATTATGCTGTATTGCTTGTAATGGAGGATAATCTCAAAATCATTTTATCTTGAGCATCTCCAGTCGAAGAATTTTTTGATATGTTCCCGATGGGAGTAATATGCCTCAGCCGAAGGAACGGTCGAGTGACCCAATTTTGCCTTAACATTGCTTTTCACACCCGAACCAAACAAGGCAGTCGAGTGACCGATATGCGTTGGGCGGACTCGAATATATTTCTGACCAGAGCGCTTGAGATGACGTCAGGGATGACGTTTTTTGGCGACTGCGCTGCCTGACACACGGTGGCGTGCGTTATGCTGTGATGGATGGGACGTGACACATAGGTGGGCCCATTATGCAGCGCTGACCGAACGACGGTGCCGTTTGGACTTGATTTGACCACGCTGGCCCACTTTTTACGGAGACGTGATGATGGCTCCTCTTTTTGCGTGCATAGTGGGCGGAGTGGCCGGCGACGGTTGCCCTCCGCGTTTGCCACGTGTACGGTGAGATTGTGTGCGTAACGCACGATTAGGATCTGAACGGTTGTGATTTCTTTTGATTTGTGGTAAATAGGGGAACGACGCTGGCATAATTTTTTACTTTGCCATTTGCTCTGCGCGCCGCCCCTGCTTCATCGTCTTCCTCTCGCTTCCATTGTTCTTGCGCCCAGCTCCGCTGTTCCCCTTAGCCACCATTGCCATGGCGCCAAAGAGAAAGGCTGCTGCTGCCGACGCGCCCGCGACCGACGTGCCCGCTCTAAAGGGGAAGAAGACCCACGGCTGGCGCATCTGCGCCCGCCGTCGACCTCAAGAAGAGCGACGGCGATTGGATGAAATCCACCATCAAGGAACCTCATCTGGAAAAGCTTCGCGAGGAGGGACTGCTGCCACCCGCGGACCAGCTGTTCGTCCGCGCGCCGTCGCCAAGGAGGTACTCCCCGAGCCTCGCGCTAACGAACGCGTTTGTTTTGCGGAGTTTCTGCCTAGGGGTTTTTCGCTTCCTTCCACGACTTTGTTCGTGGATTGATGTATGCATACGGGGTGCAAATCCATGATTTCACCCCGAATGGCATTATGCACATTGCCTGTTTTATGGTTTGGTGCGAGTGCTTCTTGGGAGTTTCTCCCAGCTGGGCCCTCTGGAAGTCGATTTTCATGGTCGGGCCCAACAACCGATGTGGCCGCACCTATCCTGTTGGCGGCTTCGGGATCCAGGTGCGCAGCGACACCCGCTACTTCGCCCTGAAGCCAGTCGACTCGGCGCAAAGGTGGAGGAAGAGGTGGTTCTATGTGCGCGTCGACCAGGAAGGAGTCCCGCCATTTTCAACTGCTGGCATACTCGCGAGGACGAATGCCTGGGACCACCCGCTGTCGGCTGAAGAAAAGGCGGAAGCGGTGCCTCTGCTGTCGAAGATTGGAGAGCTGCTGAGCAGCGTAACTGGTGTGCATTTGATTGCCACCTTTGTGAAGATGCGGTATGGCCGCTCCGCATTCGCGCCCACCCCATGTGGGAGTACGAGGGTGCGCTCGACGCCACCCGAATGAGCAAGGAGGAACTGTCGAAGAGCGAGGTGGTGTCACATGTGCGGTCCATCACCAGCACGAAGTCCAGCGAGCCCTGCAACGTCGACTGCCCTGTCACTCGTTATGGTCCTGATAGGCCTTTGGAGGAGGTTAGTGAACTATCAAGTTTATGATCTCCTGCTTTTGTTATTTTGTTGTGCATCTTTGTAACTTTCGACTGCTGTATTTTGTATGCAGGGCCACTCGACCGCATCAACTCTTCTCCTCTTCCCGAAGATGGCCCAACTCATGAAACGGAGGTGCAAACGGTAGAAACGAAGGGAGGAGATGAATCGCCTCTACCTTCGGCTACCACATCTCCCATGGAAGAGGTCGAAGAGGAAAGGGCAGATGAAGTACAGGCCAAGGAGCTCGTCACGACTGATAATGTGAGCGAGGTTCCCACTCGCAAGCGCCGTCGGGCGGCCCGAGTTGTGTCTTCCTCCACAAGTGCACCCGCGAAGGAATCAGATGTGAGAGATGACGGAGACTCGGGCTCGTCTCCAACTGCCACAGCTGCTGCGTTGAATGTGAGCCCGTTGAGCTCAGCTCCTCCTCCCCAGTTGGGTGAGGAGCTGCTTTTTGGAGGCCCAAATTTTGACAACCTTGATACTGATGAGTAAAAAGAGCATATGTATGTGTCTGAGCTTTTTGTACTGAAGTTTTTGTTTGTTGATATTCTTCCTTATGTTGTACTCGCAGTGCTGAGACTGTGCGCCCTCTGACTCCCCCATCCGAGAAGATGACGACCCCTGAGCACCCGGAAGTCTCTCACGTGGCTCCAGAGGTCATTCAATCAGCAGCCACGACTACTGCTATTGAGACGGCCAAGGCTATGAGTGCCGCGGCTCCGGAGGTCGGGACATCAGCCGCGAAGCCCGTGCCTTGGACAGAACACGTAAGTGTCTTTTTGTCGAGTCCGCATACGGAACTGGTTATGTATAACTTATGCTGGTTTCGTGTGCTTGCAGCCTTACTACCTCAACCTGGTAGAATCGGGCAAGGCTTTTGTCCAACTGGAGCAAGAGAGGGATAGCCTGCGCACCAGTTTGGAGCAACTCACTCGTAAGTGTATTTTGATTCGTAACCCGAAGTTCCTTTTTGCACTGTCTTTGCTTAGTTGAGTATTTAAATTACTTCTTGCCACCAAATTCAGATGACAAGGCATCGACTGAGTCTCGGGTGAAGGAGCTAGAAGATGCACTCGCCAAGCAGCGTGCTGAGTCAAAGAAAGTTTTGGATGATGCCAAGAACTCCGCTGCCTTGCGCAAGAAAGAGTATGCTGAGCGTCTGGCTAGCCTCACCCGAGACGTGGGTGATGGCACTTCACGTAATTACCCCACAACGGCGCCAGAAAACGGTCTTGACGGCCCTTCGTGTGGTTACCTGCGTGAAAAGTAAATGGGTTAGGTTGAGACTCCAAGTGCAGAGTGTATGTAGTAGTGGAAGACAGTTTTCCCCACGAGGGGTGACTCGAGGGTTTAATATCGAACTCTCGGGGAACCAGTATTTCAGGTGTTATCTCCTTATCCTTCTCTTGAGAACCTGCAACAAAATAAATTGTTTTGTGCCCTCAACCTCACCAAGTGGTTGTCAAGCACAAGGTGTGAGAATGATAATAAAATAAATATGCAAACAGTAAATATGCAATGATGGTAAAATAAATATGCAAGGATGATGGTAGTAATGATAAATGATATTTTTGGGTTTTTTATGATGAATGCAAGATGTAAAAGTGTTTTTGTATTTTCGGATTTAATAATGGCAGCAAACAAAAGTGGTGATAAAAGTGTTGGAAAGGTGTTTCTTATGATTAAAAATGGACCGGGGTTCATGGTTTCACAAATGCACTCTCTCTTGATAACGTGGTAGACAATGGAACACTAAAATTAACATGTAAGATGGCAAGACATGGTTTGACAAGTTATTAATAATATGGGCATCACGTCCTAACATAGAGATCTCAAGTATAAGTTGTTCTCTCTCTTATGCTCCACCAAGATGCGAACTAAATCATAACACCTTAGTAATTAAGATAAATCAGAGCATAGCAATAAGTTCAATGACATGAAGTTAAAATAAGAACATGCTAGATCTAGTCATGGAGTAGTGGCCAAGGTCACATCCACTCTCCGGTAGCATGGTATTTTTGTTTATCCCTAGTGAGGCAACAAAGTAAGGTAGAAAACCCAAGTGGATCGCAGAACTTTCTCTCACGTTCACTGCACTAGCCACCCCCCGTTACTCCAACTAATGCACACGTTCCCCCTCACATGCTCTCATAAACATGCTTGATCATGACAAGTAAATAAGAACGGGGTACATAATATGCATCTACTTTCATAACTGAAACAAAACCATTGCAATCTCAAACATGTATTAACTCATAATAAAGATCCACCACAAAGGAATTACATAGATGACCGTAATCATGTTCAGCAGCTCATACGGTACTAATTAGTGAAGCTCATAGAGAGGAGAGATACATAAGTTACTTCCACAAACCCATAGTCCAGGGGTGGACTACTCCCTCTTCATCATGGTGTCGGTGGAGATGTTGTTGGAGGAGACCACACCGGCAGCGCCCCGCCGGAGTTTTCCCCCTCCAATCTTCAGCTCCAGGTCTCTGTTTCGTGGTTTCTGTGTTTCGGCGGCGCTCTCTTTCGCGAAAGCCCTGGGGGGTCTATATATAGTCGTTTTTAGGTCAAGACGAAGCTTCGGGAAGAAAGATCGACGGCAGCGGAGGCCCGAGGGCCATGGTGGGTCCCACGCGGTCAGGGAATCTGGCCGCGTGGGCCCACCCCTTTCGGCCTTCTGGTCTCCGTTTCTTCGATTCCTTTGCGCCTACGTTTCGTTCCTTCCAAAAAAGTGATCCCCGTAAAATTCAGGTCATTTGGACGTCGTTTGGGTCCCTGAAACATCAAAATATAGAAAAAGGGGTTTTCTGACAGCGCAGGGTTAATTCCAGAAAAATGGGGAAGTTGTTAATTATCCCCAAAACTCAATATAAATCATGAATATAACCCTTATATGATGCAAATAACATGGAATAACATGTAATAAAATGTAAAGTTCATGTATGCATTTTACATGCATCAACATCCCCAAGCTTAACCCATGCTCGTCCCGAGTATGAAGGTGATAAAACTAACATGGACTTTGCATTTTAATACTATCAATGGATATCAAAGGTGATTACTATTGCTACATAGAGTCAAATGATTCATTCTTCAAAGGAATAACAATATGCAAGATAAATTATGAAGTGATATCAAATACTCAATGTAAAGATGTTCAATGATAAATTCACAAAGTGTAATATAGAAGAAAGTACTATGGACCAAATGTATGCATAATGAAAAGTAAAAACATCCTATGGTGGTCATAGAGTACTTCTTATGAAAACTGAATATAAAAGGTGGACACTTTGGATAGATAAATAAGTAGAGGTAAAGCATGAATAAGTTTCATCTAACTTCCAAACACTTCTACTTAAGTTAATGCTTGCAATGTGGTAGTCATTGGTGTGGAGCTCTCATTACCCCTATCATAGCATCTTGAATGATTAATGTTTAAAGTGAAAGCAAATATGAGTGGTGTGCTTGACAATGTATTGGTTGAATGTCTCATGTCCCTTGAATACAAGTACCTACACCATGTGTTACTCACTTTGGTCCACAAAGTAAATTCAAATAAAGGTCATTGCAAGTAATAATAGTATCATCAAGAACTGCACTGGGGTACCTCTTGCCCCTTGACATGAACAAGCCCATGTCAAAACAACAAGACAAACAGACAATGAACAATCTCAGCACTCTTTTATTTACTATGGGTATAGCTTTTTATTATGAGGTGCATCACTGAATGAACATTATGGTTATGCTGTAAATTTCCACCATGAATGATGCATGGCTTAGATTAGCGGCCCAGGCATTTCTCTAACCATTTATACAAACTCTTTGAACTTACTAAGTATCCACATTCATTTCACCCATGATAGGCATCCATAAACAAAAGTACATGACATCAACTAAATATAAATAAGTGCAATGTTGAAAGCTTGCCATGTGACAGCACATATGGGCTAACTCCCAACCAAAACAATTGTCAAGCCCACAACTTCATAATTTTAATCACAATGGTTCATGCTTATTAAATGCAATAAAAGTAAATTGTGCATCAAGTTCGTGAGAGCTTTTAACCAATTTTTCCCATGACAATCAATAACATAAGCATTTAAATTCAGAAATGTAGATAACACAATATAACATGATAAACATACTTGGAATAGCATAAAGCTAATAGGTAGATATGGTGGACTCACTGGAAAAACTTTGGTTGAAGGTGTTGGGAAACAAGCTTTTTACTTGTTGTAATTTTTGGGCTAGCAATAGGGAGAAAGTTGACCATCTAAATGCATGCATAAGTGTCCATAGAACTAATCAATCCATGTTAAACCAAGTAAAGTTAAAATTCAACATCTAAACATGGTAAAAGATAGCTCTTGACAACACACTTGCAAATTAACATTCATTCAAAGCACATGAATTATGCAACTATATGTATCTTTTAAAATCAACTCAAACATCCCTATCCCAATATATTTAATAGCATCCAACATAATTCAACCCAAACTTCCAGTAGCTCTCTCATATATAAATGATAGTGGTGGTCTTATTAACAAACCGAAATAACAAAAGCAAAAAAAACAGACGCTCCAAGTTTATACGATAAAGTGCTTTGATCGAAAAACAGAAGTTAGACGTGTGCAAACCGAGAGTGTGTTGGTCTAGTGGGGTTGTCTTGACATCCCCAAGCTTATGGTCTTCACCATCCTTGGATAGCTCTTGGTGCAGCTCCTCTAATCCCTGTGAAAAAACTTCAAAACACCGTTTCTCCCATTTCTTTTCTGTGGGGTGATATTAGTAGTGATAAACAAATAGGTTCCTTGCTGCATAAAATCCTTAGGCAAAAATTCATATGAATGTCCAGAGAGTATATAATGTTGTATGCCTACTCATAAACTCAATTGAATCAAAAAGATTCAAGCAAAAAGCTCAAAGAATGCATCAAACAATATCAAGACAGAATCTGTCCAGAAAAACAGCAGCAGCAAAACGCATTTTTCTACCCTACTTAAACTCGTCAGAAAAATCTGAAAAAATCACGTATACAGAGGATGAAAAGTTGAAGCTACAGTTCAAATTACAGCTCAATCGGAGTTACAGATAAAAAATGAAAAATCAAACCGTGCACAGACTTCGTGCAGGCAGAAAACTCTCCGAAAATGAATAGCAACTTTTCAAACCCAAAATAGGTAAAACTTGGTTCTTTATTAAAAATCCCAGAAACAAAACTAACAAACTACTCTCTTGTTACAGCAAGAGGACTCAAAGAAAATCTCAAACAAAAACAACCGGGTTGCCTCCCGTAAAGCGCTTTCTTTATAGCCATATAGCTAGGCTTACTTACTTGATAATCAAAGGGGACGTAGCTCATGAGGGAGCTTGAACCTTGGTGTGTCCCTCTTCCTTGGGAAGTGTTCCATGCTCTTCTTGTGTGGAAACTGAAACTTCACATTCCCTTCCTTTGAATCAATAATGGCACCTGTAGTACGAAGAAAAGGTCTTCCCAAAATAATAGGACTAGAGGTTTTATTCCCCATGTCCATGATTAGAAAATCAACAGGCACAAAAGTCATGTGTAACTCTACCATAACATCACTTACTTTTCCTAGAGCATGTCTAATGGAATCATCAGCAAGTGCAAGTTCAATAGAGCATTTCTCAATATTTTTAAGTTCAAGGACTTCATATAGTTCTTTAGATAATATAGAGACACTAGATCCTAGATCAAGTATAGCATGGTGTGTCTCTTTTCCAATGGTTACTAGTACTTTGGGATCCATATATCCCCAAGCTTAGGTGGTATCATAGCTTCTTGATTGTACCTAGCAATCTTTTCTTTTAAGACATGATTAGCAATATAGGAACCAAAACCAGCCTGGTTAATATTAACAGAAGGATCACTTGCAAATTTTTGTAAGATAGAAATTAATTCATGCAAGCTACACTTCTCTAAATCAACAAATGGTTCCTTAACTTCACTAAGCATTTTAACTTCCTCAACTTTTTTATCTCTATTATATAGATTAAATAATTCATAACGGTCATCAAACACATCTTCAGGTACTTGAGCTTTTTCTAAACTTTCTTTAATTTTTACTTCCAATATCAAGCCATCAAGTAGAATGTAAGCATCAGCAATAGTAGTATTTATGAAAGAACCCTTACATTCATTGTCTAAAAAGAGTTTAGAAGTTTCAGACAATCCTTTATAAAATATGTGCATGAGCATCCAATCTCTAATACCATGTTCCATTCCATAAGCTATACCTCTAAACCTTTCCCAAGTTTTAACCAAGGTTTCTTCCTTATTTTGTTTAAAGGTGATAACTATTTCTCTCATATTATAAACCATGGCTGAAAAACAAAACCTCTCAATGAAAGCAGCTTTCAAATTAAACCAATTGCTAAAATTCCCAGGTGGCCATTTTAATATCCAATCTAGAGCTTTTCCAGCCAAGGAATAAGGAAAAAGCTTTACTTTGATCACATTAGCATTGGCATGAATCAGGTTTAATTCTTTGCATCTTTCATTAAATTTACTAAGATGTTGAAGAGCATCTTCTTTCGGTTTCCCAGAAAAACGATTTTCAAAAATCAATTTAGTGACATTAGGATCTATCTCAAATTCTTTAACAGGGAAATTCCTATCTTGAGGAAAATTCTTAACACTAAATGGCCAAAAAGTTCTTTTCTCCATTGAGCAAGTTTTTATGTGTTTTTAATTTTTTATGCAAAACTGAAAGTAAAATGACACTAATGCAACTCGAAATAACAAATGCAACACAAAAATGCAAAACTGAATATAAATATGCAAACCGAAATATAAAGATGATATGCAAGACAAGAACAAAACAAAATAAAATGATTGTAGGTAAAGATGGATAAGATGATGCTCACGTAGGTGCAACTCCCCAAGCTTAGGTTGTTACACAAGTTGGTGATGAAGTTGACTTGATGTGAGTGATCCTTGGATAAACCTTTCAGCTATGGTTCCCCGGCAACGGCGCCAGAAAACGTCTTGATGGCCCTTCACGTAGTTACCCCACAACGGCGCCAGAAAACAGTCTTGAGCCCTTCGTGTGGTTACCTGCGTGAAAAGTAAATGGGTTAGGTTGAGACTCCAAGTGCAGAGTGTATGTAGTAGTGGAAGACAGTTTTCCCCACGAGGGGTGACTCGAGGGTTTAATATCGAACTCTCGGGGAACCAGTATTTCAGGTGTTATCTCCTTATCCTTCTCTTGAGAACCTGCAACAAAATAAATTGTTTTGTGCCCTCAACCTCACCAAGTGGTTGTCAAGCACAAGGTGTGAGAATGATAATAAAATAAATATGCAAACAGTAGTAAATATGCAATGATGGTAAAATAAATATGCAAGGATGATGGTAGTAATGATAAATGATATTTTTGGGTTTTTTATGATGAATGCAAGATGTAAAAGTGTTTTTGTATTTTCGGATTTAATAATGGCAGCAAACAAAAGTGGTGATAAAAGTGTTGGAAAGGTGTTTCTTATGATTAAAAATGGACCGGGGTTCATGGTTTCACAAATGCACTCTCTCTTGATAACGTGGTAGACAATGGAACACTAAAATTAACATGTAAGATGGCAAGACATGGTTTGACAAGTTATTAATAATATGGGCATCACGTCCTAACATAGAGATCTCAAGTATAAGTTGTTCTCTCTCTTATGCTCCACCAAGATGCGAACTAAATCATAACACCTTAGTAATTAAGATAAATCAGAGCATAGCAATAAGTTCAATGACATGAAGTTAAAATAAGAACATGCTAGATCTAGTCATGGAGTAGTGGCCAAGGTCACATCCACTCTCCGGTAGCATGGTATTTTTGTTTATCCCTAGTGAGGCAACAAAGTAAGGTAGAAAACCCAAGTGGATCGCAGAACTTTCTCTCACGTTCACTGCACTAGCCACCCCCCGTTACTCCAACTAATGCACACGTTCCCCCTCACATGCTCTCATAAACATGCTTGATCATGACAAGTAAATAAGAACGGGGTACATAATATGCATCTACTTTCATAACTGAAACAAAACCATTGCAATCTCAAACATGTATTAACTCATAATAAAGATCCACCACAAAGGAATTACATAGATGACCGTAATCATGTTCAGCAGCTCATACGGTACTAATTAGTGAAGCTCATAGAGAGGAGAGATACATAAGTTACTTCCACAAACCCATAGTCCAGGGTGGACTACTCCCTCTTCATCATGGTGTCGGTGGAGATGTTGTTGGAGGGGAAGGAGACCACACCGGCAGCGCCCCGCCGGAGTTTTCCCCCTCCAATCTTCAGCTCCAGGTCTCTGTTTCGTGGTTTCTGTGTTTCGGCGGCGCTCTCTTTCGCGAAAGCCCTGGGGGGTCTATATATAGTCGTTTTTAGGTCAAGACGAAGCTTCGGGAAGAAAGATCGACGGCAGCGGAGGCCCGAGGGCCATGGGGGTCCCACGCGGTCAGGGAATCTGGCCGCGTGGGCCCACCCCTTTCGGCCTTCTGGTCTCCGTTTCTTCGATTCCTTTGCGCCTACGTTTCGTTCCTTCCAAAAAAGTGATCCCCGTAAAATTCAGGTCATTTGGACGTCGTTTGGGTCCCTGAAACATCAAAATATAGAAAAAGGGGTTTTCTGACAGCGCAGGGTTAATTCCAGAAAAATGGGGAAGTTGTTAATTATCCCCAAAACTCAATATAAATCATGAATATAACCCTTATATGATGCAAATAACATGGAATAACATGTAATAAAATGTAAAGTTCATGTATGCATTTTACATGCATCAGTGGGCGGTGAGTAAAATTTGCCACTTTTTGTTTACTTCGGTTGTCGCTGAATGTTGTGTAAGAGTTTCTGTTCTTTCTGATTTTGGAAGGAGCTGTTGGCGCACCGGCACCTGTAGACCAGGCGAGTGGCGATTTATCCCTCGACCGTGCTATTGGCGACCTTGATGCCATCTCTGCCAAGCGAAGGATGCACTCGCCAAGTATACGAGCACACTCGGCGCCGTATACAAGGGCGTGTTCCCGTCTGGCCAACCTCCGTCGACTGTGGATGGCTTCGCCGACGTCCTAGGCCCGGGAACATCGACTATGGCGAATTTTGCTCGCACTTTGACGGTACGCGGCTCAGAGACCACCCTCAAACTCCTTTTAGGTCATGGGATAGAGGGTGACTTCGAGGCCGCTCTGTCTGATTTCCCTCGAAAGCCGGGCGGGAAGCTGGTGTCTCTGAAGCATGTGAACGAGCCAGCCGCGCGGCTGGCTGAAATTTTTATGACTACCATGGAGCGCCGGTCAGCGGAGGTCGCCAATCGCGCGCGTAGGGCTAGGTCGGAGTCTGCATCATAGACTTTTAGGGCCATCTTCCCTTTTGTTGGACTGCAATTATACTTTTATGATATCGCGAGTATGCGTATGCTTTTGCCACACTTGTATGGACTTGGTTCCTTTGTTGTGCTTCCGCCTGTAAGGCTATGTGCCGTTACTCGCCTAATCTTTGTGATGAGTCTCTCATATCTGACATGAGATTTTTATGATGTTTGGGCCAGAAACGGGCAGCCGCTACTTCATCTGGCTCGTCGCGGCACCGTGCTCCCACTCGATCTCGAGCTCAGGCGGCAAATGATGCCACAGTAATGCGTTATATGAAGGCTCGGGTCGTAAAACTGGAGCAAGAGTTGAAGAGTGCCCAGAGTGAGCTAGATATGACGAGGGCGAGGCCTGCTTTACCCACTCAGCGAGAGGACTATGTGCTTGGCGAGATGGAGATCGTGAACAGACAACTCAAGTGTAAGCATGACTGCCTTGATCTCAAGAGCTCATAGTCTGTCCTTTTTGTTGACCCAATGCTCCTTGCTGCAGGTTTTGTTCCAGATTTCCAGGCGGAGCAAGCTCGTGTTGATGAGCAGTTGAATAATGCGACTGACGAACCAACGACGGGCCGTCAGCACTTTCGCTTGGACAAGAGCCGAGCACGCATACTCGCAACTCTGAAGGATCGACTGTGGCGGAGCACTCTGCTGCTTGAGTTATGTAGGTCGGCCTTCAGTCGAATCAACCAGACTATGTTCCCGACAGGGCCGCAACCTCAAGGAATACATGCGTTGCTCGGGCTTTTCCGGAGTGCAGGTCCCATTCGAGATTTTATCACCCGGAAGCTTGTGGATGGAGCCAACGCAACGATGGCGTATATTCGGAGTAAGCGTCCACATATGCAGCTACGTCCACCCGTGCCTGGATCGACTTTGTCACAGTCGCAACTTGACAATACAGTCGAATATGCGAGGGTATTGGTTGAGTGTTATCACGCTCAACTTATGGACTCTGTTCTTCCAGTCAAGGACAAACCGGAAGATTAGGGTGTTCCTGTATATAGGGCAGCCCCCGAGTGTAAATTTGCCACTTATACGTAGTGCATATTTATTTATATGTATGTGCGCAGCCCCCGTGTGTATCGAGTGGGGTTTATGAAAAACACTTAGTATGGAACATGAATTGCACAGCCCCGAGTGTTCGGTAAGTCTGTGAATTTTTGCGATGTTTGAAGCTTTAATTCATGATTTTGATCAACTTTTTGTTTATGTATGTTTTTATGACCCAGTCCCCGAGTATTCGAGTGCGGTTGGGGTATTATGTTTGAAGAAGAAGGAGCGAAAGCTCATGCTTTGAGATAGCGCAGCCCCCGATTTCGGGTGAGGCTAAGGTTGTGCGAATAAGTTATGCGAGTAGTAAGCAGGGAGATATATGAGGAATCATTGACTAATTCCATTTTTGAATGTTAAGCTGTAGGCCGCCTCATTAAAAACTTTTCAGTCCCGTAGGTACCCTGGTAAGGAAAAGAGCGCGTCTGAAACCTGCAGCTATCCGACATATGTACCTATTACATTGTGCGACTGAGCAGTCTAACATAGAAACGGCGCAGCTGCGCAACGTTCCAAGGATTGTGCGAGAGTTCGCCTGTCTTTGCGTGCTTCAGTCTGTATGCTCCACCACCAATGACCTCGGTGATGATGAAGGGTCCTTTCCATGGAGAAGCGAGTTTGTGCACCTTCTTTTGCTTCAGTCGAAGTACCAGGTCGCCAACCTTAAAGGACCTGGTACGCAGTCGACGGCTGTGGTAGTTACGGAGGTCTTGCTGATAGACAGCTGTGCGTGCTAGCGCCGTGTTACGTGCTTCTTCGAGCAAGTCGACTGCATCTTCGAGTGCTTCATCTGCGTCTTCTTCGTTGTATGCCTCCACTCTTGGTGCATTGAATCTTACATCTGATGGCAGATTGCCTCTGCGCCGTAGACCATAAAGAATGGGGTGAACTGTGTTGAAGCATTAGGAGTTGTGCGTAGGCTCCATAGCACAGACGGGAGTTCTTCAACCCAAGCACCCGCGGCCCTTTTGAGTCCATTGGCTTTTTCGACTTGGCCATTGGATTGCGGGTGTGCCACGGATGCATAATTGAGCGTAATGTCTTGCTCTTTGCAGAAAGTTCGGAACTCTTCAGCCGTGAAGTTTGTACCGTTATCAGTGATGATGCTGCTTGGTACACCGAAGCGGTATATGATGGATTTTATGAAATTGACTGCTGTAGTGGCAGTCGAACTTGTGATAGGGACTGCTTCAATCCACTTGGTGAACTTGTCGACCGCCACCAGAAGGTGAGTATGCCCTCCATGGGAGGATTTTTTGAGTGGCCCGACCATATCGAGCCCCCACTGGGCGAAGGGCCAGGCCAATGGTATTGTCTTCAACGCCGATGCGGGTGCGTGCGGCTTTGTGGCGAATTTTTGACAGCCGATGCACCTTTTGACTATGTCCTCCGCGTCTTTGAGTGCTGTGGGCCAGTAGAAGCCTGCGCGAAAGGCTTTGGCTACGAGTGATCGACTGCTGGCGTGATGCCCGCAGGTACCTGCATGAATATCACGAAGGATGGCTGGCCATCTTCAAATGCTATGCATCGTTGGAACATACCTGATACGCTGCGCTTGTATAGTTCGCCGTTGATGACGGTGTATGCTTTAGATCGAGTGACGCGTCTTGACTCTGTTATGTCTTCAGGTACCTCGCCGCGGAGTATGTATGCGAGGAAAGGTTGAGTCCAAGTTGGCTCGATGAGGAGTACCTCGACTGGCGGGTCCTCTGTGCTAGGTGCTTTGCTCTTGGCTGGTGCGGCTGATGTAGGAGATGTTCGTTTTTTCTTGATGGACCTGTGCTCGATGCGCTCGAGAAGACACCAGGTGGAACTGGTGCTTTGGTCGTGCCAATGTTGGCTAGCTTATCTGCTTCTTCATTACTCTCACGCCCTATGTGCCGCAACTCGCAGCCTTCGAAGCTGCCCTCCATTAGTTGTACAGTCACGGTAGGCGATCATGTTATCTGCGATTGCATCGCAGGCCTTCATTGTTTGCTGCACCACAAGATTCGAGTCACCATAGATCATCAGTCGAGTGCACCCGAGGGCTTTGGCCATCCGCATGCCATGGATCAGGGCCTCGTACTCTGCTTCGTTATTGGATGGAACTCGAATCCCATCTGCAGGATATAGCGAAGCTTGTCGCCTTTTGGTGATATGAGGATGACACCTGCGCCTGCGCCTTCGTTCTTCTTTGAGCCGTCGAAGTACATAGTCCATGAGTTGGACACATCTGGTGCTCCTGGCAACTGAGCTTCGATCCACTCGGTATGGAAGTCAGGTAAGACTTGTGCTTTGATGGCCTTCGGGTAATCATACTTGATATCTCGTGGTCCTAGCTCGATGAGCCATTTTGCGACTCGCCCAGTTGCGTTGGGGTTTGTGAGGATGTCCCGATCCCTGAGGTGCTGATTACAGTGATCGGGTGCTCTGCGAAGTAATGCGTCAGCTTCCTTGAGGACATGAACACGGCGTAGGCCAGCTTTTGATAGTGCGGGTACCGCTGCTTTGATATGGAGAGCACTTCACTCAAGTAATAGACTGGGCGTTGTATGCTTTGGGCGTGTCCCTCCTCCCTGCGTTCGACTACCAGTACGGTGCTTACCACCCTGTTAGTTGCGGAGACATATAGGTATAGTGGCTCTCGTTCCCTTGGTGCGACGAGGATTGGAGGGCTTGTGAGGACTCGCTTGAGGTCCGTGAAGGCTGCTTCGGCTTCTGGCGTCCACTCGAATTTGTCTGCTTTCTTCATCAGTCGATAGAACGGGAGTGCTTTTTCGCCCAGTTTGCTGATGAATCGACTGAGTGCTACTCGACCCGCTAATTTTGCACGTCATGGAGCTTTGAAGGCCTTTGCATCGTCAAGATGGCCTGTATTTTCTCCGGGTCCGCCTCGATTCCACGAGCCGAGACTAGATACCCAGGAGCTGCCCGGCTGGCACGCCGAACGTGCACTTCTTCGGGTTGAGCTTGATGTGGAAGCGTTTGAGGTTTGCGAACGTCTCTCGCAAGTCATCGAGTAGTGTGTTTTCCTCCCTTGTTGTGATGACGATCGTCTACGTAGACCTGGACGTTTCGCCCAATTTGCTTCTTGAGGCAATCTTGCATCATGCGCTGGTAGGTTGCGCCTGCGTTCTTGAGCCCAAAGGCATGGTTGTGTAGCAGTAGACCCCGAGTGGGGTTATGAACGCCGTTTTCTCTTCATCCTCTTCCTTCATCCTTATCTGGTGGTAACCCGAGTAAGCATCCAGGAAGGACAAGCGAGCGCACCCGGCGGTGGAGTCGACGATCTGGTCGATTCGAGGTAGTGGAAAGTGATCCTTTGGACAGCATTTATTGAGTGCTGTAAATCTACGCACATCCGAAGGATATCTGTGTGCTTCTTCTCTACGAGTACGGGGTTGGCCACCCATTGTGATTTCTTGATTTCTCTGATGAAACCTGCTGCGAGTAGTCTGTCGACTTCGGCTTCGACTGCGGTTTTTTCGGGCCGGATATGCGGCGCATTGTTTGCTTGACTGGTTTAGCATCTGGAAATAATTGGAGAGAGTGCTCGGCGAATTCCCTGGGAATACCTGGCATGTCGGCTGGACACCACGCAAATATATCCCAGTTCTCACGGAGGAATTCGACGAGCGCGCTTTCCTATGCGATAGGCAGACTCGAAGAGACATTGACTGTCTTGGTCGGGTCAGTCGGGTGCACCTGATGCGACCTTGTGTCATTGGTGGCATTGAATGCTCTGTCGACTGCCACCTTCTTGTGCTCCGGCATAAGTGTTCGATCGTTGGAGACCGCTAGATCGGCGAGTGTTGCTTCCATGCCGAACATCTCAGAGATTTTGCTAAACTCTCGGTCGCAAGAGTCGGACTTTTGGAAGTTTCCCTTGACTGTGATTACTCCTTTTGGTCCAGGCATCTTCAGCTGGAGGTATGCATAGTGTGGACCGCCATGAATCGAGCGAACGTCGGGCGTCCAAGTATGGCGTGGTATTGTG
Organism: Poa pratensis; assembly: GCA_947311845.1. Classification (NCBI taxonomy): domain Eukaryota; kingdom Viridiplantae; phylum Streptophyta; class Magnoliopsida; order Poales; family Poaceae; genus Poa; species Poa pratensis. Next base: position 24,392,383 of record CAMZMU010000096.1, read on the forward strand.
ACTTCCAGTCGACAACTTCGAACTCAATCGACTCTGTCCTGAAGTGGTTCTTGTCCCCGAACGTTACGTCGAGTTGTATGGTGCCTTCTGGGCTTATTGCTTTGCCTGGGACGATACCGTGAAAGGTATTTGAAGATCTTGGCAGGTTTTCGACTGACCTGTTCATTTTGCGGAGCGTATCTGCGAAGATGATGTTTATGCCGCTGCCACCATCCATGAAGACCTTGGACATGGCGTAGCCTCCAATTTGTGCGTCGAGTACCAGAGCAGAGTGCCCTGGACGAACGACCGATGGTGGGTGGTCCTCTCTGCTGAAGCTTATTGCAGTTTCGGATCCTTCAAGAATTCAGTTACGGCAGGAGGTGACATGACCGCCATGTTTACTTGTCGAGTGCGAAGTTTTTGCTCCCTGTTGGAAGGGCGACCTTTCTGTATCATGTACATCTGCCCTTGGGGTGGAGGGTACTGAGGTTCGTCCACCCGAGGTACTTGTTGTATGGCACCCGCGATATTTCCGCCTGCGGCAGGCTGTGGTGGTGGAGGTGGTGCCATCAGGACGGGCACGTTGTTTGGCTGAGGCACAGGTGCAGGTGCGGGTGCGTGTGCGGCTGTTGCCTTTCTGAGTTGTACATATTCAGACGCTAGTTGGTCGAATTCTCTGCAGTTTCTCATCGAGTGATTGGAGCGCAATTTTCCGTCTTCCCCCTTGTACAGGTGGAATCTGCAATCAGCATCCATCTTTTCTTCGAATGATCGCTCGGATTGTGCGCCGGAGCGCGACTTGCGCCAGTCTTTCCTCTTGTAGCTGTCGCTGCGTTGGCCCGGTCTCGACTGTCCGGCGATCATCTCGACTGTCCCGTCGATCTTCTGACCGTCGGTCGCTTCTGTCTTGGTCGTTGCGGGGTGTGGAGAACCCAGCCGCCATGAATTCGGGTCTGTCGTCGTCGTAGTGACGTTTTGAACGCTTGCGCCTTCGGTCGTCTCTGTATGAGTCTCTGCGGCTTCGACTGCCACTTTCATGATTGTCACGGGGTGAGGACCCGCGTGTGGTGCGCGCCATGTCTTCTCCGTCTGCCCACTCAGTCGCGATCTTCAAGAGGTTAGCCACAGAGGTTGGCTTTTGGCGACCAAGTGCTTCTTTGAAGTCCGCCTGGCGAGGCCCATGATGAAAGCATCCATGGCCATATCTTCTGAAATTACTCCAACTGAGTTGCGTATCTCAGTCCATCGTCTGATGTATGACCTCAACGTTTCGTCTGACCGTTGAACGCAAGCTCGCAGCTCCTCGAACGTTTTTGGGCGCTCACATAGAGGCTCGAAGTTTTTGATGAAGTCAGTGCGGAAGTGATCCCACGAGTCGTATGTTGATGGAGGTAGAGCCTTGAGCCAGTCGCGGGCTGTGCCTTCGAGCATGAGTCGTATGTATTGCATGGCTGTGATGTTTGTGCCTCGCTGGCACGCGACAGCCAGCCATCCTGAAGGTTCCTGTCGACCCGTGTACTTGGGCTGTTCAGATGTGAGTTTGAACCCTTTGGGCATCCGTGTCTCGCGGACGCGTCGAGTGAAGCACAGAGCTCCGTGTGGCTCAGGCTCTCGATCAGAGTATGAGTCGCTACTGTAAGATCTGCGTGATCTGCTCCTGGACCTGCGCCGACGTGAGCCGCTTCTTTCCTTCGAGTGGTGGCGGCGACCACTGCGATTATGCTCTTCACGACGCGTGTCAACTAGGGCACGATCTCGACTCCCTCCTGGAGTTTTTGGGATTTGGCGTATGGCCTTCGCCGCTAAGGCGAGTGATTTGATCTGTTGGCGATGTAGTTTTGCATTGGGGTCATCAGCTGGAGGCTTGATTGCCTCTAGGTATGCTGCAGCGGTAAAGAGAGCACCCGCAGCTGTTTTGGGTACTGGCACTCCCTCCTCGTCGTATGTCATGAAAGAGTTGCCTAGGTTGCGGGTGAGTGCTGCCCTCTCATCTGGCGCGAGGTGTGACAGCCTTGATCTGGGTCTTGTGTCTGCTCGCCCGGTGGAGCTCAGGGAGAGCTGTCTTCTTCGCGCACTCGACAAGCTAGCTTGTTTTTTACGTTCTTCGAGTGTTGCTCTGATCTGCTGCAGTCGAAGTGATTCCTGCCAGTTGAAGTACTGGAAGGTCAACATCTCCTCCCGTGTTGCGTCTGCTGGCATCATTGTGCACTCCTTGATGACTTTATCTGCTTTTGCTGCCATCTCAGCAGTAATTGTGAGATTTGTGACTCCATCCGGCATAGTAACCGTGCACGGGAACTCTGTAGGCCTGCGACTGGCCGCAGCATCAGATGATTCTGCGGCGAAGGCAACGTAGACCTGCTGGGTATCACCCGTGTAATATCCAGGATTTTTGAGTTATTAATTATTTTGGATAAAATAATATTTGACTTCTAAATATTTTGTTTATACTTATTTGTGTGTGCTAATTTTTATAGTGTTAAAACCTGCTTGCAAGAAAATAAAGCTGATCGAGCCGACTTTGCTTGTGCTTGATCGTTAGCTAGTAATACTAATTGTTGAAGCTAGCTAGCTGGTAGTAGTAGTGGTGCGTGAGTGCATGTGGATGATGCACTGAACCTTGCATGCATGCATGCCTACACTAGCAACGTGAGCTGTTTGCCCTTGAGGACCTGACGTGGCCAGCGTCTAGATGAAGCTTGAATGCCTGAGTCAGGTCGTACGTGGAGCTGTGCATGGTGGTTAACGTTTAGGTCTTTGCCACGCGTGAGGGATTTGCTTCCTTAGCAGCGACGGCGGTTGGCAGATATTTTCTGTCCAGCTGATATTTTTTGTCCAGCGTGTGCACTGCCTCCACCTATAAATAGCTAGCTGCTGCTTCTATACTCCTCACTCTACACACACAAATCCATCGAGAGAGCATGGGGAGAGACCGGAGGAAGAGTGAGAGAAGAACTGAGAGCGAGCAGGTCTTTTCGGAGGATCCGAGATTACGCATACGGAGACGCTGCAGAATTATAGAGAGAGAGTTGAGTTGGCCGGCGAGTAGATAGTCCGGCTGGTATTTTTCCGGCCTTGGGGCTGGAGTACGAGATCATATGTTGAGCGTAGCTAAATATTTGGAGGTTTCGTCAGAGTGCTATTTGCTAGCTACGGCGTAGCTTAACCGAGGCAAGCTTTTCTTACCTCTCTCATATATTTTGTAGAGTATGCTTTGATTGAATATGTGTGTACCCTGAGTGGTACGAGCTTTGTGTTGATGTATACGGGGCTAATGCGCTGGTATCGTTACGGTGATGGATCCGTAGGAGCCACCGGTACGGGCCGGGCTTAGCACGTATAGTTGACATGGAAATGAAACAAGAGTTTTATAAAGTAAACTTGGTGCTACGAAGGTGATCGTATTGTACCGGTCGCAGTACAGGTATGGGACTGTCTGAGTTCTCCGTGAGGGGCGGCCCTTGAATGGAAAGTGTCGGTGATGGATCCGTAGGAGCGACCGACATCGAGTAGGTCAAGGTGTCCGGTGTCTGAGCGGGTAAAAGGGCTTTGCTCGTTCTGGAGCCTGTGTGGCTCTGGGCGAGGCTGTTGATGTCGGAGTACCCCTCTTAAGAGTGTAAAAGCGTGGATATTCACCCCTGTGATTCCCGGGTAGGGAAACTCACTTTCATGTGTGGCACCATGTGTTTTAATCTGATTAAGAACTTAACCACACAATGATTGATTTACTTGTATTTCGAAAACCTAGTGTATTTTACAAAGTATATGAAAGTGTATGAATTGTTTGTTGAGTATAACTCCTGTTGTACTCACCCTTGCTATCCTTTGTTTTTAGTTGCAGTATCAGAGTTCGCAGCGGAAGCCGACGTTTCGAGGAGTAGGCTGGACCAGTTGGGTGGGATGCGAATAGAGAACCTTTTTATCTTTGTAAATGTAATTAATCTTGTAAATTTAATGTATTTGAGCTGCTTGAGATCCACTGTGCTGGTTTATGCCTGCTTCTCTAGCCTTGCGCGTGTATAGGCTTTCGGTCTATAGGCGCGCGGCGGCTGTCATTCTACCGGGCCGGGTCTCGGGGCGTGACAGTTAAAGTGGTATCAGAGCCAGGTTAGGAGACGTGGGGCCATATGGGTAGAACGTTAGTTGCGACTAACCGTTGATTGTTGTCCGCTAGATTGGTTGTTTGATTGACTGACAAAAAGTTTTTTGATAAAATCTTACATGATAGTTTAAAATTGTTTGTAAGTTTTTGTGTTGAATTTCGGGGACGAAATTCTTATAAGGTGGGGAGGATGTAATATCCAGGATTTTTGAGTTATTAATTATTTTGGATAAAATAATATTTGACTTCTAAATATTTTGTTTATACTTATTTGTGTGTGCTAATTTTTATAGTGTTAAAACCTGCTTGCAAGAAAATAAAGCTGATCGAGCCGACTTTGCTTGTGCTTGATCGTTAGCTAGTAGTACTAATTGTTGAAGCTAGCTAGCTGGTAGTAGTAGTGGTGCGTGAGTGCATGTGGATGATGCACTGAACCTTGCATGCATGCCTACACTAGCAACGTGAGCTGTTTGCCCTTGAGGACCTGACGTGGCCAGCGTCTAGATGAAGCTTGAATGCCTGAGTCAGGTCGTACGTGGAGCTGTGCATGGTGGTTAACGTTTAGGTCTTTGCCACGCGTGAGGGATTTGCTTCCTTAGCAGCGACGGCGGTTGGCAGATATTTTCTGTCCAGCTGATATTTTTTGTCCAGCGTGTGCACTGCCTCCACCTATAAATAGCTAGCTGCTGCTTCTATACTCCTCACTCTACACACACAAATCCATCGAGAGAGCATGGGGAGAGACCGGAGGAAGAGTGAGAGAAGAACTGAGAGCGAGCAGGTCTTTTCGGAGGATCCGAGATTACGCATACGGAGACGCTGCAGAATTATAGAGAGAGAGTTGAGTTGGCCGGCGAGTAGATAGTCCGGCTGGTATTTTTCCGGCCTTGGGGCTGGAGTACGAGATCATATGTTGAGCGTAGCTAAATATTTGGAGGTTTCGTCAGAGTGCTATTTGCTAGCTACGGCGTAGCTTAACCGAGGCAAGCTTTTCTTACCTCTCTCATATATTTTGTAGAGTATGCTTTGATTGAATATGTGTGTACCCTGAGTGGTACGAGCTTTGTGTTGATGTATACGGGGCTAATGCGCTGGTATCGTTACGGTGATGGATCCGTAGGAGCCACCGGTACGGGCCGGGCTTAGCACGTATAGTTGACATGGAAATGAAACAAGAGTTTTATAAAGTAAACTTGGTGCTACGAAGGTGATCGTATTGTACCGGTCGCAGTACAGGTATGGGACTGTCTGAGTTCTCCGTGAGGGGCGGCCCTTGAATGGAAAGTGTCGGTGATGGATCCGTAGGAGCGACCGACATCGAGTAGGTCAAGGTGTCCGGTGTCTGAGCGGGTAAAAGGGCTCTGCTCGTTCTGGAGCCTGTGTGGCTCTGGGCGAGGCTGTTGATGTCGGAGTACCCCTCTTAAGAGTGTAAAAGCGTGGATATTCACCCTGTGATTCCCGGGTAGGGAAACTCACTTTCATGTGTGGCACCATGTGTTTTAATCTGATTAAGAACTTAACCACACAATGATTGATTTACTTGTATTTCGAAAACCTAGTGTATTTTACAAAGTATATGAAAGTGTATGAATTGTTTGTTGAGTATAACTCCTGTTGTACTCACCCTTGCTATCCTTTGTTTTTAGTTGCAGTATCAGAGTTCGCAGCGGAAGCCGACGTTTCGAGGAGTAGGCTGGACCAGTTGGGTGGGATGCGAATAGAGAACCTTTTTATCTTTGTAAATGTAATTAATCTTGTAAATTTAATGTATTTGAGCTGCTTGAGATCCACTGTGCTGGTTTATGCCTGCTTCTCTAGCCTTGCGCGTGTATAGGCTTTCGGTCTATAGGCGCGCGGCGGCTGTCATTCTACCGGGCCGGGTCTCGGGGCGTGACAGTTAAAGTGGTATCAGAGCCAGGTTAGGAGACGTGGGGCCATATGGGTAGAACGTTAGTTGCGACTAACCGTTGATTGTTGTCCGCTAGATTGGTTGTTTGATTGACTGACAAAAAGTTTTTTGATAAAATCTTACATGATAGTTTAAAATTGTTTGTAAGTTTTTGTGTTGAATTTCGGGGACGAAATTCTTATAAGGTGGGGAGGATGTAATATCCAGGATTTTTGAGTTATTAATTATTTTGGATAAAATAATATTTGACTTCTAAATATTTTGTTTATACTTATTTGTGTGTGCTAATTTTTATAGTGTTAAAACCTGCTTGCAAGAAAATAAAGCTGATCGAGCCGACTTTGCTTGTGCTTGATCGTTAGCTAGTAGTACTAATTGTTGAAGCTAGCTAGCTGGTAGTAGTAGTGGTGCGTGAGTGCATGTGGATGATGCACTGAACCTTGCATGCATGCCTACACTAGCAACGTGAGCTGTTTGCCCTTGAGGACCTGACGTGGCCAGCGTCTAGATGAAGCTTGAATGCCTGAGTCAGGTCGTACGTGGAGCTGTGCATGGTGGTTAACGTTTAGGTCTTTGCCACGCGTGAGGGATTTGCTTCCTTAGCAGCGACGGCGGTTGGCAGATATTTTCTGTCCAGCTGATATTTTTTGTCCAGCGTGTGCACTGCCTCCACCTATAAATAGCTAGCTGCTGCTTCTATACTCCTCACTCTACACACACAAATCCATCGAGAGAGCATGGGGAGAGACCGGAGGAAGAGTGAGAGAAGAACTGAGAGCGAGCAGGTCTTTTCGGAGGATCCGAGATTACGCATACGGAGACGCTGCAGAATTATAGAGAGAGAGTTGAGTTGGCCGGCGAGTAGATAGTCCGGCTGGTATTTTTCCGGCCTTGGGCTGGAGTACGAGATCATATGTTGAGCGTAGCTAAATATTTGGAGGTTTCGTCAGAGTGCTATTTGCTAGCTACGGCGTAGCTTAACCGAGGCAAGCTTTTCTTACCTCTCTCATATATTTTGTAGAGTATGCTTTGATTGAATATGTGTGTACCCTGAGTGGTACGAGCTTTGTGTTGATGTATACGGGGCTAATGCGCTGGTATCGTTACGGTGATGGATCCGTAGGAGCCACCGGTACGGGCCGGGCTTAGCACGTATAGTTGACATGGAAATGAAACAAGAGTTTTATAAAGTAAACTTGGTGCTACGAAGGTGATCGTATTGTACCGGTCGCAGTACAGGTATGGGACTGTCTGAGTTCTCCGTGAGGGGCGGCCCTTGAATGGAAAGTGTCGGTGATGGATCCGTAGGAGCGACCGACATCGAGTAGGTCAAGGTGTCCGGTGTCTGAGCGGGTAAAAGGGCTCTGCTCGTTCTGGAGCCTGTGTGGCTCTGGGCGAGGCTGTTGATGTCGGAGTACCCCTCTTAAGAGTGTAAAAGCGTGGATATTCACCCCTGTGATTCCCGGGTAGGGAAACTCACTTTCATGTGTGGCACCATGTGTTTTAATCTGATTAAGAACTTAACCACACAATGATTGATTTACTTGTATTTCGAAAACCTAGTGTATTTTACAAAGTATATGAAAGTGTATGAATTGTTTGTTGAGTATAACTCCTGTTGTACTCACCCTTGCTATCCTTTGTTTTTAGTTGCAGTATCAGAGTTCGCAGCGGAAGCCGACGTTTCGAGGAGTAGGCTGGACCAGTTGGGTGGGATGCGAATAGAGAACCTTTTTATCTTTGTAAATGTAATTAATCTTGTAAATTTAATGTATTTGAGCTGCTTGAGATCCACTGTGCTGGTTTATGCCTGCTTCTCTAGCCTTGCGCGTGTATAGGCTTTCGGTCTATAGGCGCGCGCGGCGTTCATTTTTTGATCATGTTGATATGTTTTGAAGTATCTCATTTTTTTTTAACATTTTGAAATGGTCAAATAAGTTTTCATATTTCGTTAACATTTAATGTAGGTTTGTAATGAGTGGAAAATGCGCATTTATTCAATTGAATTCCATATTTAGAGTGGTCAAATAAGTTTTCATATTTCGTTAACATTTAATGTAGGTTTGTAATGAGTGGAAAATGCGCATTTATTCAATTGAATTCCATATTTAGAGAAAGTTTATTTAGATTATGGCAATATGATTATGGCAAAATGTTTACGAACTTGGAATGTTAAATTTAAGTCCATTATTAGAGTGAATGCATTGTATGAGTATTTAGTAAATACAACTTTACATAATTAGAGTTTGTGCATTTGGATTTTTTTGAAATATCTACCACTTAAAAAATTTCAAATATGTTTTTTTTGTTGTAAGTAGTTGGCATTTATTTTTTGTGGGCATGTCGATATATTTTAGAGTATTTCTAATTTTCCAGCAAGTTGGGATGTTAACAAATGGTTTTTTTAAAATTTGTAATTTAAGTCCATAATAAGGGCGGAAGCACATTTGTTCAACTAAATTGCATAATTAGATTTTTTTTTTAATTCAACTGCATATAGCTGTTCATATAATTGGAGCATGTACATTTGCATTTTTTTCAAATTTTGACCAAATTGAGATGTTTTGTTCATATTTTGTAAGCAAATTGGAATGTTTGGAAAAAAATTATTACTATTTTCATTTAATTTTAGTCCACAATGAGTGGAAATGCACATTTATTCAACTGAATTATATAGTTGTTATTTTTTTTAAAATTCAAGTCCATACAATTGTGCATATAGTTGGAGTGAGTGCATTTGTTTTTTTTTCTTCAAATTTTATGCCGAAATGAAATGTTTACATATGTTTGTGGGTTGTCATAATTAGTTAGCACTTATTTTTTATGATTATTTTGAGTTATTGTTTATATTTTTCGGTAGAAAGATTTGATTTTTTTGTATTTGTAACATTTTTCGTTTTTTCCAATTTGTGTAAATTACGTGGGACCACCTGGCAGATTTTTTTTTTTTTTTTGGAAATTACTGTGAAAAAGTAAAAAAACTGACAACCCGGGCCCACTGTAACGTCGTAATGACGTCACAGTGCCTAAGGCTGCCACGGCGAGGACGGCGAGGAGCACGGCCGTGGCACAGCACCGCGAGCCGGCACGCGCAGCTGGGTGCATCGGATGCGCTTGGGCGCAGGCTACCTGTAGGTGGCGGCACCGCCACAGTTTGGCCACCGGACCGTCGCCGGCGACCACGAAACACCGCGGCGGATAGCGCGGACGGCGACGGTGATTGCGGCGCGTGCGCGAAGTTCCGGCACGTGATTTCCGGCGAGGAAGTAGAGGCAGCGGCGGCGGAGGCCTCTGTGTGCTTGGATTCGAGGGGGGAGGACCGGAGCGGCGGCATCGAGCGCGGCGGCCGACGGCGACGTCGCGGCCGTGCGAGAGAGAGGAGAGAAGAAGATAGCTCTGCGGACGTTTTTGCTCGGAAGCCCCTGGCGTTTCTGTAAATTTCAAAGTAGTCCTTTGCGGACGTTTTTTTGTAAAATGACGGGCTGGAGCGCGACGTGGCAGCGCGCGATTGGTAGAAATCCAACTGCTACAGTGTTACTGTAGCTCGCACGAATTTTGAAGCAAACCAGACCGTTGGTGATGTCGATCGGACGGTGTAAAAAAGGCGACGTGGACGTTGGATTGGAGGGTGAATCCTTCCTACTTTTATATATAGTAGGATGGGTAGACAAGGACACTGATTCAAACGGTGTATTTGTTGTCTATGGGTAGTGTGCGTTTGCGTGTAACACGCGGGAACGCCACGTCGACGTATCTTTCGTTCTCATAATTCATAAATTATAACATTGCACAATATAGGAGTATTTTTTTGTATATTAGGGGTCATACACGAGAAAACACTTGTAGTGTATAGCTCACCATACATGATAAAAATATTTATCACTATTTGTGTTGTACTCTTTTAGACAAAAACAGAAAAATATAATCGCATCTAAGATGAGGATTCTCTTTACGACCCTAGAAAATATCTTAGGTGTCTAACTTATTTAGATCTATTTAAACTGGTCGTAAGAAAAGAAAAAGCACACTAAAAACTCGGTAACAACGTCCATGAAAGCACATCTCTAACTGATGGCTCTTCCACAAATAGGGAGAAGTAGGCATAGCTATAATATTGGTACGTTAACCAAGATGTGAGAAGCACTAAAAAAATATAACCATTACCTTAACGATGTAAATACAGGAACTAGCACTAGAACAATGTAAAGAAATCGACAACATCACAACTTTCTCTAGAAGGTGAAAGAAGCTGTCTCGTTGAACTTTACTTTTCTCCCGTCTGCGTGGAGAAAAACCATTGCTGGCTGTATTGCCCCGGGCATGAAAAAATGGCAAAGATTCGTAGCTTGTGACCATAATTGTTCGAAGAAAAGAATTATACTTTGCGTTCACAGGGTTAGCCAACCCTAACTGAAAAAAACTCAATCCGCACAGGGTGCCCGTGCAAAGTCGCCTTCCATATAGCACTAGACGGCGGCGTGTTAACCCGACGCCCCCCTTTCGTGCCGCCCGAAACAGCAGACACCGCGCGGGACCAATGGGATACCCACCCCTTGGGCCACACGGCGCGTCGTCCGCAGAGCCTTTCCAAACGACGTACGCCTCCTTTCGCCTCACGAAATATAGGGTTCGACTGCGAGCGAAAGTTACCCGAAAAGGTTGTCGTCCGATGCGCTCTACAGTTTAGGCCCAGCCGTGATAAGGTTTTCGGCCAGCAGGCCTAAATGCGTGGCCCATTTGGGTTAGCAGTCCACCTAGCGCCGCACGGCCCAAAGTAACCTAGAAAAAATTAGTGCGCAAGTTGAAGAAGGCCTGATGGTGCAACTAGTAGCAAAGTGATTCTCAAAAAAAAAAAAAAAAACTAATCTAGCAAAGTCGGCGCAAGTTTCTCTGACGAGTTCAGAAGAATCAGAGTGAGAGTATGATACAGTCTTACCAAGCCAGTTGCTTGCTGAATATGCAGAGCGCGGCTGATAGCTGTCAGAAACATTCTAAAAAGCAACTCTACTGCACAAGTCATAGTTCTCTGTGTCAAGGTCCGAGATTCTCAGATCCATCTGACGTGCTAGCTTCTACAGAATATGCCGATATATGCACGCACATTCCAGATATCCCATTGATTAGTACAGTAGTATGGATCAATGGATGTGTGCTTCCTAAACATAATCAATCTTGTTAACTGAAGATCATTTCTTGGTCTTAGCTTTGCCATAAGCTGACCAGACTTAGGGTGTGTTTGGTTCAGCTGTGGATTCCAAAAAAGCTGCTGTGAACTGTGAGCTGTGAAAAGCCAGCTGTGAGATGAGAACTGTGGCAAAGCTGAAAGTCGTTTGGCTGAAACAACTGTGAAAACTTGATTTTTATGCGAATTATCTGTAATACCCCTAAAGCCGTGGGAGAGTCGTCCGCCGGAATTTCTCGCCAGAGTTCGCCTAGCCCCGCCGCGGCCACCTTGATATCGCCGGACCCTCGCCGGAGTTGGTCGGACCTCGCCGAAACCTCGCCGGAGATAGGGAAAGACACACCGGACCTCGCCGGAGCCGCGCTGGAACGCCTCCGGCCACCTTGATATCACGAGACTCTTGTCGGAGTTGGCAAAAACCTCATCGGAAATCATCAGAACCATACCGAAACCTTTCGGGACCTCGTCGGAGCTGCCCGGACTTCGCCGGAATGAAAATTTTGGTACTTATTGTTTATTTCTGTAATGTGGAACGCTTATAAATAATATGAATCAGTAGTTAGACGTGACATTTTACATATGAATCGTCTCCAACCTATCATCATGTATATATCAATACCAAAGCCACTGGATTTCGTGAATGCATGCTAGAACCTGCTGCATCCTTCTGTACAATTTGAGACTTCGTAACTATTCGAATCATGTGGCCCCTGGAGGCCAATTTCTCTGCACCGATTGCTCAGGGAGCAATCAAACTCCACCGCATCTGGCAAGTTGGGCGGCCCAACTCCAGGCAGGGCAAACAACAGCTTCACCTCCAAGCGGCGGCGCAAGTCAAATCCGCCGAACGTGATCTACTTGTTTTGAACGGGTCCCCAACACCCTCTCTTCCTACCTACCTGCCCGAACTGAGTTGTCGCCGTGGATCCTATCCTCCACCACCGTCATCAACATTGACGTCATGGCATTCGACGTGTCCTTGTTCAAATCGCAGGGATGACCGCGGTTTCTCACGGGGAGGCGACGATAGCTTACCCACAACGCGGAGGACTTGATGAGGAGTGGCGATCTGTAGGGAGGCTCGGCGGCCATCGGAGGACTTGATGAGGAGTGGCGATCTGTAGGGAGGCTCGGCGGCCATCGGAGGACCGGCCGGCCGGCGTCGGTCAGCGACTGCTCAGTGCCAAATCTTGTTCTCTCCTGCCGATGCGTATATGCAAGATGGATACGAGGAAGAAGGTCGGGTCGTTCGGGGTGGGAGTGAAAAAATAAGGCGAACCGGTACAACTTACCAGTGGCAGTGGGTAATTTTCAACAGAAGTTGGTATCCAACGCGATGGAAGCAGGGGTGCGGCTGCTGTCAAAATAGTACTACAGGAAGCAGTTGCGTTTGGAAAATCTGTGGTGACAAAATATCGTTTGGTTAGCTTCTAGCTTATTTTTCTAGGAAGCAGGTTGAATAAGCCGAACCAAACGCACCCTTAGGGTCTGTTTGTTTGGGCTGCAGCTTTTGAAAAGCAGCTGTAGCTTTTGAGCTGTGGGAAAGCAGCTGTGAGAAGCAGCAGTTGGAAGCAGAGATTTGATGTTTGGTAAAACTGCTGTTAGCAGCTGTTGCTGTTGATTTTCTGGTTAAAATGTCTGGAATGCCCCTGAATGCTGAAGATGTTATACAAGTGCTGATTTGAACCGAAATAGTTGTTTTTGACTTATTTCATTCATAATTACTATGTTTACTTAGTTTAGAGAGCTAAATCATGCGATTTTATTTATTTATATGTAATAATTGAAACACGTATTTATCGAAACGAGCATTACATATATTGCGTATATCCGCAAGACCATAACACATCACATATATGCAAAAGACCATACGAGGTTGTCCAACAAATATATTACAAGGCTTCTCCATATGAACCCAAAAGAACTACGAGCTTGGCATATGTACTACAAGGCTTTTCCACAAAACCCAAAAGAACTACGAGCTTGCCATATCTACTACAAGGCCACTCCATATGAACCCTAAAGAACTACGAGCTTCGCATATCTACAATACTACAATTCACCGCCTCTTGATGCGAACAAAGCATTCGCTATGTTGTCACGAATGTTGTTCATGCTAACATGGTCCTCTCCCAAATCATTGTCATTGTTGCCTCCTTGTGTGGAAACAACATGCCCTGGAGGCATATAGTTCTCATCCCTATCGCATCGATAGAAATCTAGATCGAACAAGTGACGAATGAAGTTATGGAGTGCTAAACATGCAATGATAATCTATGTCTGCTTCTCTAACGGGTAACTTGATATACCATGCAAGATGCGCCATTTCTGCTTCAACACCCCAAATGCTCTCTCAATAGCATTTCGCAAGGATGAATGGGCATGGTTGAATATTTCTTGCTTCCCGGTAGGAGCTCTAGCTAGTCTGAACTCAGGTAGATGATACTTGGTTCCTGTATATGGTGAAAGATACCCTTGCTGATTGGGATAGCCCGAATCAACTAGATAGTACCTTCCTGCATTAAACAAAAGTTAATGATAGCATAAATGACACTAATTTAATGCAATGAAGAATGCACAAGCCTAACATATACCCGGAGGAGGATGAGGAAATTTTGCTTGAAACTTAAGCAATGTATCTTTGAATAACCTCGTGTCATGCACCGAACCTGGCCATCCAGCAACTGTGGCTTTGATTGTATCCCATTTGTTTTTGAACTGTGGCTTGATGTAATTTCTCCCTGTCCTATGAGCAAACTCTCTAGCTAAACACTTGTACCCCTCCGGACTAAGGAAAGCGGTAGGCCTATTTCCTGCATTTTTTGATCCTTGCAGATTTGACAAAAGATTGTAGTAGATGATGCATCCCAATGTGCCTTAGGTGTCTTTTCTTCCATCTAATTACATAAGGTAAAATATTTAACTCAATGTCTGATATGAACTATATGGATATCAATTCATCTATGCAAAATACAACACCAACACAATTTGATACACAAATCTGTCCAGAGCAATGTCATACGCCCATAAACACAAATCTGTCCATAGCAACTGAATACAGCAAAACATAGCATTCTTCCTAATACACACATCTAAACAGCACAAAATACAAGCTCGAAATTGCATAAACAAAGAAGAAAAACAGGGGAATGGACCTCACCTTGCCGCTGGAGGCGCTTGGTGCAGCAGGGATGAGGTCGGTGGCGAAGAAGAGCTTGCAGGGTCGGAGCAGTACGCAGCCCAACCGTCGGACAAGGTCACGTCGACGGCGGCGGACGAGACAGGGCGAGGCGGCGGCTCGGAGCGCTCCTGTCTCCGGTGGCCGACGGGGACGAGGTCGATCCGTCGTTTGCTCCTGTCTCCGGTGGCGATGGGGACGACTTGGTGGAGACCCAGAGCGGGGATATCTTGCAACGGCGAGCCGACCGCTCGAACTGCTCCTCACGCCGGCGGCCGACAGAACGAGATCTACCCGTTGTGCGCCCGGTCGGCGGAGAGCGACGGCGGCTCCGGCGCAGAACATCGGCGGCGGGGAGGAGAGCTTGTATGGCGGCGGTGGGGAGCGACGGCGGCTGCGGCGCAGAACGGCGGCGGCGGGGAAGACCTAACCCTAGACTACCATGGCTGAGATGGGAGAAGGGGAAAACTGGCTCGGGGGCGTCGACCTCTAGCTTTTTGCACGGGGTAGTTGAAGTTATATGGGGGTGGCAGGTTTTCTGTAAATACTGCGAACCACAGAGGGCAATTTGGTCCGACACCATTCGGGAAGCAGAAAAAGCTCGGGAAGCACCTCCCGCGTAGCTTTCGCCTGCTGCGCTTTCTCCAGTTCATTTCGGCGCCGCGCTTCTGTCAAGCGCTTTACAATTTCAAGGTGTTTGTTTGGGCTTCTGCTTTTGGACCCCAAAAGCAGAAGCAGAAGCCCAAACAAACAGGTCCTTAATTCTTGAGCTGGGAGATACGCTGAAAGCTGCAGGTATCTTGTGATAAGTAACGAAATATAAAAAAATTGGGCACGAGGATGGATTGCTTGCCCATGAGAATCGTAGGATATCCTGCTGTCAGAATCGCAGGCTTAGTTCGTGTTGAAATAGTTGCATCTATATACAATCACCTCGTGCCTGATTATTTGTACAAATTGTAATTACCTCATGGCCGGCGTCCGCATTCGGATTGGGTCCAATAAACCCGGTGTACAACAGTATTTAGCTTAGAGATACTTGGAGTGCAGTTATGGTTTGAGTAATTGTGTGAGTTAGACTGTCGACTTCCATGACACCCAGCCATACGGCGGATTTCAAGACTCATTCGGCTCCCATTCTCTATCTCTAACTAGTTGAATTTTGGCGTGGCCTCACGCCACGCCCTTGGTATTTTTTTGTATAATATTTTTGTTTTTCGTTCAGCAAAATGTTAGTCAAAATTGAAGTGTTCGAACATGTTTTTATTTTGGTATGAATAGGCAGCATTTTTTTTGTGAGTTTTTTGATATATTGTGTAGGATATTGAAATCTTTAGTGGTTTGGAATGTTCAAACATGTTTGTATTTCGACGTCAATATTTAATTGTAATTAGAAAAACTATTTGAATTTGATTGCACATTTGGGGAAAGTTCATTCGTATGGTGTCGAAATTTTGGCCAAATTGAAATGTTTGAATATATATTTTTTTAAGTTGAATTTTTCAAATGTGTGGCATGTATTTTTTGTGACAATTATGATATATTTTAGCGTAGGAAAAGCAATTTGCCATATCGAGTATTTTCAAATTTTTGTGAGAAGTTGTTCAGATTTTTTTTTTAAGGTTGTAAAATGGTTAAATCTAAAATGCATTTAAATATCTAAAATTTTCCAATGTAGGTACCGTGCATGCGTGGTAAAATTGAAAGTTTCACATTTTAAATTTGTGTGAATGTCTAAATGTTGCATGGTTCCATTTTGTCATAATTTTTTTATTTACCATCACATTTAGAGGGAATATATCATGTTTGTGTCTAAATATTATGTTCGTACTTCGTCGTAAATATGTAATTTAGATCTTTGGTTAGAGGAGATATACTGTATTAACTACTATTAAATTCTATCCATCTTTGGTGGAAAAGAATTTGAGATTTCCTAAAACGTGCATGTAATAAAGCATTCTTTAAATTTAATTTCATATTTAAGGAAAGTTAAGTTCATTTTGAGCATTTAGTAAATTGAATTGCATAATTGGAGCGAGTTTAGCTATATAGCTTGTAAATGCTAATGTAGTCGGTTTGATATGATATGTCTGCGTGGCTTGTCTTACATATTTAATTTAACTTACTAATCGGAGGGAATACATTGTTTGAGCATTTCTTAAATTCAATTTAAACTCAATCCATAACTTGAAGAAGTGAACTTGCACTTTCGTTTAATAATCATCTGAGCAAACATTTTTTTTAAGTGTAAGTACAGAATTAGGGAATGTAAGTTATATTCTTTCGAAATATGTTAGCTAAATCGAAATGGTCAAATATGGTTATATTTTGCCGTAATTTTCTTATTAAGCATCATAGTAAGAGGGAATATAGTATGATTATGTGGGAATGTTGACTATTTTTTAGCATTTATTTTATTTATATGCATATTTGGAGAGAGTTAAGTTAAGTTACCTTTAAATATTAATTGGAGAGAGTTAAGTTAAATTACATCTGAATGTTAATCTATTTCAAATGATGCAATAAGTTAGTGGTCTGTTAACTTACTAATCGGAGGGAATACATTGTTTGAGCATTTCTTAAATTCAATTTAAACTCAATCCATAACTTGAAGAAGTGAACTTGCACTTTCGTTTAATAATCATCTGAGCAAACTTTTTTTTTTAAGTGTAAGTACAGAATTAGGGGAATGTAAGTTATATTCTTTCGAAATATGTTAGCTAAATCGAAATGGTCAAATATGGTTATATTTTGCCATAATTTTCTTATTAAGCATCATAGTAAGAGGGAATATAGTATGATTATGTGGGAATGTTGACTATTTTTTAGCATTTATTTTATTTATATGCATATTTGGAGAGAGTTAAGTTAAGTTACCTTTAAATATTAATTGGAGAGAGTTAAGTTAAACTACATCTGAATGTTAATCTATTTCAAATGGTGCAATAAGTTAGTGTTGTTGGTTCAAAAATTTAATGTAACTTCATATTTAGAGGAAATACATTACGTGAGTATTCATGAAATTCAATCCATAATTAGAGGAACTGATTTTGGAATATTTTCAAATATTAAGCTGAATAAGTTTATGATTTTGCAGCATGTAGTTTTTTTTTCTGAAATTGTCTAAATACCGTGGAACAACATCTGTAAAGTGTTTTAAGTTATGTGAAGCATTATATATATATATTTGTTTTTACAATTTTTTTTCTTGATTCAATCATATTTATTTGGAAAATAAGTTCTAAAATAATTTGGAAAAGGTTCGAAGGCATATGAAATGACTATTTTGATGTTCACAATTTTTTAGAAATTCTTAAAATTTGGTTTTCGTGTCAATTATATTTATTTGGAATTTGAGATTTTAAATAAGTTGGGAAAAGGTTCTAAAGCATTTGGAATGACTACTTTAATTTTACAAATACTTGGAAATTTGTTTGAATTGATTTGGATCTGTATTCCAAAAGTTTGAAAAGTTTTGGAAAATAAGAAACAGAATGGGAAAAAAAATTAGAGGGCCGAGGCAGGCGCCCAAGAGCAGGCCGGCCCAGCAGACGGCCCATTGTCCAGCCCAAGCCTGTGTTGGCAGATGCCGCGGCCGTGTGGTGAAATTTGAATTTTAAAATGTTTGCATTTGAATGATGTCTAAATTTAAATGTGTTTTTTTTTTGAGAAATGCTTGCAGCTATGAGTTGTTTAAATTTTAGAATTTGTTAAAATTGGGAAGTTTCTTTTTTTTTAAATTATTTCTTTTGTTTACTGAATGCTTGGTTTGAAAGGCATTCGAAAATTAAATCCTCGTATTTTACTTTTAGTCATATGACATCAATAGGCGCTGTTTATTCCTGTAGTCATTTTTTTCCCGTATTTGGAAATAACGCGGTGTCAAGAATTTTAATTTCGAAATGGTCACATTGGAAAGTTTTTCGGATTCGAATCTATTGGAATTTTAAAATATGTGTGTTGGCAAGTTTGTCTGGATTTTGAAGATCTGAAATTTTAATTGTGGTCATATGACATAAATAGGCGGTGTTCAATTTTGTGGTCATTTTTTTTTGTGATCATTCTTATAGTGTGGTAAAATTCAAAATTGGAAATATCTTTTTTTAGAAAGTGTGGAAATTTGTGAAATTATTGAATCTGTAGTATATGTTTATTTTAGCTGAATAATTAGAGGAAATAAATTATTTGATAATTTCTGAGGTTTAATTTAAATCCAATCCATAATTAGAGGATTTTTTATGCATATTTTTCCGCTGGACGAAATGGACAAATTTGGAAGGTAATTAGAATTTTGAAATATTCAAATTTAATTTTTGTCGTGCGACATGAGTAGTAAACATTTTTTTTGGTGGCCACTTTGATATATTTGTTGTATTGTCCTAGTGGGTATATTTAAATTTAAATTTATTGAATTTACAACATTTAAAGGTAAAAAAAAAAGATTTGGGAAAAGAAAAAAAATATGACGCGTGGGCCCTCTGTGGCCAGAGCAGGCTGGCTCGGCCGCGGCGGCGCCGTGCTCGCCGGCGGCGCGTCCGCGCGTTCCGGGACGCGCGCGTGGGCGCGCCCGACGCGCCTGCTCGCGGGGAGCACGTAGGTGGCGGCGCCGCCGCGCCTAGGTCGCCGGAGTGGCGGCGGCGGCGCACGGACGCGGCAGAGGGAGCCGTGCACGGCGGCGGCGATTCCGGCCAACGTGCGCGTCCCGCCGGCTGATCTGCGGCGAGGAGGGAAAGGAGAGGACGGCGATGCTTTCCGTGCTGGTCGATCTGAGCGGGAGCAATGGAGCGGCGGGGGAGCGCGGCGGCGCCGCCGGCGACGCCACGGTCGCGAGAGAGAGAAGGAGAGGGAGGGGTCATTTTTACAAATTAGTCCGTTACGTTTTCGCAATTTGCTAATCGGTCCCCTGTCTCGCGTTTTCGTGGAGTGCGGGTTGATTTGTAGGTTTAGGAGGGCTTTTTTGCAAAGCCGGCACGGACGTCTTCTGTGGGCCGTCCGATTGCTGGCCGACGGCGGGGATTCAACACTGTTCCCTTACTGTTGCAGAAACAGTGGCCGATCGCTGAGAGGCCGCTAAATGGTTCGTCTTTCATATAGTTAGTGATTATGTCCAAACAAGCACACAAAAAGAGTCCAGCCAAGGACGCAAAAAAGAGGAAGGTAATTTGATCTCTCTAAAGAAAGGCGTGTGAGGTTGAACTATTTGAAGTTTTTTTTTAAACTTTATTTAATGCATTTACCTCCTCGTGTATTTCGTGTCGTCTCTAGCATGTTGCCATTTCACGAAAGATGTTGTCGTCAACTACAGTACTTGTTATGTGAACAATATTGTAAAATAATGATTAAGCTAAGAGATACCTCGGGAGCCAGGTCCAATAGGCCCAGTGTACAACAGTGATTAAGCTGAGAGATACTTGGAGAGCAGTCGTGGGAGTTAGACTCTCGACTTCCATGGCACCCAATGATACAACGGATTTCAGATACTTAACCCCTTCGGCTCCCATTCTATATGTCTAATTGTGTCCATCCGAGGACGCAAAAAACTAAGAGAATGATACTATTTGATCTCTCTAAAGAAAGGTGTGCGAGGGTGAACTGTTGGAAGCTTTTTGTTTGATATTTCTGCTGTCACACATTTACATTATATCCTTGTGTGTTTCGTGTGGTGTGTAGCATTGTGCCATCGCACGAAAGCTGTAAACTATTCTTTAAAGTCAAGCCATTGCCTTTCTACTTATTCTCACAGCCTCTGTCACAATAATACCTAACCGGGTGTGCTTCGGTACACCCCCTCAAACTAACTTAAAGTGTGAGAAAGTTGTAAAAAAAAAACGTGCTCCCAGGCAATCTTCGAGGGAAAAAAAAGGTTCCTGGTCATTTGTACTACACCATGGGGGTTCAGTTCTTTATGCAGCATTTCCAGCAACATAAAGTACCCCGTTTGTTGAAACCTGTCAGATGCTCTGACTAATTCTTGATTAGAGAGGGGCTACAAACCGTTCTTATGGGAGCGTTTCCTACTTTTACGGACCGACAACAGCGAAAACAACCGAGACTTCTGAAAAACAGAGCAGCTTTCACTGACAGAAAACCAAACTACTTTCTTAAAACCGTAACTAGTCAGAGCACTTAGGAGTATTTGCCGGTGCACCGACTGGCTTCGATTGGGAACAGAAAAGCAAGAGAACTATAATTCAAACGTCATGACAAAGATTCCAGATTATTTGTCATATACAAGGAGGGTTCAGTTTCAGTTACACTTAGCAGCTAGCTACTACTCCGTTTTCTAAAAAACTAGCAGATGCTCTGACCAATTCTTCACTAAAGAGGGGTTACAACCGGTCTTATGGGAGCGTTTTCTACTTTCACTGACTGACAAAAAACCGACAACAGCGAAAACAGCAGAGGCTTACAAAACAGAGTAGTATCACTCAGCCATCTGTTTCTCCCTTTTCGCTCTCTGCGTGAGTGTGCATAAACCAAATCTTTCTTAAAAACAACTAAACTACTTTCTTAAACCGTATCTAGTAGGAGCACTTAGCGATAATCACCGGTGCACCGACTTGCTTCGATCGGCTACAGCTCATCCACGCTGTTTCTGTTCCAACTGAACTCTGAACTTTCTCTTTTCTTGGCATATACAAATGTGAGAGCTCAGTTCATCACTAATTAAACAATGGTCTGTGTGAGGCCAGGGTTTTGTACACAACATTTCTTTCTCCAAGTTGCACAAGGTGCGGAGGACTAGGCTTAATTGGCTTGCTGTTGAAAACAAATATGTGTTAGAGTTGTATTCGGTTTAGCATCGGTGTATGTATCCGATCAGGTTTGTAACCTGCTTATTCTGATCAATATATGTGAAGCGTGTTGAGGCATAGACCCAACACACGAAACCAAATCAATCCTACGCTTCAAACTTGGTATCAGAGCCGTGCGTGTAGTTCCGCCGCTGCCGCACTAGCTCGATCGCGTCGAGCGAAGCTTCTCCGCCGTCGCACGCACCAGCCGCTCCGCCGCTGCAGCGAGTTCTCCGCTGCCGCCGTGATGTCTTCCTCAGCCCTGCAATCCTCAAGCTTCGGATCAATCATTGCCGCGTCGAACTCGGCGACGCCGGCCACATCCCTGCCTCCCGTCACCGTCCGTTTGGAGGCCACCAATTTCATGCTCTGGAAGGGTCTTCTCCTTCCCAATCTCTCCGGTGCTGGACTTCACATCTACCTAGACGGCTCATACCCAGCGCCAGCCTCGACTCTTACCCAAGGGGAAGGCGAAAAGAAGACCATCATCCCTAACCCTGCATACCTCCAATGGTGGACTCAAGACCAGCGGGTCCTCGGGCTGCTTCTCGGGTCGATGGACCCGGATATCGCGTGCCAACTCATTGGCTGCACGACCTCAGCAGCAGCATGGACGGCGGTCCACGCCATGTACGGCGCCCAGAGCCGCGCCAACGTCCGCCATATCCGCCGCCAGCTTCAGTCGACGCGGAAGGACGATCTCACCGCAGCAGCTATATGCATAAGATGAAGGCCCTCGCGGATGCCATGGCCGCAGCTGGAGCACCCGTTAGCGACGATGAACTCGTCGATTACATCATCACCGGCTTGGGTCCGCTTACAACTCCATTGCAGCGTCGCTCACAGTCGGCAACAAATCGGTTCCATATACCGATTTCTACTCGCACATTCTCTCCTTCGAGTCCCTTCAGGCACAACAGGCTCAGGTTGAGGAGTGGGCATCTTCTGTCAACACTGCTTCACCACGCTCCGCACCGGTCGGCAATCCTACGCGACCACGCGTGCAGGATTACAATCCACCATATCAAGGTGGGAACCCCGTCTACAACGGTGGAAATCGCCCCTATGCTCAGCAGGGGCAAGGCCGCACTGCCGGCAATGATGGCGCCAACCCTAATGGAGGGTATGGCGGTCGTAATGGAGGCAATGGTGGTACTGGTGGCCGCAATGGTGGCCGCAATGGTGGCCGCAATCGGCGTTGGAGACCACGCTGTCAAATCTGTGGCAACTGGGGGCATGAAGCCACTGCATGTCGCCAACGCTATGATCATGAGTACCCCCCAACAACAACATCAACAATAATCAGCGTGCGGGGAACTCCGCCTCTACCAGCTCCAACGAAAATCCTCCCTGGTACATGGATACCGGTGCTACGGATCACCTGACGAGTGACCTTGAACGTCTTCACGTACATGAGCGCTATGGTGGGAAGGATCAAGTCC
The DNA here is from genome assembly GCA_947311845.1 of Poa pratensis. NCBI lineage: Eukaryota > Viridiplantae > Streptophyta > Magnoliopsida > Poales > Poaceae > Poa > Poa pratensis. The sequence goes on from CAMZMU010000096.1 coordinate 24,414,972, forward strand.
ACGTGGCCAATGGTGCAGGTTTGTCTATTTCGCATATTGGTCATTCGAATTTAACCGGTTCATCTCTAAAATTGAACGATATCCTTCATGTTCCACATATTCGCAAACATCTCCTTTCTGTTTATCGCCTTGTTTCCGATAATGACGTGTTTGTTGAGTTTCACCGTCATTTTTCTGTGTTAAGGACAAGGACACTAAGCGAATTCTGCTTCACGGTAGGAGTCAGGGAGGACTCTACCCCATCCCGTTTACTCGAGCGTCCACATCATCATCTCGACATGCTTCGGCTAGTTTCAGGGTCACTCCCGCGCAGTGGCATCAGCGTCTTGGTCATCCTACCAATAATGTAGTTCAGTCCATTGTCAAAACAAATGAGCTTTTGTGTTCGTCAGATCCTTCGTCTCTAGTTTGTGATGCATGTCAGCGTGCCAAGAGTCGCCAATTACCTTATAATACATCTTCTCGTGTTTCTACTATGCCCCTCGAGTTAATTCATACTGATGTTTGGGGTCCAGCTCGCATGTCTTATGGGGGGTACAAGTACTATGTCAGTTTCATTGATGACTATTCTCGTTTTTGCTGGATTTATCTCCTTAAACACAAATCTGACGTTGAGCAAGTCTTCTACAATTTCCAAGCCCATGTAGAACGCCTTTTGGACACCATAATCAAGACAGTGCAGTCTGATTGGGGTGGTGAATACCACAAACTTCATAGCTATTTTCAGCGCACTGGAATCTCACACCGTGTGTCATGTCCTCATACTTCTCAACAGAATGGCATTGCCGAACGTAAGCATCGTCATCTGGTTGAGACAGGTCTTGCCTTGCTTGCACACTCGTCACTTCCTCTCCATTATTGGGATGAAGCGTTCCTCACGGCATGCTACCTCATCAATCGCATGCCCACGCCGGTTCTAAACAAGGAAACACCTATATCTCGCTTGTTACATGTTCAGCCCAACTATGATTTTCTTCGCATTTTTGGATGCGCTTGTTGGCCTAGCCTTCGTAAGTATAATTCTCACAAATTAGATTTTCGTTCTAAAATGTGTGTGTTTCTAGGCTATAGTCCAATGCATAAGGGATACAAATGTTTAGATCGGTCCACGGGTCGGATTTATATCTCTCGTGATGTCATTTTTGACGAGTCGGTTTTTCCGTTCTCCACACCCGGTATTTCTATTGACGTATCGGCTCTCGCGGAATCTATTTCATTCCCTTCTAATGAACCGGTTACGAGTGTACCTATGCGTAATATGACCTGACTTACCTGTCCACTAATGCGCCTTTATCAGGCGAAGTTTCTTCTGTGCAGGAGCTAGTTGCAGCGTCTGGAGCTGACTCTGCTCTTCCGATCGCTGGACATCCAATTGACGTGCATGCTGGACATCCAGTTGACGTGCATGGCCAAGCCATGCAAGGCACGCCTCCCCATGTGGACTTGGCTCCCCATGACCGCTTGGCTTCTGGAGACATGCATGGGCCGGATGCCTATGTTCCGTCACCTGCTCCTTCGGTCCAGCCTACGTCGCCGATCGCTCCGGCCTCGTGCACATCGCCGGCCGTTTTTGATCAGCCCGTGTCGCCTTCTGCCACGACGTTACCCACGTCGTCGGCCGCGACACCTTCGGCTGAACATCTCATTGAACCTGCACTTGTCCCAGGGCACACCATGGTTACTCGACGTCGTGATAATACGCGGAAAGAGAAGAAATTCACAGACGGCCCCGTGCGATATGATTCTCGACGTCGTGCGTTCTTTGCTGCACCTTCGTCACACCGTGACGCCTTGAGTGAACCTGCATGGCGTGCTGCCATGGAGGATGAATTTGCTGCTCTCTGTCAGACTAAGACATGGATCTTGGTGCCTCGACCACCCGGTGTTAATATTGTTGGCAGCAAATGGATTTTCAAGACCAAGCATCGTCCCGATGGTTCTATTGATAAGCATAAAGCGCGTTTGGTTGCACGCGGATTCACTCAGCGACATGGGATCGACTATGGTGATACTTTCAGTCCAGTTGTTAAGCCTGCGACAGTGCGTCTTGTCTTGTCTCTTGCCATCTCTCGTGATTGGTGCCTTCGACAAGTCGATGTCAGTAATGCCTTCCTTCATGGTTTTTTGACGGAGGACGTCTATATGCAGCAGCCCCCTGGTTTTGAGGATGATCGGTACCCTTCTCATGTCTGCAAACTTCAGCGGTCTATCTATGGTCTGAAGCAGTCACCTCGTGCGTGGTATGCTCGCTTGAGTCAGCTTCTTCATCAGCTTGGTTTTGTCTCGTCCAAGGCCGATACATCTTTGTTCATATTTTCTCGCGACGGGATTCACATATATATGTTGGTGTATGTTGATGATATTGTCATTGCTGGTTCTACCCCCGAGGCTGTTGATCGTTTGGTGAGTTCCCTCTCAGACAATTTTCCTATTAAGGATTTGGGTAAGTTGGATTATTTTCTTGGATTGGAGGCCTCTTACAATTCAGGGGTATGACGTTGACCCAACGGAAGTATGCTCTTGATCTTCTTCATCGAGTCAACATGGAGAATTGTAATGCCACCTCCACACCGCTCGACACTTCTGAGAGATTGGCTCGTGACATGGGTACGCCACTTGGTGCTGATGACTCTTTCCGGTACCGGAGTGTTGTAGGCGGACTGCAGTATTTGACTCTCACTCGTCCAGACATTTCATTTGCTGTGAACAAAGTGTGTCAGTTTCTCTCTCAGCCCACTGATGTACATTGGGAGTCAGTGAAGCGCATTCTACGATATGTCAAGGGTACACTGCAGACTGGTTTGCATTTTCGCAAATCACCATTATCTGGCATAAGTATTTTTACAGATGCAGACTGGGCAGGTGACATGGATGATAGGCGCTCCACGAGTGGCTTTGCTGTGTTTGTTGGACCAAATCTCATCTCATGGAGTTCGAAGAAACAACCTACAGTCTCGAGGTCTAGTACTGAGGCAGAATACAAGGCATTGGCAAATGGTGCTGCTGAGGCAATATGGGTGGATTCTCTACTCAAGGAACTTGGTGTGACTCAGCAGCGTACGCCCATCTTATGGTGCGATAATCTTGGGGCTACTTACCTGACGGCGAATCCAGTTTTTCATGCTCGAACTAAGCACATTGAGATCGATTTCCATTTTGTGCGAGAACGAGTAGCTGCCGGCGCATTGGATGTCAGGTTTATTTCCACTAATGATCAGCTGGCTGATGTATTTACTAAACCAGCCACACGACAGATGCTAGATAGATTTAAGTCCAATCTTAACCTTGTATGTACATAACGGTTTAGATTGAGGGGGTGTGTTAGAGTTGTATTCGGTTTAGCATCGGTGTATGTATCCGATCAGGTTTGTAACCTGCTTATTCTGATCAATATATGTGAAGCGTGTTGAGGCATAGACCCAACACACGAAACCAAATCAATCCTACGCTTCAAACTATATGGCCTCCTTTCTGCCCCGCTTTCCCCTATTGCGTTTCGTTTCCTGCACTGCCTGCTTAGTTTATGTCACCTGTCAGAAAAAAAAACTTTGTTTCAGAACCATCTATGGTTTATGTTTCTTATCAGATACCTTTATCTCCTCAGAATCATATATGGTGAAAGTGCAGGACTGAGAATACAGAATATATAAAGCCATCTATACTGAACGAGACTTGCCATTTATTTTAAGGGATTGACCAGTCTATGCATACTCTGTGTGATGATGATCATGATGATACACTGATACTCTAAATTAAGCCTCATTCAGACAAGAAGGGTAGACGTCTAATGGTGCTTGCCTAAGCCTTATAATTAGAGTAAAACACCATTCGGTGCCATCCTTATGATGCTGTCCTCGAGTGCTTCACTTTTGGAATTTCTTGGCTCTTCCGTCATACGGGAGCTATGAGTACTAAGGGGACATTTTGCATAAATTGAGTGATTTTTTATATAGTTCTCTATGTATAGTATAGTACTGCTGTATATTTATTTTTATTCGTGGTTGTATTGCTGTATATGCAACTTCTGCAAATGAATTCCGTAGGATCTTTGTACCTGATCTCTACCAATCTTGAAATAAATGCATATCATGGGCTGGACGAATATCATTAGCAGAATTAAGAATCAAATCCTTTATATCTCGGTCTTTATCTTTAATAAATGCCTACACTCTACTACTTTTTCCTAGTGGGAAGATATACATTGGCCCCATCAATTGCTACCAAATAAACAAATTTCAAATCTTTACCATATACCAATCTCATTGAGTAGATTAGTCTCTCCAATTAAGGCACTCACTAATGGATGACCACATCAAAGCAGAATCACTTCCTTTTCAGTCAGTAAACAATTCAACCCCCCTTTGGATTCAGCTTCTACTTACCAAATGAAAGACCCATGTTTGGAAGGGGCACCGAGTCCTTGCCAAAGGTAGTATTTGTTACGATTAATAAGACGCCAAATCTTCTTCAACGGCGCTCCATGGAGATCGTGTATATATAGCCCAGAGGGGCGGAGGGGAAGCCTGCATTGCAGGCAGTAGCCAGCAACAAGAATCAACAATCATCGAAACTACTAACGCCTCGAATCGTCGCTATCTCTCTGTTCCCCCCTTTTCTGTAATGGCTTTCGTGGAGGTCATGATCACGGCGACCGCCTCGGCTGCTGTGGCGTTGCTCTTGAGGGCGGTATGGGTGATCCTGTCCTGCTACTTCCTGACACCAATGAGGATCCGAAGGGCCATGGCGGCGCAGGGCGTCCACGGGCCCACGCCGCGGCCGCTCATCGGCAATCTCCGCGAGGTGTCGGCCCTCGTGGCCAAGGCAACCGCCGGCGACATGCCGTCCCTGAGCCACGACATCGTCGGCCGCCTCATGCCCCATTACGTGCACTGGTCCGGGATATACGGTGAGAATTTCAGACAGTATCGCCGCATTGCGACGCGCCGGACGTCCGTACTGATTATTGACCGTGGGAATATCCTGCGTTTCAGGGAAGCTGTTCGTGTACTGGTACGGCAGCGAACCGCGGCTGTGCCTGACGGACACGGACATGATCAAGGAGTTCCTGTCTTCCAAATACGCGCACGCCACCGGCAAGTCGTGGCTGCAGCGGCAGGGCACCAGGCACTTCATCGGCCGCGGCCTGCTCATGGCCAACGGCGCCCGGTGGTCGCACCAGCGCCACGTCGTCGCGCCGGCCTTCATGCCCGACAAGCTCAAGGTACGCGCCTGCGCCGCGTCGATCGAATCTTGGTGGCATTGCCACTATGTACTGCCGGTTTCTGAATATTATCGCACGTGTTGTACGCAGGGCCGCGTGGGGAACATGGTGGAGTGCACGAAGCAGACGATCCTGTCGCTGCGGGACGCGGCGGCGCGGGGCCACGGCGAGGTGGAGATCGGCGCGCACATGACCCGCCTCACCGGCGACATCATCTCCCGCACCGAGTTCGACACCAGCTACGAGACCGGCAAGCGCATCTTCCACCTCCTCGAGGACCTGCAGCGCCTCACCGCGCGCTCCAGCCGACACCTATGGATCCCCGGCAGTCAGTGAGTCACGATCACCTTCCCCTTCCGGGCTCCGGCTGGACAATAACTTACTAATTCTTTTTGCGGTCGCCGCCGTCCTTCTATTGTCTCGGACGATCATACGCCCACTCACTTACCTGGCCTCGTCGCCACCGATGTTCGATTGCGCACACATGTGTGTGTATGTATGTGTACTCTTACTCAGCCGCGCATGCGTGTTGATTCAGTTAACTAAGATTAAGGTGCATGATTAAGCGGAGATAAGCTAGCTAGTGATTGGTCTTAGTTAACTATGTGGCTTAGTTTTTGGACACTGGCACTGACTTCAATATGTCCGGCACTTTGGATGATTCCATCATCCACTGGCGCATCCGTACGAGTAAACAACTGTTTGCAGTATATGCGCATGATAAAACTGACCAGACAGTTCGATCATCGGTTTCAGGTACTTCCCGAGCAAGTACAGGAGGGAGATCGGCCGGCTGAATGGCGAGCTGGAGGGTGTGGTGCTGGAGTCCATCCGCAGGAGCCGCGAGATCGCCGACGAGGGACGGACGACGTCCACCTACGGCCGGGGGCTGCTCGCCATGCTGCTGGCCGAGATGGAGAAGAAGAAGGACAGCAAGGGTGCAGCAGGCGACGGCGTTGGCAAGTTCAGCTACGACACGCGGCTGCTGATCGACGAGTGCAAGACCTTCTTCTTCGCCGGTCACGATACGTCAGCGCTGCTGCTCACGTGGACGCTCATGCTGCTCGCCACGCACCCGGAGTGGCAGGACAAGGCCCGCGCCGAGGTCGCCCAGGTCTGCGGCGACGACCAGCCGTCATCCGACCACCTCTCCAAGCTCACTGTGGTATGTCCGTCCTACTGTACACGTGCATATACCTCAGCGAAGTCTTGCGGCATTGACCGATCCATTGTTACGAGCGAAATCTTATGGATTTGTTTGCTTTGCTTTGTGTGCGTACGTGCAGCTGCAGATGATCATCCACGAGACGCTGCGGCTGTACCCGCCGGCGACGCTCCTGCCACGGATGGCGTTCGAGGACATCACGCTCGGCGACGGCCGCCTTCACCTGCCGCGCGGACTATCGGTGTGGATACCGGTGCTGGCGATCCACCACGATGAGTCCATCTGGGGCGCCGACGCGCACGAGTTCCGGCCGGAGCGGTTCGCCGCCGGCGGCGGGCGACGCTCGTCGTTCCTGCCGTTCGCCGCTGGGCCTCGCAACTGCGTCGGGCAGGCGTACGCGCTCGTGGAGGCCAAGGTCGTGCTGGCCATGCTGCTCGCCAGTTTCCGCTTCACCATCTCCGACGACTACCGCCACGCGCCGGTCAACGTGCTCACGCTGCGGCCCAAGCACGGCGTGCCCGTCCACCTCCGCCCGCTGCGGCCGTAAGGGTCGGCATCCAGTTTTGTTGATCGCGCGCCTGGTTCGATATTGATTTAGAGAAACAAACATTTGTGCTCTCCGATTGGTTGTGCCGAGCCGACCCCTAGCTGTCTGACCGAATGTCTGACTGACAGGTTAGGCCGACCTGTCAGAGGCCCCGGCTGGTATATGATGCTATAGAGTGGAGTAGATGATTACAATGTATTCAACTGAGATGATTATTTTTGCTGGTCATATCGGCTGGAGGTGAATTCTGACTGCATGGAGGTAATTGATGTGATGAGAAATGGCGGGAATTCACTAGGTCCTGCAGCGGCTATTTTCGAGTAGTGTACGATGTTGTGTCGTAATTTTGCAGTAGTGGTGTTTGATCATTTTTCTGATAAAGAGAGTTTTAATCATTACACCCGGCCTCTGCATAAGTAGGATGCACATAGCCCGAACATGTTCACAAGTCTCGATGCAACAAAATATAAAAGGCGAATTACATATCAAAATGAGAAATTATAGAGACGACTAAGACGGTGGTGGTGGAGGTCCAATCCGGAGATTATGCTGCCACCATGCTGAGAAAAGAACTCCCGCGCTGCAGCCTCCAACCGAGAGGACACCTCCATAGACAGGTCCTGATGCTCCACACGCTGTAGGGACGCCCATGATCGTAGCGTAGCCGTGCACCGGTAGATAACCTGCGTAACAGAAGTATTTTTATCATTAAAAACCTTGTCATTTATACTTAACCATAGCGACCAAATAACGGCAATCACTCCCACCCTAATAAGAAGTTTAAACCTAGAGTCCACTCCGTTTAGCCAATTGCCAAAATATTCGCAACGCTACGTGGAGGGAATAAGGTAGAACCTATCTGGATGGCTGACCATATAGATCTAGCAAATTCGCATTGGAAGAATAAATGCTTAATTGTCTCATCATGATGACAAAAGACGCACTTTTTACTTCCGTGCCAATTGCGTTTGGCAAGGTTATCTTTTAGTAAGAATTACCCCTCGACGAAGAGACCATGCAAACACCTTAGTTTTTAGCGGGATTTTCATCTTCCAATTTTTCTTATTATTATCAACTGGGACATCAGAATGTATTAACGCCCTGTACATGGAATCAACCGAGAATATACCATTCTTGTTGAGATTCCATTTAAATTTATCCGGACCTTATGACGTGGGACACGCCGATCTAGGACACGCAATACTAAACCACCAAAAGCCCTAGCGAGATCGCATCTCGCCGGGACGCCATTGTAGCTCCTTTGTACACCTCATACATCAATACCAGACAAGCAGGAAGTAGGGTATTACCCTCCGGGGCCTGAGCCTGGGTAAATCTTGCTTGTCAGCTGACGATACTACCGACGCTACTATGTCTCTCCCCTAAATCTCAACCCTAGGTACCGAACCATGGATTTGATGTGTTAACACTACGTCACCTTGTGTCAGCTGGACCGAGTCTAGCCGCAATAGCAGAGCATTCCAAGATGCTTGCCTAGTACCAAATAAACTTCTTCTGAACGAAACATTCGGTGGGGAAATTCCCATCACCTTAGCGAGTGTGTCACCTTTGTTTCGCACAATATTGTACAAGGCCGGATATTGTTCTCGGAGCGTGGTTTGGCCTAGCCAAATATCCTCCAAGAACCTAATTTCCGAACCATCCTTAATAGAGAAAGATCCATGCGGGAAGAAGAAATTCTTCGTGGCCATGAGACCAGCCCAGAAGTGGGAATCACCAGGTTTCCAAATAACCTGAGATAACGCTTGAGATCCACATACTTTCTCCTAAAGAGGGTCTGCCATACCCCATCTTTAGCAAGAAGCTTGAAGATCCATTTACCTAGGAGTGCTTTATTCTTGACCTCAAGGTCATGAACGAGTCCTCCTTGGTCCTTGGGACAGCAAACCACACTCCACTTAGTCAGTCGATATTTTCGCTTCTCACTATCACCTTGCCAAAAGAATCTTGATCGGAAGTAATCCAATCGTTTTAACTCCTTTCGGAAGTTGGAAGAAAGAAATCATATACAGTACCATGTTAGTTAGTACTGAATTTATGAGAACTAATCTTTCACCCAAGGATAATAGTTTGCCTTTCCAGCTATTTAAACGTATTTGAAGTCTCTCCTCTACCAATTTCCATTTAGCATTTATGAGCCTCCGATAATGGATCGGAATACCCAAATAGTCGATAGGAAATTGGCCTTGCCTGCAGCCGAATAAATCAGCATACAACGAGACATTTTGTTGGGCCTCACCGAAACAAAACAATTCACTTTTATGTAAGTTTATTTTTAGACCCGATAATTGCTCGAACGCGGAAAGAATTAAATTTAGATTTCGAGCTTTCTCAATGTCTTGTTCCATAAACAGAATTGTATCATCGGCGTATTGAAGAATGGATAAACCACCATCAACGAGATGCGGTATCACTCCTTCAACTTGGCCATCAGCCTTTGCACGTTCATTCATAACTGCCAGCATATCAGACACTATATTAAATAGTACTGGCGATAGCAGATCACCTGGTCTCAGCCCCTTTTTGGTATGAAAGTATTTACCAACGTCATCATTGACTTTTATGGCCACACTTCCTCCCGAAACAAAGCTATGAATTAACGCACGCCACTCTTCAGAAAAACCTTTCATTCTGAGTGTCTACTGAAGAAAAGACCATTTAACTTTATCATAGGTTTTTTCAAAATCTATTTTTAGGATTACCCCATTCAACTTTTTCCTATGTAGTTCGTGAACTGTTTCATGTAAGATCGCCACCCCATCTAGGATGTTCCGTCCTTGCATGAAAGCAATTTGAGAAGGGCGAACCACATGGTCTGCCACACTGTTCAACCGAATCGTAGCGACTTTAGTGAATATCTTAAAACTAACATTAAGAAGGCAGATAGGTCTAAACTGTTGAATCCTCTCTGCCTCATTAATCTTAGGTAGTAAAATAATTTCACCAAAATTCAGCCGGAACAATTCTAATTGTCCATCATGAAGGCAGCTGAACAACTGAAGGAGATCAGCTTTGATAACATCCCAGAAGTTTTGGTAGAATTCAGCCGGAAAACTCATATTTTAGCTAGAAATGCGGAGGGTTCCCTGTCAGTTGTTTGGCACGAGGAACCTCCTGATTATCTTGTAAGCACTCTAGCGGACGATGTAACTATGCTTAACGCTTAAAGCAGCAAGTTTCAGACGCACTATTTTCCTTACCAGGGTACCTAAGGGGACTGGAAGGTTTTTAATTCGGCGACTTGCTAGCTTAATATATATTGGTTTGAATTTCTAAAAAAGAATATTTTTACATACAGATGCCAAAAACACAATTGATGAAGGAAAAGAATGGTATTAACCCGGACGATAGGTCGTTTGAGTTGACCCGTGTCCGACCTTTCTTGGAGTGCGACACGTGCCCTAGTGTGGGTCCCACACCAAGCTCTCTCTTATCCTCGTTTTTTTATATAAATTAGACTACCTCCGTTCAGACCTTGCCTGTGGCAAGATAGTTTGGAGGGTGATTGTACCCCTACCAGAGTTCAAATCCTAGATTTGACACTGGTGTTTCTCATTTAGGCGGAATATTTTTCAGTGGGAGGCGACGTTCCCATCGACAGCGAGGCGTCTATGGTGACTTCGTCAATCTCAAGATCCGACCGCCGGCTCAGTCTTTCGGAGGTGCTCATAGGGGTAGGGTGTGCGTGCGTGCGTTCATAGGGGTGAGTGTGTGCACGTGTATGTGAGCGTCTGCGTTGTACTGTGTTTCTAAAAAAACCATTCTTTTAGGAAATAATGTGGTCAGTTTTCAGAAATAATGTCGCGTTGCCTCTACATATACTGAATGCACACGACCAAAACAAACACACACACATAATAAGAGAAAAAATGCATAGTTTTCATGGAACCTTGTCAATAGGGTGGGGAGTTCCCGCATTGCATTAAGAAGAAGAAGAATTGCTCCAATTAATAAGGAAACCAGACCAAAATTCAAACAAGACACGGTTAATTAAGGAAAACCGGTAAAAACCACACACACACCCTAACAACAATCAAGACACGGCGTTCGAGCCAGATACAAGAGCCCCTAGGCCAGCGGTGGAGCCAACATGTTGACCCTATGGGGTCAAAGCCTCGATCCTACCAGATTTTGCCAAATTTCTAGAAAAAATTCATCAAATACACACATGAATATGAAGGTTTTCATAAAAAATTGTCCACAACCATAACGTGGATCCGCCAATGCCCTAGATCCAAGACCAACAGAAACACCGTATACCCAGCCAAGCCAAACTTCGCAACCTCGAGAACACTCTCACGACTAGAGGAGTGCTCGCACCTAGCCTTATGAAGATAGAGATTAAACATTAACCTCTACCAACTCACGAACTGCTTTGATCTTACATGAATATTTTAAGTATATATGGGTGGAGAGCCAATCGGAATACCACGGATAAACAAAATCACAGGCCAGCTGCTCTAAGCACGAATGTCAGTGTGTAAACTGCTAGACAACCTGCAAAAGTGATACAATTTTGCTATCAAGCACCATCATTTAAACTAACAAACGAATCAAGTCTACTGCTCCTATCCTAATGAGTATACTAAATTTGGGATCAATATTCCGGAATCAATTGATAAAAATATTTGCAATATAATTTAGACAGGTACAAGTTCAAAGCACAACTGGGCATATAAAACGAAAAAACTTGCACAGAAAAAAGGGATTTTCTCATCCTTATGAATTTTCACATAAGCTTACATGTGGTGCTTCGCATGTTTTTCTTTTGTGAAAAGGCCGACAAATCTGTTGATCATCAACAAAGGTATAAAGAATTCTACAAGTAAAAAAAATTACAAATAGGTATTCGGATCACCTAGCGACGACTACAAACACTGAGTCGAGGCGTGCCGCCGTCATCACCCCTCCCTCACCGGAGTCGGGTATTTTAATGTAAGTCTGACCATACAAATTAATTAGGACACAAGTTGGACACTACCTTGCAATTGTTTGCTTTCTACATCGGTACTGCCAATCTGCCATACAATATACGGGCACTTTAAACAGTTCACCATTATCCTCGGGTAGATAAGGGACATGGCGGAGTAGGACAAAATGCTGGAAGACTTTAGCAAATATGTAAACTAGATTACTACGGAACACAACTTTAAAATGTTATAAACAGGAACAGTACAAACTTCGGTACGGCATAACCGCTCAGTAGCATGTGCCTCGAGCATTTTTTAGCAAGAATCTAGAATTCTAGATTTGCATTAGGACAAGGTAGTGTACATCCAGACAGTTTGTCTCCCCATATACAGAAAAAGCTCCTAAGAGCTAATCCTCAAACTATGCGCAGCTGCATACTCCATCACCGTTGCACTACCTCTACTGCCGGAGGAAATAGAAGAAAGGAGACCCGCCATGAATCGCCTGCTACCTCAGAACGATAGAGGACCAGTCTCGTTGATCCACGTCATTATATTTTCATCTGACTGTAAAATCTTCGTCTTCTGAATCTTCACCATCAACAATCTTAAGTGAAGCTGAGCTCGCTCTTGCCACCTCATGAGCCCTGAGCGCAATCTGTTGTAGATGTGCATCACCGTCCATGACGATTCCATCACGTTCCTTCTGTCCACCTTGTTTTGAAGCCCTGGCTAATATGGAAGAAAAACACACGTGCATATTTCAGAGAGTTCATCACTTTTACACGCGATCCGCTTGTTATTTATTACACGTTAATCAGTAACAATACGTTTTCAAACTCTTCAGCATTTAGGGGTATTCCAGACATTTTATTTTTCAAACCAATAAGAACAACCATTATAAGCATTTATGCCAAACATCAAATCTCCGTTTTCAACAACTGCTTCCCACAGCTGCTTTCTAACAGCACACCGGCTACAACTGCTTCTGAATAGCAGCAGCCCAAACAAACAGACCCTTAGTCTGTCACACTAATTCTAAAGAGAAGGATCAAACCATCTTATGAAATGTAAGTTCCATCTTACTTGTATCATAGTTTTTTTTACTGTGCGTTTGCTGTTGCAAGCATATTTCATATAATCGTTGGAAGTTCTCACAAAGAGAGATAGTGCCATACCGAGCATCATGCCAAAAATGTGTTTTTCTGCCATGTCCTACAACCATAAGTACAAGTGACAGATTTTTAACAAGTCTTTTCAAGCAGCTGAGTCATTTTGTCAGGTTTTCTTATTCTCAAGATCCCATACTGCACACCATACTTTGCTTTGACTAGAGCTCGCTAGTTTGCTTTGACTAGAGTTTGCTAAACCTTCTTCACTCTCCAACCTCCACCACTTGTTGGTTACGTGCATCTTTTTAGGCATGGACATCCTCTAGTTTAAAATTTGAACCGTCAGCACAGAGATTCAAATACTGCACCGTCGATCTGTCCATAATTTCCTCTCTCGATTACATGAACCAAGCCCCTTGGTTGGTCCTAAGGTCAAGGAGTCGAACAGGTGTCGGCAGCCAGAGGCCAAAGGCGCTGCCTTAACACGGGGCCGCACGTGTGCGCGCGCAGAGCCACCGAAACGAAGAGCGATCGATCGATCGATGAGATCACTCGACAGTGTGTGCGCCCATTTGATTAACATATCGGCAGGGATGGCATCCGATTAATTAATCAGTGCCAATTCAGCACTCAAGCTTTCTCGGGGAAAAAAAATTCAGCACTCATCAGTCCTAGCCTCGCCAAAAAAAAAAGGCACTCATAAGTAGAGAACCTTATCTCGATCTAGCTAACTAACCCCGCTTCCTTTTCTCCTCTGTCTCGGCTAGCTGTGAAGCATTGCACTGGACAGAAGGAGAACTTTGCTTTGTGCAAAGTGGGCAATCTTTAGATGATCATTTTCAGAAAAAATCATTTTATTTCCGAGTGTAGTTATACCCACGTCTCAGTTGGTATATAAGATACTTTGTCGTTCCAAGTATGTTCATATACTATATTTAGATACTCCAAAAGCAAATTACATGAAAAAGTTGCGACTGGGATCCATATATAGTTTCTGCTATAGTTTTGAAATAGCTTTACATTTATACATGAAAACAGAGTATTGAACTAATTGTTTGCACGGACTAAAAACTAGTTTATATACTCCATACTACTCGTACATACTCTCCGATACGATAGATATTACCTCAACCGTTTGAAATATACATGGGTATAACTACACCGGAGTAGTATAAATTTGTGAATTTCTTGTTGATTCGAGAGTATACGGTGCTCTGCCCGTTGAAATGCAAATATCGATCATTTTAACTAGTTATTGACACGGTCTTCATACTATTGTTCGTCTCACTATTATTTTAAGATTTTGTATTGTATCCTAACCGGCCTCTCGTCGAATTAACACACACCACTAAATCGTGTCGTTATAAGTACAAATGGGCTCTCATCTATAACACACACCACTGAATCGTGTTGTTCCGAGTACAAATGGGTCTTGCAATTACAATTATAAATACCATGTCTTTTAATCATAAAATTGCTTAGGTCATCTTGCCACACCATCGTGGCTTGTGGAGGAGCAAGAGATAAGTGAAGAAGAGATGAAATGAGCTGCCGAGAGGCGAACAAGGAGAAAGTAAAGGCGAGATGGGCACGATAAACAAGCTGTTGAGAGAGAGGAAATGATCATTCAGTCTATAAATTTGGCTACCGGATAATTGTACTCACAAATTTTGTCATGATATGCGATAATAAAATATTTATAGTTTTAGACAATTCGGGGCGGTGCATTACAAACTATCAAAGCCTCTCTGTGTGCACAAACCATGGTAATCGTAGGCGCGGCGCCGTTGCGGTTTAATCGGTTAATCCACACGGCCGGTGTGTTATGCGTGTTAATTAAGCTGCTGCGCGTAGTTTCTGCACGGTGCTGGAGCTGGATGCAACAGGCTGACGCCGCAAGAGCCGCACGCTTGACAAGCTGTGATTTGGCGCAGAGCGCTCAAGTTGTGCATATCTTGTTTTTTTATTTTCTTTGCAGCTAGCTACCTTAATGAGGTCCAATGTGCACCGAGGCTTTCATGTCAACTTTGTGTAATGCGGCATGATTAGCACTTACGCAGATAGGCATCGGCTTTAGCAAGCTTAACGTCGGCGATCGATCATTTCGGTAAAAACGTGTGCAACTAAACTAACTAGACATATAACGATGTGTACAACGAGATTTCTCATCACTACTCAAAAAATATTTTTCGTGACCGGACATCAGAAACGGGCCATATGTTGTGATCGGGTGAAAAATCATGTTACCGATGATGACTCCTCCAAGTAGGGTTTCACACCGCTTTATAAATAAATCAACCACCCATCTCTACGTAAGAGGTTCAAGTGAAAGAAACAAATAAAAGAAGTTTGTTGGGACATCATCACGAACATGTCCAAGTGGAAATAACGGCAAAAAGAGTGAGGTGACACTATTCCAAAAAAGCGAAATGAGCTCAACGGCTAGGCGGCGGTGAGATGTGAAGCTCTACCTCCTAAAAGGTATAAGCATGCCGTCTAGCCAGTCTCTACCCCGCTGCCTACGTAGCGGTTATCAGTGCTGCAAAATGTCAAAAATCTATTATATAATTAAAACACAGGACAATAAACGGCCAAGATTGATCAATTTACAGCCGTAGCTTATCAACGGTGAAGATTAATCAGTCGGACATATGTCCAATTGCTAGCCGCCGCATTAATTAATTAGATCGTGTTGGTCCTGGACTATTTGCAATCGACCAGCTATTGAATTTTCTAGGGTAACGAGTATACGGTCGAGCGGGGATGCACGCCGTTGTCTGCGCCGCCGGCCGCTGCTCTCCGCGGGGATCGATGCGTCTCTCTGTGTTGATCTTCGGGGATGCACGCCGTTGTCTGCGCCGCCGGCCGCTGCTCTCCACGGGATCGATGCGTCTCTCTGTGTAGATCTTCACTGATGGAAGATGTGTAGCACCTACAATCAATCAGGCAGTCGGTCCTCCAAGAAACATAGAAATCTGAGAGAGTATGAACAGATGCCGATTTGTTTGACGCATCGCCCGCGGGAGAAGCCATCAAAGTAAGTAATCACCATGTACGTTGTGCAATCAATGAACCAATGTTTGTCTGTTCGATACCTTATCCAGTTGACGTTGGCTGTTCCCATGTGCACCGGATCCAGTTCACGCAGCTCAGAATAATTTGTTTAGTGGAATTCCAATCTTCTGCAAATCTCCGCCTGCATCAATTCCGGACAAGGCTCCGTCATATGATCCACCGGGACAATCTTCCGCAGTTCATCTAAACGGGGATAAAGTGCATGAAGCCATGAACAGAGGTATAGTCCAACATACATCAATTTCTGCTGGCAAGGATGACGATCAGATTGATTCATGTAGCCGGCGTTCATAACGGTGGTCATATTCATGCTCAAGATGGCAGCGCAGCTGTGAGAGTGCGGTCGAGGCATACGAGCATGGTCGCCGAAGACGTCGACACTTTTAGCCGTTGTGGTCTAGACATCGGAGCATGGTCGCCAAAGACGTCGCCTGACTGTTGCGCCGATGCTCTGCAATTCCACATAGCTGCAGCTTGCAGGTTTGATCGTCTAGCCCAAGCTTCGGTTTTCAGTTTACTGATTCTCACTAAATACTCCTACACTGCAATGTACGTATTCTTAAAATAGTTGTATGAGGAGGAGCAGGAACCACCATTTTAAGCATATGGATTCAGAGTAGAACCAACTATTATTTTCAATCTATTCAAGGTACGTGACCTGATTGTCTGAATCTCAATGCAGCTGTAAGGTCTTGCTTCCTGACTGAATGTCTTCGGGCAACACTGAACATATTGGCTTTTGAAGGAATATAAGACCCCGACTGCAAAATAGTATTTTCACTCTATTCAAGGTACATTCCATAATTGTCTGAATATCAATACGACTCTAAGTTCTTGCTTCCTGACTGAATTTCTGCATGGAAGTGCAACTCTGTAGGTTTTATTTAAGCTAATATTGAATTCAGGCATAGTACTTAAAAAGTTAAAACTGCTGATGCTGTGCTGTACATTTTTTTGACTAATGAAAACAAAAGCTATGTTGTTTCATCGAAAATATATAGCTGGTGATGCTAATTTATTTTATAAAATTTAGGTGATAAAAAAGTCCAGCATGCCATTGTTTTTCATTTTTTGCATTTATACTTGATTTCTGTAGGACTGATCGATGGAGGCCAAACTACGCTCCCTGCTAATGGCTCCGCAACTATATATTTTTAATGCACTTATCATGGCTTCCACAGGTTTGCTCGATTCAGCTATTTAGAGGTTATAAAACATCAATGGTGCAGATTAATCAATGTTATCTAGGGACAAAAGAACCAGCCCGGTGCATCATGTCGATATGCATGTAGCCTACTTTTGCTAGGATCATTTCCTTGGCGTCCGACATACTACTTCAGAGATTGTTTGTTAGAATAGAATATTGATAAATTGATAAATAGAAGTAATAAGAAAGCTTGATGCTAATCAGTTGACGGAAGTGAGAAATACCTAGGGTCACTGCTGATAATAACTGTATTGGAAATCCATACCCGAGGGTCTAATAGTTCATCGACATGTAATTTAAGAAGTTTGGTGTCTTCACTAGGTTTTGATATCATCCGATCAAATCAAAAAACTGTATTTTGATATTATTAGAATTCGCAAAAATAATTTACTACAACCTATAGGCTATTTCAACAATTGTGAAAATTTTCAACTCACACTTCAATAAATTTTGATCGTTCAATATTAAAACACCTTGAGTAGTATGTGTACGCATATGAACTTAAGTCCACCGGCGATCTCGACTCAATGGCCGTGGAGGCATCGTGTGATCGGTACATGTTTATAGACAGGGACCTGCCGGGCGTGCATTTCCTCATGCCACGCCGTAACATCACTAAGGGCACGATCTGCCTCAGTCCACTTCAACTGGCCAGGAATTCAGGATATATATACGTCCATTGATGTTAAGGTATGTAACCATCGATCAAATGTTATTTGCTGTTTCTGTATTTGTAACATACATGCAAACTTTGATCGTGTAAGATTACATCAGCTAGAGTAGTGTACGTGTATGCATATGAACTGAAGTTTCTGTGTTGAGCGCGTAGAGACAATGCCGTCCCAACAGCTAGAGTAGTATGTGCATGCAGATGAACTGAAGTATATTTGTTTGGTGCGCCAGACTGCCGTAGAGAAATGCCGTCCCATGCAGGAATCCATACGGGAGCAAAACTGAGTGCACTATCTATTTGAAAGATCAAGTTCAGGTACAAAAACTACTTCTTTTGTCTGTTTTAGTTCTAATTATTTTTTCAGAGTACAGAAGTAAAACTTCTGGTGTGAAGCATTTTAGATCAATCATGCTTTTACGCAAATCAAACTTTTATGTGATTGCATGGCCAGTCTTTTTACGATTATTTTAGATCTTACTCCCCTTAACGCTATACTTTGACCAATATAGTATGTGCTGCTCCATTCAGCCCTAATAATTCAATTCATCTGAAATAGGTTAATATGCCATGTTGTTTCTCTTATTGTTTTTTCGTTCTGAATATTGAGGCATCGGTATGGTACCACAACCTCCAATCAAGGATATTTAGGGACCATCTTTTTTTTTACTTTTGATAGAACACTCATCAGTCAATACATTCTTACATACCCTCCTGCAGGTTAAAGAACAAAAGTTAATTTATGCCTCTATGTAAGCAAGTTCCTTCCTTGCTAAAATGCAACATACAATCATCTCCATGCAGGCAACCAACCATTGCTATTGTTCTTTGTTGGTCGGGTGCAGAGCAAATGAAGGACTCTAAAGATGAAGGGCGAACAAGCAAGTGATTACTCGATTTGACATGAGAGGGGATCTGGTTTCAACGAGGCATGTTGCCCATCAACATCTAGCCTTTAGTCACTTACGTCACGATTTGGACCAAGATCTCCATCAGGATATCCAATGGTGATTTACCAGGGTTCTGCCGCAAAGTCACGTTCTTATGCTGTATCGTACTAGCTAGCCGCGTGCCTGCCTGCATGCTTTCTTCAGAAATATGCATTATGCATCTGTGCAACCACTTATACATACCGTAACATGCATTATTCTTATAGAATTTCATCTGGTAGAAAAGGAGCACATACTGGACCGAGAAGAAGATGTCCTGTCAAACAACACGTCTACACTTAATAGATGGAAATGTGGAGATACCTTTTATAATAGAAAGCTCAGAAGATCCCTAAAATATGTATTTAATATTCCAAAGATGTGAAGAAAAATATTAATTTTTTTTTTAACTCTATTCACATCTATATTTGTCCTTTTCGGTTTTCTAAATTGAGTTCAACTTTCAAGTGTATCAGTCTGTTCCATAATATAAGCCATTTTGTCTAGCTAAAACAGCTAGCCAAGACGGCTTATATATTGGAACGGAGGGAGTAGATTTGTTATGGCTGTACATATAAGAAGATCGATGTGTGTTATCAACTTTTTAAGCACTGTTGTACAAAAAAATTATATTTTCAAAAAAGGATTTCACATATCCTGTGTTCTTAGTTAAGGAGTGATAGTATCAGTATCCAAGTCGTCCAATCAAAATACATCATCCTTCCACCATCTAGCCAATACCCGAGTTGTCATAAGACGTACATTTAAACATATGTTAATCGGTTGACAAATGTGAGGAATACGCTGGGCCACTATATGAATGAAGGAGTATGTAGAACAGATGCAAGTGCTTTTGTGTAAAAGTAGTTTAATATCTGCGGCGAAGAAATGCCTTTCTTATGGAGTAGTCAAAGAGTAGGGTTTATTTAACAACGATATATGCTTCATTGAAGATGGAAGACACCAAAACAAGTTTAGTTGCAAGATCTCAAAGAGTGAAGAACTACAAAATAACCATATTTTCAAATCAACATGTTAAGAGTAAAAAGGTTAACTCTTTTCCTTATGGAAGGAGATATTGAGAGACTTAAATATTTTAGTCAAAGTTTCGGTACACATCTAGCCGCGCAATTTGCGCGGGCCACCCAGCTAGTTTAAATAAATAGTACAAGCCGTAAGAAAAGCCCCTCAATAACCATTTTATTATGAATTTTTCAAAGGTTCCAAATCGTCACGGTAAACACAAGGCAGAAGAGGTGGCTCCTCCTCCTGGTATGATCTGTCTAAGCCTCCAAATACTCACCAACATGTATGGCCTGCCACTCAGATCCTAAAGGCTCATTAAAGAACTCTCCAAAGGAAGAGGACAATGGGTAGAAAAGGAGCCTCATCGATCATGATTTCAACCGGTAGATGAGTTTTGGTGAAAGAGTCATCCCTAAACTCTACGAGATACTCAAAAATTCTCATAATAAAAAAATGCTAGTTATGAGTATATATGGAGGTCGAAAAACAAGGTCTAACAGATACTCGGAGTGCCTACATACACAAAAAAAATAGTATGCTCAAAGCTGGTCTCACGAACGCCAAAATTACAGTACGAGGGACGATTTTCTGCGTATAATCAACCACAGTTAAGTTTGTGGGTGGGTGGGAGGAGGGGAGAGATCTCATGTCAACCATCAGTAGACTAGCCCAAATACTAGATATATTTTCTATTCCATTGAAATTTTTGGGCACCCCCAATTGAAAGGAACGATGTAGCCCAGCAACAAGTAATTCTATCGATTGAGAACCAAGATTTATTGAAACAGTAGAAACTAATGATACTTCAACTAAGTTGACATCACATGCACAAACCCACAATATAAAGCTTGTACCCAACGTTTTAGAAAGTTTGTTAAGCTTCATGTTGTGCTAGTTACAGGTATTAAACGCCTGGTGTGATAGGAGTTGATGAATGAAAGTAAATAAACAAATGGACCAGATGATATGAAAACAAGTAAAAGAATAATGAAAGCAATATCAAAAGATGGACTTCAGACCATAGATTCACTAGAGGCATCTCTAAAAAAACAGTGTTGGGTAAATAAATTACAGTTGGACAACAATTAAATTGTACTTACTCATACTTTTATGATTACGATTATTCATGTTAAGATTCATATAGGCATTACGTACTAAATATGTAGATAGTTAACCTAACAACATCTATAGCTAGTACTCCACCCCAAAAACGCTATCCAATATGCATTTCAAAGTATTAAGTTCATACAAACATAATATTTCAATAAACATGATGACATAATGTAAACAGTCAAAACGTCATCCAGGTATGGTATAGAAACCATTATTTTATCCTTAGTATTATCAACACAATACTTGCTCGTCCCTTTCTATCACTGCGATCTAGAACACGGCAAGGTTAAACTCACTATCATACACCACTCTCTCTTATTCTCTGATGATCTACCCATCAAGTTTGGCCAAAGTAGGCAACACGATAGCATCAAAGATATCAATATAATTCATGAATAGATCTGATTAAAAAGTCACAATTCATCATATCACAACAAGCACAACAACGATTATATCAAATGGATTTCATCATGTAGAAAACTCATGAGATCATTGTATTGAAAATCGAGGGAGAGAGGATGCCATCAAGCCACTGCTATGAACCCGAAGTCCAAAGGAAACTATTCACACATCGTCATGGAGTCAGCAAGGTTGATGATTAAGACTATGGAAGTGGATTTTTATGCCTCCAGACTAGATCACCGCGGAACATGAATTTGTGGCGGCTCCAGAATAAACTCCGCCCCAAAGAATTTCGCATTCGGGGGGAAATATAGGCCATGAGAGGTGGTGTAAAGGGACACCAGGGCCAACACGCAGGATGAAGCTGCGCCCCGGGCTGCAAGGTGCGCTCGCGGGTGAGCCTCGTGCGTCCCCTCGGTTGGCTCCCGTGTACTCTGACATATCCCCTGAAGAAGAAGAATTTTCGTGATTTTTAGGGTATTTTTTTGCCTCCGAAAATAATGATTTTATGTGAACAAAACATGCAGAAAACAACAGCTGACCCTAGGCACAGGTTAAAAGGTTTGTCCAAAAAAATATTAAAATTGATATTAAATCATGCCAACACTAGTAGAGAAAAGCTTATAGGTAGACGGTCATTCTGTGGCGCACCCTTAATTGGTGCGCCACAGAAATAATTCGGTGGCGCATCGAGTAAGGTGCGCCACAGAAATATTTGCCTTTCTGTGGCGCATTACTAACCCATGCGCCACAGAAAGTAGATATTCTGTGGCGCACGTCCACGCATGCGCCACAGAAATTCTGTGGGACCCACGGCCAATCATTGGACCAGATCCATCTGGGCAATTTCTGTGGCGCACTGTTCTCGGTGCGCCACAGAAAGCCTACTTTTTGTGGCGCATGCATGTTGATGCGCCACAGAAACTCTGCTTTCTGTGGCGCACCTAGCCCGTGCGCCACAGAAACTTGGCTTTCTGTGGCGCATCAGCAACCATGCGCCACAGAAACTCTGCTTTCTGTGGCGCACCAAGCACCGTGCGCCACAGAAAGTGGGCGCCAGATTTACAAAAAGGTGGCACCCCCACTTTCCCCATGTGACCTTCTCCATTCCCCCATCTCTAGCTAGCTCGAGTTCCTCCCCTCTCCCATGCCATTTTGCCCACACTTTTCTCCATTATTTGTAGTTAAACCTACTTTGTTTGTTATATAATTGGTGAGGGCTTGGGGAGAGCCTCCATACATACTCTCCTTCTCTCCCAATACATCTCTTTTTCTCCACTATTTTCTATCCATCACCACACACTCTCTCTCTCATCGATCACGGTCACGTCTCGGTAACGGATCTAGATCTACTAGGTGGGTATTGTTGGATGGATATGTATATATATGCATGTTTTGTGTGGCCGGCGGTGTGTATGGATGTTTGCACGTATATGGCGCGACGATGGATGTTTATACATGAATCTTTGCATGTTTGTTGCCTTTTGTTGCCTTGCGCCGGCGTGGTGCATGGATGTTTGCCGAAATGTTGATTCATTTCCATTTCGGTAAATTTTTGCACCACCCATATGTCCTACTTTTAGGGGAAGTCATGCCGAATTTTTTCGTCGAACATGCATGTTTGTGTATGTGTGTGTGCATGTTGCGGTTAATTAATTCTAATTAATAACACACTCTATATGTATACCGCGTAGGCGACCATGGTCATCAAGATGTGCTCCAATCGAATCAGCAGCTACAAGGAAGAAGTGAATGCGGAAATGATTCGGTGCAACGGGAGCCAGATACGATGTCCGTGTCGAAGTTGCAAACTTGTGAGATGGATCGACCCTGATTCCGGACAATTGGAGGATCACCTGCTCAGGCGCGGTTTCATGCAAGGCTTCAACCAAGCGCCGACAGCAATTGTTGCGCGTGAAGACGAGGACGGGCAAGATGATCATGACGAAGGACATGATGAAGGAGTAGATGGTGGTGGAGAAGATGCGAACACGCATAACTCGCTAATGTCGGCCTTGATGGAGTCTCATGTTCAAGAACTGCTCCTTAAGGAGGCGAGCACCGCTAGAGAGAAAGCCAAGCTGGCACAAATGGAGATAGACGGGAAGACTCCGTTGTATCCTGAGTGCCGGCCACAGGATACGCGCTTGCAAGTAACGCTTGATGCTCTGGAAATGAAGTCGGGAAACAAATTGACCGACGTGAGCTTCAACAAGAACATGCAATTCTTCCACGAGCGTCTTCCCGAGGGGAACACATTGCCAACTAGTATCGAGGAGGCCAAGAAAGTCGTGTGCCCTCTTGACCTACCGCACGTTAAATACCATGCCTGCATCAATGATTGCGCAATTTATCGGGGTGAGTACGAGGACAGAACCACATGTCCGGTGTGCGGCCAAGGACGGTACAAGAGTACTGGGATGAAAGTTCCTCGAAAAGTGGTATGGTACTTTCCTATCACTCCCCGTCTGCAGCGGTACTTCGTGGATCCTAAGGAAGCAAAGCTCATGCAATGGCACGCGAAAAGGGAGAAGCCCGAAGAAGATCCGGAGAAGGGCAGGATCCTGACACACCCTTCAGACGCTAGCCAGTGGGAAGAATTGGACAACGCCTTCGGAAATTTCGGAGGCGACGTAAGGAACGTCAGGCTGGGTATGAGCACCGATGGACTCAATCCGTTCGGCAACCAGAGTAGCACGCATAGCACCTGGCCCGTGTTTGTATGGCCTTACAACCTTCCCCCGTGGTTGTGCACGAAGCAAAGGTACATACACATGAGTATTCTCATTCAGGGGCCGAAACAAGCAGGTGTCCACATACATATGTATCTCGCGCTGTTGAAAGAGGAGTTAGCCATGTTGTGGGAGACGCCAGCCCGTACGTGGGATGCCTACACTGGAGATTATTTCGACATGAGAGCCGCGTTGCTCACGACGGTGCAGGACTATCCTGGTTGCTCATATGTATCGGCCCAGGTAGGCCACGGATTCTGCGCATGGGTCAAGCAAAGATACTTCGGAAGGATTGAGGAGATATGGGACCTCAACTACTGTGGAGAGTCGGTGCCAATGTTCCGTGTGAGATGGGCCAAGGACGTCGTCAAAGAAGGCCGGTATTTCACCACCATGGTAATACCCGATGCCAAATCGAAGAACGCCTCCGCGAAAAATGAGCCATGGGTACTCGCTAGCCAAGTTAAGCAATGCTTCTTCATTACCGACCCGTCAAAGCCTAACCGTGTTGTCGTGAGGAGGGGCAAGAGGAGCATCATCGGAATGGAAGGAGACGCCAACGAGGAAGACTTGGAAAGCGATCCGAAGATCGAGGAGGAATTCGACAAGTACTTCGACATGCCGACTACTAGCAAACACACAAGGAAGACCTCCCTACCTACTAAAGGTTGTCCGTTCACGCGAAGAAATCTCAAGGTGCCCGGCCTAAAGTATTCAACTGCGAAGAAGGGAAAGAAGAGAAGCTAGCTCTCGGAACCGGCGGGACGAAGAAGACTTTTTTGGTGTATTAATTTGTGTGTGTGTGAGACAAACATATATATATTTATATCATGACTAAAATATTTATATGTATATCATGACTTTTTTTGTGTATTAATTTGTGTGTGTTCTTTATTTAAATTTAACCAAAAAAAATTTTTTTTAAAAGAAAAAAAAGTGAGACAGCCAGGATTCGAACCTGGCTGCCCAAGTACAAGGATCAGAAGCAAACCACTGGGATATATTGCTATTAGTGTTATAATACAGCAGCAACAATTTTTAAAACTGCCAGGCCACCACATTCTGTGGCGCATCCCCCAGCAGATGCGCCACAGAATACCAGAATTCTGTGGCGCACCGGCTGGGGGATGCGCCACAGAATCTCAAACTTCTGTGGCGCATCTCTTCAGGGATGCGCCACAGAATTGTTTTGCACCCACTTACATGTGGGCCCGCCCACGGCTGCCTCTTTCTCCCCAAATTCCCAATTCTCGCCAACTCCCGCGCGACGTCGACGCTCGCGACGCGAACCGCCCCTCGCCGCCGCGCCAACTCACCGTCGCTGGCCGCCCCCTGCTCCAACTCACCGCGCGCTCGACGCAACTCGTCACCGGCGACCTCCCCTGCGCCCCGCCCCCACCCAACCCTGCTCCGCGCCCGGCCACACGCTCGGCCTCGAGCCGCCGCCGACGAAGAAGAGACACCGGCCTCGTACCTCCCCTCCCTCCGAGACACCGGCGACAAAGAAGAGCCACCGGCCTCGACCTCCCCTCCCTCTCCTCCCTGAGGTGCTTCCCGTCTCCCCTCCTCCCTCCCCTACCGAACCCCTGCACCCAAGGTGTTTGTAGAAATTCCAAAGAGAATTTTTGGGAGTGTACTTTGCTTGTTTCTGTAATTTTCTTAGTGACTGCTAGCAGCAAGCCAGTGTGCTTGAAAGAAAGAAGAATCTCATTTTTTAATTATGTTTTTGCTGCTTGTTAGCATATGCTATATATACTCATGTTTCTTCTGTATTCTCTACTTACAGTTTACACTAGTGGTAGTAGTGGAAATAGGCATATGGATGTTTGTATGCAGCAGATAGATTTGTACCTCTTTCAGCTCATTGGATATCGTTTGTTGAGCTGTAAGTACTTTGTGCTACTCATAGAGGGAAGTTGTCTTGTACTACAACTAGTAGACACTTGCTTCTGATGATTGTTATTCTAGCTAAGCTCACGTACCAACATTTTCAGATTCTTCTTACAATGCATTTTTGGGCTGGATTTGCGTCCCTGTTTATTTGTTCCGCTGT
This sequence comes from Poa pratensis, assembly GCA_947311845.1. Taxonomy (NCBI): domain Eukaryota; kingdom Viridiplantae; phylum Streptophyta; class Magnoliopsida; order Poales; family Poaceae; genus Poa; species Poa pratensis. Next base: position 24,441,155 of record CAMZMU010000096.1, read on the forward strand.
CAGTTGCACACATATATGCTAGAATTTGCAGTAGCAAGTGACTGCTAGCAGCAAGCCAGTGTGCTTTGCTTGAAACTTTCTGAAATCTTGCTTGAAACTTTGCTTGCAGTGTGCACACAACATGTATTCCTTGAAAGTATTGCTCAAACTTGAACTTGGAATATATGCTAGAAGTATTGCTTGCTGAAATTGTACTTGTATATTGTTAGTTGTGGAACTTGTATATTTTAGTTTGCTGCTAGTTGTCGATTATTCCACTAATGGTCACTGGTTTGATTAGCTCCCAAAACCATCATGGATAATTAAGCAAACTATTCAAATCCTTTCAAACTTGATTTGATAAGGAAGATGAGATGGAGTAGATGAGATCTATAAAGGTGGATTTCCCAAATTTTCAAGATTTAATCAAATGGGAAAGGCCTAGAAATGCTATCTGTTAACATGAGTGAAGATAGGTTTTACTTGACAGTTTTGGAGTTAGAGAATTTTTAGATAGGGTAGAAATGCTATCTGATGCAATTACTTTCGCTGGTTTTATCTAACAGCTCACATGCTACTCTTTGATTGCAGAGCGAAGAGAGATACACAGTCTTTGCAGGAAGCCATATTGCCTTTGTTGAGCTATTGGTGAGCACCTTCAACAATCTTCGGTGACCATGTGTTCGATCTGTGCTACCACGACCATCGTGTCGTGGTTGTTTGTGCTCCGACCATCGTGTCGTGGAGATGCCGGCCGGAGATGTGGATATTTTTTGTGAAATGCTTGCAGGTACCCCGAGAGGCCCTTGAGATTGCCGGAACGTCGATTAACTTCCGTTCCGGCAAATTCGGGTACTCCATATGTCCTATTTTTAGCAAAGGTCATGCCAATTTTTTCGTGAAATTTAGCATGACTTTGCTAAAAATAGGACATATGGGGTATTGCGACTAATGCATGGGCCGGGTATCTTAGTACTAAATTAAGTGATGTTTTTCTTATATTTGTTGTACTAACTTTTGCCTCTTTTTAATGCAGTGCAAACATGTCGGCCGACGCGCCCGGCCCTTCTAAGCACATGAGCGTCGAAGAAGAAGCTAGAGAAAAGAACAAGTCGTTCTGGGCTATGTCCCAGAGTTGGAGGAGGCGGAGGCCGCCGAACTGGCTCGTGGCGGCGATGCTGACTATGAGATAGAGGATGAGGACGAAACCACCACCACCGATGGCGGCGACCACACGGATGTCGCCAGTGGCGACCCCACGGATGTCGGGGGTGGCGACCACACGGATGGTGGTGGTGGCAGTAACCCGACCGCTCAGAAGAAGAAGAAGCCGAGTAAGCCGAGGAAGGACCGGACACCGCAAGCGGTCGCCGACGTCACAGACGAGTTCACTGAGGTCAGCTCAAGTGGCCAACCACTGGAGCCTAAGGCCCTTGCCTGCGGGTACAGCATGCAACTAGGGTGCATCCTCCGGGAAACCGTGCCGATCAACACGAAGGACCTCAGAAGCAAGGACAATGAGCTTTGGTCCAAACCCTCCTCACGAAGCTTCACCAACGATACAAGTTCCCGGAGCCGTTCAACAAAAAGGTGGACAGTGCAGCCATCACGAAGATGAGCACCGCCTTGAGCAGCTGGAGAACCCGGGTGAAGGCGAAGATTGATAAGGGTCTTAGCTGGGAGGAGATAAGTGCCAAAGAGCCGATGCTCGACGAAGAAGAGTTCGAGGCATTCAAGTTGTCCTTAGAATCTCCGGAGGCTAAAAATGGACCAAGTGGGGGAAGGATATGCGGGAACTGAACTTAGGTAACCACCGGTTGGGAAGCGGCGGTTACCGAGGAAAACAGCCCGTTTGGGACAAGGAGGATGCCGAGGTTGCAAGACTTGGAAAAGAGAACCCGTGGCATAAAATCACGGACGAGCAAGTTAGGAACTTTGTTCGGTCCCGCTACTATCTGAAGCCGGGGACGGGGGAATTCGTTACCGACGATAACGATGTGCTGGCTTTCGAGAAAGTGCTGGTAAGGAACTTAATTACCGCGGATATCTCAAGTCCATTGCGTTGATTTCTACGTGGGTTCACCTTAATTTCCTTTGTCTGCAGGAGAAGGAGTTGGAGGCTGAGGCTCAGGCCGGCCCGTCGTCCCAGGAGGGGTCGACGGAGCCGTGGGACACGACTTTCAACAGGGCGATGAACGTTTACAAGGGGAGGGACAAGTCAAAGCCGCCGACGTCAGCTGGTCGTGTGACCGGCTTTGGTACGAGCGTGAAGTTCCTCCAGTACTACAGCACGGACACCGAGACGAGAAAGGAGAGGAGGAAGCCGGCTAGGGATAAAGCCGAGGTTGTCGAGCTAAGGAAGAAGCTGGAGACACTAGAGCACGAAAAGGTGGACTCCAGCACGGTGGACAAGTTAGTGGACGAGAAGGTGGACGAGAAGCTCCGGAGCTTCTTACCCCCTGCATTGCTGGAGGGGATAACTGCTTGGCATGCGGGAGGTCAAAAGGGGCCGATACACGTGCCCAGCTACACCGGCAGCAACTCCAGCAATAACGTGTCGCCGGTCCTGGTGACCCCACCGGTGCCCCCTACCGTGGATCAACATACTAATAGGCCGGAGAATAATGATAATGCACACGAGCGGCCGGAGAATGATAGGCCGGTCGCCGGCACCGGCGCCCTTGTCTCGACATTAGCCGAGCTCAACGCCATCACCAAGGTAACTAATTAGTTAGTTCGCGGCATCTTCTATAACTATGCTTTTGATGACTGCCATATCTCATGATGCCCAACATGTGTTGACTCCCAGGACATGCCTTGCATACTCCTGCATAGGGTGGGGGCCGGCGGCGAGTTGAAGGAAGTCGCAACGGCCATTATCGTACAACCTTCGACCCGCGATATGCACAACACTAGAATGAGCGAGGTCGTGATGAAAGTCACGGTGACCGAGGTAGTGCCTGAGTTCCGTGACATCGACCCCCCCATGCAACCTCCGGGAGCCGAGAAACACATGGTCCTTGGAGAATGCTCCAAGTGGATGATGGAATGGCCGAAGACCCAGATTCGTCTTGGGGATGGTCTTCATGGGGTCAGGCGCACCGGCGGCGCCACCTCGAGGCACCGGCCCCCGGTCGTTCGGCCCTCGACGAGGCGGCCAGAAAAAGCTGTTGCGGATGAACCGGCGCCACAGGCAGCCGTCGCCACCACCCGGAAGGAACCGCCGGTCGCCGCCACCACCGGCCGGAAGCTACCGCCGGTTGTCGCCGCCACCAGCCGCCACAAACAATTGTTGGGAACGTCTGTACCGCAACAGTCCAAGGTTAGTCCCGACTTCCCGACTTCACGACTTTCCGACTTCCCGACTTTCCGACTTTCCCGACTTCTCGACTTTCCGACTTCCCGACTTCCCGACTTTCCGACTTCACGACTTTACGATGCCAAGCCTTTATATCTAATAACGGATGTGCTATTGTTTATGTTTAGGACAAAGCCGTTGCCCCTCAACTTGGTGCCAACGACGGCGATGATGACGATAATGTCAACGTCGATGACTTCCTCAACACTGGCGCCTGCAGGGATGATTTGTACATGCCTCCTGTGGATGAAGAACCCTTCCGCGATCAACGCGGTCAACCTCCTCGTCCCACTACATGCACGCAGCGCCTGGTCTTCGAGGGTTTATCTCAAGACACGCCTCCGGAGGCCGCCGATCATCAAGCTCAAGTCAAACCGGGTAACATTTTCAGCCCTGGCACACTGCACCAGACGGTTCACGCGGGGTTCACTGCACCCCAACCATCCCCAGAGATGAAGAACAAGGCGAAGAAGCACAGGAAGAGAAAAGGAGCAAACGCCTCTGCGAGCCAGCCAGCTCCTAAGATTATGCGGGGTCGTGAAGACACGATACCACCCCGTGGGGATGGCTTGACCCGAGTTCATGAAGCTGGTAAACCTATACTGTCTGAGGACTTGCTCCGCCTTGCAGAAGGACCCATGATTTCTTTGCAAGAATCTATCTTGCATCTAGAAGCCTCCTTCTTAAAGACAAGCAGCCGAGTTACCCGGTGTTCGCGGTCAAGGTGCCAAAGGAGGTGGACTTCGTCCAGGAAGCCCCCGCGGATGTGTTCTTCATAGCGTACGAGGACATCTTCAACCTGTTTCACTCCAGACGGCTGGACTATAACTTGGTCCGCCTATATGCGCTCGATGCGGCGATGAAGATCAGGAGAGATGATACCCCGTACGTCGCGATAGTGGATCCCTACTACATGCGTGACAGCTAGCTGGTGGAAGGATCAAGGACACGGACCATGGCCACGGAGTACCTCCAGAGGCTCATGCTGACCAACAAGAGGAAGAACAACCTTCTTCTACCTTTCTTTTACGAGTAAGTACACATCCGCTCGCCGTCGTCGTATCTTATGCCTTCTTGTAGATTTCTTCCATTGCTGATCCTTTGTCCAACATTCCGTTTCAATTGTGTTGAGCAGGGACAAGTACTGCGCACTCATCGTCCTAAGCCCGAGGTGGTCCATTGCCACTTATTTCGACTCGGGGAATAAATGCAAGCCGAGGAACTACAACAGAATAAAGGGTCTTCTCGATGAGGCTCTCGAGGGCTATGCCCAAAAGGGAGGCCCTTCCAAAAGAAGGGGGAATCTTTCACGCAGGACAACAAACACAAGTTCATGCATGGGAACGGATTCCATTGCATCAAGCAACTGTGGCAGCGTGAAGGAGGCCTTCTACGCCCTCCATCACCTTAAAGGGCTTGTCCGGGATGCCGAGAAAACGAGGATTCCATCTAGTCTCGCAGAATGGACCAAAAGCGAGGATGCTCTCACCGATGCTGATTATAGACAAGACTTCATCGCATCATTCTGCAGTTATCGACGATCATCCTCGAAGATGTCATGAACAAAGCAGGGTCCTACCACTACCCAGAGGTAGGATGTATTATAAAAGAAAGCCTTGCTAAGCATTACTAGTGTATTTTTTTTGTAGAAGTGCATGTGTAGGGTTATATATTATATATATGCTATACTTTGAAACCCAAATAGGATAGCCATATGATTTCCAACCATGACAATTGATTGATTGTCTTGCCTCTCTACTTAGATGAATAAATTATACTCTATTTATATCACTAACCAATATATATCCCAATCCATCTTCAGGGTTGTGTCAGAGGGATATCGAAGAACGACTAGAGGCGCAGAATGACACTTGGGAGTGGAGGACGAAAGAAGGCTATCTACTGTTCCCGGCGCCGCTCAAGAAGAGGACTCCATGATCATGCTCCCGCGCGCTCTTGCTCACCATCATCGCCGATGTACTACATTTGACCCTAGTTAGGCAGTGAACTTTTGTTTGTATCATGACTAATTGTGTAAACATTCGGCACTTTTGTGACTATGTGTATATATCTCGGGCACTAACTAATATGTGTGATGACATAGTGATTAATGTGTTTGTCTGTTCATATACCTGTCAAATATACCTGTATTTCTGTATAAATCCTGTATATACCTGTATTTGTACAGCAAAATGAAAATATACCTGTATTTCTGTTTTATAATTTAGTGGCGCATTTTATTTTATTTTGTGGCGCATCACTTTCTGTGGCGCACCAGGCGTGGGTGCGCCACAGAATGCCTCTGCTTGTACTGCCGAGCTATTTCTGTGGCGCACGGGCTGGGTGCGCCACAGAACCAACTTTCTGTGGCGCACGGGCTCGGTGCGCCACAGAATAAAAATTTAGTGGCGAGACTTCTGTGGCGCACCCAGCAAAGTTGTCGGTGCGCCACAGAATTGCAAAAGCGTGCGCCACTAAAATGCCTTTCTCTACTAGTGCAAAAGTATGTAAGAATGATATAATGATAGCATATGCATAAATAAAAAATATAGATACGTTAGAAAAATATCAACATCTCCAAACTTAATTGCTACTGACAGAGGAGCCTCCCTGCTCGAGCTCGCCGGAGACTACCATCAGAATTTTCTTTTATTCTTTGACTCATCTCCATTGCATTGAGGGGGGGGGGGGGGGGGGGGGGGCGTTATCGATCGGTGCCTTTTTTTGTCTAAGGCTGAACTGTTCGTAGTGACAGTTAAGCGTCCGCTAGTGGAGAGATAATCTCCAGTAATGCATGTAACAAGTATAGAGGAGTAGCTTTGAGTGAAGTGCAATGGCTCACAAGGTGAGCATCAATTCGTAAAACTAATTATCACTATAAAAATTATAAAATAATTATATGCATATAAAGTCCATGTCTTATTTGTGCTCATATAATTGTCTAAAGTAAACCAGAATTATAAGCACTAAATTTGTTTCTATCACACATGATGCAATTTTGAAAAAATAGTTGAGAAAATTCTACACACACACTAAGGATGGCAATTTTACCCACGGGTACGGGTACCCGTGGGTACCGTACCCGCATGGGTAGGGTATGGACACAATTTTATACCCATGGGTAGTACCCGTACCCTACCCATTAAGTCGTGGGTAGGGCACGGGTATAACCTCATACCCGTGGGTATACCCATATCCTGCCCGTTTATATATTTTACCCGTGGAGGTCCAACATTTATTGGTAAAGTTGTCATCAATTGTCAATTTGAGTTGACATAATTATCATGTAATTAAATATATGTTATTGAGTTGAGATAAATGTTTTTCTTTCATCAATGTGTTATCGATGAATGTAACATTATGTATAACATGTGCACTATTTGCTCTACCCATTGGTACCCAACGGGTATGGGTACCCGCCGGGTATGAGTACGGGTATGGGTAGAGTTTTGTACCCATTAACTACACGGGTATGAGTATGGTATTGCTCTACACGCTCCATACCCTACCCATTGCCATCCTTAACACACACACACACACCTCATATGCTAAAATGTCTTTAGAATATTTTTCAATTTGCAAAAATATTCTTTGCGCCCGGGACTGTTGAATTTCCGGAGTAGCTCTGAATCAACTGAATCTGGTGGGCTAGGTCGACCTAGGTTGGTTAATCTGCTAGTACTTCCAAATATCTTAGTCTCTGGTCTGTTTTGGAAATAAAACAAACAATCTGCTCAGAGGTGTTTTGGAATCAACATTCAGCTTTAAGACCCTCAAAAACAAGACAGGCCCATACGGATATCAAGAAAAGCAGACCAACTGAAATGGTGCTTGACGTTTATATATGAAAGAAAGAAATGGGGAGCTTAACTTAGAAGTTGGAATTAAATGGCACAAGTTCAGATTCCCTACAAATCAGTGGCATGCAGACCTACCGGCCGCAACCGGAGCACTAACTAGCTCAGAAGATTATCTTAGATTTTGCGAGAAGAGAAATGCAAACATACAACATGCATGGATGGAGTTCATTTTGGTTTTCTCTCTCTGAATGCCCATGGCAAAACCGTGGCCGTACCCATCAGAGGATGTATCATCTCTGCCTAGATTTGCTAGCTGGTCCTTCTTTTCCTTTCTTTTTTCTTCTGCGAGAGCCTAGCTTGGCAGCTAGTATCTGGCTATGGGCGGCATCAAATCTAGCAGCCGATCAATCGTCATATCTGAATCCAGGAGCACCACACAGCCCGGCCGGTCGTGCATGCCAATTGTAGGATCACAGAATGCCACCACTCGAGAAACTCCAGTAGATCACTTTACTGATATCGACTGTGAGTACTGAATGCTGCTGCCTCCTGACTGGACGGCCAAAAATGCTTGTTTTGGGTTTTTGCAACTTATGGCTCATGCAGCTGTACCGATCTTAGGAGGATGTTTTATGTGGAGGACACTGTTCAGTTCATGTCCTGTTGTCTCTTCGTGCCCTATTGTCATCGTACAGAATCGTTTGTCGTCTACAGAGAGAGGAAGAAAGATTTTCTAGTACATTCTCAATGCGTTTTATCTCTCCTTTAGGTTGGTGCTCATTCAGTCATATTCTACCGTCCAGGAAAGCTTGCTAGTTGGGAGAGATTTTTCTTCAGCTAGCCACGAGAAAGACTGCCGGTGCTGAAGACATTCTCCGGAATGCTAGCATTTTTTTAGGCAAGTACCCACCAGTTGTTTCTAACGTATAGGAGACAATCAGAACTTAAGCTGACTTATGGAAGGCACAAGTCCATCCATTCCTTCAGACTAGCCAGGTGCTTAGTCTTGATTCTGTAGCAAACATCTGTGAGGTCCTTTTTGAGGATGTGCTTCCAAGAGTTCAATGACGGCCTCACTCCATGGAAGATTAGCAGCCAGAAAAACACTTTGTATCTAAGAATTATGGAACGCAGCATTTGAGGTCTAACATACTTCAAATTTATAGAAACCACACTCTTGAACAGTTGAACTACTATCTCACTATAGGAATGTTGCTCTGTGCCGACGGCCAAACCTATGCCGACGGCTTTTTATCGGGGCCGTCGGCATAGGCTCCGACGAGGCCAGCCCGTCGCCCTGGCCGTCGGCATAGGAAAGGCCGTCGGCATAGATCAGACATAGGGCTGTGCCGACGGCATAGGTTCACAGGGCTATGCCGACGGCTTTGCCGTCGGCACAGTTATGTTTTTTTTCCCTATTTTTCATCTAATATGAAAAAAATCATATCTTTAAATCCGTAAATCGAAATTTAACAAATAAAATGTCCAAATCGATTAGAAAAATGAGATGAATCCAAATATGACATCCATATCATCTTTTTCATCATGTTTATGACTTTTTGCAACATATTTTTGGTACTTGCTTAATAAAAAAGTTATTTTTGGCACTTAAAAAAAGGAAAATGATATTAATAATAATATTTTAAAAATTGTTTTTGGCAACAATGTTTGCCATACGAAGACACACCTATGTGTCAATATATGGACACTTTATCACAAACTATGGCATAGGGTCCATTTTGACCATTTTTTTAAAAAAATAAAGAAAGTGAAAAAATACTCAAAAAGTGAAATCATTTGGCATGGACTCCTTTTATGTGTACTAGTTACTAGGAACAATGTTAAACCTGAGTTTTGACAAAGTTTCCAAAAAAACTTCTTCACAAAAAGGTCAATCATCTATAGACATATATAAGTTTCGAGTCAAATGACCTAGATATGACCATCCCCGTGCCATAGTTTGTGATAATATGCCCATATTTGAGACATAGGTGTGTCTTGTTATGACAAACAATGTTGCAGAAAAGAGTTTTTTCAAATTACGTTTATAAATATCATTTTTCATTTTTTAATTTCCAAAAAAGACATTTTTTGTGAAGCAAGTACAACAAATATGGTGCAAAATGGCACCCATCCAATTATCACACAAAGTAGGCCATATTTTATCGACAATCCAGCAATATTAGGAATTTTCTCGGTTTCTACCTCATTTCGCCTATTTAAATGACTTTATACCTATTTTCCGAAAATAATTCAATTTTGAACTGCAAGTGTGTGATAGTTTGCTCTGAAATTTTTACAAAAATCATTTTAAGATACACCAGTAGTGGTTATATCACAGATCCATCGATAGTTTTGAAAAATGCGACCCCTTTAGATGAACAAGCACGCCGGCCGTTTTGACCGTTTTCTCAACAAAATAAAAGAAAGTGAAAAAAATACTCAAAAAATGAAATCCTTTGGAATGGACTCCATTTATGTGTACTAGTTACTAGAAACAATGATAAACCTGAGTTTTGACAAAGTTTTCAAAAAACTTCTTCACAAAAAGGTCAATCATCTATAGACATGTATAAATTTCGAGTCAAATGACTTAGATATGATCATCCCGTGCCATAGTTTGTGATAATGTGCCCATATTTGGTACATAGGTGTGTCTTGGTATGGCAAACATTGTTGCCAAAAATAATTTATAAAATATTTTTATAAATATCATTTTTTCATTTTTAAGTGTCAAAAATGACTTTTTTTAATTAAACAAGTACCAAAAATATGTTGCAAAAAGTCATATAGATGATGAAAAAGATGATATGGATGTTATATTTGGATTCCTCTCATTTTTCTAATCGATTTAGACCTTTTATTTGTTAAATTTTGATTTACGGATTTAAAGATATGAATTATTCCATATTAATATAAAAAGAGAAAATAAAGTAAAATAAATTTTATTGTTATTTATTCAAAAAATATTATTACATAATCATTGTTACTTATTCAAATAAATTTTCAAAATTTAAACAATAAAAAGTGTAACATCATGACCCATGGGTTAATACGGTTGATAGGATACTAATATCAGTAAGTTCTAACATCTCATTTGGAAACTAATTTGGAAGAAACTCAAAAGTTAAGCGTGTTTGGTCTGGAGCAATTTGAAGATGGGTGACCGAACGGAAAGTTTGACTAAGGTAAGTATTTTGACCTGAGATTAAATGTGTGGCTAAGTGAGAAATTCGAAATTTGAAGAAAAAACAAAATTGGAAAATTCGGAGTAAAATTGAAAAGAAAAAAAAATTTAAAAAATTGGAACAAATAATTTTGGAAAACAAAATGCCGACGGCATAAAGGCCGTCGGCACAACCTATGCTGACGGTTTGAGCTATGCCGACGGCTTTTTAGGGCTGTGCCTACGGGCACCTACGCCGACGGCATTCTGGGCTATTGCCGTCGGCACTGCTCTTCATTCGTGTAGGGTCTTCTGCATCTCAGCTATTAGCTAGCTCGGTTCAAGTCAAGCCATGCTGCATACAGAGGTCGAATATGAAACACTTCTCTACATATATATGGTCAGTATGCTTAGTGATACAGTCTCACCTATGCAAGTCTGAAGTAGATCGGCACGCGTCTAGTAGATCAATAGGGAGCTAGGTAAAAAGGAGTCAGTATGCATGAGTAGCCACTGGCCAGTTTTGTACTCCCTCCGTCTAATAATAACTGTCTCAAGTTTGATAAAAAGTGGATGATACTCAGGCATCACGTACCACCAATCACTTACATGTCCATGGCTCGAAGATTAAGGTATGGACGTAGGATGTTACTTTTTAATCACAGGAAACATAACAACTTTCTTGGGGCGCTTGGCGAAACTTATCATCTTAGTGCAAGATAATGACTGTTTAGCGATGAATTGCGACAATCAATCGAAGCTTTTCACGGTGAACTATCTTAGCCGTTAAGCGATTACTACTACTCCGGCGATCACCTACCAGCGAGATGGCCAACGGTCATTTTCGCACAAGGTGGGCTTTTCTCTTTTGGCAAGTCTATGTTGTTTTAAATTTTCCTTTTTCGTAACTTTTAGGAAACACAACAACAAATTTCATAAATAATTGTATACATTTTCAAGTTCCTGGGTTTTAAACTTTTCGATAATTACAATTTTTTTTAGAATTTTCAACCTTAGAATATTTACATTTTGAATTTTTTAATTTTTGAAAATTGGAACTGTGATATTTTTTAAGATATTAGGTACTCAAACTTGGGATTTTTTTTGGAAATATGAGACTCACGAAATTCAAACATTTAGGTTCTTTGAGAGAGAGACCACGATTGATATGATATTGCTAGAAGATAAAACATCACATTAATTCTTTCTTCCCCATCTAATCGGTTTTATCTCCAACTTTACCGATTGTATGCGATGTATGGATCAGGATGTCGTAACATTGGACCACTGCAGGTGGTGGAGCCAAGAATGTTTCGAAGCATGGGAAAACTACAAATTTAGAGGCTTGGCATGCCAAACAAAATTAAATCGCCCTGAAAAAAATACTCGACGTAAGGCGACGTGCCGTCTGCAAGCCTGGGCAACCGGTGCTCGTCCGCCTACGACGCCGACCAATGCTTTCCCGGAATGCACATATACTTGGGATATCATGTCAAACAACAAGATCTAGTTTTGCAATCGGATCAACAGGACAAGAGACAGTATCCAAGATGACACCCAATGCGAGATCGATTGTACAAGATTTGTCTGGTTCCTGCCCTCCTCGCTATATCCAACTAATCAACCTCCTTGATGATGTCCTCTTGACTACAATGGTCCGTCTAAAAGCATCTCCAGTCGGGGCGTTCAATTGCCTGTGGCAAGATGGTTAGTTGGGTGGTTGTACCCCTAGCCCACCAGAGTTCAAACCCCAGGTTTGACGATGGTGTTTCTCATTTAAGGCGGAATATTCTTCAGTGGGAGGCGACGTTCCCGTCGACAGCGAGGCGCCCGTGGTGACTTCGTCAATCTCAAGACTCGACCCGCCGACTCAGTCTCTCGGAGGTGCTCATAGGGGTAGGGTGTGCGTGCGTGCGTTCATAGGGGTGAGTGTGTGCGCGTGTATATGAGCGCTTGCGTTGTACTGTGTTTCGCAAAAAAAAAACGTCCGCCCAAACCCGTTTGGGGCGTGCTGGATACAAAATCGCGCCCACTCGCGGCGCCCAAACGCGAATTCGGTCCGGCGCGGCCCAGTTTTGTGTCCGGCACGCCCAGCCCACGCCCTCAACTTGGGGAGGCTTGAGGCGGCCCCGGACGGAAGGAAACGCACGCATCCGACGCGCGGGCCACGGCTGACAGTGACACGGCCACGCCCGGCCGTGGTCAAAGGCGTCGTCAAAGGCGCGTGCCGCGTGGCGACGCCTCGTTTTCACCGGCGGGCGGCCAGTGAGTCGTCGCGTCCTCTGCTCGCCGGAGTGAATGCGGCGCGCCTTTTCGAGGCGAGCGGCGTTAATGCCACCGCTCTCCGACCGCCATAAAAAGCGCGCGCCGGCCTCCACTCATCGCCACTCTTGCCCTCGCCGTTCTCTCTCCTTCACCTCGCCGCTCCTTCTCCACTCGAAAACCGTCGCCGCTCTCCTTCTCCATGGCCGGCAACTGGAGGCACACCGGCGGCGCCGCGGCCAACGGCTTCGCGCCGCGCACCCTGCTCAAGGAGCAGACGGAGGCGCTGCGCGACAACGGCTATCCGGTGCCGCCGGATATGCGCGTTGGCCACGGGTTCGTCATCGGCGTCAACGGCGTGCCGGAGACGAAGCCCCTGACGCGGGCGAACCGCGGCTTCGCCGCCGCGGTTAACACGCACTACTGGCGTGACCTAACGCCGGAGCAGCATCAGGACCCGCGCGGGATCCGCGGAACCCGGCCAACCATGGCCGGTACGAGGCGGCGTTCCAGCGCGCCTACGAGGAGGATTTCAACCGCTGGGACGGCCCCGGCCCGGCGCCGACGGACAAGAACGTCGCCGGGCGCGAGGCGTTCTGGAGCGTGCCCGGGCGCACGCTCCAGTTCGTGATGAACCACATCGCGAACGGCGGCTCGCTCCTGACGGCAGCGCCCGCCCCTGCTCCGGCCAACCAGTGGGTGCCGCGCGCGACGCCGTTCTCGTCGCGCTCCACGGCGTCCTCGCGTTCGTCCTCATCTCGCTCCCGCGCCTCCTCTCTGCTAACGCCGAAGCCGGAGCAGATGAAGGTGAAGGCGGAGCCGGAGTTCTCGCCGTTCATGGCGGAGCTCATAGCGGCGCAGGCGGGGACGGACGACGACGCCATTGCGGCGGCCGTCGAGGCCACGTCGATGGACGACGTGCCGCCGCTCGACGGCCCCACGGCCTGCGCCTGGTCGGCACGCGAGGCCGCCAAGGAGATGGGCGTGCCCTTCTTCGACCTCACCGTCGACGATGGCCCAGGACCGAGCCGCGTCAAGGAGGAGGACGACGGCGGCGCGTGGACCGGCAGCGCGTGGAGCAGCGGCGGCGTGAAGGAGGAGGAGGACGGCGGCGAGCACCCCTACGCCGCCTTCAGGCGCTGCCACGGATGCCATTAGATTAGGTTTAGTTTTAAGTTTTTTTTAAATTTCGTTCAAATCTCTGTAAATTTTCCTAAAATTTGAATGAAATCTGCCGAAGTTTAAATTTAATTTTTTTAGTTTGGGCGTCACGAGTGGGGATCGAGGGCGCCCAAATGGCGCAGGTTGTCCGAACGGCGCCCAAATGGCACGTCCGGACGGCCTTTGGCGGCCATTTAGACGCCGCGACTGGAGATGCTCTAAGGCATTGACTTCTCCCCCTCCACAAAGCATCATCCATGGACGACATGGAAACCTAAAGCTAGATAACAGAAGATCGGTTGTTCTTGGTAGTGACAATGATGCAGGTACTGACGTACATACGTAATCTTGAGTGAAAAATTGGCTTTATCCCATCGCCATGTGCACGTGCATACGCGGCTCGACCGAGGGTGAAACAACACGACCTGCAGCAATGCACATCTGTGCAAATGGCCGCTGAGTGGAGCGCCCAACATTTCCTAGCCGGTGAATGAGAGCCGGACAGCGCCGTCGGCCGAGAGGAAAAGCGGAAAGCCAAACAGGGCAGCTCACGCTGGCCACAGGAGCCCTTGTCGAGCTTACCGGGTGCGTTTCATTCGCACGGCCGGACCTTCGACCTTCGTTGCCGACGGATTAGCTCGTCGCCGGCCGGCCGGTCGGCCGATGGATGGATCCACTGGCGGCCGGTGCAGTATATACGGGGCGATGGAGAGACTAGGCGACCACAGTGCGCAACACTAGGTAGGTGAAATACATGCGGATAATGGGCCGTGCCGGATAAATTTATCCGGGCCGCCCGATAAGTGGTGGCTCGTCCACGGAGGGGTCGATTCGGTATCAATACCGAACCCCTCCGCCACACCCAGCCTAGCGCCGTCGCAAGCCCACAACCCTAGCTAAACTCCGGCGAGGAATCCACACCGCACTGCAAATCCTCTCCCGTCCCCGCCACTAGATCCATGGCCGGATCAAGCATCTGCAGCTCCGGATAAGCGGTGGCTCGTCCGCTATATAGGCAGGATGGAGGGGTTGATTCGGTACCAATACCGAACCCCTCCGCCGCACCCAGCCTAGCGCCGCCGCAACCTAGCAATCCACGCCGCACCGCAGCTCCCACCTAGATCCATGGCCGGATCAAGCCTGCGCAGCTCCGGTGGGCGTGGAGGAGGCTGGGAGCCTCTAGAAGACGACGCGGCGCGGAAGGCCACGCTCGTCCGCTCGAATGCCAAGCTTAAGCGCGGCTCCTACCAAGGCCGCCGCTGGGAGCAGCTCGTCCCAGTGAGGGCGGCGCATGACGCGGAGGCGGGTAGCTCCTCCGGCTGGAGGAGGAAGGCGCCCGAGCCGGCGCTAGAGTGGGAGGAGTTCCTCGACGACTACCGCCTGCCGCCGGTGCTCCCAATCCCGGAGGACGGGTGCGTCGTCACCGTGGGCAGGCGCGGCTCCGGTGCCTGCCACCTCGACACCCTCGTCGACGACGTACTGCCGACGTGGAAGCGGGCCAAGGACGCCGACCGAGAGCTCGAGGCCGCAACGGCGGCGTGGGAGGCACGCGAACCCGGCGCCGCGGCTCGCCTGCAAGCGGACGTGGACGAG
The DNA here is from genome assembly GCA_947311845.1 of Poa pratensis. Classification (NCBI taxonomy): domain Eukaryota; kingdom Viridiplantae; phylum Streptophyta; class Magnoliopsida; order Poales; family Poaceae; genus Poa; species Poa pratensis. The sequence continues at coordinate 24,456,474 of CAMZMU010000096.1, forward strand.
CGCGAGCTCGCCTGGGTCGTGCGCCACCTCGTCGAGAAGGAGGACCTCGACATCGACCCGTAGGTCAAGGAGGAGGAGCTCGCCGGCCGGAGGAGGTCGCCGCGGAGAAGATCGCCGCTGCATCGTCCTCGACCAGTAGACCGCTATGGTTTCAATTTATGTTTTGTTTAGTTTAATTTCTGTTCTACAACACTTTAATTTTAGTTCTACCGTAGGTTCAATCTCTGTTATGCAAAATTTCTCGCGCAAAATTGCAACTCCTTCAAGCAGTTTGAATATCCAGTACGAGATCTTGTATCTGTTCTGCCCAAACATAACTCGTACCGGATAATCAGTATCCGGCTTAACGGATACGATTTATCCGGTACGAGATTATCCAGAATCTGCTAGAGATGCTTTGCATGCAATCCATATCGTTTCGGAAATTACTTTTTGCTCCTGCCGCCACATAACTTTCTAGCTTTAGTCCATACTCCAAACCATACATGGTCACCGGAGAAGAATGTACGCGATGATGAAATTACTTGCCACTGCTCATGTCGAACGTCGCATCTTTGCTCCTTGCTCGTAGCTGTAAGGACAGTAAGACATGGGACTTCCTGCTAATCACTCCTTCGCTCCATTCTCTGAATCCTGACTCCGTTTTGGCAGTGCAAATTGATGCTGGTCTGCATTGGAGCCCTGCTCCTTTTTCTTTTAGGGATGGAGCTCTGCTGTGTTATCGGCGTGTGAGCGTGGTGGCCCGTGGAGTGTTTTGGTCTGATCATCACCAGCAGCACGGCATACAAGCCCAGTGAGAGCTACACAGGGCGAAAGGGCCCTATGTATTAAGTCCAAACTGTTCACCGAGCCGGGTGTGCGCTGTTCGGGCCGGTCACCCGGCGGCATGCGCGTGGCATAGTGGCTCGTCGCGCTCGCGCAGTTCGTTGTTGGATTCTGGCCGTATCCAGATGCAGGCCGTTTGGGTTCCTATGACCGGGCTTCCATCCAGAGTCAGCCCATTTTTCACATGGAGCTCAAGTTTTTTTTTTGTCAACCTGCACCGCGTTCTCTCTTTTCCCCTGCTTACAGAAAAGAGTGGACTAGTTCATGGCTTCTCCGTGAGCTCGGCACCGAATCTTGAAAACCGACTCGCACTGGCAGCAGCATTCACATGTTTCTCCCCCGACTTTTTCCTGCTTACATATTCATCACGCGATACGCCGGCTTATACCAGACCCTTTCTTTGGTAGTACCCACGGGAGAATATCTCCATCCGTTGACTGCACACTGCCTACGTCCAACAACGAGAAATTCAGATGCAGCATTACACCTCGATCGTTCAGTCACATCTACACACACAATTTTGAACTATATATGGTGGTAAATTATTTTCTTTACTTGCATCAGCACTCAAACACTGTATCGCGATTCGCGACTGCTTTTCTTGTTTAACTCGATCTGTTCAAGACCAAAAATAAGAACAAAAATATTCAAAGCGATTTTCGTCGGTGAAAACCTCGGAGGAGCTGCATACGTTTCCGGCAAATTTCCGTTAAATTCTGGCTTCATCGTGTTACAGCCATCAAACGGCAAGAATGATTTCTGGTCAGTTCATGTGAATAGGAGTTGCAACGATCTGTCAAGTTTGGTGCAATCATAATTCATAAGCACGGCTAGCTTCAACCCTTCTGACTTCTGAGCATGCATGGGTTGGTGTTGATCCGTGGTCACACAGTTTTAAGATTTCCAACACTCCGAATGCGCATGTGTTGTCATACAGTAGTAGGTGGGCGATCATGCGAGTCCTGCAATGTGCTCTCTGTTGTAGACTGCAGTAACTTGCTTGATTTTATCTAAGTTTTGCTGGTTGGTGCCTGGAGTTCTTGTTGCAACCTTTTTCAAGTCCTGGAGAGTCGCTGGCGCCTCGCGTACTTGGCGGACTGTAGCGGCGATGGTCCAAGATAACGATCCGGCGGACAGATGTCGACCGGTTCAACGTACGTCTGGAAATTAAAATTGACGACACTGGCTGGAGTGAAGAACAAAAGAGGCAGATATGCGTCATCCAGTCGGCGAGCGTCTATCCACAGTTTCTTCCGTTCTTTTAGGAAATGGTATGAACATGCATGGGGCGATTATGTTTTCTTCAGTGGAAAAGGACGCTCGCCTCATGTTCCATCAGTACACTGAAACAACATTCAGAGTTTACAGCAGTGTTTTAAAGCCTATCGGCGGAAAAAGAAAGCTGCTAATGCTACCAGCAAAACGAGTATAGAGTACAGACCACCAGCAACAGGTTACAGCAAACGATAAGCAATAGGAACATCCAGATCAGCCAAGCGTCAGAGGGGCGATTAAGTTAACTTCCAACTATTGACAAAATAAAATGCCAACGATCAATGTTAACCAACCAAATCTAGTCAAATTAAAGAGGTTTGGTTTGGTGCCGAGCTTGGTTCGCAGAAAAAGCGCAGCTCATCTTTGTCCTCGTGTGCGGAACTGCGGATAGACCATGGTCGACCTAACTGCCGAGTTCTTTGCCTCTGAAAATGTTGTTAATCATTAGAACCCTGCCTGTCTCATTCGTATGACGCAGTCTCGTCACCAACAAGCACCATCAGCGGCACTAATCTTTCCACCCTCCTCTTACGTCCACGGATGAAATCCATGTTTTGTTTTTGCAGAACACATGACATGATCATCCATGATCCATGTTACTTCTCTGTCAGCAACAAAAACTTATGAAGCAACCTAGACATATCAAATCGGTAGAAATGAACTAACAAAGAGATTCCCAAAGTCTTACCGGCAACGCACAAATCATGCAACCCTGTCCCCGAATAATCAAACCAGGAGGAAGACGAAAGACCAGGATTAAGTAATTAAGCACAAGTTGAAATAAATTGTGCGCAGGCTGTGCTGTGGTTAGGTGGCGAGGCTCTTCAAGCAACATGCTCATGCACGGTTAATTTACTACATGTCCTTTAAACATACAACAAATCTCCATTGCCAAATTCAACTGGGCTGCCGTTTGAGTTGACTATACATGTTTTGCTGGTGCTTGAAGTGAACTGCTCTGACCACGCATCCATCTATATACATGGCGATGGTGCATGCATCCCTTGACCTTGTATTTGTGTTCTCGTGGCTGTCATCGACTGTCCCAAACGTACAGATGAGTAGAAACCAATGCTTCTCTCTTAGATAATTACCATTCAGAAAGAAACACAGTATCAGGTCATATCTAGCACCCCAAAACAGGGCGGAAAACATGGAAGGTAGAAGAAAGAGAACCAGGTCATAATCAAACCAGGCGAAACACAAAAGACCAGGATTAAGTTTTTCTTTTGTGAAAAATACATGTTGCAAATCGAATGGCAGTTTGATAAGAGAAGTCCGCCTAGCATGAGCTCTCCACCTCCGCCTCCGCCGCCGCCGCCACCCCTGCCGCCGCAGCCATCGCCTCCGCGCGCAAGCGCCGCCGGTCCCGCGGCTGGCCCTGCCTCGCCGACTCGGCCTAGCCCGCCACGCTCCTATGCGCGCGTGGTTGAGGGAGAGAAGAGAGGAAGACCTGCGCGGGGTGCAGGGGCTGATCCGGCGCTCCGGCGGGAGCCCTCGCCGTGCGCGAGGCCATGCTCGTCGCCGCTCAGACAGAGCGGCGCAGGCAGGGCGGGGATCGGAAATTTGATTTTCCGGGGCCCATCTGTTGGTCGGAAGGGAGGTTCAGGGCATGGATGTGCGCCAGATGGCAAAATCCATGGCGGAGAAGCTCGGCGTCGCCATGAGAGGGATGCGGCATCTCGAAATACGTCTTCGACAACCACCCCGAAGCTTTCAGGGAGAAATTCCTCTTTCGAGAAGCGACGAGTCAAAGCTAGGGTTCCAGCCCCCAAATCGACGCTGGTCTGGATTGAGAAGGGGCTGTTCGAGAACAAATCCTTCACTGCCCAGGATTGTTTCCCAGCCGGTGAGGGTCACCTACCAGTCCCGAAGAAATTCAGCTTCTCCAAGGATTGGTGGCGGCGGGAAGCGGGGAGGGAAACCTACGCAGAGATCCTGATGGCAGGTGCTGGACAGGGAGGGAGGTACGGGGGCAATCGTGGCCGTGGTCTGCAGCGACCGGCGCGCCCTGTGGCTCCTACCCCGGCGCCGGCTTCAGGTATGCAGCGTCCCAATACCCCGCAGCAGAATCAACCAGTGGTGGCACCGCCTGTGCAGATACAGCCTGCAGGATTCGACCCAGGTCAGATGATTCAGATGATGCAGCAGCAGGGGATGTTCCCACAGTATCCAATGGGGCCTTGGCCACCATACTCGATGTTTCCCCAGCAGATGATGCATAATCAGATGATGCCTGCACCTGGAGGACAATTCAGTCAGTCTTCGGGTGGTGGAGTGCAAGGGCAAGTGCCACAGTTGGTTGTGCAGCAACCGCAGGTACCGAGCCAGACCAGTAGTGCTAGCTCGCAGCAATACAGCAAAAATAAGAAGAAGAACACTCAGCAAGGGAGCTCCAATTCGGCTCCTCAGCAGGCACCAAGGCAGGAGAAGGCTCAAAATGAGAAGAACAAAGAGAAAGAGAAAGCGTCTATGCCTGAGGTATATGATCCAAAATATAAGGATATGATCTGCTATAATTGTGGAGAGCCTGGACACTATGTGGGGATCTGCAAAAAACAGAAGTGCTGCTTTATGTGTAATAAGGCAGGCCATCACATGGACTCCTGTGTGGAGTGGTACAAACCCATGCATATGGCGCAGTTTTGGGGGAGTGCCAACCCTGGACTTGGTTTCTTCCATGTAGAGGTTGAAGGTCCAGAAGCATCTAAGTGGCTCAACTTTGATAATGTGGGAGTGGTGACAGTTATTGAGGGTGAGGTAAATGAGCAAGAACTTGAGCAGAACTTGAGCGAAATATGGAAAATGAACTGGTACTGGCAGTTCAGACAGCTAGCCTCCAATAAATATCTGTTACGCTTGCCACCTTCAAAGAAGATTGAAGATCTGGCTGAGTTTCCTTCTATCAATCTCAAGAAGAAGGGAGTCAGCATAGCTTTTTCCAAGTGGAACGGTGAAGCTGAGCCTTTCGCAGAGTTAAAAGAAAAATGGATCAATATTGAGGGCATACCTACTAAGTGGTGCTCTTGGAGAACTATCTGCCAGATTGCTTCAACTGTGGGTGTGTTAGTCAATGTTGATTGGCACACAATCTTTAGAAGCTTCTACAGAGTGGTTCGTGTAAAAGTCTCAGTGAGAGATGGGGAAAAAGTTCCTAAAGACAGGCTGTTCGAGATGGAGCAGCAACTGTACCTGATCTTCTTTACAGTAGATGAAGATGATCAGAACAAGAAGAGGATGATCTGGGAGATGACTTCCAGGAGCTGCAGAGTAAGGAACAGAATGGTCCAGGGGGTACGGGCAATGTTCCTCCTACAACTCCTGCGCCTGCTAGTGGCTCAACAAGAGGAGGGTGTAACAGCCCAGAGTTCGAGAACCTAAAAACCTGTGTAATTTTTCCACTTTTGTGTTAATTGCATCATGGCATCCATGCATCATGTTGTTGCTAGGGAATTTTGCTAGGGAATTGTTGTTGTTGCTAGGGAATTGTTGGTGTTGCTAGGAAATTGTTGTGATGTGGCACCACTTAAAACAAGATGTCAATTTTGCTTCAACAAATTTCAAAACCGTGAAAGCACTCAAACTTGCAAAAACAAAAATGCTTGGCAACTTATATTTGTCAAGGAAGTTCGAAGAGCTCCAAAATAATATTTTGCACTTGCTCCAAATTGTTAAAGGAGCAACATTTTGAAATTTAGCAAAATGCCATAAACGGACCCTATGAACAAATGTTGTCCCAAAACATTTTATTTTGAGACGCCAATTTTTGTGGAGCTTCCACATGAGATGAAAAGGCCACACAAATTATCTCATAATTTTTGTAAATGTTTTGGTGCCTAAATTAAATCAAGGAAATGCTACTGGTTTTATTAATAAAAGAGGGAAGGACCTATCCGTGATAGCAATAAAAGTTCCAGGGGTTTTCCAAAAACTGCCATCTCCTTCCTCGTTCTGTAGCGACCGAGCTGGGCGGCCGAGCCGCACCAGCTCGAGCTCGCCGTGCGCCTGGGGCCCCTTCCTCTGCCTTCCTCTGCGAGGAGAGCGAGCTGCCGAGCCCCCACCTGCTCCCTCCCTCGTTTTTCTCCCCGTTCCCCTCTTCTCTCGTCCTCTCCACGGAGCCGCGCCCGAGCTCGCCGTTGACGCCGCGTCGCCGTCGCCTGAGGCCGCTCCGAGTACATCGCCGACCACCACTCGCTCCGCCGCGCCGTCCTCCTCCTCTCCACCAGAGGAATCGAACCGGGCTGGCCGGAATCGACGTCGCCGTCCACTATTGCGTCGTTGCCTTCCGAGCGCCGCCGCAGACAAACTCGTCGCCGTCGAGCATCCCCGACCTCCCCGTCACCGCTGCGAGCTTCCCCGAGGCCAGGGTGAGCCTGCCGTCCCTCTGGACCTCGTCTTCCTCCCTCTCTCGCCGTAGTTCGCCGGCGGCCGCGAGTCGCATTGCGCCGCCGTGCCCTCCCGTTGGCGTCGGATAATCCGAAAATGGAAGGTTCGGATTTTCCGAACCACTCCAGTGCGAGCTCGAGCTAGGTCCTTAGTCGATTTCCTGCATCCCGCAGCGATCGGATTTTCCGATTTCTACGAATTCGGATTTTCCGGTTCTTGCCAGTACGAGGTGTTCCAGGTCCTTAGCCAAATTTTCAAAGCATGTAACGATCGGATATTCCGAATGTGCAAACTTCGGATATTCCGAATTGGTTCAGTACCAATTTATTCCTGCTTATTTTTATTGGTCTCTCTATTTTGGTCCAATAATTGTTCTGCGTTGGATTAATTCATTAAAAGGACAATTTAAAAGAGGACTTAAGCTAATAACTTTTATTTAGTTAACCAGAAAAATGTGTTCGGTACACCAAAATGTCCGGGAAATTTGAACTAACCTTTAAAATATTCATCATGCATATTTGATCACAAATAAAATACTGCACTTCTAGTAATATTAGAATCACTAAGTTAAATGTGGGGATTTTCCTTCTCCCGTTGAAGTAGTTATCCCCGCACCCCATTTAAAATTGCTATCGCCCATGTTGAGTGCAGTTCATTAAAACGTCATGTCATCATGTCTGCGCATTGCATATGTTAAGCAAGTGTGGTGATTGATCGTTCCTCTCCGGTATTGTTGTGAATCCGTAGATCAAGGAACTGAAGTGCCACCCCCGTACCGTGACGATCCGTATTACCAGCCGTATCAACAAGGCAAGCGTAATCCCCCATCTGAGCATATCTTATCCTATGTTTCCGCAAATATTTTCTCCACTATAATATTGCATGCGGTTCCAAATGTCAATTTTATTGGATTAGAGTATCCCATAGTTGCATTAAGATTCCGGTGTCATTACCTGTTTCCCCTCCTATATCCATAGGTTTGTATTGTTGGCCGGAGATACCTAACTATGCAATGTTGATGCTTAGCCATGCTTAGTTACATGTTTATCCGTCCGATGGATGTGTTAGGTTGGAAACAGGTGTTGAATGTTCAGATGATGGTGGAGAATTGTGGTAACAGGTAATAAGATGCTAAAAGGTCGGGATGAGAGGCCACTGTGGTTGTGGTGCTTTGTCTCGTTCTCGCCGCCTAGGTGCGAGTTCTTTACCTCCCGAACCAAGACTGAGCGTGCAACCATGCGTGAGGCCTATGCATTCGCAGTGCAGGAACCCTCATAGACTAAATAACTCGGGCGGGGCTAGCCAGGGTCCTCTAGTTCGGGCTTCCATTTGCGCGTGCGTGATGATGGTGGTTGAACTGGGATGAGGATTGTGGTGTTAGGAATATAAGTGTCCGTGGGGAAGGGTGTTGAAGGCACTAGCGTGCCTGCCGCCACTGATGATCCTGGAAAGTCCTTAACGAGGGAGAAGTCGACACCGCTCCCACCCAGCCGGCTTTCCAAGGAAGAGAGCTAATGCGCAGGTAATGGGCCGGACGGTACGCGTGGCAAACATTGTACACCCCTGCAGGGTAAATCTTTTCGAAAAGCCGTGTCCACGGTTACGGACGACTTGGGAAAGGACGATAAGATCATAGAATAACTTTAACGGAATGATTAAAACCTGGGTACTAAAGGTACCACTTCAAGATTGCAAGGTGAGCTTCCTCGAGGGTGATTCGGGGAGGTGCCTTTGATGAACAGGTACAGTGGTTGATGTTGAGAAAGGTGATCAAAGAAAAGAGTCACTTCTTACCTCTTTTGAAAACTATTCTGATAGTCGATGCCATTGAGTTATGTTTTCATAAATAAAATCAGCTTTATGCAAAACAGCCATATAACTTTGAAAGCCTCATCGAGCTAAAGCTCTATATATAATCTTGCGAGTTCGTCGAACTCAACGTCGTTTGTTTTGTTTTGTTTCAGAGGAGGACTTCACCGACCTCGAAGGTGGGTTCTTTGTGGACGTCGACGAGTAGTCTGGGGTTCCCAGGTGGCAGCTTGGGACATCCCGGAACAGCTGGCGCTGGATGTTTATTTGTAGGCCTCTTAGGCCATAATCTGGATCTTGTTGTTTAGAACAACTTAATTTGCTTCCGCTTGTTGTAATGTTGGGTCTGTGACCTCTGGTTGTCATTTGCTATCTTTCTCTATTATAAGAGTTGAACTAAATGATTTGTGTCGTAGAGTCTGTGATGTGCCAGTTGTTCCACAAGTCTTGATCTCTCTATTATGCTTTGATAGTGTGTCTGGTGGTATCGGATAACCGGGACACAGTATCACTGTATAGCAGTCGGGTCGGGGCGCCACAAGTTGGTATCAGAGCAGTACTGCCTGTAGGAAACCCTTCTACTGGTCGACGTTGAGTCTAGTGTTTGTGAAAATATTTTTAACCTAAAAATGAGTTGTGAAAACCATCTTAGGATTCTTTTTACTCCTTATCTGGTTACCCTCTAATCTCGGAGCAATCTTATCTCGATTTGAGTTTAAAGGTTTTACTCCTCGTCTGTTACTTCAAAATGATTAGAAACGGGGTGGGTTCGACCTTTAGTGTTATGTGTCACGTTGCTCCCGCTGCGTTGCAATCCCAAATCAATTCAGATGTTGAACACTGTTATTTTCCTACCGAGTCAAATCATTTGATCCTTTCTTTGGGTTTTAACCCACGGACTTGAACATAAGGTCCCGGATTGTGTCAACTAGAGTGTGTTAAGTTGTGATTTCTTAACTCTCACTAGTAGCACATGATGCTGATCTTTGACCCAAGTTCTATCTTGTTGATTTCCTTCTCGCAATGTATTATCGTCCCTAGTCTGTGTACTTGTGTAGACGCTAATGCTATTGTTCGACCATTCGGAGAAAGATACTAACTGTGTCATTGTCAAATCTCCAGAATGGCTCGAGGAGGCCGTGGAGGCCGTGGTGGTCGCGGTAACCACAATGATGATGAGGATGATCTGCCGCCACCACCCTCGATGGCTGAGGTCTTGATGGCCATTGAGGAGAACCGTGGGCGCAATGAGCGCTTGCTTGAGCAGTTGGTGCAGCAGAATGCACGGAGGAACGAGTGCAACACTCTCACTGAGTTCCTGCGCTCCAGCCACCCACCTTTGCTGATGCTAAGGAGCCACTGGAAGCTGATGATTGGCTTCGTGCTTTGGAGCGCAAGTTCTCCGCGCTGCATGTCCCAGTGGCGAGCAAGTCAACTTTGCCACCTACCTCTTGGTTGGTGCTGCTGGCTGTTGGTGGGAAAGCCATGTGGCTTTGTTTCCAGCCAACCATGTCTTCACTGGGCTGATTTCCGCACTGCCTTCCGTGCGGAGTACATTCCCCAGCCGATCATGGATTGAAGAGGAGGGAGTTCCTGGATTTGCAACAGGGACGGATGGACCTCCGCACTTATGGTCGTGAGTTCAACCATCTCTCTCGTTACGCCCCAAGGGACGTGACCAATGATGCTGACAAGCAAGAGCTGTTCCGCAAGGGTCTTCGCCGCAGCTCCGCTATGAGCTTTGCCCTTCAGGTTCCAGACCTACCAGGAGCTGTTCAACCAGGCTTTACTCTGAGCAAGGAAGAAAGGAACTTGAGGCTTCCAAGAGGCCCGCACACGGGGACCACCAGAGTTCCTCGGGTTCTGAGAGCAAGAAGCGCAGGGTGTTTGTCCCTACAGCGCTGTGCCGCGTGCTCCATTCATGCCAAGCCGCAGGATACAGGCCACCCCTCCGCGCCCCACTACTTCGACACTTGGGGTAGGCGGGAGTGGGTACCGTCCTATGCTACCTGCTCCACCTGGAGTCACTTGCTACACCTGTGGCCAGGCTGGCCACTACTCCAGGGAGTGCCCCCAGAAGGCACCTCTCGCGATAACTCCTGCACGAGCCCCTGCCACTCCAGCTGGCAAGGCTGGACCTATTGTGCGTGGTCGCCTGAACCACATCTCTGCTGAAGAAGCTGAAGAGGACCCCGGCGTTCTCATGGGTGAGTTACGAATCAACAATCGCTACAGTTTTGTTTGATTCTGGAGCATCGCATTCATTCATATCCATAGCTTTTGCAAAAGACCACAAAATACCGTTTGAGAAAATGAGCTCCCTTGGTGATCCACTCCTGGCTCCAAATGGCAAACCGATGGGGTTACTCCTGAGTCAGATTACTATCGGTTACTACTCTTTTCCTTTGCTTTGGTAGCTCTGAGGTCAAGTGGCATTGATGTCATACTGGGCATGAACTGGCTAGCCAAATACCAGGCTAATCTCGACTGTGCTGCCAAGACCGTCACCGTGACCAATTCTTCCGGTGACAGTGTGAAGTATTGGTCTGCATTGTCAAGACCTCCATTCATCATACCCAACTCACCTGAGATTCTCCTTTGCTTTATGGAAGGCGAATCCCCTCCTGAAATCCAGGACATACACGTGGTGTGTGACTTCCCGGATGTGTTCCCGGAAGAATTGCCTGGCATGCCTCCTGACCGAAGTGTGGAGTTTGTCATAGATCTACTTCCCGGTACCGCTCCAATTTCCAAGAAGCCCTACCGTATGCCGGTGGAAGAGTTGGCTCTGTTGAAAGAGCAAATTGATCAGCTGTTAGCAAAGGATTTCATCCAGCCTAGCAGTTCACCTTGGGGTTGTCCGGTACTCTTTGTCAAGAAGAGGGATTCTACCGTGCCTCGTCTAGTCTCTGACTATCGACCGTTGAATGCGGTGACAATCAAGAACAAGTATCCTATTCCTCGCATCAATGATCTGTTGGATCAGTTAGCTGGTGCAACGGTATTCTCCAAGATGGATCTGAGGTCAGGATACCATCAGATAAAATCAGAAAGGAGGATATTCCAAAGACGGCATTTGTTACTCGTATGGCTCATATGAGTATACCGTCATGTCCTTTGGTCTCACAATGCTCCAGCTACTTTCATGAGGCTCATGAACTCTGTCTTCATGGATTATCTTGACAAGTTTGTCGTCATTTACATCGATGACATCCTCTTTATTCCAAAACCGATGAAGAGCATGGAACATCTTCGTTTGGTTCTGACACGACTTCGAGAACACCGCCTCTATGCCAAGTTCTCCAAGTGTGAGTTTTGGTTGGATAATCTGTCTTCCTTGGTCATGTGATATCCGCTAATGGTGTGGCTGTCATTCCTGACAAGATTCAGTCCATTCTGGATTGGAAAACTCCAATGTCAGTCAAGGACATCCGTAGCTTTCTCGGATTGGCGGTTACTACCGCCGATTCATCGAAGGTTTCTCCAAGATAGCCAAGGCCCTGACTGACCTTCTCAAGAAGGATAAAAAGTTCGTATGGACGGCCGAAGCTGAAGAGAGCTTCAAAACACTGAAAGCCAAACTCACGTCCGCTCCTGTGCTTGTCCTGCCGGACACGCAAGGATTTCGTCGTCTTCTGTGACGCCTCTCTACAAGGCTTGGGCTGTGTGTAATGCAAGATGGCCATGTGGTGGCTATGCTTCTCGCCAACTTAAGCCGCATGAGCTCAACTACCCAACTCATGATCTAGAACTTGCCGCGGTGGTCTATGCTTTGAAGCAATGGAGACCATACCTGTTTGGTAACCGTTGCGAGATCTTCTCGGATCACAAGAGTCTGAAGTACCTCTTCACCCAGCCGGATTTAAATCTCAGGCAAAGGCGTTGGTTGGAGTTAATCACGGACTATAATGTGAGTCTGAACTATCAACCCGGCAAAGCAAACGTCGTGGCTGACGCGCTAAGTCGGAAGTCCTATTGCAACAATCTGATGATTGAAAAGGCCCAACCTGCCCTCATGAAGAGTTCTCTCGTTTGAACTTAGAAATGTTCCCTCGGCTACTTGCAAATCTGGAGATCAAATCTACTCTTGTAGACCAGATTAAGGATGCTCAAACCGTGACAAGGGTATTCGAAAATCAAGAGAACATTGCTAGCGGGAAGGCCAAATGTTTTCTGTCAATGAATCCGGAGTTGTTTATTTTGGTGACCGCTTGGTAGTGCCAAAGAAACAAAATTGAGGGAGCTGATCCTCCAAGAAGCTCATGAATCTCCTCTCTCTATTCATCCCGGTAGTACCAAATGTACCAAGACCTTCGACCACAATTCTGGTGGACTCGTATGAAACGAGAAATTGCCAAGTATGTTGCTGAATGCGACACCTGTCGACGGGTAAAGGCTGAACATCAAAGGCCTGCCGGCACTCTTCGCCCTATTGCAGTCCCGAGTGGAAATGGGATGAAATTGGTATGGACTTCATCACCGGGTTTCCCCGATCTCAAAAGGGCAACAATGCAATCTGGGTAATCATTGATCGTCTTCCAAGGTTGCTCACTTCCTACCAGTCCGTGATGATATACGGGCAAGTCAACTTGCTGACTTATATTTGGCTCGTATTGTTCCATTGCATGGGGTCCCTCTGAGGATCATATCGGACCGTGGAAGTATCTTTGTCTCCAAGTTTTGGCAGAGTTTCCAAACTGCTATGGGGTCCCGTCTCAACTTCAGTACCGCCTACCATCCTCAAACTGATGGTCAGACCGAAAGAGTGAACCAAGTGTTGGAAGACATGCTTCGGGCATGTGTAATCTCTTTTGGCAAGGGTTGGGAAAAGTATCTCCCTTTCGCGGAGTTCTCCTACAACAATAGCTATCAAGCTAGTCTGGGCATGGCTCCCTTCGAGGCTTATATGGAAGAAAATGCCGCACTCCTCTAAATTGGTCCGAGACCGGAGAGAGGCACTCTTTGGTCCGGATGTGATCAATGAAGCTGAGGAGAAGGTGAATCATAAGAGAGAATCTGAAGATTGCTCAGTCTAGGCAGAAGAGCTACTATGATAAGCACCATCAGGAAATTCACTATGAAATTGGTGATAAAGCTTATCTCCGCGTCTCTCCCCTTCGTGGCGTTCGCCGCTTCGGAATCAAAGGGAAATTGGCACCTCGCTATGTTGGCCCTTTCACCGTTCTGGCCAAGCGAGGAGATCTTTCTTATCAATTGGAGTTACCGGTCAAATTCCCAAATGTACATGATGTGTTTCATGTCTCCCAACTTCGCCGGTGTTTCAAAGATCCTATCCATGGGGTCAATCATGAAGAGCTGGATCTCCAGGAAGATCTCACTTATCGCGAGCATCCTATCCGTGTCCTGGATGAAGCCGAAAGGAAGACCCGTAACAAGACTACCAAGTTCCTCAAAGTTCAGTGGTCTCACCATTCCGAGGAAGAAGCAACTTGGGAAGAGAGTCTAGTCTTCGTGAGGAGTATCCCGACTTCTTTCGCAATCTTAGAATCTCGGGACGAGATTCCTGTAAGGGGGGTAGAATTGTAACAGCCCAGAGTTTGAGAACCTAAAAACCTGTGTAATTTTTCCACTTTTGTGTTAATTGCATCATGGCATCCATGCATCATGTTGTTGCTAGGGAATTTGCTAGGGAATTGTTGTTGTTGCTAGGGAATTGTTGGTGTTGCTAGGGAATTGTTGTGATGTGGCACCACTTAAAACAAGATGTCAATTTTGCTTCAACAAATTTCAAAACCGTGAAAGCACTCAAACTTGCAAAAACAAAAATGCTTGGCAACTTATATTTGTCAAGGAAGTTCAAGAGCTCCAAAATAATATTTTGCACTTGCTCCAAATTGTTAAAGGAGCAACATTTTGAAATTTAGCAAAATGCCATAAACGGACCCTATGAACAAATGTTGTCCCAAAACATTTTATTTTGAGACGCCAATTTTTGTGGAGCTTCCACATGAGATCAAAAGGCCACACAAATTATCTCATAATTTTTGAAAATATTTTGGTGCCTAAATTAAATCAAGGAAATGCTACTGGTTTTATTAATAAAAGAGGGAAGGACCTATCCGTGATAGCAATAAAAGTTCCAGGGGGTTTTCCAAAAACTGCCATCTCCTTCCTCGTTCTGTAGCGACCGAGCTGGGCGGCCGAGCCGCACCAGCTCGAGCTCGCCGTGCGCCTGGGGCCCCTTCCTCTGCCTTCCTCTGCGAGGAGAGCGAGCTGCCGAGCCCCCACCTGCTCCCTCCCTCGTTTTTCTCCCTGTTCCCCTCTTCTCTCATCCTCTCCACGGAACCGCGCCCGAGCTCGCCGTTGACGCCGCGTCGCCGTCGCCTGAGGCCGCTCCGAGTACATCGCCGACCACCACTCGCTCCGCCGCGCCGTCCTCCTCCTCTCCACCAGAGGAATCGAACCGGGCTGGCCGGAATCGACGTCGCCGTCCACTATTGCGTCGTTGCCTTCCGAGCGCCGCCGCGGACAAACTCGTCGCCGTCGAGCATCCCCGACCTCCCCGTCACCGCTGCGAGCTTCCCCGAGGCCAGGGTGAGCCTACCGTCCCTCTGGACCTCGTCTTCCTCCCTCTCTCGCCGTTGTTCGCCGGCGGCCGCGAGTCGCATTGCGCCGCCGTGCCCTCCCGTTGGCGTCGGATAATCCGAAAATGGAAGGTTCGGATTTCCGAACCACTCCAGTGCGAGCTCGAGCTAGGTCCTTAGTCGATTTCCTGCATCCCGCAGCGATCGGATTTTCCGATTTCTACGAATTCGGATTTTCCGGTTCTTGCCAGTACGAGGTGTTCCAGGTCCTTAGCCAAATTTTCAAAGCATGTAACGATCGGATATTCCGAATGTGGAAACTTCGGATATTCCGAATTGGTTCAGTACCAATTTATTCCTGCTTATTTTTTATTGGTCTCTCTATTTTGGTCCAATAATTGTTCTGCGTTGGATTAATTCATTAAAAGGACAATTTAAAAGAGGACTTTTAAAAAGCTAATAACTTTTATTTAGTTAACCAGAAAAATGTGTTCGGTACACCAAAATGTCCGGGAAATTTGAACTAACCTTTAAAATATTCATCATGCATATTTGATCACAAATAAAATACTGCACTTCTAGTAATATTAGAATCACTAAGTTAAATGTGGAGATTTTCCTTCTCCCGTTGAAGTAGTTATTCCCGCACCCCATTTAAAATTGCTATCGCCCATGTTGAGTGCAGTTCATTAAAACGTCATGTCATCATGTCTGCGCATTGCATATGTTAAGCAAGTGTGGTGATTGATCGTTCCTCTCCGGTATTGTTGTGAATCCGTAGATCAAGGAACTGAAGTGCCACCCCGTACCGTGACGATCCGTATTACCAGCCGTATCAACAAGGCAAGCGTAATCCCCCATCTGAGCATATCTTATCCTATGTTTCCGCAAATATTTTCTCCACTATAATATTGCATGCGGTTCCAAATGTCAATTTTATTGGATTAGAGTATCCATAGTTGCATTAAGATTCCGGTGTCATTACCTGTTTCCCCTCCTATATCCATAGGTTTGTATTGTTGGCCGGAGATACCTAACTATGCAATGTTGATCCTTAGCCATGCTTAGTTACATGTTTATCCGTCCGATGGATGTGTTAGGTTGGAAACAGGTGTTGAATGTTCAGATGATGGTGGAGAATTGTGGTAACAGGTAATAAGATGCTAAAGGTGGGGATGAGAGGCCACTGTGGTTGTGGTGCTTTGTCTCGTTCTCGCCGCCTAGGTGCGATTTCTTTACCTCCCGAACCAAGACTGAGCGTGCAACCATGCGTGAGGCCTATGCATTCGCAGTGCAGGAACCCTCATAGACTAAATAACTCGGGCGGGGCTAGCCAGGGTCCTCTAGTTCGGGCTTCCATTTGCGCGTGCGTGATGATGGTGGTTGAACTGGGATGAGGATTATGGTGTTAGGAAAATAAGTGGCCATGGGGAAGGGTGTTGAAGGCACTAGCGTGCCCTGCCGCCACTGATGATCCTGGAAAGTCCTTAACGAGGGAGAAGTCGACACCGCTCCCACCCAGCCGGCTTTCCAAGGAAGAGAGCTAATGCGCAGGTAATGGGCCGGACGGTACGCGTGGCAAACATTGTACACCCCTGCAGGGTAAATCTTTTCGAAAAGCCGTGTCCACGGTTACGGACGACTTGGGAAAGGACGATAAGATCATAGAATAACTTTAACGGAATGATTAAAACCTGGGTACTAAAGGTACCACTTCAAGATTGCAAGGTGAGCTTCCTCGAGGGTGATTCGGGGAGGTGCCTTTGATGAACAGGTACAGTGGTTGATGTTGGTTGATGTTGAGAAAGGTGATCAAAGAAAAGAGTCACTTCTTACCTCTTTTGAAAACTATTCTGATTAGTCGATGCCATTGAGTTATGTTTTTCATAAATAAAATCAGCTTTATGCAAAACAGCCATATAACTTTGAAAGCCTCATCGAGCTAAAGCTCTATATATAATCTTGCGAGTTCGTCGAACTCAACGTCGTTTGTTTTGTTTCAGAGGAGGACTTCACCGACCTCGAAGGTGGGTTCTTTGTGGACGTCGACGAGTAGTCTGGGGTTCCCAGGTGGCAGCTTGGGACATCCCGGAGCAGCTGGCGCTGGATGTTTATTTGTAGGCCTCTTAGGCCATAATCTGGATCTTGTTGTTTAGCACAACTTAATTTGCTTCCGCTTGTTGTAATGTTGGGTCTGTGACCTCTGGTTGTCTTTTGCTATCTTTCTCTATTATAAGAGTTGAACTAAATGATTTGTGTCGTAGAGTCTGTGATGTGCCAGTTGTTCCACAAGTCTTGATCTCTCTATTATGCTTTGATAGTGTGTCTGGTGGTATCGGATAACCGGGGACACAGTATCACTGTATAGCAGTCGGGTCGGGGCGCCACAGAGGGACCCAAACTGTCGCTGTTGGAAATTTCCAAGTTCCAATCTCTAAAGCTAGAATGGAGGAGAGTGTACGTCAGAAAATTACTGATGGACAGGTTCGTCCTGTGGGTATTTTCTCTTCGGTGGCTGACAGAGAGCCGGAGAAAATATTGCTGCCAACCTCTTAACTCGAATGGAGGAATCAGATGATGAAATCCAGCCAGTTGGGGAAGATGTAGCAGTGAGCAAGACTAATCAAGTAATGATTGAAACTGCCCCACAAGCCAAGACGCAAAAAAAGTGGGGGCCAGTACAGGCCACCCGAGCAAGTAAGAGAATTCAGAAAGATGGCAAAACAATATTGGAGAAGGCTCAGGAATTAAAGAAAGCTAAAGATGCCGGAAAATCTAGAGGTAAAATACATGGTTTCTCGAATTCCTTTGCTGCCCTTGATAATGCGTCTTTAATTCACAATGCTAGAAATGCTGGCATTAGCCTTGGTATTTCTGATAGTGAGATCGAAGGCAATATTGAGGTCATTAAAAATGTTGAAGCTGATAGATTGGACAAGTTCCATTCTGATCACCCAGATATGTTTTTGCCCAGCGACATTAGTCTAACTGGGGAAGAAATGTTGGGAAACCTTGCTCCAAGTATGGATGATAGGGTTTCTCCAAGCTGCTCTCACAGTAGTGAGGACAGCTATGTTGAGTCGCCATGGTTAGAGGTGACCAACAGAAAAAGTAGGAGTAAAAAGAAACTACGTTTTTAATGGTAGTTGCTTTTATCTGAACCCGAGAGGGTTAAATCGACCTGGAAAATTGGGGAGGGTGCATGACTTGTTTAATGTTCATCATCCTGATTTAATTAGTCTTTCTGAGACAAAAAAAGCTGAGTTTGAACCTTACCAGCTTAGAGTTTTAGATCCTTTAGGCAAATATGCTTGGAATTGGCTCCCTGCTGTGGGTACTGCAGGAGGTATCCTAGTAGGAGTCAGTGTGGATCTCTTTGATATTATCTCCTGGGATATTGGAAAATACAGTGTTACTGTTCTTCTTAAGAACAAGAGTGATAATGCTGTCTGGAGATATATTTCAATTTATGGTACTGCTTATGAGGAACACAAGCTGGAGTTTATTAATGATCTTCACAATGTTTTCTCTAGGTGGGCAGGACCTACTGCCATTGCTGGAGACTTTAATCTCATTAGAGAAGCGAGTGAAAAAAGCAGTGGTAACATAAACCAACATTGGGCAGATTTGTTTAATGATTGGATAAACAATTTTGGTCTTATAGAACTTAAAAGTAATGGTAGAAGGTATACCTGGGCTAATAATCAAGATAATTTGATTATGGCCATCCTGGATAGAGTGTTTGTCACTACTTGTTGGGACAGATGTTTTCCGGCTAGTAGTGTTAAGACTTTAGCTAGAGTGGGTAGTGATCATACACCGTTGATTTTAGATACGTGTGCGATCCCTATCCCTCGTGTAAAGATGTATAGGTTTGAAAAATGGTGGCTACAGGTTGAAGGTTTTGACCAGGTAGTAATAAAATCCTAGTCAAGCCCTTGCCGGTTGCGCACAGCCTTAGATAGATGGCAATTTAAAGTCAGAAATTTAAGGAAAAATACTAAAGGGTGGTGTATAAATGTGGAGGCAGACCAAAATAGAAAGAAGCAACATTTAGTTACTGAGTATGACCTTCTGGATATTTTGGCTGAGACTCAACCTTTATCTCCTAATTCTAAGTCCCGAATGAAATGTATTTCATCTGAACTTTCAGATATTTGGAGAAAGGAGGAAATCAAGGCTAGACAGAGATCGAGGGAGAAACAAATCCTGGAGGGAGATAGGAATACTGCCTACTTCCATGCCACGGCAAACCAGAGAAGGAGAAAGAAGCTTATCACATCTCTGGAAGGCCCTAATGGTGCAGTAGAAGACACAAAAGGTATAATCGATATTGCTGTTGATTACTATAAGACTCTTTTTGGTAAAGAGGATAAGATTGGCATAGATATTCTAGATGATTTTTGGGAGCAAAATGATAAAGTATCCAGTGAACAAAACAACTTCTTAGATGAGGATTTTACCGAGCAAGAAGTTAAAGATGCAGTATTCAGCTCATATGCTGAAGGTGCACCTGGCCCTGATGGCCTTTCATTTCTCTTTTACCAACATTTTTGGGAGCTGATCAAAGATGATTTGATTGCCCTGATGAATGATTGGAATTGTGGGAGTTTAGATTTGTATAGACTAAACTTTTCACTGCTTACGCTGATTCCTAAAGAACCTGATGCGATTAGCATTCAGAAATTTAGGCCAATTGCGTTGACAAACTGTAGCTTTAAAATGTTCTCTAAATGTGCCACCAATAGGCTTGGTACTGTGTGTGAGACTTTGATCTCCCAGAATCAAACCGCCTTCATTAGAGGGAGGTATATTCTGAAAAGTGTTGTCTCAGCCCATGAAATTATTCATGATGTGGTGAGAACTAACCAATCTGGTTTTATCTTTAAGTTGGATTATGAAAAAGCATATGACCGTATTGATAGGGCTTTTCTAATTCGAGTTCTTGAGTCAAGAGGTTTTAGCCCCAAGTGGGTTGCTAGAATTAAAAACCTGTTAGATAATGGTTCTGTCGGTGTTCGTATAAATGACACCAATAGTGATTATTTCATTGCTAGCAGAGGTGTCAGGCAAGGAGACCCTATATCTCCTTTGCTTTTTAACCTAACAGCTGAAGTTTTCACAAAGATGTTGATGAAAGCTGCGGGACATGGCCAGATTACTGGGCTACTAACCAGCTTTAATCAAACCGGTGTAGTAAGTATGCAATATGCAGACGACACACTGTTGTTTTTATCGAATGACACGGAAGGGGCTAGAAACCTTAAATGGTTGCTTTCGTGTTTTGAACAAATGTCGGGAATGCGGATAAATTTCCATAAGTGTGATCTGATTCCTATTAATGTGGATGAAGATCAGGCTCAAAATGTGGCGCAAATCCTCAGTTGTAGATTAGGGCAGTTCCCTTTAAAATACCTGGGGGTGCCGCTGCATCATAAAAAGCTAAGAAGGGAGGATATTCAACCTTTAGTTGATAAAATCCTGAAGCAAGCTGGAGGTTGGAGAGGGAAGCTACTCTCTCATGCAGCCAAACTAGAACTGGTCAGAAGTGTTCTGGCCAGCATCCCTGTCTATCTCATGAGTGTAATTAAATTTCCCAAGTGGGCTATAGCCTTGATAAACTCCCAGATGGCTCATTGTCTATGGGATAATTATGAAGGCCATTTTAAGTATCACTTAGCGAATTGGGGTCTAGTTACACAAAAGAAAGAGTATGGGGGTCTGGGGATCCCTAATCTAGCTGACCTAAACATGTGCCTTTTGGCTTCATGGGTTAAAAGGTATCAGCTAGATAACCATAAACTCTGGAAACAAATCATTGACCATAAGTATATGGGTAATGGTTCTAATATTTTTCACTGCAATACTACCGATGCATCCCCCTTTTGGAAAGGAGTGATGTGGGCAGCACAGGCTGCGAAACTGGGATACCAGTGGAAGGTTGGAAATGGCAGAAAAGTAAGGTTTTGGGAGGACCATTGGTTTGGTCCTTCCAGCCTGGCAATTCAATACTGGGAGATTTATGTAATTGTAAACGAAAAAACTATCTCAATTGCTGAAGCTTGGGACGGAAACCAACTAAAAGTTACGTTTAGAAGATGCTTTGATCAAAACCTGCTTCAACAGTGGTATGAGATTCTCCAGATAGCGCAATCCCTCCAGCTTAGTGAGGAAGATGATTGCCTATTGTGGAAACTGGACTCAAAAAACCTTTATACGGTTAAGTCGTTATATGCAGTAGTGAACTTTAGGGGGATCATGCCTGTTAATATAGCGGCTGTTTGGGATCTTAAAATCCCACCGAAAATCCAATTTTTTCTTTGGTTAATTACGCATAATAAGTTGCTCACTAGAGATAATCTAGTGAAGAGACAACAGCTAAATGATTTGACTTGCCTCTTTTGTAATGAAGAGGAATCGATCGAGCATCTGCTTTTTGATTGCGTAGTAGCTAAAGAAATTTGGGCGTCGGCTAGAAGCAATTCTATTACTTTGAGTTCTCCACGCTGCTTGAAAAATGTGACTGACCTTTGGTCAGAGAAAAAATATGCAGTGGAAAACACTACTACTGCCTCCATTTTATGGACCTTGTGGGTTGTAAGAAACAGTAGTTTCTTTAACCGTGATGTGTGGGTTGGCCTGCAGGTAATCTGGAGACGTGCAGCCTTCAACCTTGCTCAATGGAGCATTCTGTTCGCTGGGAGAGACAAGGAAAATGCGCGGAAGGCGGCCAACATCATGGAGCAGCTAGCTCGGGCGCCTCCACAGTTACCTTGGGACCTTGGGTGAACTTGAAGATAGGTGCTGGTGCACTGCCAGCTGCTTCCAATCATCTAGCTGCTGGCTCCGGGTGGAAGACTGCAGAAGGAATAGGAGGCGCTGGGTACCAGCTGAACTCGGTGGCGCTGGGAGATGGGTACGTGGTGAAGATGCTGAATCGCTGATGTGCAAGTTGCCTGCCCCAGTGGTGCTGTGTTCCTCCTAGATGTGTGTTAACGTTGTGAAGCATGAAAACTTTAGAACTTGTCGTTGGTAGTGTGGTTGAGGTTGCTGCAGCAGTGGTAGCTCTTTTCTTTTCACTGCCTGTAATAAATAAGCTGAACCTGGAGTCGCGATCGGCGTCATCCCGGATGCTGTAATTTCGGATGCTGTATCTGGTTTCATGTTTAATGGAGCCGGGGCGAGGCCCTATAGTTCTAAAAAAAAAAAGTTTTTCTTTTGTGCGCAGGCAGTGCTGTGGTTAGGTGGCGAGGCTCTTCAAGCAACAAGGTCATGCATGGTTAATTTACTACTTGTCCTTTAAACACATAACTAATCTCCATTGCCAAATTCAACTGGGCTTTCGTTTGAGTTGACTATACATGTTTTTGCTGGTGCTTTTTTTTTTTTGCTACGAAGATACTTGTATTCATACGGATAAAAGTACAAAGCACAACCAAGTACTTTTTGCTGGTGCTTGAAGTGAACTGCTCTGACCACGCACCCATCTATATACATGGCGATGATTCCCCACAGTTGACGCGCTGGTCGTCTCCCCTCCCCGTTCTCTGTAGCGGAAGGGCGATTTTTGCTCCCACCCGGTCGATCCACCTCCTCGCCGTCGATCCGTCGGATCCCTCGCCCTCCGGCGGCCGCCTCGGCGGCGGGAGGGTGGGGGATCCCCGCCTCGCGTGTGTAGATAAGGTAGGTTCTTTTGGGGCAGCCGGCGGCACCGTGGAGGCGGTGGTGTCGCTGGTGTGGTTTTTGTTGCAGGCGCTTCTCCTCTCCGGCGGTGGCGCTCGTGGAGCTCCGGGCTGGTGCGTCTGCTCCCTGGCACCCGCGGATCGGTGGATCCGCGCCGTGCCTCGATCTACTGCCAGATCCAGTGGCGGTCTCCGTCCTGGTGGTGGATTCGTTCGGAACCCGGGGCTCGCCGGGATCCACGACTTCGTCCAGCGGCGGCTCCGAAGACGACTCCGGCAAGGAGGTGTGGTTGGGACAGGGGGGCGCTCGCCCCGGCCGTTCATCGATTCAAGCTCCGCCGCGGCGCGGCGGGCGGGCACGGCGGCGTCTCTCATAGGGCAAAAGCATCCCTGACAGCGGCAAGATGGAAGGTGGTCGTCTTCGTCTCCGACGCCGGCGTGGTCGGTGCTCCCGTAGCTTCTGGTTTCGTTTTCTTCCTCGTATTGTACGTTTCCTGTTCTTCCGTGTACCCTGTATGTGGTGTTTGTTGAATATACGTGGAAAATTGCAAAAAAAAAATATACATGGCGATGGTGCATGCATCCCTTGACCTTGTATTTGTGTACTCTGTCATGCACTGTCTGAAACGTGCACATAAGTAGAAACCAATGCTTCTCTCCTAGGTAAATCATATCATGGTTAGCAATACCATTAAGAAAGAAACACAGTACTATCAGGTCATATCTAGCACCCCCAAAACAGGGCGGAAAACATGGAAGCTAGAAGAAGAAGTCGAGGACATAAAGCTAGGGTAAAACTCGCAAACTTGCTCTGGTCTTCCCGGTATCCCTCTGCCGTCAGGTTTCTCTACTAAAATCAGGAAAGAACAGCGGATTATACTGGCGTCCGTGCATCGCCCAAGCACTGACAAAACCTGCACTGTATACTATCTACAGGATCAATCCAGAATCCTGGCGACTGTAGTGCCGGCCGATCGACCTCAGGAACCGTGCAAGCTTCCAAGCCGAGTTGGCACTTGGCGCTAGCCTAGCTTGGCTCGATCTTCCCCGCTAATCATGGCGGGCTATAGCGAGATAATGCAAACAACAACAGCTGCGCCTGCGAGGAAGGAGGAGGAAGAAGACAGGGAACCGGAGCTGTTCTTCTTCTCCGTGGACATGGACAGGATCACAGGATAGGATGGCTGGCTGGGCGAATGGGCGTCACGGGCAGGCGCTCCCGTGACTCCGTCCTGGGCTCCTGTCACCAGGCTAATCCTCCATCCAAAACTGAATTATTTAGCTTTGGAAGCTACATATGAATATGATTTGCACGTATATGCTACTCCTACTACGGGGCGGCATTACGTACGTGTCGGATTAGTGCGTGGGCGTGACGTGTCGTGTGTGTCATCTCTGGATGGATGATGGGTCGTCTTCAACTGTACAATCAGTCGATTTTTCTTTTTGAGAACTGATATTGCAAAAGCTTCAGCCAAGAACAGGGCACACACGTGGAAACTTGTAAAAAGGACAGACCCCTATCCGTCCAAGAAACGAGAATGTCGCCATGCGTGAGGTACATATAGAACATTTTGACCACTTGTTGTGAGAAATAGTACAACCTCCGATCCATATTAATGGGCTCAACTTTATCTAGATACAGATGTATCTAGTTAAGTGTTTAGACTAGATGCATCCGTATCTAGACAATGTTGAGTCCATTAATATGGATCGGAGGGAGTAATATAGATCGAATCTCTACTATATAATATCCTTAACCGTGGTGGTCATTCGTGTTTCTTCGTACGTCGCCTGCCGATCGTTCGTGTTGCTTCGAACGTCGCCTGCACGCACGGCCCACAAAGGCCCGATCGTACATCACACGCACGGCCCACAAAGGTCGCACGTACTGCCCAGTTACGTCGTGCCGTTCCGTCGTCGTACATCGCGTAGCGATTGGATTAAACCGATCCAAATACGTACTCCTTTTTAGCATTAAGGGAACAGTAGCGAGGAAGAGGCGTCGGCTCTAAACGAGGCGTCCGCTGCCGCCACGCCCCCATCTTCTCCACGGGCCAGCAGTCTGATCCTTCTCGTCCTGCAGCCGCGCCGGGGGAGTCGACCTTACGACTCGCAGGGACACTGGCCGACTGGTTTTCTTGGCCAGCTCCAGGACGTCGTCGTTCTTTCCACTACGAACCGGAACATCTTGACGAGGCAGCTCTGCGAATCTCGTGGGTCGGCGACGAGCCCTTAGCGGCACCGTCCAGCATCCGTTCCACCCCCGTGCCCGCAGCAGGTCCGTTCCTCTACGTCACCAGCAGGGAGCCAGGGACAAGTGCACATTAACAAACCTGTCATCCAGCGGCTGCTTCTGTGAGGAATCCGGCAATGGCGACGAGTTCACTCCGTTGAACTGCGAAGTCTGCAATGACAGCCTAATCTCGGCCTCGCTTGCCCATGTCTACCCCACTGCTCAAGCCACGCTAACAAGTCCCTAGCTACTTGGTGTCATTCTACCTCAGATTTTCCATGAACGAAGTGTGTATAATTTTTTAATTTATTGGTCAATGCGAAGTGTTTGGTTTGGATTGCTAGATTTATTAACATGAGTAGCAGCGGCATTTTTTACAAATGAAATTGCTTTGACAAGATCTAGAGGAAAAATATCAAAGCCACTGGTTTGTCGTTGAGTTCACTTTCCTGACTTCTAGATTTGTATTGTGCAAATTAAAGAGAGCTAAATTATTATCATCGCCTAGGCTAAGTGCAGATGGGATCATCTAAAAAGTTATGTATTTACCTTCTAGACTGATGCATAATGCTTGATGCCGTGTTCAAATTCTTGATATGGCACTTCCCATAAATTTTACGTCGCTTAGGTATAAACGTTTGCTCCCTTTGGTGCTTACTTCTTAGGTTCCACGAGCATAGGTTTTGTAGTCAACATTCTTTCGAGATAACCATGATGCAACAAAAATTATTCAAAGTAAGTGACGTTCTATTCTCTTTTTCAACAATAATACTTTGTGCTGAAACAACGAAACCAAATGTTATTTTCTAGGGTTGTCAGCATGTATTGATTTATTCTAAACCCGTTGCAACGCACGGGCACTTTGCTAGTATATATATATATATGGAGACAAGTATGAAATTTATCTCACACATTTTTTGTATATTATATGTAACATTAAAATTTAAATACTATTGTGTTGTATTCCGATTGAAAATCATGCTCACATTAATTCTTGAGATATATGCAACATTGGTCACTGAACTAGGCCATGATGAGTAGTTTAGTCACTGAACTCGCAGAATGTTGTGCGCAAGTCACAAAACTTGGCAAGGATGAGTAAACCAGTCACAATCGTGAAATGGCACGCTAACTGGGACGTTGACCGCATACTTTGACCTTTTTTTTGCAAAAACAACCTTGTAGAACTAAAGAATTTAGTCTGTTTTTTCTATCTCTCACTGATGGGTGGGTCCCACTCGCCAGGAGGTCCTTCATCACAAGCACCTCGCCGGAGACACCGTATTCGTCAATGTTTCGGCGAGCAAGGCTCGGGTTGAGCGGAGGGGTAGCCTCACCGGCAAGCAGGGAGGGAGGAAGTGGGGCGGCACGTGGGGGTCGCCGACAGGAGCGGCGCGTGGCGGCGCTGGAGGACGGGGACGTACGGCGCGCGGCGGAGCTGGGGGTCGGGCGTGGGCGCCGGCGGGGGCAAATCGCATCGGCCGGGAGACCGCGCCGCGTGCCTCAATCCGAGTCTCCACCGAGCGCGTCCATGCGCTTGCGCCCCAGCCCTCCGCCTCTGACCACGCCTCACGCCGCCGTCCTCCAAGAGCGCCGGGAGGCCGCGCCGGCGAGGGCAAATCACGTCGGCCGGGAGGCCGATCCGCATGCCTTAGTCCGGGTCGCCACCGAGCGCGTCCATGAGCGTGCGCCCGACCCTCTGCCTCTGACCGCGCCTCACGCCGCCATCCGCCAAGAGCGCCGGGAGGCCACGCTGGCGAGGGCAAATCGCGTCGGCCGGGAGGCCGATCCGCGTGCCTCAGTCCGGGCCGCCACCGAGCGCGTCCACGAGCATGCGCCCCGACCCTCCGCCTCTGACCGCGCCTCACGCCGCCGTCCTCCAAGAGCGCCGGGAGGCCGTGCCGGCGAGGGAAAATCGCGACGGCCGAGAGGGCGCGCCGCGCGCCTCAGTCCTGGCCGCCACCCAGCGCGTCCCCGCGTGTGCGGCCCGACCCTCCGCCTCTGACCGCGCCCACGCCTCACTCCCCGTCCTCCATAAGCGACGGGAGGCCACGCCGGCCGGGAGCCCTCCACTCGCGGGCGGAGGGAGGCCCTCTACGACTGCCTGGATTTAGGCACCGCAGGCAAAGGTTGAAGACAACCTAACTGGTGGGGCCCACTCGTAAGCGAGACCAACATAAAAAGAAAGAGCTTAATTTGATTTTGTGATTTCGTAGGGTTGTTTTTGCAAAAAAAAATGGTCAAAGTATGCGGTCAACGTCCCAGTCAGCGTGCCACTTCACAATTGTGACTGGTTTACTCATCCTTGCCAAGTTTTGTGACATGCGCACAACATTATGCGAGTTCAGTGATTAAAGTACTCATGGTGGCCTAGTTCATTGACCAATGGTGCATATAGCTCTTAATTCTTTCCTGTGAGATCGTGATCAAATATGAATTTTAGTTTGTAAGCTCCTAGATTCACTCCCTTAAAACTCTTCAACATCATTAAAAACGGAACATAATAGTAAAAATATGATTGTGAATAGACCTGGAGTAATCTTTTAATTTCCATGGTAGAATCGTCATTTTTTTATTTTACGTCACTGCCTCATGGGAGAGTTTCGTTCGCCGGCGCCCTCCTGTGGCGGGGAGAGGGAGAAGGGGGTGTGTAGGAGGCAGCATCGGTTAGAATTTCACCGGTGACACCACCATGGAGACGAGACAACGATAGTAGTCAAACTTTCTGGAAACATAGTTAGGCGTTTTGCAATAATCTCACTCGAAGATTAATTTTCGAAGTATGTGAACGCCTTCACTTTTTTTAGACGGAAGGCTCAAGAAGAGCCCGGCTTTGAATTAACGAAGCCAACAACCGGCTAAGGTTACAAATTACAAGATCATGCTGGCAAAACCAGCAACAGCACACACGCACACCACACACTCACACCTCACAGCAACAGAGAAACCAACCAAGCAAAACTAAATGAAGCACAAACTAAAAGAGATTGCTTGATCCGAAGGGGGCTCCATGACTTCTGCTGCACGAAGACGACGTCGAAGAAGTCCACATCAACAGACCTCCACCGCACCATCATCGCCACCACCACGACACGCCATTGGGGAAGGAACCTAGCAGGGTTTGGGACTCCAAAGGCGAGGGCTTGCAGCAACGCCTCCAAGAAGGTGGACGGCGTTCAAAACGTCGTCGTTGCCGGCACAGAAATGTCTCGCAAAGCTTTCGCCCAAGCCCCATGATACCAACCCTAGAATGACCTCGGAGAGATCAAAGGGCGATTCACAAGCCGCTACGAGGAGAACCTTCACCGGACGGCCACACCGGGGAAAGCAAGGTGGGTCGGAGAGGCGGAGTCCGGCCGTCTAGAAAAAAGGAGGGGTCTTCACAGCGATGCCTTCAACAAGGTAACTACACCGGAGGTGTTGTCATCGCCAGCAATGGACGCAGCCATTTCACGGCTTTCACCGAGACCCATCCAAAACCAAACGCCGGCCGCCGCCACGAGGACGCGAAGAAGACATCAAAGGACGCAGCCACCGGCCTACGAACCTCGAGGACACGGTGCACAAGCCCCAACTCATTGCACCGGAAAGAGCACGACAGAACGAAACCCAGCCCACGGGCAGGTCAGTTCGACCCGGTCCACCCAAGCCCAGATCGAGCCCCACTGCTCTGGATCTGGAGCCTCACGGCAAGCACCATGGAACCGGGGCAACTCCGGCAAAGGGGACCGGGCCTCTCCGGCAGGACCGCGCGGGTCTAATCTCGGAGAGGCAGCGTCGCCCGGCCCAGCCCAGCTCCAGCCCAACGGGCTTTGGATCTGGCAGCCTTCTGGCAGCCACCACGGGGCAGGCGCGCGGGGCCGACCGACGGAGAGGCGGCGCACGGGGCCGCCCACGGAGCGGCGCCCGGACTCGGCCGGCCGACCGCCGGAGAGGCGGAACACGCCCTCGGCCAGCCGCCCGACAGATCCACCGGATCTGGGAGGTCCCCGCACCCGAGCGGAGAGAGCTCCACGAGCGGCGCGGTGCGGCGGACACACGCACGCACGCATGGCGCACGGCGGAGGGAAGACGGCGCCGTGCACAGACGAGGATAGGCGGGAGGAACCATGGCGCACCATGGCGAGGACACACACACACTCACGCACGCAACACCACACCCACACACGCGAGGGAGCTCCCCGCCGCCGCCTTCAGCCGCAGCGCCGGCGGCGTCCTCAGGCGACGGCGGGGGGAGCGGGGGAGGGAGGAGGGAGCTCGGGGCGGCTAGGGTTTGGGTCGCCGCCCGTGTCGCCCTCGCGAGAGTTAGCTAGAGAGTCACACGGAGAATGAGCGTGTTAATTGGAATGGCTCATACACACCTTGACACGGTGCGACCGGGCTCGCTTTTTGGCAATGCAGATGCTTCTGCGAGCTAGGAAATGTGAAGATGACCATAGGAAAGACATCAATTAATGGCCGGAGCAGCAATCTCGACGTGCGTTAAATTTGGTTTTGCATGTGTAGATTATGGCTGAAAATCACACAAACCAACAGAAAGAAAACACGTCATCTCCTCTCTGCAGTCAATAGTATTTGCCGGCAACCCGGGGAAACAAATGGTTAATTCGACCTCAGGATGGTGACCAATCACAGGAGGAAGTTACACGACCAACTGTGATCAGTCAAACTAATTACCTCATGATACTCTGAAAACCCGGGTAGTTTCAGAAAGTTTTCTTCTACGTATGAGGTTTGACCCGTCATTTATGTACTCCCTCCGTTCCTAAATATAAAATATTTTAACATTTGTCCACATTTACATATATGTAGATGTATATAGACATATTTTAGTGTGTATGCACACTCATTTTAGTATGCACCTAGACAAAATGTTGAAGAGCTAAAACGTTTTATATATTGGAACGGAGGGAGCACGAGTTAATAGGATCTACGGCTAGTTCAACCGCAAGACTAAGCCAACATACAACACCGGGAATTCATGGGTCGCCCTAGATTATGGGATTGGCAACTATCCATGATATGTGTTTAAGTGTTTTCATCCCTCCGTCCCTAGTGAAACTGAACAGTTTCAGTGACCTAGCCATTGATTTGACTAACGAAACACGTGGTGTGTAATACGAGACTTGTATCATTCAAATTTGCATTCAAAAGTTTCTAATTATATATTTTTTATAAATCATTGTTTTACAAAAAAATTCAGTGATTTGCTTGATGAGAACCAAATCCAAGTGTAGTTGGAGCTGAACTGAGTATCTATGTGCATATGCCTGACGAAGTCATGTGATTTTATAAAACGGGAAATGCAACAAACCTAGCATGGGGAGTTTCCCAACGCCTCTAAAACAAGCTCTCTTTTTTTTTGACAGGATCCGATTTCATATAAAGGAAGCTCAGTACAAATTACAAGCAGGTCCCTCAGGAACCAGAGAAAACAAAGAAGACCCAGCAAAATGCACTAAACACCCCGAGCAACCTGAAAGACCACAACCGGATCCACCCCAACCCCAAAACCTAATCCTCACCGGAGCCGCCGTACCACCATTGCCAGGACAGCGAGCACCTCCACAAGTTGTAGTCGACTGCAAATCCGGCCGCCACTCCGCGACGGACACCTAGCTCGATGAACGCATACAGCCATAGTGCAAGCTTGTCGAAACCACCCTTCTTCCCGCCAGCTCCGCGACGATCAGGCCAGCCACCCAGAACGCCCACTCCCCGGTCAACCTCTTCCCTCGCCGCCACGGCCGGCCAAAGCAAGTTCACCGGAGAAAACCACCACCACCACAACCAAACATGGGACGGCAACAAAAGGCAGCGCTCAGTACCTGACGCCTCAGATCTCCACCGTGGAGCTCGAAGAAGCAGCAGGACCTCGCACCCCGACGACGCGTCCACCTCGTCATCAGGAAAGCCGCCACGCTCCCACATCGAGGCAGCCCTCTCCTCCTCCCCCTCGCCACCGAGGCCGGCCAGGAACAGGAGAGGAGACCCCAGATCTGGAGGCCAGAAGTACTTGAAGAAGAGGAAGGCCACGAACTCGCCTCCACGTATCTCCCACCTTGGGAGCTTGATGGAGATCAGATCCGCAGCGGCGTCGACGCCGTACTCGAGCGCCGGAGCAGCACACCTCCAAAAGGAAGAAGACGGGGCATCCGCCACCAAACTCCACATGGGAAAGACAGGAAAACCTAATCTAAACCCTACTCTACTCTGTACAGCCCGCGCTCCACTCTCTCCACCATGCCGGACGGCAGCGCCGCCGGTGAGGCGAGCCGAGCGAGCCGGGGAGCCCGAGGCGACTCTCAAGGAGGGGAGGAGAACGAGAGGATAAGGGAGAGGGGGATCTCAAGTACACTACAGGCCTTAAACAAATGCTAACCAACGATCCATGTAGAACTAAGATACAAATCTTTTGAATCCTTTAAAGAAAACATACCAGCTTGGAGTTCGAACTAACCAACGATCAGTATGCATAAAAGATATTAGAATGACAAAACAAATGCTACAGAACCATACAGTGACCTGCAACTTCTCATTTTAATGTCAAATTCACCAATAAAAGTGGCATCGTTGTCTTACACTAGTATGTGCGGATACTCATCCATTGCAATCATAACATATCGTTGTCCTTGGAGAAGCAGATCAGAAGGCGAAGGGCACACTCTATTTGACCTGAAGATATGAGAAAGTGACCACCGTACGTGTTGCTTCTTGGGATATAGTTCGAGCAGCGTGAGTCTCATCTGCATGCTCACTTGTATTTACATTGGGCTGCAAGAGTGGTTTCTAGACAGTTCGGCCTACGCGCGGATTCTGGTCACGAAAATTTGAATTTGGGAGGCCGGTGGGAATGCTGAGGTTTGAGAAGAAGAGGCGGTAGTCGAGCATAGCACCAGAACATTCTGTGGAGCGCGTCGGTGGGAAGGAGAAATATCAGCAGGTGGCAGCGCCACAGCCGAGGATGAGCACCGTGTAGCCGGCGGCGTACTTGTGGAGGTCGGAGTTGGAGAAGGAGGAGAGAGCGTAGGAGACGGCAATGACGAGCGGGAGGTGGTGGTGATTGTGGTGGGCGGGCGGCATTCTGCAGCAGTAAAGGGAGAAGGCATAAGAAGTCTTGGGGCACGAGCGGTGCCGCCGGCGTGCCAACGAAGGTCGGCATCGGAAGAGACATGGGATGGGGCAGAGGGGATGGCGAGACGGAGGGGGAGGTGGTGGTGATGCTGGGTGGGGCACTGATCCGGCAAAAGGACTCAAAGCGCCAGGAGATGCGCCGGCGGAGGGACGGCGCCGCCGACGTGCCCGTCGAGCCCAGCGTCGAGCCCGACGTGGGAGGAGACGGGGGAGGGGGCGGAGGGAATGGCGAGGATGAGGGGGAGGTAGAGGCGGTGTTGGGCGGTTGCACTGATTTGGAAGAGGAGGAGGCGAGAGAGGCACCGGCGGAGGGACGACGTCGGCGGCGTACCTGCCGATGTAGGGAGCGGAGGAGATGGGGAAGGGGGCGCAGGAGACGGCGAGGTGGGGCGTTGTGGTTGGAGGTGGAGTCGAGGGAGGAATGAGCGGCTCTGGTGGCGTACGTCACAGGCGGCGGCCACCGCGCATCGTCTCCGACGCTGCAGGCAGGCGGGCTGCTGGTTCTCACGGGCTCACGGTGATTCCCCATTCAGGAGGTTGGATGAGGTCAGGGAAGAGAAAGGAAGACAGGGGCTTATCTGAAAATCTGTAAAGGATGGTGGTGGGTGTCTTTTCGTAAAATTTCCGCAGACTGCTTCGCGTTCCTTAGATATAAATCGAACGGTCGAGATTGAAAGATGGCAGGCACACCATCATCACCAACTGTGGTTTTTATAGCAGTAGAGATGTTCGGTGAGAAAATAAAATTAATGGCATGTGGCAACCCACGGGTATTCCACCAATCCGATCGACGGCATGAGTTTTAGTTAGACTTTTAATCTGTCTCGTGAGGATGTTCATATTGTACTTGAATCCATGTTAACGAGATTGTCATGTTTAATTTTGCATTTGACTTTTTATTTGAGAAATAGATCGTTACATAAAAGATGCCAAACACATTGCTCACGAGCATATAAGATAATGAATCATATATAAAATAGATTATCCTGTGATTAGTACGATCGATACTTTTTCAAAACCAAGTAGAAACATATATATTCAATTTCTTAGCAAACCAAACTTTCAAGACACATTTGCCGATGTTTAAATTTATACTCTTTAAATTTATATAAATGTGCTTACCTAATCATACATGAGAAAAATGGTATATCTATTCATTAGAGCGTACACTTAAAATATCTCTACCATGATATAAAGGATATTAAAATGGACTCGCCCAGACACGCGCACATGCACAGATACAAATATATAAATACATATTATGTAGTTTATGATGTTATTAAAAAATAAGTCAAGGATAATCGTTTATACAACATACGGTTTAAATTTATCACAACACAATTTTTACTGATATATATGACAATTGTATAATAAAGAAATACATAATTAATATTAATTAGCAACATTTAAATATGATTAACTATGGAACTAATAGATATAAAAATATATCCGTTATGACTTTAATATGAGTAATTAAATCACAATAAGTATAAAAGTTTAGTATAAATATATTTATTTTAGTTCGCCCTTTGATCAAAATATGTTTGGATCGCCTTGGCGGCCACTGTGTCCGCCTGCCAAGGGTTCTTTATGACGGGACCAACCGGGAATGTCAATGTAAAGAGAACGCGTCCTTGCGCAATCACGTCCCGCTTGCCGCTCCCGCCCTCCAGTGGCGTTATTCTTGCCGGCAGATCTGCTTAAGAAGGCCCTCTTGACGAACATGTGTTCAAAGGTGCGACCTGGGCTGAGTGAGAAAAGACAAAGGTGAAGGAAAGAAAGGGAATTGAAGCGAGTGAACATATCACTCCATACGGGTGACTCCCCCTTGGCGGCGCAACAGAGTTTTGGAGGCGACAGTGTGCATGCTCCGGATGGCGGTGGTGTTGCATTCAACGAATGGAAGAGGCGATGTCAAAAACAAGCAAGGAGAAGACCCGTCCCACGGTCGAAAAATAATGCGTTGTTGGTCAAAGTTTGACGTGTTTGGCGGTGGTTCACGTGTAATGGAGAGAAGCTATCTACCGTTGGTGTACGAGTGGGGGAGGAAGAAGGCTCAGGGCTGGAGGAGGAAAAAAGGAGGGAGGACCGGGCAAACCTTCGAGAGTGTTCCTAACTCTAGCGACGGGGCCACAAAACTCCCGGCACGGCAAGAGAGACGAATGAAAGAACATCCGTTTGGATTTAAAATTTTCATAAAAAATCGGTCGGAGGCATCCATATTTTTTCTGCAGTGTACTGAAAGTTCATTCTATTTTTCTGCAGGTACCATATTTCTTCTAGTTGACTTAACTTAGCGTTTGAAAAGCTAATGGCAATCCCAATGCTTGATTTCACATCATTCCGCTCCAACGAGATTGCACCAAGATAAAAGTTGAATAAAGCGGGGATCATCATCATTGGCACCACACTGGAGCCCTTCAGTTGTAGTACTATCCACTATCCAGCGTTATTCAGCGTACACATGAATCATGCATATTGCATCAGTGCCGGTGGTTTGTTACCATTCGCATTTCGACATACTAAATGAGAAAAAAGTAGTGTGATCTATACATCGATCACATGAAAAACGTCGCATTCCCTGTCCCGAAAATGAAGTTTTAAGGATAAAGAGAAGTGTACAAAATGGTATTCCCGTTTTGCTACGTACAACGACATCAGAGTTTCAACTAAAACATGGGAATACCTACAAGTGTGTGCATTCTAAGAAAACAAAATTGAAGGGGCATGAGAACACTGCATCTTCCTTTTCAGTCGTAGTATAACAGTAGTAAAATCAAATCAAACAGAGTACAGTAGAGATCTACATCTACTCGACTTGGAGTAGATGTTAAAACCACGCATTGATATGATTTTGTTTTTGTTTTTCAATACATAAATTATTAAAATAATAGCATTCGTTGGATGCAAATTCGACGGTTATGATAGCCGATGAATACCAACAAGGTGTGGCATCGCCGCGTTGAGTGGTTTGTTATCATTAGCATTTCGACATACTCATTCCGTTATAATTTAATCTACATCTTGGAAAAATCAAAATTTGTAGTTAAACATTTATTAGTACTATTTAGTCTTAATTTATCACAGGAAACCATGCGTCTAAACTTCACCCAATGACACGCATACAATTTGATTAGCTCGATTGCTCGAATGTCAAGCTTGTGCTAAAAACCGTGCGTCTCCACTTTACTCTAGGGTAGGATGTAGATTAAATTCGGAACAAAATTTTGGGCCAGGATATAGACTTAATCTGAACAGAGGGAAACTTAAAAAGAGAAAAGGTAGTGTGATCCATGCATCGATCACACGGCAAAGGTTGCATGCTCTGCCCCGAAATAAAATAAAATAAATGCATGCCCAAAGTTTTATCCAAATATAAAGAGAAGTGTACAAAAAGGTATTCCTATTTTGCTGCGTACAACGACGTTAGATTTTCAACTAAAGCATGGGAACACCTACAAAATTAAGGGTGTGTTTGGTTTAGCTGTGGATTCCAAAAAAGCTGCTGTGAACTGTGAGCTGTGAAAAATCCGCTGTGAGATGAGAACTGTGGCAAAGCTGAAAGTCGTTTGGCTTAAACAACTGTGAAACTGTGAATTTTATGTGAATCATCTGTAGTACCCTAAGACCGTGGGAGAGCCGTCGGCCGGAATTTCTAGCGCCTCGCCGGTCCACCACGCCGGACCACCTTCGGCCACCTTGATATCGCCGGACCCTCGCCGGAATTGGTCAGAACTCACCGAAACCTGGCCGGAGATAGGGGAAGACACGTTGGATATTGCCGGAGTCGCGCCGGACCACCTCCAACCTCCTTGATATTGCCGGACCCTCATCGGAGTTGGTCGGAATTTGCCGGAACCTCGCCGGAGATAGGGGAAGACATGCTGGACCTAGCCGGAGTCACGTTGGAATGCTTCTGGCAACTTTGATATTGCCGGACCCTCGCCGGAGTTGGCCGGACCTCTCCGGAGATGGCCAAAACCTCGCCGGAAATCAGCAGAATCATCCCGAAACTTTTCGGGGCCTCGCCGGAGCTGCCTGGACTTCGCTGGAATGACAATTTTGGTACTTATTGTTTATTTCCGTAATGTGGAACAGTTATAAATAATATGAATATAAAGTGATGTCTCCATTTATTACAAAAGACTTACGTACGTACGTACGTACGTACATACATATTACAAGCAAGCAGCTTGATTGGATCGATCTCACGCTTCCTTTCCATGCACGTAGGCAATCTGCTGCTACCTTTCCATGAATGTATAAAAGAATATACCCTCTCAAATTATAGATAATAAGATAGAATGTGACGTCTCAAATTATTACAAAAGACTTTTGGATCACACAAAAGACATGGTTGACATGATAATGTCCTCTCTCAGCACAAGATATTCCTATTCCGCTCTTGCCGCAAGCAAAGCATCGGCTATCCTACTCCGAATATCGTTCATGGATTCCTCATTCTCCCCTTCTAGAACGTCATCCCCTTGTGTGTGTTGTGTTGCAGGTGCTGCTCCAGGTACATAATCCTCATCTTGATCGCACTTATCAAACTCCCTATCACGTAATTTGCTATCACGGATAAAATTGTGCAACGCAATGCAAGCAAGAATGATATGCTTCTGTGTACGAGGTGAGAAACTTGGCATGGCCTTCAATATACGCCATTTTTGCTTCAAGACACCGAAGGCACGCTCAATGACATTGCGAAGTGATGAATGTAAAAAATTGAATATCTCATACTTCCCTTGAGGTGGACGCCCACGGCGAAGACGGAACTCTGGTAGATGGTACGTACGATCCCTTTGAAAGGAGCAAGATATCCAATTCGGTTTGGATAACCGGAGTCAACAAGGTAGTACTTTCCTGAAAATAAACATGAAGTGAGGACAGGAAAATAACAATGACATTATTTGTAGCATAGATAATTATGTTATATATACCTTTAGGAGGTAGAGGGAATGAAGGGAAATTTGCTAATGCATGATGGAGGATCCTTGTGTCATGTGCAGATCCTGGCCAACCAGCTACCGCAAAGGTAAACCTCATGTCAAAGTCACATATGGCAAGCACATTCTGAGATGTATATCCATGCCGACATGTGTGGTTAACCACCTCCTCTGCAGGAACTGAACATGGGACATGTGATCCATCTATAGCACCAATAGCGCCTTTGAAGTGAGGCGTAAAAAGATCAGCAAGGTCAGCTAGAAATTGGAGTTTTTCTTGCCCTTCCATGCTTGCATCCATCTACACACATATAAATATGTCCAGGTTATATTCATGGGAGCAACATTCACGTAAACACTACTGATATAAGATTCATGCAACAATGTTCGCACGACAAAAATAAATGGTTTACATAGCAAGAAATAAATGGTTCACACAACAATACATAAATTGTTCACCCGAAATAAATGGTTCATACGGCAACAAATAAATGGTTCACACGACAAGACATAAATGGTTCACACGACAAGATATAAATTGTTCTCAATGCACGCTCTTCATCTCCTTCTCGTGCTCTCTCTGCAACAAATCCAACCGTCCTTGTTTTGTTTGAAGCAGGCCGAATATCTCCCTAAATTCGGGCTTCACGATCATCATAGTGGTTGTGTGCATCAAAGCAGTACCTTCTTCCACCCCACAATCTTTCACCATCTGCATAACATCAGCAATGCTAGGGACATTGCTGGTTGGAGCGGAAGTTGATGATGCGTCAACACTTGAGGATATCTTATCGGCAGCGGTTCCTATCTTCTGACATGTGTTCTTGTACAAACGAAAGAAGGGGCTCTTCTCATCTTTCTCTTCATTGACATCAGAGGATTCCTTGCGCTTTTTGTTTGCTTTTGGTTTCTTCAAAGTATCCAACTTTGCTTCAGTACTATTATCAGTTTTCTGTACCGCTGCCACATCCTCATCACTACATTCATCAGTGGATATATCTCCAGGACAGCTTGCAGTAGCCCCGGTTACATGTATCTTCTCAAACATGGCGTGCAGATCATCCAAATGCTTCGGTCCATGCTTCCTATACCTCATATGGTTGCATTTGATACCTTTCTCAGGATTGTTGCATCTCTGAAATTGAATGTATAAGTTAGCAAATGCAAAGATGAATACATAGTTGCTGGAAAAAAAATGCAGTGCCATTATTACCTGAATATGTTCATCCCACCATTCTTTAGAAGCATCAATAGTCTGCTTTGCATCATCCCATCCAAGTCCAGTAGCAGCATTTTTTAACTCCATAAACCATGTATATTCTTTCTTCATATTGTCCCATTTATTTTTCAGTTGAGTCTTTGTTAGCTTCTTTCCAGATTTTGCTTCAAACTTCTGTATAAGGTTTTTCCAACCAGCCGTATTGAAAAAACCTAAGGGTCTGTTCCCATCATTAATCTCTTGTTTGCAAATAGCAATGAAGTGCACCACGTTTGCCTCATCCCAGACAGCTTTCTCTTTCTCAGCCATACTTCAGCCAAGTAAAAGAGTTCAAAGACTTCGGTTAGATATTAACAATTTTGATAAAAAACATACCAGCACAAGCCCACAATGTAAAAACGATGTCCCTTTTATTAACAATTCACCACATTGCAAGAAGGGAAAATATGTACTTATCATACTGTCAGCGCTAGGCTACTCCAAATATAGCAAGGTGATCAACTAGTGCGATGATATGTGTTTATTGTTACTGTGCTAACAGATTTTTACGAACAACGCCTACTTTCCGACGGTACGCGACATAGAAAAGCTAGCTCGATTACACACCGATCGGGACGCACGTTCAAACAACAAGTCACCGAGACACCCTACGTACATACACCTACTACAAGCAAGCCGCTTGATTGGATCGATCTCCTTCTAGCTTTGCATGCACGTAGGTAACCTGCTGCTAGCTCTCCATGCATGTACGATGCAATCAACTGGGAATCACTAGTTTACCAACGCCCAACAGCCCAAGACCTTATCGAGAGAGAGAGAGCAGGATGGCGGAGGGGATCATCTACCTCTGGTCGAGGTGGAGGCAAAGCGGCGGCTCTGATCAAGACGGCGAGCGGTAGCGTCGAGGCGGCGGCAAAGCGGCGGCTAGAACCCTAGCCGCCCGTGTGTTCTTTTCAGATCGTGTTGGCTGATGGATAGAAAAGAGAAGAGCGGGGGTTGAGGGAAGAAAAACAAAACGAATCGGTACAACTTATCAATGGCAGCGTGGGTAATTAAAAGCGAATTTAGATTTCTAACGCGATGGAAGCTGGTCTTGGGCTGCTCTGGGATTTCGCTAGGAAAAGCAGCTGCGTTACGATAAGTTGGTACGGTAAAAAACTCCTTTGGTTCAGATTCTACGTTGTCACCGCAGAAGTTGGGTGCGGAGCCTGTTTTTGTATTCTGGACTTTTAAAAAAACGAACGAGCATGGAAAGACTGTAGCTTCTTTTTCAGTCGTAGTATAACAGTAGTAATCAAAATCAACAGAATAGTAGAGATCTACATCTACTTGACTCGGAGGCCCCGAGCACATCGGACAACCTTTATATAACTCCCGGCTCTGTCTTCCTCCAGCTCGCTCCTCCAACCTCAGTACCTCACGTACGGTAAACCCAACCTCCGAGCTCCTCGCAACTCTCATATCACACCCCCTGCGCGCGCGGGCATCCACCGGTTTGTGAGAAGCTAAGCTAAGCTAGTCAGGCAGCTAGCCAGGCTGGGCGCGCGGCACTGCCATGGGGAACGCTCTGGCCGGCAAGCGGCGCGTGGCGAAGGTGATGACGGTGGACGGCGCGACGTTCCGGTACAAGACGCCCGCTTTGGCCGGCGCGGCGCTGCGCGGCCACCCGGGCCACCAGCTCCTGGAGGCCGACGAGGTGCGGCGGCTCGGCGTCCGCGCGCGCCCGCTCGACCGCGACGCCGCGCTCAAGCCGGGGAAGCTCTACTTCCTGGTCCAGCTCCCGCGGGGTGGGCGCGGCGAGGACGACGAACACGACCTGCGCGCGCCGCGCAAGACGTGGTCCGGCGCGCTGCACGTGGGAGCCAGGGAGCGGCTGGAGAGCCTGATGCTGTCGCGGCGCACCGTGTCGGACGTGGCGTCCCTGATGCCCTCCTCTGTGCGGGCGGGGAAGGTGGGAGAGTCGATGGGGCGGACGTCGTCCGTGGAGGCCGGCGCGGACGGCGCGGTGCGGCTGCGGATGCGGCTGCCCAAGGCGGAGGTGGCGCGGCTGATGAAGGAGAGCAGGGACCCCGCCGAGGCCGCCGAGCGGATCATGCAGCTCTGCGTCGCCAGGGACCAGGGCGCCGCACCCGCGCCGAAGGCGCCGCCGGTCTCCGCGCTGTGCAGCACCAACAGGACGGCCATGAAGAAAGAGGTGAGCATCCTCCCACCCCGTGACGACCTTTCGTGCTTGGACAGGGTTCGTTCGCCATGTTACTCTACTGCATTTCTTTTAATTTCCAAATTCGTTGCTGAGATGATGATAACAATTTGGCACCATGCTAACGAACTCCCGAGCTCTGCCTATCCCGATTAGGCTGCCATCACGCTCACGGGGAAATCCAAATCACCAGTCGGTCCACCACCGGATCTGATGTGGTGCAGCCCAATTCCACCCCTCTCTTCCAAGTTCCAACAGAAAAGGCTGCACACAAATATTGCCACAACCCAGAAGCTACCAAGAACAAGCAGACCATAGAGACCACAAGTAGCAGCAATGTGCTAACAAGTCTATGTCCAGATTCCTTTTTTCTTAACAAGGAAACGAAATCACCAGCGGAAATGGATCATGCTCCACTCCACAGATGTTTTTCCTAGACGGGTTCTTTGTTCTTAGCTTGATTTGGGGTGTGAATGAATGATCCGTGGCAACTTCGCGTGCGCCATCGGTATGCACGCTGCGGGGCCTTTCTCTTTCCAAGCCCTTTTTGACCTCCTCCTCTCCTGCTCCATCGATCCACAGCTGGTTTTTTTTTTGAGGATACGTACTTATACATTAGATCAAAGTCAAAGCACAGTACAGAGTACGTACATACAGGACTGAAATACCCAGACGGATACGTAGATCCGTACACATAGCAGAAAGACCCCAAACAAGCAAAATATTACAACGAAGTCCCTGGGGAAAATCCGCACCACCAGATCCAACCCACCTCCCATCTCCGGCGCCGGCGCACCGAGCAGCAAGAGAGAACGAGGCGGAGACCAACCCAGCCGAGGTAGAAGCGGCTCCATCGCCGACGAGCGGCTTTTTGAACCCTGAGAAGAGGAGCACCAACGGCGCCCGCATGTCGCTGTGGCTCGCGAGTCGGGGATCTTCCCCAAGCCCATCTTCCACCTCCAGAACCGACGCACCCCATCGACGGCGTCGAGATCGGCACCAGCTCTGCCTTCCACAAGCCGCACCCCAAGCATGGACCGCGGCATCCATCCGGCAACCGCAGCTCCTGCATAGCTTCCCCCATCTTCCCGGCGGCGCTGGGGAAGACGCCGCCGTGACGCAGACGAAGAGGCGGAACAAAAGCCCAACGACGAGATCCCCGCCGACGCCCCGGCGATCTCGTCCAGGCAACCTAGCTCCCAACCTTCCCGGCATCGCACCGCGGCGACGACGGAAAAATCCAAGCAAAACTAACAGACTAGCTAATAAAACGTAGCTGTACACAGATCCGGCCGGCGATTCGGACCCCCTCCCCTCTCCGACGGCGCCGGGGCCGACGGAGAAGAGGAGGACGGCCGAATCACCGGCGGAAACGCGGCGTCGCCCTCTCTTCACCTCTGGAACTGTAGCAGGGGGAGGAGAAAGCGAAACGAACTTTCAAGTTCGATCCACAGCTGGTTGAAGCTTCTTCTTCTTCCTCCTCTGTCCCATCATTCTTTCCACCTCCACCGGATCCATCGGAGAGCATCTCCATCTGTGCCCCCGTGGCTTCACAGCGCACGGCACGTGTCCCGGCAGCCATGTGAGCGTGAGGCGAGGGGGCAGAAAAGATTCCTGCCGGGGCTTTTTTGTTTAGTGCGCTAACCACGCGAGCAGTACTGGTGATTCGTGAATAGTACTAGCTGATTTCGTCTCTACGTGTCTCCATTTGGAAGGTCTTCAGTAGCTCCCAGTCCTATTAGGTTTCTGCGGAGCCATGAATTTCCAGTCGGTTGGCTGTTATAGCATCTCTAGTCGGATCCCTCAAATCCGCCCCCCAAACTGTCCGCGGACAATGACCGGGCACACCCTAAAAACATGTTGCTACAACCACACGCAGGGGCGGAGCTAGAAAAAAACAACCCTGGTGCACAACTTCAACATGTACATGATAATTTTTGCAAGTAAAAGATACTAGATAGAAACAAAGGCGGTCGATATTGGCAAAATAGCAATATTACCTTTGAATCATCATTTTTTTTGCAAACTAAAAAGTAAATTTATTTGATTTCGACTTGGTCTATAGCTACATTTGGCAATGAAGTGGATTATGATAATCTTGTATTCCCAATAAATTTTGACATTTTATTGTTCAACTCGCCTTTTCTCCTTTTGTCGCTATGTTTACTACCATTTAAAAAAAAACTATTTTTACTACAAATTTCTGAAATTCAGTGCAACAAAAATTGGAAAGTGAATTGGCCCCCACTCAAAAATTGAAACTTCAATAGAATTTGTTTATATTTTAAATAAAAATATTCAAATTATATGAAATTATACAAGAAATGCCCCCGGTCACCTCGTGTGCCCCCTCTCAATATCTTGTCTGGGTTCGCCCCTGCATGAAGTTATGAACATGCGAGTTTGCTTTTCCTATGAGGAAACACCCATTGATGATAAAGCTTTGTAGACCAACGCACATTGATTGCTACAGGTTTTCCTTTTTTGAGAACAATGATGCAGATAAATCGTTTTTTGGGAAATCACTTCGGTGGACAGAAAAAAAAAACAGATCGGTGGATTTGTTATTGTTGTTGATTCAAGGTTCTATACATCTCATGGGCCATGCACACCAGCCCATGTTCAAGAGGCAGACATATCAGCATCTTGCTGATCACATCTTGCCTAGCTGGATGAATCGTTTCCTGGCTAGAGCCTTTCAGGCGTGAATTTTGATGACCCTGGTGCACTCATCGTAACCTATCCTGGTGCACCTACTAATATATAAACCCAATCGCGACTAATTTTTCGTTCGACCCTGGTGCCTGTGCACCAGGTAGGGACTACCTAGCTCCGCCCCTGACCACACGCCTCTAATTTAAGATACCAAATTACTACAAAAGCATGCAACGCGCATACGAGTTGCTACTTAATCCTACGTGCAGTTCATGCGATCGGATAGCCACCTAGCCTAGTCTACTCATCGTCGGACAGGACGATGACCGTTGCCGCGCCGACGCCGGAGCCGGAGCCGCCCTGTGCCACAGCTGGAGGAGGGTCCGGAGAAGACCCCTGCTCGTCGGAGTCGGTGTAGAAGGAGCCAGATCCGGAAGATTCTGGCACGTAGATGCAGCCTTCACGGAACGCCTCCTCCGCCTGCTTCTGCTTCTCGACGAAGCCGACCCTGTTCTTCATCTGCCCGACGAAGATGCGGTCCGTGGCCTCGGCCTTGAGCTGCTCCTCGGCCAAACGGTGCTCCGCCGTCACCCTTGCGCGCTCCTCCGTCCGAACCCGTGTGGCCTCGTCCTCCGCCCGCATCCTTGCCAGCTCCGCCTCCGCCTGCTGATTCCACTCCTCCGCCATCGCGTCCGACTGCGCCCGATTCGATTCGCGCATCTGCCGGAGATACTCCGAACCCGTCATTTCGACGATGTCGGAGCCCTCGCGGAGGATGCCGTAGCCGACGTCTGTCCCCTCCGCCGCCAACACTTCTGCGGACACACGCGATTCCGCGGCCTCCGCTTCGCGGCGGAGCTGCGCCCACTTCTCCGCCGTCAGCTTGGCGCATGTGGTGGGGAGACGGCGAGGCATGATGGATGAGGTGGAGGAGGAAACTCGGCACCGGTGGATGTGGAGGAGGAGAAGAGAGCGGCGGCGACGGAAGTGCGGTGCGGAGTTTAGGGTTTGCTCCGGCCCCTCCACTTATAGTCGGAGGTGGCCGGTACGCCATGAATGCCGGCCGGTGCGCCATGAATGCCGGGTGCCAGTCAAGCTAGCTTATCCGCTCCGCCAGGCGGTCAAAGCGTGGATCCGCACTGTCAGCGACTACGGGGCGGACGCGTCCGGGCTGCCCCAAACCTGCCCCAGATATGGGCTGGGTTTGGGGTGTAACGGATCGCCCGGTCGTTTCGGGAGGTTATGGGGGCCTCCGTTGGGTGGCAGTTTTCGGCCTAACCCCTGTCCGGGCGGACCGCTCGGGCGTTTGGGGCCGATTTGGGGGAGCCGGTTAGAGATGCTCTTAGTCCTGCTGACCAAACTTAACTTATTGGTAATACTAATACTCGCGTCGTAGTACGTAAGTCGTTAGGCCAAGTGGTTGTTAAATTAGTCCTGAATCCGGGCAACAATCATGAGCCCGTTGCTTTTTCCCTTTTGGGTACTGTACGAGACAAAGGGAGTTCATAGTGATTCCCAGTCATTGCTTCGCTTTCAAAGAAAGCGCTCGATCGATTGTCAAACCTTGCCAAATGCCATAGAATTCTACTACCCCTCCATTTCTAAATATAAGATAATTTAGCTTTTTTAGATTCTCACGTATCTAGACATGTTTTAGCCCGCATCTAGACCACATTTGAAATAACTAAAACATTTTATATTTAGGGTATATCACAGGATCGATCGATAAGAAAAAGAAAAAAAAAAGGGAACGTATACATTCCTTCCCATGCTTGTTTCAGA
Source organism: Poa pratensis (assembly GCA_947311845.1). NCBI lineage: Eukaryota > Viridiplantae > Streptophyta > Magnoliopsida > Poales > Poaceae > Poa > Poa pratensis. The sequence continues at coordinate 24,501,171 of CAMZMU010000096.1, forward strand.
AATTCAGTGTACATCGTATCAAGTGTTTAACATCGTCTTGCTGTTTTTCCTGCAGAAGCGGACGAGGTTCATGGCCGTGCCCGACGAGATCATCGAATGACGAAACGGGACAGCGTTTCATCGCGCGCACTCTGTGTTCTGTTTTTGGCGAAAATTGCTGGGTTTGGAATACGAGAAGCTGCTGAGATATACGCATGGCTTCCTACCTGTCCCCGGCAATTTCTGAACTTTCGGAACTATAGGATATGCCCACGGTCTCTTCCTCACTCCTTTCTGAACTATAGGGTACTGTAGTAGTAGCAAAGCTAGAAGAAAAGCAAAAAAAAACTAGAAGAAAAGAATGTACTTAATCAGTTCGTGTAAATATTCCGCTGTTTAATCAATCAGTGCGTGCATGTCGCCCTCCCTTGCTAGCATCGCCCTGAATCAGTCGTGTGTCTGATTGCCTGGCTACCAATCTGCGCCCAATTCTGACCGGTGATTTCCTACGAGCTTTAACAGCGACGTCCACGAGCGTCCGCCGCCGCCTATCACTGCAGCCATGTGAATGCGAACGGCGAGGCCGGCTGCGCCTGGCGTTTACCCGGCGCCGTTTCCCGTTGTCGCTGCCTCTGCTTTTGATCGACCGCAAATTCGCAATCTTTTTGGAAAGGAACTGCTGCGTCGGCCGGCGTACCTTCGGCAGTGAGCTCGACAGTTACGGATAAGAGGAGGCTTAGTAGCTTGTCGCTTATAAAGTTTCGACAGTAACTGTTGCGTCGGCGTGCCTTCGTGATCCTAGAGAAAAAGCGGCGGAGCAGCGGCGCCGTGCGAAGGAAAATGGACAGATTTCATATGAGGCTAGCGGTCCACTTGTATACCGTACTTCGAACTAAATCTGTCAGGTTTCATTAGCAAACGGAACAAACCGACAGTTAAACTAGACCGGAAATCTTGATCTTATTCTACTGACTGCTAATTGAATGAAGACGGTGAAACAATCAACAGATGTCATTTGACTTCCAGCCTTCCAGGAACTCACGCAAATTTCAAATGAACAGCAATTCAACAGTGATGTCCGGTCTTTTTCTAGGCATGGATCATGAGTTGTCAACACTATAGGGAGAAAATTTTATCATGGGAAAATAGGTATTATATACTACAAGCACAGTAATTTGGAGTTTTGGAGAAGTACAATAAATTTTGGAGAAGTACACTTACGCTATCTTTGTCTAGACATTTTACTTTACTCACTTTATTTCACAGGTATCAAATAGTTAAGGACATAGGGTGTGCACTTCATTATCTTCATCACGAATGCTATTTACCCATTTTGCACAGAAATATCATGCCAAGCAACATACTGCTTGATTACGATTTCAACGCCAAGCTCTCTGGCTTCAGGCTATCAAAAAGAGATAACTGCACCAGCGGTCCCAATTTTTTTCCCGCGCCTTCACATTAGTCCCTATTCTTTAAAATTGCACGTTTTGGTCCCAATTGTTTCGAAAGTGTGTCACACGAGGTTCTAAACTCGTCTGACAACCGTTGACCGCTGCCACGTCGGCTGGTGGTTGGGATTTATGCAAATGAACCCTTATAAGTAGGTGTCTTCTATTTCCCCAGCCCCCAGTTCTTCTCCCCACCTCTCTACTCTCTCCCGACTGCTGGGAAGCGTGCGAGGAGGAATTTGTCGCGTCGACGCCGACGCGGGAGTAGGCGGCGAGGGACTAGTCGGAGCTGCCACGCGACGCGCTCTGCTGTCCATGCTCCACAGGCTGGACGCGCTCGAGCTCTCGTGTGGCGCTGCGAGCCGTGCCCGTTGGCCGTACCTCCACCGCGCGCAGCCGATTCTCGGGCGCGCCACTGCAGAGCGCGTAAAGGGCCGTGGCGGCGTCCTGGTTCCCGCACGGAGCTAGGGTAGGCGGAACAACGCTCCGTTCTCCGGACTCAGTGGCGGTGCCCCATCCCGCCTGCCTCGCCCTCGCCGGACTCTCCCTCCTCGAGGAGATGTACACCGGGGAGCCTGCAATCGCGAGAGATACAGCCGGAGCGGGCAGAGAAACTTCCTACGCGTGAGCGACCGTGGCGACGTCATTCCGACGCACCTGCCATGGCCGCCCAAGGTCTCCTTCTATGCGGTCGCTGAGTCGCTCCCGACCTCCGCTGGTGCCCTGGACCACCTCCCCCGAGCTGGTAAGCTGGCCGAGCAGCGGAGCGGCGCCGGCGCGGGCCTCCCGTGCCTCCCCTGCGTGTACATCTCCTCCACTCACTGCTCTACCTGGATGACGTCGCCACGGTCGCTCACGCGTAGGAAGTTTCTCTGCCCGTTCCGGCTGTATCTCTCGCGATTGCAGGCTCCCCGGTGTACATCTCCTCGAGGAGGGAGAGTCCGGCGAGGGCGAGGCAGGCGGGATGGGGCACCGCCACTGAGTCCGGAGAACGGAGCGTTGTTCCGCCTACCCTAGCTCCGTGCGGGAACCAGGACGCCGCCACGGCCCTTTACGCGCTCTGAAGTGGCGCGCCCGAGAATCGGCTGCGCGCGGTGGAGGTACGGCCAACGGGCACGGCTCGCAGCGCCACACGAGAGCTCGAGCGCGTCCAGCCTGTGGAGCATGGACAGCAGAGCGCATCGCGTGGCAGCTCCGACCAGTCCCTCGCCGCCTACTCCCGCGTCGGCGTCGGCGCGACAAATTCCTCCTTGCACGCTTCCCAGCAGTCGGGAGAGAGCAGAGAGGTGGGGAGAAGAACTGGGGGCTGGGGAAATAGAAGACACCTACTTATAAGGGTTCATTTGCATAAATCCCAACCACCAGCCGACGTGGCAGCGGTCAACGGTTGTCAGACGAGTTTAGGACCTCGCGTGACACACTTTCGAAACAATTGGGACCTAAACGTGCAATTTTAAAGAATAAGGACTAATGTGAAGGCGCGGGAAAAGAATTGGGACCGCTGGTGCAGTTATCTCAACTATCAAAAATCACCAGCCAAAACAACACCACAGCGGAGACAACTGGTACGGGAAAATGAGCTACATGGATCCGCAATTTATGAAACATGGGGAAGTCGAGTTCAACTGTAAGACCGACGTCTACAGCTTTGGAATCGTCATACTAGAGATTGCATGCACAGGCAAGTCCAGAGAAGAAGTCCGGGAGCTGTATCGGCGCAGAGCTGCAGAACCCGAGGTGATGGAGGATGCCGCTGACCCCAAGTTAGGTGGTGACTTCGACCGGATGGAGCTGGAGCGTGTGATTGTCCTGGGCCTCAGGTGCTCTCACCGAGACAGTGAACAACGTCCTTCCATGGTTGATGCAATGAAGTTCCTGATGGAAGGCATAGAGTTGCCTGCACTGGCACTATAAGATCTGACCAGCAGGCACTTATGCCACCTAGCTCTTCATGTTAGCTAACCTGACCAACGCCATTCATTTCATGGGTCGCTAATTATTCAAGCTTGCATGTTTACTCGTATGCATGAAACTCTCGCTGGATTATGGATTGCACGTTTTCTTCTTCAGTTTACCACTGTATTTCGGATATTCATTGATATGCTGTTTACAGAAGTGTTAACAGCCTTAATTGTACAATGTTTACCTCCACTAGGAGAGTCCAGAAATGTAGACTATCTGCCCGATGCAAGGGCGGTAGTGATTGTTCGTGTAAAAGGAAATTCTCATAAGTATGTAATTATGTGTTGAGATTTATTTGAACTGTCTTTAGAAAATGTACTGGAGATGATGTCGTCGTTACAGCATTACAGGGACGATACATATTTTCCAGATGGATTGTCAGCGCCACACAGATTGGAAGCTGATGAGAGTTGCAATCTAAACGTCATGCTCCTGGATTGTGGGTCTTCAACGTAGTTAACGAATAACAAAAAGCTAATCTCCATATACATATCAGTTTCAGAGTCATAAATTGATCTAAAAGTCTAGACTCCGGGGGTGAACTTGTTCCCTGCACCACGAGTATCCTCGTCCTCTTGAGCTGGACAAGTGCAAAGCATGGTGACAGACTCTGTACTCCGTGTTTTTACACGAGCGAGCAAGATGCATGTCGGTGCTCGGCGCTTATCCGCCTTGCCACCGCGCGAGCAGGAGCAACGATCGATGACTTGACGATTTAGTTGTTTACTTGCTTTCCTCATATATACAAGTGTTGTGGAGAAGTGCGAATCTCGCCGATAATTTATCAAATTTCACGCTTCTCCACAATACCTATTGCTTACCTGCATCATCGTACGACAGGAAAAACGTGCACGCTGTGGACTCTGAACTCCGAAACTCTGAAAGCCCATGAGTAAGCCCACTGAGACACAGCCCAGTACGTATGAAGTCCATAGTTACGATCCCTTTGCTCTCTTCGTCTCGTCGTGTCTCTCCTCCGACTGAAATACACACATACTTTCCCCAAAATCCTGCCTACATTCTAAGTCCGCGCCGGCGGCCGGTGGTCGATGCAGGTCAGGCTGCAGGCTCGGCGGCGCCACACACCTTGCCCATCGGCAAGCCAGTTCAATGGCGCTCGGCGGCATTGGCGAGCTAGCACATCGGTGCTCAGTGCTGAATCGGGGTTGCAATAAATTATGTGTTAAGTGTGTCAATGTCGTATCGTATCCGTGTGATGATTATTTTGACATTACAGGAAACAGTTATTGATGGAATCATGTGATCGCAACAATACACACAGCACCATCCGTCATAGGATCAACAAAGGAATTAACCGACCATCTATGGAACCATAGAGGCCATAGCACAATACTAGAACTAAGGTATCAGCGAGGTGATTTTTGCAGTAAACCAAGGGGTAAGAGGATCTTCGCCAATCTTTGAGTCAATCTTGAATCCATCAGATTGGGGGACAGAAGAGTAACCAGAACTCGAAAACTCCTAGGAGAGCTCGGGCTCGCTTGGTCTTGCCATTTGCACTACGGCAACCACCCAGAGCATTGATTGAGCTATATAACAGGAGATGTGTACCTGGACAATGTGATCGTATGAAATACATGTACCAGACTGAGTTAGGTGGAGCGGTCTTGTATTTAATGTAGTAAGACTAGTGTGGTGTGAGGCTTCCCCCGCACGGCTCAGGTAAAAACGTGTACCGGCATGGATGTAAAAACTTTGCACCTGTAAGAGCATCTCCAAGCGGAGGCCCCAAACCCACCCCAAACGTCCGGGCGGACAGCCCGGACTCGTTTTGGCCCAAAAACCGCGACCCAACGACGGCCCTCAAAGCCACCCCAAACGTCCGGGCTGTCCGGCACACCCCAAACCCAGCCCATATGTAGGAAGGGTTTGTGGGCGTCCGGACGCGCCCGGACGCGGCCCAACAATACCCCACATATATTCGAAAATTCCCCACCCCGGTCGGAACCCTAGCTCTCACTCTCCTCCGATCCCCTTTCCACTCAACTCTTCTCCGACCACATCTTGCCAATGGCGGGCTCCGGCAGCGAATCCGCCACCGAGCTGTACTGGCATGCGTTCGCGGAGGCGGAGGAGGAGGAGATTGGGAGCTACGTCGGGCCGGATGCCGCCGCGCCGTCTTCGGCGGCTCTGTTCAACGCCGCTGGCAGTTCCGCCGCCGCCCCCGCCGCCGCCCCATCCGACGAAGCAATGGAGGTGCTTCCGCAGGTTTGCCTCCCAATCTCCTCCTTCGCTTCCGATTGGAATGCCCACATTATAGGAATGAGTAGGATGATTAGGAATTTGATGCCCGATGCACTCCGTAGTACTCCGTCGGCGACGATAGGTTGCTGTGCAATGCGTGGTTGTCCACCCCGTCGGATCCTCTGACCGGAAGACACCACCGTGGTACGTTCTGGGAGCGGATCGGTCAAGTGTTCAATGCAAACTCGGAAGTGTTCCGCAATGAGGGCTCCATCCGCCATAGATGGGGCACCATAGTGGCAGAAATCAACAAGTTCTCCGGATGCTTTGCTCAAATGGGTTCCGTAAGTTCTATTGTTAAATTTTTTACAATGTTGGATCCATTAGCACCGATTCATGGAGTGTCTATTTTATTTTTATAGATAGACGAAGCCGTCATGCTGTACAACGCACTTGGGGGGAAGCCGGAGACGACGGAGTGGAAGTTCGGCCATTGTTGGGACATGTTAAAGGATAGCCCTTTCGTGGACTACACGCCGAATGAGGAGAGGAAGGACATGATCCGCCGAGTGGAGACCCAAGCTCGACAGGCACGCCGTGCTCGGCAAAGGGAACGCGAAGCACACGAACGTGAGGAGGCCGCCGCTGCCGACCGGGAATGGCAACGTGCATCCGTCGCCGCTCACGCACGGGAGCTGGAGCGTGAAGCGGGAGCCCGCCGTTGCCTTCGCCGTCGCCAAAGGCGTGAAGCTGAACGTGCGGCGGCCGCCGCCCGGGGTCCTGTTTGAGCGCGCCTCCGATTTGATTTATGAATGTTTGAACTATGTTTGTGAATGTTTGAACCATATGATGTTTGAACTATGTTGATCATTTGATCATTTGATCTACGTGCATGTCCAATATGGGTTTGGGGGAGATTTTTTGAGGGTTATGGTTGTAGGACACCGTTTTTGGGGGCTGTCCGGTCACCGTGCCCGGACGCGTCCGGTCGCAGTTTGGGGGCCGGATTTGGGGCCTCCGCTTGGAGATGCTCTAACTCCCAACAACCAACCATCCACCAACAAGCCACAGCTCACGGTTAATCCATTACTTTGTCATTCTTCTGAACGAAAATCCAAAGGGCAGTGTTCATTTTGATTACATACTCACTGCTTTCATATTACACCTTGCCAACTTAAATGTCCGTACAGTAAGTGTGCTGGTTTTTCAGTAACATGTCCACAACATAAATGGCTAGGAAGATTTAGATTTTTGTGAAAAAAAATCGCACACACCCGAGATATTCATCTATTCGAAAAACATGTATACGTACTGTTTTTCTTTTTTCTGCTTCATAGCTCCATCAAGGAAAAGTTTATTGACTACGGATAAAATATCTGTAAAGATAATGATCATCACGAACCCCGAGGCGATCAACGCCGATGACGAGCACAATCACTAGGCGATGTCAATATAGGTCGAATTGAGGCTTAATCTTCTCGGTGGAACCCCTAGTTTCATGGTTGCAAAGTAGGTTCACATGCCCTTCAAATAATTTAGAGGACATTTAAAATTGTTTGCATAAAGTCTCTGTTATGTTCAACAAATTTTTTCTATGTTACCAAAATGTGCATGGTCCAAAATAATATGTTTAGGGAGTCAATATTTTTTCAGTTACTTCTTCACGAAAAGGTCCTACAGAAAGTTACGTTGGTTCTTACATATTCTACTGGGGTGGGGAGCAAATAAATTGGTCCAAGGAACAATACGTGGGGTTCAAAACAAACACTGTCATACAATATCAAAGAGAATCACATCTCAAATATTTTTTGATTCATGGATTTCCCTAACTGCTAAGTAAAACATCAAGAGGCATATAATATATGCCAGGGATGGGGGTCTGGGGGGAAATCAATGCATTTTTCAAAGGAGTACGGCACACAATCAAGATAGAATTGCTGCAATTACATTTGCAGACATAGTGCCCCAGCCGCGCACAGCCGCGGTAAAAAAAATGCATTTAAGACGGTATGTCCTGCCCGGCTCCTGCCCCACGGTTGCAACTAAATGCAACCTCATTAACCTGGCACAAACCTGAGAACTTGCCTGTGGCAAGATGGTTAGGTGGATGGTTGTACCCCTAGCCCACCAGAGTTCAAACCCCAGGTTTGACGCTGGTGTTTCTCATTTAAGGCGGAATATTCTTCAGTGGGAGGCGACGTTCCCGTCGACAGCGAGGCGCCCGTGGTGACTTCGTCAATCTCAAGACTCGACCCGCCGGCTCAGTCTCTCGGAGGTGCTCATAGGGGTAGGGTGTGCGTGCGTGCGTTCATAGGGGTGAGTGTGTGCGCGTGTATATGAGCGCTTGCGTTGTACTGTGTTTCGCAAAAAAAAAAAAAAAAAAAAAAAAAAACCTGGCACAAACCTACTCCGTACAGGTACCGTATACCATACATGTACGAGTCGCATGCAGATTTTCCTGTACCTGCTCACCTCCGCGGGCCATACCTCCCATCCATTGCCAGCGCGACACGTCATCCAAGATCAAGCGAGCTCGGGTGCACAAAATCCGCGTCCAACCAGAACTCGTCATTATACTCCACTATCCTAAAGCTTGTGGGTTTCTCGCGCGCTCAGCCATCGTCGCCTTTTCAGCCTCTCGTTAAGTGACGCGTGGAGTTGCAGCCGTCTAAATTGACCGTGTACCAATTTTCATATGCCACTGCTTAATGGGGTCCTGCCTTAGCCGTACGTCAACTTGCGTCATCTTTTTTCTTTTTATAGTGCCTTCCGGTTGCCCTGTTCTGTGTTCTACCCTATTGTCTCGGTTCTCGTCGGTTGTGTTACCGGTTGTTGTATTGTTTGTCCTCCGACCCTCCCGGTAGCCAAAGCTCTGGCCGGTCACGCTATTGATTAGTCTTTTTTCTTCCCGTAGCATTCAATCTGGTGACAGTAGTAGTATCTTTCGTTTGGCTGTTTCCTTTTGCCTCTTCCTCTTATTAATTTGGTGGACCCACCCCAATCAATGAGCACAGTCCTTACCCATACCTGTATCTTGCTCTCGTTTCTTTCTTTTCTCACAAACTAGGAGAGGATGCGGCCGGAGAGAAGAGGAGCGGCCAGGACGGACGGCAACCATGACACTCACACGAGTTGCCAAGGTGTGCTCGATATCAGCTTCCGAGAGCCCTCCACCCACACTCATGGTTGGGTTTTCGGCATCCAGCGGCGGGATGCCGGATGCTGGCGGCGCCTCTGCGGTTTGCGGCGAGAGGAGCACTAGGTGACAACCTACCCCTTCCCCACTGAACCTTCTCTCGCTCACCGTTCATCGTGCGTACCCTACATCACCTTCTCTCTCACGCTCTCCTTTCATAGGTTGGAGGTTGCGAACGGTTGGAGCGGCAACACGGTCATCGGAGCAAGACGGGTCCGAGCAGCGTCGACGTCCGGCGAGTGAGACACCTCAAGGAGAAGTCTGACTTACAGCTGTCTCCTCCCCTCTGTTTTCTCTCTCTTCTCTCTCATCCAACAGCAGGTGCAACAAGGATGAAGACGACTGCATCCCAGGTGGTGGCGAGAGCGGGGCGGCGGACGAGGATGGAGACGATAACCTCGACCTCCAATGTCAGATTTTTTTTCTTTCATAGGCTGTTCGTTTTCTGTTCATGTTCTTCCTATGATTTGAGGATTTTTCTTTCGTGAACAAGTTATTTCTGTACCCACCCACGGGTGGCGGCGCTCCCAGTTCTACTCCTTCGCCGGCTTTGTTGTTCCCAACGCCTCCACCAGCGTGCCGGAGGTCTTCTGCAGTAACGCCGGCGTGCTGGTCCGTGCACGTGGACGTGAATTGCGCTGACGCCCTCTCGCTGCAGCTGGTCCGGTTTGTTCTACCTCTTCTTTTGATTCCTTGCGCATCCTTCCTTTCTCTCCTTGGTTTACTTCTGTTTGCTTCTTCGTCTCTTAGGGTTGCATCATTTGATCTGATTCTTGGTGTTGCAGAACTTCTTTGTATAACAATGTGTGTGTTCTGTTCTCTGCAAGTGTTAGTATGAGTGCATGTGATGTTTCTGGTCACTGGCGAGGCCATCCTCCTTCCACGTCGCGTCCTCCGGCTGTGCGTCGACATCGTGGCCTGCAGGATGTTGGTGCTCCACCAGCTGCTGGCCGTGTTCGTTCTCCTCTTTCTATGCGTCGAGGGCTGGGTAGGTCTTCACGCCTTGGCTGCTGCCGCTCCGGCCGATCTACGGCTTATGATTCTCCGTCTCCACCGGCAATACATTCTGATGTCCCTGGTTTTTCGATTGCTCTGCATCTGTTGCGCACTCCGGTGAACCGTTGCGGCTTCATCTGCTGGTTATCCAGCTGCTGCTTTGCCTCTGTCCTTGAATACACCTACCTGAAGGTGTCAATTGAATTCAAGGTGCCCTGGTCTCCTGTTCTGACCGGTGGATGGGAAGAGCTCGCAACAGATCGGAAGAGGTCACAACCTCGGTCAGCAATGCACTACTATAAAGGGTTGTTGATTGTATTTTTGCACATATTACCTTGTGGTGTATCGTTTGGATGCTGCATGTTGCAGAGCTAATGTCTATCATGAAGTCTATCTCTACTTCTCTGTCTTATGATCATATATATTTCCTGGAGAACCCGAGACAACCAGCAACTCAAAGAATATTGTGCCGTAGTTCCAACTTAATTCATCCTATTCTGCAGTACCTAAGAATGTAGCAGTACCTAAGAATGTCCTTGCATTAGTTCATATTAGTTCTCAGCTGATGTCAGTTTATATGCTTGTTTGCTTGAATTAAGAACATGTTTTATTATTCTGCAGCTGGAGGTGGATCTTTAGTCAATGGCGAGGGCACAAGACAACCCTCACAAACACAACTGGCTGAAGTACCCATATGATTATACAGTGAGTATCATCATAGATGTTCTACTTCCAAAAGGAAATCTACACATACGTTCCTGCCATTTTATATGTACAAGAGACTGCATTTTTCTTCTTCTTTATGCTCTATAAGTCGTTTCTGTGTTTGCCTCTGCTACAATTATACCATGCTGATCTTATAGGCTTTAGTAAAGAAAATCAGTTAAATTGTTGTTTCTGCCTTGGCTCTAATGAGGCACAGGTACCCAGCCTAGCATTTGTAGTAGCTATACATGATGCTGAAACTGTACATTTCCTTGGTCTGTAGCAGCACTTTGGATCATGTTCGGTATGCTGTAGCGTATTATTTCTTTGATCTGGTTTTTGATCTGTTGGACCGCTGGTAAGGTGTTGCACAGATTGTATGCAAACTTTGAAAAGCCCACGTCTAATGGTGTCACTCCTGCCATTCAACTTGAGAGGAGTTTTAGACTAATTTTGACTGTCCTACCATTAACTTTTTAATGTACAAGAGAATGTCTTTTGTTCCAGTGTTTCTCAAGACGCATAAGCATACCTCCTATTTTCAAGCAGAATTGTAAGAAAATGTTATGTGCGCTGGAGTAAGGAAAGGGGAATACTTGAGTCTCACTTGTGTGTACACAACAAGAGCCTTCTCTTACTATTGGATTCCATATGCGGCTCTCTATTCAGTAAAAGCATGAACCTCATCGGTGGCGTAACTAAGCTTATAGAGGGCGGAATTCGATTTATGAAGTCTGAGTAGGTATTTCCTCGAGTCTTTTCTACTCCCTCCATTCTGAAATACTTGACTTTAAATTAAGTGTATCTAGACACGATTCTTGTATAGATACACTTATTTGAAGGTCAGTATTTGTGAACAGAGGGAGTAAGTGTAATTCAATTGTGTATTTTTCTCATAGTATATGTTAGGTCCAACTAGCAAATTTTATTCAACATGAATATAAGAATTTTAAATCTGGAAAGGTTACTCATGCAAGGGATTAGAGTAATCAATAGAGATTTCAATTGCAGGTTTATCAGAAAAAATTACATAGATGAATCCTATGGAATATTTTACTCTAGGAGAAACAAGTGTATTCATACATTATGATATATCTAACCAACTTTTTCATAATTTCCTTTAAAGGGATTATTAGAGAATCAGAATTGCCTGTAATGCAGTAGTATGAATTAAAAATACAAAATCATTTAAGACCTGATTTCCTGATAGTTATACCGATGCAGGGTAACCAACTAATAGGAAATGCACCGAGTACTCTTATTTTGGCAAATCATTTGCTGAAATACTCAGCCACTATGCATATGTTATATATCCATCAACTAACATACATTATCTTACTTTTTTACTTACTTCCGTAGTTGTTCATAAGCAGTATTGTACTTTGTGTCATGCGAGCCTAAATGCGATATCATTTGACACCATTCTGCCTTTTTCTATTCTGCAGTACTAATGTGATCCATTCTATAGGTTGTGCTGAAACATAGAAGGAAAGGAACATCAATTTGGCTGTTGAAGTCGGGTGGCAAGATTGCAACCTTCTTTGTGGCACAACTGTCTGTGCTTATAATGCATTTTAAGCCCATATGAATTCGTATGACTGAACTACATTTTCCTCCTACATGCTTTTCTGATCCTGGTGATTGGGTTCTTTAATCAGTTTCTCGAGGAGCAAGGATACACACCAATTATCCCAACTCAAATGTTTTCCTGAAGTATTTCTCTTGTTTTGCGTAGCAAGGAGAGGACTTAATCCTGATCTGTGTGAGGTTGCAGTGAGTATATCAACTGAATATGTCATTATGTAGGCTGCGCACCAACAGGGTAAGGGAAGCCTTGGTTTTGTTTGTTCACTTGGAGTATCAGATATTTATTCTAACTTACATTTTGAAAATGTCATAATTATAGGCATGTAGTCCGTCTGAGGATGACTATTTTTATATCTCCATGCATTGTTATCCATCAGACTGTTAAGAGAAAAACCAAACTGATTCACATCCTTACGTGGTAAGCAAAAGAACAATCCACAAAACAAATTGACATCTATGTCAGAATAAGACAGTCTATACTTGCCAAAGAACAATCTGACCTGCTAATTATGAATGTTCAACATTTTACACCTTGTGCTTATCTTATCTGACTTGGACTATTCTCATCATATATGTACTGATAATTATGAATGTTTAGCATTTTCCACCTTGTGTTTATCTTATCTAACTTTGGCTACTCTATTTCATTATGTTAGTAATTTTCCCAGTTTGATGTTGTGAATAAATAATGATCTAATGGGCAACAAGCTGTTAGCACTTCCGTCTCGCGGTAGTCCGCGTCATTGAGGTTTTCTATATCTATTTGTGCATCCAATTATTTTATTCCTTTGTTTTTTTTTGCATTAATCACGAACAGAGAAGTTGTGTCAACATGCCATTGCGTTTATGCCGATGTTATTTGCAGGATAAACTAAAAAAACGACCAGTTGGTCTTTGTTGGGGCTTAATGGAAAAATATGAAGGTATGTGTTTGTTCCCGCACTTGTTTGCATTTTCGAATTTGACAATCCTGAAAAATAAATATATAGCTACTAGCCCCATATTTACTCTTCAAATCCACACAAGCATGTCATCTAAGTTTCACTCCAGATGGTTTGTGTAGTACCTGCACTTGTGGAGCTCCGGTTGCACATGTTGCCAAAGTTTCAGCCTGGCCACCTCGGCCATCTTGGCCGCCTGCTCAGCGATCTCGGATAGCTCGCGGTAGCCACTGTTGTCGTCGAAGAGGCCCGAGCTCGTGCTCGGCTTGTTGAGCCCGTGCAACGTCCTCTGCGCCTCCATCTCCACCTTGCCGTAGTCGTTGTTGGAATTGTCCCATGCCCTGCCGCTGAGCGCGAAGCGGATGATGAACTTGAGCTCCTCGTGGTGCTCCGTCTCGGCCACCGCCCCCCGAGCCTTTGCTCCTGGCCTCCCACCGGAGAAGATGACCGCCAGGAGCGAATTGGCGAACAGCGAGCTCGTCGCGGTCCTCCCGCCTCCGACAATGCCACCCGATCCGCCGCTCCCGGCGGAGAACATGGCCCCAGATCCGTTTCTGGCTCTCCGCTACAAGCTCGCCCGCACCTGGTCGAGCGGCCCCCGCTGGCGTGCAGGTAGCGACGGCCGTGGCCATGCGAGCCATGCGCGCTACGGATGCGTGGTCCCGCTGCCGACGCAATGGTGGGAGTGGTGTGCCGAGCGTGCCGCCGATGGGGAGCTTGCCGGCGCGTCGGCGGTGGCCGAAAAATGGGGATTTTTGTCGGGTGCGGTCGGGTCATACAGAGTGAGACGAGAGAGATGGTGAGATGATGCAGAGTGACATGTGAGGCCCTGGTTCGAAATTACCTATCTAACCTTGTGGGTAATAATAATTAAATAGATCATTTTTTAATCGGTGATTGGTTAGTAGTCCCTAATACGGAGTACTAACTATTTTTTTAACCATGTCAAAAAAAACTATTTTTTAACCGTTGGCTCGACTTATCGGACGACTCATAAAATGGCCAACCATGGTAAAACTTGTAATAAACCAGACCGTACAATTTGCCATTTACAAAGAGATATTTAACTCAGCGCTAATATCTCTTCAAAATAAATATTTTTATGTGTTATTAGTGAAAATTAAATTTGGATCCTAAGTTTCCTCTCCAAGTATTGTCACCTGGTTGTCATTGTAGATTTTCAATGAGGATGTTGAACTACTTATATATTGCTATTACAAACTTATGCTGATATTTGCATATTCCGTGCAAAATTTCTCACTCTACAATGTTATATCTTTGTAATTTATGATTTTTTGGAGCAGATAATCCTCGAAGATTTCGAGTTGTCGAAAGGTGATCAAGCAAATTCCGAGTTGTTAGTTCAGTTCGTAGAACATAATCAATTGAGATATTTTTATTTTTATAGTTGCATGGAAGGCTCTAGAATTGTGCAAGTCCTAAGAGTATTCATCCAATCGATATTACCACTTGTGAATCCTGAAGTTCTTGCTCAGATGGCATATTTATGATTTCATTTTCATTAGGAGAAGAGCACAAGTGCATGTCCCAATCCATCCATGCACCAATTGCTATGTGCATTGGTTTCTCTAGAAATTCATATGCTTTGATCTCCGTGACACCACTTAAATGTCACGGTGATGTAAACAGGTACAAGTGAGGGCGTAAACAAGTTGAGATCTACTTGTTTCTCAGGGTGGCCAATATCAAATGGATTGAGGTTAAATACTTGCTCTTGTGTTGAGATGGAAGTTCGCAAGCGGTCATAATCTAGACTTTCATTTTGTCCATCCATATTGGTTCAAATGTATACCTCAGAGAATTGGATGCCCGAGCATGTTAATTACAACCATTTTGTTCCCTTGCAAACATTATTTGGTTATTAATTTTTTTTGCTAATCTGTTTTGTATGAGATACACATGTATTCCAATGTTGTCATTTTTTGTTTGTGGACTAATTATGTGAGAGAATGGCACATTAGATCAACCTAATTAGAAAAGATCCATGTTCATTTTGCTTCCTCATTCTCTTGTGATACAATTGTTTTCTCTTATTTTCTTATTGACTTCTTACGAGCTAAGCAATCACTTGAGATATTACACAGAAGAATATATTAGCATGTCAGCGAGTTGTTTGCAATGAACAGAATTAGTGTCTAATATGTCTACTTTGGTTTAATGCTAGCGTGAGAGCTCGTCGTCCTCTCTATCGGGATGGAACCGTCCCTCTTCAACATCCTTCACTGCCTTTCTAATGTCGTCGATGGGTAGTCCTATGGGATTTTCTGTGTGTCTTCTGTTATATATGCACTTCCCTTCTGCGTCCAACGTGCCCCCATGCCCGTAAAACCAATTTCGTGTCCGTTCGATCCATGTGCATGGCTCTGGAGTGATCCCTTTAGCCAGCAGGTCGGCCTCAAGTTTCTCCCACTTAGGCATGGCAAAGGCGTAGCCACCATGCCCCATAATATGGTGGTACTTCTTTTTAGCAGCATTTGCCTTATTTGTTTCAGACTTACTCTGAGCTTCCTCCGATTTCTTGTACGCCACAAATTCTTCCCAGAAGTCTCTTATCTTCTCATACCCGTGATCGAAATCCGGAGTCTTATCTTTCAAGATAAACTCGTTGTACAATCTTTTCTTCCAGTTCTTGAATAGCTCGGCCATCTTCTTAAGAGCGAACTGCTTGACATTTTCCTCTAGGGCAGCTTTTTTTCTCTATATATCCTCCTCATTTGGCTCCTCCTCATCTGGATCCACCTCTGGCGTCGGCAGGGTGAAATGAACCATGAGCTTTTGCCAAAGGTATTCTTTGGCTTTGGGGCTGACATAGCTAACTCCTTCTGCCCTTGGCTTATGTCATTCTCGAACGGTGATCGGGATGTAGTCCCTAACAACAACTCCGCATTGCTTCACAAATTTTTTTGCAACATCTGTGGGAGCCTTCGGTTCGCCGTCTTTAGCGACTTCTTCGATCCTGTACCTTTCATGGTCCTCCAACTTTTTGGTTGGGTCTCGTTTCGTCCTTACAGAACATTTGCTCGATCCGGAGGGCTACAAGAAGAAAGAGCGTTAATATATGTATATAGACAACAGAGGCTTAATTAATTAATATATATATGCACCTCGTCTGCTTTTCTCTCATCGGAGCCGCCGAGTTCTCCCTCGCCCCAGGCGTCGGCTTCTACCTCAACGGAGTCGTCTCGTCGGTTGAGAGACTCATCTCCATCACCGGAGTCGTTCAGAAACTGCTCGGTGACATCGGCAATAACTTCTTCCCCGTGGATCATACTCGCGATGATGTCGTCCTGATTTTCGTCTCTGCCGTGTTCCATAGTTTCTGTAAATTAAGAGTTGCAAGTTATTGTAATGCTATAAACAATAATAAACATAGCTGTCGTGTTCCATAGTTTCTGTAAATTAAGATGTATTGACACGGATTTAGTTTTTTTTTTTCCGATAGTGCTTGACACGCGGTAGACCTCCATTAATTCCAACGGGACAAGAGTCGGGCTGGGCATCCATTCAAATTAGTGCTATACATTTCTTATACAAATTCTATACAAATTCCTATACAAATTCCTAACACTAAAATTTCCTATACAAAAAAATCCTATTTACTATACTAAAATCCTATACATTTTCCTATACAAATTTCCTAACACTAAAAATCCTATACAAATTCCTAACACTAAAATTTCCTATACAAAAAAAATCTTATAAAAATTTCCTAACACTAAAAAAATCCTATTTACTCTACTAAAATCCTATACATTTCCTAACACTAAAATTTCCTATACATTTCCTATACAAAAATAAATCCTAAAATTTTGGATTCGACTAAAAATGATCTACCAAATTCTCTACATATTTGTTTTAGTCCAGAAGCTTAATAACTAAGTTTTAGCTACTGACTAAGTTCTGTTGCTCTAAAAATTAAATCCTTTTAGGGTTACACAGTGTTGATTATTTTTTACCCAACCCAATTGGATTCAACTTAATTAGATTAACCAAATGACAATTAAAATTGTTATAGTATAGAAGTGGCTACAATCTTTATTTGAATACCTAATTAATTGTGTTGCTTAATTAATTCTACAAATATTAGGGGTGCTAGGCTACTGGAATACAAAGTTAACACAATTGGATTCATAATTTTTGGATTAATAGATTATCAGAAACAAACAAATTTAGATAATTAACGTTCTGTACTATTTTAAATACCCAGCAATTAATATTAATCTAAACAGGGTGAAACTAGTTTAGTTGCATAGACATTTTCATAAGCAATCCAGAGAATTTTGGTTTGAATTATTTGGATGTCTAAATCTCGAGTTATTGATTTTCAAAGTTGACAGATGATTTTTAATTGCGCGCACATGGATAAGTTTGAATATAGGACGAGCGGGGCCCGCTCGTCGGTGACCTATCTACTGCATGCGAAGAGTTCGAGCGGCGCCGCCGCGCCCGCGACGGCGAGTCGGAGACCTACCCGCGACGGAGACGGCGGGTACGGGAGGTGGCGGAGATGGTCAGGGTCCGGCGAACGTCGACGGTGGCTGCTGTACGGCGGCAGGTCGCGGAGATGGTCGAGTTCCTCCGCTTCCACGGCTCCGGCATGCGGGCGGCGCGGCGCGGGCGTCGAGGGCGCACCGAACGTCGACGGCGGCGAAGCGCGGCGGAGCGCGGCGTGGCGCGTCGAGGGCGAGGTCGGGTCCCGGTTCGTGGGAGGAACCGGGACCAATGCCCTGGCAATTTAATGCCAGATTTGCCACGCGCGTCCATGGACTCATTGGTCCCGGTTCTTCGTATAAACCGGGACCAATGAGTCCTTTTTCAAAATTATTTCAAACTTTTCAGTTCTGAATGTTGTTCCCGCCTTTTTTTTTTTCTTATTTAGGTGTTTGAATATGAATTTCAAATGGTTTTGAATCTGAAAAGACTTTCAACATGAAAAGTGTTTAAATTTGAATAAATAATCCAAAACCATTTTCTGTTTTCTAAAATAATTATTCTAACTATACAAACTATTAACCCAGATCAGGGGTGTGTTTATTTTGAGGCCTTGTGAGCTGTTGGATCCTTCCCGCCTTTTTTCCCGCCATCGTATCTCCTGCCTGTTGCTCCCGCCAATTCTTCTCATCTCGGCCTATAAGAACCCCTTCTCACTAAAGCATTCTAGTCCACTCACTCGACCATGTCGAGCTTTCCTTCAGATCGTAGATTCTAGCCAGGAATGTTGGTAGTCCTTTTGAGGTTAACGGCCGAGTTCAAAGTAGACAATAAGGAAGTGCCATTCGAGGATATTGTTACCTGTCGACCTCATCTCCGTGAGCTATCAGCGAAGCTTAATAGGCGTGGGTGGCCATCGAGAACTTGGAGGAAAATACGGGAAGAACTTCTCAGGTTGCACGCTAGGTGGCAGAAGAAGAAGACAATATATAGGAGTGAATCAGATTTGAGGGATGCTATACCGCATTCTTTTTTCTGGGTCGAGGAGAGCGAGGATGAAGATGATATCTTCATGCCGAGTGAAGCGAGCAAGAAAGCTGCAGCGGCGGCGGCGGCAACGAAGGGGAAGAGTAATGCGTCGTCAAAGGATAAGGGTGCTGCATCATCGAAAGGCAAGAGTGATGCAGGAGGCTGCGTTGATGGTAGATGATTTTTCTTTTTCTAATTTGCATAATACCATGTATCTTAAATTTATGTTCTGTTGTCGCTACTACCGATATTTTGTTGTCTGTGTAATTTGCAATGTTTGTTTAATGAAGGAAAAAATATTATCTCATGCATAATCATCTCTTTTATTTGAAAAAAAACATCCGGTTACATAAAAGGTTTAATACATTATTACACATCACTAACAGTTACATTATCTCATGCATAATCATCTCTTTTATTTAAAAAAAACATCCTTAACAACATCCGGTTAAATAAAAGGTTTAATACATTATTACACATCACTAACAGTTACATTACTACATAAACGAACTTGTTGGCTCGGAGGCCGTATGATTAGGGGGAACGACGGGAGGAGCCAGCCCCGTTCGCGGCCGCCTGGTTCTCGCGTGCACGTTTGCGGCGGAGGGCACGAGCCATGGAGGATGAGTCTTTCAGCGCCCAATCCAGCTCGGAAGCCTCCTTCGCCTTGAGCTGGCAGGCAGTCTTGGCTCGCTGGACATGGTCGTCGTGGACGGACTGCAAGGAGGCTTCAATGGCCTCCTGCATCTGCGGCCCGCCGCCCTCTTCCCCATGGTCGCTCCATTCGAAGTTGTCGTCGTCGTCCTCCTCCTCGTCGGGAGGGGCGGTGGCGGCTGGTGGGTACGCGGCCGTGGATCCCCACGCCACCCCTGCGGCGTACGCATCCTCGTCGGGGTCGGCCGGTAGCTGGGCATTCCTCTCCACGCCGGGCTCGTGGGCATACGGCGGGATAGGCTCCCGCGGTAGCGCCCAAGCGCGCTCTGCCGAGCACGCTCGACCTCGTCCAGAAGGCGCTGCGGCGGGCGTGGCGGATCCATCTCGTGGAGACGATGCGTTCGTGGCTAGGAATGGCGGATTAGGGTTTACCCCCGTCGGCGACAATACATATAGACCTCCAGGGCAGCGCTGGGGGAGGACACGTGTGACTGACACGAGTCGTGACTGCAAAGCCCGCCTTTAGTCCCGGTTGGTGTTACCAGCCGGGACGAAAGAAGCACACGGATCGTGTGTTTCTTTCAAGCGGTTGTGAGCCGTTGGATCAGGGGTGTATTTCTTTTGAGGGCAAGATTTCTGAGAGGCAGGAGTTCCGAGAGAGGAGGCTGAAGGTGAACCCTCCCCTCGGTCGGATCCAAGCAGCGGCAAGGCGCTCTGATGATTTTCAACATCCCCAACACTTTTTGGACGGTTGTAGATCATCAGAGACGTCTTGCCGCTGTTTGGATCGAAGGTCGATTTGCTGCTCACGACCGCCCCGCCGCCTCGTCTCTAGCCCACCGGCGCACCGCCGCCCCGCCGCCTCGACGTCCGCATCCACGCCGTCTTCCAAAACCACCAGAAACGCCGCCGCCATCCACGCCGCATCCGCCGCGCGTCTCCGCCGCCATCCTTCAGTTCATCGACCGAATACAAATCATTCGGATTCCCTGCATACATCCGACGGTGCATTTGATATGCGGGCACTCACGAGCCACCGTCGGGCTGTATGCAGGGGAAGACGTGTGTTTTGTTCCAACTTTTTCGAGCGCTAACTTTATTGCATATTTTGAATTGATGACAAAACATTCTCGCCGTTGGCGCTTTCTGCATCACTTGGAAATGCTAAAAATCATCAGTTAATATACATTACATAGATTTACATAAAAGGTTTAATACATTATTACACATCACCAACATCCCCATCTAATACATATGGTCACTTGTTTTCTAAAATTCCTTGCAGGCCATGAACCCTTGCCTATGATCGCTTCGGTCGTAACCATGGAGCATTTTCATTATTTAACAGGATGCTTGGGTCAGTTTTCACTGTGAAGGGCGGAATTTCATCAAACTTATTATAATCTGCTGACATGTCTGTCTTGTCCTCGACTCCCACGATGTTTCTTTTCCCTGAAAGAACTATGTGACGCTTTGGCTCATCGTCTGATGTATTCGTTTGCTTATTTTTTTCTTTTTTTTTCGGTCTGGAGGACATGTCCTTCACATATAAAACCTGAGCCACATCATTGGCTAGGACGAATGGTTCGTCTCTGTAACCAAGATTCTTGAGATCCACTGTTGTCATTCCGTACAGCTGGTCTACCTTTACCCCTTCTCCATTCATGTTGACCCAACTGCACCGAAACAAAGGGAACTTAAAAGTAGGTCCATAGTCAAGTTCCCATATCTCCTCTATGTAACCATAGTATGTGTCCGTTAATTGCCCATTCTCGTCTCTTGCATCAAAGCGGGCACCACTGTTTTGGTTGGTGCTCTTTTTATCTTGGGCGATCGTGTAAAATGTATTCCCATTTATCTCGTAGCCTTGGAAATTCAATACAGTCGAAGATGGTGACGCGGCCAACAAGTAGAGCTGATCTCCAACAGTAGTGTCATTCATGAGATGTAATCGCAACCAACTGCCGAAAGTCTCTACGTGTTTTCCTTTAATCCAGGAGTCAGGCTTCCCCGGGTTTTTGGAGCGTACACTATTCTTGTGTACCTCGATATATGGAGCCACGAAGGTAGAACTTTGTAGAACTGTGTAGTGTGCTTGAGTAAAAGAATGCCCGTCCCTACATATCATTGCTTTCTTTCCTAGCGTGCATTTTCCACTAAGTCTCCCCTCATGCCGCGATTCAGGAACACCAATCGGCTTAAGGTCAGGAATAAAGTCAACACAGAACTCAATGACCTCCTCAGTTCCATTGCCCTTGGAGATGCTTCCTTCTGGCCTAGCACGGTTATGAACATATTTCTTTAATACTCCCATGAACCTCTCAAAGGGGAACATATTGTGTAGAAATACAGGACCGAGAATGGCAATCTCGTCGACTAGGTGAACCAGGAGATGCGTCATAATATTGAAGAAGGATGGGGGGAACACCAACTCAAAACTAACAAGACATTGGACCACATCCCTCTGTAACCTTGGCATACTTTCTGGATCGATTATCTTCTAACATATTGCATTGAGGAATGCACATAGCTTCACAATGGGTACTCGAACATTTTCCGGTAGAACCCCCCTCAATACAACCGGAAGCAACTGCGTCATAACCACGTGGCAATCATGAGACTTCATGTTCTGGAATTTTTTCTCTGCCATATTTATTATTCCCTTTATATTTGACGAGAAGCCAGCCGGGATCTTGATACTATTCAGGCATCCAAAAAATATTTCCTTCTCTGCTTTGGTAAGAGCATAGCTGCTTAAGTAATGACGCCCTGTATCCGTCTGCTTGTTGTATGGGTCTTTCATCTGTTGCTGGTCCTCCCGTGGTTCTGGTGTATCTTTTGACTTCCCATACACGCCCAGGAAGCCTAGCAGGTTCACACAAAGATTCTTCGTCACGTGCATCACGTCGATTGAAGACCGGACCTCTAGGACTTTTCAATAGGGTAGCTCCCAAAATATAGATTTCTTCTTCCACATGGGCACGTGTCCGGTAGCGACGTCTTTCGGAACAGATTGACCGGCAGGACCCTTTCCAAAGATTACTTCTATGTCCTTGACCATACCAAATATAGCATCACCATCAGGGAGGTTAGGCTTCTTCCGGTAATCTGCCTCACCTTTGAAATGCTTGCCTTTCTTTCTTACGGGATGATTAGTCGGAAGAAATTGACGACACCCCAGGTACACAACCTTCTTACATTTTTCCAAATATATACCTTTAGTCTTATCAAAACAGTGCGTGCATGCGTTGTATCCCTTGTTTGACTGTCCTGAAATGTTACTAAGTGCAGGCCAATCATTGATGGTTACGAACAGCAACGCTCGTAGGTCAAATTCCCGCTGTTTGTGCTCATCCCACACACGTACACCTGGTTTGGCCCACAACTGCAAAAGTTCATCAACTAATGGCCTTAGGTACACATCAATGTCGTTGCCGGGTTGCTTCGGGCCTTGGATGAGCACTAGCATCATAATGAACTTCCGCTTCATGCACAACCAAGGAGGAAAGTTGTAGATACATAGAGTCATGGGCCAGGTGCTGTGACTGCAGCTCTGCTCACCAAAAGGATTCATGCCGTCTGTATTTAGACCAAACCATAAGTTTCTTGCGTCATCTGTAAAGTCCGAGAACTCTTTCTCGATTTTTCTCCACTGCGACCCATTTCCGATATTTTTTGGGTAGCGAGGGCGGCAAATGCGACCATTCCAGTCGTGGTTGGCGATGTGGTAGAGAGTGTTACCGGTCGCATTATAGATGAGGCACATTGTGCTTGGTATATTAAAAAAATTGGATTTGGACTTGAGACCCGACAGGTACCTGGAAGCATTGACATGCTTTCCATCCTTGTCCACCCGATTCAAGGCCTCTCGCGCTCTGTCTTCGTGCGTCTTTGGTTTGCCCATATACCCTGGCATTTGGTCCAACCTGTAGTTGTCAATAACTTTCCCAAAGAGATTCTCAGCCTCGATCTGTTCTTCCCTCTCCTGTTTTCCTTCTACTTGTGTTATCTGAGATTGACCGTTTTCCTGCATATATGGGAGCACTCATATGACATCAGCACATTTTGTAGGAAAAAAACCATGTGGAAACCTCCTATGAGGTCATGCGCGGTGATGTGGGTAGCACCAAGAGGCACCATTGACAAACAGGGCGGGGTGCACAGTGTGCTGGGCAACTTCTCGTTACATTATGAATGAAATTAGAGAAGAACATATCGTGAAAGTGAATATTTATGTGAAATAATATAACTTTGAAACAACAATAATAATTTTTCAACCCGTATTCCAATACTTCTTAATTTGTATGGTTACAGCTGCCAATTTTTCGGAATACTCTCAAAGTTATTTTCATTAGGAATATCGTTGCAGAACATTTTAAACTTCTACCCTTGCCAACTAATATAAAAGATGTGGATTACTATAACTATTATTCGGAGTATATAGTGAGAGAAAAGCTCGGCTTTGTGTGAGGTAGTCCTAGTCCAAAGCATCCTGTCTCCATTTTTCTGTTGTGAGCTGTGAGAGATCTCACCGTGAGGAAGAAGGAGCTGCGAGATTGCAGCTACTACAGAAATATGGTTTGCCAGTAAAACACAGAGATCTATGCATATTAAATAGGAACGGAGTTATCTAGGAAGATTATTCAAGAAGAATAAACTATAAATAGAGTAATGATGAAGACATTGGTTATTTAACTAGCAGGTGAAGAAAGCAGCAGAAGACTCGGATCAAAGTAATGATGAAGACACCAACCTTGCGAAAAAGGCCTGGAGAGTGAGGCAGAGGGCGAATGAGAGGGGCTGAGAAATATGGAATACTGCTCGACTGGGATGCTTCCTGTGCCGAGGGCGGAATTAACACCGCAAAAAAATTATTGTCGCATAACCACAAATCTACTATATCTAAACAACAAAGCCCCACTACAAAGAATTCTCTCAACATGCAGCTATGACACGATAAAACAATTGTAGCTCTGTCTTGGAATGTAATTCATCGTACCTGGTGTCCGTAATATGTTGTGACATTTTTCGTTTTTTGAATCACGTTCTGCATCTCGTTCAGCTCATAAACTATTTCACCTATAGTAGGTCGCTTAGATTGGTCAGCATGCAGACATGTTTGAGCTATTTTGATGCAGATCTTCGCTTCTGGGCCATCCACATCTAATAAATTCTCCCACTGTGAAGTTAAACAAATAGTAAAAATGGCAGCACACGTATATTGGTTTGTTAAATGAAATTCATGACATACGTATTTTAGACAAATTTTATCCCATGATTCAATGGTGGTATGCATCTTTGAAAGAGGATGGGAGGTAGAACTTTATAGCTGTCTCAGTTGCATCATTAGGAGATTTTCATTTATAAATAAAACCGTGACATCTAGTTCAGTAATTTAATTTGTATTACTACATAGACAAAGTATTAGTACACATGCACGTCCATCGATATCAAATATTTTATAACATGATTAAAGACCTTTTATCATTCGGCAAGCAATACCAGAGGCCCCAACTATTGATATGTATTTTTTTCGCAAAGGGGAACGACCCCGGCCTCTGCATGGACGGATGCTTGGCCTTTATTACAAAAAATATTAATATTCAGAATTTATTGTTTGTATACAGACCAAATACACATAGGATATAACTTTTAGAGTTATATATTGTTTACTTATATAAGACATAGGTATTTAGCTATTCGTCAAAAATATATATCTTGTTGGTTTAGTTTGCCCAAAAATATAATATGGCATAACTTACAGATATAGCGCAAAACTGAAAGTGAAAAGCATCATTCAGGGGGAAATTTTGTGACCGTTTGCTTTCTTTATATTCTTTCTTAGATTGTGCTGTAGTTCCTTTGAACATGCGACTTGCAGTGTGCATTTTATTTATAGCGATGGTATTTTTTTTAGATAAAACGAGCTCCCCGTCGATTTCATATAAAGAAACCGCCAAGTCTTACAAGGACAAACAGAAAAACAAAATAAAACAGTAAAGGAGAAAGCTAGCCAGAGCATGGGGTAGAGCCACCCGCTCCCAGGTTTTCACCAGAGACTAGATCATCTAAACATAGAGCGACAACCCCGCCCTAACTGGGATAAAACAACTAAACAAAGATACTAAAAGAAACCAGCAGACATAAACAAGTAGAGCTACTAGCAGGTGAGTCTCGTCGTCGAGTGATTCCATCCATGTGCTCTAGACATAGCACCCCTGATCACCATCTTCAGCTTTGTCACTCCTCCTTCAAGCTCTTTTCTATCTCGAGGTTTCTGCAAGATCGCCCAGGCATTAATTGTGTTACACAGTCTGAAAATAACAGCTGCAGGATCGTCAGGAAACTTTCTATTGAAACAAGCATCATTTCTAGTCTTCCAAATCACCCAGCAAACTGCTGCGCTACCACACATCATCAGCTTTCTTTGATTACCAGTAAAAGATGCAAGCCATCTCCCAGTCATGTCCTGCACCCCATCAGGCGGTCTGACTAAGTCAAAAGCGCACCTAATCACTTGCCATACTAGTTTAGCTAAACTGCAATGGAACAACAAGTGATCCACAGTTTCCTGCTGCGTGCAGAAGTGACACTGACCATTCCCTGTCCAGCCTCTTTTTAACAGGTTATCCTTTGTGAGGATGCTATTTTTGATCATAAGCCAAAGAAACACTTTGATTTTCAATGGGATTTTCAATTTCCAGAGAAACTTATGTGGGCAAATCCCAGCAGCTCTCAAGGAAAGATATAGTCCTTTCACCTGGAATTGTCCAGTGTTTCCAATCTTCCAACGAACTCTATCAGTTTCAGAGTTAAGCTGAATGGATTCAGTTAACCTCTGAATTTCAGCGAATTGAGTCGCAGTCTCTCCCCAAAGGGTCCTCCTGAATTGCAAACAATCAAGTCCTTTTGTTTTGACTCTTGCTAACGTTATGTTTTTGGAAAAGGTTAGGTTATACAACCTCGGGAACTGCATGGCCAGAGGTGTATTATTTACCCAACTATCTTCCCAAAAAGAGTTTTTTCACCATTATTCACAATTCTGGTAATGTATCTTTGGAAAGTATGGTTAACTCCCAACAAACATTGCCAGAAGTGAGAAGTTCCTATCCCTGACAACTGTTGAGACAACACCTTATTCTTCAAATACTTATTTCGAAGCATTTGCTGCCAAGGACCATCCGAATTTTCCAGTTTCCACAGCCATTTGCACAACAAGCTTGTATTCATTGCTTCTAAATCCAGAACACCCAGACCTCCACATTCTTTCGGCAAACAAACTGTGTCCCATTTTACCAAGTGATATTTTTTCTTGTCATCTTCCTCATTCCAAAGCATCCTTTTCCTGTGTATATCCCATTTTTTGAGCACTCCTTTTGGTGGTTTCAAGAAGGACAACATGTATAGAGGGATATTGGATAAACAAGCGTTCACCAAAGTTAGTCTATCACCAGCTGAAAGCAATCTTCCTTTCCACCCAGCTAGTTTTTTCACAAACTTCTCATCTACAGGGCCCCATTGCGATCTGGCGAGTCTTTTCTCATCTATTGGCATACCCAGATATTTCATAGGTAACTCAGCTGTGGGACATGTAAAGATCTCACTATACAAGTCTTCCTTATCCACCGCTGCCCCCAGACAAAAAACCTCGCTTTTATGATAGTTGATTTTCAATCCAGATAGCTGTTCAAAAATAGCCAGGATGAATTTCACATTTCGTGCACTCTCCAGATCATCTTGTAGAAGCAGGATCGTGTCATCCGCGTATTGCAGGATCGACACCCCACCTCTACCAAGTGCGGAACCAAACCTTTGATTATTCCTTGTCTTTTTGCTTTCTCAATCATCAGAGCAAGTCCATCACCAGCAATATCAAACAGAAGCGGTGACAAAGGATCACCTTGTCTAACTCCTGCATAGGTTGGGAAGTATGGGCCAATTTTATCATTTAATTTAATGGCAACCCTTCCTCCTCTGACCGTCTTCATCACCCAATCCGCAAACAGATCCCCAACACCTTTAGTCTGCATCATCTGATACAAGAAGGTCCAGTTCACCTTGTCATACGCCTTCTCAAAATCGATTTTGAAAAGAACTCCTGACATCTTTTTCTGGTGGATTTCGTGAATTGTCTCGTGCAGCAAAACTATCCCTCCATGATAAATCTATCTTTGATAAACGCTGTCTGAGTATCCGAAATAATCTTATGCACCACTAAACCCATCTGTTTGCTAAAAGTTTTGTCAGTATTTTATAACTAACATTTAGCAAACATATAGGTCTGTATTGTTGTATCAAAGTCGCATCTGAATTTTTGGAATAAGAGTGATAATTCCGTGATTCATCCTCTCAATATCCAGCTTCCCTTTATGAAAGGCATCAAAAGCTCCTTCAGGTCAAGCTTGATAGTGTCCCAGAACTGTTGGTAAAATTCCGCAGGGAAACCATCTGGTCCTGCTGCTTTGTTATGCTTTAGACTGAAAACCACCTCCTTTATTTCTTCCATTTCAAAAGGTTTTGTAAGCATTTCTCTGTCATCCACAGTCAGCCTTGGTCCAGCAAAATCATCCAATCTCATATTAGAAATGTTTGATGGACCAAAGAGTGACTTATAGTAACTAGTAGCGTGAAGCAACAGATTGTCATCACCAAGCACATCCTGCCCATTGTACTTCAGCACTGTTATCTTGCTTTTTTTCTTTCTTCCACTGCCTTAAGGTGGAAATATTTTGTATTTCCATCACCTTCTTTTAAATCCTTTTCTTTCGCTCTTTGTCTCCACTTCAACTCCTCGTCTCTCATGAGTATTTTCAGACGTTTTTGTTTATCCACCTGTGTCTCTCTTTCTAGAACTGACAGAGGTGTAACTTCCGCCTTTTTATCTATGACATCTAACTCAGCTAACAACTTCTTTTTCTCTTTTCTATACGCACCTTCAACATTTATATGCCAGCCTTTCATATGTCTTCTTCCCCTTCTAGCTTTCTCTTGCCATTTATCTAGATCATGTCTATGATAAGTGGGTGCCCCCCAACTATTTTTGACAAGATCTTCAAAACCATCTCTCTCTCTCCAGCAAGTCTCATATCTAAATAAGTTGCAATGCGGAGGAGGGGAACCACACGACAACAGCAAAGGTACATGATCAGAAATGTCTCTGTTCATTCCTTCCACTGTTGCCAGAGGAAAAGCCAAATCCCACTCCGAGGAAACAAGAAATCTATCAAGTTTCTCATACGTAGGATCTGGTAAATTATTAGCCCACGTATATAATCTACCTAAGAGTCTCAATTCTTTTAATCCATTCATTTCAATGATGGAATTGAACAAATGACTCCATTTAGGAAGAATACATGGTTTATTTTCTCACTGGTTTTTCGAATGATATTAAAATCACCCCCAACCAAGTAAGCTCCGGTCAGACTACTACAAATCTTGGCAAACTCAACCAGAAAAGCCTCTTTACCATCTTGTTGTGCAGGGCCATAAACAGTTACCAGATGCCACTTGAATTTGGATATTTTATCCTCAAGTAACATTTGATAAAATGATCACCACATTCCGATTCTACAACCTCATAGACGTCCAGGTCAGCACCCAACAGAATACCTCCTGATCTGCCCGAAGGTGGGACCCATTGCCAGGTAAAGTTTCTATTACCAGCAATTTTTTGGAACCATTGAGCAGTGTAATCACTTTTTATAGTCTCACTGAGACCAATGAAGCTTACACCCTCTTCTTTAATTAAATCCTGCAGGAACTTTTGCTTATTAGGGAGTTCCACACCCCTAATATTCGCAAAGCATCCTATCATGACAACTTTGGGGGGACCACCCCTCTTTTTTGAGAGCTCAACCCAACAAATTGGGGAGCACCTCCTTTCTAAAACCCCTGGCGTTCTGTTTAACTGATTCCTACTAGGATCAGTATGCAGAATACCACTCATCATCCTCATCATCAGTCGCCAATCAGCAGTTTCTTCTGTCACCTGAGTGAACAGATCTTTGCTAGTAGGCTCCTGCATCTTCTCTTACTTTCTTCAAAAAAATCTCTCCTGGTTTGTTCAAGGTTTTGAATAATTGCAACTAAGTTTTCTACACCTTTATCATTTTTATCATCATGAATACCAAGCTTATTAACAATATCTATCAAAGTACTACTATCAGAATTAAGCACCGTAGGGCAAGGTTTTTCAATGTTTTTACCTGCAATTTCGTTCTTCAGTGCTGTCCTTTGCATGGCCAGCTCCGTCCTGTCCGCATCTTCCTGATGCTTGAAGCGGTCACACCTTCTCGGCTCCACATTTGGATCAACAGTCTTGCCTCTCTTCTTCTTGCCTTCTTTTGTTGTTCCAGTCAGCTCTGCAACTTTTGAGGCAAAGGAATCCTGTGAGTCAGGGAGATAATCTCCATCTTCACCTCCAGGGTTCTGAGAGATTTTCTCCTGGCTATCTTCATAATCCACCAGCTCTTCATCATTGTCCTCCTCTGTCCCATGCACATTCTCTTTCATTACCTCATCTTCCTCTCTTTTCTTCTCCTTTACAGCTTCCTTTTCCAGTAAATTTTTGTTCTCTACATGCTGTGCCTGATGTGCCATACCTCATCCTTCTCTACTTGTGAGAGATTTTCATATTTCTCATTTCTCATTGTTATCACTTTCTCAAACTCAGGCATTATCCCAGTTCCCAAACTGGATTTGATAGCAGCAGGAAAATCACCAGCGACTCCTGTTGCTTGCTCCCCCGCTTGATTGTTTTCTCCTTCAGCCTTCTGTTTCTTTGAAGCCCTCTCTCCTTCATCATCATTATCTCCTTTGTTTTTGTCATCTGGTTGGCTGTCAGTAGAGAAATTCCAGCTAGGAAATTCATCAATGTTTCCTGTCTCAATCACTTTTCAATCGAGAATTTGATCTCGTAGACCCAGGGTTTGATAACAAATTCTTTAACCATTGGGAAAATTTTGACACTTCTAACATCAACCTAAAAACGCACCACTCCCAGATCAGCCAGCATTTGCATCTATAGCGATGGTATGGAGCAGGTTTCTAACATAGTAAAAAAGCCAACCAGCATGGATGAATAATTCTCCTTACATTTTCCAAATCATACTTATTACGACCAGTTAATAGCTTTATAATAATAATGCCTAACGAAAATATATCAGTCTTGAATGATATTTCTCCATTATCTATTGCTTCTGGTGCTATATACCCCTGCATGACAATATGATAGTTTTAATTACATGGTACGAATGAAAGTTCAGAGACTTTAGGAAAGTATCATGAAGCTTTGCTTACAGCGTTCCCCGAATGTTCTTAGTGAAAACTCTAGATTGTCCTTCATCAAAGCATCTGGATAGACCGAAGTCCGTAATTTTTGGCTTCATTTGATAATCCAACATAACATTTTCCGGCTCCAAGTCCAAATGAGTAATCATCTCTTCATGAAGAAAATTCAAACCCTGGCAAATACCCTTGATCATTTGATAACGATATGGCCATTGGTCTCGACTGGGTTTCTCTGAAATAACGAAGAGGGGAGCAAAACTTTTTGGTATATTATCTTCCATTATCAGCATTATCCTTTCATGATATATTTTGGTTTAAAAAATTATCACCTTATTAAATGTAAAGAGAATCAAATAATTAGTTCATAAGGAGCAAGAAGAGTGCGGTGGTAAGTTGTGCTAAATTTTAGGGTTAATCCTCGCAATTAATTATATAATAAGATTCAAAGTTCGGTCATACCCAAAAGTTTAAAAAAAATAGTTACTTACGTCTGCAACGCTTCTAGATATTTTTTTATATAAAGGTTAAGATCATGAACCTAGCTTTATAACTAGTTAGTTACCCAAATTGGCTAGGTCTTATACTAGGCACATGATTTAAGGGTGAGCATCGACATAGTTTCAACCCTTCTATTCATAATACAAAGACTTCGGTTCAATTGCTATGAATCAACCAAAATAAATTTTTAATATTTTAATGTTGCACATTACCTCCGTTTCAATAAATAAGACATATAAATTAAGTCAAAAGTCAAACATTACTATGTTTCAACAAATATATAAGGACATATATCAAGAACATGAATTTGTGGCTCTTAGCTACTCCCTCCATGTTTTAATATAAGATGTTTTACGTGTTGTACATGCTGTCTACATGCATGCAAAAAGGATTGAACATGTACACTAAAATGTGTCTAGATACATATGTGTACATATGCACATAGAAAAATGTTAAAACATCTTATATTAAAAACGGAGAGTAGGTACTAGCACACCCTATATGTGCTAACAAAATAGTAATTAAAAACGTAAAAAAACAACTAAAAATGATCAAAGTATTATACTCGTATAAAATGTTTGGCCAAGAAATGATTATCATTGACTTTAGGGCAAAAAATATAAATTTATGACGAATATAGCGTGCTATTGTGCTTTTTTTTGGTAACTCTGTGACCCAATCGAGAACGAAATTCATATCCCGTCGAATATTTTTATACGAGTACAATACTTGATCATGTTAGCCCGAATAATTGTTTTGGAATTTTGAAACTTTTTTAATTACTAACTTTTTTTGTTAATAGGGTGCGCTGCCACCAGCAGCACCAATGTATTTTCGAAATATCAACATCTATAATCTTGGATAAATACACTGTGAAAATATATTTTATGTCGGATCTATGTAATTAATAAATGAAGTTAGTATACCTTGAAGATAGTTGTATAGGTTTCCATTAGGAACGAACTCGAAGCACAAAATCCTGTGTCGTACTTTAGTTAAGACAAACCTTCCTTGGAGATTCATCATTTGCCCTTGTGTATCGTGGCAATAGCCCAGAAACCGTACTATATTTTCGTGTTGTGCTTTTATCAAACAGTTGACCTCATCTATGAATAGCTTATCATCCAAATCCTGTGAACCCGAAAGCCTCTTCACCGCAATTCTCCCACCCGGAAGAGTTCCCTGTTTTACTCATGGCACTAGCATTGACATGAGTATCTTAGGCGAGAATACGTATCATTGCAAGGAAAGAAAGTAGAAATCGTACCAGATAAACAACTCCAAAGCCCCACGACCAATTTCTTCACCGAAATTCTGTGTAATTTTTTCTATAACTGGATATGATAGCATGATAGGCTCTTCACTTGGATTACTCAGTCTGCGCTTCAGTGCTTCTAGTTCCGTTGCATGCTGATCCGACATATCTGTAATACAAAACAGAGTGATACCACTCAAACGAGATCAACTGC
This sequence comes from Poa pratensis, assembly GCA_947311845.1. NCBI lineage: Eukaryota > Viridiplantae > Streptophyta > Magnoliopsida > Poales > Poaceae > Poa > Poa pratensis. The sequence continues at coordinate 24,533,584 of CAMZMU010000096.1, forward strand.
ACCGAGTCAAGACTCAAGAACCAATATCACGTCCCATCATATAACTATTATGTCAGATCCAATTAAGTATTAACATATAATTTCTGATGCAAGCATGAACAACATAAAGTCAATAAAGTCTGGATCCATAATCCGTGCACAGTCAAATTAAATCTATAACAAAATTGGATCCAAGAACGATAATTGGAGTTTGGGACAATTTCATAAGCCTCGAAAATTTCCCAAAAAAACAGGTAGATCTAATGAAACATCGGAAACGTGTTGAGTCGAAGGTCGCGGTTTGCCTGTTGACCCATCTGGTTGAGGCTGAACGATGAAGCTCCAGCTCCGGTTCAGAATAATTTATGCATCTGTCTTGGTCTGGATGCAAGCAAAACACAGGGACTTACTCCATCCATTCATTACATCACAGGCCAGACCAAGACAATAGGAATTTGTAACATATGCAAGCTGAAAGGCTGTTTAGTTCAAGCTTTTCCAAGGCGCCCTTACATTATTACATAAACTGCTGGCGGCAAGGAAGACGAATAAAGTGTTGGAGCACTGACCTGGAATGGAAGATCCGTAGATGTCCCAAGCAAAAGAGAGGGGCAAGACGACGAGACCTTGCGCGAGGGCTGCAGACTTGATGCAGTTGGAGGTTTGGGGATTGCTTCAGCCCGGCCCTTGATGCTCTAAAATACTAAGAGTCGATCGTCAATACGACGAAGCCCCTTGATGCAAGAATTTAGTAGCCGCATCAACGATGATGGAGGCTCTCTAGGCTGCCAAATGCCAAACTATGTAAATATCTCCGTTTGCTGCTTCTTATCTGCACATGTGACCTATTCTTCTCCTTCCAGTAGAGCATTCCGAAAAACAATGAAACTAGTTAATATAAGAATGTTCCGTGTGATACGGCAGCTCTGTCTAGTCCAGCACCTAACCATGATCTATATAGATGGCAGTATTATTCTTCCAACAATAAGTTTACATAAAATGTATTAGGTTCGTGTATTCAATCCAAGGAAAAGGACAGAGGAAAACGAATATTATCATGCGAACGACTCAGATAACAGTTGACTTTACTTCTGTGTATACATATAGCTTCCTATTGTTTTTTGCTGGAATATAGCTTCCTGTTGTGCGGTGCATGTCACGGAGATGGATGATTGCTCACGTTGGTATGTACCCGCTGTCAGAAATAAACAAGCTATCACAACATGCATCATCTAGTGTCATCAATGAAAACTCCAAATATCAGTGTGTGCCCAATTTATCCAAACATCATCCAAGTGCATCCCCAAGGGCCGTGTTTGTTGGTCGCGAGGCCTCTATAGAGGCTCCGGGATGCAAATTTGGTCGGTTAACCTCTACCGCTTTTTTGGCCCGCACAAAACGTAAAACACCCCGCAGCCAGGGTCTGAAGAAATGACTGAATCGACTGTTTCCCCTTCGTGTGCAGGTAGGAGGGAATGCGCCGCCGATCTCGGGTGAGTTTGGAGATGGCGTGAAGTCGCTCCCGAACTTGAAAATACGGCAGGAAAAGTTTCGTCACGCCCTACTGCTCACCACCAAAACACCCGCAACCAGCCCCACTAAAACTATACACAAATCCTTGGGCAATGCCAGCGCAACACATGTACATCTAGATCGAACTGCATCTACGCATAGATCGGCTTGATACCACTTTGAGATTGGTGCACGAAAAAAAAAATTGTTCTACGAAACAGTCCAAGATCAATATATGAAAATACAACCAAGGTGTGCCACCCAGTCATGAATGCTCTTGCGCTAGAACCAGGGGGGTGGCCATGGTGGTCGCCGTCACGGTTACCTCTACTAGGTCGTGGGAGTGCTCACTAAAATAGACTAATTATACATTCTCAACTGTTTTAATTTAATTTGGGTTGCGTCCCTTGATGTGCATCCCAACAATGAACAATCAATGTTGGCTCCATCTTAATTCTTTAGGCCTCCATTGTAATTATTAACCAATCTGGCTAAGTAACAAAACTAGAAGAAAAACAATGAGAGAGAAATACTAAACGACACTATGAACCTCTTTGGTGAAGTAGTCGATGACTACAAGTTGGATCAAATGGCGAGGTATATGGGCAGACCCAAGACACAAGAAGACTGAGCAAGAGAGGCCTTGATTCTGGTGAATGAGGAGAATAAGAAAAGCAAGGCTTCCACATACGTGGATAGGCTCATATCTTTAGACGGCATGCTAATGGGAACACAATGTCTCGTGTACAATGTGACCGGCGACACTATCTACTATGTCTCTAGACACAACTGGCTTGGTGACACCGGCAGCGCTTCGTACCCTACAAAGATCGGCAGTGGCCAGTGGGCTACCTTTAGTCATGCACGAACCTGGACGAGCATAGGTTCAGTGGCTGCTGTCGTCTACCGTGGAAAGAGTAAAGATGGCGAGGAACAAGATTACCTGCTTGCCTGGAGTGTCACATCGATGCAGAGTCGGCCTGGTTATTTTGAACCATATATAGAGGACCTCTTTTTTCTTCAACTCAACCTAGTGTTGGATTCAAAGAATATAGGCCCCTATTAGACCCAAGCCCTTCAATGATTTCTGAAATGGGGCCAACATTTTTTCACCTCAACTTCTTAGCAGCCCTACTTGGTGCAAAGATTATATGCCCCTTTTTGGCCCGGCCCCTAGGCCGTCACACTTGCTGCCCTTGACCAGTGACAGACCTACATGGCCTGGTTATTTGTGTTAGATCTTATTCCTCATTAGGAAGGACATTAACTTAAACTGATCACCAACTAGTGCACCTAATAGAGACTAACAGAGGGATTAGGGATTGCTTACAAGTTGTTGAAGAAGACATGGTTGCCTGTTTTGTGCAGGCAGGACTTGCGGTTGAGGTAGATGAAGCAGGCGTGCCGTGGTCGAGAGGGAAGCCGATGGGCGCCGGCAGCTCAACCCTCCTGGTGGCTGCGGTGGTCGTCAGTCTTCCAGCCCCTTAGCACAACTTTAGGATCGGGTAGTTGGGTGGATAGGCACACTTCTGTTAAAAACGTCATATTGTGTCTTCCCTTATATTTATACAGGTGCTGGGGCTGGGGACCGAGTCCAAAGCATTGGTTTTTAGAGGCCTCCGATCAAGGCTCCTACGTGAACAGGTTTGGGGTCAAACCCCCTGTTTTTCCTCAGGTTGTTACCTGAGATCAATTCCAACATTCTCCCCCTTGATCGTAAGGATAACAACATCATAAGCCCACTTGTAATAGAAATAACATACCAAAGTAAGGTGTCACAGTGACCTATCGAATGACACTAGACCTCAGTACTTATAGTATATCATTCTATTTTGAAATGGAAAACATATTACTTTAGGGAGTTGGATTTATTTGACGGTCCTTATTCCAGAATCAAAAAGACTTTCTAGCAACCCATGTCAGCAACATGATCTTAAAATTGGGTGGTAAGTCTTCAGTGACAGATCCGTAAAACATATAAAACTTATTTATATGCTTAATATCATAAGCTTGATTCTGGATTCTATCTTTCACAACACTAAACATATTGTCAATGGTTTTGGCAACACCATTTGACTTGTTGTTACTCGCATAGAAAACTGCGTGTTCATATTGCAGTAGGTGGCTTAAAAATGCTATCTACCACCATAATTTCGGGAATAAAACTTCTTGACATACAACCTGCTATTTAGCCTCTTAACATGCCACATGATAAATTGCATCATTAATGATGCCAATCAAATCATTATGGAGCTTTTCCACAATATAGCTCCATATGCGAGGGTGAGGATGTAACTTAACGTGGAAACTTTAATATCCACACATCTCGCAGAAACAATGTCTGAATAACCCACGACATCGTGGTTACCAAACTTCTTATTAGTGAGCATGTAAACTTTATTTTCTTGCATGTATGCAAGACTTTTGGCGGCTTTTCCAGTGGTCTATTTCTGGACTTATTTGTATCTTTGCCAATTATCCCGATAAAAAATAGGGCGTGTTCATACTTGAATACTTATATTGCTTCTGACAGCTGAAGCATAAGGAACCGACATTATCTGACAGCTCATAATGGTTCCTTGGACACTAATGTGTCCACCTTTATTGCCCTTAACTTTATTAGCAGGTGCGACAGAGTACTAGTGCATAATAATTTCTTTCGTACTCTATCGACGTATGTCGTCATAATGGAATTTATACTCCATTTGGATCTATATCTTGGCGAAACTCAGTACAAAGTATGAAGCATCACCAAGAATCTTTATGTCTTAAATAGAAGTTAGAAATTTCTTGGCTAACCAAAAATATTTCATCTTGGTAAGGTAGGAAACTTACTCCCCCTTGTCTTATGGTATGAGTGTCATAATGCTTGTCTTATTTCATAATTGAAATTGCTTAGGCAACATGCCTCATGTTAACTTCAACTGTATGACAAAACTTTACAGTTGAGTCATACATACATTCTTAACTTAGTCGTCAACACAACATCATGTCATACAATAACATAAGCGTCATAACAACTGACTGAGAAAACTCTATTGAGTCCTATACATCATTAGAGCTAGAAGCCTCTAAGATGATCATTAACACGCATTATCAATCACAAGGAAATTGTTGATTATCAAAACCAAGTGTTTCATTTGGTATTTCTTCTCAACTTGCCTGATGCATATGAACAAAGATCTAATGGAGTTATCCTTAAGATTCATGTTCATATGCTCCAGGTTCCCTGATGATCACTTTATTTAGAAAATGGAAAATATATCCAAAATCCCGATAACAATCATTTCAGTTCAAAACCACAACACCGTTGGGCAGAAGATGGAAAAGAACTTCACGACTGTGACACATGATTATAAAACGACGTTGGTCAGGAATATAACCATGAGCCACACGATACTGACAAACTTGCCACTTCACTGAAATGTGTGACAAATGATTATAAACGACGTTGGTCAGAAATATAACCATGAGTCACTGAAACATTCATGCGTGCTTCATAATACTCATAAGGGAATAAATCCACATTAAGTCGATAAAAGGAGTTTCATTCACTATAATCATTCATTCTCCAAAGTAAGACTTGTCGTTGGTTCCATCCTACTCGGAGATTAAAACGTTCATATTTTCTCATATTTAATGAGACAATACATTCATCTTTTCTCATATTTTTTTAATGAGACATTCCATTCTCCCCCTCGAAATGTGGTAAAAATGACCACAATTTCGACGAGGTCTCATTATTCACTTATATCTTAAGAGTGCCATGGCACATATAATTGTTAGAAACAACTCATTTATCGAGGACATAAATATTCTCACCACATGGCAAGACAACATCAAAAGGTTGCATTACAAAGAACAAAAAGTTCATATAAAACAAAATGTCTTCTAATGCTTTATTCTTTATTGTACTCTTGGCAAAACCCCTTAAAGCCCATTCTAAATGGGAAAATCATACTTAAAATATTTCTCAATAGATGCCAAATAAAAATAATATCTTTGGCATATACTGAGTTGGGAATTGCATTCTTGATCTCATAGAAGATGGTATGCTTATCATGAGAAGTGAAAAATGGTTCAACTTCTCCCACTCAACTTCTTTTTGGTCATACTTTTACATCTCCTTAACAGAATTCAAATAAATGAACCCTATGTCATGGTTTATTGCCGAAGCAAGGACAACACATCTTTTTGAGCATCCATAATAAACATCGAACTTGAATTGATACAAAACAAAACAAGTGAATCATGTTCTAATCCGTATCACCGTTGGGCTGAAAACGGAAAAGAGCACTTTTCATTCAAAAAAGTGACATGACAATAATCAACATTGGTCAGAATACTGTCATATACCATACAACTTATGCTCATAAATGAAAACTCAAATCAAAACTTCTCGTTTTGACTATAGAAACTTTAATCACATAATGTTCAGCAAACTCATTTGCTAAATTAATAGCCAACACTAAAACACCAATACATGATGCATTCCAAATGTGTCATGACACATGGATTCATAATTTATCACTGATCATCTTGATTTAAACTTTGACATCATAATTTCATTAACATCATTTAAACAAGTCAAAGCTTATTATTAAAACTTTCAATGACATGATAACAAAAGTATCATTCATTTTCAAGTTCTCATCATGACATCTCACTGAGTAAACAATAGATTAACATCCTCAATGAAAATGACATTATAAACATTCTCCAAATAAAATTTGGATATTACATCATGGTCTCACTGAAAATTAAACTTTTAATAGTCAATAAATGACAACTTATGACCATGATAACACATTAAAATTCTCTAAACGTCCTTGTTCAGAGAATCATCATGATGAGCCTCCATCACCTTCTGTCAATGCATGTCAAAAGACATATGCATCTAACATAATACTTTAGCATTATGGCTCATCACTTTATGGCTGCATAGTTCGCTGCGGAAAAACGAGCCACACAGCCATTAAAACTTTCCTTAAGGTGGCCTCAGCCCATTAGAGATGATCACTTCATTAATAAATGCCATAAACATGTCATCAACTTAAACTTCATTTTCAATAATATCTCGGAACAAAATATTGAGAAACTTTAGAGAGATACTCATAATTGTGCTCAAAATAAAGATCATCTCATAACATTCATAACTTAACATCAAACTGCTATTAACAAAAAATGACTTACATCAATCTTATATCATTATAACCCCTTAAAAATTAGGCATTTTCCGATGTAAACAGTGCATACAACTTTATTTGGAACTCAATAAATGCACTGAAAACTAGAAAAGCCTTATTCTTCATCTTACAAATTGGCCATATCATTCTCAAGTTAAATATCAATTCAACAACATTAAATCTCAACATTCTTGATATTTAAATTGATGCTCACTTTAAACCATATTCTAGGCAACTATTTTCTGTATTTAATCAGTGCATAACTTAATCAGCAAACTTAAATAATGCACTGAAATAAAAAACAGAAACTTAAATACTAAATTCGGACATAAAGCTGCAACCGAGACAAAATCGGCCCAGAAAACCTAAATCTCGAAAAAACAACGTGGGCTGACTTGAACTTGGACCGCAGCTTTTCTGAAATTTGGCCCAATAATGTGACCGAGGCCCATCTGAGACCCGCAGCAAGGTCGGCCGTTGGATCTAATCTGACGGTCATCCTTCTTTTGCGGTGGAACAAAACGGAGGATCGGTCAAACACTAATCCCCATTCTCTCCTCTTCCCTCCCCCGATTCACCCGCTCCCGTGAGAGAGAAGCGACGGCGGAGGACAAGGCGACCGCGCTGCGTCAACTACTGCTGCTCCTTCAACGGCGCTCATCCCTCTTCTCCAGGTTAATTCCTCTTCTTACAGTATTGTTTTGGATCTGATTTGCAGCTGCAAGCTTGGTAGCTCTGTTGCTAGAGGAACACTAGTTAAATCGCTGATGAAATTAGCCTTCCTAGCTGTTAACTGCTGCTTTTTTTTTTGTCGATAGGAGCCTCAAAGAGGCTCCCAAATTTCATTACATTTTGGGCACCAAACAAACATTCCCTAAAGTTCTGATCCTTTTCGTCTATCAACCAGCAGATCACCTACACGAAACCAAAGGGACAAACGCCCCTTTGCCTGCTAAAAGACATACCCAAAAACATACCAGGATCTAGCAACTACAGCAGAAACTTGAAAACACCAAGGTTAAATCCTCTTCATACAGTATTGTTTTCGGTCTGATTTGTTTCTGCAAGCTCGGTTGCTCTGTTGCTAGAGGAGCACATAGTTAAATCGCTCATGAAAATAGCCTTCCCAGATCCTAGGATGTAATTAATTTCTCACGTTCATCAATGTCCTGTTCTTGTTTCTACCAGGAAGATGGACCATCCAAGTCTCCATCTCTCCTATGATCTGTTAAAGGAAATTACAAATGATTTTTCCGAGGAAATTGGTAGGGGGTCATATGGAATAGTTTACAAGGTACGGTTGATGAATATAATATTTTCATTGCCACGCTGTTCAGATAGCTTCATGAGTACAATATATTAAACAGGGAGTGCACAAAGGGAGAACGATTGCCGTGAAGTTGCTCCATGACATGCCGGCACTTGACGATGAGCAATTCAATAGGGAGTTTAATAACCTCTCGAGTCTTGAACACGATAATATTGTGCGGTTAGTCGGGTATTGCGATGAAGCTCGGCAGGAGTGTGCAGAGTACAAAGGAAGAATTGTTGTTGCCGACAGGATATACAGGGCGCTATGCTTCGAGTATGCGCACAATGGGAGCCTTCAGGAAAACCTTTTCGGTATGATATCGTGGTGCTCTACGTATATTTTATTCTCAAACATGCTCTAATCGTATTTGTTAATACTACGGAATTATTCTTATACATTACAAGAATACTCTTTGTCGCAACAGATGAATTTAATGGACATGATTGGCGCACACGCTATGTAATAATTAAGGGGATTTGCAATGGTTTGAAATACCTGCATCAGGAACTAAAACCTTCTATGTATCATTTGGATTTAAAACCAGCCAATATATTGTTGGATGAGAATATGTTCCCAAAGATTGCAGACTTTGGCCTGTCAAGGCTGTTCGGAGAAGAACATACAAAAATCACAAAAAATTCAATAGGAACATGGTAAGCTTAATTCTTAACTCCTCGTGTCAATTGGTTATGGAATTCGTTTTGCATTAGACGCAGAGTATAAATACAATGTATGATATGTCATGCAGCGGTTACTTACCACCAGAATTCATAGAGAAGAATATACTCTCAAGCAAGTTTGACATATTTAGCTTGGGTGTTGTTGTCATAAAGGTAATGGCAGGATCTGGGGGCTACTCCAGATATGTTGACATGCCGTCTCTGGAGTTTGTTAAACTAGTAAGAATACACTTCCTCTATTAATTAGTTATACATCTTAGCCATACACTAGTAATACTTTCGATATTCTTACTACCCTTTTTTATGTTCTCTCTGTTAATGGCAGGTACACAAAAATTGGAGGGCTAGGTTACAGGGAAAATTATTGTATGCGCTAGAACCATATTATGAACAAGTAAAGACATGCATTGAAATAGCTTTGAGGTGTGTGGAGGCAGATCGGCACAAGAGGCCAACTATAAGGAATATTGTTGATAAGTTGAATGAGACTGAGATTAATATTCGATTATCATCACCCATAGAGGTACTATCAAAAAAAGACATAATGCCTAGGCATATCCCCTACGATCTGTTAAACGAAATTACAGATGGTTTCTCCGAGGAGCGCAAACTTGGTAGCGGCGGGTATGGAAAAACATACAAGGTATGGATCACAAGTTCAATATTTTGATTACCAAGCTACTCAGCTTCATGGGTACAATATTTCAAACAGGGAGTGCGCAAAAATGGTGAAATGATTGCGGTGAACTTGCTCTATGACATGCCAGGACTTGACAATGAGCAATTCAAGAGGGAGTGTATTAACCTTTGGAGTATTCAACACGATAATCTTGTGTCGTTAGTTGGCTATTGTTGTGAAACTCGTCGAGAGGTTCGAGCGTACAATGGAAGAAGAATTGTTATTGCCAACAGGATATTCAGGGCGCTCTGCTTCGAGTATGTGCACAATGGGAGCCTTAATGAAAATATTTTTGGTATGATATCGTGGTGCTGTTTGTATATCGTGTTCTCAAACAGCTCTAATTGTATTTTTTAATACTAAGGAATTATTCTTATACATTAAAAGATTACTCTTTGTTGCAACAGCTGAATATAATGGACTTGATTGGCGCAAACGTTATGGAATAATTAAGGGAATTTGCAATGGTTTGAAATTCCTACATCAGGAACTAAAACCTTCTATGTATCATTTGGATTTAAAACCAGACAATGTATTGCTGGATGAGAATATGTTACCAAAGATTACAGATTTTGGCTTGTCAAGGCTCTTCGGAGATGAGCAGACAAGAATCACAAAAAGTTCAATAGGAACACGGTAAGCTCAATTATTAACACTTCATGTCAACTGAGTATGGATTTTTTTTTGCATTCGACACATTATATATACATATGTATGATGTGTCATGCAGCGGTTACGTACCACCAGAATACATAGTGAACGGCTTAATCTCAAACAAGTTCGACATATTCAGCTTGGGTGTTGTTATCATAAAGGTAATGGCAGGAGCTGAGGGCTACTCCAGATATGCTGAAATGTCTTCCCAGGAATTCGTTGAACTTGTAAGAAAATAATGGCTCCTTTCATAGTTATACATCTTAGCCATACACTGCATATACTTTAGTTTTTCTGGTAACCCTTCCTTATGTTCTATGTTACTGGTAGGTACAAGGAAATTGGAAGGATAGGTTACAAGGAACATCGGTTTATGATACTGATACAGAGCCAGAAGTATATTATGAACAAGTAAAAACGTGCATTAAATTAGCTTTAAGGTGTGTGGAGGCAGATATGCACAAAAGGCCAGGTATAATGGATATCGTTGATAAGATGAATGAGATAGAGACTAAGATTCAATTGTGGATACCACAAAAGGCACAATCTTTTTCTTCTGCTATAACCGGCCTTGGGAGATTCGAGTACAGTGATTTGGCTGACGCGACAGACAGATTCTCCAAGGACAACCAAATTGGAGAGGGGGACTTTGCCAACGTATATAAGGGGAGCTACATAGACGAGAACGGCAACCAAGAGGTGGCTGTGAAGAAAATGAAGGATGCTACAGGAGACTTCGGGGATTTCATCGCTGTACTCCAAACAATTTGTGAAAAGAGGCATATCAATCTAGTCGAGCTGAAAGGCTGGTGTTACAGCCGAAGCATACGGAACTCGATCGATCCTATGGGTTGGTTCAGTCAGCAAAATGGCAAACTCTGTATTGTCTACGAATTGGTGCCTAATGGCAACCTCGAGGATCACCTACACTACATGGAGAAAATTCTACCATGGGAAAAGAGGTATTGTATATTACAAGCACCGTAATTTGGAATTTTGGAGAAGTAAAAGGAATTTACGCCAAGAATAAAATGAATTTTGGAGAAGGGCAAACTCTCTGACATTTTACTTTACTCCTTACTTTATTTCACAGGTATCAAATAGTTAAGGGCATAGGCCGTGCAGTTCATTATCTTCATCAAGAATGCGATGTACCCATTTTGCACAGAAATATCATGCCAAGCAACGTACTGCTTGATCATGATTTCAACGCCAAGCTTGCTGGCTTTGGGCTATCAAAAATCGCCAGCCAAAACAACAGAAAAGTGACGACAACGAAAATAAGCTACATGAATCCACGGTTCATGAAACATGGGGACGTCGAGTTCAACTGTAACTCTGACGTCTACAACTTTGGAATCGTCCTACTAGAGATTGCATGCACAGGCAAGTCAAGAGAAGAAGTCCGGGAGCTGTATAGGTGCAGCGCTGCAGAACCCGAGGTGATGGATGATGCCGCTGACCCCAGGTTAGGTGGTGACTTTGACCGGATGGAGATGGAGCGCGTGATTGTCCTGGGCCTCAGGTGCTCTCACCGAGACAGTGAACAACGTCCTTCCATGGTAGATGTGATGAAGTTCCTGATGGAAGGCATAGAATTGCCTGCATTGGCACTATAAGCTCTGACCAGCAGGCACTTACGCCACATGTCTCTTAAGTCTTCATGTTAGCTAACCTGACCAAGGCCATTCATTCATGGTTCGCTGATTATTCAAGCGTGCATGTTTATTCATATGCATGTAACTCTCGCTGGATTATGGATTGCACGTTTTCTACTTCAGTTTACCACTGTAATTCGGACATTCATTGATATGCTGTTCGCAGAAGTGTTAACAGCCTTAATTGTACAATGTTTACCTCCACTAGGAGAGTCCAGAAATGTAGACTATCTGCCCGATGCAAGGGCGGTAGTGATTGTTCGTGTAAAAGGAAATTCTCATAAGTATGTAATTATGTGTTGAGATTTATTTGAACTGTCTTTAGAAAATGTACTGGAGATGATGTCGTCGTTACAGCATTACATGGACGATACATATTTTCCAGATGGATTGTCAGCGCCACACAGATTGGAAGCTGATGAGAGTTGCAATCTAAACGTCATGCTCCTGGATTGTGGGTCTTCAACGTAGTTAACGAATAACAAAAAAGCTAATCTCCATATACATATCAGTTTCAGAGTCATAAATTGATCTAAAAGTCTAGACTCCGGGGGTGAACTTGTTCCCTGCACCACGAGTATCCTCGTCCTCTTGAGCTGGACAAGTGCAAAGCATGGTGACAGACTCTGTACTCCGTGTTTTTACACGAGCGAGCAAGATGCATGTCGGTGCTCGGCGCTTATCCGCCTTGCCACCGCGCGAGCAGGAGCAACGATCGACGACTTGACGATTTAGTTGTTTACTTGCTTTCCTCATATATACAAGTGTTGTGGAGAAGTGCGAATCTCGCCGATAATTTATCAAATTTCACGCTTCTCCACAATACCTATTGCTTACCTGCATCATCGTACGACAGGAAAAACGTGCACGCTGTGGACTCTGAACTCCGAAACTCTGAAAGGCAAAACGTGTATTGGTCAGCGTAATCTCGGCGCTGCTAGGCCGGCCCACTCGATGCTGTCTAATTGCGCAGAGAACAGTTCGATCTGACGATACCTCCAACGGATATACATGGAGTATAAATAAACCAAGAATCAAGACTTTGCGCTAAGATCAAGTGTAGTATCTGTTCTTATCAGTTCAATTAATATCTGATATGTGTGGCTTGCCACTGGGGCCCTAGCTCAGCGCTCAGGTGTCACCCGGGCGTTGCACTACTGCCCAGTGCATGGCGCACATCAACCAAAAAAAAGAATCAAATAGGGAAATAGCAAAAATCGTCACAAAACACAAATAAAATACAACAGTTCGTAGCACAGTCTCTAGCTCCACAACCGGTGCACCGAATAAACATGCAGCCCACACTGGCCGTTGCCGATATCTGTATGGTAGGGATCTGCCGCCCATGAGTAAGCCCACTGAGACACAGCCCAGTACGTACGTATGAAGTCCATAGTTACGATCCCTTTGCTCTCTTCGGCGAATCCTATATATCGCCCGTTAGCGCCGCTTTAGGCTTGCTCCGCCTGAAGCACCGCTTTACTGGGCCAGGCCCATTTAGTTCGCGAGACGTTCTTATGTTCTTCGATGGTCGCGAGGCGAGAGGAGAGAGGGACGCTGAGATATGCTTTCTTCCTCCCCCACTGTTTCCGCCCCCGGATCTGTGAGATCTGCTTCTTCTAAAGTTTGCATCCGTCTGGGGTTCTTCGATGGTGAACGACTGTCCTTCTTCTCGGTTCGTCGCCGGCCATGGCGGGGGAAGGTATGTGTACCAATCCTTCACTCCGTCTTCTTCCTATCCTCTACATCGAGGGAGAGAGGGGCGGGTTCTTCTGTCTGCTTCGTGTTGTCTACATCGGGGGTGAGAGGGGCGGGTTCTTCCGTCTGCTTCGTGTCGTCTACCGCGGGGGAGCTTAATAGGACGCGCGTGGTATGTGTTCCAATTTTTTCAGTCCATGCGGATCCATGGGGTGCTTGTGCGGTAGGTCTGCGTGTTACACTGGGTGTCTTATGAGTGGTTGTGCGGTACAGTTCACAGACGAAGCTTTGAGCAACTTCACATACTCATACATGATACATGCTCCAAAGCCTACTCTGCTCACGACTAGTATTGTTCGCCTTACAAACAGCAGCCAAACAGTCTGACAGGACCAAACTGAGAGACAGCTTGTTTTCCTTGGTGATGAGCCCTCTGCTTCTTCACCGTCGTCCCATCTGGAAATGGGAAGGCTTGCAGCCAGAACCACGGTGCCCAAAGGGCTCCTGACTACAGTGGCCTCGCCCGTTTCTTCAGAGTACGCGGCATCGACAGTCATGCAGACAGCACCCTCGGTGTCCTGGGGGCAGTCAAAGAATGGTTAGCTGAAGGCATAAACAGAGACGTTGTTTTACCTTTCTTTTAGGATTCGTCCGTCGTGGTACCCTGCAGGCAGTTCATATAGTTCAAGAGGAAGTTCCTCCAATTAGTGATGGATTCCGTCCCCTTGTCACGAGAACAAGCTGCATTTCGCAAGGAGGATGGGGATGCAGACTTGAAAGGCAGGTGTAGTTACTGTGTCCTGTGTGTGCCGCCGGCGTGTGTACGTGCGTGATGTGTGCCGCCGGCGTGTATGTGTGCACGCTGCGTGTCGGCGGTATTGTAGTGATTTGTTCTATCTCCATTGCAGAAGTTTCACGGCAATAAGGAGCAGCAAGCAGGAGCAGGCGGCCGCAATGGCGCTGTGGAATGGGCTGGGTCAGGCGGCGACCGTGGCGCAGCTGGTCGGCCCAGACGTTGGTGGCCTCATCTCTATGATCATGCGCTCACGGCTTGGCAGAACAGGAAGGAGTGCGAGCAGCTCGCGCGTCGGGTCTTCATGATCGCGGAGCTGCTGCCCCACATTCAGGACCCGGAGGCGGCGCGGCAGCTTGCCGGACTGGGCGACACGCTCCGGGACGCTCACGAGCTCGTCGTGTCCTGCCAGGAGAGGAGCGTCATGTACCAGCTTGTCATGGCAGGGAGGCAGGCCGAAAGGTTCAGGGAGGTCCAGAGCAAGATTGACTTCTACCTCATCCTCTTCCCCGTGATCAGCGGCCAGCCACATCGGCATAACACGCCGCCTTGACCGGATCTACAACGCCCTTGTTCAAGATGACTCCACAAGAGTTGAACCGTCTCCACTACCACAGTCACCGTCTCAGCTGCAGGTATGCACAACTTCGATACTGATTTTATACGTACTACGTTCTGTCACATGAAGGGTCTTTGCTAATTTATGGTCTCTTCCTCAGGAAGTCGTTCAAGATATAGTAGCACATGGAACTCAGGAATTTACCAATAACTTTACTCGCGTGATCGGTGACGGCGGCTTTGGAAAGGTGTACAGGGGAACCCTTCAAGATGGACGAGAGGTGGCCGTAAAGCGCATGGATGAACAGGAGCTTCACACCCTATCGGACTACCACGGAGAGCGTATCATTCTATAAGTGTCCGACACGAGAACATCATCTGCCTCCTTGGCAAACGGAGCTTGGCTCTGATGGTTGGGTTCCCTGTGGTGGAACCAGCCCACCCAGGTTCAAGTCCTAGACTTGGCATGGGCGTTTGCATTTACCTGGATTTATTTCAGGTTTATCCGGCGCTATTCTTTCAGTGGTACGTGGCGTGCCCGTCAACAGCGAGGCGCCTGTGGTGACTTCGTCAACCTCAAGATTTGCCGGCTCAGTCCTTCAGAGGTGCTCATAGGGGTAGGGTGTGCGTGTGTGCGTTCATAGGGGTGAGTGTACGTGCGTATTTGTGAGCGTCTGTGTTGTACTGTGTTCTCAAAAAAAAAAAATCATCTGCCTCCTTGGATGGTGTGTGAGCAAGAAGCACAAGGGCCGGCTAACTTGGCGGAGAAAGGAGCCGAATACGGAGGAGAGGCTGATCGTGTATGAGTACATGGAGAACGGCTCGCTCGACCAACACCTACACCGTCGTCAAGGCTCCTCCTCACTATCGCCGGTGACGGTGTCCTGGAAGGTGCGTATCGGTGTGCTCGTCGGCATGTCGCGCGCCATCGAGCATCTGCACGGCCATACCAGCCCTGAGTACGCCATCTCAGGGTGGTTGAAGCCGAGCAGTGATGTATACGGCCTGGGCGTCGTGATGCTCGAGGTTCTGTCTGGGAAACGACCATATTCCTGGTCGGATAAAGAAAAGCTGAATCTCGAAATGCCTACATCTTTAATCATGTTGGCACTCTCTATCATTGAGGCCGGTAATCTGGGGGAGTTGTTGGACAAGCGACCTGTGCCAGATCCAACCCCAGGACAGCTCCAGGCGCTTGAGCTAGTGGCACAGACGGCAGCACGCTGCGTGCAGCTGGTAGGGAAGGACCGGCCGGCCATATCAGAAATCGTCGCCAACCTCGAGAAGGCGCTTGAGTTGATCTGCCGAGAAGAGTTAGGTTCCAATTGACGAGTCACCCGCCGGGGAGATTTTAGCACATAACACCACTTGTTGGGGTTTTTTTTGCACAGAACCACAACCCTAGCTTTTTTTTGCACAAAACACCAACATTCGGTGTAATTATTTGCAGAGAACACAAAAGATGCTGTCAGCTCGGTTGACCACCAATTAGTAAGCTGGGCCCACCTGGCTGGGTGCACCGTGGAGTCCTTTACAGCCGAACGAACCAAACAGGTTCAGATCAAACAAATCGAACAGAGCTTCTCTCTCCAGCTCGAGGGTTTGCAGCGGCGGCGATTAGAGCCGGCCAGAATGCGGCCGGCCGACGGACCAGACGACGGCGGCGGGGGCGGCGGAGATCCAGCATGGGGGACGGGCAGGATGGATGGGCAGGAGGGCGCGGAGGTGTTTGACGGGCTGGCAACAGAGCTGGCCACCATGGGAGCCGTCGATGGCGGCGGACGTGGCCGCGCGCCGGCGACGATGACGCCGGCCATGTATACCAGCGATTCCTTGTGTTTCAATCGGTAAGATCCCCTCTGCAATGCCCGATTTTCTCTGAATTTTCTCTGTTTGGTGTTATTTTTCTACGGGAGGAACCCTAAAATTGCATTTTGATTCGGCAGTGCTGACTCGGACCATGTGGATTGGGAATTTCTTGATGTCGAACCTGCTCAATTGGTAACACACATGGAGGGAGATGGCCAAGATGAAGGCATTGTCGATGATGAAACTGACTCGGACCATTATGATGATTTTCTGGTTCGGTGTGAAGGTGATACAGATGTTGAGGACTGTTTCCCAACACAAATCACACAGGTGGAGGTGGTAGTTGAGGAAGAGAGACCTAGGTTAATGGAAGGTAGAAGTAAAAATGCCAAGGAAAAGGCCGAGTTGTCAAGGGCAGCTAAGAGAAGGACAATAGAAGGAGCTTTAGAGGAAAATTACATGGAATTTAGTGATGAGGCGAGTGATGACTGCAGGGAGTTAACTGATTCCAGCGATGACGATGGAGCTGTGGATGAAGAGAAAGTGTCCGTTACAAAGAGGAAGAGCAGATCGAAGAAATTGGCCAAGAGAACATTTTATGATGAATCGAACGCCAATGCGCATGAGCATTTGCAAGTCAAGTTATGCTTTGTAGATATCCATCAATATAGAAGGGCTCTAGCAAACTACCACATTGTGAATCAAAGAGACTTTGAATATTTGAGAAATGATCATGACAGGATTACTGTTTGCTGTAAGATCGTTGGCACATGTCCCTTTGCAATTATGTCATCGACAATCAAAGGAGAAACAACCCATGTTATTCGAGGGATTGTTTTGCCTCACACATGTGGGAAGACAAATGATAGTTCAAGAATTAATAGCGTTTGGGTGAGCAAGACTTATGAAGAAAATATTAGAAGTGACCCTAATATGAAGATTGGAGCACTCATTGACATGGTAAAGAGGGAACATGGGGTTACTATTTCCACACACATGGCCTACAGGGCAAAAAACAAAGCACTAGAGGTGGTTGATGGACACCACACGGGTCAGTATTTGAGGATAAGAGATTACCTCCAAACTGTGCTGAACACAAATCCTGGTAGTAGGTGTATCGTGAACACTATTGTCAATCAAAACCCGCAAAAGAATCCAAGGTTTCATGGATTATTTTACTGCCTGAATGCCCAAGTGCAAGGATTTTTAGAAGGCTGTAGACCTTTTATTGGTAAGAAAAATGCTTGCTGTACATTATTGGTAACATTAATGCCTTGCTGTACAATGCTTGCTGTACATTATTGGTAAGAAAAATGCTTGCTGTACATTATTGGTAACATTAATGCCTTGCTGTAGACCTTTTATTGGTAAGAAAAATGCTTGCTGTACATTATTGGTAACATTAATGTCTTACTGCATGCATTGATCTTAATTTGCAGGCTTAGATGGATGCTTCTTGAAGGTAGGCTCTGGATTTCAAATCCTTGCTGCCACGGCTAGGGATGGCAACAATAACATGTTCCCTCTAGCTTTTGGAGTTGTGGGAAAAGAGGAGACTTCAACTTGGTGTTGGTTTCTAACTCAGCTGAAGTATGCTCTAGGTGGTGGCACGAGTAAGTATGGGCCCTTTACTATCATGTCTGACCGTCAAAAAGGGTTGTTAAATGCAGTCAACCAAGTCTTTCCAGAGTGTGAACAACGCTTTTGTCTTAGGCACATCTATGCTAATTTTCAAATAGCTGGATTTAGGGGAGATGACCTGAAAAAGTTAGTAGATGCTGCTGCATACGCCTTCAAACATAGTGCTCATGTGCATGCAATGGATATGCTAAAAGCCTTAAACTTGGATGCATGGACTTGGCTTAGCAGAATTCCTACTAAGTGTTGGGCTCGCTATGCTATGGATACAACATGCAAGACTGATCTAGTTGTCAATAATTTAAGCGAAGTCTTCAATAGCTACATCCTTGAACAAAGGGAGAAGCCCATAGTGACTATGATGGATCAGATCAGGACCAAACTGATGGTTAAGTTTGCGACTGCAAGAGATGGTGTAGCTGTTGCACGTTGGGAAATAACACCGCATTATGCTGAAAAACTTGAGACCGAGAAGAGGTTTTCTAGGTGGTGCACGGCGGTGAATGCAGGAAATGATATTTGGCAAGTTGAGACACCAACAAATGGGGGCAAAGAAGTGTGTGCTGTGAACCTGCACAACAAGACATGTGACTGCAGGAAATGGGACCTAACAGGAGTGCCGTGCAAACATGCCATAGAAGTCATCTACAAATCAAAGCAATATCCAGAAGATTTCATTAGTGATTTTTTTAAGAAGCCAATGTATGCCCTTGCCTACAAGGAAATGATATATCCTGTGCCAAGCCAACCTGATTGGGTTAAAACTGATACACTTGACATAGAAGCTCCTGCCTTCCATACCACGCGAGGGCGGAGAAAGAAAAAAAGAAGGCCTAGTGCAGGTGAAGGGGCAGATGGAACTACAAGAAAAAGTAATATTACTTGCTCAAATTGCAAACTTAAAGGTCACAGGTATACCACATGTACGAAACCATTGAAGGCTCATCTGGCTATTAGGAAGGCAGGGCACAAGGTACTAATCAATTTGTACATGTTCTGTTTAATATGTGTTGATACAACTAACCCTATCATTTATCCATTTCAGAGTAACCGACAGCTGCCCGAGTACATGCACGCGCCTACGGATCCTCCCTCGCCATCAGCTGCAACACCTCCACCATCACCGCCGCGCCAAGTCCCCTTCGCACCACCTCGGCAAGCTGAACCTCAACAAGCTCCAGCAGCCCCACGGCATGCTGAACCTCGGCAAGCTCCAGCAGCTCCACGACAAGCTCCAACAGCTGCACGGCAAGCTGCACCTCGGCAAGCTTCAGCAGCACCTCGCCAAGCTGCACCTCAGCAAGCTCCAGCAGCACCTCGCCAAGCAGCACCTCGCCAAGCTGCGCCTCGCCAAGCTCCAGCAGCACCAAGCTCGAAGCTCCATTCTGTTCGTGGACGAAGTCGACGTGTTCATTACACCGACAGCCGGCTGTATAGTTACCTCACAGCAAGTAATGGGCAGGGACAGCAGCAAGAGCAAGAGCAAGACAATTCGGCTGTATGAAATGCCAGGAGCCATGTAATGAATAGGAAATATGTGAATCTTATTTTGAATGTGCCGTGAGACACTAAATGTAGCTATATGTCTACATTAGTATGGTTAAACTTGTCCAGATGCTATATATTATATGGTTGCAGATCCTATATTTCTGAATTTGTTTGGAATGGTTAACTGACAGGTGGGCCCAACTTCATGTGCCAAAATTACCCTGCATATCGTTGTTCTGTGTAAAAAAAGCTATGGTTGTGGTTCTGTGCAAAATTCACCCTGACAGGTGGGCCCAGCTTCCTAATTTGTGGTCAAACGAGTTAACAGCGTTTTCTGTGTTCTCTGCAAATGATTACCCCGAATGTTGGTGTTCTGTGCAAAACAAAGCTAGGGTTGTGGTTCTGTGCAAAAAAAGCCCCAACAAGTGGTGTTATGTGCTAAAATCTCCCCGCCGGGGGCATCTCATCGGCAGCCTCCAAGTCCATCTGTTAAATAGTATTGTGCACGGATTGATTGGGCTGCTCTAATTAAGGAAGAGACCAAATGAGTTGTGAGGTCTTAATGTAACAAAGTACAATGTGTTAGGCCTATCCCAGCGCAGTTCTTTTTTTAGAGAACTGCATATGTATTACACAGAGAACGAGTACAGAGACTCGAGCAATACAGAGCAACATACGCAGGAAGCATAGCTACAAAGGAAAACACCGCCGCCGTCGACGCCGGAGATGATGAAGCCGCACCACCTTCTTACCTTTTCCCGAGAGCACCTCCGCACCTGGAAAAGGCCGCAGAAGCCGTCCGCCACTCGGTGACGAAACCTCGCTCGATGAACGAACACGGCCAGCGCCCTCCAACGCCTGCAGCACCACCTTCCGTCGGCCACCAAACCCGGCGAAGCCAGCAGAGACTCCTCGCAAACGCCGCTTCTACCTCCTACACACCACCACCCCAGCTCCACACCGCCGCTGGAGGACGCGCCGGCATGACAACGACAGAGCCGGGGGACCGGAGTCCCAGAGCCCCAGGTCAACGGCGCCGATCCGTCGACCCGAAGCAGGGGCCTGGACCGCCCGAGGAATCCGAAGATCCGCGAGCGCCAGGACGACGGCGAGCGCCCCGCTGCACACGCAGCAGAGAGGGGAAGCGCCGCCCCAAAACCACCCCCAAACCCAACACTATGTACATGGCGAGATCCGGGGATTCCCTAGCCTCCCGCTGCCGGAGCAGCCGCCGGAGACGGAGGAATCCCACGGATCGCCGCCGCGCGAGGTGGATTGACGACGATGAGCTCAAAAATCGCCCCTCCGCACTGTAGCAAGGGGATAAGGTCGCGGTTATCCCAGCGCAGTTCTGTATGACAAGATTAAGGTTTAGGGATAACTATTGTGATGCATTGTGTCTTCAATGTTGTATCTAATAGAGCTTTCATTTAATTGGCTATTGAATTACTCTCCCCTCCTATTTTCCTAGCTATAAAACGTTCAAAACGGAGACTCGACTCCTTGATGTCATTGCTGGACATACTGTGATTATGTTTTTGAGTTCCATCAGTTACCCCTGCATTGTCAGACTCCAAGATCACTGACTGTCTAGACGAAGGCACCATCATACTGAATATCTATTTGATTGCAAGCCCATAGGACATTGCCTTCGTAATTCCTCGCAATACAACTAATTGGAACAGTTTCCTAGTTCTCTGACAAAAGAGGCATCAACATTCCTGTTAATGCAGTTCATGTCTGGGGCTGCCCAATTTTCCCTTTCCTCTTTTTGTTTGTTCTTCAGACAATTTGTAGAGAGTCGGGACAGAGTATTTAATTAAATCGGTGCCACACACACCAAAGTTCAGATAAATTAAATCGATGATGCTCTACATGATCGGACTCTTACCTTTACCTGTATCACACATACTGCAGTTCAGATTAAGTTCCTTTATGCAGCTTTACACTGAATCCTCGTGTGTCTTCTGATGCGTTACTCTGGCCTCCCCTCTGCAAAAGGGAGATACATCAATCTGCTAAACCGACGGCGCTGGCTCTTCCTCGTTCAAACAGCGCGTTGCCTTGCGAACTTGAAGTAGAGATTCTGGCCGTGTAGAGTGTGAACAACTTCTTACGTGCACAACTGTAGAACTATTATAGTGCCCCATTCCTTAAATTCACAATCGTAGCAACAGCCTGCCATAACTAATTAATTGGATTGTTTCCTGATTCTGAATGACTGGTGGTTTTGTGCGAATATTGTTTCTTCTCTGAACGACATGCATAATGCTTAAGCTTTAGTGTCTGTTAACCTATTTCTGATTCAGTTTGTAATGATTATACATGCATTGCAATATTTCACCACGGACCATGCACAAGCAGCATCCATGCATGAGCCTAGCCTAGGCCATCAATCTTGACCTCGCCCGTGGAACTTGAACTTAAACAACTCCTACGATAACTTTATTTTCTAGTCTCTTGTAAACCAACAAAT
Source organism: Poa pratensis (assembly GCA_947311845.1). Taxonomy (NCBI): domain Eukaryota; kingdom Viridiplantae; phylum Streptophyta; class Magnoliopsida; order Poales; family Poaceae; genus Poa; species Poa pratensis. The sequence goes on from CAMZMU010000096.1 coordinate 24,555,704, forward strand.
CCTATCTTGTAATCTTTAATAGCTTATTAAAAAATAGCAATTTTTTTCTCAGGATCAGTAAGACGAATAACCGTCGAATTCCAAAATAAACCTGACGTATGATATAATTTTTTGATCTCTACCTCTTCTACTCATAACAATATTGCTACCTCTTCCCCTTCCTCTATCTCAATTTCTGCTATAGCACTATCAGATCTACTACGGCCAGCTAAAACTTTACATAAATCATCCACAATTCCACATCTTCGTCTGAATCTACTACTTGTTTGTCACTATCATCTAACAATGGAAAGGGATCAGAGTCCGAGACCTTGCCTCCCAACTCTCTCTCAAGCATGTCCACCACAGTACACTACTTGTTTTGTTCTTACTGGCTAATGATAAAAACCTCTAGTAGACCTGGCTTTAGTTCTCCGCACGTAGAAAAAAAAGGAGACAGAGCTGACATGCATATAGGATCGATCGCTAGAGCTGCAGCAGCTTGTCCACCAACCGCGTAGTGCCGTCGAACCCCTCGCCGATCAAAACGCTGAAGAGGCTGAATGTGAGCCCGGCCAGGCTGAGGAAGAGGGAAGACAGCAACGCCTGCGCGACGTCTCTATCGTCGACAGAGCCGTTCGGGATCCCGATGAAGACGGTGATGGAGACGAGGGCGACGCAGGTGCAGGCCATGAGACAGATCATCGCCCATCGGCTGCTCTCCTGGGGCTCCGCCGCCACCTGCTCGTCGGCGTCGGCCATCATCCACGTGATCACGTCGGACATTTCCGGTTGATGCTGGTGGTCACCAGTGTCTATTTTCAATTATCAATGTCCTTTCCAATCACCCGGTCCTATTCTTGTATATCTTCAATTATCAATGTCCTTTCCAATCAGCACATGAAAGTGCAATGGAGTACATTTTTCGATCGGTATATGCATGTTCGGGAAGAAACATTACATCAAGATCTGTAGATTTTCTTCACAAATGTGTAGCCACAAACATACACCTATTACTGGTTATAGTTTGTCGGTATATTAGCCTCAGATTGTAATATTATTAGCAACAAAAAACTCCTTTCCAATATAGCTAGAGTGATCCCGACCACCCTCGGAAATGTTTTTTCTACCGGAAACTAAAACCTTGAGAAACATACACTTTGTACTGGTTAGATTTTCTCGATAGATTAGCCTTAAATTGGAATATTATTAGCAATAAAAAAAATCTTTTCCAATATAGCTAGAGTGATACATTTTATGGTAGCTGCCAGCAGGCTCAAGACAACTTATCTCGTCAGGAGAAATTCAGACTATACAACCACAAGGGTGCAAACCTCCTCCCTCTTACGGTTGTTGTAGACGTAGGAGTTGGCAAGGCAGAGGTAGAGCAAGAGCTCGAAGAGGCTAAGACCGGCGAGCAGCCAATAGAAATAGTCGAGGTGAGCCCGGTTTATGTTATCCGCGACCGCGAACCAGCTGCAGCCTCCGTCACGGCTGGTGATGTTGTCAATGATAGAGATGAGGGCACCACTTATGAAGCCACCGATTTGAGACTTGTCATAGAAGAACTCTTGCATCCCGACAAAAGCAAACACATTTGAGACTCCATAATCACATATTGTGGCACTAGCCACGCCCAACTCATTGGTACCGTCGCGCTAGCATCGTCAACCAAGCCGTGCTCACGTGCCGTCTCCAACCGTATGGTCTCCACGAGCACTGCAACCGACACCGATAGGATAGATAGCACCATGCCGGTGCCAATGCGCTGAAGCAATGTCAGCCCCGATGTGTTCCCCGTCATGTACGGCAGCACAGGCACCAATACGCGGTCGTAGATGGGCACGAACAATATGAGGCTTGCCGGAATGAACGTTTGAAGCACGGCCGGTGGCATCTCTATGCCACCAAAAATGCGCCGGTCCAGAGTGCGTCCCTGCTTGTCAAAGAGCGTTGATTCTTGCCCAAACACCACACCGTACGCCAAGCATGTCGCCCAGATAGGCTGTAGCCGCAACACCACCTGCGCATCCTCTGACTGAAGCTTGTCCATGGCATCTTCATCTCTGAGGTGATGTCTTTTCTTGTCAAAGGAGAAGCATGTGTTCCTAGAAAGAATTATAAGGCCACGGTCCAGGCGGACGAATGGGCTCTCGGCACCGCAGTTGGGCGCATATAGGCGATAGGTTGGGGTGCCAGCAAGGAAGATGGCAAAGGCGCAAAGCATGATGGCGCAAAGAGAGGCAAATCCGATAGCCCAACCAACGTTCTCCTGAATGTAGCTGACCACAGGGATGGCCACGACGATTCCGATAGACACAGAAAAAATCCACCAATTGAATACGGAACTTCTAGAGGCACTCTCCTTGGGGTGGCTTGGGTCGAACTGATCGGCGGCAAAGGCCAGGCAGCAGGCCTTGTCAGCACCTTGGGCAAGTGCGATGAGATATAGGGAGATGTAGAAGAGGACAACCTTCATTGATGATGGACTGGGCGTGAAGTCAGCGTCGTCGTGTCGCGACGAGGGAAGCTCCGGAAGGGCAAAAAATTCTCTGGGACCGGGCCGCATGGTCTTCCTCTTGAGGCCCTTCCCAGATTTTTGACACCTCACCCTCAGCACACATCTCAAAGCAGGCTCAGGATCCCGCCGTGGGTTTGCCTTCTTCCCTCACGGATGCGGCGGCGACGGGCCACCGGACGGAATTCCCCACCGCGGCGCGCCGGAGCCATTCACCACATCCTTCGAGGACCCGATCATTACCAATCGTCGTGTGCTTTTGGTGAGGCAAAAGACCATGCATGTCGCCTGGACTCCTGGAGGCATCGGCCTCCATTCTCCACTTGTCCAGACTCCCGCTGCCATAGCCCCTACATCCACTGGCACTGGCAGCTACCTCCGCCGTCTAGTACACTGGCCAGCGGCCACCGGCGTCGCCGGCGACATACTGCCTACATCCACCAGTCATGAGGTGATCACAAGCATGGAGACCTCGGACGTCAAACACACCATTGTTTGATCGTGGAATTAATAGCTCTCGGACTGTGACAAAGCAATTGTGAATACTGAATAGCAAGTTAGATTGCCTAAGTCTTCTGCTTATCAAACGAGGGAGGCGTTGCTTGCAAGACTCTAATGCCATGTGTTCTCCGTGTCCTCGAATAACCGAAGGAGGTGGTGAGTGGCTCCGACGCGCGGCGGTGGAATTGGAATTCCGTCCGGTGGCCCGTCGCCGCCGCATCCGCGAGGGAAGGCAAACCCACGACTGTTGGAGCAGTTCTGCATCCTTACTCTTTCACCGCCGGCGGTATGAAGTAATTAGGCGTTTAGGGCCTGCTTTGAGATGTGTGATGAGGGTGAGTTGTCAACATCTGGGGAGGGGCCTCAAGAGGAAGACCATGCGGCCCGGTCCCAGAGAATTTTTTGCCCTCCGGAAGGGTGGACACCAAAGTCATCATGCCATAGCCCTGCATGGATACACATGTTTTTTCACTTATTAGTGTGTGCTTAACATTTACCCTGATGATGAGATGTAGATGTAGGAATAGTAGCAAAAATTGAAGAGAAATATTACCAGGACATAGAGGGTACAGGCGAGGATGATGGATCGGTAGCGCCCCAACCATGAGTCGGCGACGAAGGCGCCCAGCAACGGCATGAGGGCAGCTGTCCCCGACCAGACGTTAACAGCGGTTGCGGCGGCAGCAGTGGAGTGGCCGAGCGGCCCCGTGAGATAGGTGATGAGGTTCGCCGACAAACCGAAAGCAGTGAAGTTGCCAGCGATCTCCACTCTCCAGCACTGCGATACGCCCCCATAGCTAATCACTGAGCTATTCTAATTTATATCGGATCGATCGATCGGGTGACAGCAAGTTAGCTTGGACGGTACTAGCGACGAAGAGGGTGGAGTGCCATCCGCCAGAGCTGCTGCGGTAGACGGGGCGGCCGCGGAAGTCGGAGAAGCCGGCCAGCGGCGCCTCACCCGCGTCGTCCACACTGCCGGTGAGCAGCAAAGGGACCTCAGTGTCCATCTCAGTCTTTCTTTGTTGTTCATGGGCCTTTTGTCACTGCAGGATGAGTCATTTTATATATAAATCCAATGAATCTAGGTGGTAGCTGAGCATAGTGTCATCTCTCAGCCACATGTTTCTGTATAATATCATCGTACTGCAGATCCCGTTAGATCTTTGTAGAATTCTTTTATGTTTCTTTTGACCAAAATACAAGTTTCCAAGGACAGAAGGGCCCATTGCTGTACGAAAACCACAGTGTCTTGTTGAGTTGCAATCAAGTTAGTTTTCGTCAATTAATCTCTACTATATAATACGAGTAACGGTGTCCGTGGTACGTCATTTTTGTTTTCGATTATACCCTTACAGAGTTAGAAATATTACGTGGTTTGCCACCGCCAAGTCTTCCTATCTAAAAGAAGAATTTGGTCCCATGTTTACGTCAATCCTTTCGTCCAACATCCTCGTACGTTGCTGCCTCTCTCCGCTCGCCCCGCGCGCATCAAATGGGCCAAAGCCCAACAAGTTCGTTCGCAAGCGAGGAGGGCAGGAGGCAGCCTCGATCTAGACGCGTCCAAGCTAGGTTTCCGCGGTTCCGCCACCACCGCCGCCGCTTACTCCGGCCGCCGGTCCAACACCTCCACATCTTCAGCCGTCCGTCGTCCTTAATTCCAGCGCTGCCACTCGCGTGCATCGGCGTCTTACCCGCATCAGCCGAGACTGGCGATTCCCCTGGCCGTCCACCGAGCGCCGCCGGTGAACTCCACCTCGCGTCGCTAGACAGTACACCACGCGCCGCCTGGATGTCCAGCAGGCTCCTCCCCCAGCAGTTTGCTGCATTCCGCCGGGGAGTTCACCTCACGCCTTTCCGTCCTCAAGTGCGACCAGCAGCAAGCGAGACGGGCAGGTACGGTGGCGCTGCTGTCTACTAGACGTGGCCACTGGCATGATGACATCTAAGTACGCATCTGGAAGCTCAAGCAGCGGTGCTGCAAAAGCCAACCTGAACAAAAAATTCACTTCGATTGCAGCGGGAGAAAGGTAAAGTTTGGATGGATTCCTCTCCCTAAATCAGCCTATGTTCTGTTTTGTATTTCGCTACTTCTAAATCGGTTACCCTGTGCTTATTTAGGAACATTGAGCTTCCAGTGTTGTACCTCTTTTGACTGAAAGAGACCATAGGGTAGTACTCCCTCGGTTCCAAATTAGATGTCTTCCATTTGTCCACATGCGGATGTATCTAGACATGTAACGGACAAATGGAAGACATCTAATTTGGAACGGAGGGAATAGAAAATAAAGTCGACAGGTTGCAGCGGCTGGTGTTGGCTGCAGTTAAACAATGTGAGTTTGAGCATACTTTCATTTGTTGGACTGATATATGCTGAACGATGCAATTATGATAAGTTACTTTCATTTATTGGTACTGGCTGCAGTTAAACAATGTGAGTTTGAGCATACTTTCATTTGTTGGACTGATATATGCTGAACGATGCAATTATGATAAGTTACTTTCATTTGTTGGTACTGGCTGCAGTTAAACAATGTGAGTTTGAGCATACTTTCATTTGTTGGACTGATATATGCTGAACGATGCAATTATGATAAGTTACTTTCATTTGTTGGTATTTCTACATCCGGCCGGACGCAGCGTTGATTCCAGTATGCGTATACCACCTGTATATTTAAATGTTATTCCTAATAGATGATCTCTATATTACAACTTACAGTCTTTTTATTCCTGATTTATTTCTTCTTTCATTTACAGTTGGTTTTGGGTGCCCAGGAGATCTGACGGCAGCGACAAGCAGTGGTGTTTACTGCAGGTATTCATCCTTCCCACCCCTCTCTTGTCATACACCCCCTCATGATCTGCAGGTATTCAAGCAGTGGTGTTATTTTTTCTCAGATTTGTATGCCTTTCATCAGGATGTAATTGCTGCTTCTGAAGACATGGAGAGAAGCAGCGGATTAGAGCTTCGAGATGCTTGATAGGTCTTGTAAAGAGACAATTCTGAATATTACTTCTCAATCCTAGGCTCACCATCGGTGTGCCTGGTATGGTGAAATATCTATATTTCTTATGTGTATTTCCTGATATGATTCAGTTTGTTCTAATCCATATGTGGACTTACAAAACTAAATATTACTTCTCAAATCCTAGGCTCACACTACAAGTTGATGAGTGAGGTCGGTGGTAGACTGGTAGTGGACACATAGAGAGCTGAGATAAGGGCTACAGGTTGTAGAATTATGAGATTGGCGGAATTGGTGGATGTATTATTGAGCCTCATGGGCGAGTATATATAGGCGTACAAGGGATCGACTTGGAGTACAAGACAAGTTAGGCATCATACGGAAACAGATCCTATCTCTATCTATCCTACCATAACCGAACCGTACACGTATACTCTAACATCCCCCCGCAGTCGTAGCGGTAGCGTCGTGAACAACTGGAGCGTCGCGGACGGTCAGACTGGAGATAAGCCGAGCGTCGTGAACAACTGGAGCGTCGCGGACGGTCAGACTGGAGATAAGCCGAAGTAGAATCCAGTGGGCTGACATCCCCCGCAGTAGGAGCGGGAACGTCGTGGACGGTGTCGCGGCGCGAAGCTTGGACTGTAGAGGAAGCTGATGAAGAGCTCAAGCGAGGTGGTAGCCCTTGTTGCCGATGTCGAGGGAGCCGAGAGCGTTGGGCGGTGCAGCCTTGGTCGGGGTAGCCGTGCGAGGGGTCGCCGTGGTCGATGTCGTGGTCGGGGTTGCCGGTGTCGAGGTAGACGCAGAAGAAGCCGCTTGCGCATAGTACGCGAGGAGAGTGACGGGGACGCGTCGAGGCAGTCGTCGAGGATGCCGATGCCGGGGACGACGCAGTACGAGCCGTCGAGGACAAGGTGCGGCCATTGTTTTGCCGGAACAAGGCGCACGTCGGGGACGAAGGCATACTCCGATTTTGCCAGAACCGAGTACGCATAGAAGAAATCGGTGACGTGGTCGAGGCAGTCGTAGAGGAGGAAGTCGATGCCGAAGATGTTGTCGAGGCCGATGTAGACGAGGCGCCGACCCGGGCTTGCCAGACCCGGGGACACGTCGGGGACGAAGGCACGCATCGGTGTTGCCAGTACCGTGCATGCGGGGGCAGGGACCACCGTGAACCATACGCCAGCGTCGGAGGGGCCAGCAGAGGAGGACTCGACGACGATTGCGGCGCCAATCAGCGGGGGGTAGAAGGTGCCGATGTCGTCCGCGGTTGTCGGAGTAGACGTAGTCGGGGACGAGGATGATGACGCTGGCGACGTGGTCGTGCTGGACGAAGATGTAGAAGGCGGCGAAGGCAGCGTCGGCCGGGGGTGGCCATGCTGGACGCCTGGACAAGGGGTGGTCGGCGGGACCTGCGACGGCCTGAGGTGGCCATGCAGGTTACCTGTAGATGGCGGCGGCGTTACTCGAAGTAGGCGAGGAAGAACCCGGCGGCTTGATGAAGACCATGCACGGACGGTGGCGTTCCCACGCCGAGAGAGTCGGCGCGGCGCATACCACGTAGAAGTCGACACGCGGGGACGGCGGAGTGGACCGCGTGCCGCGGCGCTACGGCCCGAAGAGGCGACGCAGCAGCAGTGCGCGGGTCGGGGCGACGGCGGGTGTCGCCAGCCGCGTATACGCCTGGGAAGGCGCGTTGGCAGCCGGCAACATGGACGTATACGCCTGTAGCTCGATCGGTGATAGGCGCGTGCTCGGGGACGTGCTTGGCGTAGACAAGCGCGCGTTCGGTTGATCAGACCGACGCAGCGTGGTACGCGCCATGGCGGCGACGACGACGCGCAGATCGGAGTTGATGGCGAAGTTGTCAGTGAAGTCCCGGTCGATGACGGCGAAGACGAACCGGCGATGTAGACCGTGCAGGCGAGGGAAGCCGGCGGCGATGCGTCGAGGCGTCCCTTGGACGGCGCGTTCGGAATTATGAGATTGGCGAAGTTGTCGGTGAAGTCTCGGTCGATGATGGCGAAGACGAACCGGCGATGGAGACCTTGCAAGCGAGAGAAGCCGGCGGCGACGCGTCGAGGCGTCCCTTGGACGGCGCGTCTGGCCTTGCTGCGCGGTCGGTGAAGACGATCCGGTCGGTGCGGAGTCGGCGTCGGCGTGTCGTCCGCGATAGCCGGCTTGGAGAAGCCGAACGGTGCGAAGTCGGCGCCGGCGAGTCGGCCGCGATAGCCGGTTGTCGAGGAGGGGGCCAGTGCAGGTCAATACCGTTGTCGGAGTAGAGGCGCGAGAAGACGACGACGGTGGTGGAAAAACCGGATCAAGAGATCGGAAAAAAAGACACTAGGGCAGCCGATCAACCGATCGGCGGACGAACCCTAGGTACGGGTCACGCGGCCCCCGGCGGAGATCATGGAGATCGACCTCCCCGGGGGCGGCGCGGTGCGGAAGCGCGGCGGCGGCTAGGTCAGATCGTGCCGCTCTGATACCATGTAGAATTATGAGATTGGCGGAATTGGTGGATGTATTATTGAGCCTCATGGGCGAGTATATATAGGCGTACAAGGGATCGACTTGGAGTACAAGACAAGTTAGGCATCATACGGAAACAGATCCTATCTCTATCTATCCTACCATAACCGAACCGTACACGTATACTCTAACACAGGTAATGCTCTGTTTTCAGTTTTCTGTCATATTTCACCTTTGTAATTCCTGTACTGAGTGAGGCAAAAAAACGTCCTACATTTATATTGTATGATGCCACTATAGGTTCTGTAAAATAGAAATTTATGGCTGACCACAAGTGCTTTGCACAGTTTTTTGTGCAGCATTAAGTGATTGTACTTTATCAATGCAGAAGTGACAGAAGAAGAGGCTGATGAAAGACTAGACACAATCACAGAATTTTATTTGGTTGGTGAGGTACTGTCATCACTCCGTCAATATCTGTTTTTGGTATTTCTACATCCGGCCGGACGCAGCGTTGATTCCAGTATGCGTATACCACCTGTATATTTAAATGTTATTCCTAATAGATGATCTCTATATTACAACTTACAGCCTTTTTATGCTGCAGATTAATGGCTTATAAAAGAAAACCAATGACTGACCCAGGAAAGAAGAGTATGTTGGCGCCTTTTTATGCTGTGCTGTCAAGTTTTCGTGTTGGACCGGTCGGACACGTACATCATGCACCTCATGTTGTCCAGCGACTCCTTCACGCTGTCAAACCTCAGGAAGCCGGCGATCCACGACCGGGTCGGGCGGTAGATGAGCACCATGGCTTCGGTGGCGTCCGGTCCATCTCATGCAGCATGCGTGAGGAATTTTGGGGCTTGTCATGACAACTTATAGACATTTCTCGCATTTTCCCCGTTGCAACGCACGGGCATTGTGCTAGTAAACTAAACCGTTCTCGCGAGCGGTACAGCGAAGAGAGAGAGAAGGAGAGAGATGGGGACAGAGGAGAGAGAAACCCCAAGTCTCGCCGCCTCGCCTTCATCCGCTTCCGCCTCGCCGCCTCCGCGAAGAGAGAGAGAAGGAGAGAGACGGGGACAGAGGAGAGAGAAACCCCAGGTCTCGCCGCCTCGCCTTCATCCGCTTCCACCTCGCCGCCTCCGCGCCGCCCTCCGCTTCGAGGAGGAGGAGGAGCTCAAGGGTTCGCGCCCTAGCTTCAAGGGTTCTCCCCACGAAAAAATGGCGGCTGGAGCTTCAAGGTCGACGGCGGCGGCACATCTGGGACGGCCGGACCGCCGGATCAGGTGAGGACATGTCGCCTATTCCAGCTTGAGGCCACCTGCTCCTTGCGCCGTCCTACCTACCAGCCAGCGCACCGCCCGCGTGACCAGCCCTCCTTTCACCTTCACCTTCACCGTCTGCTTTCCCCGCATCTCCGACGGCCACCATAGCCGGGGGAAAGTGGTTCTCTTCGTTCAGTTTTCCCCCAAAATAATCCAAATCCAAATCTGAATAACCGGGGTCTTCTTCCTCCTGCTTCGTTCTTCTCCACAGAGCCCGAGATGGAGGCCTTGGAAGGAACCCTTTTGGCGGATCTGTGGTGTGGCTCTTAGACCTGCTCACGTAGTATTCGATCTGGAGTCTTTGCTCTGTTCCCGTCCTCTTCTTCCTTGCCGCCATGGGGGTATCCGGCAGCTTGAGAGCAGTTCATGGGGAGGTCTATGTCGAGGGCTTGGATGTCCTGTTCGTGAAGCTCGGTGGTATAGGACCTGTCCTGAAGTGAGCGCCTCTCTGTGGGTGTCCCCTCCGCTGAGAGGCTCTGCCGACGATTTCAATCCGGAAGCCATGCCCACATACTGAATTTCCTCCGATTGATCCGTAGGTGCGATCAGTAGGTCCAATCGACTGCTATTTTATTAAAGAATGGCACAGTTATCCGTTTGGAAATATGTATTACCCAAATGAATTGTATCTTTCCATTTTAATTTAGCAAGTGACTTTCTGCATGATGATTTCATACTTTTGGATACCAGGATGTATAGAAAGAAGATTAGAAAGTAAGTGGTCACTTTTCTTTTACTTTTGAGAGGATTATTGTGTAATGGGACATATAAGAGAATTGAAATATGAGAGAAAACAGTAATAGCACCAAAATCATAGTTTATTTCAAACCTAAGATGTTGGATTTATTTAACACCGTTGCAACGCACGGGCAGTTTGCTAGTTAGAATAGTACAAGTAGCTATACGTCCGTCATCGGGTCTGCTTGCAAGTTGCAACCCATGAACAGACAACTAATTGTGAAATTCATTTAACTTTTATTAAAAACTTCAAAATATTAATGAAATCAATGAACTATAATGCCAGTATTCGTCTAATTTTTTTTTATTTTCAGGACTTTTCTTGTACCCTGAAATTAACAGGAACCACCCATTTTAAGCGATCCAACAGCTCGTGTGCTCTGGTACTCCACGGTCAGCCCGTGGAGTAGTTGCTCTAAAACTAAGCCAAGCTGGCGGAGTACCTCACTAGTAGGAATATGGGTATTTTGGCTTTTTTTGTCTTTGATTTTTTGGGTGTTGCTTTCCTCGGTGAAGTATTCCTGTCAAAATTGTGTCATTCCGTGGATGAAAATCTAGCGGAGTGCATGCGGGCGGTGCAGGGAATGGTGGATGACCCGGCCGTGGAGGAGGGCACGACGTTGCGTGACCAGCCCACAAACGGAGGAGCGCCGATGTCGTGGCGGGTATGGAGGCTGGCTCCATGTGGCGGAAAGGTGGGAGAAAATAACCAGCCGGGGCTACCCGTTAGGGCTTGCAAGGATGGGACAAGGTACCGAGCTGCTGTGGCGGCGATCCTCCAACAGTTGCGCGCTGACGGCGAGACGGGAGTACGGGTTGACTTCCTGCATTGGCGAGATGGCGAAATGTAGGAGGGCCATCCAAATTTGCATGCCGACAGTCTCCATTGCTGCCGCCACTGGCAGGGCAACAGGTAATTTAGAATGAATGAATGATATCAATTGTATTTTGTATTTGGGTACTCTTTGGACATCTATCTATTATATACTAAACGCAAAATGAGTTATAAATAGAGACACCACGTTAAGCCACATCATTAGAATTAGTTTAGAGGGTTGGATTTAAAACCAGCGGTTAGGATTTAATGTAAGATTATTAATTACGTAATTGTGTAGGTCCGGTTGACACGATACATATAGCCTCGAAAGCAATTTTTTGAAAGATTAACTTGCTGAAGTTGGGCGGGTAGTTGGCAACACAACTTATGGTCACGATTTAATTAGAGATCGGAACGTTGCATTGTATGAGTCCATCTAGGAAGTCTGGGCCGGGTGCAATACTTCGTCAAAACAACCGGTACCAACAAACGCGTGCATCATGTCAAAAAAGAAAAAAACGCGGGCATGTTGCGCTGAGATACGAGAGACTCGCTAAGAGCATCTCTAGTGGATGGTGTAAATATGGACGTGTATATCTCCATATACACGTCCATATACACCTTGCTAAATTATACACGTCCTAGTTTTTCAGTGGAACGTGTATATGGACGTGTAAATCAGGACGTGTATATTTCAACGGCTATATTTTCAAACGGTTATATTCCAACGGCTATATTTCCAACGGCTATATTTTCAACGGCCATATTTCTGGTCTATATAAACCACCCCGACCAGCTCTCTTCCAGCATCTCTACCTGTGACTTCTCTTCTCACTCCTAGATTTCTCTGTCGTCTCTCACGCAACACAATGAACACATCCTCTTGGGACATGAGTTCTTCGTCATCTTCATCTGGCGACGATGAACTCATACTTGCAGCATTCGCCGAGCGCGAGGAGGAAGAGAGGATGAACGCTCGACGCCATGGTGGTTCCAAGCATGGACGTCGGACAATCGATCGAGGAAGAGATGCCGGATTTGTTCTTCTGTGGGACGACTACTTCAAAGAAGTTCCTCGCTATCCCGAACATTTGTTTCGACGAAGGTTCGTAATTAGTACACTTCTCTGCTTTGGCCCATTTTTCATTTCCCTGCCTCATTTACTTTTTATGCACAGATTTAGAATGTCCCGTAATTTGTTCAACCGCATAGCTGAGGGTATACTTGAGCATGAGAGGGAGCATGAGTCTGATGGTTATTTTATGCAAAAAAGAAGTGCTTCTGGAGCTCTTGGGTTACATCCTCTGCAAAAGATGACCGCGGCAATGCGGATGCTAACATATGGAATAGCAGCTGATGGTGCTGATGAGTACATCCGGTCCGCTGAGGCTACTAATTTAGAGTCTTGCAAGAAATTTGTGATAAAAGTTTGTGAAGTTTTTGGGGAAAGGTACCTGAGATCTCCAAATGAACAAGACATTGCTAGGTTACTTGCAATAGGGGAGGAAAGAGGATTTCCTGGTATGTTAGGGAGCATAGATTGCATGCACTGGGGTTGGAAAAATTGCCCAAAAAAATGGCATGGCATGTTTAAAGGCCATGTGAACGAGCCCACTATGATCTTGGAAGCAGTTGCTTCACAGGATCTTTGGATTTGGCATGCTTATTTTGGTTTACCAGGGTCTCTCAATGATATAAATGTTCTTCAACGTTCTCCTGTTTTTTCAAAGCTAGCCGAAGGTGAAACTCCTGCAGTGAATTATAGCATCAATGGCCATCAGTACACAATGGGGTATTACCTTGCAGATGGTATCTATCCACGGTGGGCAACATTTGTGAAGAGCATACCAGCTCCAGATACCAGAAAGCATAAAACTTTTGCCAAGAAGCAAGAGGGGGCAAGGAAAGATGTGGAACGAGCCTTTGGAGTTCTGCAATCCCGTTTTGCCATTGTTCGTGGACCTGCTAAAGGATGGAAACGTAAAGAAATCGGTGATGTCATGAAAGCTTGTGTCATAATGCACAATATGATAGTTGAAGAGGAGCGAGAAACAGGTCGGCAAAGCTGCAATTTTGAGGCAATGGGAGAAAGAGTCACAGTCTCTCGTGCTCATGCGGAACAACTGAGCTCTTTTATTCAGATGACTCACCGGATTAGAAATGTCGCTGAACATTCTCAGCTTAAACTTGATCTAATTGACCATGTGTGGCAAAAGTTTGGAGACGAGTGATGTCCTAGTTATAACTTTGTAATCCATTTCTTTTCATCCAGTTTTAATTTATGCAATGAGTGATGTAATCCATTTCTTTGTAATGCAGTGCTATCAATAAAATATTTTTGCTTCACACAGTTCTTACAATAACTAGCAGAAAGCATCAAATAGTTCTTACAACAACAACTAGAAAGCAGTAAATAGTTCTTACAACAACAACTAGAAAGCAGTAAATAGTTCTTACAACAACAACATATAGCTCACATTACTCTAGGCGGCGAGCAAGGATCTCATTCTGTTTAGCTTGGTAGAACTGCTTTTGCATATCAGTCATACCACTAGTGTCCATGAGCATGACCCTCTCATCTAATTCAAACTGTCTCCGTGCATCCTCCCTCTCGTTTCGTGCATCCTCCTTCTTTTTGAGTGCAATCTCCTCTTTTCGCAATTCAAATTGCTGTGCATAGCGAACATTTCGTGCCGCCTCTTTGATCTCATCCTTCTCTTGCTTTGCTGCCCACACAGTTTCTAATGACAACTTGGAAGCACTGTCATCAGATTTACCTCTCCGCAATTTGTCCTTCTTCACACCATCAGGTCTTTTCTCATGTTCAAGACCATCAGTGCGTATCGAGGTAGCATCAGTGCGTACCGAGGATGCATCAGCCGGATCATGGGTGGCTGTGCCCGGACTTGCATCAATGGTCTTCTTTTGTTTCTTATGAGAAGTTTCAAGTTCTCTTGTCTGCCACTTTGGATGCTTCGAAAACTCTACATAGCAATGCATCAAATGTATTGTTAAAATATGCACATCACATATAGAATATTGCACAGCACATATAGAAGTAGAAGATAGACGCATACCTTTTCTGCTATAGTCCTTCCGCTTTCTTCCCTATTTAAAATCTGCTGAAGACAACCACAAAATTTTTGGGTCTCTCTGTTAATCAATGTGTAACGGCAATTTATTGCATTAGCATTACGCTTCGGCCATGATGATTCCTTGTGTGCGTTGTAGTGCTCTGAAATTCTAGCCCAATAAGCATCTCGGTTTTGATCTGTCCCGACAATATCCAAACTTGTATTTGCCCATGCTGCTATCAGAATCTTGTCCTCATCACTAGACCAATTTTTTCCTTTGTTGGATTTTGCTTTCTCTGTTATTGCAGAATGTTGCTGCGTTGATGGTGTTGCTTGCTCTCCAATTGGACTTTCTGGTTGTGTTTGTGTGTAACCAAAACCCATGGTGTCCAAGAAGCATTCATCACCATCCATCTGCAAACAATCAACAAAGACACACAGCCAACATCAATTTTTTTAGCAAATTCTACACAAACACAAGTATTTTCTACTACACAACAGTATGGAGACAAGTTAACCATCCTCTGCTATTTTCCTAGATCACTATATCAGTACCAAATGTACCCTAGATCACTAGATCAGTACAAAATGTACAGCATCCTCCTCTGATATTTTCTGCTATACAAGTATACAACACAAAATGTACAGTCTACCAAAAATTTCACTGAGATTGGTGATGGAAAAATTGCATCCCTGGAGGTGGCTGCAAAGGCCTGAAAGGTGGTGCACCGGACTGCTGAAGCGTGAACTGCATCGAGGGCACTACATTCATTTGCATTTGCTGCTGAAGCATCTGCTGTGTAGGTGGTTGCTCACCTTCTTCTCCCCCAACCTACACCATCCCAGCACCTAATCCTCACCTTCTTCTCCCCAACCTACACCACCGGCCGCTCCCCCAACCTACACCACCGGCCGCTCCCCCAACCAAATCCCTAGAGGATGCATATGATGCGCCGGCTGAAGAGCATCGCCTCCGGCGGCTCCCCCAACCTACACCACCACTGCATCCTCCCCCAACCTGCACCACCAAATCCACCCCGACCTCCCCTAGCTCACCGGCTCTGGACAAGATCGCGAGGGGTTGCGCCGCGGTACGGCGAGTCAGACCACCGCGCCGTCCTCGACTTCCGCGTTACCGTGCAGACCGTCGACCTCCGCCTTGATCCACTCTCTCCACGGCGTGCGCCGCCGCCGAATTCCAGGCCACCTAGCTCCCCTCTCTCCGGCGCACGCCGCTGCCGCCCCGGCCGCCTCGATCCCATCTTACCACGGCGCGCGCCGCTCTCGCCCTGAAGGCCGCCTCGCTCACCACGACGCGCGCCGCCGCCGCCCGATCTGGCGGCAGGCGTGCGGCCGCCGCCCCTCTCGTCTCTCTTGCAGTGGTGCGAAAAAGGAAGAAGTCGTACCTTGTTCGGCCGGAGAGGGGTGGCGGCGGGCGACGGCGACCTTGGGGACTCCGACGATGGGGCTCCGGACGGGGCGGGAGGAGAGCAGTTTCCTCTCTTTTCGTTGAATCCACGAGCGTGGCGTGGGCGTGTTTACTTCCACGAGGAGTAGCGTCGTGGATGGGCGTGTATAACTTCCACGACGGTTTGCACGTTCCGCTGGAGAAACATTTTGGGCCTCGAACGTGTATATCTCGTTTCCACGCCCGTTTAGAGGAGCCACTAGAGATGCTCTAACCATGCCCGGTGTAATTTTTTTTGGAGGCGGTGCGTTCCAGCTGAGGCAACATCCGGGTGCTGGACTGCTGCTGCATGTGCACAGCGGAAGCAGCATGCGGATGCAGCCATGCATGCATGCATGCACGAGTGCCTCAAATCTGTACCATCGGGTCCATGCAAGAAAACATTGATTTTTTGGTAATATTTGCTTCATGCTTGAACTGGTGAGCTTAATACATCCGAAAGTTTTGCTAAATATTAATTTTAGCTTTTAATACATCCGAAAGTTTTGCTAAATATTAATTTTAGCTTTTATGACCAAATTTAGCTTTTGTCTGCGAAGAATTTTCAGATACAGCTATAATTTGTGTGGATACTGAACAATCACTAGATAATCCAGAATTAGCTTTTGATTTTCTTAGACGTGAGTGGCGGAGCTTCGATATATTTGTGTGTTGTTTTGTAGTAGATTTAAAGTTTCATTCTCAAATTATTAGGACATTGTTGATATATTTTTGTGTTGTTTTGCAGTAGATTTAAAGCTTCATTCCCGAATTATTTAGGACATTGTATGACATGACTAATAGGTGAATGGCTAGATAAATTACCTAACCTACGTTGGAACTTTTATGCGGAAGATTTTCGATACTGAAATAAGTGGTGTAGAAGCTTTACAATGAATGGTGAATCCATAATTATTTTAGATTTTGCGTATGTGAGGAACTTAGCGCGTTGGTAGAACATTAGATTTAGAAATTTATTCTTCAAATTACTTATTTATAGAAATAATTTTTTCCAAACAATGATGATGTAATGTTATATGTGTATCTGTATCAGTCTGTACTCCGACGTATGTCTAATTTCTTCTACTATTGGTAACATTTAGGTGAATTTCCTACTATATTTAGTTGTTTACTTGACCAACTAATATTCGTTTTTATCTAGGATTTTCCTTGAATTCTTGGTCTATTTCTTATCTTTCAGCTTACCCCATCTTATATAAGCACGTTTAATAGTGTATATTTTTATTTTGAATTATTTTTAATTATTTTTTATGCAATACACATTAGACATTACTCTTTGGATAATAGTTCACACAAAAATTAAATGCACATAGACATATTGAGGTTTCTCTTACCTTTTTCTTGCTTCTTGCTTAGCTGATATGCAAGATTAATTTTTCTGCAGAATTCCAAAAATAGTTAGTATTCTTAAGAATGCATGCTCTATCTTTTTTGAGTCATTATAAAATTTTCAAGCACTACGAATAAAAATCATATACACATTTCAAACTATGACGTGTGCATAGATCATTGCCTGCGAGATCATATCTAATTAATATAAGAAACACTTTCATTATTTCTCATGTTTAATTATGCGCCATGTATAAAAAAGTATAATGTGGATTGCTAAGAGACAGTGTCACGATGGATTATGAAACTAGCCTTAGATGGACTATAATCAATTAGAGACCTGATATAAAGGGACAATAAGATTAGGCTATTAATGGGGTGGGGCCACATGTCAAATAAAACAAATCAATTTGGTGGTTCAATTAGAAAGTGGCATGTGTTTCTTTCTAAAGAAAGTTAAAATGCATGTATCGTTTTCATATTTACATCCATTATGATCAACCATAATAAATATTTGGAATGTTTATTTCAACTATAAACGTAATATATGTGTTGGTCAAGTTTTTAAGAACATTTTTTATTATATATTCACATTTTTTCGTTAGTAGCAACTATCGCAAAAAATGACATAATATAAGTTTCAAATATATAATCACTTTTGTGAGAAACTTCACAAAAAGGCCTATCCATTTAACATCCATGGATGACTTGTAGATCAAGATGTTCAATTAAGCTCTATTATAAAAAAAACAAATACACAACCTCAAATACGTTATTTGTGTATTAGAAATAAATAAATTAAATGCCAAGTCTGGCATCATAACTGTGATAGGTATATATAGTCTAGATATAGACTGAAATGAGTTGACATACACACTAAAATTCACGCTGTAGGGGTTTTCCCCTACGGTTCTCTGCTTAAAAAAAAAATGAGTTAACATACACACTAAAAGGGGTCTACATACATATGAATCTGGAAAAAGCTAAAACATCTTATATTTCAAAGCGAGGGAGTACATTACTATAATAAGTTGTATGTAACAATTATAAAAAAGTGACAAAATAAAAGTATTGATGAATTGTCTTAAACATATTCAATTCATAATTAAAAGACAATGCCCTCGCATTTGCGAGGGCCACCATGCTAGTTTATCAAAAGGGAAAAATCGAACATCCGTACCCAAAACTGAAAAAACTGAAGCAAGTACTATGTTTCCAGAAGGATGGAGTAGACATGAGAAACAAACCTTCTAAAGAATGGCGTCAAAAGGAAGTTTGGAAACCACTTCCACTTTGCGAACCTTACGGTAATCTCTGACGTGTGTCTTGCAATAGCATATCCAACCTACATAGACTCATAGGTATGGGCAAAGTAATTGTAGCCCTAGTTAATATACATAAATCAACATAGAGAAAGAGCCGCTATATCTCAGCTATAGGAAGTACCTCGTGTGCAAGAATAGCCACGATCTCCTCGTCGGTGTTGAAATGATTAAGCAGCCCCGTGTACATTACAATCTTTCCAGCACCATCCTAACACCTCACACGGATATCATCATCTTTGAGAACAATCGCTTTCAGTGTAACTGAGCAGCTTAGCGCCGAGCACATGAAGCTGCTCGTGGCACAAATTAAGTTGTCAAAGAGTCGACTTAGAATAAACTGAATAAATAGTCAGTTGGACATAGTTGTCAAAGAGTCGAAGGTGTCTTATCCCTTGGTCACGGTTCAGGCTCTAACAAGGGCAGGATCTGATCATACCCCGCTCTTCGTGGATTCGGGGAATCATGCTCACTTGGGTAATAATAATCGCTTCTCCTTTGAACTTTCTTGGCTTCGGCTGGAGGGGTTCTACGAGATGGTTGCAGCTGAGTGGGCTGCTTTCGTTAAAGGAGATACACCTATTGAGGTGTGGCAAAATAAGATAAGACACCTTCGTCGGTTTCTGAAGGGTTGGGCAAAGAATCAAAGTGGTAAATATAAGAAAGAGAAAGAACGTTTGCTAAAAATTATTGATGATCTTGATATCAAAGCTGAGAGTACTCCGCTCACTGTGGCTGAACGTGATACTTTAAGAGATGCAAATGATCGAATTTGCGGTCTACGGCGTGATGAAGAGACCAAATGGGCGCAAAGGGCAAAGGTTAAATATATTCAAGAGGGTGGAAACAATACGAAGTACTTTCACCTAATTGCTAACGGTAAACATAGAAAGAAAAAAATCTTTCAATTAGAGCAGGACGAAGGAACCATTGTTGGAGAAGAGAATTTAAAAAATTACATTACGTAGTACTATAAGAATCTTTTTGGGGATTCGTTACCCAATGATATTACTCTGACTGAGAATATGAACCATGATATACCGCAGATTTCTCCTGAAGAGAATGAAATTCTTACAGCTGATTTTTTAGTGAAAGAAGTGTATGAAGCTATCTCTCAGATGGAACTAAATAAGGCTCCGGGACCGGATGGATTCCCCGCGGAGTTTTATAAAACCTTTTGGGAAATCATTCGAGAGGACTTAATGGCTATGTTTGTTCAGTTAAAACAAGGTAATTTACCGTTGTACAAACTGAACTTTGGTGTCATTACGCTCATACCCAAAAAGGATAATGCGGTCCAGATCCAACAGTATAGACCTATATGTCTTCTCAATGTCAGTTTTAAAATTTTCACGAAAGTGGGGACAAATCGTGTTACCCAAATTGTGCAAAAGATAATTAGACCGACGCAGTCGGCATTTATGCCTGGTAGACACATCTTAGAGGGTGTGGTTATCTTGCATGAGACCATCCATGAATTGAAGACGAAGAAAATGGATGGCGTGATTTTTAAAATTGATTTTGAGAAAGCATATGACAAAATTAAATGGCCTTTTCTCCAACAAGTTTTGCGTATGAAAGGATTTACACAACAATGGTGTAACTGGATTATGCAATTTGTTCAGGGAGGGAGTGTCGGTATCCGGGTAAATGATGATATCGGTCATTATTTCCAAACTAAGAAAGGGTTACGTCAGGGGGACCCTCTTTCTCCTATACTATTTAATATAGTAGCGGATATGTTAGCCATTCTTCTCGCTAGGGCGAAGGAAGATGGTCAGATAGATGGTCTTATTCCTCATTTAGTTGAGGGGGGATTATCTATTCTTCAATACGCCGATGACACTATATTATTCATGGAACATGACCTTCAAAAAGCGGTTAACATGAAGTTAATTCTCTGTATTTTCAAACAATTATCGGGCCTTAAAATTAATTTTCACAAGAGTGAAATCTTCTGTTTTGGGAAGGCGAAAGAAATGGAGGATCAGTATAAGCACATATTTGGGTGCGAGGCTGGCTCACTTCCTTTCAAATATCTTGGGGTTCCGATTCATCACAGGAAACTTCGGAATGCTGAATGGTATCCAGTTGAGAGTCGGTTTGAGAATAAACTGGGCTGCTGGAAGGGCAAGATGTTGTCTTATGGAGACCGTCTTGTCTTAGTTAATTCAGTATTGACGAGTCTTCCGATGTTTATGTTGTCCTTTCTAGAAATACCTAAAGGGGTAAGAAAAAGACTGGACTTCTATAGATCTCGCTTCTTTTGGCAAAGCGATGAGAATAAACGAAAATACAGGCTTACTCAATGGAACATTATTTGTCGTCCTAAAGACCAGGGTGGGTTGGGTGTTGAGGTGTTAGAGCTGAAAAACAAATGTCTGCTCAGCAAATGGCTGTTTAAACTTTTGAATGAGGAGGGGGTGTGGCAAGAATTGCTGCATAATAAGTATCTCCATAGCAAAACTTTGGCTCAAGTAGAAGCACAACCTTCTGACTCACCTTTTTGGAAGGGACTCATGAGAGTGAAAGAGGAGTTCTTCCATAGAGGCTCTTTCAAAGTTGGGAATGGAGAAACCACAAGGTTCTGGGAGGACACTTGGTTGGGTAATTCTCCTTTGCAAACCCAATATCCATTATTATATAATATAGTGCAACACAAAAACGTTTTGATTAAGGATGTGTTTCACAATGCACCACCTATTAACATCGGTTTTAGGAGGGCACTTGTAGGGGATAAGTGGGATATGTGGTCTCATTTATGTCTCAGACTTATGGATGTTACGCTAACAGGTGTTCCTGATCGCTTTGTTTGGAGCCTAAATCAAAATGGTATATTTACGGTAAAATCTATGTATGAGGATCTAATGAATGGACATACTAGGTTTTTGCGAACATATCTTTGGAAGCTTAAAATACCGCTTAAAATTAAAGTTTTCATGTGGTTCTTGGATAGAAAAGTATTGCTCACGAAAGATAACCTTGCGAAGAGAAACTGGCATGGTGATTCACATTGCTCCTTTTGTGGGAATAATGAATCAATTGACCACTTGTTTATCTCTTGCCCTTTTGGAAAACTAGTTTGGCGCGTTGTGTTATGTACTTATAATATTCCACCACCTTCCAATGTTACTAATATGTTTGGTAATTGATTGAATGGGATAGATAAAAAGACCAAGAGCAGGATTCGTATTGGCGTCTCCGCTATTTGTTGGTCTATTTGGAAATGCAGAAATAATTTGGTGTTTAACAGGAAAGAAAACTTTCATGTCTTACAGGTCATTCATATGGCGGCTCACTGCATACAGTTATGGGCTTTCCTTCTTCCTTCGGACCAGCGGGAGCTTATGATGGCTGGATGCACACGTCACCTTGCGGTGGCACAGGATTTTTTCTCCCGACATACGTGGCAGCATATTAGACGTATCTCTTAGTTACGTGCTTGTGTTTGTTTTTGTCGGTTGAGGTCTGTCTCAATCCTTCGTGGTTTCTTGAGATGTAAAACTTAAATAATACTTGCGACATATTCAATAAAAGCTGTGTGCATCACTCGATGCAGAGGCTGGGGTTTTCTCCCCCATTTCTATAAAAATGTGCAACTCTCATGCCAACACATATCGTGATGGAAAATCCAAAGACTAAGGAGGCGACTAAAATATATTTATTCTTATAATTAGCAAATACGTTCAAATTTAGTTTGAACAAAATTTTGAGTCCGACCAAAATCTCTGGAAAAAAAAAGTGGAAATTATTTTGGACTTATCTCATCCGAAATTCTTCTAATTTGAAGACCATTAGACAAAATCTGAATTTCATCTGAGTTTGTCTAAATTTAATCCAAACTTGTGGAGGCAAATATATATGGAATATTCTGTAGAAATTTTAGTTCTTGAAGTGATTAATATGCTTTCATATTCATGTTTGCAGTTCGAGCCGGAGCCAACACATGAAGAAACAAGGGATACCCCGTGTTAATCCAGCTGATGTCGTAAGGGTACTCCGGCGGAGGTATAAAATGATTAATCATCTTCAGATCGATCCCCTCTGTTTAAATTTAGCTCCTTCTGAATCTTATGTGTCTTTGCTTTTGACAGTCGATGTTATATTAGACGCCTCGAGTTGTCAAGTTTTGGTATACTATAATTCATATCCCTGCCCTTTAATAGCATCCATTAAAAATAAGAAAGAACTATATTTAATTTCAAACAACTTATTCATAAGCAATGTAGGTTGTGAGTTCAACTCGATCAAAACGTTAGCGGTAGTGAATATCAATATGGTTTTCCCAATGTGCAGAATCCTTTGATGAGGTGCCAAGGAAGCGATGTCCATATACTCCGGTGTGTAGAATATACTGTACAATGTGTATTCCATACTATCGCAACGGACTAATTTGTCAGACCAGCAGATGACAGTTTAGTAGTTTACGAGGTGGTTTACATGTAGGGTGCTATATTCTAAAACCTAGTGGGAAGGAAGGTAACCTCAATTCATCAGTACTTCAAACATTAAGTTGTGCATGATTTGAATATTTAATCTATCTTTCTATTGAGGATCAACTTATGATGTTTGTTATCCTTACGATCAAATGATAGAATGTTGGGTTGATCTCGTCTAACAATCGAGAGAGAAACAAGGAGATCTGGTAGACCAGGTATTCTAACGCTTTGTTCAATGATCGGAAGCACACCAACAGTTTTGGTTTCGGTCCCATCCCCTGAGCAGTACCCGATATAAAAAGGAGAGTCACTCCTCTAAACAGATGACGATTTGTTTTTAGCTAGCCAGACTCCACTCTAACTACCGATCCTAAAAAAGGTGGTGCTAAAGGGGGCGACGACCGTGTCCACCGTCAGCCACCAAGAGGGTGTGCTGCAGGATTACGACGCATCTGCATCATCTACACCACCTCTGCCTCAAGCCTGCAACGAGCAGGCTGATATGTACACCTCAATTACTCGTAAGCGCATCCCTTAATCCCTCTGTGATTATCCTATTAGGTATTCTACTTGCAATCACTAAATTGTTTAAGCCCTCCGAATGAGAGATTAGTTCTAACAATAGTATCAGATCACTTGTGATTGCATTAGAATCCTAAGTATGATAATTGTGATTAGGGAAAGTTTTTCAGCCTCAGCCAAATTCACTGTGCATTCCTGATGATGAAGTTTATTGTTCTTTTTTGCTACGGAGCAGTACTATAACCATGTTCAATAAATAATTAGCCTAAAAATGATTACAAAGCTGTCAGTAAGTGTGGTTAAATAAAAGCTCTAGGATTAGTACTGTTCCAATTTATTACTCCCTCCGTTCGCAAAAGGATGTCACAAAAATGGTCTATCTATAGATAGACCATTTTTGTGACATCCTTTTCCGGACGGAGGGAGTAGCAATTAGAAGGAGGGGAATGGCACCAAAATTTCAGTTTTAGCATCGAATTGGCAAGAGGGGAACATAAATTTAATCACAAAAGAAAATCCCCAATTACCCGAGAATCAAACCCTAGCAGGAAATTCCCCAAATGTTGACGAACCTCAGAATGCAAATGAAGAAAAAAAATCTGAACCATTTTGAAAAATGAAAACTTTCAAAATCTGAACCATTTTTAGAAATGAACATTTCTTAAATGTGAACCATTTTCAAAAATGATAAATTTTTAAACTGAATATTTTTAAAAAATCTGTACATTTTAATAATTGAACATTATTCAAATCTGGATATTTTAAAATTAAACAGTTTAGATTTTCGTACATATAAAAATGAAGGAAAACTAAAAAGACAAATTGTTTAGACATGATCTAGAAAAAAGGAAAAGTAATTGAAAAAAAAATAGGAATAGAAAACCCCGCATCGGCTATGGGAGTGTGGGCGCGTGCGGGTGAGTCGCTCCCCCGACTCGCTGAGGGCGATAGGTAGGGGACACCTTCACGGGATACCCTGTAGCTAATTACCCAACATATTAGTAAGAAGTTTAATCCAACATGAATAATTAACCAACTACATCATCGATATTTATTGAAGGAGAAGATGTTTAATCAACCTGAACTAGCACCCCGGTACAAGGATCACTCCCTTAGATACCATGAAAAGAGGATGTTCTTTCATGAGACATATAATTTTAAAAAAATATCATTATTGATTGATGCATCCATCTGAACTAGCGTTTGGTACAATGATTTGATCCAGGATATGCCATTCTTACTTTTGTTAATAATACCAAGAATTGAGAGGCACTTGTTCGATGATTTTTTGAATGCCAAACCCTTGTCTAAGAAATACTTTTTGCTGGACCACCAATATATTATTTAACCAATAGTAAACTCTGCGCTAATGTATCATTGTGGTACTCTCTCCGTTCACTTTTATAAAGGCACACTTGCTATCATCAGGGCCGGCTCTAGGCCTAGTTAGGAGGTGCGACGGCCTAGGGCCCAGTCCAGAGTGGGGCCCAATATTAAATATTCCTTCATACTTCGATTACTACACATCTAAAAAAAATTGTTGGACTGGGCCTTTGGCATCCATCGCTGGGAGACGAGGAGTCGAGGAAACGCACGAGATCGCATGTTCCTCTTCGCATCTTCCATCGAATCGCCAGTCGCCTGTCCTCTTCGTCTTCGCCTCTTCTTTGATCGACGGATCGAATCGCCTCGCCCTGACTGCTCTGCGCCTCCGCTCCGCACGATCTTGCCATCTTGGTCGCCCGGTCGCCCCAGCCCAGGTTCGCGGTATGTCCTCCATGTATTCCGAATCCATGATGTCCTCCATGCCCTCAATTGCTCCTCTCTTTAGCCAATCATTTATGCCCTGGTTAGATTAGGGATTCTAATCCATGAATTTATAATATTTCAGAATTCAGACTATAAATATGTGGTTTGGTGTTAAGTTTTGATATTTGTGAGTGAAAGTAGACACTTATATGTCTATATATTCAGATAAGCGTCCATATATATTAGGTATAGGGGCCCCTATCGTCAACTTCGCCCAGGGCCTCACAAAATATAGAGCCGGCCCTGGCTATCATTTCCATTTTAACCACATACATACTAAAATGATTAAATCTATGTACAAAATAAGTCTAGATTAACTCATTTTGGTATGTATGTGGCCAAATGAATAGGATAGCTAGTGTGACTTATAAAAGTGATGGGAGGAGTATAAGAAATACGTGAGCTCCTTTCACAACACAACATAAAGACAAGACAGCCCCATCACCTGCTCCAAGAGTTCAAGATACGATAGCATATGGTTGTGGACTTGTTTAGCAAGATCGACGTGATTGAGTACTTATGCAACTAGATAATTCCCCGCGCGTTGCTGCGGAAACTATTGTTTCAAATTGTTGTATTATTCAGCAAACTAACTCCTAACATGATTAGGAAAGTAGTGAATAAATGATTCTACTTTGACACCAATTATTTAGAACAATACATGATTATAATGGTTCAGAGATAAGATAAATCCTCCATTTCTCCTACATATCTTTCAAAGTTTGGAAAACAGTTGGACACTCGGATCAGAGTAGTATATGGTCATTTACCCAGGAACTAACAGGCTTAAACCCCTATATAGTATGACATCTCCGCTTCTTATGTAAGGGAATAAAATGTAAAGCTACAACAAAAGCAACACCATGTTGATTTCTATCTATAACCCAAGTTTTGAATGTGTGTAATCGCCATCAGAAATTCCTTGTACAGCAGGGGGTAACCAAATGACATTAGGCATGCATTTCTTGTCTCATCTGAAAGCTCCCTCTTATGGCTGTCATAACATAAATCTGTAGAAAATGAAAAAACTAACCACTGATCAGTGCATTGCCTTAACAAAAAAATGGCATCATTGAGGTGGTTCCAAACTTGTGAAAACGAAAACATCAGCCTACTTCTCATGTGATCATCCACCTTGTAGGTCAGAAACTCAGAATAAGAAACTATCAGGTACTGTTCTACTCCACCACACTGAGTGCAGAGCAAAATGCACTTTCTGCAGCAGTCTTCTGAATGAGATATGTGGTTTGGAGAGTGTGACAAAAATGAGATACTGCATAGTAGGTAGTAAGACAGAATTGATCTTTGAATATACAAAGTTCTAAATTTTGCATTTATAACCCTTTCCATCTACATCATAGTGCATGAGTGGGCACTTGTCAAGCTGAAAATCCAAAGTAACTCATGGATGATAATAAGAATTATATTCTGCACAACTGTCGGATGAAATTACCCATGACATTTAGCATCAAGTGCGAGTTAAACATGTAATATAATATTTATTACGCCAATCTGCAATGCATAAATCAGCAGGTGGGCAGTGAATAAGTGTAATTGAACTATTTATTAGTGATTTTACCATTAAAAGATAAATCTGTTAGAGAAATAGGGCCATAAGAAAATACCATCGAATACCATGTGTATAGGCAGGTATGAAAAAATATGTTCACCTTCCTTCATTTTCCATTTAGTAGACCACGCTCTAAAAATGCATGCAGATCGAAAGGGACGAATCTCCACTTGCCAGTAATCAGTAATGTACTATTATGAAATCACAGTATTTGTATGTGCCTATCATACATGCCATGCAGAGGATTTGTTCAATCAAGCAAAATTTATTACAGATTTGGACAAAGCAAGAAAGAAAATCCAAAATTAGCAACGGAAAGAAGAGTATGTACCAATAGGAAGAATATGAAGCTAAGATGGACCGAGCAAAGCTACTGCTTTGGCGTGCACGTCCAAAATCTGAGGAAGTCTATATCTGCGACGTAATTCAGATATAGATTAAGGAAACAAAAAGTCCAAAATTAGCAATAGAATGAAAGAGTACAGATTGTGGGTATGCAGCGAGGTAGGAGCAACCAAGACGAATCCATGTCGTCCAGAGCGAGTCCAAACTTGTGATGTAAACGACAATATGAGCGCCACCGTAGATTGAGGCGTCGCCGTAGGCTAGGAGCGACGTGAACAAAACAGATTAAGGGCAAACCTGCCAACTGCTCATATTCCTTCACACATAATCCAACAAAAATCCAACCAAATCGGAGGAGAACTCGAGCGGAGAGCAACCTAACAGATTGACAAATTAACAAATATGAGTGAGGGGATAAAGAAAAATGGGGAGGAGAATCGGGAGCAGAAAGATACCAGAGTGGAGTATGGTTCCAGTCTTCCAGAGATGGACGCGAGGAGACGGACGCGCTGGAAATCCTTTGGAACGGAGTGAGCTTTTTAAAGATGCGAGTAGTGCCGGATCAGTTCAGCATAGCAGTTTCTGCTGTAATTACAGGAAACTCATGGCTGTTGAATGCTGGCTAAGATGGGGCGATTTCATGAGCATTTAGTAGCAAGAAGGGTATAGGGCGCGGCAGCGTACACGATGAGGGAAGAGGAACAGCTGAGACCTGACAACAGAAGCTACCGAGCATGGGCTTCTCATCCAGCCCATGTATGGGCCTCTCGTCCACCATAATTAGCGACGGCCAGACCATGTACGAATATGCATTATGCAAGCGAGCGAGCCGGTAAAAAAAGTAAGCGCGGGGAGCGTACAAAGGTGCGAGCGAGGTGGGCAAATAAAAGGCGACGTGGACGCAGGAGAGGGCAGCAAAATCAGGTAGTGGGTCATCCCTATTTAGATATAGAAGATTAGCAACTAGTGTGAAGGCACGCCCTCCACCCAGCCACTTGCAAAGAAGAAGAAAAGGAGGTACAAATTTTCCAACATTTGGCTTGCTGTACCAGAATTCTTAGTAGACAGTGGATGGACGACCAAGACTTTAGCTAACTTTCTCGACTGTGGCTATCCAATTTTATTTAGACAAATTGAGAAAAAAACATAAATAACCTTCCGGGAAATCAACCCCACCCACACCTGCGTCGCCTAACCCTAGGAAACACGGGGGGCGACGCCGCCGCCGGTTCCAAGCCCCCTCCCCCCTCGTCCTCCCCACCTCGCCGCCGCCGGAGGACCCGCTGGGCGAAGCCCGGGCGGCGACGGCGGCGGCGGGGATCTCTCCCTCGTGTGGCAGTTGCGTTTTCTTTCCGCCGGCGGTGCGTGGAGCGATGGCAGCTTGGCGGCGAGGTGCTGCGGGGCCCGGCGGCGAACACGACCTGGCGATGTTGGAGGAGGCATGGCCTCCCGCGGCGGAGGCGCCCCTGCTGTCCGTGCGATCCGGCCTCCTGCTGGGCTCGCTCGTGGCAGCAGGCCAGCGCGTGGTGCCTGGTGACGCCGGTTGCTGGGCACCGTGGCGGTGTCGGTGGCAGGCCAGGCGACGGCGGGCTAGATCCCCACCGTCCAGCCCCCGTGGTGGTTCTGGTGGGACGGTGGTCGACACTTCTTGCTCGGCTGACGGCCGATCTGATCTGCTTCTCGTCGGTGGTGGTGCCAAGGCGGCTCCTTTATGCTTGTGTCCTATGGCTGGCTTTGGGGTCGACGACAGGGGCGGGGCTAAATCCCTGCGTGAAGCTGATGACGGCGACGCCCGAGGGCGCCGTCACCTCCTTGGAGGCGTTGTCATGGTGCTGACCGTGCTTCCCCGCCTCGACCATCAGGGAAAACCCTATATCCGGTCTTCGGATTGGGCGGCGGTGGCGCGTCTGCGTCATTCCCCTCCTTGGAGGCATCGCCTAGGTGGTTCGTGGAGGTCTAGGTGCGCTGTTTGGAGTCGGTGTCGGCCACCGCTCAGAGCGTGGGCTTCCGGGGCGCTATGTACACCGTCGTCGGCACTTCTTGGTCATCACCTCCTCCGGTATGGTTTGGTCCCGCCGTTCTCTCGCCGACTCTCTCTTAGGCGCTTATGGGTGGACGGTGTGTTGACTTGTGCCATCCCAGAGTTCAAGTCGGTCTCGTGAAGTTCCCTTCTTTGGTTGTGACGCGGCCTAGGAGCTCGGTGTATCGCCTCCTCGCCATTCTTGGCTGAAGACGGTACAAGGCGAGTCCGTGTCGTTTGGTTCGTGGGGGTTGTGTTGTAAACCGTGTGGCGTTGTGTTTATATCGTGGAGCCTCTTGGCGTTGTACCGGCCATCTTGGCTCTCTTCTATGAAATACGATATACCCGCCAGGGTGTATCCTTGGTACATAAAGTGAGAAAATCAAATTATGGCACAATATTGTTATGATGGATTGATGAAAACTAATGGCAAGGTAAGTCGGTATAGGGCACGAATACGCTTGTATCACCTGGATGCAAATTTACAAGTTTGATAAAAACCCAACTTGTGAAAGAATAATGTTGGGCTCGATCCAGTCATTGTAGTGTGAAGGCGTGCCCTGCACCCACTTGCACAAGTCCTGCTGGATGCCCCTCCGGTTAAGTAAACAATCATCCACCAAAATCCAACGACCACATGATTCACAAAAAAAGGAAAAAGGGAATGTTGTACATTATCATAGTACTAGTTCTTTGTTAGATAAGGTTGTGATGGTGATGGTGATGGGGATCGTGGGCCCCACAAGACTATTACTAACACCAACAATTACATGCATGCCCTTATCGCGGCAGGATGTGGGATGATCGATGTTGTTTTTTGTTTACTAGTTGAATTTGACGTGCCGTCACGGCACGCCTTGATGTTTTTTTGTGTGCAGTATATATATATATATATATATATATATATTTTGAACCAAAATGTTAGCTAAATTGGTATGTTGGAACATGTTTTTATTTTGTCATGAATAGGTAGCATTTTTTATGAGTATTCGTGTCATATTTTGTGAGTTTTTTGTGAGTTTGGGAGCATTCTTGTCATATTTTGTGGAATATAAGGAAAAGTCGCTAAAATGTTGGCGAAATTACAATTTGCAAACATGTTTTTTATTTTGTTATGAGTAGATAGTAACTCGTTCGAACATTTTTTATATTTTGCAGAATATTCAAATATTTAGATAGTTGAATTTGCGCGGCGACACGCTGCGCCTTTGCTGAAGTTATGTGTAATAATTTGTTTGTTTTTTTATTTGCGGTATATATATTGTAAGGGAAGGTGGTTGTCCTAATTTGTATAATGTAGTTAGGTGGAATTCAATTTGGAAGAAATCCATAATTAGAGTAGGCGTGTTTGTATTTTCTGGAAATATTCACATAAACAATCATTTTTTTAAATGTAACTACATAATTAGAGGGATTTAAGTTATATTACTTGCAAATATGTTAGGCAACGGTTTTATTTTGCCATTATTTTCGTACGAACCACTATAATTAGAGAGAATATATTATGGTTATGTTTAAATATTATGTGTCAATTTCGCCGTAAATATGTGATTTAGCTTGTTGGTTAGAGGAAATATGTTGTGTTAACATCTATTTAATTGAATCCATCTTTAGAGGAAACAAATTTTTATTTCTTTAAATGTGAATGGAATGAAGCATTATTTAAATTTGACCACATAATTAGAGAGAGTTAAGTTCAAGTTGAACATTTATTAAATTGGAACATTGCAGAAATAGTACCTCTTTTTTTATCTTTTTTCTTTTGTTTAAACAAAACTCGGAATATTTCATATTTCTTTTATCTTCTGTAGCTCATGGAAAAAAATATTCGTTGACCTGGAATATTCTATACTTCTTTTATCTTTTATAGATCATGGGAAAAATATTCGTTGAAATTAAATATGAACAGGTCTTATATTCTATCATTTAGTAGACCCCATCCGGAATGTTGTGATTTGAAATGCTAAAAGTGTTCGTAATTTTGTCGTTCGGAGAAACTTTTTTTTTTAAGCAAATTTAAATGTTCAAGTGTGTTTGTAGTTAGACACCGATATTTAATTAATCTATTTAATCATGAGATATATAGTATATAAGTATTTTGTAAATTCAAATTTATCTATTTAGAAGGAATGCATTTAGGTTTTGTCGAAATGTTTGGTAAGTTGAAATGTTGAAAATATCTGTATATTGTCGCAACTCGTGTAGTTGAAATGTAAATATTGTAAATAGACTAATTGTCAATAAAATTGTAAGTTTAGTGGCAGTGGAAAAGGGTGGAGAAAAAGATAAGATAATAGGAAAAATAAAAACACGTGAAGGAAATAAGCAATTCGTTGTTTCGAGCATGTTCAGGTATGTAGTAAATTTAAAATTTTGAATATATTTGTAGTATGCCATAAATATTTATTTGAACTCGGGAGAATGCAATTTGCGAGATATATTTTAGAGTGTCTCCAATTCCTCAGCAATTCGAAACTGTAAAGTGTGTTGAACTCGTGTGGTTCAAATGTGAAATTTATAATTAGGCCAATTATTAATAAATTTTGTAAGGGTGGGGCAGTGGGAGAAAACGAAGAAAAAGCTAAAATAATAAGGAAAATGAAAACACATAAAGAAATAAGCAGTGGTCATTTTGAGTGTTTTCAGATGTTTAGCAAATTGGAATGGTTGGATATATTTGTAATATACCATAAATATTTATTTGAATTCTATAACGCGCTCTTGCTGAGAATATTTTGTGGTAGTTTGTATCTTTGTTGGCTGCGTTATATATATTGTGAGGAAAGGTTATAGTTATAATTTGTATGATGTACTTAGATTAAATTCAATTTGAAATCAGTGCGTAATTAGAGGGAATGGTTTGCATTTTGTCGGAATATTCATATAATCAGTATTCTCTTAAATGTGAGTACATAATTAGGTAGATTTAAGTTTTATTACTTCTAGATAGGTAGTACGTAATTATGGAGTTATTTCGAGAGTGAACCAATTTTTTAATTTTACTGTTTCGAATTGTTTTCATGTTTGCAAATTGGTTAGATTTGCAAGGCAAACAAAATTTTGAAATATTCAAACTTCTATGCCGCGTAGCTGTGGTAAAATCCAAATTGGGTGGTATTTGTCGTTTAAAATATTTGTAGGTACTTAGTGGTTTTGAATGTTGAAGTATGCATGTGTTTTCGAATAAATATTTAATTTAATAACGTGAATTGGAATGGTCAAATATGTCTGCATCATAAATATCTATTTTGACTCTATAATTTGAGTAAATGAATCGCATGAGAATTCGGTAAGTCTGATATTTAATTAGAGGGCGTATTTTAATTTGTTTAAATATAAAAAATGGAGTTACTTTGAACGTTTTCTATTCTATGGTAATTACTGAAGGAAAGGGGCACCACCTGTTACAAACTTAACTCTGTAAAAAATGTTTCGAAAAAGGATGAAATTCATGTTAATTTATCTGGTGCGGTTAAATATCTATCGGTTGGAAATTATCGCGTAGTTTTTTTTTCCTTTTTGATTTGGCAGTAGGTAATATTGTTTGGAAATATAATATAGCCATTTGTTAGGTCATTTGGAAAGTTTGTTTGTTTTTTTTTAATTTGGAAGCTCATATAATTTTTAAAGTTATGTTTAGTGCCACGTGTTTTTTATATTAGTAGGCGAAAATTGCAACATTCTGAAATTGTTGTAGTATGGGAATCATCGGAATTTGGGGAAAAAATCGTTTCAAAATGGTTGGATTTTAGAGATTGCTTAAATTTTGAAATTGCTACAATTGGGGAAAAATCTGCGTTTTTTAAAAACTTTATATATTAAAAATTATTGAAAGTGGGAAACGTCACATGTCACGGTCATAAAATCATGGGGATTCAAACATTTTTTTTCTTTTTGTTGAGATTTAAATTTCAAATTTGGATTCAAATGGTCTAATTGTTCGTGTTTTTTTTCCACAAACTTTTCGAAATATTGGTCGATATGGAAAATTCAAGTTTTTTATATTTTATTTTTTGTTGTAAGCATTTTTTTTTAGTCATTTAGATGGACACAAAAAATTGCAAAAGTTTTAAAATAAGAAAAACAGAAAAAGAAAAATAGGGTAAAAAAAAAAAAAGCCAGGCCGAGCCAGCTGCGAAGCAGCCAGCCCAGCCCAACCTACGGCCCAGGCCCGCACGCACGGCGTGGCGACGTCACCCGCGACGTCACCTGCCGGCGGCGGCCGAGCTCGGCTGAGCACGGCGACGGGCGCCCCAGCACGCTCCTGAGGCCGGAGTTGCGCGGATGCGTGCGAGGGAGGTGCGGCGGAGCCGGGAGGGCGGCGGTAGCGACCAAATGGTCGCCGGAGCGCCGGTGGTGAGCACGGACACGGCGGCGATGATTGCGACGCGATGCGGCCGTCCCAGCAGGCGTCCGTCGGCGGAGATGGAGAGCGCGCGACGGCGCACCCGCCGTGTCCTTCGATCTGTCCGCGGAGACGTGGTGCGGCGGCGGGCCGCGGCGGCGTCCGCGGCGAGCTTGCGCCGGCGCGAGAGAGGAGAGGGGCTGGGGGGTTTCGTGGCGTTTTTACAAAAAGAACCCGGACTTTCGCGTAATTGCAAAGAGGTCCCTCGCGCCGAATTTTCTGTGAAGAACATGGAATTTTCGGCCCCCCGTGTGTTTCTTCGCAAAAGCGGCAGCCTGCTGTGAGACTGACATGTGGGCCCCACCGCGTACTGTAGAACACTGTTTTAATTCTACAGTACCTACTGTATTTTTTTTTTGCATTTTTACAGTACCTACTGTAGATGGTACAGTAGCGTGGGGCGCGGAGAGGCCGAGAATTTGCACGTCTATTATACAATCGATGATGATAAGAAGTTTATCACTTTCAGGATGTGGGATGATCGATGTTGTTGATTTCTGTCTAAATAAATGTTTTAATTGATTTCTGTTTTTATTTCTACTGTACATGAAAAAAACTCTTCCTCTAGTGATGTACTAGTTCCCAGTGTAGCTTCTCAACCGAATATGTGCACGTGGTCGTCGCCCATGCATGCATCTGCCGGCGTAGGGAACATAACCTGACAGCTCCACTTTTCTAATTTGATCAATCAAATACGAAAATTCATCCAAAAATGTGTCCCAAAGTCGCCTTTAGACTTTCTTATTAATCTGACTATTCTTCTTGAGCAAATGGACGGCATGATCCAATCTAAGATAAACCCTTGCACCTTCCGCGTCTACAAATAGCGCCCATTTCTTGACATGGGAAAGCCACAAGCTAGCTAGCTACCTCACTCCACAGTCCACACCAGACCAGCAATGGCGAGCCGCAGCAGCAGCACCGCCGGCGCACGGGTCCTGGCCTGCCTGACCGTCGCCTTGCTGCTCATCTCCCCGACGCTGGCCCAGACGTGCCCGCAGCTGGAGAGCATCGTGACCTCCTCGGTGCAGACCGCCCTCCGGCAGGAGATCGCGCTTGCAGCCGGCCTGCTCCGCATCTTCTTCCACGACTGCTTCCCCAACGGCTGCGACGCCTCCATCTACCTCAAGGGCAGCGGCACCGAGCAGACCATGGGGCCCAACACCACCCTACAGCCGCGCGCCCTGCAGCTCATCGAGGACATCCGGGCCAAGGTGCACGCGGCGTGCAACGCCACCGTCTCCTGCGCCGACATCTCCGCCCTCGCCACCCGCGCCACCGTCGTCTTCTCCGGCAGGCCTACCTACACGGTGCCTTGGGGAGTCCTCGATAGCCTCGCCCCGGCGCCCCAGAACGCCGTCAACGGCCTCCCGGCGCCATCCCAATCCATCGTGTCCACCCTCGCCAGGGCCTTCAGGGCCAAGGGCCTCACCGACCTCGCCGACCTCGTGGCGCTCTCCGGTGCGCACACCGTCGGGAGGGCCATCTGCCCGTTCTTCGACGACCGCGCCGACGACGGCGACGCGTTCGGGACAGGCTCACGGCAAACTGCAGCCGCAACCGGAACCTGCTCCAGAACCTGGACGTGGTGACCCCCGACCTATCCGACAACGGCTACTACAAGGCCCTCGTGGCCAGCCAGGGTGTCTTCACCTCCGACATGGCGCTCATCAGGGACGCCAGCACGGCGCCGATCGTGAGGCAGTTCGCCAACAGCAAGGACGTCTTCTTCACCCAGTTCGCCAAGTCCATGGCCAAGCTTGCCACCGCGCCCAGGCCCGGCGGGAACGTCGGCGAGATCCGCCGCAGCTGCTTCAGCCGCAACGCCCGCAGCACCATCGAGACCGGCGTCCACGCGGAGGGTGGCGAGAGCTTCGCGGCCTCGGCTTGATCATGTCGACTAGTGAGTAGTGTTTCTGTTTGTGTGTGCCCGTCGATCGTACGTGTGTTCACTACAGGAATGGCGAACAATGCCGACGGCCAGAACCTGTGCCGACGGCTATTTATCGGGGCCGTCGGCACAGGGGCGTATCAGGACCAGCCGTTCACAAGGCCGTCGGCAAAGAAACGGCCGTCGGCACAGATGTTCTATCCCGACGGCCCCCGTCGGGACACAGGCAGCCGTCGGCACACAGGATCAGGTGACGTCGACGGCAATCTATGCCGTCGGCACAGGCCTCTACCGTTTTTTTACATTTTTACCCTAATCTTCTTTTGATGTATCTATTTATTACTCTCAATTAAGTTTAATATGTTTCATTCATATTCTATGTACATAGCTACGCCGAATAGCGGTTTCCACCCACATAAAATAACGTCGCGAATAATTGTCTATACCGGAGCGTCGGAACCACACCAAAACCTAGGTTGGTAAAAGTTGTGATAAAAGTTGGTTTCCCATGTGCCTATGTCCCAACCAAACACAACCATGCAAAAAAGTCCACTGGCCTACCACCTTTCGACGCACGTCTATGGGGTAGACGAAAACGTTAGGGTTTTTCTAGCGGATTTAGGGTTTCGCCGAAGCGGGGCCCCGAGCGTCGGAACCCCACCAAAACCTAGGTTGATGCATACCATATGTGTACAAGTGTTTTGGGTGATTGAAATGTCCAATAATCTACCCCGGTGTGTGACCGGCTTCACTTTCTCTCTACCAAGTGTGTGGACTTAGAGGTCATGTGGCTCACGAAGTGGTCGTGATACTGCTGATCCAACAGCTCACAATCCCTCAATACAAACACACCCCTGATCCAACGGCCCACAAGCGCTCGAAAGAAACACACGATCCGTGTGCTTCTTCCTTATTGGTGGATTCTCACTATATATATGTAGTCATGGCCGTAAGACGTCACTTCGATCCAAGCAGCGGTAAGACGTCTCTGATGATCTACAACCGTCCGACAAGACATCTCTGATGATCTGCAACCGTTTGGAACGGTCGCAGGTCATCAGAGACGTCTTGCCGCTGGTTGTCCAAAGATGCCTCTCCGAGTGACGCTGTAATGTTTTGCGTGAGTGAGTGAGTGACGCTGGAATTCCGGGAGGGGGGCTATATATAGGGTACGTGTGCTTCTTTAGTCCCGGTTGGTGCCAACCGGGTCATGTGGCTCACGAAGTGGTCGTGATACTGCTGATCCAACAGCTCACAATCCCTCAAAACAAACACACCCCTGATCCAACGGCTCACAAGCGCTCGAAAGAAACACACAATCCGTGTGCTTCTTCCTTATTGGTGGGATTCTCACTATATATATGTAGTCATGGCCGTAAGACGTCACTTCGATCCAAGCAGCGGTAAGACGTCTCTGATGATCTACAACCGTCCGGCAAGACATCTCTGATGATCTGCAACCGTTTGGAACGGTCGCAGGTCATCAGAGACGTCTTGCCGCTGGTTGCCCAAAGATGCCTCTCCGAGTGACGCTGGAATGTTTTGTGTGAGTGAGTGAGTGACGCTGGAATTCTGGAGGGGGCTATATATAGGGTACGTGTGTTGGGAATGTTGCTAATCATCAGA
Source organism: Poa pratensis (assembly GCA_947311845.1). Taxonomy (NCBI): domain Eukaryota; kingdom Viridiplantae; phylum Streptophyta; class Magnoliopsida; order Poales; family Poaceae; genus Poa; species Poa pratensis. The sequence continues at coordinate 24,592,846 of CAMZMU010000096.1, forward strand.
GATCCTTGCCGCTGCTTGGATCCAAACACCGCTGATCCAACGGCTCACAAGCGCTCGAAGGAAACACACGATCCGTGTGCTTCTTCCTGATTGGGCATACTACAGCTCACAAGCCCTGAAAAGAAACACACACCGCTGATCCAACGGCTCACAAGCGCTCGAAAGAAACACACCGCTGATTCAACGGCTCACAAGCGCTCGAAGGAAACACACGATCCGTGTGCTTCTTCCTGATTGGGCATACTACAGCTCACAAGCCCTGAAAAGGAACACACACGCTGATCCAACGGCTCACAAGCGCTCGAAAGAAACACACCGCTGATCCAACGGCTCACAAGCGCCCGAAGGAAACACACGATCCGTGTGCTTCTTCCTGATTGGGCATACTACAGCTCACAAGCCCTGAAAAGGAACACACACCGCTGATCCAACGGCTCACAAGCGCTCGAAAGAAACACACCGCTGATCCAACGGCTCACAAGCGCTCGAAAGAAACACACGATCCGTGTGCTTCTTCCTTATTGGTGGGATTCTCACTATATATATGTAGTCATGCATGGCCTCCATTGGCATAGCACATCTAAACTCATATCTGCAACCTCATCACTCTCCCATGGCTTCCACCGTACCCACTCTAACCTACTCGGAGGCGGAGACGCTTTGCGCCTCGAACTACCCCTGCCCACCCGGCTACAACGTCCCCGCCGGCTGGAGGCTGAGCACCGAAGGCGTGCCGGTCCCTCCTGTCCCTCAAGGTTTGGCGCGCCGGGCGGCCATCACGAACCACTACTACCTCGAGCTCACTCCGGAGCAGCGGATGGATTCCCGCTGGCAGCCAGACTATCGCCCAACTTGGGACGCCTTCTTCATCGAAAGGCGTGAGAAGGCGCTCGCCAGGTACGAGGAGGACCGCCCGCGTCCTTCAAACTTCAACGAGGCCGGCCGTCGGCTGTGGTGGGCCGGCCGGACTCTCAAGAGGGTCATGGACTACATCACGGCCGGCGATAACCCCCGCCTGCGCTACCCTCAATTACAGTCCAGGCGACAACCCCCGTCAACGACTACATCACGGCCGTCCGACGACAGCGACGACGACGACGGCGACTACGACGACTACACCCACGAGTATTATAGGACTAGGCAAGAGTATGACTAACCTGAGCCACATCATTGGTTAGGACAAAATGGTTTGTTGTCATTCGTCTATGTACCCAAGTTTGTTGTCATTCGTCTATGTACCCAAAGTTTGTTATCATTCGTCTATGTACCCAAGTTTTTGTTGTCATTCGTCTATGTACCCAAGTTTGTTGTCATTTGTCTATGTACCCAAGTTTGTTGTCATTTGTCTATTGTTGTCATTTGTCTATGTACCCAAGTTTGTTGTCATTTTCCAGCGGATTCAGGATTTCGCCGAAGCGGGGTCCCGGAGCGTCGGAACCACACCCAAACCTAGGTTGTGCCATACCATGTGTATACAAGTGTGTTGTGAGTTTTAAATTTCCAATATCCTACTCCGGGGTGTGACCGGCTTCACCGACTTCACTTTCTCTCTAGTGAGTTCCTGCACTTAGAGGTGAAAACTCCCCTTTCGGGGGCAACCGGAAAGAATCTTGTGTTGATTTGGGGTAGACTTTGGTTTCTCACCTTCCCATGGCCTAACCTAACACATCCAAGCAAAAAAGTCCACTGGCCTACCCCCTTTCGATGCACGTCTATGGGGGTAGACGAAAACGTTAGAGTTTTTCCAGCAGATTCAGGGTTTCGCCGAAGCGGGTGATGGTCCCGAAGAGCAAGGCCTTGATACCTGCAAAAGTAAACGGGATTAGGTTGAGACTCCAAGTGCAGAGTGTATAGTAAGTGGAAGACAGTTTTCCCCACGAGGGGTGACTCGAGGGTTTAATATCGAACTCTCGGGGAATCTGAAGTGGTAGATTTATCTTCTTATCCTTCTTTTGGTTACCTACAAAACAAGGTTAGATGTTTTGGTCCTCAACCTCACCTGTGGTTGTCAAGCACAAGGTGTAAGAATGATATCAGGATAGTTATGCAATGCAAACAAGAAATAAATATGCAATGATGGTGGATGCAATGATAAATGATATTTTTGGGTTTTTGAATGATGTATGCAAGATGAAAAGTATTTTTGTATTTTCGGATTTAATGATGGCTGAAAATAGAAAAGTGGTATATGGTGTTGGAAAGGTGTTTCTTATGATTAAAAATGGACTGGGGTTCATGGTTTCACAAATGCACTCTCTCTTTATAAAGTGGTAGACAATGGAACACACACAGTTAACATATGAGATTGCAACACAGGGTTTGATAACAAGTTACTTAGATATATGGGCATCACGTCCTAACATAGAGATCTTTTGGTTATTAACCTCTCTTATACTCCACCAAGATGCGAACTAAATCATAACACCTCAGTAATTAAGATAACTCAGAGTATAGCATTAAGTATCATGACATGAAGTGAAAATAAGAACATGCTAGATCTAGTCATGGAGTAGTGGCAATGGTCACGCCCACATCCCCGGTAGCATGGTATTTTAGTTTATCCCTAGTGAGGCAACAAAGTAAGGTAAAGATACCAAAGTGGATCGCAGAACTTTCTCTCACGTTCACTGCACTAGCCACCCCCCGTTACTCCAACTAATGCACACGTTCCCCCACACACGCTCTCATAAACATGCTTGATCAAAACAAGTAGACAAGAACGGGGTACATAATATGCATCTATACTCATAACTGAAACAAACATTGCAATCTCAAACATATATTAACTCATAAAGATCCACCACAAAGGTATTACAACGGTGACCGTAATCATGTTCAGCAGCTCATACGGTGCTAATTAGTGAAGCTCAAGAGAGGAGAGATACATAAGTTACTTCCACAAACCCATAGTCCAGAGGTGGACTACTCCCTCTTCATCATGGAGACGGTGGAGAAGTCGATGGAGAAGATGGAGACCACGCCGGCAGCGCCCCGCCGGAGTTTTCCCCCTCCAATCTGCAGCTCCTGATCTCCGTTTCGGTGTTTCTGTGTTTGTGCGGCGCTCCTTCCAGAGAACGTCGGGGGACCTTTTTTATAGGCGTTTTTAGGTCAAGACGATGTCGGTGGAGAAGAGATCGAAGGCAACGGAGCCACGAGGCCCAAACGGGTGGGTCCCACGCGGCTACAGTACCTGGCCGCGTGGGCCCCCCTCGTTTGGCCCTCGGCCTCCGTTTGCTCGCTTCCTTCCCCACAGGTCTTCTTCCTTCCAAATATTGACGCCCGTAAATTTCCAGGTGATTTCGTTGACGTTTGGGTCCCTGAAACATTAAAATAAGAAAACGGGGTTTTCTGCCTGTGCAGGGTTAATTCCATAAAAATAGGAAATAAATGAATATTCCCAAAATCATTATAAAACATTGATATAACCCTTATATGATGCAAATATGATTGGAATATAAGCAATTAAAGTGCAAAGTTCATGTATGCATTTTACATGCATCAACATCCCCAAGCTTAATCCATGCTCGTCCTCGAGTATGAAGATGATAAAACTAACATGGACTTTGCAATTTAATACTTAACAATGATATCAAAGATGATTACTATTGCTACATATAGTCAAATGATTCATTCTTCAAAGGAGTAGCAATATGCAAATAGTTTATGAAGTGATATCAAGTATTCAAGACAAGGATGTTCATTGATAGTTCACAAAGTGTAACATGTAGCAAGTAATATGGAACACATGTATGCATAATGATAAGTAGAACATCCTACAATGGTCATAGAGTGTAGATGAAAATCTGAATATGATAGGTGTACACTTTGGAAAGATGTATATGTGAGTAGAGGTAAAGCATGCATAAGTTTCATCCAACTTCCAAACTCTTCTACTTAAGTTAATGATTGCAATAAGGTATTCATTGGTGTCAAGCTCTCATTGCCCCTATCATAGCATCTTGAATGATTAAGGTTAAAGTGAAAGCAAATATGAGTAGTGTGCTTGATAAAGAATGGGTTGAATGTCTCATGCCCCTTGAATACAAGTACTTACACCATGTGTTACTCAACTTGGGAAACAAAGCAAGTTCAATTAAATATCATTGTAAGCATAATAGTATCATCAAGAGCGTCAACTGGGGTACCTCTTGTCCCAAGATATGGAACAAGCCCATATCAAAATGACAAGACAAACAAACAAAATGAACAATCTCAACACCCTTTTTATTTACCATTTGGAATAGTTTTTTATTGCAAGGTGTATCACAGAAGGTTCACCATAGTATGTAAGTAAATTTCCACCATGAATGATGCATGGCTTAGATTAGCGGCCCAGGCGTCTCTCTAACCATTTACACAAACTCATTTAAACTCACTCTATTTCCACATTTATTTCAACATGATAAGCATCCATAGACAAAAGCACATGATATCAACTAAATGAGATGAAGAGCGTGTTGAAAGCTTGCCATGTGACAGCACATATGGGCTAACTTCCAACCCAAAACATTCATCAAGCCACAAACATCATAATCTTAATCACAATGGGTCAAGTTTTATTATGCAAATAAAAGAACATTGTGCATCAAGTTCGTGAGAGCTATATAACCAATTTTTTCCATTGCAATCAATAACATAAACATTTTCATTCAGAGGTAAGATAACACAAACAACATGTTAAACATACTCGGAATAGCATAAAGCCAATAGGTAGATATGGTGGACTCACTGGAATAACTTTGGTTGAAGGTGTTGGAAACAAGTTTTTGCTTGTTGGAGTTTTTGGGCTAGCAAAAGGGAGAAAGTTGACCATCTAGATGCATGCATGAGTGTCCATAGAACTAACTAATCCATGTTAAACCAAGTAAATAACAATCAGCACCAAAACATGAATAAGTGATAGCTCTACAAAAAGAATTTGCAAACTATTACTCATAAACAAGCTCATGAATCATGCAACTATATGTATCATTAAAAATCAAGTCAAACATCCCTTTTCCCAATCTTATAAAAGCATCCAACATATTTCAACCCATATTTCCAGTAGCTCTCTCATATATAATTGATAGTGTGGTGGTCTCTCAAGACTCAAACAAAAAAAAAAACGACGCTCCAAGTTTATGCGATAAAGTGTTTCGATCGAAAAACAGAAGTTGGACGTGTGCAAACCGAGAGTGTGTAGGTCCAGCGGGGTTGTCTTCACATCCCCAAGCTTATGGTCTTCACCATCCTTGGATAGCTCTTGGTGCATCTCCTCCAATCCCTGTGAAAAAACTTCAAAACACCGTTTCTCCCATCTCTTTTCTGTGGGGTGCATTAATAGTGATAAACAAATAGGTTCCTTGCTGCATATAATCCTTGAACAAAAATTCATATGACATGTCCAGAAAGTGTATAATGTTGTATGCCTACTCATAAACTCAATTGGATCAAAAAGATTCAACTTAAAAGCTCAAAGCATGCATCAAACAAAATGGGACAGAATCTGTCCAGAAAAACAGCAGCAGCAAAACGTATTTTTCTACCCTACCAAACTTTCTCGAAAAATTCCGAAAAAATTCATGCATACAGAGGATGAAAAGTTGCAACTACAGTTCAAATATGAGCTCATTCGGAGTTACAGAATAAGAATTAAAAATCATACCGTGCACTGACTTGTGCAGGAATAAAATCTCCGAACGCTATAAGCAACTTTTTCAAACCAAAAAGGGTAAAACTTGGCACTTTATTGAAAACTCCAGAACCTAACTAAAAAAATCTCTTGTTACAGCAAGAGGACACAAAGAAAATCACACATAAAAATAACCGGGTTGCCTCCCGCAAAGCGCTTTCTTTATAGCCATATAGCTAGGCTTCTTACTTGTTGTTTTATTGTGGACGAAGCTCATGAGGGAGCTTGAACTTTGGTGGTTCCCTCTTCCTTGGAAAGTGTTCCATGCACTTCTTGTGTGGAAACTGAAACTTTACATTCCCTTCCTTTGAATCAATGATAGCACCTGTGGTACGAAGAAAAGGTCTTCCAAGAATAATAGGACTAGAGGTTTTATCCCCATGTCCATGATTAGAAAATCCACAGGCACAAAAGTCATATGTAACTCTACCATAACATCACTTACTTTTCCCAAAGCATGTTTAATAGAGTCATCAGCAAGTGCTAGTTCAATAGAGCATTTTTCAAGATTTTTCAATTCAAGCACTTCATATAGTTCTTTAGATAAAACAGAGACACTAGATCCTAGATCAAGTATGGCATGGTGTGTCTCTTTTCCAATAGTTACTAGTACCTTAGGTATCCACATATCCCCAAGCTTAGGTGGTATCATAGCCTCTTGGTTGTACCTAGCAATCTTTTCTTTCAAGACATGATTAGCAATATAAGAACCAAAACCTGCTTGGTTAGTGTTGATGGAAGGATCACTTGCAAATTTTTGTAAGATAGATATTAATTCATGCAAGCTACAATTTTCTAAGTCAAGCAAAGGATCCTTGACTTCATTAAGCATTTTAACTTCCTCAACTTCAACCTCTTTCATTACCCCAATAGATTCTTTAGCAACTCTCTCTTGCTCATGAATGTGTTCCCAAGACTTATTGATAACCTCTTGGCAATATTTTATTGTTTCCTCATGTTTTTGGGCTGTAATGATGCTCTTTAATGATGAGACTTCCTTAGTAAGCTGATCTACCCTTTCAAACAAAGCATCTTGTTTTTCAAACTTAGAGATAAATTCCTTATTAAGCTCTTTTTGGGTAGATATAAAAGATCTAATGGTGTTTTCCAAGTCACTAGAAACATTACCACTAGAAGCATATTTATTTGGCACATATGGGGGTTTATTATAAGAGTTATAATTGTTGTTACCATACCCATTATTACCATAGTTCCTAATGAAGTTGACATCAATATTTTCAGAATTGTTTCCAACTAGTTCTTGCAAAGGAACATTTTCAACACTAGGTTTATTAAGCAAAGCAAGAATAGTATCCATTTTAGATGACAAATCATTAGTTTCTTCAATAGAGTTCACTTTCTTAGAAGGATTAGGTGCCCTATCAGTATGCCATTGACTATAGTTTTGTAAAATGCTTTCCAATATATTTTTAGCTTCTACTATAGTCTTACTCATAAAAGCACCTCCAGCAGCAGAATCAAGTATGTTTCTAGACATGTAGTTTAAACCATTGTAGAAAGAGTGTAATATGGTCCATTCATTAACTCCATGTGAGGGACAAGTTCTAAGCATAAGTTTTATCCTATCCCAAGCCATAGCAACATGTTCATTTTCATTTTGCCTAAAAGAAAGGATGTTGTTTCTATTTTGCAAAATTTTAACAGGGGGATAATATTTCTTAATGAAAGCTTCTTTTAGATCATCCCAAGAATTAATACTACCAGATGGCAAGGAATGCAACCACTCTTTAGCTTTTCCTCTAAGTGAAAAAGGAAATAACTTCAGTTTTAGGATATCACTTTCCACATTTTTAAACTTTTGCATGTCACATATTTCAACAAAGTCATGAAGATGCATAGAGGCATCCTCCATAGCACTACCACCAAATTGTTCCCTAGTTATCAAGTTCAACAAACTAGGACTTACTTCATAACTCTCAGCATTTATCTTAGGTGTGGCAATAGCTCTCGTGATAAATTGATCATTAGGAGTGTTTGTGTAGTCACACAGCTTAGTTCTTTCTCCCATTTTAGCAAGTTTTTTTGGTATTTTTAATTTTTTATGCAAAACTGAAATAAATATGATATGATATGCAATGACACTAACAAAACAAATAAATTGCTTTGTAAGTAAAGATGGATAAGATGGTGCTCACGTAGGTGCAACCTCCCCAAGCTTAGGTGTTAGCACAAGTTGGTGACGTTGACTTTGTTGTGAGATGAATGCGATGATGCACACCCTTGGATAAATCTCTCAGCTACGATTCCCCGGCAACGGCGCCAGAAAACGTCTTGATGGTCCCGAAGAGCAAGGCTTGATACCTGCAAAATAAACGGGATTAGGTTGAGACTCCAAGTGCAGAGTGTATAGTAAGTGGAAGACAGTTTTCCCCACGAGGGGTGACTCGAGGGTTTAATATCGAACTCTCGGGGAATCTGAAGTGGTAGATTTATCTTCTTATCCTTCTTTTGGTTACCTACAAAACAAGGTTAGATGTTTTGGTCCTCAACCTCACCTGTGGTTGTCAAGCACAAGGTGTAAGAATGATATCAGGATAGTTATGCAATGCAAACAAGAAATAAATATGCAATGATGGTGGATGCAATGATAAATGATATTTTTGGGTTTTTGAATGATGTATGCAAGATGAAAAGTATTTTTGTATTTTCGGATTTAATGATGGCTGAAAATAGAAAAGTGGTATATGGTGTTGGAAAGGTGTTTCTTATGATTAAAAATGGACTGGGGTTCATGGTTTCACAAATGCACTCTCTCTTTATAAAGTGGTAGACAATGGAACACACACAGTTAACATATGAGATTGCAACACAGGGTTTGATAACAAGTTACTTAGATATATGGGCATCACGTCCTAACATAGAGATCTTTTGGTTATTAACCTCTCTTATACTCCACCAAGATGCGAACTAAATCATAACACCTCAGTAATTAAGATAACTCAGAGTATAGCATTAAGTATCATGACATGAAGTGAAAATAAGAACATGCTAGATCTAGTCATGGAGTAGTGGCAATGGTCACGCCCACATCCCCGGTAGCATGGTATTTTAGTTTATCCCTAGTGAGGTAACAAAGTAAGGTAAAGATACCAAAGTGGATCGCAGAACTTTCTCTCACGTTCACTGCACTAGCCACCCCCCGTTACTCCAACTAATGCACACGTTCCCCCACACACGCTCTCATAAACATGCTTGATCAAAACAAGTAGACAAGAACGGGGTACATAATATGCATCTATACTCATAACTGAAACAAACATTGCAATCTCAAACATATATTAACTCATAAAGATCCACCACAAAGGTATTACAACGGTGACCGTAATCATGTTCAGCAGCTCATACGGTGCTAATTAGTGAAGCTCAAGAGAGGAGAGATACATAAGTTACTTCCACAAACCCATAGTCCAGAGGTGGACTACTCCCTCTTCATCATGGAGACGGTGGAGAAGTCGATGGAGAAGATGGAGACCACGCCGGCAGCGCCCCGCCGGAGTTTTCCCCCTCCAATCTGCAGCTCCTGATCTCCGTTTCGGTGTTTCTGTGTTTGTGCGGCGCTCCTTCCAGAGAACGTCGGGGGACCTTTTTTATAGGCGTTTTTAGGTCAAGACGATGTCGGTGGAGAAAGATCGAAGGCAACGGAGCCACGAGGCCCAAATGGGTGGGTCCCACGCGGCTACAGTACCTGGCCGCGTGGGCCCCCCTCGTTTGGCCCTCGAGCCTCCGTTTGCTCGCTTCCTTCGCCCACAGGTCTTCTTCCTTCCAAATATTGACGCCCGTAAATTTCCAGGTGATTTCGTTGACGTTTGGGTCCCTGAAACATTAAAATAAGAAAACGGGGTTTTCTGCCTGTGCAGGGTTAATTCCATAAAAATAGGAAATAAATGAATATTCCCAAAAATCATTATAAAACATTGATATAACCCTTATATGATGCAAATATGATTGGAATATAAGCAATTAAAGTGCAAAGTTCATGTATGCATTTTACATGCATCAGCGGGGCCCCAGAGCGTCGGAACCACACCCAAACCTAGGTTGTGCCATACCATATGTATACAAGTGTGTTGTGTGTTGTAAATGTGCAATATCCTACTCCGGTGTGTGACCGGCTTCACCGACTTCACTTTCTCTCTAGTGAGTTCCTGCACTTAGAGTGAAAACTCCCCTTTCGGGGCAACCAGAAGGAATCTTGTGTTGATTTGGGGTAGACTTTGGTTTATCACCTTCCATGGCCTAACCTAACACATCCAAGCAAAAAAGTCCGTTGGCCTACCCCCTTTCGACGCACGTCTATGGGGTAGACGAAAACGTTAGGGTTTTTCCAGCGGATTCAGGTTTCGCCGAAGCGGGGCCCCAGAGCGTCGGAACCACACCCAAACCTAGGTTGTGCCATACCATATGTATACAAGTGTGTTGTGTGTTGTAAATGTGCAATATCCTACTCCGGTGTGACCGGCTTCACCGACTTCACTTCTCTCTAGTGAGTTCCTGCACTTAGAGGTGAAAACTCCCCTTTCGGGGCAACCGGAAGGAATCTTGTGTTGATTTGGGGTAGACTTTGGTTTCTCACCTTCCCATGGCATAACCTAACACATCCAAGCAAAAAGTCCACTGGCCTACCCCCTTTCGACGCACGTCTATGGGGGTAGACGAAAACGTTAGGGTTTTTTCCAGCGGATTCAGGGTTTCGCCGAAGCGGAGTCCCGGAGCGTCGGAACCACACCCAAACCTAGGTTGTGCCATACCATATGTATACAAGTGTGTTGTGTGTTGTAAATGTGCAATATCCTACTCCGGGGTGTGACCGGCTTCACCGACTTCACTTTCTCTCTAGTGAGTTCCTGCACTTAGAGGTGAAAACTCCCCTTTCGGGGGAACCGAAGGAATCTTGTGTTGATTTGGGGTAGACTTTGGTTTCTCACCTTCCCATGGCCTAACCTAACACATCCAAGCAAAAAAGTCCACTGGCCTACCCCCTTTCGACGCACGTCTATGGGGTAGACGAAAACGTTAGGGTTTTTCCAGCGGGCTAGGGTTTCGCCGAAGCGGGGCCCCGGAGCGTCGGAACCACACCCAAACCTAGTTGTGCCATACCATATGTATACAAGTGTGTTGTGAGTTTTAAATTTCCAATATCCTACTCCGGGATGTGACCGGCTTCAAAAATTAATTTAGAGCTTATTAAAATTAATTTAGAGCTTATTAAATTTCCAATATCCTACTCCAATATCCAATTTCCAATATTGAGCTTATTAAAATTAATTTAGAGTAATAAATAAATCGTAAATATGATGATTTAAGTAAATAAATTAAAAAACCTATGCCGACGGCATTGCCGTCGGCATAGGACTTGGGTAGATTAAGTTTTCAGACCCGCGCGTGCGCGGGCCAAAACACCCCATTTTTCCTCTTTCCCCGCCGCCACCCCCAATCCCCCCGCGCCGCGCCTCCATCCTTCCCGAGCGCCGCCACCCCCAATCCCCCCGCGCCGCGCCTCCATCCTTCCCCGAGCGCCGCCACCCCCAATCCCCCCGCGCCGCGCCTCCATCCTTCCCCGAGCGCCGCCACCCTCAATCCCCCCGTGCCGCACCTCCATCCTTCCCTGAGCGCCGCCACCCCGGCCGCTCTGGCCGCGCCTCGCCGCGCCCCAGTTCTATCCCTAATCCCCTACCTTCTTCTCCACCTCCGGCCGCCGCAGCGGCAGGCAGGCGTGGCGGCGCGCCACCGCGACCGGCTGCTGCATCTTCGCGTCTTCAAGGTCAGCTCCTGCTTCCTCTCTCGGTCTCCCCTCCTCGAAGCATCTGCCGTAGTACAAGAGGGCTCAAATAATCCACATCTGAGTATTTACTTCTAAGCATCTGCCGTAGTATCTAACTTTTGGTGGCAAGAAGTTTTAGTGACATATAAATAATATGATGAAGCATTTGCAGAAAGCGCCAAATATAGAGTTGAGGGACAGACTTGTCAATCTCCATTACTAGCTCACTAGTTCTAATGCCATCCAGTTAGAGATTAGAAGCCACTTACAACTAGAAGAGAAGCTCTCGTTTTGCTATGTACACGATTACAGAGCCCCCATTCAACAAATCACAACAGAAGCCGGGATCTTTTGTACTAGCATTGTGCAATTTCAATAGCTAGGTTGCACAGAGAGACAGAAAACTCTAGCATCTGCCGTAGTAATGCTTATTAGTAAAACTTGAATAAGAATATGTGTATTGTGAAATCCTTGACTGTAGATATAGTAATAATATAAATAGAGTTAATGTATCTGAAAAGAAAAAGGAAAAAGGGATGTACAGATTTGCTGTTGGTTTGCATTGGGACATTGTCATGTTGATCTGACCGTCTTATATTGCTTCAATATTAATGTTGTCATACTTGTGTGCTAATATTTATTTTTCTCAATGCAGTTGATTGAACAATATGAGTCAGGGCAAGGAAAGCGCAGCTACCTTGCTTAGTACGCTGAAGGCACAGAAGTCTAACCTTACACGGAGTGGACGACCTACCACCTCGCATTACGCCGCAGACGAGGGTGCACGAGTAGGACGAGGTGGAGGACGAGGTGGAGGACGAGGTGGACGGCAAGGTGGAGGACGAGGTGGAGGGCGAGGTGGAGGACGAGGTGGAGGAGACGTGGAGCACCCACCCTCCGCTTCTGGCGACGTGGATTCCGAGTTGCCCTCCGCTTCAGGCGACGTGGCTTCCCAGAACCAGCTGGAGCTGGAGCTGGAGGTGGAGGTGGAGGTGGAGGACGAGGTGGAGGCGGCGCCGAAGCGGAAGAAGAGTCGTGGCAACGCAGGTGTCCCCGAGGAAAAATACTGGCCTAAGACCGAGGAGGCGAAAACCCTCATTGAGCCTCATGGCGTTGAGTAAGTGTACTAGTTTTGTAATTGTGAACATGAAATTTCATTTTGGTCATAACAATTTGGCATATGTACTAATGTTTACTTATTGTGCAGTTCATGGACATGGACATGCCCTAAGATTCCACACACTCCTGGGAGCTTGCTTGGAGCTCTGATTAGGAAATATTGGCCAGGCTTGTACACTACAGGGCCCGACGACGAGCTGAAGTTAGCCACGAAATGGGCGGACTATGAGGCTGCGCCGTCCCCACCGTTCGAGACAGCTGCTCACGCCGTGATCACCACTTTTTGGGTAACACATATTTTTCGAATTCCGTTCATAGTTAATGACCCCACCGTGATAACTCATGACTCACAATTTTTTTATGCATGGTTGAAGCGGTTTTATCGTGTGCTGGACCAGCAAGCTGCGGATAGCACTTTGCATGCTCATTGTGTGAGGTTGACACGGCAGCAATTCTACAACCAAAAGTTTACATCCGCCAATGACTTTACGTATGAGAAGACGGGCAAGAGGGCCAAGAAGGCGGATAATGCCAAGAATGCAGCGGAGATGACAAAGGAGGAGTACATTTCGGTAAGTAAATTGTCAATGGAATTCTATATTGCTGCTAAGTTGCCATTGCATTTAGCTCTTCTTGAATTGCATTTTCAGGTTATGCCCGACTGGGCCGACGGCAAAGAAGACGCATGGGATGCGTTGGTTAGGAGGTGGGTCGGGGAAGACGCGGATTTCGGCGCCGTGAGCCAGCGGAACAAGGCAAACCGAGGCTCCGAGGGAACACACAGTGCGGGAAACCGCAACCACTTCCTCTTTAAGGATAAGATGGTATATATATACATGGAACGACGTGCATTTATTTTTACCGCATGTTTCTACTTGGTATGAATAACATTTCTTTTCGTGATGCAGGACGCCGATACTGGGACGGTAAGCTACCACATCGGTGCGTGGAAGAAGATGAGGGAAAAGAAGCCCGATCCATCGAAGCCTCAGCCACAGGTTCCTGAGTACTACGGCAGAACCGAGGAGGCCGTGGACAGCTACTGCACGACGTTCCAGGGTTTTCACCCGGAGGTGGATGACCCCTTGAGCGAGGAGGTCGACGAGAGGTCGGTATATATATATATATATATATATATATATATATATATATATATATATATAGGAAGCTCAGATGGGGCACCTAGGAGCATGGGCACCAGGATGGAATACGAACAGTTTTAGGTATGTAGACATATACATATACCTTGGGTATGTATATCTTAGGTATGTAGGAGGTACATATGATTTTGGGTATGCACATTATGGGGTATGCATACCTAATAATGTACACATACCTAAGTTATTTATATATATACCTGATATGTACGCGTACAATTGAACACACATACCCGAGGTATATATAACATGTAGATACCTCGAATACATATACCCAATGTTATATGTAGCTCCTATATACCCAACATGTGCATACCCGAGTTATATGTGTCATCTACATACCCAAAATGTACTATATTCTATCCAGGTGCCCGGGCATATATATATATATATATATATATATATATACATGGAACAAAGTGCATTTATTTTCACTGCATGTTTCTACTTGGTATGAATAACAATTCTTTTCGCGATGCAGGGTGGTGGTCCTCTCGGGGCACGGAAGGCCGCATGGCCGTAATCGCACTCTTAATAAGGTGGTTAGGCCTGCCATGACCTTCACGCAGGCAAAAGCTACTCTCCCTGACAACAGCCCACTGATCCCGCCTCGTCCACAGCCTCGTCGATCCACTCCCATCGATGTAAGTTTTTTTGCATCCTCTTTCCGACATTCGTTCTTGCATGGCTAAGTTGACGAGATTCATTCTTTTCGAAATTGTAGCCCGATTTTGAGGAAGCCTACACTGCCGCTCATGCGGAGCATGAGGTGGCCTTTGCCAAGTGGGAGGAGATGAATAAGCCTTGGACCGAGTATCAAAAGTTGTTCCGAGCTGTAAGTTTTAACCTTTACTTTTGTCAAATATGAAAATTCCCACTTCCCTAGTTTGAACCTTTATTTTTGCAACACCTGACATCTAAACTATCTTGCAGTCGGTGCTGAACTTTTTCACCACTGGAGTGCGGGTAGCCCCTCCTATGGACGAGCCTCCGGAGCCTTGGACCGAGTATCAAAAGTTGTTCCAAGCTGTAAGTTTTAACCTTTACTTTTGTCAAATATGACAAGTCCCACTTCCCTATTTTGAACCTTTATTTTTGCAATACCTGACATCTAAACTATCTTGCAGTCGGTGCTGAACTTTTTCACCACTGGAGTGCGGGATGCCATCGAGGGACGTGTTCGCTCTCTCCTACTACAAAAGTACCCCGGTAAGTTTGATCCCAAACCACTGGTTACTTCTTTCCTTTGCCTCGCAGTTGCTAACTCTTGCTCAAACATGTAGGAAACGGGATGCTCGTCGGAGAACCCACACATTGATCCTTCTGCTTCTCCTAGTTCCTCGACGGGTTCGCCTCGCATCACACCGGTACATAGCGGTGGTCCTTCTCCCGGTGCTTCAGCTTCTCCTGGTGCTTCTCCTACTTCCGGTGCTTCTGCTGCGGCGATCCGACGCTCACCTATTATCAGCCGGGGAGATATGGGGTTCACCCCGTCGCCGTCGCCGCAATAGATGTAGGGATTTGGGCGTCTAGACATGTATCTACTTGATGATGGTCCTATGTGTGTATCTACTTGATGATATAGCATTTTGCTTGATGATATATGGAGGAGCCATTGTGTGATCTTGTTTGTTGTGAATTTGTCATTATTTTTGTTTATTTTTCTGCAAAAAACGAGCTGCGCTGGATAAAAAAATCTGGGCACACCTGTGCCGACGGCACTGCCGTCGGCACAGACCCCTTGAATTGACCAAATGGTCACACCTTTGCCGACGGCACAGCCGTCGGCACAGGCCCATCCCTGGAGCGCCCAGCTGCCTCCACGTGGCAACTATGTGCCGACGGCTTGGCCGTCGGCACAGGCCCCTCCACCTCGCCCGGCCAATGTGGGCCCCACCCGTCGCTGTGCCGACAAACTAGGTGCCGACGGTGCGTCTCTGGCCGTTGGGAAAAGCTGTGCCGACGGTTTATAGCTGTGCCGACGGCCAGGTGGCCTGTGCCTACAGGGCCCTATGCCGACCACCCTGTGCCGACGGTGGCCGTCGGCATAGGTGTGTGCCGACGGCATTGGGACCTTTGCCGACGGGCTGCGGCCGTCGGCACAGGTGGCCATTCCTGTAGTGGTTAGCGTGCAGGCCACTTCTTCGATCGTGGACTATGTTTATTTCAACGCTGGTGTGTTTCTTGGTTTGGTTCGTGGACAAATAAGACCACTCATAGTGGGAAGTAGCAACATGATATTGATCTATGTCTCATTTGTTAGCGTGTACTCCCTCCGTTCCATAATGTAAGATGTTTTAGGTGTTACACATGTTGTCTACATTCATACAAAAAGGAGTGAACATGTATACTAAAATGTGTCTAGATACATATGTGTGCATGTGAATGTGACAAAAAGCTAAAACACTTATATTGTGGAACTGAGGGAGTACATCGTTAAATGCGCTATGTAATGCTAAAATAGCATTTACCACAAAAACCTCAAAAATAGCATACTTGCATGTCACCTTCTATGCTACTCTCTCACCCTCTCACCATGAGAGGCCCAAGAGACTGCATCATGGGTGTTGCTCTGCTTATTGTACACAATATCGGACCAATTGCAAATCGAATTTATAACTCATCTAGAGGGGAAAAAATCGGTTTTATTAGTCTTAACTAGCAAGGTGGCCCACGCATTTGCGCGGCTAGACTATCTATTGATGCTATTTCTTTTTACTCATTTTTAAAACATTAGAGGAACATTATCCGTAGCTATAAATTTAATACTTTATTATTTTTTATGAATTTAAAAATAATTTAGGTTTCAATATGATCTTATAATTTTTTCTTTTTTTATGCAAAGTAGCTTTTTAAATTTTTTAATTAGTTTCACATGTATAATGTGGTTGGGTCCAACTAAACATTGTGGAGATTCTTGTATCAATAATTTAATCTTCTACCTTTTTTTCTTCATTTTCCTCCTCTTTACATTTCAAAATTCAGAATTGCATGTCAAAAAAACTTCAGAATTGAATTTATAGTCAGATTTTTTGTCTCATTATGATTTGATGGTATTTTCATGTAGCCGCATTTTTAAAATATTTTTTGAAATACATCTGCTTACGATTATTTAGCCGTGTTTTTTCCTAAATATTCCATGCATATTTGTATTTTATCTGACCATTAATTTCTCGCGACATCTTCTAGTACACGTTGTAAATGTAAATAAATGTAAATGAGTTTGTATTCCCTATACTCTCTCTCTTCTCTACAGGATGGAAGAGAAATGTCCTTTCTCTTCTCTACCGGTGAGTCAATCGTCCATGCATATCCAATCCACTTACCATACTTTTAAAATAATCTCATTTCTCTATTGTATTCAAGCCCATGGTCTTGGGTACGATTCTTGACCAAGCTGTGGATGGGTGATTCAGCCACGGACATGGCATTTCCAGCCGGCGATGCTTCATCTCGCCGTCGCTGCTTTGAACCTGCCGGCGATGGTTCATCTCTCCGTCGCTGATTCTGCGGTGGCCGGCAAGTTTAGTGCGTGCTGAACTGTGCGCGACCCGGCTTGTACCTGGACGTGGTCGACCACGACGAAAGCCGCAGCTGCGGCCCGCATTCAGCAGTCAAGGTGCGTTCCTCACTTCCCCCCTGCACGGCCGCTTCCCATTTTTAATTTTTCCCCCAACTTTTAATTTCAGATCATCTGATTGCTCATGTTGTTTAGCTTGGAGCAAAGAACCCCAGGTAATCTATCATCCTATCTCCATCGCGAATTAGTTGTATTTTTCCAACTATTAATCTTCTCACTACATATTTGAGGATAAATCACGGTCCAGAATCTATATTTGAGGAAGTAAAATGTCATGACCCTGGCCACAGAGACGCCACTGGCCCAAGTCATGACATGGGGTGGGCCGATACTGGGCTTGGGCTTGCTGGAGTGGTGGATGAGCTTTATAAAGGAAACGACGTAGAGGAGAACAAGATCGACCAGAAATGAATCAAGGCAGTAGCCTTCTCCTTCCTCAAGTTCATCTCGTTCCCCACCTCATGCTCTGCTGATCCCATTCCCAAACTCTGATTCCTCTATAACCCATCCCCAAATTCTGTTGTAATTCGTGTGTATCGTTGTATCTCAATCCAATCATAGGTTGGGATATGACAGTTTGGTATCAGAGCAGTTGATCCTCCACAAGTAGTTGCTTCCAAGCACTCCGATCTGTAAATCCAAGGAAGGGTTGGTGACAATTCGAGCACCGTAATTCCAGCCAAGGTTTGATCTGTGTAGGAGTCACAATCCACCAGAGAATCCACCACAAACCTTCCAAAATTTCAGCTCATCTATAGACACCACCATGGGTGCCCACAAGGTGTTCGATGCAACGTCGACCCATCACGAGGTGACTATGAGCAGCGTCATCCATGTCTCCGTGAGCCACGTGGTGTATCCAGTGACTGAGATTGTGCTCCGCCAAGTCTTTCGGGTTGTATGGTTGCAGCGTGACAAGCTTGGTTGTGTTCCAGGGCAATGGGTGGGTGGAGGCCTCGGTCCAACTCCGGTCAGGGCACGAGGCTGTGCGTGCGCGCGATGCCTTGCACGGCCGGAATATCTACGACGGCTGCTGCAACATGTCCATCAAGTGTACACCAGCGCCGAGTCCTAGTCACACCTCCAACTTGCCAGAGGCACCATTGCTGCTGCCCATGGCGCCAACCGTTGCGGCCTCAACGGCAGTAGCGGCGCCAACGTCACCCATGCCAACTCCTGTGGTAGGTGGGATGCAGCCTATGGTCATTGCAACTGACGTGGACATTGCCGCTGCCACTCCACTTGTGGAAGATGTTGTTGTGACCGCTCCTAGCTGTCAAGAGAAGGTGCATCTGCAAATGGCAGTCAAGGTGTTTGGTGCAATGCCTGAGATTTCAGAGAGCAAAAATAAATCCAGTCGCATCATCAAGTGGGTCTCCCGGGTGCCAATCACCCGTCGCCCAGTACGGTGGACTCCGAGGAGAAAGTACCGCCACTCCTCACCACTACCGCCACCATGTCCTCCAGAACAGCAATGTGTAGGTCAGGAAACTGCTCCAAAGCCACTGCCATGGCCGTCTTTTCCGTGTGATGGAGACGGCAAGCGGCTAACTTACACCATGGTCATGAGCTCGTTATTACAATCGTCGCAGCCCTCAATGGTGGTCTCAGCACTACCACGCCCTCCAGAACCAGTTTTGAATTACGCTCCATGTTCCTTCAATGCTGACAACATTGGTAAAACAGCTGAATGCCTAGTGTTCGAGCTGTTGCCATCATGGCAGTGTAGTGGTTTCAATCCGTGGAGCACACTGGCAAAGCATGGATACTTACTTCATTGTTCTTGGACTGATCAACTCTCTGTACCTTGGGATCCTGGCTTGCTGACATCAAATTGGAATGTGATATCTATGCACTCACTTGGTACTCTGAAACTTCTCACGTGTTTTTGCTCAGTACTGGACGATATGCCAGCCTGGAGGCGTGGCGGTTTCAGTCCTGGTACTCATGTTTGCAATTATTTGATTAGAGCATTGGTGGTGTCTGAAGTAACACAACGGAAGAGTTACTTACCTCTGATGTTTTGGCTGTATACTTGTGGAAATTCTATGAGTAATGCTCCGCACAATTTTAGTGCGATGTGGTGCTGGGATGTTGTGCTCAGGAGGCTTAAGAAATGGTGGACTCATACTCGATGTGTTCAGACAGCCAGTGCAGTTTTTGAAGCTCACAGTCAGTTCCTTGATACTAGTGAGCCAACCCAGCTTGATTATCTTCTACTACGGGCTACACCTCTTGCTAGTAGCGAAGTCTACAAAACTATGCTCAGTTGTGATCAGTTCAGTGCAAGAGGAGTTAAAGGCATCTCCCATGAAATTCAGGCCACTAAATTAGTGCTCAATTGCTACTGTTTTGTGTTCACTTATGCTGGAGATCAGTTGCCTAAAATACTGGAAAGATATTTACAGTCATGGCAAAATAGTAGTAATATTCTCTTGTCCGTGCACAGAACAAAGCTATAGACTTGAAGAAAGCATTGAAGTCTTAACATCCCCGAACATGATAATGGGTAATGACATGGAGCATCATCGAGTGGGACAGAAACCTCATGGAATTATAGTGATACATACAAATGACAGTGCTCTTTGGGTGTTTACCAATCCTCTTTTGGCTTGCAAGAACAACAGGTTGACAATTTGCTGCACGTGTGAGGCAATGAATAAAATTCAAGAGGGGTTATGCAAGCCGACGGACGAAGAACAATCAAATTGTGTGTTACACATTTTGTTCCCTTGGAGTTATCTTGGTGCAATCAGTAAGCCGCGAGCTTCATTAAATATATCATCTAGCATATTCCTTGTTACTAAGGACATGGAACCTGAGGGCAGTATTATGAAATTATTTAGGGTGTCAGAGAAGCTCATCACATATCCTCTAAAGGGCTGCAATAATTCACCATTGCAAATGATTGATACTTCCTTGCTATGGAAGATTTGGCTTGTCCAGGAGCAATGGGACCCAGAAATTGTTTTCTCTGCACGGTTGCTTCTGGGAGCTCACTTTGTGAGCAGTTCACATGATTGGTCTTGTTCAGGTTACAAACTCTTTTCCAATATGAAGCTGCCAGGATATATGTCAACTACCTTGCAAAGGTTATCCACACATAGAAAGTGCCAATATTTCTTTCAATCAAGGTTTATTCAACGGGATGAAGTTAGCTTGTGCACATTGCTTATCTCAGTAACACCTTTTGTTGGTTCCATGAAGAAAACTTGTGATCTAGCTAGACATGGACAATGGATAAAGTATCTGGAGATGATAGGGGACAATACAGATCGTCGGAGTGTTCCATCAGTATCGGCGCAGCTAAAGTGTGATGGCACTAAACATCACTTGGATCATATTCTAAATCCACAAATCTGGGCACTGCAAGTAACACACCATCTGGCTAAGGTCGACTGGCAGAACCTCTTGTTACAGCGCCATGTTGGTGGGCTCTCTCCATGGGATCCGGGTGGTGTCCTCTTCGTCAACATTCTTGGAGTTATTGTTAAGCTGCAAGTGCCATGGGATCCAGGTGTTCATTTGGTTATTGGTGGCGTCGGCTTGAGGTCAAGCCGATTCTCAAGGGGAGGCGAATGTCATGACCCTGGCCACAGAGACGCCACTGGCCCAAGTCATGACATGGGGTGGGCCGATACTGGGCTTGGGCTTGCTGGAGTGGTGGATGAGCTTTATAAAGGAAACGACGTAGAGGAGAACAAGATCGACCAGAAATGAATCAAGGCAGTAGCCTTCTCCTTCCTCAAGTTCATCTCGTTCCCCACCTCATGCTCTGCTGATCCCATTCCCAAACTCTGATTCCTCTATAACCCATCCCCAAATTCTGTTGTAATTCGTGTGTATCGTTGTATCTCAATCCAATCATAGGTTGGGATATGACATAAAATACCCGTTTTCTTCTCTTTGACGTCTGTATCCAATCCATTGACCGTGCTCAGTGAAATTCCCATTTCTCCGATTTATGCTAAGCCATTTTCTTGGAGGTGTTACTTGTTTAGGCTACATCTCGCCGTCCCAGTCGTCAAGTTCAGTGCTGTGATAAATTAGTTGGAGGTGATACTTGATTTCTGGATTATTTTTGCCATAGAATTAGTTGTATTATATCCATCGATTATACTTCTCATCTCACATTTGGGGATAAATGACGGTCCTCAATCTATACGTCTGTATGCAATCCATTTAACGTATTGTATGCCATGCCATTTTCTTTAAGGGGATGATCCAAATTTTTTTTTTTTGATGTACTTTCAGCTGCAATGGCATTTTCGTTGGTTAACATACAGTACCAATTTAGCCAAATATCTGATGGCGTTTGTGTCGTTTAGCTTGTATCAGAAGGATTCACTGGTAAATCCATCATTCTATATCCATCCGAATTAGAAATAATATGTGGTCCAATCTCCATGATTTTTTTATTTTAGATTTGAGAGAATATATAAAAACATATGTATGTATTTTATTGATTTGGGCAGTTTGCTCTTTAATTTTTTTGTAAGTACATTAAAAATTGGCAATCTGTACTTCGTCTCGACACATGTATTTGGCTATGGATAAATAATGACGTCCATGAAGTACATGTGAAGATTGTTAAGCAACCTTGAATAGACTGTGCTGTACTAAAACGTTGTATGTCTCCTTTGTGTCAATCGGTTCTCCACTCCATCAATGTCTTTTACTCCTTTGGTAATTTATAATATCTCCTTATAAACATTATTCTTTGCACTATCTTCACTTGGACACTCACTGTCATCGATTAGCAGCTTCAATCCTTCTTTGTTTGTGACCCTTGACAATGCCACATATAATTGCCCATGGCAGAATACTTGCTTATTCAGATATATTCCTACCTTGTTCAAGGACGGACCTTGGCTCTTATTTATGGTCATCGCGAAGCAGACCGATAATGGATATTGCCTCCGTTTCACCACGAATGGTTATTTTGAGTCGCTGGGTGGCATGATGATCCGAGGTATGTATACCTTTTCTCCAACGTGCGTTCCTGTAATTATTTGTGCCTCAGTGTATTTATTTCCAAGCTGTGTTATGGTCATTCTCGTACCGTTGCATAAATCTGCAGCTTGGTTGATGTTGCGTAGGAGCATCACCTACCTTCAGTTTTAGCTGATGGTCTGGGATTCCTGGAACTTCAAGGTGTTGAGGAATTCAGTAGGACACATGTTTTCCAATCTGCTGAAGTTCCTTGTTGTCTTGCACATGGTATCAAGGCTTCGGTATGTCACCTCTTCACATTGTATCTGGCCCATTATGTGCTCATTTATCTGCTTGACTGTTTCATTCCATGCACATAGTATTACTCTTTCTTCCAGGAATTCCCGTAGCTGGATGGCCCGCACATTTAAGCGGCTAGTTTGCCTGGATTTTGATGTTCAAAATTTTCCTTTGCTGTCTGTATGTCCCCGCACACAACAATTATTTGATTTAATGCAGCACTAATTATATGTCAGCCAAATTATCATAATTTTCAAATGTTATGGACATTACAGTTCTAATATAAATTGAATCTGACAACTTCTTTTTGCTTCATACTTCTAGTTCAATATAGGAAGTATGCTTCCTTATCCAGCTTATAAGAATTTCCTATGGAAGGTTTCTAAGTACAGTTGTACTCTTTATCAACCATAGTTGTATCTTCTATAATTTGTTTATCAAATGATTCATCTACCCCAATATAATCTTCTATGATATTTTACCCGGATAAGATTTTTTCAACCGTGTATAAATACAATATTGTTTCTGTAAAATATGAATTCATCTACATCATTATAATGATTCTGTAGAAATATATTTCGTCAGTCCAGTGGGAATATGGTGCCTCTTTTCTTATCTATTATTATACTACACCAACTGATTTGTAGATCCATATATTATTGCTTAGGCTTATCTGATGTGGGTCCTTGCGAAGGTTTGTTTGTAGTCTCATTTACCTCCTATCACATCATGCTGGCTGTGCATTTTATTGCTGGATGTCGTAGATTCTGGTGCCTTCTTTTGGACTAATTGTACGAAACGGATTGTTTTTTTTCAAATACAGACTAAGAAGAGCAAGCAAATAATAGGACAAATAATTCAAGTAAATTCGTAGGAAGGCTAGCTTACAGTAGAAAGAAACAAAACTTATATATGATAACATGGATGCTTTAGAATCAGGAAACATATATAACTTCAGCAATGAGTGCGTTTCCGCTAATAGTGTCTTGTATATAGTTCTACAGGTGATGCCATGAGAAGTTGTGACCTCATTTCCTTGTCTGTCTGATTCTTTAGAGTTTTGCATTATTCTGATCACAAAACGGAGGAAATTAGAAATTTTAGGTTTCAAATCAAAACATGCCATAATATATAAATTAGAGCTACAACCTCTTTATTCAAGTGACTTCTTAATTTGAAGAGGTAATTCTATGTATCATCTACGAAGAGAAGTTCTGTCGGAGAGAAAATGGGTTTGCTACCAACTTACCCACGTTATTTTGTACTAGCTAACTGCCCGTGCGTTGCAACGGGGAAATAAAATAATATAATTGCATCAATCACAGCATGATGCTATGCGACTTGTGCTTCTCACACAGCTTGCGATCAAGTCAATCAACGTTGACACCTATCCTATTTCCTTCCTCCCACATTACATTGATCTCCTCCGTCCCACTTTGAAGGAAGGCAAGGTCTTTTTCACTCTTAATTCGACAGCTAAATGTCTCTGGTTGATCAAGATCTTTATACAAATAAAATGTGTACAAGCAACACCATGAACTGATGTAACATGTAAATAACCGAAGGATCATCTAGTGTGGCGTCAATGCATTATGAAGTTTTCCTAGATACTTTGAACTTCAGATGTGGTCATCACAATAAGATGCTAACGACAGCACGGAAAGCAAAGATAAATGAAGCAGCTAAACGGGAGAGAAAAAAACGCACGCGAGCAATCGAGCATGCGCTGGGAGCTAGTGGTTGATCGCTAGTACTCGTACTCCAGCGAGCCAAAAGAAGCCTATTTGCTTTTTTAACACAAGCGTGCTGGGCCAACTCCCGTTTTTTTAGCACAAGCGTGCTGGGCCGATGCCCAGGCCATGTAGCGAGCGAGGCGCTACGCTCTGCGGGTGAGTCGACCTCTTGACTCGCTAGAAGCGAGATATAGGGGAAATCAATTTCGGATCTTGATTGGGGCAGCCCACACAAGGAATCGATCGGACGAAACAAAGCCCACACCAGCGATCAGAAACGATCGGCGCGACGGAGCGCGAGCGACGTACGCGTACCATGTGGGTAAGAGATATTATATAGTAGAGACAATCATGCAAGATGCAAAAGTGATAAGAATTATCTTGTTTTTATGATTTTAAGTAGTTGATGGAGATTTTATTTTTATTTAAATAGACTACCATAGCCACTCTTTCGACAACATTCATATTTGGCACTCAAAAGTGCACCTTCCTAGAGTTGTAATTAGTGGGTCATGTTAAGAGTTTGCACCACTATGTAATCAACACCTTGTAAAATGATGTGAACACCACGGACGAGCCAAGCTCCATCCAGAGTTCAGACACAATTTATAGCAAGATATATGGGGTGAGCATGAGCGCGACCAGATGTGTCCGAGCTGTCCGCCTGGACCACTTTGGACCATGTTTTCACCTTTTTTCTTTTGTCCTTCTTTTAACCTTTTTTCTCCTTTTCAATCAATCATATGCAAGTGACGCTACAATTTTGGGGTATATGGCTGGAGACACATACTTTTGAGAGTCCAAAACGGACATGTCTGGACACCATCAGGATAAGTCCGGACACCAGTTTGGAGATGCTCTTAGAAGGTGGCAAACCATTCCTTTTTATTATTCTATATGGTAAATATGCAGATCAAAGCACCAATATTAATGGCAGCAGTAATATGATCCAAATTTTGTTTGTTTTGCAAACAATGAAATTACTGTCGGTATTGTTTGTCTAATCAAAATTCTGAAAAAAATCAATTTATGTAGTTCGCCAATACTTGCAGCCAAATTGACACCAGCAGGATGTTAATCGTCCAATCTTTTAATCTAATAGTATAAGTTAAATACCAAATAGGGACAATAATCAAATATGTGCTTCCCAATTATTTTCCTCAAGCATATGCTCACCACCCAGGGT
Source organism: Poa pratensis (assembly GCA_947311845.1). Classification (NCBI taxonomy): domain Eukaryota; kingdom Viridiplantae; phylum Streptophyta; class Magnoliopsida; order Poales; family Poaceae; genus Poa; species Poa pratensis. The sequence goes on from CAMZMU010000096.1 coordinate 24,618,306, forward strand.
CACGCCGGTCACCTATGTTGATCTCTGAAGCTAGAACCAAATAGGCAGATGAGCGAGGTAGACACACCGCAGAGAGGTTCATCTAACGATGTTCCCTGTTGAGTCGCATCCACGCTCTGCCGGAGAGATGATCATAGTAAGATCGGTATAAAGACTAACCAATTGACAACTAAGACAAATTAAGAAAAATATTCACATGACAGCATGCAAACCTTGTCTTGCAATCTGATGCAGAACTGCAACAATTAAGTTGAATTACATGTAGTAACCAAGAAAAAACTGAAACAAGGAGGTTGAGTAATGTTGCATCCACACATCAGAGAACGGCCAGAACCTCGGCGCAAGCACGCAGCCACACAACCGAGGAAGACAACGGCCTCAATTCAGCATGGCTCCAGCAGCCTCCACACACAGGACTACGACGCTTGTTGCGGCAGCTGGTGACGGCGTCGAGCGTCTCTTCGAGTTTGTCTACCTAAGACTGCTTGCCTTGGAGCTGCTGTTGGAGGTCGTTGAGACTTGAGAGCTACGTCAACAAGTACAACTTACCTAGGATTTCAATGTGAAAACATGTGCATTTGGTAGGACAAAGTTAGAACAGACAAGGCATGAAATGAGCTGACCCCTAGGTAAAATTGTGCTTTGTTCAGTTCATTATTCTGCTATTTTCAGATCTGGCACCAATTGTTTCAAGCATCCATGATGCACTGGGGATGCTCAAGCAGCGGCACGTCCCCGGCGCCGCCGCTTGTAGCTGCCTCTGCACCTAGTCCGACGACAGCGTCGCACCGCACGTCCATGTCGTCCCACCCGCTCCTGAACGGCCTGGGCATGTACCTTAATCGTCCCATGAGAACGAGCCGGAGCTGCACGCGCTGCGCCGCGGCGTTCGTGGCCAGCGCGGCACCGCGTCACCGTCCAAAGGGCCACATGAGCGTCGCGCTCCTGACCACGACCAGGAGCTGCGCCGGCGGGGTCATCGCCTCCTCGCGGTACGACGCATAGGCGACGAACAGCTCCGCCGCCAGTGCGCTGTCCGCGGTGGCATGGTGGTGCTTCTTGGAGGGGTGGAGGGGCGCGTTGCGGCGGCGGTGATGGTGGTGAGCTTCTCTTTGAGTTTGTCCACTCAGACTGCTTGCTTTGGAGCTGTTGTTGGAGACTTGGAGGTCGTCCACGACGCAATGGCCTCGTGGTGTGGCGGTGCAGACGGGTCAGGCGCAGCTCCTCGTACTCTTCCTTATCCGACGGTGCGAGGAATTTCTATTCGCGGTTGAGAAAAAATAGGATAAGTTGTTAGGCGACCTACCGCTAACCATCACGAGTAGGATAAAGCGATAAGCATGATGATAGCTGTTTTTTGTTGTGTCGCCCAGTTTGTTGAGATGGGGGTGCGGGTGGCATTTTTTGTAATTACTGGGATGTGTGACACCAGACATTCACCAAGCCACCTTTAATAGTAAAGATATGTGTGCCCCAAATAAGAATGAGTGGAAGCATAGCATATATCTGATCCAAGAAACTAATAGCTGAGAGCTATCATCAACCATGGAGTACTTCTGCTCAGTGTTCGGTGGCGTGCAGAAATTTTATTCTGCCATTATTGTAGCTCCATGTTTGCTCTTCCATGTGGACATCGCAGAGCTCAATGGGAGGTGCACAATCCATGCTTTAATCTCTATTTTTACTGTAGATCAATTTCAGTGTAGCCAAAAAAATCCTTCTAGAATTATTTGATAAGATCAGTCTAGTTCATCTGTGTAAGAGCTGACACCTACATCAGAACGCAAAGAAAACAAAAAAATGAGACTGAGCAATGCGCTTATGATCAGAGATATGTTTTGACATCACGTACCATGAGCAGAGCAACCTTGCACATCACCTATACCTGCAGAAAACTACAAAGTTTGAAGCCTAAACATACCAGTGCAGCGGGGGTCATCTAAAAGAAAAAGTCTAACATTTGCACATCCATCTTAATACTCCATAATCAACGTACAAAACTGAGGATCTTTCCTGAATTATTTGATCTGATCGTGACGGAGCCAAAAAGGATCCGATCAAATCATGTAACCTGCAAATAAATAAAAGTATGGCACATAGATCTCTGAATTGTTATGCATGAAGACATTTAGCAAATCAAAATTGATCTTACAGTTTTAAATAACACATGGGATCAAATTTAATGCACATCTTGCTTGCAGAGAGTGGACGAAGTTAGTAAGAAGTCTAATCATAACTTGAAGAAGAAATAAATCAGGGAGACATATGCACTGACCGCCATATGCGTTTGCTCCAGCTGTCCAGCATCCTTCGCTTGGCAGTGCTTTCGCTTTTTTTAATACCTGTGTTATAAAAAGAGGAGCTTTATATTTTAGGGAAACAACATAGCTTTTTTTCATTACTCAAAAAAGTACATCACAGCATCACCAGTTTTAAGTACTATGCCTGAATCCAATAATTAGCTTGAATAGAACCTACAGAGTTGCACTTAAATGCAGAAATTCAGTCATGGAGCAAGACCTGAGTTGTATTGAGATTCAGACAATCATGGCATGTACCTTGAATACAGCGAAAATAATATTTGGCACTCGGGGTCTTCTATTCCTTCAAATGCAAATATGTTCACTATTGCCTGAAGACATTCAGTTTGGAAGCAAGACCTTTAAATTGCATTGAGATTCATACAATCATGTCACGTAGATTGAATAGATTGAAAATAATAGTTAGAAGTCTGGGTGATCAATTTCTTCAAATGGCAATATGTTGTACTCTAAATCCATATGTTTTAAACGGTGGTTCCTGCTTCTTCTCATACAACTATTTTTTGCAATGTAGGAGTACTTATTGAGAATCAGAAAACTGAAGAGTGCAGCTTGGGAAACTGAGGATCTTTCCTGAATTATTTGATCTGATCATGACGGAGCCAAAAGGACCCGATCAAATCATGTAACCTGCAAATAAATAAAAGTATGGCACATAGATCTCTGAATTGTTATGCATGAAGACATTTAGCAAATGAAAATTGATCTTACAGTTTTAAATAACACATGGGATCAAATTTAATGGAATTGCAGAACATCGGCCGCACGGCTAAAAGTGTCAGCCTGGCGACGTCCTTGGCGACCATGCTCCGATGCCTAGACCATGCTCGCACAGCCGCGCTGCAATCTTGAGGATGGAATATGACCACCGTTATGAACGCGGACTACATGGATCGATCTGATCGTCATCCTGGCCTGCAGAAAATCACGCATGTTGGACTATACTAACCTCTGTTCATGCAACCTCTCCATCACCACGACCTAGATCTCTGCATTGACGGCTTTGGGCCTGGATTTTCGCCAGGATATGTCTCGCCATCTTCATCGCTGCCGTATTGATCGGAGCGAAGCAGCACCAATCACGATCTATATGGGGCCAAGAGATACGTGTGTATTTAGGTAGAGATTTTGTTCGCTGGAGTTCTTATCGTACACGGTGCCTAATCATGTTTTTTATGTCGCATGTGCATGTGCTTCGGTCCTTTGTATATTAATCTCAGCCGTTGGGATTTTATTACTTCAGATTGATAAATCTTTACCGTTGGTTATCCTGTGTTTTAAGTATATAATAGATGGCCATTTGGACAATCTAGTGTGCTAGCTGCTATCGAACATTAAGGTTTGGCTTTTTTTTAACCTTTTTTGAAATCAAGGAGCTATATTAATACCGAGTGGTTAATTACTATCTGTCGCTAGTGAATCAGTATCAACTAGGAATGATGGAGTATAGTTTATCCATCCACACCGACGCCTGGATAGATGACTGATGATCAGCTGGCGTGGCTTGATGCGGATCAAGGGTTCTGGGCAACTTCTCAGTGGTAGCCTAGGAGTTTAGTGGTTTCTCCCAACGGAGCAAGGCAGCGTTTTTCGTGTCTGACATCATCTTGAGACAAGCTTTACCAGATGGTGTAAATATATGTGTAACAGGGTGTGAGGACGAAAATGCTAACCAAAAGCTGGTCAACCAAATGTCCGCGTCGAAACTCCTTAGGACAATTTGTTTCTTGTGATTCAAAAGATTTTGTTATAGTCATATATTGTACCACAAGCATTTGGAATTTGGATAGGTGAGAGGGGTAGGTAAGGGCCTCACGTCCATGAGTCAAGCTAAGTGGTGAACATGCCGCTTATGTACAATTTAGAACTGGGTTAGATGTTAAAATAGGTCTAGCGTGTGATGTACACGTATGTATCCGTATGTAACTTGTATTACGCTGATCATATATAAAGGAAGACGTGGAGAGGCTTGGCCCCACGGAAACCCTAAACCTATTCACTTTTACTTGGTATCAGAGCCAACCCTAGCCGCCGCCGCCGCCTCTCCCTGTCCGCAGCGCCGCGCCCTTGTGCCGCCGCCGCGATGTCGTTCACCTCCGCGTTGACCGCTGCGATGGTCTCCAGCGACGCCCTCACCGCCTCCGCGCCTCTGCTGTGCCCACTCCACCCATCGCTCCACCTTCGGCCTCGGCGGTCGTCCCAACAATTCCGTCCATCGCGGTCGCCCTCGACCGCAGCAACTTCATGCTATGGAGGGCTCTATCCCTCCCCAACTTCGCCGGAGTTCGCCTCCATGGTTTCCTCGATGGCACGGCAAAGGCGCCGTCGCCGACCGTGACGACAGGCACCGGCGATGCTGCTCGGACCGTGTCCAATCCCGAGTACGAGCAGTGGTGGACCCTCGACCAGAAGGTCCTCGGGCATCTCCTCGGATCCATGCACGTCGAGATCTCAGCCCAGTTGATCGGCTGCAAGACGGCTGCTGCGGCATGGGCAGCCGTGCATGCCATGTTCGGCGCTCAGAACAGCGCCGGTGTTCGGAATCTCCGGCGTCAGATCCAGGCGCTGCGAAAGGGGGACAGACCCGCTGGCGAGTATATGCAGAAGGTGAAGGCACTTGCCGACGCCATGGCCGCCGCCGGCTCTCCACTTCGCGATGACGAGGTCATTGATTACATGCTGACCGGGCTAGGTTCGGCGTTTAACCCCATCGCCGCCTCGATGAACTTTGCGGTCGCCCCGGTCACGCTCACCGCGTTCTACTCTAGTGTTCTTCACTACGAGGCTTTACAGCAGCAGCAATCGGAGACCGAGGACTGGGCTTCCTCGGCCAACGCTGCTTCGCGTCCGGTCTACAACGCCAATCCGGGACGCGCGTACGATGCAGGTCGCCCTAGTGGCGGCCGCCCGGCTGGCAATCCCGTTCAGCCAGGGCCTGGTGGCTATGGCCAAAGCGGCCAAGGTCAGGGTGGTGGCGGTCAAGGCCGCAACGGCGGCAATGGCAACGGCCGCAGTGGAGGAGGAAACGGCGGCGGCAATGGCCGCAACCGGCGCTGGCGCCCCAAGTGTCAACTCTGCAGAAACTGGGGACACGAGGCGGGAGATTGCCGCGGCCGCTATGAACATGACAACCGCGCCGGCAACTCCGCGTCGACCTCCTCCTCCCACGAGCCACCTCACTGGGTCATGGACTCCGGTGCGACGGACCACCTGACGAGTGACCTGGAGCGCCTCCACTTCCACGAGCGCTACGGCGGGAAGGATCAAGTGCAAGTGGCCAATGGTGCAGGTTTGTCTATTTCGCATATTGGTCATTCCAATTTAGCCGGTTCATCTCTTCGTTTAAGAAATATTCTTCATGTTCCACATATAAATCAACACCTTCTATCTGTTTATCGTCTTGTCACCGACAATGATGTTTTTGTGGAGTTTCATCGTTTCTTTTTCCTTGTTAAGGACAAGGCCACGAAGAGAATTCTTCTTCACGGTAGAAGTCATGGCGGCCTCTACCCCATCCCGCTTAGTCGTGCGTCATCCACCTCCACTCGCCAGGCATCTTCCAGCGTCAAGACCACCCCGTCTCAGTGGCATCAGCGTCTCGGTCATCCCACCAATAATGTAGTTCAAAACATTGTTAGGAGTAATGGTTTAGTGTGCTCTTCGGAGAGTCAGACTTCAGTTTGTGATGCTTGTCAACGTGCTAAGAGTCGACAATTGCCGTATAATTTGTCTCATCGTGTTTCTACTATGCCTCTTGAGTTAGTTCATTCTGATGTTTGGGGGCCTGCTATCGCCTCGTCTGGGGGGTATAAGTATTATGTTAGCTTTGTCGATGATTACTCTCGTTTTTGTTGGATTTATCTCCTCAAGCACAAGTCTGATGTTGAACAAGTGTTTTACGCTTTCCAGGCTCATGTTGAGCGTCTCCTTCACACTAAAATCATAGCCGTTCAGTCGGATTGGGGTGGCGAGTACCATAAACTGCATCGTTATTTTCAGCGCACGGGGATCTCTCACCGTGTGTCCTGTCCACACACTTCTCAGCAAAACGGGGTAGCTGAACGCAAACATCGACATCTTGTAGAGACGGGTCTTGCCTTGCTGGCTCATTCCTCTCTCCCATTGCGTTTTTGGGATGAGGCTTTCCTTGCAGCGTGTTACCTCATTAATCGCATGCCTACACCTGTTATTCAACAGGATACACCCATGTATCGCCTTCTCAAGGTGACACCCGACTACACCTTCCTCCGCACGTTTGGCTGTGCGTGCTGGCCGAGTTTGCGCAAGTATAATGCCCATAAGCTTGCGTTCCGTTCCACCATGTGTGTGTTTTTAGGGTATAGCCCCATGCATAAGGGATACAAGTGCTTAGATCGCTCCACGGGAAGGATCTATATCTCTCGTGATGTTGTTTTCGATGAGTCTGTGTTCCCCTACTCCACACCCGGTGTTACCGTTGATGTCTCCACCCTAGCTGATGCGCTTTCGTTCCCTTCCGATGAACCGGCTACGGGTGACAATATGCGTAAATATGACCTGTCCTATTTGTCTACTAATTCGCCTGCTTCAGGCAGTTTACCTACCGTGCAGGTTCCTCATGTCGCGCGTGATGCTCCTCACCCACCTGCGATCGACGTCCGCCTCCCGCCGGTGATCGACGTGCATGGCCCATGCACGTCTCCCGCGCCTGGCTCTCCTTCGGCTGGCTCGCCCAGCCCATCGCCGGCAGCCTCGCCCGGCCCATCGCCGGCTGCCTCGCCTGCTGGTACGCCAGGCCCATCGCCCGGCTCGGCCTGCTCTTCTCCGTCCGCTAGTGATGCCTCGCCGTCCCCGGCTTCTCAGCTCGCGTCGCCTTCTGTCGAGGGTACTTCCTCGACCGCGACGCCTCCAGCTGCGCCTGGACACACGATGGTCACGCGTACTCGTGATAATACATGGCGTGAGAAGAAGATCACTGATGGAACTATGCGCTATGACCCTCGCCGTCGTGCGTTCCATGCGACACCTGTCACTCTTCACGATGCTCTTCGAGAGACTGCCTGGCGTGCAGCGATGACTGATGAGCTCGCTGCCCTTCATCACACCAAGACATGGGTTCTTGTGCCTCGTCCGCTAGGTGTTAACATTGTGGGGAGTAAATGGATCTTCAAGACCAAGCATCGTCCAGATGGTTCTGTTGATAAGTATAAGGCTCGTCTTGTCGCCCGTGGTTTCACTCAGCAGCATGACATTGATTATGGTGACACTTTCAGTCCGGTTGTTAAGCCTGCCACCGTTCGTCTCGTTCTGTCCCTTGCAGTGTCCAGAGGATGGAGTCTTCGGCAGATTGATGTCAGCAATGCTTTCCTTCATGGTTTCCTGACTGAGGATGTTTATATGCAGCAGCCGCCCGGTTTCGAGGATGCTCGGAATCCCTCTTATGTGTGCAAGTTGCAGCGGGCTCTCTATGGTCTCAAACAGTCTCCTCGTGCATGGTATGCTCGGCTTAGTGCACGTCTCCTTGAGTTGGGTTTTGTCTCCTCCAAGGCCGACACGTCCCTGTTTTTCTTCTCCCAGCATGATGTTCAGATCTATATGCTTGTCTATGTGGATGATATCGTCATTGCGGGTTCTACTCAAGGTGCTGTTGATGGTCTTGTTCGGTCCCTTGCTGCCAGTTTTCCTATCAAGGACCTTGGACCGCTGGAGTACTTTCTTGGCTTGGAAGCGTCCTACAATTCAGGGGGGATGACACTGACTCAACGGAAGTATGCTTTGGATCTTTTGCACCGTGTGAGTATGGAGAATTGCAAGCCCACTTCCACACCGTTGTCTACAACGGATCGCCTTGCACGAGTGTCTGGGAGTCCTCTTAGTCCTGCTGATTCGTTTCGATATCGCAGTGTTGTTGGTGGACTCCAGTATTTGACGCTCACTCGCCCAGATATTTCGTTTGCGGTGAACAAGGTGTGCCAGTTCCTCTCGCAGCCCACGGATGTTCATTGGGAAGCAGTTAAGCGCATTCTGCGCTATGTCAAAGGAACACTGCGTACAGGTCTGAGTCTTCGGAAGGCTGCATCCACCAGTATTAGTATTTTCACTGATGCGGATTGGGCAGGGTGCCCTGATGATCGCCGATCCATAGGAGGTTTTGCTATCTTTGTTGGCCCAAACCTTATTTCGTGGAGTTCGAAGAAACAGCCGACAGTTTCGAGATCCAGTACCGAGGCCGAGTACAAAGCGTTGGCCAACGGAGCTGCTGAGGCCATCTGGGTAGGATCACTACTCAAGGAGCTTGGTGTTGCACAGCAGCGTGTCCCAGTTTTATGGTGTGATAATTTAGGAGCCACATACCTGACTGCTAACCCAGTTTTCCACGCACGCACGAAGCACATTGAGATCGATTTCCATTTTGTGCGCGAGCGCGTTGCTTCTGGAGCCCTTGAGGTCAGGTTCATTTCTTCCGATGATCAGCTGGCTGATGTGTTTACCAAACCAGCCACCCGACAGATGCTAGACCGTTTTAGTACCAATCTAAACCTTGTACAGAGTAGAAGTTCAGATTGAGGGGGAGTGTTAAAATAGGTCTAGCGTGTCATGTACACGTATGTATCCGTATGTAACTTGTATTACGCTGATCATATATAAAGGAAGACGTGGAGAGGCTTTGCCCCACGGAAACCCTAAACCTATTCACTTTTACTTTAGACGACTATGATATAGTTTCACAGATCACATCCTTTGTTTCCATTTAAAGTTTACATTATTTTTGAACAATTTTGTATAAGCGTTATGGCCTGGGATGCTCTACAAGATGTCACGCGTTTACGTTGTGACCCAGACTACAAGTTAACAAATGTATGTTGACATCACAAATTATTCAGTTGCACAACATAAGATGAGTTGCTCATATACATTCCTGAGGTAGGCACCATTTACCTAGCAACAGCAATCACTCGCCATTTCAGGTCCAGCCCAACACAAAACTCATCAATTAGATTTGGTAGCATACCATGTCACAAAAGATAGCAGTTCATCTGTGATATTCAGGTCATAATAGTGACAATATATAGTGCTGGATGACATAAATTCCTAGGCATAAGAAACCATGCCTTGTTCACTGCTCTCGCTTCTTCCCAGCCTCCTCTCGCTCCTTTACAGCCTCCTCTCGCAATGCAAGGGCTATCGCAACAACCACATATATCATAATCCCCAAGAAACTGATTTCTATGATTGCACCAGCAGCCTTAAAAAACAACTCTATCCACTCCCTGCAGGTAGGTCAAAAGGAGATTACATCAACTCGTATCAAACAGGAAAAGAAGAAGAAGAAGAAGAAATAATCTATATCTGTGCATGTTTGGTAATCTTTAAAAAAAAAGTATGTTTGGTATTGTACAAGCAAATCTCATGCGGCTTTTGGCGCCTGAAGTGCTCGTGAAGATCCTCGTCACACCAGTTAGTAGCTGCCCTGAGACTGCTCCTAGCCTCGGCTATTGCATCAAACAGCTTCTGTTGCGTCCGCCAGTCAGTAGCTGCCTCGAGACTCCTCTTACCCTTGGCTATCCCATCACACAACTCTCGTTGCGTGCGCTGGATGCCACGCGTGATGTCCTCAGGACCATGCTGGATACACAAGATCATTAATTTAATTATACATCATTAGTTAACTGTTAATGGATTGGTAATAACAAGGTCTGAAACAAATGAACAGCGTCTTACATATACATACACGGTCAAGGATACGAATAAACAGTATCAAAACAGCCATGCACCGATATGTTAAACATTTAATGTGTTTCTATTTACTAGTGATCAAAACATTTGAGGAAGCAACTTTCTCTTTCCTGCTGCAATTTAACATGTTAAACATTTAATGTGTTTCTATTTGGTAGTGATCAAAACATTTGAGTAAGCAACTTTCTCTTTCCTGCTGCAATTTAACATGTTTGGTTGCTAATTACGAGATGGATTACTTGGAAGATTTCACAAGTGTCTTCTTGGACTAGCGTGCTTACGAAACAAATTATTGAATATTTACACAGCAGAAGATATAGCAGAAAATCATGCAAGATAAAACGATGTAAATTTTTGGTTAAGATCGACCTGCTCGGTCTTCCCGAAAAAGAAGGCCTAATTTTACATAGCGGATTCATAAGTGTGTAGCCACCCTCACTTATTTAAAAAATTGGCTCACTAGAGTCTGTCGGGTGCGGCGGTGGCGCTTGCTCGTAGTCGGAGGCGAGGTTGATGAAGACCTTGTCCTGCGCCTCGGCTTCGCGTCACCACTCGTCCGCCTCTCCTGCACCGCACACTCGCCTACGACCCCTTGTTCTAAGAAGGGTTCGGGGCATCTATCTCCTCGTCCCGGCGGCGGCGCTTCCTCTCGTCTTCTTCCTCCCGCTCTTTGTGCGCAGAGCATGACAGTGATGGTGTCGGTGGAGGAGTTATCGATGAAGTCCTCCAGCCCGATGGTGGAGGTGAATGCCGCCAGGTCGTAGCCCTCGATCGGGAGGTCCTCCTCTGCCTTCCTCTGTGGTGTGCACATTCCCGCGTTGGAGGAGCTCCCGGCCTCAAGCGATACGCCACGCGGCGGCGGTGTCCGGTTGTAGTTGGTGTATCGGCGCGCCGCTCGGTTCCGAGCGTCGTCGCAGGCAACAAGCCTCTTCTGCTCCTTGTTGGAGCTGCTGTTGTCGTCATCGTCGTCGTCGCGTGAGGTCGGGGAACGGCTGACCTGGCCGTCCCCGCGTCCGATTCAGGTACCACACGACCACATGGTGCTATGGCTACGGATTTGGTCGCCCGTGGCGAGTGCGTGTGGTGGATTTGGTTGGAGGTGGCGGAGGGTCTTGGGTCGTGGCATGTGTCGAGCCCTCCGCGCGGTAGAAATTGGGGCCTCGGGGTTTGATTGACAGGGCAATATAAAATGTTTACGTGTCGGGCCTGCAATACGGGCCTGATCTGGACCAAAAATGGGCTCAACCCGTATAGTCACCGGGAAAATACAGTTATGCCAGTTTTAAGGGGTGTGCTAGAGATGCTCTTACGTCTCTTCCAATGCAGGCTCCTTGATTGGTACTACCATAGATAATTGACTAGTTGAATTTAGCGTGGCGTCACGCCACACCTTTGGTGATTTTTTTTGTACAATATTTTTGTTTTTTTTGTTTGATGAAATGTTAGCCAAATTTGAGTGTTCAAACATGTTTTTTATTTTGTTATGAATAGGCAGCATTTTTTTTGTGAGTTTTTTTTTGATATATTTGTGTAGGATATTGAAATATTTAGTGGTTTGAAATGTTTGTATTTCGACGTCAATATCTAATTGTAATTAGGAAAATCCGTTTGAATTTGATTCCACATTTGGGGAAAGTTTGTTCGTGTGTTGTAGAATTTTTGGCCAAATTGAAGTGTTCAAATATATTTGTAGTTTGCTGTAAGTATATAGCGTTTTTTTCGAGCATTTTTGATATATTTTATGGAATATCGGTATATTCATTTAAATGTTGGTCAAATTGGAATTTGCAAACATGTTGTTTATTTTGTTATGAGTAGGTAGCATTTTTTTTTTGATTTGAAAATTATTGGTTTTGTTGGAGAAATGTTTTTATTCCGACTTTTCTGCAACAAATATTTTATTCCGGAGGACGGACTTTTTGGGAAACTTGAGGAATTTACTGCAAAAAAGGGGATTAGAGAAAAATATTTATATGTCCGTCGGAATGAAAAGGCTGAAACATGAAAGTTGTTTGGAAGGGTGACATGCATCTGCTCGTGAGAGGGAAATTCGTTTCAAAATTAAGGACTTAGAGTCGACCGAACTCGAAACCGATCACGGGAATGGAACCGACTCGGTGGCACGAACATTTTTCGTGTATATATTGTTTTGAAAATGTAAAAAAAAAACTGAGAGGGAAAAAAAATTGCACTGTCGCTACAGTGCCTCGGCGGCCTCTCAGGCGACGAAATGGTTGCTCCTTTAAGATAGTAGTAATGAAGAAAGAGAGAATAGTAGTATGTAGCACGACGTCATTTAGAACCGATGCATTGGCACCGGCCTTACACATGTTCCGTGCGGACATGTCAAATTTCGTAGAAAAAACAAGAAAAAAAAATACTTTTTCTTTTGGGCACATCATATCTCCTTAGTGAAGGGGATCGTAGGCAGAAAACAAAAATAATTCTAACAACGATATCCTTAAATTAGCCAGAATCTATTACTATGCAGATATACTATAACGGAGGAGACGGTATACATACCCTTGTAGACCATAAGCGGGGATTACGCTCCCGCACAAGCGTTGTCAATGAAGCCGACTTAGCCGACCTCGAGGTCGTGAACACGAACACCTCCAAGCGTAAGCGTCGACGATCAAAAGATCTGTTTCGATGACGACGCGCGATGAAGACGATGGCGGCGATGACGATGGCGATCCCGACCTCATGGTGGTGGAGACAAACTCCTCCAAGCGCCGCAAGCGTGTCGCCTCGCATGGTGACGCACACATACGGTGGAGATGACGACCTCCGGGCTCCGATCCAGGGACGGGCGGCGGAAGTAGAAGAATCGGAAGATGACAGCACAGCGGTGTGCGTATGGTGGAGAAACACTCAACCCTTGCACGACCCCAATTGCGGAGTCACGACTAAACGGGAGAAAGAGAGAGAGGAATGGTGCAATCTTAAAGGCATGGGGTGCACCCATATATATAGGTGGAGGGAGGCTGCCAGGCTTGCCAGCCAGGCGGTGTGGGACTAAACCCCACACCCACCGGCCAGCCATGGTGCGCCTAGCCCACCTAGGCCGGCTGGCCCTCCCCTTTTTTTTCCTTTTTCTTTTTGGGGATTTTCCCCTAATGGGCCTCTACGACCCATGTATGGAAAAATGCCTTTAAAAATTCGAAATTAATTAAATAAAAATATAGTTAACTATTAATTACACTAATTAATATTAAATACATTTTATCTAATTTATTCCGGCTCCGAAAACTATTTCGTTGCTCTCCGATCTCCATCAGAACTCTCCCGGAACACTTCCGATACTCTCTTTTATTTTCTCCTCTATGTCCAATGAATTATACATGTCATCTCCCCTTAAGTGTGTTACCCTAACGGTTCGAGATCTCGCCAGACATAATCGAGACACGCTCTCCGATTAATGACTAATCGGTGGACCTTGGATACCCAGGATTAATCCCTGTGAGATAACGAATAACTTTGTTGTTCGAACCTTAGACGTCGAGTCTTAAACCTTTTGCCTGGCGATACTTAGCGTGTCCAAGACTCGATCTTAGATATCGTGATACCTAGCTTGATCTCGTTATTGACAACACTATTCTTTACTCGTCCGTGATATTATGTCCTCGTGACCTAGTCACATGCTTGCAAGCTCATTGACATAATCTCACCGAGTGGGTCCAGAGTATCTATCCTGCTATGCGGATTGGCAAATCCCGCTCTTGATCCCTCGTCTCAACATACTCCCTTCCGATAACCGAGAGGGACACCTTTATGGTCATACTTTTAAGATATGATGGTTGATACAATCAAAGTATCTTTCAGGAATAGCAATCAGAGTTGATCTCACGGTCAAAGGCGTAATGACTACGTCCTACAAATATTGGGTATGTCCATCACGTCATTTTCCAATGACATGAATCCATTGTCAACTGATATCAATGGCACATGATCGGGAAACCTCGATCATCAATCGCACAACAGACTAGTTAAATAGAGGCTACTAGGGAACTGGTTGTTTACATACCACACGTGTATTAATGTTTCCGCTTAATACAGTTATAGCATGGTATAAAACATATTACGAACATTTGAGATATGACAAATAAAATATCTTTATTAATTATCTCTAGGGCATATCTCCTACAATCTCCCACTTGCACTAGAGTACAATTTAATCTAGTTTACAACTTGGTAAAACCTTAACACCTATAGCAACTTGGTGCATGCTTGTCTCGTGGAAGAGGAATACAGTCAACAGATCTCACACATTGAGATCTGTATGTGCTTTGCAACACTTCTATGTCACCTAGTTTGACATCATCCTGTATCTTACGATAACGGTGAAATATATTTTTGTCGATGGAGTGAGACTCGAAACTTCGCGTAGCATGGGCCTTAAAAGTCTAAGAGATCTATTAAGGGGAACCACGCATGCTCGGGAAAACCTCTCAGTCCAATCATACCTGCTACTTCTGAAGTAGCCATATATTCCTATACCTATGTAGATTATGCAACAGTGCATTCATATGCAACTTCGCATGCTAACCATGTCTTTCTTCATAACAAAGGACTTCTCCTGTATGAGATTTCGAATTGTATGGGTTAGTGTCATAACTTGCATCATCGTAACCCTTTTACGACAAGTTGTCTTTTCACTCTCACCCTATACCAGAAAACATATCTTCAGTTCTCTTTAGACACTGAAGAATATACTTAACGTTTGTTCATTGATCCATCCAGGGATCACTCTAGAACCCGTTCTTCAACCAAGAACTTGGGTCACACCAAGTCGAGCTTTCAGTCTGATAGAATCTATGGCTGAGGCATAGAGGATGTCGAACATCCTTTTCTTTCATTAGCTATCGCTGAAACGCCAAGATAAACTTAATATTTTACCTAGTCATATAAGCAAGAATCTTTTCTTCGCTTGTTCTATTCTGAAACACTTCAGAATCTTAACCTAGGAAAATATTCCGACCTAATGTTATTAAGCCCCTTTTGATCTATACAAATTGTAGACCTAATGCCTAATACTCCTAACTTCATTCATAGAAAATTTAATCACTTAAATAATCCTTTATACTTTACAGGAGGATCTGTATCATTCTCAATATGTCATTACATATAAGGTTTGGCATGACACCTAGCTCCCACTCAAATATGCCATCTGCATATAAGACCAGGGAATTTCTTTTAGCTCCCACTCACTTCTTTGTAAATGCAGGTCTCTTCAACTATTTTGGACGACTCCAAAATCCTTTGATCATATTATCAAAGTGAAAATTCCAGCTCTGATATGCTTGCTTCAGCCCATGAATGGACAACTAAAGTTTGCATACATGTTTAGCATCCTTAGGATCAACAAACCATCTTATTGTACTAATTACAACTCTTTCTTAATGTTACCATTAATAAACATGGTTTCCTTATCCACATATCAATTTCTCTATTTGAAATTATAGTAATTGCTAAACAATCCTAAATAGACTTATGCTTCGCCACTTGAGACAAGATCTCGTTGTGTTCAACTTTTGAATATGTCTAAACTTTTTTGCGACAAATCGATCCTTACCAGTATCTATTTTCTCATAAAATTCCATATTTTTTTAACGGCCTGGATGCCATCCAGAAGATATTCCCAAGTCGTTACTTGGTAATCGTACATGGATTTTATCTGGGATCATATATGACTCATAGTCATTTCTCGGACTTTGGTCTACCATCATTTCTTCGTAGTTCGTAGGTTTGTCATATTCCATTAACATGTCGTTCATAACAAGATTGTCGTATTACATAGTGTGGAACACATTCTCGTATGCCTACGATCTTTAGTATGAGCGTAGAGCATCATGATCTTCATCATAAGCTTCCTTTCTGTTCCGGAGGACGATACCGGAACCTTTTTCCGTTGCGCCACTCTGATGTCTGGAGAGAAAGTTTATCAGCTTCGTCTTGCTCTACTTTCTTTCCCACTTATACCCTTGGACAAGAAACTATTTCTTCAGCAAGGTATATTCCGGCAACGATTCTGCCTCTGTCGTGAGACATGTACCCAACTAATTCTTTAGGTAAACTACAAAGATTTATCCTAGGTTTGATCACATCGAAACACTAAATTACTGAAATGACAATCTAGGCTAAAAGCCATGCCATCACTCATATGGTATTGCCTCCACGGATTTAGATGGTTTCCCTATTATCTAACGTGAATGTTTTGTTTCTACCATATCACTCCAATGATCACAATAATTCGATAAGAGATTTTATTTATCATACACTGTCCGATAGCGTGTGATTACGACGTCCTAACACACCATAACATTGTGGTGTTTCATGCGGCGTATTTTGTGGAACTCTTTTCACAAGTCTTTCAATGATATGCCAAACATATAACTCAAATCCTTGTTTCCTCGATCTGTTATCGCAGGAATTTGATTCTCTTGTTAAGTTTATTTTTCTTACCTCACTCCGAACTTGTTTGATCTTATCAAACTTACCATACCATCATTTCTTTAAGTGGATCCATATATCTACTCAAATCATTGGTGAAGTTTATGAAATAATGATTTCCACTACACGTTAAAATACTTCATTGATCCACACACATCATTATGTATGATTATCAATAAGTTAAATGCCCGTTTCCAGAAAATGGTGTCTTAGTTATTTTGCAAGTGTCAAAAGTTCAAAATCTAAGGACTTGAAGATCCATCTGTATGGAGCTTCTTCACGCATATAACATTGACATGACTTAAAACGTTAGTGCCACAATAATGTGGTGTCATTATTAAGTTTGTATCCTTTGGCATTAATGTTATAAATGTTGGAGCTTCTACCATCTAAATTCAAATCGGCGTATGATCATTACTTCATAAATATAGGACAACGATTTTGTCACTAACATATATGAACAATCGTCTCGCTAGAGGAGACACACTTATAACGATCATACTAACAGGCGATCACAAAAGAATTTATTCAAATGGTAGATGCAGAGGGAGAGTGTCTATGGCATCACAACATATTGCCTGCCATCATCAACACACATTGTCTCCTCATCCTTCCAAGCTACTCAAGCAGAAAACCTTGTTTTCATAAAACATGACTAGTATCAAAACTTAGTCACTGCTGCTAGTACTTGTTTAGGTAAAACATTCATAACGTGTATATCATAGATACACCATCATCATTGATGACTTCCCGGTGATCTATTTCATCTACTTGATTCTTCAATGCAATCAAGAATTCATGAAGGTGAACGGTTTCCCTTGCATGACATAGTCTATGACAAAACATTTGCATCTGGCAACGTTGTATGTCATCCAGTGATCGAGTTGAGTGAGGCATCTCAATGTCATCAAGTATAACCAATGTCATCAAGTATGACCAATGTCATCAAGTATGACTGCCACATGCTCCTTTAATACGAGTGTTCTCTCCCATCTGGGTCGAGAAGAAAAACAGTCAAAGTACTGATAAACTTCATCAACCCAACTTGCGGTGTATTTTGAGTTTAGCGACCATCTCATATGTTCACGATCTGATAACTCGCACCCACAGTTCATTCTCTATGGTAGAGATCATAGCATACACTGGACTATGATGGTATTATCCATACAAAACTTGATAATCCAAATTATCCTTTTTGTTAGCGGAATCTCTGGGTTTATCTCCTAACGAGTATTGTATCATATAGAGCTAAAAGGTTTGAAACAAAGAGTATCCTCAAGCTAAGGTATAAATCTATGAAGTTTGGACCCAACCTTTTAAGTTTCTCAATCGCAGGAATGCGCCTAATTTTTAAAGAGGGCTATTACACTGGTTAATATCTACAAAGGTTTTGCAAAACATAAAGACTTTGTTCATAATAAATATGGGTTCAAGTGTTAATAAAATAAAACTACCAGAACTCCCACTCAAAACAAACACCCCTCAAATCGTTTTAGTGATTACACGACCCCCATCCATCATGCTACCCCTCGTCGTCAGAGCCGGCAACACAACTTCAAAGGTAGACATCGATATGTCAATCACAACAATTCTGTGCTCATGCTTAACCTTTCGGTCACCGTGTTCCGAGGCCATGTCTGTACATGCTAGGCTCGCCATAATAACCTTCAGCGTATACACTTGTATAAACATGTCTTACACCCACAGTATGCGAACGACGATATGTCTGACACCCGATCGTCACGGCCTGCCTCATAACGTAGAACTTTCTAGGTGGTGCACGCCAAAAAGGGAGAACACTAATGGTATTTTGGAGGGATCATCTTATACTACTACCGCCGTGTAACTAATATATAAACACACATATATATATACACAATATAAGATGCACTCAACAATATAACATCAAAATGTAATGCGACATGACACTAGTAGAAACAAGGCCTTTGGTCCAGAGTCGTTTTGGGCTCTAGTCCAAGATGGCTTTTGAACCGGGACTAGAGGGGGGGACTAGTCCCAATTCAATGGCTACGAGTCCGCGCCAGACTAGTCCCGGGTCGAACGGGACCTCTAGTCCCGGTTCGTGATACGAACCGGGACTAAAGGTCCGTGGCAGGGCAGCCGTAGAGGGGGGCCCGCGCGAGCACCTTTAGTCCCGGTTCGTATCAAGAACCGGTACTAAAGATGGACCTTTAGTACCGGTTCGTGATATGAACCGGGACTAAAGGTCCGTGGCAGGGCAGCCGCAGAGGGGGCCCACGCGAGAACCTTTAGTCCCGCTTCGTATCACGAACCGGTACTAAAGATGGACCTTTAGTACCAGTTCGTGATACAAACCGGTACTAAAGTTTGTTTCCGCCTCCCCCCCCCCCCCCCCCGTGGATCGCCTTTTTTAGTTTTGTAGAAAATAAAAGAAAATGATAAAATCTTCAAAAAATAAAATCCTTAGAGAAGTAGTTAGGTTTTAGTGTCTAGTTGGTATAGAAATTTTGAAATATGAATTTTGACTTTTTGCAGAAAAATAAAAAAATTAAAACGGCCATAACTTTTGCATAAAACGTCTGGGCATTCTGAGCAGGGGTGACAGCGCTGGTGGCCGCCTGGGTCCCCAGGCCAATCGCATTGGTCTGCTCCCTAGACGTGAGAAAGATCTCCACGTCCGATGCCCAAGGCAGGTAGTTCAGCCCATTTTTAGCTAGCTCGGTGAACTCACGGTTGATGATTCCGGCCATCTGCAGTTTATGCAAATCATCTTAGATTACAGCAGGTAATCCATTGCATAAATGTGATGAAGATACAATTGTTCATTAACATGATGTTCCAATACTTAAAAACATGCTAACAATGATTTTAGAGCGATTAAAAGTAATTAAACAATTAATTCTAGCAATGAAAACATATAATCCAAGCATTATAATGACTTAAACATGCTAAGCACGTCACTAATGTGAAAAAATGGCCCTAAAAGTGACGTTTTGAGATTGTTTTATGGCTAACCATGCAATTTCAGCAGAAACAGACAGTTTCAGGGGCTTATACGTGAAATAATTAAGCAGGAATTAAAATTACGTAAAACCGAAAAAATCCAAGGGCTAAAATGCAAATTGCACGCGCGCAGCCTTTTCGGTCCGGCACGAACGGCAGCAAGCCGAAACTGGGCCGCGGCCCATCTCCTGCGCCCCTTTTTTTTCTGGGCCTTATCTGGCCCATCACTTCACCTCCTGGCTGGGCCGGTTGGAGATATGCCCTAGAGGCAAATAAATAATAAGGATTTATTGCATTATCTCATTAAGTTTATAATTAGTTTTATACCATACTATAACTGTATTAATCAGAATTATTAATACACGTGTGGTATGTAAACAAACCAGAGTCCCTAGTTGTGCCTCTATATAAACTAGTCCATCAGTCAATGGATGATCGTGATTTTCCGGTCATATTGATTCATAACAGTTAATGATGGAGTCATTTTATTGGTAGAATAAATTGATGGACATTACCCACCAAAGTATTGCAGTAGGATCGTATCACTTAGTTCAACACTGCAATAGGAAAGTAACGTGATAGCTTATTCCTTGGACCGTGAGATTATATCAAGCCGCTGTTTCTAGAAGATACTTTGATCGCATCAAACTTCATGTCTTATATAGTGTGACAATAAAGGTGACACTTTCGGGTATTGGAAGGTTGTGGTCGGGGAGAGTGATCAAGAGCGGGATTTGTTCATTCGTGTGATAGAAAGATACTCTGGGCCCACTTGGTGAGATTATATCTGTAAAGCTGCGCAGCGTATGACTAGGTCATTGGAGATTTAATATCACGGAATGAGTTAAGTAACCTATGTCAGTAACAAGATAAAACACAACATAGGATGTTGACGATCGTATCTCGGACAAGGTAGTATCAATGGAACAAAGGGAATGAACGTATCATGTTAACGGTTCAACGACGATTTATTCTGGAATGCACAGGGTCCGTCATAGTCATCCAGGGCTCCCTGACGGTCATTGGCGAGCGAAGGGTCTCGACCATGTCTGGAGTATTCTCGAACCGAGGGTAACACACTTAAGGTCTTGACGATGCTAGGAGAATGTTTTGGAAACATCGGTGGTGCTTAGGTATAGAGATAGGAGGTTTCGGAAAGGTTCTGGCAGGAACGGAAGATTTCCGGGGAAGACAGAAGTGAGTTCGGAGTGGTCCAGAAATTGTTTCGGAGTCACGGGAGATTAAATAGTATGTAAATATATTAATTATTTAATTATATATATTTATATTAATTTAATATTAAATAAAAATGAGAAAATATGGCAGCACACCTAAATGGGCCTACAAGGCCCAAGAGGGGAAGTTCCCCCTCATGAGGGTGGTGCGGCTGGGCCCTTGGGGCCCACCTGCCACAAAGGGGGTGCGGCTGGGCCCCTTGGAGCCGGCGCACCAAGCCCCCCCTCTCTCCTTTGTTTAGTCCCACATTGCCTATTGGAGGAGAGGTGCAACCCTTCTCCTTCAATAAATAGGGACCCGGATTAATTGAGAAAATACACAATAAATCCTGAAATTAATTCGGGTTGGCCTTATCTTCTCCCTAGTCTACTTCCACCCTCCCCATCTCTCGGCGTGCGCGGTCCCAAGTCTGGACAGCGTATACGGGAGACCTATAAACCGCAAAGCGCCGTTGCGCTGCGGGTTTCCACCCAAAGTTCTCGCTTCCGCTATCCCGGCTGGATCGGGGAGCCCGGAGGTCATCGTCAAGGTCCGTACATATGCGAGTACTCGGAGGTACCATACACTCAGGCTCAGCACCAGAGCTTTGTCGTCGCGCCTTCTTCCTCCTTCGTCGCGCCCGGATCTCCGCGACCTTGAGGTCGGCTACGTACGTCTTCATCGGCAACGCTTGTGCGGGAGCGTATATCCTGCTATCGGTCTACAAGGGTATGTATCCGATATCTTCTCCGTTACAGCATTACTAGATAGATAGATCTTGGCATGTTTTGGTGTTGCGATAGTTAGAAAAATTATTGTTTTCTGCTACGAACCCCATCAGTGGTATCAGAGCCGATCTATGCGTAGTATTGCTGGTACAGTTAGAACACATGTTGAATGTGGGCATTGATTCTATAATTATTACCCTCTCGCGTGTACTTGTTTATATCGTGGTATTGTTGGATGAAGCGGCCCGGACCGACTTTACGTGTACGCTTACGCGAGACTGGTTCCACACTTGACATACGGCTTGTACCGTATCTGTGGCTGGCGGGTGTCTGTCTCTCCTTCAATAGTTGATATTACATTTACAATGGAGGGCCCTGAAAAGGGTGTAATAGAGACAATTATTTAATCGGTGTTGTGGTTGTATGTTCGTAGGTAAGAAACGGTTCTTTCACGAAAGCCCTAGCAGCCACGTAAAACGTGCAAAAGTAAATGTAGAGCGTCTAACTTTGTTTTGCAGTGGGGCATTTTAATATGACATGGTCATGGTAAGTTTTATGTTATCGGAGGCAAAAGGTGGCGCCGTAGACTCGGAGCACCGTCGGGGCGCGCCATGGAGGCCAAGGCGCATGGGCCATGTCATATCGCACTTCATTACATTATTTCGATATTGTTTGTTGTGTGTGCATCCTATTTGAGTGCTTATATTATGATATACAACGGTAGCCGTAATAGGATGATCCCTAATTAAATACCAAAATTGTGTTCAGCCTTAGTGTGCACCACCAAGAAAGTTCTACGTTACGGGGTACGCCGCTTGCGGTTACACTCGTCTCTTCGTTCGCATACAGTGGGTGTAAGCCACGTTGCACACGCAAAAACACTAAGGTTAGATTGGCGAGCTAGCATGTCAGGCATGGCCTCGGAACACGGGAGATCGAAAGATCAAGCATGAGTCGCATGATTGTTGCGATTGGTAATTCGTTGTCTACCTTTGAAGTTACGCTATCTGCCTGATCGATGGGGGTAATGTAATGGATTATGATCGTGTAATCACTAAGACAATTTTAGGGATGATTCTCTTAGTGGATTGTGTTTGATAATATGATTATTAAAATAAACTCAAATTATTATAAACTTAGCCTTATCTGTTCTTTGCAAATTATCTCTGTAGATCATGATTTACCCTAAGGAATAAACTCTTGAGTTCAACCATTTTATTAGAAAAGGGAATCTCAGAAACGATGGATCCAACTTCATGACGTGGTACAGAAACCTGAAAGGCGTCCTCTACCAAAACAACATTTCCTACGTGATAAAGAATTCTTAGGAGATAAACCGGGAAACTCCGCATGTGCAGAGGTGAAAGAGGAATTTCGTCAACGTAGTGACGTTTTCTTGAGTGTTCAATGCACGATGTTTTGCTGCTTGGATCATGAGTTGAAGATTCAGTTTCGCCACATGGAACCTATTGTGATGATAGATGCTCTTAAAGTTTGGTTTTCGGACCGAGTGAAACTTGACCAATTCAAGCAGCTGGATAATTTTCTTTCACTCAAGATGGAAGAACATACCTGCTTGGAAACATATTTGTGTAGGATGTTTGACATTCACGATGATCTCACAAATATGTGTGGCTACTGGATGGCGGATACTTTTGCAATACAGGCAGAGTTGCATTCTCTTCCTCCTAGTTATGAGGAGCTTGTCAATGAATATGTGATTAAGAGTGAATCACTCCTCTTCAATGATTTCCTGGTCGAAATCAAAGATGTGAAGGTGGAACCCATTGAAGGAGAAATCGATGACACGCAAGGTATATTTGATATACAAGTAATAATTGTTATTTCTTGCACTTGTTAATATTAAAGTATTTGATACTTATGTTCTGTTTTATTGAAACAGCACCGGAATATAACAGATTGCTGCAGAGTACAACATGATGTTGCAGAATGAGCAAGCAAAAGTAGTTGTTGGCCGACGAGTTTCATGCCCATAGTTATCAGTTTTTGATTAGTAGTTTCGAATAAGAGTTTTTGTAATCGAGTTTGAGAGTGATTGTAATAAGCGTGTCTTACATTTGGTGAGACAAGTTATTCATATTTGTAAGGAACAACAAAGTTGTTTTTTATTATGAATAAAGTTTCTTATGGTCACATTTCGATTATGAACATGTTATTCGTGTATTAATCTCAATGATAGCACAGTGGATATAATGCTAAAATAAATATCCTAAGTCAATAAGTATATACACTATCGATTTTAATCATATTAATGTAGCAAATATTTTGGATATTTTGATCTTGTGTATTTGCATACATTATGTCTAATTGAGACATGATGATTGAAAATATTGATATGTCAATATGAGAAGAAATTTAATTTGAAATCATACAAGATGATTGTTGAATTAAATTGAGTAGTGAAAATTATTATTGAGACTTTTATTGTATGTCTAAGTAAATAAAAGGTATTTGCTAAAAGATACAATTATCTGAAAATATTTGATTAGATCAAAAGGATTTTTCAGAGGAAAAGAAGGATATAAAATCGGGCTGTTATAACTAGATTATAATAACAAAGATTTTAAAGATTTATTTTATCATAAAGGACTTGTGAAATTTCGGTTCACAAATTATAATATTGTCAAGCATATTGATTTGTGTGAATATTATAATCATGTTCTATTTTGAATAAAGCATGGTCTTAAAAGGTATCTCTTAAAAGTTTAGACGTTGCGTAGAATATCTTTGTTAGAATTAGTAAACTCCCATATTTTGAAATCTTCACCTGAAATTCGTATGAACGACAAAATATTAGTGTCGTGGTTTACAGGATTATATGATAATACGAAACTATATATGAAATAGTTCTTTGTAAAATATTCATAGGGATGAGTATATATATTTCATATGATGAACACCGACAAGGGCAAAATTAGTATTGCTAATTTGGTGATTTGTTGAAAGCAAGTTTCAATAAGGATATGAAATGAAATAAAAGCTTAAATGAGGTAATTGACCTTGTTCGAGTTATGTGAGAGATAATGTCTTCGGATCCTCCGGTGACAAAAACTCTACAGATGGAAATGAAAAATGATGATAAAAGATCATAATGTTTTCAAGTAAGGAGCTTTTATAAATAGTAGGCATTAAGAATATTTTCTGTCCGGTTACAAATTAATATTCGTGATTTATGATCTTGTTACTAGAATAAGGGATACCTACGAAATACAAAGAAAATTAAGGTGATACCAAATTCGAATCATGACTAATGAGTCATAAATCCAAACGGTTGCATTTAAGATTATGATAAGTAAATGTTGCTTGAATCTTATTAAGTAAAAGATTACTTGATTTTTCCACATGACAAGTTGTGTGAAAAGAATGAAACTATGAAAAGGACTTAAAGCTAATTTTGTCATAAAGAAATGTCTTAGACAAAATCAAAATAGTTTGACTACATTTGATGTAGACATACCTAAGTCTTTTGGATTTGTATTATATATAATACATCGTATTTGGAATTTTCAAATTGATGAATGATCAAAGGATTTCGGTTTTGACCGAAATATCGAAAGAAATTATATTCGTATAATTTAAGTGGGAGTAGGACAGCTCACCATACTAATATGTAAGAGACATATTATTAAGTGGGAGCTTATGGGCTACACAATATGTGATGTAATTGACATTTTGTGTGGGAGCGCCATAAGTTACACAATCTCAAATAAATATGATTTTGAGTGGGAACTAAGTCAGGTGTTTATATGTAAATGACATATAATAGATGGTACTAGGAAAATGAATTAGGAGTAATTATGGAATTACAATAAAATCATATTTGTTTTAAAATGTGAGTATCTGTTTTGAATAGATCAGGGATTTTAAAATGGAAGTCAAAGTGTTTTTCTAGATTGGATTCTGAGAGGTCAGAAAAGATGTGACAAGGAAATGGTCCTTGTAAATCTAGAGAAAATAATCATGGTTGTAATATATGTTGTACCTTTATGCCATGATAAGGTGACAGCATATAGAACCATATTATATACTCGACGTGATATGACAAGTGTTCTTACAAGAAGAACATGTACTGAGGTGAATTGGTATTCACTGTTAGTAAAAACCAAACTTATCCCATTGTTTAATAGAAACTAAGGATATGTGGTTATTCCAAGTCTACAAGGATTATGAGTTTAACAAATGTCATGTTAAAAGGATCAACCTAGATGACTGGAGAAATTAAGGATCAAATCGTTAAAAGGGTTAAGGCATTAGGCTGACAATAGAATGTCAGGATCTACTTAGGTAATTATGAAAGTATTTAGATACTGCGAAATTTCATGGGATTGGTAGAGAAAATGTATTCTCTAAACTGAGTGTGTTTAATGCAATTAACTGATATAGGATCAGAGTAAGCGCAGGGAAACAAAAGTCTCACTTAGTTACCAAATATGTATATTTGCTATAAAGAGAGCTTGTTGATATCAAACAAGGTGATGTCAATAATTCGCAAAGAATTTACGGTTATAAAAAGGTTATGGCCGAAGAAAACCTCTTCCATGAGCAAGCATTATCATAAACACTTATACATGATAAGGTTGTATGATTGGTATAGAAATACAGCTGGTTTATTTGAATCTAGTGCAAGTGGGAGACTGTTGGAGATATGCCCTAGAGGCAAATAAATAATAAGGATTTATTGCATTATCTCATTAAGTTTATAATTAGTTTTATACCATGCTATAACTGTATTAATCGAAATTGTTAATACACGTGTGATATGTAAACAAACTAGAGTCCCTAGTTGAGCCTCTATATAAACTAGTCCATCAGTCAATGGATGATCGTGATTTCTCGGTCATATTGATTCATAACAGTTGATGATGAAGTCATTTAATTGGTAGAATAAATTGATGGACATTACCCACCAAAGTATTGCAGCAGGATCATATCACTTAGTTCAACGCTGCAATAGGAAAATAATGTGATAGCTTATTCCTTAGACCGTGAGATTATATCAAGCCGTTGCTTCTAGAAGATACTTTGATCGCATCAAACGTCATGTCTTATATAGTGTGACAATAAAGGTGACACTTTCGGGTATTGGAAGTGTAACATCCCAAGTTTTTCAAAAAGTTGAAAAATCAGAAAAATTTAAAACTTTTGAAAACTATGATGTATTTTGCTTTGAAAAGAAAATTCATGCATGCATTCATCATCATCTTGCATTGTTTGCTTTTGGTTATTTCAAAAGTGGGAAATAAATTTCCACTTGAAAACATATTTAAGAAAATATATTAGTAGAGCATTTATGCTCCAAAATTTTATTTTGACTTTTATGTATTGTTCTGTTAATGTTGTTTGTGAATTGATTGTATTTGTTGAAATATAAATATTTGCAAAAGGTTTATCTTGTGATATTCAAGTTTTATTTAAGCCACCTCTGATTGTTTTAAACCTATTTTAAATTGGACAACAAGTGTCATATTGTTTATTAAAAACCTAGTTTGGAAATCAAAATGATTTCTATTTGAAAAGTGTGTTTGGTTGTGAATTAATTGTATGCATTGAGTTTTATTCTATTACTCACCTATCCTCTATTTTCAAGTTTTATAGTTTTGCTTTTGAAACAAAATAAGTATTTGGATTCTAAAATTAGTTCTAAATTCATTTTGATTTATCAAACCCTTTTTTTAAAACTGTTTGAGTTTTTATAAGATTATTTTATTAAGGGATATAAATCATATTACTCATATTTTGCTTTGGTTCTAAAATTTAAGTTCAAAAGGAATTTATAAAACCCTATAGATTTCAAATGACATTAAGTGTCCAATATTCATTTAAACACATTTCAGAAAATTTAGATAATAAAATGTTTTGGAAAATGATATTTAAAGGCTGCAGATCAAAGAGTTTGTTTTTACAAAATTATTGAAAGTGGTTTGATTTGATTTGGATTTAAAATTCAAAAGTTACTTGATTTTGAATAAAACAGAAAGAAAAAAATGTTTTCTGGGAAAAAAATGCGAGACCTAGCTAACTGGGCCAAGCCCATCCTTTTCTCTCTCGCACACGCAGCGGATAGCAGCCCAACCCCGGCCCCTCTCCCCTTTCTCTCACCGCCATGCGGGCCCCGGCCATGACGTCATGGATGACACCATAATCTTCAACGTCCCGTACAAGAAATCCTCTCCGAAACCCTAGCTAAATCCGGACCAAATTTGTTACGATTCTTCCGTGCCTCTTACCCCTATATAAACTCCATGACCTCCTCTCTCTTTTGCCCCAAAAATCCTAGCTCTAGAGCCCCCAGGCTGCCCGCATTGCTCCGCCGCCGTCCGCCTCGGCCGCCGGCGAAAACTTCAACCTCCGGTGAACCTCGGCAACTCCGAGCCCTCCCACCTCTTCCTTTCTTCATATTTCTTCTTTGCGCATCGTTTTGACAAGGTGTAGTACCTTATTTCATCCTAGATCGACGCGTCCGTCCTCGACCGAAGCAAGCCGCCGCCGTCCTTCACTCCAGCGAGCGTTCGTCGACCACCCGAAGCACCCGAGACATCCTCGTCTGCACCACCGACTCCGCCTCGACCTTCTGCACCCCGTGGTATGCCCCACTCCTCCCCTTTCTCTCTGTTTCATTCTCCGGCGAAAGTCCGGCAATGGAACCACCGCCACCGGAGCTTCTCCGGCCGGCCGTGCCGCTCGCATCTGGTCAACGACCCCAGAACCGTTCGATCTATAACCAACGCGCGAGATTAGATCCGTCCGTGAAGCGGTATCGGCGAATCAGAGTCCGCCACATCGACGCTTCGTCAGCATCTCCGTCAGCAGCCCAGTCAGCATCCCGTCTGCGGTCAACGCCTCGTCAGCGCCAGCGTGGAGGAGATTTTCTCTGTTTTATTTTTATTTGGCGATTTTGCAGAAACGTCCCTGGAACTTAGATCTATCATTAATTTTTATTGGCTCGGCCAAATTTTGCAAACTTTATATTTTTGGAAAGCTTATGACATGTAGAAACTTTTGGCATAGTTAAATTTATGTTTTGACAAATTTAAATTGGTTCAAATTTTAAAATTGGTTGTTTAAGTAAATTTGACTTAACTTAAATTTAAAAATTGTTTTTTGGGCAAATCCAATTGCTTTAACTTTGTTTAATTAATACTTGGCCGTAGGAATACTCTACTATTTTTGTAAAAGTATTTTCTATGATTTTTGTAATTAATATTGATTAAATGCCTTTTAGGTGTTATTTTAATAATTAAAATTGATTAAAATTATTTTTCTTCATATATTCGATTAATAAAATGACTTAGTCATATTCTGATCACTTTAGTTACAAAAGGTACTTAGAAATATTTGCCTCTCCAAACAAAGTAATTTCCTTCCTTAGAAAATATGTGACAATTATTTTGACAACATTATTTACTTAGAAAAAATTCAACACCTTAAAAGTGCTAAATCTTCTCCTTAGAAAAATTTAGCATCTTGAAAACTTAGTTGTTTTATAATATTTTTTCTAAGTCATATTGTTTAAGTGTTTGTCCTTAGAAATTTTGAGGTTGCATGTTAGCTCTTTGATACCTCTAGTCAAAACCACTAAGTTAGAAGTTAGTGGAAACAATGAAGGACCAAAGAAGAACTTAGCATAAGGACAAGACTCCAGAAGCATCTCCAAGAAGAAAAGTAATTAGAAGAAATCAAGAGGAAGTTCATGAAGACCAACCATCCTACTTTTTCTAAGTCCTTCTTCCTTTCTCTCTTTTCTTCCTGCTTCTCTAAAACTCCATGGTGGCTAAGTTACATTCAAGATCAACCTTCTGCCAACATCATCAAGTCTTTAGAATCAACAAGTCCACAAAGTGCAATGAAGTCATCACATCAAGTAAAACTACAATGAAGCAAGGAGAAGAATTTTAGAAGACCAACTACTTATTCTCTTTCCATCTTCTTTCTTTCTATTTTGTCTCACTTTGGACATAGACCAAGTCCTTTGTGTTTATGACTAAGCTCCTTGAGTGCTAATTGAAGACCATAAAAGATCAATGAAGCTACAAAGGAGTTGAAGATTAATTGAAGACCAAACTTGTGAAGACTTGGAGTAGCCTTACAACTCTTCAAGTTGTTATTTTATTATGTTTATTTGGCTTAACTTTGACCTTGCCTTAGCCTTTTGGGACATTGTTATATTAGGTCTTTCCCTTATTTTGTTTGCAGGTCTTTCATACCATATTTCTTTGTGTCATCCTGCATCTCATGCATATCATATTTTTCTAAGTGTTGCATTTATGATTGTATGTTTATTTGTGATTTGTTTGACTTGTTAGAAATTCTGGAGAGAGACGAAAGTGGTTGCAACTGCTACTACTACACTACTGTTTGCCAAGGCAAGTGGGACACCCCCATAAATTTCCTAAGTATTTTTCTATGCATGACTTAGTGTATTTCTTTATATGCATGTGTAAGATAGTATTGCTATGCTGAAACTACTATCTCCTCTACACTAGATGTGTCCAGAATCTTATTGATAACTTAGTAGAATTATTGATGCTATGTAAAAGTGTTTTATTGAAAAGTTAAATTCTACTAAGTTAATTTACCACCTGGGTGGATTTGGTTTTGAAAAGAAGATGCAAGAGTTGGGTGTTGTCCCTAGGGGTGACCTCTACGGGATATTCACTTGTGGTTGCCACCCAGGAATAAAGGGACCAATGTTTCTCTAAGTGAAGTTGCTTACCGTGCAGCCATTAGTCATATGGGCTCTGGCTAGATGGATTAAGTTGCGTGGACTCCTCCCGGCTTGACAAGCAGATGTAGAGGATGTAGGTGGAACGGGTCAAGCCAGTATGGGATGGGGAATATGCTTCTGAAAAGTCTCGTCTCAACTCTCTCCTTTTCCTTAGCACAATTTGAGTGCTTGAGGATAGTTTGGGTTTGTTGGGTCTAATGATGAAAGTGCACAACCTCTGCAGAGTTAAAACTAAGTACTTAGCCGTGTCCCCGGTTACGGACAATTCAAGCAGCTGATCAAGGATGTCAACGGAGGCTCCCAACATCTCAATTTCTTAAGTAAAATTTTGATGGGTGAATAAGGGTAGACGAGACTATGGATTTCATGCCATATTGTCTCAAACATTTGAAGAAAATGTTTTACAAAGTGTTAGGCAAAATTGGCTTTTATGCAAAATAGCCTTGAACTCCACCAGCCAAATAAGCATATAGGCTATAGAGTTATTCCATTAAGTGTCCACATAGTGTCACTTGCCAGATCCATTTTTAATGGTATCTGACCCAGTCTGTTGCAAAATTTTATTTGTTGCAGATTGTTCTGACGACGAGTGAGTTTCGTTAAGGGTTTCGAGTCTGCAACCAACATGTTTTCGCCTGTGGCACATGATGATGATGGAGACTCCATGAAGAATAAATTTCCGCTGCTTTACTCTTTCAAAACTAGCTTCGTGCTATGCAATTTGTAAAAGATATTTTCCTAAGTACTGGATCCACGTGTAATAATTGATACAATGTTGTGATATTTCATCTTAGACTGTGTGTGCAAATGAATCGATCCAGTGGTTTGCACTATACACAGGTACCTTGCCAATTTCTAAGTGCAGGTACGCTACAGGTAGGTTGTGGTCGGGGAGAGTGATCAAGAGCGGGATTTGTTCATTCGTGTGATGGAAAGATACTCTGGGCCCACTCGGTGAGATTATATCTGTAAAGTTGCGTAGCATATGACTAGGTCATTGGAGATATAATATCACGGAACGAGTTAAGTAACCTATGTCGGTAACGAGATAAAACACAACATAGGATGTTGACGATCGTATCTCAGACAAGTTAGTATCGATAGAACAAAGGGAATGAACGTATCATGTTAACGGTTCAACGACGATTTATTCTGGAATGCACAGGGGCCGTCATAGTCATCCAGGGCTCCCTGACGGTCTTTGGCGAGCGAAGGGTCTCGACCATGTCTGGAGTATTCTCGAACCGAGGGTAACACACTTAAGGTCTTGACGACGCTAGGAGAATGTTTTGGAAACATCGGTGGTGCTTAGGTATAGAGATAGGAGGTTCCGGATAGGTTCCGGCAGGAACGGAAGAGTTCTGGGGAAGACCGAAGTGACTTCGGAGTGGTCCGGAAATTGTTTCGGAGTCACGGGAGATTAAATAGTATGTAAATACATTAATTATGGAATTATATATTTATATTAATTTATTATTAAATAAAAAGGAGAAAATATGGCAGCACACCTAAATGTTCCTAGAAGGCCCAAGAGGGGAAGTTCCCCCTCATGAGGGTGGTGCGGCTGGGCCCTTGGGGCCCACCCACCACAAAGGGGGTGCGGCTGGGCCCCTTGGAGCCAGCGCACCAAGCCCCCCCCCCCCCCCCCTCTCTCCTTTGTTTAGTCCCACATTGCCTATTGGAGGAGAGGTGCAACCCCTCTCCTTCAATAAATAGGGACCCGGATTAATTGAGAAAATACACAATAAATCCTGAAATTAATTCAGGTTGGCCTTGGCTTCTCCCTAGTCCACTTCCACCCTCCCCATCTCTCGGCGTGCGCGGTCCCAAGTCTGGACAGCGTATACGGGAGACCTATAAACCGCAGAGCGCCGTTGCGCTGCGGGTTTCCACCCAAAGTTCTCGCTTCCGCTATCCCGGATGGATCGGGGAGCCCGGAGGTCATCGTCAAGGTCCGTATGTGTGTGAGTACTCGGAGGTGCCGTACACTCAGGCTTGGCACCAGAGCTTCATCGTCGCGCCTTCTTCCTCCTTCGTCGCGCCCGGATCTCCGCGACCTTGAGGTCGGCTACGTACGTTTTCATCGGCAACGCTTGTGCGGGAGAGTATATCCCGCTATCGGTCTACAAGGGTATGTATCCGATATCTTCTCTGTTGCAGCATTACTAGATAGATAGATCTTGACATGTTTTGGTGTTGCGATAGTTAGAAAAATTATTGTTTTCTGCTACGAACCCCATCAGGGCCGGCCCACACTGCATCGTCCCTGCCGATCGAGGTCGATCGGCGCTAGGGTTCCCTAGCGCGTCGCTGGCCCGGCGGCGGCGGCACAAAGCTGCCCGGCAGCCAGCAGGGCCTGTCGGCGGCACGCGTGCTGCGTGGGGGCGGCGAGGCGAGCTCGCATGGAGGCGGGGGTCGGGCGGCGCGGCTCGGACAGTGAGGCCAGACGACGGCCGGCGGCTCGTCTCGAGGCGGAGCATGTCGGGCTCGCGGGCGGCGGCGGCGACGCACGCGCCGGAGGCCGCGGCGACGCGTGGGAGCGGGCGTCCGGGGGCGGCCGGGCTCGAGACGGTGATCTCGGCCACGGGCACGGTGGCCACGGCAAGCACGGGCACGGCTCGACCACGTCTGACGCGGGGCACGGGCACCGCGAGCACGGGCCAGTGGGGCTGGAGGCGAGGCATGCTACAGCCACGGCCATGAGCGAGGTTCGGGTGGAGTAGTAGTAGCCAGCGGGGCGGCAACTGCTCAACCATGGTGACCGTGGCGTGACGCGCATAGTCGTGTCGACGCGACGCATGATGAGGTGCTCGCGGTTGCGGCCCGCAGGGCTCCAGCGGCGACGGCCTCGGCGCGAGGACAACAACGCCAGGCGGCGGTTGGCGGTGCCCCTCGGGCGTTTGTGCTCAGACGGCATGGCCAGCAGGACCGTCGTCCGCGGGACAGCGCTGCCGACGCGCAGGTGCGGTCAACAGGGTTTGCAGCGAGCACGGTCATCTGGACCTTCTCGCGCGGAAGAGCGACGACGGCGCCACGTAGTGCGAGGCTCGGTGTGTTGCGTGGCGGCTTGCCGACCTATGCAACACACGACGAGCGGCTCTACGACAGTCAGCCGGCAACGTCTTTTACGCCGACACAGAAAACACTTCGGATGTCAATTTTCATCGTCCGTTCATCTGGAATCGAGACGGCACGTCACACAGCTGGTGCGCCGCGGCGGTACCGTGATCATTAGGATCACGTCAGTACCGACTCCCTACGGTGGCATCATCAAATCCCCCATGAATCCGAGAGTATCGACATTGGTCGGCGACGTATTCGTCAGCTCGACTCTCGAGAGGAAAATCGACACCGTAGGTAATATAAAACGTATTGCAAGAACGGAAACATAAATAGATGCAAAACCGTTGTTGCGATCCGATGAACGACGAGAGCGTGCTTGATGAAGGCTCGATGTAGATCAGTTGGCGGAGCAGTTCGTGCTGATAACGTGTTCCACAACCTTTGCCGGCAAGTCTGGTCCAATAGTGTGGAGCGAGAGCGTAGTCGAAGGAGTCGTACACGCGGCACAATCACAAATGCGAAAAGTAAAAGGACACAGAGAAATATGCGGGACTGATCTTTATTATCAATGATGTGTCTCTCTCCATACAATACATGGATATATATAAGAGGAGAGGGGATAGGGTGGAGGACCAATCCAGACGGAAAACCCCCCACCCAAGAAAGGGTGGGCCCGTACGTTTACTTGTACGGTAGGTTTCCCAACACATAATATACTTACGGCGTCTGTATTTTCTTGCCGGATCAGGTTTTTTAGTCCGAATTCATACTAGAGAACCACCCGCGAGAGCATGGCAGGGTGGCTGTGCTACAAATGCGCCACCACTACCGTAGTGTCGCAGAGGAGCACCGCAGTGAACCACCGCGTTGAGGGACCACCAGGAGGGTTAGCCTGAGTACCGGGACATCACAGCACCAAAACGATCAGCTGTGTGCATGCAACTCGTGTGAAAACTGCAGCTTTCGGTTTTTGTTTACTGAACGACAACGCACCCACAATGTGCGATCCTTTTTATTTTTTTGTTGAAGTAACGTTAGGTGAGATCGGAGCGCCGGCCAGACCTCCGTATAATTGGGACGGCGATGCTACAGTAGCACCACCATGCACTAGTAGAAAGGGCTTTTCGTCCGGAGCCCCAAGTGTCATTAGTCCCGGTTTGAGCAAAAACCGGGATCAATGCCAGGCATTGGTCACGGTTCGAGCTGCCAGGGTCTCGTGAGTCATTAATCCCGGTTCGGATAGGGGTATTAGTCCCGGTTCGTGGCATGAACCGGGACTAAAACTCACGTGTCGGACACGTGGCGTGCCGCAGAGCATTAGTCCCAGTTCGTGGCACGAACCGGGACTAATACCCCTCCCCTGCCTATAAATAACCCTCCCCAGCCAGATTTTCTCCTCTCTTATTTTTCCTGCTAGGAGGTGTGGGAGGTGGGTGCTAGTTTTGTTTTCCTTTGCTATGCACAAGAGGTGTTCGATGAAATGTCCGAGCCACACTTAAGTTCACACAAAATGATATCCTCGATCGAGGTTAGCAACCTTATCCTTTTCATCTGTAATTGATACAAATATTGCATGTGTCCATGTACGGTGGTCATTTCACTATTCAAGATGTTATTGTAATGATATTTGATAAACTTAATTATATGATGCAGATGGATGCACGAAAGCGATGGATGTACGGCGACCGACGCAGTTCCGATTTTATTGCAGGCCTGCATAAATTTATCGATGTGGCTCAGTCAAACAAAGAGGATGGTTTTATGCATTGTCGATGTGTTGACTGTCGGAACTTCAAGGAGCACTCTTCCTCGAGAACCCTTCAAGGCCACCTGCTTCGGAGAGGTTTCATGCCCAGCTATAATTGTTGGACCAAGCACGGAGAAATAGGGGTTATGATGGAAGACAATGAAGAAGAAGAGTATGATGACAACTATCCTATGTTTCCTGAAGAATACGGTGATACTGCAATGGAAGACAATGAAGAAGAAGGATGTGAAGAACGGGCATCAGATGAGCCCGCTGATGGTCTTGGTCGGGTCATTTCTGATGCAAAGCGAGAATGCGATACAGAAAAGGAAAAGCTGAAGTTGGAGGCCATGCTAGAGGATCACAAAAAGTTGCTGTACCCAAATTGTGAAGATGGCAGCACAAAGCTCGGTACCACACTGGAATTGCTGAAATGGAAGGCAGAGACTAGTTTATCTGACAAGGGATTTGAGAAGTTACTGAAAATAATGAAGCCGAAGCTTCCAAAGGATAACGAATTGTCCGAGACTACGTACGAAGCAAAGAAGGCTATCTGCCCGCTAGGATTAGGTGTGCAGAAGATACATGCATGCATTAATGACTGCATCCTGTACCGCGGTGAGAAGTACGAGAATATGGATGAATGCCCGGTATGCACTGCACTGCGATACAAGATCAGACAAGATGACCCTGGTGATGTTGAGGGCGATGACGAGCCCCCCAGGAAGAGGATTCCTGCTAAGGTTATGTGGTATGCTCCTATAATACCACGGTTGAAACGTCTGTTCAGAAACAAAGAGCATGCCAGGTTGTTGCGAAGGCACAAAGAAGAGCGTAAAAAAGACGGGAAGTTGAGACACCCCGCCGATGGGTCGCAGTGGACAAAAATCGAGAGAGAGTTCTTGGACTTTGCAGGTGACGCAAGGAACTTATGGTTTGGTCTAAGTACATATGGCATGAATCCTTTTAAGGAGCAGAGCTGCAGTCACAGCACCTGGCCCGTGACTCTATGTATCTACAACCTTCCTCCTTGGTTGTGCATGAAGCGGAAGTTTTATGATGCCATTGCTCATCCAAGGCCCGAAGAAACCCGGCAACGACATTGATGTGTATCTAAGGCCATTAGTTGATGAACTTTTGTAGTTGTGGGCCAAACCAGGTGTACGTATGTGGGATGACCACAAACAGTGGGAATTTGACCTACGAGCATAGCTATTCGTAACCATCAATGATTGGCCTGCTCTTAGTAACATTTCAGGACAGTCAAACAAGGGATACAAGGCATGCATGCACTGTTTAGATAAGACAAAAGGTACATATTTGTAAAAATGTAAGAAGGTTGTGTACCTGGGGTGTCGTTAATTTCTTCTGACCAATCATCCCGTAAGAAAGAAAGGCAAGCATTTCAAATGTGAGACAGATCACCGGAAGAAGCCTAATCTCCCTGATGGTGATGCTATATTTGGTATGGTCAAGGACATAGAAGTAATCTTTGGAAAGGGTCCTGGCGGTCAATCTGTTCCGAAAGACGTCGCTACCGGACACGCGCCCATGTGGAAGAAGAAATCTATATTTTGGGAGCTACCCTATTGGAAAGTCCTAGAGGTCCGGTCTTCAATCGACGTGATGCACGTGACGAAGAATCTTTGCGTGAACCTGCTAGGCTTCCTGGGTGTGTATGGGAAGTCAAAAGATACACCAGAAGCACGGAGGACCAGCAACGTATGAAAGACCCATACAACAAGCAGACGGATAAAGGGCGTCAATACTTAAGCAGCTACGCTCTTACCAAAGCAGAGAAGGAAATCTTTTTTGAATGCCTGAGCAGTATCAAGGTCCCGGCTGGCTTCTCGTCAAATATAAAGGAAATAATAAATATGGCAGACAAAAAATTCCAGAACCTGAAGTCTCATGATTGCCACGTGATTATGACGCAGTTGCTTCCGGTTGCATTGAGGGGGCTTCTACCGGAAAATGTTCGAGTACCCATTGTGAAGCTATGTGCATTCCTCAATGCAATATCTCAGAAGGTAATCGATCAAGAACTCTGCCAAGGTTATAGAGGATGTGGTCCAATGTCTTGTTAGTTTTGAGTTGGTGTTCCCCCCATCATTCTTCAATATTATGACGCATCTCCTGGTTCACCTAGTCGACGAGATTGCCATTCTCGGTCCTGTATTTCTACACAATATGTTCCCCTTCGAGAGGTTCATGGGAGTCTTGAAGAAATATGTTCATAACCGTGCTAGGCCAGAAGGAAGCATCTCAAGGGCTATGGAACAAAGGAGGTCATTGAGTTCTGTGTTGACTTTATTCCTGACCTTAAGCCGATTGGTGTTCGCGGCATGAGGGGAGACTGAGTGGAAAAGGCACGCTAGGAAAGAAAGCACTGATATGTAGAGACGGACATTCTTTCACTCAAGCACACTACACAGTTCTACAAAGTTCCACCTTCGTGGCTCCGTATATCGAGGAACACAAGAATTATGTACGCTCCAAGAACCCGGGAAGCTGACTCCTGGATTAAAGAAAAACACATGGAGACTTTCGGCAGTTGGTTGCGATTACAGCTCATGAATGACACCACTGTCGGAGATCAGCTCTACTTGTTGGCCGCGTCACCATCTTCGACTGTATTGAATTTCCAAGGGTACGAGATAAATGGGAATACATTTTACACGATCGCCCAAGATAAAAAGAGCACCAACCAAAACAGTGGTGTCCGCTTTGATGCAACAGACGAGAATGGGCAAAAGGACACATACTATGGTTACATAGAGGAGATATGGGAACTTGACTATGGACCTACTTTTAAGGTCCCTTTGTTTCGGTGCAGTTGGGTCAACATGAATGGAGAAGGGGTAAAGGTAGACCAGCTGTACGGAATGACAATAGTGGATCTCAAGAATCTTGGTTACAGAGACGAACCATTCGTCCTAGCCAATGATGTGGCTCAGGTTTTCTATGTGAAGGACATGTCCTCCAGACCGAAAAAAGAAAAAAAAAATAAGCAAATGAATACATCAGACGATGAGCCAAAGCGTCACACAGTTCTTTCAGGGAAAAGAAACATCGTGGGAGTCGAGGACAAGACAGACATGTCAGCAGATTATAATAAGTTTGATGAAAACTGACCCAAGCATCCTGTTAAATAATGAAGATGCTCCATGGTTACGGCCGAAGCGATCATAGGCAAGGGTTCATGGCCTCCAAGGCATTTTAGAAAACAAGTGACCATATGTATTAGATGGGGATATTGGTGATGTGTAATAATGTATTAAACCTTTTATGTAAATCTATGTAATGTATTAACTAATGATCCTTAGCATTTCCAAGTGATGCAGAAAGCGCCAACGGCAAGAAAGTTTTGTCAATTCAAATATGCAATAAAGTTAATGCATTTTTAATAGAAAAAGGCAAAATGGTTAATAGTTTGAATAGTTAGAATAATTATTTTAGAAAACAGAAAATGGTTTTGGATTAGTAATTGTGTTCTGAAAACTGAGAAGAAAACTCTGATTTTGGTTCTAAAAACTCCAACGTCTTACATGCGCTCGAAAAAGTTAGAACAAAACACACGGTTTCCCCTGCATACAGCCCGACGGTGGCTCGTGAGTGCCCGCATATCAAATGCACCGTTGGATGTATGCAGGGAATCCGAATGATTTGTATTCGGTTGATGAACTGAAGGATTTGTAGATAGAAGAAAACACACGGTTTCCCCTGCATACAGCCCGACGGTGGCTCGTGAGTGCCCGCATATCAAATGCACCGTCGGATATATGCAGGGAATCCGAATGATTTGTATTCGGTCGATGAACTGAAAGATTTGTAGATAGAACAAAACACACAGTTTCCCCTGCATACAGCCCGACGGTGGCTAGTGAGTGCCCGCGTATCAAATGCACCGTCGGATGTATGCAGGGAATCCGAATGCTCTGTATACCAAATGAACTACCATGAGTACACACTGAGTGCCGAACATGTCCGAGAGGTGGGCTATATATCGGGTCGTGTGGCTCACGAAGTGGTCGTGATAGTGCTGATCCAACAGCTCACAAGCTCTCAAAAGAAACACACCCTAATCCAATGGTTCACAAGCGCTTGAAAGAAACACACGATCCGTGTGCTTCTTTAGTCCCGGTTGGTAAGGCGGGCTTTGCGGTCACGACTCGTGTCAGTCACGTGTCCTCCCCCAGCGCTGCCCTGGCCACGTGTCCTCCCACAGCGCCGCCCTGGAGGTCGTGTGGCTCACGAAGTGGTTGTGATAGTGCTAATCCAACAGCTCACAATCCCTCAAAGAAACACACCCCTGATCCAGCGGCTCACAAGCGCTTGAAAGAAACACGCGATCCGTGTGCTTCTTTAGTCCCGGTTGGTAACACCAACCGGGACTAAAGGCGGCCTTTGCGGTCACGACTCGTGTTAGTCACGTGTCCTCCCCCAGCGCTGCCCTGGCCACGTGTCCTCCCCCAGCGTTGCCCTGGTCACGTGTCCTCCCCTAACGCTGCCCTGGAGGTCTATATGTATTGTCGCCGACGGGGTAAACCTAATCCACCATTCCTATCCACGAACGCATCGTTTCCACGAGATGGATCCGCCACGCCTGCCTCAGCGCCTTCTGGACGAGGTCGAGCGTACTCGGCAGAGCGCGCTTGGGCGCTACCGCGGGAGCCTATCCCGCTGTATGCCCACGTGCCCGGCGTGGAGAGGAATGCCTAGCTACCGGCCTCCTACTCCGGTGCCGGAGGAGGTACGGAGGGCGTACGAGCGCTCGTGGTCCAACGTCCCCGACCCCGACGAGGATGCGTACGCCGCAGGGGTGGCTTGGGGATCCGCGGCCGCATACGGCGACTTGGACGCATCTCCACCAGGTGCCGCCGCACCTCCACCAGGTTCTGTCGCACCTCCTGGCGAGCAAGAGGAGGACGACGACGACTTTGACTGGAGCGACGATGGGGAAGAGGGTTGTGGGGCGCAGATACAGAAGGCCATGGAAGCCTCGTTCCAGTCCGTCCACGACGACCGTGTCCAGTGAGCCAGGACTGCCTGCCAGCTCAAGGCGAAGGAGGCTTCCGAGCTGGATTGGGCGCTGAAAGACTCATCCTCCATGACTCGTGCCCTCCGCCGCAAACGTACGCGCGAGAACCAGGCGGCCGCGAACGGGGCTGGCTCCTCCCGCCGTTCCCCCTAATCCTACGGCCTCTGAGCCAACAAGTCCGTTTATGTAGTAATGTAACTGTTAGTGATGTGTAATAATGTATTAAACTTTTTATGCAACCGGATGTTATTAAGGATGTTTTTTTAAAATAAAAGAGATGATTATTACAAATTTCAAGACAATTAGATATTTCAAGAAATCAGAAAAGATATGATTTCAAATTCAAACAATATTAGTTAATGCATTTTTAATTGAAAATGGCAAAATGGTTAATAGTTTGAATAGTTAGAATAATTATTTTAGAAAACAGAAAATGGTTTTGGATTAGTTATTCAAATTCAAACACTTTTCATGTTAAAAGTTCTTTCAAATTCAAAAGTATGCAAAACATATTAGTTAATGCTTTTTTAATTGAAAATGGCAAAATGGTTAATAGTTTGAATGGTTACAATAATTATTTTAGAAAATAGAAAATGTTTTTGGATTAGTTATTCAAATTCAAACACTATTCATGTTGTCATTTTTCAAATTCAAAATTATTTACCATTTAAAAACCATTCTATGAAATTTAGGTACAGAAGAAAAATAAATATTGAAACAATTAAATTAAATATAAAATAAAGATAAACAGAAAAATATAGATATGATTTTTATAAATATTGAAACTAATTTAACTTGATTTGACTAATTTGACTAATTTTTTGAAAATAATTTGACTTAAAATCAATAGATATAAAAGAAATTAGAAAATATAGATAAGATTTTTATAAATATTGAAACTAAAGGTATAAAGAAATCAGATAATAGAAAATAGATAATATTTTTATAAATATAGATATAAAGAAATCAGATAATAGAAAAAAGAAAAAGAAGACTAAGGGTATAAAAGAAAACAGAAAAAACAAAAAGAAAATAGAGGGGAAAAAAAGAAACTCGAAAACCCCTTCAGTCCCGGTTCGTGTTAGGAACCAGCACTAAAGGTCTTAAGTTGGCGCCCAAAATTTCGGCCGCCCAAATCGAGACGTTTAGTCCCGGTTCCTAACACGAACTGGGACTAAAATTCATTTAGTCTCGGTTCGTGCTACGAACCGGGACTAAAGGTCTCGATTTAGATCCAAATTCGGCCTTGCGTCTTCATTTCTTCCCCACTCGAACCGCGCCGAACCGCCTCCTCTGCTCCTCCCACCGCGCGCCGAACCGCCGTCGCCGTCGAGAGCCGTCCTCTACTCCTCTCTATACCGCACGGACGGCCGCCCCGTGGTCGCCGCGCGCACGAGCTCGCCGCCGCCCCGTCCTCTGCTCCTCTCTATACCACACGCCGCCGGAGCACCTCCACGCCGTCGCCCCCTCGCCCTGCTCCCTCCCCTGCCCGAGGTACATGTTTGAGTAAATAGGATCTGCATGCAATCTGATGCTTGAGATTGATATTGTCTCTGAATTCTCAAATTATTACTCAGACCGATCCCATGCCAAGATGTGGGTGTGCGCATGATTGGTTATGTAAAAACAAACCTTTTGCCAAGATTTTGTTGGAACAGATAGCAAGCAAAATTTATTCATATATAATCCGGGTTGCTTGTATATATAGCCACGCATTGTCGCTTTAAACTCGACGCGTCTTCTTAATTATTCAGAATAGCTGGGTGGCCCGCGCATTTGCGCGGCTAGATTCACCGAGTATCTCTATATTATTTCCTTTTTCAAACCTTTGGTCATTATCCAGTTTTTTAATGATTTAATCTGCATCTACAATAGAACTAATATCACACAAAGAGATGATTGTAGCTAACGTGTTTTCCTTTGTCAATAAACTTATATTTTTGCATCTATTTATGTGTAATATATTAATAGATTGTTCGTGCATATGGACAACCTTGTAATGTGAAAGCCAGAAAGACAAATGCCATTGCCATATTAGCTTGTTGTGCTAAGCCAACGGATTTAATATCAGTGGTTTTATATTTCGCTTTATATCCTAGTCTCTATATTTAACCCCAACATTTTTTGTTCACAAATTATGTACCAAAAGTAGATATAGTGTACGTTTTGTAGTGTGCAACTATTACCTTTGTTCCAAGGTATAGAACATTTTGTGAAGATCAAAGTTATGTATGTAGTATCTCATATCCGCAGGGAAAATACTTACATGAACCGAACCGAGCATCGCCCAGTTGTCTGGATACTCACGTATTTGCAGTACCCCTCGCAACTGTTATGACCTGGTAGAAAATCACTATTAGCCCTTGGATTACCTGCATAGTTTGAGTGATTTCAGCAATATCTTCCCCACACACCTGTGCATTCCGTATCAATAAACAACAAATCAGCAATACTGATCGGTAGGAGAGTATACCTATTCACCTACCCCAATATAATCTAGGTGTTGTCCCTACTTAAAATACTCTCACCGGCTGGTATTCTGCAGACTCACATGCTGCAGGATCCCAAATAAAAAAACTCTTGGAATATCTGTATATTGATTATTAGGGAACAATACATATAAGATTAATTATATCTGAATTATTTGACCCATGCATGAGAAATCCGCTCTCCAGCCATAGAAAACTCGTGTCCGTACTAATCGATTTTAACTCTTCTCACAAATCACTGAATATAAACAGGCTGAATACAGTCTGGGTCTAGAAAATCAACACCGGTACAGAGG
The DNA here is from genome assembly GCA_947311845.1 of Poa pratensis. Lineage (NCBI taxonomy): Eukaryota > Viridiplantae > Streptophyta > Magnoliopsida > Poales > Poaceae > Poa > Poa pratensis. The sequence goes on from CAMZMU010000096.1 coordinate 24,661,106, forward strand.
CGATGTCCCTTGCAATTGCGAGGCAGCGGAGTAATCGCGTCCGTGGGTTAACATTTTAAATCGACTGTTGCTGAGGCTAATTTGTTCAGTAAAGGAAACAAACCTTGATCGGTGCTCCACGCACACATACTGGCTAGGATTAGCTGATTCGGCTGATGCGGCCTGATCTGCATGCATGACCGCCTTGCATTGCTGTGCTCTGTGAACATGCATGTGAGATTGAAGACCATATTCATGAACAAAATCTCATGATCTCTTGTTGGCGTTTCCGCCAGTGAGATTCACAATGTATATGCTCTCATTTGTTGACTGGATCAGATCCAACATCGATTCGAGGGAGTAAAAAATCAAGGAAATCTCACTTTCCGGCCGCCGACGAACGCTGCCACACGATCACGTTAGATCGGATCATACTATAGCTAGCTATTACGCGAACACCAGGACAATCACGTGAACACCAGAAAGCGATGGAGTCAACAATCGAGGGAAATCCTGCATTCCGTCCGCCCGATAAACCCTGCAACTATCACTATTAGTAGCTCAAATAGAAAATAAATCATCTGACCTAGATTTAGCTCTCGCGTCAAGTACGCCTAGATGAGGCGAAGCTAACTTTCCGGCCGCCGATGAACCCTGCAATTATCACTGTCAGTAGCTTGGACAGAAACGAATGTACGCCGGCCGGAGATATGTCAAATGCTCCCAAAACGACGGCCGGCCGGAGATAATCGTGATGAATCCGCCGTGTTCATCTAGCCGATCATATTCACTTTATGGCTTGATGCATCATACATGCACCGACGTATAGTGCCCTAGCAATCTGCAGTAGAATCGGACTGGAGAGCGATCATAGAGATGCCTGCATGGAGGCCGCACGAATAACCTCTCTCAGGGAGCGCAGCTCCAGAATCTAACAGTGATCGCCGTTGGAGAGATTGATGACGATAAAGAAGATTGATGTGCAGTGGTGTCAAATAGGTCCTTGAAAAATCTGGTGATGAGTCTTGAGTGCATGATGACGACGGGGAATCAGGGATGGTGTCGCGGAGCTCGCCCAATAGTGTCTCGACCATAGCCTTGTTGAATCCTTGTGCATGTCCGGCCGATCAATGTAACATCGTGGACAGCCCTAAGTATCGATCTCCTGGAGGCCGAGCTTCTCCATGTTTCGTCGCTCCGTCTTGTCATCGCCATAGACATTGGCATCGCCGGCCGGCGGCCGGCGGCGTCCAGCGTCCCGCATCTCCTTTTTGACGTCCAGCAACTCCCTTTTGACGTCCAGCGTTCGTGCATCAGGTGTTGTGCCGGCGACCGCAGGTGTGCGAGTTTGTGCTTCTACGTTTATGGATGCTGTATATATATGCATGTAAGCTGTCATAGGACGTTTCCTTTTTCTATCCCAATGAGATGTTTCCGTGTGCCTCACGAACTGGAATTAATCGGCAAGTACACAGTGCTGTTCTTTTCCTGAGATATATGTTGTGAACGTACCTCTCTTGGATATCTCCGCAAGTTAATTTATGCGTGTCTGTTTGTAGTACAAAAACTCTTCAGCAAATCTGAGCCGTATTTCTTCATATGGTCTAAGTCTAGTTAATCCAGGCCGTTCCTTTTTTTTTTTTTGAAATTCAGGCTGTTCCTTCTCTTCTACTAAGCCGGAGATAAATCAATCAGTAGTGTGTCGGTAAGGAATTATCTCAGCCCACAGTTCTGCCAACGTACGATCTCTTTATCTTACCTTGCTTGCGCACGTACGTTGCTTCTGGTAGTATAACTTTTTAATCTACACCGTTCGCTTTTAGTTGTTTAATCCTGACCATCGGTTATCCTGTGTTTTAAGTATATAACTAGCTGAGTGGCCCGCGCAATTGCGCGGCTAGATTTACTGTAGTGCACTTGTTATACTAAATATTTTGAAAATTTCTGCTAATATTACGTCTTATGCTCGAACTATATTACTTATTCTTGCCAGTGAAAGCATTAAATTTCGATTGGGTATATGTAACTTGATCTCCGTAAAAATATTAATACATGTGGTTCTGTGGTCATCGTTATTTTGAACGCACCATTTGAACACTTTTTTTAACCTAATCCTTGCCACGTGTCCATCCTTACACCAATATACAATATTTTTGAGAAATTTTCTCTAGGAATAAACTTTGAACACTCTATGCAAGCTCCACCTATGCAAGCTCCACCTACTGCATTCGCCTCTGTAATCTTCCTATCACGGCATTGGCAGCATCACATACTCCTTGAGTTTTTGTGACCCTATTGAGGTTCCGCGCGACAGTTGTATCCTAGTAGCTCTTATATGTGTACTAATCAAACAACTCTACCTACCTAGAAAAGGCCTCTAGGGATGTATATATAGCCCCCATGCTCCGCTCGTGCATCTCACCACTATGATCAGATGTATAGCAGGGTGTCAGATATCTTTTCTGGCCGATTTCATTATTGAGACTGTCGATGCTGGTGTGGCCGTGTGGCAGCCTATCAGCACCACATTTTGTTACTACAATAGAAACAAAACTTTAGAAAAAAATATAAAGAAGTACCAGAGCTTTATTTTAATATACGCATAACATTCATATATATTCTAAAAAAACTATGGATATGACTATCATTTATTAGAAGCCTTAATTGGCACGCCCGACCTTTTTTCATGTGTCTTTCGTCTCTGAATCTCGTATTGGACGATACATATTATTGATGTTGTTTAAAGATAATATTATAGCTTATGAATATACTCATCATTATAACATGATTGTCTCTAGCGCCTATTTTCAACACCATTTGGCTGGAGTGCATCCACAAATTAGATGGGCCAGATCAACTTTTCTGATACGTTGTAATTCATTTAATCAAGCCTACCTCAACTGATTTCATGCAAGTTGATAATGGATCTCCTAGATTTCATTAGTATAGGGATAAAGTGTATTAACAAATTAGGACAATGAAAAGGCAACAAATGCACAATTTAGGAAAAAAAAACTATATGCATGGCAGGGAATCCACACTGTAACATCTAAATACCAATTAGTGCTACTAAGATGATATTCCAAAATTAAACATATAGTCAAAGGAAAATCACTTAATTTAATGATATAACAACTTCCTCATACCAAAATGCATAGAGTAAAAAAATCAATCGAGATATGTCCTAGGAATCTTATTCACTTAGAGTACAGAAAGCTGAAAGATTAAGCATACCTTAGCATACTGCAAAGAAGCGTCGTTGTACACCTCCAGGTGAGTTGGAGTAAAAAAATCAATCGAGATGTGTCCTAAGAATCCTATTCACTTAGAGTACAGAAAGCTGAAAGATTAAGCATACGTTAGCATACTGCAAAGAAGCGTCGTTGTACACCTCCAGGTTACTTGAAGATTATAACAATGCTTCATACTATTTCTTTTCGAGCAACAGACTTCATCAGTTCCCAAAACTGCCAAAATACAAAAGTGTAGAAACGTTCGTTAGCTGTTTTTATAGACAATGAAAATTTCAAATTGGACTAATGCATTATTTATCGTACCAAATATTCATATAGAACCTGAAAGTCGGAAAAAAACTGGAGTATTAATTGTTTATAAACCTCCAGGTTGCACATCCTCAGTAAATTATTTTCTAAAGCGGATTAAAACTGGACCTGCGCATTTGCATGGCTAGTACATACCATCACAACTGATATTCTTTTTTTTTGTATGGTCACAAAGATAATATTCAATTGTTATTCAATTTTGTTAATATGCATCGCTATTTAATCGATAGCTTGATTGTTTCTCATAGTCAATTATACTTTTCACCCGACATGCAAAAATAAATCTGCAAATATGTGCGGGCTGATCCTCCTCAGCCAAATTTTGAAACAGTGGTGTATTTTATTAAACTAAAAACTGACCCATCAAATTGACCGTAAAAGTTGCAGACTTAGTGGTGAAAACTTATCTAATGTTGCTTGGATGTTCTCCTCTCCGCTATTACGCGATTTAATTCACCATCATATCACCAATGGTACTGTATTTAGAAATATGGAAGTACATTTTGAGCACATACCGATTTGATCAGTCTGTTGACTTTTCTTTTTGCTCATTGTTCTCTTCAAAGCGACAGGGACTTGCATCCTGAGAGCAATGAACAGTAGATTTGATCCATGTATATGTGTTGCAAGAACTATCCCAACATTCATGAATTTTGACCTACATCCCAACAGCTTCTTCTCGAAGAGTTGGTTGATCTCTCCTGCATCCCGATAAATATAACCAACTTTATCCGGAGCACTCAAAAACTGGAACATCTTATAATTCCACAATTTCACATATTAATATCATTGGGACATCAAAACGAATAATATACAGCAAAATCATGTCTTTTCTTCAGTAATTACTAACATGTAAATATCATGCTGCAAAGTGAACTTAAGTGCCACTAATGCAACAAAAAAAGCTGCATAGTTACACTATCGATGAATTCTAAAAAATACTTTTGTAGAACGGATTGAGGACCACATACCTGTAGGATTTATCTCAAAAGCTCACGTACTATTTCTTCCGATTGCACAAAGTCTGGATGGATGGGCTGCTCCCTGGAAGCTGACTGATGACCCGATTATGCTTCTGGCAAGATTACGCAGTGACAGAGAACGTTCCATCGGCCTTTCGATGTGTCGGCGGCCGCTGGACATCGATCGTATCCTCCATGCTGTAATACCTAGCGCCGGTCTGACATGGGTGACGGCTGGGCCTGGGAGTGGTAATCTGATTTCCCTACAAAGGCTGATACGTCTTCTTTCTCCACTTCCATTGATACATCTGTTATCTTGCATCCATGCACAGATCTGCGGTTACTAAATAAGCTGCCGCTCACCGCCGCGTATGATCAATCACAGAATAAAATCTTCCCAGTACCCATATAACATATACTCCGTTGATTAATCCTGTTGCGCGGCAGCTCCTCACGTCTGTGATCTGCATCCGCCCGGGCAGGCCATGGTGCCGCTCACCACGCTTTCAATCGTGGCCTGCGACTGCATCCGCTAGGTAAACGGCAGATCGATCAATAGAGGTGCATGCCTGCTTGGTTAGTTTAGTACGTGCGGCTAGCTAAAAGGCAGATCGATCCATTGAGATGGCTGTCTGCTTGCTTACGTTAGTACCTGCGGGCGTCGTGGCCGTCGGCTGGCGTCGGCCCGAAGCTGATCTTTCAATCGGGTCGATTTCCACGTAGGTGTCCTCGCTGCATTAGCCATGAACAGATCTGGAGCAATGGCACATATCCATAGGGGCAGATGTTGATGGACATGACCTTTGAACTGCCACACAAAAGCGTGAGGACGGTCATGAACACGGTGCGCCAGTGCAGTCGCCGGCGTCCTCTCGCCGTGGGAGTATTGATCGCAAAAAGCCCTAGTTTTCTTTCTTTTTTGAGGGCAGCAATTTTCGTGGTTGAAATAGGAGACACAGAGAGAGTCCATGAGAGAGTCCATGAACAATACGTATAGATTAGGCTGCGGGCACCCATCGGTACTGATTGGTCTATCGATCTAATCATCTTAGCCGTTCACTTTGATTTGCTAAATCTCCACCGTTTATTGTCTTGTGTTTTAATTATATAATAGATAGATAGTGTAGTGCAGTGCAGATTGCAGAAGAATGTACCAAGACTGAAACCTTTGGGATACTTAGCTGCTAATTGCTTTCTCAAGTTGTGCTTATATTAATAGTTTCTGTTCTACCTTTGGAGGTAAAATCAAATAAATAAATTAAAGTCACAACTTGTGGTAATACATAACAGACAACTTAAATCTAGTCACTCATCATTGGTCAGCGAGACCTTTGACTCGAAAACACTTGCCTACTAGGCACTAGCTCGAGTGCGCCCATGGCAGTGGAGCAAGGGTCCTCCAATTTTCTTTCTTTCTCAAGAGCAAAAGCATAGCGCAGCATTCATTTGGATCTCAGAGCATGGTTTTTGTTGATTCTCTTTTCCAAAAGAAGAAACAAAGGGAAATAAAGTCAAGAATTGTGCTCTGGTTTCTCTAATCCAGAAAGGATGTAGGCTATGGCGGATCCCTGAAAGCGAAGATGCTCGATCGTGTGCGTATAATTAAAATCAGAACATGGCTAGATGCATAATGATGATCTCCATGCATGACTGTGCTTTCTGATGGTAATGAAGCAGAACTAATTATCATTTTGAGGGTATTATTATAGATATTACAGGAGGCAGATAACTACTGGACGTATCACATCTTGACGACTAGTTGAACAAGAATGTGGATTCCAAATGTTCCTACGCAGGTGAAAATATGGGCGTAAAGTTGGGATCAAGATTGGGTTTCTGATCAAGTGTCGGTTTCAGACATCACAGAAGCTGATATTTACTTACTGAATTATGTAGCCTTCTTGTTACTCACAGTATCTTTTCCTTGTGGCAAATAATTAGAGAAAATTAAGGTATAGAGAATCCGCTGATAGTCTAGTTAATTTCACTGAAACGCCAAAACAAATAAAGAAGAAGAATTGATACGATGTTCTCTATGAGTATACGTGCTTTAATAAAGTACAATGTTCAAAGGCTGGAGTGTAGGCTTTATTCGACATTCTCAAAACATTCAATCTCCCTATGCTTTTTTTTATCATGTAATGCTTACTTCGTCCAAGGATTACCATACCTTTTCGGTCGATTAACCTTTATTTATAATGTAAGGTTTCAACCTGAAACTATGTGCCTTGCGGTTAAAAGATTCGATGGTGCACTGCTAGGAGGCTAGGAGAGGAGGGTAGGCCATATCCCATATTAATATTTTGACTCAAGGCTTAGAGAAAGCACCAATATTCTTATGAGCATTGCAATTATGTATGACAATGCTCATTTCTACATCAATCCCTTCTTTCCCACAAGCTTTCCCAATACTTTAGCGATGATGTCCAAAAAAATGCAAAACCAATCCATAAAACAAACATTTTCAGAAAAAGGGATCATCCTCCTTTTGAAAAAATTCAAATTAATATGGCATCCATAAAAAACTATGGAGTTCGAGTGCAACATACTCACACGCAGTGTTCAAAATTTTGACGATGGTGGATACAAAAATTTCGGATAATATTTGTAGGAAACGTAGTAGAAAGCAAAAAAAAAATCCGTCCTACGAATCAATCCAAGATCTAATATATGAAGGTGTAAGAGAGTAGAGATCTAGATACATACCAACAATGTATCGCATGAATAGATTCTTGGTGAAGATCAATTGATGCGGATCCCCTCAGAAGTATAAAAGTTTAGAGTGCTCGATTGGACTAACCAACCATGCCAATAATTCAATCCATGTTCCAATAGTTAAAACTATTGAGCATGCAAGACTTCATTTTAGTAGGACGAAAAATATTTATATTTTGCCACTCCGTTGTGATTCTAAGTAAATTAACATATTATTTCAATGGAATCACTTAAAATTCTGACTACTCCTAGAGAGAGCTTGACCACAACTTTTATTGACTACATTGAAGTCTGTCAATCTAACATATTTCGAATTAATTGCATGAATTTCAAAAAAATGATAGTGTGGTCAAGCTAACTATAAACAATGACTTGCCAAATATTATTTTTCCGAACGCATGGAATTATATATTAATTATTTATTAGTGTTTCGCTGTGGTTTAGGGAGTTGATCCAGCATGGCATTGAACTATGGAACACGGCAGAGACGAAAATCAGGACGACATCATCGCGGGTATGATCCGCGGGGAAGAAGTTATTGTTGGCGATGTCACCGAGCAGTTTCTGAATGACTCCGGTGAGGGAGATGAGTCTCTCAACCGAGGAGATGGCTCCAGTGAGGTAGAAGCCGATGGCTGGGGCGAGGGAGAACTCGGCAGCTCCGATGAGGGAGAAGCCGACGAGGGAGAAGCCGACGGCTCCGGTGGAACATTAAATATTGCAAACTCCGACGAGGTGCATATATATATTAATTAATTAAGCCTCTGTTGTCTATATACATATATTAACGCTCTTTCTTCTTTTAGCCCTCCGGATCGAGCAAATCTTCTGTAAGGACGAAACGAGGCCCAACCAAAAAGTTGGATGACCATGAAAGGTACAGGATCGAACAAGTCGCTAAAGACAGTGAACCGAAGGCTCCCAAAGATGTTGCAAAAAAAAATTGTGAAGCAATGTGGAGTTGTTGTTAGGGACTACATCCTGATCACCGTTCGAGAATGGCATAAGCCAAGGGCGGGAGGAGTTAGCTATGTCAGCCCCAAAGGCAAAGAAAACCTTTGGAAAAAGCTAATGGTTCATTTCACCCTGCCGGCGCCAGAGGTGGATCCAGATGAGGAGGAGACAAATGAGGAGGATACAGAGAGAAAAAAGCTGCCCTAGAGGAAAAAGTCAAGCAGTGGGCTCTTAAGAAGATGACCGAGCTATTCAAGAACTGCAAGAAAAGATTGCACACCGACTTTATCTTGAAAGATAAGACTCCGGATTTCGATCACAGGTATGAGAGGATAAGAGACGACTGGGACGAATTTGTGGCGTACAAGAAATCGGAGGAAGCTCAGATAAAGTCTGAAACAAATAAGGCAAATGCTGCTAAAAAGAAGTACCACCATACTATGGGGCCTGGTGGCTACGCCTTTGCCATGCCAAAGTGGGAGAAACTTGAGGCCAACCTGCTGGCTAAAGGGATCACTCCAGAGCCATGCACATGGATCGAACAGGCAAGAAATTGGTTTTACGGGCATGGGGGCACGTTGGACATAGAAGGGAAGTGCATATATAACAGAAGACACAAAGAAAATCCCCTAGGACTACCCATCGAAGACATTAGAAAGGCAGTTAAGGATGTTGAAGAGGCACGGTTCCGTCCCGATAAAGAGAAGGACGAGCTCACACGCAGCCTTGGGAATAAGGAACACAAAGGACGAACACGAGGCACACCAGGCTCCAAGCCGTGGAAAATTGTGTTTCCCGAGGACAGGAAGAAATATCCTGATATAAGCCATCAGAGGAGAAAGGAAAGGGAGGCAATTCAAGCACGCGCTGCTGCAGACCGGCTGCATACTATAGAAGAAACACTAAAGCGGCAGCAGGATCAAATTGACGCACTTAGCCAGGAAGGTACTAGCGGCCAATCTCAGCGGCACATGATAGAAGCTGCTGCATGCGATGCTGCCGGCCCATCGAATTAGAAAAGCAACGTGGCTTCCACGGAGCTCCAGGCTGGTGATGATGATGCACTGACGATGGCTCCTCTTCATCGCTACCCAGTGGATGATATCACGGAGAGCACATCTTGTGAGCTACATGTGAAAGTTTTTAACTTAACCATGAAGGTGGTGGTCGGCTATGCCGTACCAATTGGACCTAAACCAACTTTCCATTTCTCTCCGGTTCCACATGGCTACGCTGTTGTCGGGGTGGATGAAGTGATGAAAGAATTTGAGGAGCTGAAGCTGGAACACCCTGCAGGTGAAGATGGGGAGGTGGTTGAACTTGGAGAAGCCAAAAAAGGGACCATTCTATGACCAAAGGAATTCATCATGCTTCCAAACTGGCCGCCAAGGCCATCGACTCCTCTTCGCTGCCGCCGACTCAGGTGCCATCTTCGCCAGCTCAGACGCCGTCTCCGCTGCCTCACCAGTCTCCAGCACAGTCGTCTCCGCCGCCGTGTCAGTCGTCTCCGCCCACTGAGGCTCAGCGTACCACCGCTGGTACTATGAGGGGTGACAGGAGTGGTCGCCGATCACCGAAACATAAAAGGTTGCCCCTCCCAAAAGTACCTCATAAGAATCTTCCCAAGAGACCTTACGACTGTACGGAGGAGTAAAATGACGCGATCGCAAATGCCCAATATAAAGAGTGGTGGGCTAACTGGAAGAAGCCGAAAGCGCCAGAGTTCCCCGTCACCCCAGAAGAAAAAGTCGCCGTCTTCAAAATGCTGAAGACCCTTGAACAACCCCGCCAAGCCTGACACCAGACTATGACCGCCCTATTCGCAAGTCGGCTGAGGCAAATAAGCAGCGGTCGAAGAGTAGTAGTGCAAGCGGGAAATCAGTTCCCCAGCTCGGAGAACAGAAAAACCAATCGTGCCCCCCGCTCAAAGTGTTTTCCAATACCGAGGTGGGGTCGAGCAGAGGTGCGGTCGATGTCGATCCTAAGTTTGTTGCAATGTACGGAGAAGCGGCCTCTGCTCAGGGCATGTCTATTCCTCAGTACTTAGACCAGTTACAAGAGTTCCAGGAAGTAGCATACAAATACCGACACGGGTATCCTCTCGTCAAACCTGAGTTAGTCAACGGTCTACCAACAAAAATGCGAAGATTGCATAAGTGGTACATGCGAGCCTCAAAGGAAGGGGCAAACTAGATCTACCTGGGATATAAAAATGAGCATTACGGGCATGGAGCCTTGTGAATTATTTCAGTTATACCAACAAGACGTCATCGACAAAGCTGTCCTCGGTGCCAATTGTCTGTAAGTATTATTTCTGTAATTAAGTCTCTAGCTAGCTCAGCTCGTTCATTGCATGTATAATCTTACTCATCACTATATTAATTATGCAGAATCAAGATTCTCCAATGCAAAAGAGGACAAATCTATGACATTGGGTTCGTTGACCCATATATCGTTCATCAAAGTACTCTCAAAGATCATTACATCGACACAGAGAATAACTTGGTAAAGGCGTTAAGGTTTTCCGAAACCAAAAGGGAAATACTATTTCCTTACAACTACAAGTGAGTGTTACTGTCTTGTACACATTCTATTTCGCTTACTTGATGACGCTCAATACTGTGGGGAAGACCCCCACAGCGTCAAAATTTTATATATATCAAAATTAAATATTTACATACAGTCCATAGTTCAAAAATAGAAACTACAAATTATCAAGCCAAGTTTGCATGCCTTCCTTCAGACTGGACTTAACCCTATGTCTGATATCATCAATCGCTAGTTTGAAGAACATGTAGCAAGTAGTCAAGCTCCTCTGTTCATTGTCAAAAATGATCTTGTTTCTGTGGTTCCATAAACTCCAGCAGCCAGCCATCATAGCAATTTTGAAAAAGCTGTTAACAGATCTGTTTTTCGCCTCCATTATCATATCATTAAGCTGCAGTTCGGTCTCCCAGGTTTCACCTAGTTTCTCCCAGAACTCCGTACTAAATTTGCATGAGAAAAAAAGGTGTGGCATAGTCTCCAGCACAGAATCATCACATAGGACGCAAGATGTCGACTCAACATGGAAATTTTTTCTGTTCAACAAGTCTCTAGTGTTTACTCTGTCTTGTATCATCAACCAGAAGAAGAATTTATGCTTCGGAAGGCAAGGAGATTTCCATATCCATTTAAAGATAACAGGAGCCTCCGGATATTTATTGAGTTCTAGATATACTTTTCTGGTTGAGTATCCCGAGCTGCTCCATTGGAATTTCCATAGATCCTTGTCTACCGCACTCTGTATGCTATCCAGCATCTCAGTCAACTCATTATACTGATTGAAAGCAACCATAGAAAGTGGCAGGAAGAACATATCTTGTAATCTGCCCATGATCATTATTTTTTCCTCCTTTATTGTGATCATTTTATCTTTTGCAAATGAGTGTAGCTCAGGGAATTTTCTGCTAAGTGGTACATCAGTCCATTTATCCTGCCAAAGATATACTGTCGCTCCATTAGCAGGCACGCAAGTAGTGATGGTTCTGAAATCATCTAAGAAGGAGAGACAGTTCCTCCACCAGAAGGACCCTTTTCTTCCATTATTGATTGGTATTGTGCCATTGTCATAGTATGCCTTCCACAGTAAATTTACCCAGGGGATATCATGCTGATTATAGAACTTGTATAAGTTTTTCATCAGCAGGGCTTTGTTTTGGTCTCTAAGTTTCAGAACTCCCAATCCACCTGCATCTTTCGGTCGACATACCTTGTCCCATTTTATCAAGCAACTACCTTTTCTTTCTATATCTTTCCCGTGCCAAAGAAATATTCTCATTGATTTTTCCATGTGATCCGTGTGTGTATAGTGAACTTTAAGTGCACACATAATATGATTTGGCATCGCTGAGATGATAGACTTTATAACTACCAGCCTTGAGCAATATGATAGCAGGTTTGATATACCAGATAATCTCTTATCTAATTTATAGACAGCTGGCATAAGATCTTCCACTCTGGGTTTGGTTGTCCCCATTGGAAGCCCAAGATATGTGAATGGCATAGCTTCAATCTTACATCCAAGTAACTGAGCTAATTCCTCTGTTTTATCGGTATGAGTGCTTATTGGAACCATTGATGTTTTATGATAGTTGATCTTCAGTCCTGTAGAGTTGGAGAACGACTGTAGGATGGTTTTAAGGTTACCGATTTGAGTAGCATCTGCTGGCATTATAATCAATGTATCATCAGCATATTGTAGAATAGGATATTTTTGTCCAAAGTGATTATCCACTGGAAGGCTGATCAGTCCTTGTTGCCAAGCTTCATTAACGGCAATTTGAAGTAACTCGGCCGTAGAAACAAATAGGAGTGGAGATAAGGGGTCTCCCTGCCTAACCCCCCTTCTGCATTTAATAGTTTTACCTGGCACTCCATTGAGTATAACTGAGGTTGTAGCAGTTTGCAGAATGTTCAGGATCCATCCGAGAAATTTATCACCGAATCCAAGATGTTTAAGCATTGCAAGTATAGCACTATGTTCCACCATGTCGAAGGCCTTTTCAAAATCTATCTTGATAATGACAATCTCTTTTTTGGTTTGATGACAGAGATGTAAATATTCAAAGGCCCATGAAATACAGTCATGAATCGATTTTGTTTTAATAAAACCATACTGGTTCTGATGTAGTAGTGGAATAATCACCTTTTGTACTCTGTTTGCAAGCAGCTTTGTAATGATCTTCAAACTCATACTGAACAATGATATAGGCCGATAATCTGCTGGAGTTTTTGGGTTCTGAATTTTTGGTATCAATGTAATATATGCAGAATTTATGCTGGTTAGGTCGAGGTTTCCTGAATAAAAGCTGTTGCATAAGCTATAGAATTGCTCTTTGATGTGGTACCAGAACTTTTTCATGAAGAGGCCATTGAATCCATCTGGCCCTGGTGATTTATCTAATGGCATGTGCTTGATAATATCATCAATTTCCTCTTTACTGAATGGTGTATCGATGTCCCGAAGGTCCTGTGGGATGATAAGTGCCCCAAATCATATTCCATTACAGGATTTACAGTTTTCCCCAGCCTGTTATGGAAAGCATTCCATAAAACTGTTGCTTTTTGTTCATGTTCAGTAACTGGACTGCCATTTTCATCCAATAGCACTGCAATTTTGTTACTCCTGTAATTTCTGGTTGCTATGGCATGAAAAAATTGTGTTTTCATCGCCAAGTTTCGCCCATCTGATATTTGCCCTTTTCCTCCAGTATAACCTCTTAGCTTCTAGTAATTTATATAGATGTGCTTTGAGTGCCGTTGTGAAATTCTTTTCAGGAGTGGACAAAGATCTTTGATCTTCCAAACCATCCGTCATGGCTAAGACATAATTACAGTTTTCAATGATCAATGAGAGGTTGGACAGTGTCTTGCTCCATTTCTTAATTCCATATCTGAGCGACTTAAATCTCGCTGTAATATCTTGTGCTGGATTTTTGTAAACTCCCATGTGTTGCCAATTTTTTTCCACTGTTTCTTTGAACTCTGCAAACTCTAGCCAATATTCTTCAAATCTAAATATCTTGGCTTTGGGAATATTCGATGAAATATGGACAATAATAGGTGTGTGATCTGAACCAAGCCTTGCTAATGGCGTAGCCACTGTGTTTGGGAAAACAGTAGTCCAGGCATGCGAGGTGAATATCCAGTCCAGCTTCTCTAATAAAGGTGCACTCTGCATATTGCTCCAAGTGTAAGATCTGCCTTTCAGTGGTATTTCTTCTAGATCATGTATCTGGATAATTGTATTAAACAACATCATATTATTCACATTGCCCCCACTTCGATTTCTGTCTTCGTTGCTACGGATCATGTTGAAATCCCCCATGATGATCCAGTGTTCATACTGAGTAGCATCTAGTTGCTGGAACCAATCTGCAAACTCTTGCCTACCCTCATTAGTACATGGTGCATAGATGTTAGTCACAAAGATTTCACGGGCACTGTAGTTGCAAATCAGCTTGACTGTGATTTCATATTTATCTTGGCTAATCACTGAACCTGAAAAATGGTGCCCATTCCAAATAGTAATCAGACCTCCTGAATTACCAATCGATGGCTGAAAAGCAAATTGATTAAGTCTTCTAGGGCAGAATTTTCTGATGTAATTGGAGTCAAAATTTTCTCTTTTTGTCTCTTGTAGACATAGTACATTGCAATTACTTTGTAACACCTTGTTTGCTAAATCATCACATCTATCTTGAGAATTAACTCCTCTAGTATTCCAGTTGAAAAATGTCCAGTCTCTATTCATTGCGAATTATTGTGTGTGTGGTGTACATGAGGACAGGTACTGACCTCATAACATAGCAGTCGTATTTGTACCAGCAACTGAATAATAAACAGACTTACAATTGGACCAGATCACTGGATTCAGAGGCATAAAAGAGGTAACAGATCGACACGATAAAATAGCAGGTTCTGCAGTGCCGAGATAGATAGATATTGTTCAGATAGCACGAACTGGAATAAAAGGTACCACTATTACATAGATAGATTCGATGATCAACACACTGATAAAAGGGGAAATAGAGTCGAACGAAATGATTCTTGATCAGCCTAAACCTAGGGATAACAAGACAGCAGCAGACCCTGTCCTTGGTCATGTGTTTACTCAATTCAGTCGCTATCATCGGAACTGATGTGGTTTAGAGCAGCTTAAGATAACACCGTAGGTGGCATCTTACAATGAGTTGCTCCAATGACCTGTAGTGTTTCCACTGGCAGGTGAGGTGGTGGGTCTTCAGTTTCATCAACAACTGTAGCTTCAAAGCGGGCTTCCAAGTTGCCAGCGGCTGTAGAACACTCTCCCGCTTCTCTTGGAATTTTGTGATCTTTGAATCCTGCAGCAAGCCTCAAAAGTCTGTCACTGTGTCTGACTTCCTAAACATTGCGCAGCAGCTCTTTTTTGTGTCTTTTGCCACGTCGAGCAGTTGTAGGGGGTGCAGGCATCTGAACCTCAACATCATCATCACTAATCACTTCTGTAATCTGCACAGATGAGTTGTTATTGGCTACCTCGGGTTGGGGCTGAGTGCTATTTGGGGCTCAGTGTACTGATCTGTAGTGTACAAGTTCTTATTGTTCCAGCAGTTCCTGAAGTTTCAGTGATGTTGCATCTCGCCCCTGTGATATGTCCACTACCAAGCCGTGGGATTATGTCCCCTGCGTTGATCACCAGTGCTGCAATGAGTTTCTTGAAAGTGTTAATTGGGTCTTCTTCTGCTGGTGCGTCGTGTGCTTCAGGCTGCAGAGGTGGTGTGTCAGGTACTTGATTCTGAATTGCAGGTTCCTCCAACACTACGGCAGGTGCAGCATCATTAGGAGCAGCATTGTTGGGTGCAACCTCCTGTTGCATCTCCTCATTGTCCTCCTGCATAGCTTGATCATGCCAAAAAAAACCATGGTGTGGTGCTGGTAATGGATGTGGGTTACCACCATTTGGTGGCAAAGGATCCTCATCACCTGCATAACCTCCC
This sequence comes from Poa pratensis, assembly GCA_947311845.1. Classification (NCBI taxonomy): domain Eukaryota; kingdom Viridiplantae; phylum Streptophyta; class Magnoliopsida; order Poales; family Poaceae; genus Poa; species Poa pratensis. The sequence goes on from CAMZMU010000096.1 coordinate 24,676,799, forward strand.
AGCATCCTACGTGACAGAATCACTAATGGGCATGTCCACGAATCAGTATGACCATCTTCTGCCAGGTTTTTCAGCACCACTAAGCTCATGGGTAAAGTGTCTACATTATAGGCTCTAATCTTCACTAGGATTCTAGCATGGTTTGTATGATCTTCGTTCCAGACTAGGAAACGTCCATATGGCACAAAAGCTTTTACAATGCTCTCAAAATCCCAGAATTCTTGTGGCAGGTTTAGCAACATAATCCAAACATCATGAGTGAGTAAAGTGGCTCTACGGTTTATTCCACGATCTTGAGCAACGAAGCTAAGTACTGACTCTCCGATATACATAGGACTTAGTTCAATAGCTGCGTCTCTATCTGTGACAGTAACAAATCGCACCAGAGCAGTCCCCATTGCGCAGCGGGATGTGGATCTCACCTCAAGACCAAGTTGCTGAAGTCGTTCAAGGATGATGTCAATGGTTTGGTTGTATTCTTCTGGCTCAATCTCTGGTGCAAGGGTGGCGATTGCCCAGTCGTCGCAGATGCGTGGTGCCGCGCCGCCAAGCACCACATAGACGCGCTGTGTGCGGAGAGGCCCCGGTGGAAGTGCTGTCATCCCCGCCGGCACATGAGGCAGGACGTCACAAGGGTAGTTCTCCATGGGAGGAGAGGTAGGGGTGAGCTGAGATCGATCTAGAGGTGACTCGGAAACATGAGATACGCTGTTTATAAGGGGGGATGAATCAATCAGGATATCTCTTGTAGGAGTAAAATCAGGGATCTTCTGGATTGGTTTCCAAACGGATTTTTTCTTGTTAGGATTGTTGAAACAGGAAACCGCCTTGTGTCCATAATGTCGGCAGGATTTGCACCTAATTTGGTTCGTGCAAGCTGTTTTACGGTGTCCCGATTCTAGACAACAATCACACGTGACAGGTCTGTATTCCATCCGGTGTTGTGGGAACGTACGTTTGGTGGCACGTATAACTCTGGTTTCCGATGATCGCTCCGTACAAAGCGGGGTTTTCTGTTTCTCAACGTTCAAATTTGAATTTGACGTATTGGGCTCTGGAACCGGAAATTCCGGTAACGGGGTCCGTGGAATGCGATCATCCGGTCTAGACTCAGATCCAGCAGATGCATTTTCAGCACGTCTACCAAGCGGGATTGTATTTGCACCAGTGAGATGTGAAGAGTTGTGAAAAATCCTAGCAGATGCAGCTTGGAGATAAGAGGTGGAAGATCTTCTCCTAGAATCAGCAAAATGTGAATTAACAGGAATTTGTTTCTGTTTCCTCTGGACAGTAGTCCATTCTTTTTCCTGTTCTTTGTACCATAATGCTTCTTCCCTTTTCCAATTAGGTCCACCGAATCCCCAAAGATCGAAGTAACAAACAAAAGCATTGCAGCTATGCGATCTCATTTTCAGAATCATAAAACCCACTGCTTTAGAACAGACATCAAACATGAACACACGATCCTTGATCCGTGTGACTCTTAATTCATCGTACGCTGCTCCCAAACAAGCCGATAGAGAGAGGCTAACGTTTAAAGGAATGAGATCGAAACAGGCACGGCCAAATGAGACTATCAGAGAAAATCCATGGTGAGATGAGATTGGGTTTACTGAGGTTGAGAAATGATCACGAACTTTCACACGAAAAGCATGACCAGGGGTGAAATCCAGACGGTGAGCAACTGATGCAGGGTCGGAGAAGGGATCTGGTGAATCCATACCTTACTCTGGGAGTCAGTTCCCGGGATGGATCTAGGAGGAGTTCTCATCGCCATGAGAGTCGCCCGAGCGGGGTGGGAGCAGTGCGTGCGCCATTTCCCTTCCGCAATTTCGCTTACTTGATGTTAAGTGTATAATTGATGACTTATGCATGCGCAACTTCCACTTTATTCTGCTAATCATTAAACCTGACAAAGGAGTAGTACAAGTCATGGACTCGAAACGTAAACCCTTTGAGGAGTGGGCGGACATGTAGGAATGCCTCCAGAGTTAATTTCAATCATTATGGCACTATATCAGCAACTTTCCGTTCATTTCCTGATAGCAAGTAATTAATATATAACTCCTTTATTCATTTTCTTTACCGGGCAGGGCTTGGAAACGGTTCACTGCCAAGGCTAGGGGTATTTAGACGCCGGAGCTTACATTTGAACAACTAAATGTAAGTACTACTAGCTAGATCCGCGCATCCCTTTGATTCTAGTTTCAATACCATTATCATGCTTGATTATTATTTTGATTGAACTCTGTTCTCGTAAAATGCTTGAGGCAGGAACATGGGAACAATTTATGTGGATTCTATGTTTGCGAGTTCATTCGCCAGACGACCCATCAGACAGGCAGCCGGTACTTAGAACAACTTGAAGTACGTAAACAATATTCACAATTTTAGTTTATTGCCATCAATTGTGTTTAGTTTCATTCATATATATTGACCCCTTCTTTAAATTAGATCGAACGGTTGCGGGACGGTCTTCTACGACATGATCACGTACGAGCAATTCAAGAGGAAATTGCGGGATTCTTAGATGCAGAGGTCCTAGATCCGAATGGAGAATACTATCGGAAGGTTGAAATGCAAGCGTGAGTGTAAAAGAGATGTATATATGCATGAAAATCGTGTGTACATGTACCGTTTGTAAGATGTTCGACCTAGCACGACGAATGAGATGTGTGTAATATATTCGTGACGATGATGTGTAATAGTGGTTCCTTCATTGCTGTATGTAGTACCATCGAATTGAGTGCAAAACACAAAATAAAAAGTGCCCAAATAAATGGAAAAATACAAAATCAATAAATAAAAAGTGCCCAAATAAATGGAAAAATACAAAAAAACATCAGTCCTGGTTCGTAATATGAACCGAGACTAAATCTCCTCCCCCCCCCCCCCCCCCCCCGCTGCAAAACAGGCCACGTGGAACCCCATTAGTCCCGGTTCGTGACCGAACAGGGACTAGCATTAGTCCCGATTGGCCATTAGTTCCGGTTCGAATGGCCAGGGCACCGGAGAGCACCAGTCCCGGTTCGTAAGGAACCGTTAGTGCCTGTTCGTGTTACGAACCGGTACTAAAGGGTTGCTGCTGCGGCCGCAGACATTGGGCCCCGCGCGAGCAACCTTTAGTACCGATTCGTAACACGAACCGGTACTAAAGGTTCCCCTATATCATCTTCTTCCACCCCGAGCCCTCTCCATTTTTCCTGCTCGAAACTTTACCATTTTTCTCCTCCGTTTCCTCTCCCGAGCTCTAGTTAATCCCAATTTTTCCACCATTTGTCAAGATTGACGGCACCCCATCTATTCAAGGGTTAGCAACTTCATCCTTTCTTTCGGCGTTGCCACTTTAGCTCATTTCATTGCTAGTTTAGCTCATTTCATTTTTCTAGTGCTAGCTAGGTGTTTGATGAAATGACTAAGTTAGGGAGTTCATTTTTTTTATATGCATTTTGAGCTCAAATTAATTTATGATTTGTGGGTTTTAGTATCGTCCTGTCCCCGTATGTTCAATAATTACCTTAGTTGGGATTTTGATCGCATTTGTTGTTGGATTTAAATTCTTTAGATTGTTGTATGTTAGTTTCAATTAATGTATGTTTTATGAGAACTATGTATTACATTTGGTCACTACTCTACTTTGCTTTTAATGTGATGAACTTGTATTAATTAATTTTGTCATGTATCTATTCATGATGTAGTGTAATGGTTTTTGATATACTTATATAATCCAGATGAACCGACAATGGATGTACGGTGATCGACGCAGTCCCGAGTTCATTAGTGGCATGCATAATTTTCTCCACGTGGCTAAGGCAAACAAGCGGTCGAATGGTTTTATTTGTTGTCCATGTAGTGCCTGTAAGAATACGATGGATTAATCTACCTCAAAAACCCTTCACGTCCACCTGTTGAGTCCAGTTTCATGCCCGGCTATAATTGTTGGACCAAGCACGGAGAAAGAGGGGTTATAATGGAAGACAATGAGGAAGAAGAGGATAATGACAACTATCCTATGTTCACTGAACACGGTGGTACTACAATGGGGGAAGACGAAGCTGAAGAAGAGCCCATTGTTGATGAGCCCGATGATGATCTTCGTCAGGCCATTCTTGATGCGAAGATAAACTGCGAAAGTGAAAACGCGAGGTTGAAGTTGGAGAATGTTAGAGGATCACAACAAATTGTTGTACCCAAATTTCGAAGATGACCAGAAAAAGCTAGGTACCACACTGGAATTGCTGCAATGGAAGACAGAGAATGGTACATCTGACAAGGGATTTGACAAGTTGCTAAAAATATTAAAGAAGATGCTTCCAAGGGATAACGTATTGCCCCCCAGTACGTACGAAGCAAAGAAGATTGTCTGCCCTCTAGGATTAGAGGTGCAGAAGATATATACATGCATCAATGACTGCATCCTCTACCGCGGTGAGGAGTACAAGAATTTGAATGCATGCTCGGTATGCGTTGCATTGCGGTATAAGATCAAGCGAGATGACGACCCTGGTGATGTTGAGGGCGAGTCGCGCCCCCGGAAGAGGGTTCCTGCCAAGGTGATGTGGTATGCTCCTATAATACCACGGTTGAAACGTTTGTTCCAAAACAAAGAGCATGCCAAGTTCTTGCGATGGCACAAAGAAGACCATAAGAAAGACGTGATGCTGAGACACCCCGCTGATGGGTCGCAGTGGAGAAAAATCGACAGAGAGTTCCCGACATTTTCAGATGACACAAGGAACTTAAGATTTGGTCTAAGTACAGATGGCTTTAATCCTTTCGAGGAGCAGAGCTCCAGTCATAGCACCTGTGATGGGGCTCACTTATCCCCTTTGCCGTGTGCCACGATATTCGGCACACGGCAAATAGGGCGTTACCGTGCGTTTCTTCGCCGTGTGCTTGTTGCCGTGTGCAGCACACGGCAAAGAGGCTCCCTCCCGCATGCTCCTGAAACCGAAAAAAAAATTTGAGATGTCAGAAAAATCTGAACAAAAATCTGGCACACACATCTCGACACTCTATATCTGCACGTCAAGTTTTGTGGAAAACCGATATTTTTCTCGCATGTGTAAGAAGGAAAATAAAGTCTCGTGAATAGCATTTTTTAGCACCGAATTTCGTCTTCGTAACACACGACGCAAAAAAAATCGTATTTTCATGGAACACTTTTTGAGTATCGAAATTTTCTGACATTCCAAAATGCGCTTAAAACGCATTTTAATAATCAGGAGGATATGCTCTCAGGTGCCAAAACACGCCTCCCCAAAGAAAGCTAGTATTTGCAGCCATATATTTCTTTTCTTTTCCCTACTATTCGTAACGTGTTGATCAGATTTGTTAGCCGTGCAGCTATTGTTTGTACGGTTGTACCATGAAACTAGTATATGGAAGGTTAAAACAAGTTTTTATTAGAAAGATTAAGCTATGGAAGCTAGTATAAGGAAGGTCAATATATGGAGGCAAGTATAAGGAAGGTTCATGTATTATACTTGCCGCCGATATGGTCAGCTGTTTGTGCTTTTTTTTTTTGCATCTACCAAATTTGCCCTTTGGTAGAAAAATACTACTCCTTTGGTCAACAAGTATTGATAAATCTGGACTGTTTGATCTGTTGGTTTGGACGGTTGGTATTTGTTTGTCCCTACCGTAAAAAGCCTCATATTCCGAGTCGGTAACATGCATGTATTTTTTTTTGCGAAACACAGTACAAACGCAGACGCTCACATACACACATGTACACTCACCCCTACGAACGCACGCACGCACACCCTATCCCTATGAGCACATCCGAAGGACTGAGCCGGCGGGTCAGATCTTGAGATTGACGAAGTCAGAACAGGCACCTCGCTATCGACCGGAACGTTGCCTCCCACTGAAGAATATTCCGCCTTTAATACGATACACCAGTGTCATACCTGTGTTTTGAACTCTGTTGGGCTGGGGGTACAACCACCCTCCTAGCCATCCAACCACAGTTTGGTTCGCGGTAACATGCATGTATGCCGAGTGTAGTTAGGCTTGCACTTGGAAAAGAGCGTGATTCTGGTAGTGTATAGAACTATTGTAGAATATGTCGTAAACCATTTGGGCATTCGCCATGTAGGTACACCCGAGTTTAGTAAAACATTCCCCTTAAACTCTCTTAATTTGAAATTTCGTACTATACTCAAATTAAACCCAAATGTATGTTGCATTTCTTGGCGTTGGCGTGTGTGGTCTCGGAGCTTAGTCATGAAATGTGTGTTGCATGCTTTATATTGGATGAATGGCTAGAGTTTTTTGGTGGTTGCCCCGGAGGAGAATGCACGTTATCACTTGACAAAAAGAAGTTGTAGGTGTCGAGCTTTGGGTTTTGTCAAGCCTAAATGGGATTTTTGAACCCGGAGAGTGCATGCATGCATATGTTGAGGGCTGGGAGGGAGTCAGGGAGATGAGGCGACGAGCGCGGGCTGTGCTCCCATGGCAATCGCGGTGAGCAAGCTATAGCGTGCATGCCATTCACTCTCTCATTCGGTTTGGTGATCCAACAACACAAGACGTCGACGGCCAGAAGCCTAGGACGAGACGACGACGACACGCCAATCTCCAACGATCAAGGAGCGGTACCTCAGTCTAGCTAGCTTGATACGTCGATCGATCAAAGTCCATCTCGGTGATCGAGCAACCTTGCTCGATCTGCTAGGGGATCGGTCGCTCGATCGATCCAACTTCAAAGTCTTGTGGCGGCCTGGCGTGCGTACGTACCTGAGCCCTGAGTAGGTCGATCGATCGATCCAACGGGTGGTCGGCCGGCCGGAGACCTGGCGATCTGGCGCGTGAACCGATGAAGCTCAAGTCTCGGCGGGGCAGCGCCGGGGACGAGGAGTCAGCCGGCGCGGAAGCCGTCGGGATCGTGCCCCTCACGCCGCGCAAGGACTGCTGGTGGGCTTCGCTGCCAGCGCTAACATCGCACGCTACTACTCTACACCCCAGAGTCCTCCTCCGATCACCACCACCACCATCACCAGGTTAAGACTGCTGCGGCCGGCGGTGGCGATGATTCCAATTTGAATAATCCAAAGACGCAGCGACAGGAGACGTTGATGAGCTTCGTGCACCTGGGCTCACCGTGGGGCCACCGGATGTCGGACGCGGAGCTGTTCAGGCGCACGTCCATGGTGGCGCGGGTGGAGGAGTACCCGTACGAGCTGTTTTTGTTTTTTCCATGACAATTAATCACTTTCTGCTCCCAACTCGGCCACCACTTTCAAGAAAGTACACGTGTTAGATTGAACTAGTTAAATTTGGCGCGGGGACACGCCGCACCCGTGTGGATAATAATTTAAATGTAGGTGAGATGTCTTGTTTATATTTTTTTCGCGATTTTAGTTCTTCTATTTGGACTTCACAATTTCCAACAGTTTGGCGTAGTTGTGAAATTTATGACAGGTAGGACCCGCACGTCAGTTTTTTTCGAACGGTGAAAATCGTTTGTGGAAATTAAAAAAGCTGTTCCACCGTAAATATGGAATTAATTATAGAAAATAGGGCATTTAGTTCCTATACATAAACATAATTCAAAGTTTTTTACACATGCATGAATTTGATTTAAATAAATATATTATGTTTTTCCGACCAGTTTGATATACCGGTTGAAATTTTCTGAAATACAGATTAAAAGATATGTTTTTTGCGAATTTTAATATTTTTTGCAATTATCACAAAATGTGCTATTTAGTTTTTGTACGTAAACATGGTTCAAAAAAATTTACACATGCATGAATTTGATACAAATAGATTTGTTATATTTTTCTGAACATTTTGATATATTATGTGCAATTTTCTGAAATGTAGTTTAAAAGATATGAATTTTACAAATTTTAAAATTTTCTGTAATTATTAGATACCTGACAGATGGGGCCCACACATCATGATTTATTAAATAGAAATCATTTACCGGAAAAAAAAACTGGTAGGTGGGACCGAGCTGACGTCAGTAGCTGACGTCAGCGGCAGCGGCGGCACAGCCGAGCTGTGCCGAGCTCGCGGCGCACGCGCGCGGCGCTGGGAACGCGCGGATCCGCGTCGCGGCGCCGCGAGGAGGCGACTGGGCGGCGCGGCGGACCGTTTGGTCGCCGGAGCGGCCGGCGGCGAGCAATTCCGCGGCGGCGGACGCGGAGCGTGTCGGCGAGGAGTCCGGCGCGGACAGGGCGTCCCAGCAGACGATTGCTGACGATGCGGGAGAGGAGGCGGCGGCGGTGGTCGTCGTGGGCGCCGATCTGAGTGGGGAGGAGCAGAGCGGCGTGGCGGCGCGTCGGCGGTGGCGGCGATCGTCGGCGTCGCGGGAGAGAGAAGGAGGGAGATGGAGTTGTGCGTGATGTTTTACATGGAGGTCCCTGTCGTTTCCAGAAATTACAGTTTGGTCCTTCGGAGGGTGTTTTTTTCAAAAATTTGATTACTGTAGCTGGAACAGTGGCTGCGCGGTGGAAAGGTGCGTTTTCGGCCGTCCGATTGGCGATCGAACGGTTGGAGGCGGCCGAGACACTGTGTCTTTCCCCTGGTGGGTCCAGGAGCGAGGAGGAGGCGCCGATCCGCTACTCCTTAATATATAGGGGTAATGAGCACCTAAAACAAAATCGAATAGCTAGACCTATTCCAAGCAGGCAAGCACCACTGGCTCTGCCACGTGCTCAACACAATATGGAGGTGGAGTTGAGCGGTAGTTTTACTTTATCTCGTGTTCCGTGAGTAGTGGCATTTAACAAAAAAAATGAAATATTGAGTTTCTTCTTCTTCTCTTTTGGCGGGTAAGTGTTTCTTCCTCGAGACTAATGCTTTTCCTTTTTTCCCTATATCTTGCTTCCAACACTTTCAACTCTGTCACTACCTTATATTATAGAAGCCTGAACACTAGTTGAAAACGGGCTATTAGTACCGGTTCCAGAGGACGTTTAGTACCGGTTTGCCAACCGGTACTGAGAAATCGAGACTAAAACCTCCCCCCATTTAGTACCGGTTTGCTCAGGAACCGGTACTAAAGGGTCTCCACGTGGCCCCGAGGGGAGACGCGGGGCTGGAGACATTTAGTACTGGTTCGTAACATGAACCGGTACTAAAGGTAGGCCTTTTTTTTTCTTTTCGATTTTTTTTTCAGGGTTTATGGTTTAGGAGGGGTTTAGGGGTATCGGATGGTTTCATCGTACGGGGATGACGTCGATGCGCTAAAAACGAGTTTTGGTATATATAAATTACTACATGAAGATCAAATTGATGCATATATATATATATAACATATACAATTACATAAGATCACGTTGATGCATATATATCATCATAGTGGTACTCTCCGAATTACATGGAGATCATGTTTTCGTATAAAGTACTGAATTACATGGAGATCATAACGAAGACTAGAGCTCGTATATTCAATTATATGGAGATTATAACCGGGACTAGAGCCCGTCTATTCGATTACACCTTTGATCATAACCGGGACTAGAGCCCGTCTATTCAGTGCAATTGTATTTTCCCTTTGGGTTTATGACTTGGTCATTCAAAAATCCCGCAATTTCCTCGGCAATTGGTAGAAAGCGCTCCATGTGTGGCAGGTTCCTCCGCATTCTATTACACTATAAAAGAAGGAGATCAATATAAATATCAATCATCGTACGAAAAATTATGAATGACACTCAACAAAATTGATGGTAATAAAATAGAATTGTGAATATATTTGTTCACGTACTTCTAACCATGTCGATGTGTTCCGCTCACTGACCTCGCTGCGAATCCACTCGCAAACGAAGTATGCACACAAATTGCTCCCCGGTGGCTGCCTCTCGCATTCGATATGATGAAAACTAAGCTTCTCGTTGAATTCACCGTTTGTCCTCTTTATGAAAACTTTCCAAACCCTGCTCGGCAAGAAAATGAATAAATGAGTTATTAGTTAATTACTTGATATCCCAGGAAATGAACAAAAGAGATCGATATAGTGTGATAATGATTGAAAATACCGGTCGAGCGCATCTAAAAGGCTTTGGTACTTCTCTTCGGGATACGCCAATGAGTCTAAGATTTCAACTCTTGAATCGTCAACTTCAATGATTAGCAGTATGTAATGGAAGCTGCGCACGTTTATATACGTCAGTAACTCATCAGTTACACTTAACATCGAGTAAGCAAAAATTAATGTGTAGAAGACAGTAACACTCTTACTTGAAGTTGTAAGGAAACATTATCTTCTTTTTGTAATCTTGCCTCTGTAGGAACCTTAGCAAGTTGTCCTCAGTTTCCTTGGTATAGTCCCGTAGCAAGTCGGCATTAACTCGTTTTGGGTCAATGAACCCAGTGTCAAAGATTGCTTTATGGTCACATTCATCACTCTTCATTCTGCATAAATAGCGTAGTGACCATAATTACTATAGGCAATGACCGAGCTAAGCTAGAGACTTTATTTTAGAAATAAATGAATTGAATCACTTACAGACAATAGGTACTGACGATACTCAAGTCGAGGGCGTCAAGCTTGTATAACTGATAGAGTTCTTCAAGATAAATTTGTATCTCATCTTCACCTTTGAAATGTCTTTCTGTAACTTTCACAAGGATCACTTCTCGCCCTACCTTTGTGACTTCCAAGTACCACTTATGCAGTTTTCGCATTTGTGTTGGTAGAAGCTCGATCTGATCAGGTGGCAGCAGAGACTTCCCGTATTCCCATTTCCATACGATCTGATCCGAAATGGGGATATTATCGCTTTCAAGTTGAGAAAGTGAAATACCAGCTTTTGCAGCAAATCGCGCCGCGAAGGATAAATCAATGTTCGCCGCGGAGCCCTGAGCAGTGGGTACCTTGAGCAGGGAGATCGACTGTTTTGCCTGTTGTCTGATCTGGGCAACGTCTCTTTTCCCGCTGGCACTAGTACTTGTCGTCATGCGGGATTCAACTCTCCTCATGCAGCGTACATAGTCATCTGGCCTATTTATCTCAATTTGCAATGGTTGCTCAATAAAGTCCTTAGCCCACTTTTTTTCCTTTGCCGTACATACTGGCTTTGGCTCGGGCTTTTTCGGTGCAAGCTGTTTTTTCACTTCGGCAGCCACAATCGCGGCGATCTCCTCTGTAATCCTGTCGTAAGCTCTCGGGGGAGGAACCTTCGGTACTTTTGGGAGGGGCTCCTGTCGGGGTCCGCGTCGGAAACCCATCGACGAAATGGCGCGATTCCTTTTTTGGCCCTGAGTCTTAGTGGGCGGAGGCGGCGGAGTCGGCTCAGGAGTCGGCTGATGTGGCGGCGGAGTCGGCTCAGGAGTCGGCTGATGCGGCGGCGGAGATCGAGATGGACTTGTGTTGTGGTGGTCGTCCCTCTCGTCATCATGTGGACTTGGAGGTGATCCACGCCGACTCGGAGGAGACGATGGTGGCCTTGGCACCGAGCCTAGAAACACGATGTATTTCTTGCGCCATAGAATGATACCACCCCCGACGTCTCCCAATGTCTCTCATCATCAGCTCCAGGGATGTCAAGCTCCAGTGATTCATATCCTGGTTGAATTCGATCCACGCCGACACGAGCATAGCCACCTGGAATCTCATTGCCAGACTACAGTGCTATAGATTCACAAGTTAAAGCATAGCCGTCCGCCGCCTTCAGGGATAAGTTCCTCACTTGAACATGTAGCTCACAACTTGTCTTCTCCGTGATATAATCCACGGGGTAGCTCACATGTAGTTCATCAGCACCGAGCTTCGTGGAAGCCACGCTGCTTATCTGCTGGATGGGTCGCCTTGACTCTCTTGCTGCAGCGATGAGTTCCAACTTGCTCGGACACTTGATCTAGTTTCTTCTGCTGTTCTATTACGAGTCTATCTAAGTTGCTCAACCGGTCTGCGTGCTCCTTCTCCTTCCTCTTCTTTGCTCTCTGTCGGCTTCTATAAGTTTCACGGTCCTCGAGAAACCCAATATGCCATGGCGTGTCAGCTCCAAAGCCTCATGTTCGTCCTCCTTTCTCAGGATTCCCGAGGGCCTTTGTCAGCTCATCGTGATCTCTGTCGGGAATAAACTTTCCCTCTCGAACCTCTTTGACTGCTTCAACAATTGCTTTCTGGGGTTTAGAAATTTCTTTCTTTTCATCAATTATTAACTCCCCTGTTTTCGTGTCATACTGCGCCCCATGCCCAAGTACCAGTTTCTTACCCTATGGGGAAAGTGCTCTGTAGCTGGAGTGATCCCTTTTTCACGCATGGCGGCCTCAGTTGCATCCACTTAGGCTCGGCACTTATGTAGCCACCTGCCCCCATCTTATGGTGATATTTCTTTTTCGCTGCATTTATCTTATTTTTTTTCCAAAATTTCCTTAGCTAGTTCCGAATCCTTGTACTCCAGAAATGATTTCAGTGACCCGCTGCCTCCCTAGTGTGCCACTGAAATCTGGCACTTTTTTTTGCTGACGTACTCACGGTATAATCTGTTCTTGTAATTATTGAATTGTTCAGCCATCTTCTTCAGAGCGAAATGCTTGACTTTGTTCGTCATGGCGGTTGTCTTTCGGGAGAATCCAAGGCCGGTAGGGTGAAATGTGCAATGAGCTTGTCCCAAAGCACATCCTTCAATCTGTCGCTGACATAACTCCCTCCCTCTACCTTTGCTGCCTTATCCATTCCTGACGCTGATCGGGATGGTGTCCCTAACAATGACTCCACATTGATACACAAACTTGCTTGCGTTCGCCTTCGGCTCCAACGGTTTGCCCTCTGCAGAGACCACCTCAATTCGGAGATGCGCATCTTCGGCCATCCCTTTGGCATGGCCTCGTTTACTTCCTCTGGATTGGGTCGATGCGGAGGTCTAAAAATAAGAAACATTTGTTAATATACGTACATATACAAATCAATTGCAAATGATCAACAGAGGCTAGCTTAATATACCTCGCCAGACCGCGGATGTCCACCAATTTGCGAGTCATCATTGCACTCGATGCTCGTTTGCGCTTCGTCTCTTTGGTCCACCTCCATTCCAGCACCGGAATCGTTCAAAAACTGTGAGCCATCCTCCACTCCACCCTCGGGTTGTCGTATCATGGCTAAAATGTCATTTTCACCGTCTCTGTTGTTGAAGTTATCCATTGCTTAACTAATACAAAAGAAAGATAAAATAATGTTAGCATTAGCAAAATAATTGAAAGGTAGGAACATTATTTTTCCTCAATTTACAAAAGCAACATTGATCAAGTATGCAAAAGTATCACTAATACATCTCCCATGAACCAAACTCGTCCATTTTTATTTAACCCTAATACATCACGAATAGTATCACTAATACATCTCCTCTTACATGCATGAACCTCTCAAACTAATTTCGACCGGGTGTTGAGCCGCGGGGCTGAGTCGCGGGCGCTGCGCATCTAAAGAGAAGGAACCCTCCCAGGGGCATAGCTCACGTGAGGAGGAACCCTCTGAAGAAACGACCACCTACTGTCATACTGCCTATCCAACAAATACATGTACCGACGGACGTGCTCGTCCTCCTCCCTGATACGGCGACGTACCACCTCCTCGGGGGCTGGCTCCCTCTGCACCGAGCGTGGCCCACGCGATTGCCACCAAAGAAGATCCGGGTCGATGACGTCACCCGGATTCCTCACCAAGCTACGCGTCCCGGAAGGTAGCACCTCCCAGTGCCAGCCAGGCGGAGCCCAGTCCCGGACATCGCCCCTCTGGTCCAACAGGGACATCGTCGCCGAGAACAATAAACTAAAAACACAAAAAAAATAACAACTAACCTAAAATTAACACTAACAACTAAATTTTTGCTAACACTAAATATTTTACTAACACCTAATTTTTTTGCTAGCACTAAAATATCTAATTACAAACTAATCCTAAATTTTGCAAACACTAAATTTCTAACAAATTATTTCTTATACCGAGATTAAAAAAACAATCAAAATTTGCTAACACTAAATTTTGATTTTTTGCTAACACTAAAATTACTTCTAACGAAATCTCGTACACAAATTTTCTAAAATTACTTCTAACAAAATCTCCTAAAATTACTTCTAATTACAGACACCTAAATTTTTTGCTAACACCTAAATTTTTTTCTAACAATAAAAGATCTAATTACAAATTACTCCTAAATTTTGCAAACACTAAATTTCTAACAAACTATTTCTTATTCCGAGATTAAAAAACAATCAATATTTGCTAACACTAAATTTTGATTTTTCTAACACAAAAATTACTTCTAACAAAATCTCCTAAACAAATTTTCTAAAATTAGTTCTAACAAAATCTTCTAAAATTACTTCTAATTACAAACACCTAAATTACCTCGATCTGCACGGCCGAAGGAGGAGAAGAACAGGGGCGGCGGCGGCGCAGCACGACGTCGAGGTAGACGGCGCGGCGTCGGAGCGGCGAGGTAGTCCGGCGAGGCGCGGCGGCGCGACGAGGGAGTGCGCGGCGGAGAGGAGCCGTCGGAGGGCGTCGAGCGGCGGCGCAGGATCGGAGGGCGTCGAGCGGCGGAGCGGGCGCGGCATCGGGCGGCAATTTGGGCAGCCTGACGGCGTCGAATCGGTGGCGGTGGCTCCTCCTCCTCTGTCCCGGCTCGTGGCTCGAACCGGGGAGGAGGCGTGGCTATTTATAGCCAGGGGCCTCTAGTACCGGGTGGAGCCACAAACCGGTACTAGAGGGATCCGATGTTTTCGGTTGGTGACTCCAACCGCGCGCAAATGCACCTCTAGTACCGGGTGGAGCCACGAACCGGTACTAGAGGTGTTTTTTTTTGTATTTTTTCTAGCGCGCACAGGCCTATTTGTTTGATTCTAACTATTCAAACTATTAACCATTTCGCCATTTTCAATTAAAAATGCATTAACTAATATTTTTTAATTTGAAAATCATATCTTTTCTTATTTCTTCAAATATCTAATTGTCTTAAAATTTGTAATAATCATATCTTTTATTTAAAAAGAAGGCCTAATTGTTTGAAAGTGAATTTGAAAAGTGTTTAAATATGAATTTGAATAGATTCTGCATACTTTTGAATCTGACAAAAATTTCAACATGAAAAGTGTTTGAATTTGAATAACTAATCCAAATCCTTTTTTTTGTTTTCTAAAATAATTATTTTAACTATTCAAACTATTAACCATTTTGCCATTTTCAATTAAAAATGCATTAACTAACATTGTTTGAATTTGAAAATCATATCTTATCTGATTTCTTCAAATATCTAATTATCTTAAAATTTATAATAATCATCTCTTTTATTTAAAAAACATACTTAACAACATCCGGTTACATAAAAGGTTTAATTCATTATTACACATCACTAACAGTTACATTACTACATAAACGGACTTGTTGGCTCGGAGGCCGTAGGATTAGGGGGAACGACGGGTGGAGCCAGCCCCGTTCGCGGCCGCCTGGTTCTCGTGCGCACGTTTGCAGCGGAGGGCACGAGCCATGGAGGATGAGTCTTTCAGCGCCTAAACCAGCTCGGAAGCCTCCTTCGCCTTGAGCTTTCAGGCAATCCTGGCTCGCTGGACACGGTCGTCGTGGACGGACTGGAAGGAGGCTTCCATGGCTTCCTGTATCTGCGCCCCACAGCCCTCTTCCCCGTCGTCGCTCCAGTCGAAGTCGTCGTCGTCCTCCCCTTGCTCACCAGGAGGTGCGGCGGAACCTGGTGGAGGTGCGGCGGCACCTAGTGGAGATGCGTCCAAGTCGCCGTATGCGGCCGCGGATCCCCACGCCACCCCTGCGGCGTACGCATCCTCGTCGGGGTCGGGGACGTCGGACCACGTGCGCTCACCTCTCCACGCCGGGCTCGTGGGGATACGGCGGGATAGGCTCCCGCGGTAGCGCCTAAGCGCGCTCTGCCGATCATGCTCGTCCTCGTCCAGGAGGCGATGCGGCGGCCGTGGCGGATCCATCTCGTGGAGACGATGCGTTCGTGGCTAGGAATAGTGGATTAGGGTTTACCCCATCGGCGACAATACATATAGACCTCCAGGGCAGCGCTGGGGGACGACACGTGACCAGGACGTGGACACGTGGCCAGGGCAGCGCTGGGGGAGGACATGTGTGACTGACACGAGTCGTGACCGCAAAGCCCGCCTTTAGTCCCGGTTGGTGTTACCAGCCGGGACTAAAGAAGCACACGGATCGTGTGTTTCTTTCAAGCGCTTGTGAGCCGTTGGACCAGGGGTGTGTTTCTTTTTAGGGCTTCTGAGCTGTTGGATCAGCACTATCATGACCACTTCGTGAGCCGCACGACCCTATATATAGCCCACCTCTCAGACATGTTCGGCACTTAGTGTGTACTCATTGTAGTTCATTTGGTATACAGAGCATTCGGATTCCCTGCATATATCCAACGGTGCATTTGATATGCGGGCACTCAGGAGCCACCGTCAGGCTGTATGCAGGGGAAACCGTGTGTCCTGTTCTATCTACAAATCCTTCAGTTCATCGACCGTATACAAAGCATTCCGATTCCCTACATACGTCCAACGGTGCATTTGATATGCGGGCACTCAGGAGCCACCGTTGGGCTGTATGCAGGGGAAACCGTGTGTTTTGTTCCAACTTTCTCGAACACAGTTAAATAAAAGGTTTCATACATTATTACACATGACCACCAACATCCATCTCTACTTTCGTGGTATAAACTTCTTCATTTGCGTCTCTTTCTTCTGATTGTTTTTATTTTTGCTCTAGTTATTTATCTTTTATATTTGATTTAATTGTTTCAATATTTATGAAAATCATATCTACATTTTCTGATTTGTTTCTAAAATTTTGTAAAAATCATATCTATTGATTTTTTTTATATATTCATTTCATTTATATCAATAGATTTAATTGTCCAAATCAAGTCAAATTATTTTCTAAAATTTTGTAAAAATCATATCTATTGATTATATATATATATATTCATTTCATTTATATCAATTGATTTAATTGTATGGCTTTTTTAGCGGGTCTAGGGTTTCGTCGGAGAGGGGCTCCGGAGCGTCTGAATTCCACTATTTTCAAATGTTTTCATCATGCTTCATCATGTTTTCACTTGTTTCCCTCATGTTTTATCCATATTTTCATTTGTTTGCACTTTGTTTTCAACTGTTTTCATCATGCTTCATCATGTTTTTACTTGTTTCCCACATGTTTGGCATCACCAACTTTCGGACATGAAACCGGACTGGAACAGGTGGAAGTGAAGGTTTTTGAGGAAGAGTAATCCTTTAGTCTCTTACAGGGAAACAAGTGAAAACATGATAAGTATACCAGTGAGTTTACTTACACCTAAAATAACACAAGCTTGCCATAAAAACATGATAAACAAGCAATTATGCCAATAACACTACTCGTCCTCCGGATCAGAATACCCCCAAGCAGGAGACCCATGGGGCACTGGTGGCGGTACGAGGTGACGCTGCCCATAGTTGATGATTCTAATCGTGCGGTACAACTCGTATGCAACGTACGCATCTATTGCTGCATACTCAATGTTGATACGGTCAAGTGGGGTCTTCTCCCAGAATTTGTGCTGATTCTTGGGGAATTTTGTCTTCATATCAGCGTACTCCTTGTCGATCACGGCTTTTGCCATATCAGCCATTCCAGTCTTGTCATGCTGAAGCCTAAACTTGTCCTGGAGATCAATGTGGCAGGCAGCTGGTATCTCAAGACCCCAGGTGCGCCTCATCTTGATCTTGTCATTCGTTATATCAACGCTAGCAAAATTTATGCCGCTGCGAAGGAAATCCATGAGTATTGGACAGTGCTTGTCACTACTGTAACAACAAAATGGAACAAATGTCAAATACTGCTGCAACAAGTATATTTTGGCATAAGTATTATAAGAATCATAACAAGTATATTTCGGCACAAGTATAATAAGACTCATAACAAGTATATTTCGGCACAAGTATAATAAGAATCATAACAAGTATAATTTAGAAGAAGTACATAATAAGAATCATAACAAGTATAATTTAGAACAAGTATAACAAGAATCATAACAAGTATAATTTAGAACAAGGTATAATAAGAAGCCCCTAAATTAACTATGACATGTTCTCCCACGATGGCCAATATGCAACTATGAGGAAAATTCTTAAACTACAATCAAAGAGGAAATGCTCTTCCCATAGGATTCAAATGGACATGTTGCTATCCTATAAAATTTTCCTATCCTATGAATTAATCAAAGAAAAGCCCCAATTAAAACTATAACAAGTTTCGTATTACCTTGCCCACTGGAAGACCATGACATGTTTCTTGAAACAAAGTTGGATGACGGCAACATCTCTTTGATCGGCCCGTGTACTCGAGATCAAGTCCCATGAACTTGTCTTCCTCCTTGGCCTCTTCAAGCCATTCTCGAAATTGGAAAGAAAACCCGGCACCTTGCCACTGTCGTTCGTGTAGACGACATTGAGATAGGTTGTGCCATGTGCGCGCACCTTCCCGTAGCGAGTGATTGGTGGATTCATGGTGGAGAGGATGGGGACTGTAGCAATCACCTTTTCCGATGTTAATTTGATCACGCGGAACGGGCGGGAGGCAAACGGTTTGCCCTCTTTAGTCCCGGTTGGTGGCTCAAACCGGGACTAAAGGGGCTCGTGCCAGGCGAACGGTTGCCACCACCCCTCTAGTCCCAGTTCGTAATACGAACCGGGACTAGAGGTCTCGATCGAACCGATACTAAAGCGCACTGGCCTCCGAGCCGTTTGAACCGGTACTAATGTTCCCATTAGTACCGGTTCGTATTGAAACCAGGTCCAAAGCTCCAAACCGATGGCCTCTTTTTTACTAGTGGAACATGCTTGGTGGGCCGATTATCTAGAACACGAACCATGGTTTCTATGACTTTATCGCTTATGGTCCTACAAAACATGGGCAGTCACTAGCACAAAACCTAGTATTACAGCCGGTTTCTGCCCATAGGCCTAAGACGATTTTCCCATCCGGATCGAATCGATAGTTGCCGACAATCAAGTCAATCGGAGCCGGTCTTATTGGCCGACTAGGAAACACACCGCTCAGTCGGTTTTAAAAATCGCCCGACTCGGAAATTCTAGGGACCCGAGTCGGGCGTAGTAAACAAACAGACTCCACTAGGACGGAACGTCCGGATTAGTTCAGATGGTTCGGGAGAATATAGAGCCGGTTTGAAAAACAAACAGACTCCGTCAAACAACGTTGGTCGTATTTTTAGACCGGCCGTACACATCCATAGTGTCCGGATGTTTCCGGACGCGGTGCATTTGGCGTCCATACCAGGGGTTGACCGGATGGTCCGGCGAAGGCAGATTTACCCGGAACTTTGTACAAAGGTCCAGAGGGGCCAGATTTATCCGGGAATTCTTAGAAAGATCCAGAGGGGCTAATTCATTGGCAATCATGCCTGCGATTTGAGACTTCTGACCATTTTATGGGCTATATCATACCATTTTGCATTGGGGTCCGGTTGGATACGCTGTTAGCATTTTTAGGTGCGACAAGTGTTTCCGGTTCTTTTTTCAATACCATAAGTGATCACTGCAGATAGCGCGACCTGCCACTGTATACCGGTCTCAGTAAACAATGACCGTTCGGCGCTGTAGGAGGCAGACCCCATCCATTGAAGCAGGCCGACTCGTTCCAGGCCGACTCGTTTCACCAAAAAAAGGCAGATGCATTATTGCGCCTCCCCAATACATCCAGCCCGGCTCGTAGGAGTAGCATTATTGCACCTCCACAAGCCAAACCACGCTCGACTCTCCCACTGAGACAAGCTAGACGCGTCGGCCATGGAGATGCTCCTGGACTGGCGCTCGGTGGGCTCGCTGATCGCGACGGTAATGGTGTTCCGGACGGCCATGCGGAACTTCGTCCCACCGGAGGCCGAGCAGTGGCTACGCCGCTTCCTGGCGCGGGTCGCCGCCGCGTTCCGAGCCCCCACGGACACCATCCTCATCGACGAGACCGACGGTGCCGCCACCACCGGCGTAGCCAACGACCTTTACGACGCCGCGCAGCTCTACCTCGGCGCGCACTGCCTCGCTGCGGCCCCCGCCGTGCGCCTCTACAAGCCGCGCGAGGAGAGCCGCGCTGTCGCCTCCCTCCCGGAAGCCCACACCGCCCACGACACCTGGAAGGGCGTCACTCCGGCAGGACTACCCCTTCCTTTACACATACTACAAAGACTATGATGTTTGATCCATGCACGCACAAATATAATGGACACCAAATATAATGGACACCAAAGGACTGTACCATATCAATATACAACTCTAATGAACCAAAGACATTCAACCACTACTAGAAAACAGGCCATCGGTTTGGAGCTTTGGACCCAGCCATAATTGGAACCGGTACTAATGGGGGCATTAGTACCGGTTCCAATGGCTAGGACGCCACACGGGACTAGTCCTGGTTCGTAGGGGACCTTTAGTCCCGGTTCGTGATACGAACCGGGACAAAAGGGTTGCGGCAGGCAGCCGCAGAGGTGGGGCCAGCGCGAGCACCTCTTTAGTACCGTTTCGTGATACGAACCGGGACTAAAGGTTCCCCTATATCATCTTCCACCCCGAGTCAGCTCTCCATTTTTCCCTTCTCGAACACATCTCCATTTTTCACCTCGGTTTACTCTCCCGAGCTCAAGTTCATCCCATTTTTCTCCACCATTTGTCAAGATTGGCGGTACCCATCTATCCAAGGGTTAGCAACATCATCCTTTCTTCCGGCATTGCTAATTTAGCTCATTTCATTGCTAGTTTAGCTCATTTCATTTTTGTCAAGTTGAACCAGAAATTCCAACCGACCCTATTGTCGAGTTTTTTGAAAAAGAAAACAATGATTTTAAAGCAAAATTGAAAAGAAGTGAAGATCTTCGTCTCCAATGCTTAGAAGAGGAGATGAAATTGGAGTTCAAGCTTGCCGACGTCGTCGATGATCACGAGATCAAAATGGATGCAATGCGCTTGAAGATTAAAAAGATTAGAAAATATGCCATTAATCAAGAGGCTTGGTATCATTATGCTGTTGGTTCAATAATTACCTTAGTTGCGATTTTGATCGCATTTGTTGTTGGATTTAAATTATTTAGATAGTTGTATTTTAGTTTCAATTAATGAATGTTTTATGAGAACTATGTATTACATTTGGTCACTACTCTACTTTGCTTTTAATGTGATGAACTTGTATTAATTAATTTGGTCACGTATCTATTCATGATGTAGTGTAATGGTTTTTGATATACTTATATAATGCAGATGAACCGACAATGGATGTATGGTGACCGACGCAGTCCCGAGTTCATTAGTGGCATGCATAATTTTCTCCACGTGGCTGAGGCAAACAAGCAGTCGAATGGTTTGATTTGTTGTCTATGTAGTGCCTGTAAGAATACGATGGATTACTCTAACTCAAAAATCCTTCACGTCCACCTGTTGCAGTCCGGTTTCATTCCCGGCTATAATTGTTGGACCAAGCACGGAGAAGGAGGGGTTATAATGGAAGACAATAAAGAAGAAGAGGATAATGAAAACTATCTTATGTTCACTGAACACGGTGGTACTACAATGGGGGAAGACGAAGATGAAGAAGAGCCCATTGTTGATGAGCCCGATGATAATCTTCGTCGGGCCATTCTTGATGCGAAGATAAACTGCGAAAGTCAAAACGAGAGGTTGAAATTGGAGAGAATGTTAGAGGATCCCAACAAATTGTTGTACCAAATTGCGAAGATGGCCAGAAAAAGCTAGGTACCACACTGGAATTGCTGCAATGGAAGGCAGAGAATGGTACATCTGACAAGGGATTTAAAAAGTTGCTGAAAATATTAAAGCAGATGCTTATGCGTATTTCTTGGCTCCGCTGCTGCGCCGCCCTATCTCCTCCACCATCTCGTTCCAGGATTCACCCCTCGCCAACCGTGCGCCTAGCTAGGACGTCTGTGGTATTCACATGTGCACCGTCACGCGCGTATGTCTACCTCTGACAAGGCTGCGTGTCCGGCTGCCAGACAGGGCCGCCTTGAGCGCGATGTGCTGCCCTCTTTCTGGATCAGGGTGGGTGTTCGGGATTTCCCGAAATTTTGGGACGGGAAATTCGGGAAAAAAATAATTCAGGATTCACAAATTGACTCCCGAATTTATATGTGAAAATTTGATTCCTGACAATTCGGGATTCGGGAAATACGGGATCGGGTTCAGGAAATCCTGAATTTCCCGAATTTCATACATCGACGTACATGGGCTTCGGTTTGCTGGGCGAATGGGGTGGGGTTTGCGCGATGGATTAGGGTTGTTGTTGGCTTGCTGGGCAACTAGGGGAAAAAGACCGGGACTAGTCACGAATTCTCCAGACATAGTGTACATGTGCGTCGGTTGGGCTATAAAATATTGGCCTTTCGCACCTGGGCCTTTGGGCTATTTATTATTTCGCGATAAATGGGATTTTCGATTCAACACTACATTCCCAAATTACCCAAAACAAATTCGGGATTTCAGAACAGTTTCTCGAGAAAACGTTCGGAGTTGTCGGGTTCGGGAAATTCAGGATCGGGATTGGAGAGTTCGGGATTCTAGATCGGGAAATATGCCCAGCCTGACTTCTCGATATTTTGTTTGGCTTTTTCCGTATGTTCGCTCTTTTTTCAGTTGGTATAGTGTCCCAATGGTTGATATAAAATACTTGTCAATTTTTGTTGATATAATATTTATGAAATAATCAAATCTTTGAGAGTAGTACAACAGAAACATTGTAGGTGCATGGTAATATTTTATTAATAAATATGATACAAAGATCTCAAGTTTGGTCGATCATATTCTGTTAAGTGGTATCAGACTGAACCTCGGTCATTGGCCTCATTTCTCTCCAAATTCGGCAGAGACCATATTTGTAAAAAAATCTATGAACTATGCTTGTGCGGCCTAGCTAGCTAGATGGGTCCAGATTCAGTTTCTGGCTGGGGTCAGATACGAATTTTCTATAGGCTTCTTCGTTGCTACAAGCGATCCATTGGGGTCAGCTGCACCCAGCACTTGTACGGAGATTTGCCCTGATTTTACTTAAAAATATGGTATTTATGCTGCATTTGTTGCTTTTCATGCGTATGCCTCTATCCAATTTCAACTTACCAATCAATCGGTCCAATGCGATAATGTGTGAGAATTTGACAACACCAAACTTGACATCTTCCATCGTACTCGCAATATTATTTTCCCCTTTTCATGTCCCTATACATCCCAAAAAAATGGCAGGCCGAGCGAGCTATTCGTACAACAAACTATATAGTCCTCGCCCTCAGTGGCGGATCTAGCACCCTAAAACGGGGGGTGCCACAATCTCTGAACAACAAAACTTTAGTACATCGATTGGATTTTTTTTGAAAAAAGATACTACAAATTGTCTAATATAGTTCAAATATCATCAGAATTCCAACAAATAGTTTAAAATAGGCTTTAGACTTTAGTAGTAATAGTATTAAGTATATAATACATACTGTTTTGCATTTTCGGAGGGGTGCCATGGCACCCATGGCACCCCCCCTAGATCCGCCCCTACTCTTCCAAGCTTTCCCATTCCCCCCCCCCCCCCCCCCCCCCCCCCCCCCCCCCCGGGCCGAAGCTCTACATACTGGCACCTATTTAATCAACATCTGACCCACAACTTCATCTCAATTTTCCACATCATTCTTTCTACTACATGGCCGACATCCCCGGTACAATGATCTTCGTGTGTTTGGGTGCTTATGTTGTCCAAGACCTCTTCCGCTTCACCACACAAACTAGCCCCTCGTGCCATTCGTCGCATTTTTCTTGGCTATTCCTCTCGCCTCTCAGAATCATGTTTACCGTTGTCTTGTTTAATGTCTTGGTGATCCTCCAAATTATGACATTGCTGATACGGCATCCCTTTTGTTTAATGTTGGACAATCACTGGACACTCAAAAAAAAAAGATGGGGACGAAGGCAAGAGGTAGTGCATACTCAACCCACAAAGATAAGTTGTTGCGCCAAGATTGGGTGGCCACAAGCATGAATCCTATTGGTGAAATTGACTAGGTGAAATCAACATGTGTATTTGAGGGTTGACAAGTGGGGGTGTGGTTGCCCAGACGGATAAATGAAGGAGGCCGACACTACATATAGGGGCTCAATTTGCGCAGTCCGGTTGAAGATGCTCTAACATAATCGAATAAGAACTTTCTCAGATGTTTATTCAGAGGATGATGACCCTTTTTTCTGTCATGCAGATCAGGACTTCGTATGTTAATACAAGAAATATGATAAAAGCCTGAAATCTGAGCTATGCTTAAGTTTTAAGCCCATCGCAGAACCATGTTCAAATCTAGCTTCACTAACAAAAAAAATAACCAGAGAAGTAGAGAACAGTAACTTGGCCCCACAAATAGAAGGTCTGAATCATATACGCAAGAAACAGAGCAAGCATACTGAAAAAAAAACAGAGCAAGCCAGTAATCAACGATCTGACGGACCAGACCTGGCATGGAGAAATTGTTACGTACACGCGCAAAAATATTGCATGCAGAGTTCTAATATTTGAATGATCTGAGGGCCAGGTTTGCAATTTTAAACATATTGGACGTGTCTGGTATCAGGTGGTGGATCCGTTATTTCTATCGCCTTAGGCATATTATTAGTTCAGAATGCGTCGCTAGGCGGCCCTGCAGGGATCAAATATTGAAGTACTGAAACTCAAATGATTCTCGAACTTGGCTATCATGATCAAATGTCAACCCCTAAATGATTTTCTGAATGCCATTCCAAACGGTAGTGTTGTTTTGACAAGGAACTTATCAGAAGAAAAATCTAATGCTTATGATCTGCCTTGGCGGCATTAACTCAAAATCACAGTCTCACAGATGCTTCAAAACCTAGCCAAATTACTGACAAAAGATATACAACCAGTATCTGAAACTTCAAATGCGAATGTTCGCCCGCGGCAGATCGCCCCTAGGTTCTTGCCGCCCCGAAGCACTCACACCAAGTAAGCCCAAAGGTTACTGTCATGAAATGTTTAATTAGAGAATTTGGCTAGGAATTTAGCCTACTAATTGCATACAACATAGAATGGGGAAATGCAAAACATGTAAAGTGTAAAGAAAAGGGAAGTCATGCTGCAGGTGAAATGAGAGAGAACGAGTATGACCATACCTTGTCTGTAACTCGCGGTTTCACATAAATCTTATTCAGCTCACTGACAATCTCGGTTACAGTAGGCATTTTCACTCTGTCGGCCTCCACACATCTTAATGCTATTTCGATGTACGTCTTTTTTTTTTAAATTGATTTTTTTTGAAATTTTCGATGTACGTCTTAAATTGGGGCACTGATACCATTGTTGCCTGCCGCGTGTTCAACCAGTTGTTAAGTACCTGCAGGTTTGAAACATAATGCCAAAGGTGGCATGCATATATGCATGCAAAGAGGTAAGTCGACACCATAATATTCATGAAAAATATTGTTGTACTAGATTGCAAGATCAATGTAACTCTTGGGAAGGCATATCTCCACATCTGGAGTAGCCCTCACGTCCAACCATTCTTTGTATGATTAATAACGCCCAAACTGAATATGTCAAACTTGGTGTGATTTGGTATCTGTCGATGTATTCTGGTAGCATGTATCCGCTGCATAGTGATAGTGGCAAATACAATGGTATAAGAAAATAACTCGGCATGTTGATATGACTTGAACATAACTAACGATCTTATATTGAAGTTATAAAACTACTTTTTTTTTAGGTTCTTGGGAAATAGCAGCAACCTAACTAATTTGGAAGGCTTAAGCATTGGTTTCAATTAGGGGAGGAAGACCAGAACTGGGCCCTTAACACGATTTCTACTCCGTTGGTGAGTTGTTGGCATGATAGTGTACACATCCTATCACCGCCTGCGAATCCACCCATCCTGTCACCGCCTGCAAATCCACCCATCCTGCCACCGCCTGAGAATCCACCCATCCTGCCACCGCCTGCGAATCCACCCATCCCGCCACCGCCTGAGAATCCACCCATCCCGCCACCGCCTGTGAATCCACCCATCCCGCCGCCACCGCCTGCGAATCCACCCATCCTGTCACCGCTTGTGAATCCACCCATCCTATCACCGCCGGTGACTGCGAATGCATCAGATCCACCCATCCTGTCAGCGCCTGTGGATCCACTCATACTGTCAGCACCTGTTGCAGGTTCGTTTTCAGCAAAGGGGCGGTTAATGCCGTCATTCAGCTTCCGGATTTGCATGACTCGGCTCATTGGATCACCACCGTTTGTGAGGGCCTGCAGTGGTTTCAGCAAAAGCACAAACTGAGATTCAACAATCAAGCAGCAGATAACAATACCATTTTGTTCTTGTCTCGGCAAACATTGAAAAAAAATGCAGAAGACAAGGTGTGCGTATAGCGATGCAGCTGTAAGATGATGATACTAAGGCTACGAGGTAGCATCTGTTGTCACCAGCAGCACTGGACTAGGTTTGGTAGATTAGCACCAGCAAAGGGGCAGCCTTAGAAGAGGTTAAACAGCCGCAAGAAAGAAGGGAATGATGACAAGAACACGTCATGTTTTCTTATTTTCTTGGTCAGCATGTGAACATGGCAGAGATCATTATAGTTAATTTCATTCAAAAGTTTCTTTTACACCTTTTTTTCAGACTAGGGAACGCATAAAACTTATCTAACAAACCTTGAGCTGTACACATGGATTCTGGTCCACAAGATTGGCAAGAAAAAGATATAGTTCGATTCCAACATTGCAATGTCGATATCTAAGTAAATTCAAGCCTTTATTTCATGGATGCAAAGCCCTTATATGTTTGGCTGCGAAACGAGAGGCAGATCTGATCGAATGTAAACACTCGAAACAATATCATTCACTTCACATGAATCATGACTAGGCAGGAAAAACAAAGTTTTACGGATGCAAAGCCCGTATATGTTTGGCTGTAAAACGAGAGGTGGACCTAGTCTAGTACAAACACTTGAAACTATGTCATTCACTTCACATGGATCATGACTAGGCAGGAAACACTCAGAACACGTTTGCCTTCAGGCAGTTGGTCCTTGAAATGGAGCTGAGACACGCTATACATATTCGGTTCCTACTCCAAACATACGAGCCATGCATTGCGTGGGTTCACTGTACGATGAAAGATAACTCTTCTACCCTAAAACTGGACGCGTGCAGAGAATCCAGCGAGATTCAGTTTAAGGGTAGCCACCAAATCTTTTAGAATGCTCTCACCATTTCAGAACTGGCGCCACCCAGATCACCGCTACTGGCTGCTAACCGAGGCTGATGTAGCAGGGAAAACACATTCCCCACCTCACCTCTTCATCACAGAATGAAGCATACAACTCTCTACCTCTATTCTCCATGGAGTTACGGCTGAACTGATACTCGAGACGCGTCCTATATCCCCTGAATTTATCTACCGTATAGGCGATGAGATCTGGATCGAGTTGACTGGAGATGCAATGGGAGGGAGCGATCTAGGGCGCGTGCGTACCTTGTGTGAGGAGGCGGGTCGCAGGAGCGCTCGGGCGAGCGTCCTTGCCGCCATCGCCGTGTGCTGGAGGGGCGAGCGTGGGGGAGGGAGGACGAGATCCGGTGGAGAGGCCGGCGGCGGCGGGGCGAGAACCCTAGCCGTTTCCTTGTCGTCGATTGGGGTCGTTTCTTCTCTCCCAGGGCCGAGCCATTTTGTTTTTTGCTCGTATAGGCCTAAATGAAATTTTCAGGCCCAAAAGTTTGGGGTCTGTGAGGCCACCCGGGCCGCGCTCCCGTGGGCCTGGCCCTGATCTCTATCTGCCGCCGTCCAAGCAATTAATCCGCAGCACGCTCCGGCTGGTTTTCTTTGCGTAAGAATTTCCAGCTGTGAGCTCCAACACTTGTAGTAAACCGCATCGGCAATCACACGACGCTTGCTTTGGTCGTCGGAGGAACACGTCAACACGCATGAGAAGAGAAGCAGATGCCATACAGGGGAGCGCTGCTAACCACACGCGCCAACGACAAACAGTTTTGACTTTGAAAATAAGCTCTGCAAGAGAAATATGTTGGGCTCACGCCGACAGAGTCCTTCGCAAACGACCACATGTTGCTCGCCATCGTAGCCGCCTGAACACGCTCCACCACAGCTTAAACTTTGCTTGACACATAATCGTTGCCAAAATGGACGCAACGCCCCCTAGACAACCGCCCCTGCAACAAACCTTCCTTCGGCAGACCGTTGGTAGAAGACAGCTCCGGGATGATGTCCCCAAGGAGGATTCCCTCCGGAGCAAGGCCCGGGAAGAGAGAGAAGCACAACTCCACGACGATGCCTTCATAAAGGTTAGCAACACCACGGGCTTCACCATCGCTGGTTCCCACCGAGGCCGAAATAAGAATTTCTTCCAGAGCTGCAACCTCCTGAATCCTGATGTCCGTACCGGCCGACAAGCCTTAGCCAACCTCCCACACAGACAAAAACCACGTTGTGCATTTCATTTGTTGCCCACAAATTGATAGCCAACCACGTTCGTCCCGAAAAACGAGTTTTGGAGTCTCGACGTTTAGTCTATATATGTTTTCATATGTACTCACCTCTTGTCTCCGTGGTGATCTTACTTCACATCACTTTTTCTACCATCTCACACAACTTCTACCATGGATGATTAGCAGGACGTTGGTACGACGCGGTGGCGCTACGACAAAGTAGTTCATGGTGGAGACAGAGGAACATAGCTCCAGATCTACTCGTATATGACCTCCAAAACCAAAAGGTTACAACACGAAAGTTGTGCGAAACATCAAGATTGACATGCTCGTAGAAGGATATTTTTAAACGCACAACCGAGTGCGATGAATTGGATAAAATTCGTATAAAAAGTTCCGAACATCGGTTCGAAATTGAGAAGTTACAATCGACAAAACTTAAAACATAGCACGGGAATAGAACATACTCGTCGACACTCATAATTTTTATGTTCAGAATTGAGAAGTTACAGTCGATGAAAATCAAAACCAAGCACGAGAATAGAACGACTCATATATTTTTCGTGTACAAACTACTTTGAATCAAACTATATTTTTGTAGATTATAGAGACACTAAGAGCGTGTTTGGTTTTCTGCATGCATTTTAGCCCATTTGCATCTGTGGCTCCCCAGGGCCTGGCCCTGAAAAACGCAACAAAAAGCATGTTGTGCACTACATTTGGTTGCATGTATCGATTTTTGCCTGCATCTGCGAACAGAAAAACAAGTGCTTGGTTGTATTCTCATGTTTCTTGTACTCTCACCACATGGCTACGTGGTGAACTTGCCACACATCACCACAAGGAGCGGCGAACTGAACAATGGCGCGGCGCGGCGGTGGTTCGGCGGCGGACGTCGTGAAAGGAGGTACCATAAACACGGCGAAGTTCATGGCGGCTAGCCGTGGAGGTTTGATAAAAATGACATAGATGTTGAAGAACACACACGTACACGAAGCGCAGTTCAAACGGCAAGCGGCGGAGGTTAGAGCATGAACACGCCGGTGTTGATGACGACGAGCGATGGAGTTAATGAGGTCTCGGAGTTTACGCAAGTGAGAGAAGATTGAAAAACACAGTCCAAATACGCATATATATACCATCCAAGATCTACTCGTATATGTCCTGCGAAACAAAACAAGTTTGAACATGAAAGTTGTGGGATACGGCGATATGAATCTACTCATCAAAGAAAATTTCTAACGGTCCGATATTCGAAAGTTTTAGACCACGAAACTCGAAACCGAGTACTGTAATGAAACCTACTCGTCGACGCGAATATGTTTCATGTACAAAATATTTTGATTCGAATCATGGTTATGAAGTTTATATGGAGGAGTATAGGGGAGGTGAGGAGAGCGTACCTGCCGGGTCTGGCCACCCGGAAACGGCCGTTCCTCCGGGGCTTGGCTGAGTATAGCTTTAAGCTTTGTGCCATGCAACAACGTGGACTGGGTCAGGCAATCAAATGGCCAAGTTTTGCATCCAGCGGGTCTGACTGAGCGGAATGCAGGAGTAAGGTGAGCAGAGCTAAGTCAGTCAGGTACCCAGGGCTTCTTTTTTTTTCCTCGAATCGAGCATGGGCTGAAGAAAAGGGTCGAATCGAGCGTTCATCCATTTCTGCACAGCCAGGCCCTGCACTGCTTTCAACAAGTAAAAACTCAGCATGCAACCGTGGAATTCAGATTTAAACAAGCCAAAACTCGCATGCAACCGTGGAAAACGAGCAAGCGTGGAAAAAGAGGCGTTCCATGAAACCAAACACGCCCAAGCCAAATTGTTCGCTACCTCATGCCTCGCTACATTTTTTTTTTTGAGTGTTTGGGCACCGCCCTTATTTAAACAGCGGATAATTTGGTACAAAAGCCTACTGGAGGCTCCACAAGCCACACACGGCGGCCTTGATCGTCATAGGTAGCTCTTCTGGCTAAAGAGTGCGCTTCTTTGTTTGAGCTTCGTCGTTTGATCATGACAAAATCCCTCTTCGTCTCCATGATTTCTCGGAGAATAGCTCCCCATCCTTCCTTGCTCCAGGTGGCCACATACTATACTCCTAACAGTCTCTCAGGTGGCCACTTTACTTGGCCCACTCAGGTCCACCACTTCCACTTTAATAAGCAGCCTAGTGTTTGACAGTTTAGCAAACAGAATGGAGAAACGATCAGGACAGCTCTTGACATGGAAGCAATAGTGATGTTTTACATACACCAAAAAATTGATATTATTGAGAGAGAGACTTAATTTACCTCCAATTATTACGGTCGGAATGTGTTGAATCTTTCGCCAATAGGGGTCTCCAATTGTTTTGCATGAACTCATCAACACCTCATTGCACTCATGCAGTGTGAAATCCTGAAGAGACTGCGGCAGGGTTGGAAACGACCGAATATTGCTGCAGTAATAGATGCGCAGAGTCTGCAGTGACGCCAGCTGTTCCACACAGTCTGGCAAGGCTTGCCAGCTGCAGCCCCGAATATCGAGCGTTCGGAGATGACTGAAAAACCCAAGAAGCTCAGGGCCAGGTTCTGCAATCCAGCCACGGAACTCGAGATATTTCAGGTACTTTGGGCCACCATTGTGCTTACGAACCATCCAACTTGGATACCTCAAACCTTTGTAACCGCCTATAGTAAGTGATTCAAGACCCGTCGGTGGGCAAAGACCCTCTAGTACCTCTATCTGAACTTCTGGACTGGATTCAACGTCCCAGAACAGCAGCAGATCTCTGAGCCCTCCTTTATGTGCCAGCTTGGCTTCAAGAGCTTCCTGCTTGCTTTCAACATTTTCCAGACCAGTGATACACAGCATGCCAGAAAGCTTATTCATGTTCCCAAGTTGCTTTAACTCGTAGCCTTGCTCCTTTGCTGCTGCGAAGTATATCATACTTCGGAGTGATGTCAGCCTGCCAATGTTTGGAATTTTCAGATCTTCATAGCCGATTACATGTCGAAAGTTGATGATACCTTGCAAAGGGCTAAACACCGATTCCTCAGTACATTTAAAATCTAGAACCTGCATATGGTAAAGCTTGGTCAAAGTGCCTGGTAAAACCAGCCTGGCTTGTTGAAATATATCACAACCCTGGAAAGCAAGATACCGAAGATGCCTTAACTGACCGATAGATGCTGGGACTGAAAACTTTTTTTCGAGACTGACAATTTTTTTTTCGAGATTGGGTGAAAACTCATTGTGACGTATCAAATTATGTCTATCACAATATCTTCCAGTCATTATGAGTACCCACAACTTCCTTAGCCTCTTAAAGATAATCTTCAGAACTTCCTCTTCCACACATTCTACTTCATCAATGATTAGAGTACGCAGGTTGTCCAATTTACATATCTTCTCAGTAATCAATGCTCCATCGTAGGTCTGAAGAAAAACATGGCGGACGTCTGGAGGAACTTCCAATTCAGGTAATTGCAGATTTTCGATTCTGAAACAATCACTTCCAGTGACCTTCTCCACCAAATCATATAACAGATCATGAACTACATAGTAGTCCTTTTGCCCGGGGAAATCCTTTGTTCCAAGTTGCAGAAATGAGGCTGACACTAGTTCCTCAAAGTAATCACGACAAATATCTTCCACTCCCTCCCCTTCATTACCTCTTCCACCAAACCCTTGGGCGGTCCAGAGCTTAACTAACTCATCTCGCTCCAACCGACGTCTTCGAGGGAAAATAGTGCAATAAGCAAAGCACCGCCTGACCTCCTCATCAAGAAGTTGGTAACTCCACCAGAGAGTTCCCATCGTCTCATTCCAAAGGTTACGATCTCGGACTCTTCTCCAGAACTCAATGGTTGGCCTTATACAGAGCTGTCCTCCAACTATTTTGGCTGCTAGAGGTAACCCCTTTAGCTTTTTTGCAATATCTTTCCCGATGTCTCTAAGTTCTCTTTGTTTAAAACCATCAATGGGTAGACTGGGAAGTGCATAATGCATGAACAAATTCAAGAAGACATCATCATCTAGGAAAGAAATGTGAATACATCTCTCCTTTGTAGCACCTAGAGCTAATAATGCATCTTCCATTCGACTAGTCACCAGGATCTTGCTTCCCGCCTTTCCCGCGTTCAGCGGTAAAAGTATCTTTTGCAGCATTTCATACTGCGTCATATCTCCAAATCTACTGCTGTACCAAACATCATCTAGTACCAAGAGGAACCTTTTTTCGTGCAGTTTATTCTCCAAAATACTTTGTAAGGTGTCATGATCATTATACTGATGGCAAGAAGTCCTTGTGGCTGACTCAAACATCTCCTTGAAAATTGTATCCACGCTGAAATCCTGAGAAACATGAACCCACATAACAAGGTCAAAATGTCCATCCTTTTTTTCTTGCTCACGGGCACAAACGAGTTGTGCAAGGGTTGATTTTCCGGAACCAGCAACGCCATGGATGCCAATTACAGAGTAACAATGAGGATTATTGGTGTCAGGTTGACCATATTGATCATGAAGCATTGCTACGATCTTATCACAATCTATATCTCGCCCGATTACCGCTGATGCACGCCTAGAAGTAGTGACTGCAGCTCTTGAGTTGGCAGCAACAGCATGGCTCCGGTTAGCATCAGCATGACCCTAGAATGCCATAAATTGTCAACTACATCAGCTTTTCATGACGAAGGATTCTTGTTATCTGCTTACAACTATCTCAGCAAGTTACCTGGTTTGGCTGCGCAATAGTTTCTTGTAGGTGCTTTCTTAATGTGATAATTTCTTGTGCTTCTTTAATGAGATGTTCTACCTTTTTCATATTTTTCTTCAGAATAATATATAAAGGCCCCATGACAGTGCAATTTGATTCCATGCGAACACCCTGCAAAAGCAACCAATTTCCAAATCAAAACTTCAGAGTGTCCAAATATTTTGCAACTTAGACTTTTAACTTTGAAACTGACATTTAATCTCTTTTAATTTTAGAAACCAGTACAACAAGTTTTCGAAACCAATACACAGATAATTCATATGACTGCTTGTGCTAGAGTTTGAAGGTTGGTATGAATAATTAGCAAAAAAAGAAAAGCAACAACGAACTTATATTTAGCCAATTGGATGGAATTCAGAACAAGCTGTAGGTGGTACCTGTTGATAACTTATGAAGCCAAACTCATGGAAGGACCAGTCTCGGTAGTAACAGGCACCCTCAATCACCTTGCTTAACCAGTTGAATATGCAGCTACAGAAGTTGTTGAAGTCAAAAGACCTGACCCACAATGAGATCCTCTGCATCGAGGAAGCCGAGGCTGTGGAAGCTACAGGTAGTAGTTCTTCTGATCCAGGTACGCATTGCCACAACCAGCACAAACCCTGCCGCGCCAGCTGCAGAAGTGCAACAACAAGAAGACAATATGTAATCCAAAGAAAATTAAGGTAGCTAGGCTAGAGATATATGGAACATACTAAAGAGAAACCCAAACCTGTATCAGGGGAGCTGATTTTTCTCCGGCGATTCGTACCCCATGCCACAACCAGCACAACCCCTGATGCATTCGCTGCATGAGGGGAGCTGATCTGTCTCGGGTGCTGTCATATATGCGCTGCCAACACCACTGCAGCCAGCTTGTTTTGGTGTCATTACCAACCTCCTTCTCGATTCGGTGATAATCGATGAGGTCAAAGATATCTTCAGCTTCATACAGAGCGTTCTTCAGGTCCCTCAGCAAGGCATCCAGGTCATTGACTTGGGAATTTTCAGGTTGCCTCTCTGATAATTCAATACGCATCCTATACTCTAGTACTTGGTCTAGCGTGAACTTCAGCCTTGGCATCGTTCCAGACCTCATCTCCTTTAGCTCTTTAGATGCGTCGTAGAGGTAGGAGAGGAGTTTCTCCATTAGGAATTTGGCGACCGGCGAAAACACCCAGCCCATAACGGCTAAGGCGACGCTTTCCCGAAAACTCACCATGGGACGGAGGCCAGGGGTAGTGCAGTGGGAAGAAGGCTCTGTCTTGGTAGATAAATTGCCCAACCTGCCTAAGCAATTTGATACAGTGTTGTACAGGTGTTACTCCTCAGGATGGAAATTACTTGTGAACAAAATTAGTGAATACTTGTGACGCTTCTCCTATCAATGGTGTACAGTGTCCAGCAACCTAATCATCCACAGATCAAAACCAAGAAATCGAGCCGGAGCCGGCTGGAATCGCGAAGGGCAGAGAAGGAAATCGCCGGGGAGCCGCCTGGAATCGCTGGGAGCCGGGGAGCTCCACGCGCCTTCTACCTCCACACCGTCGCCTTCGACCGTGCCATCGCCTTCTACCTCCACGCCGTTGCCGTTCGACCTCCTGTCGAGAGCACCCGTACCGATCTAGAGGAGGAGACGATTTTGAAACAAGAGACGAACCTGTGCTCGCGTCGATGGTGTGGTGGCGGAGAGCAGGGCAGCGTGGCAGAGAGCAGGGCGGTGATTTGGCGGCGGCGGTTGCTCAGAGCAGAGGAGGCGCGAGTGGGGAAGAAATGAAGAAATGAGGAGCAGAGGAGGCGATTTGGATCTAAATTGGACCTTTGACTAAAGGTCCCTTTGTCCCGGTTCGTAGCAGTCTCGATTTGGGCGGCCAAAATTCTGGGCGTCAAATTAAGACCTGAACCGGGACCAAAGGTGTTTTCGAGTTTCTTTTTTTTTTGCTCTATTTTCTTTTTTGGGCAGTAGTCATTAAATATGGTATACTTTGTGTGAATAATAGAGAGGTGCCATTTTTCACTATATACTTGTACCTCCAAAAATAATTTTCTTTTTTGGGCAGTAGTCATTAAATATGGCATTTATACAAAACATTGATTTTTTTTGGCTATATGCCAAATGATGACATTTTGTGACTTTCCTTCGATTTGTTTGTTTTTAAAATATAATAAAAATTATAGGAACAACTTTCTGTTTTTTTTGCTCTATTTTCTTTTTGTTTTTTCTGTTTTCTTTTATACCTTTAGTCTCCTTTTTCTTTTTTCTATTATCTGATTTCTTTATATCTATATTTATAAAAATATTATCCTTTTTCTATTATCTAATTTATTTTATATCTATTGATTTTAAGTCCAGTTATTTTCTAAAAATAAGTCAAATTAGTCAAATCCAGTCAAATTAGTTTCAATATTTATAAAAATCATATCTATATTTTTAATTTCTTTTATATGTATTATACTTTTGAATTTGAAAGAACTTTTAACATGAAAAGTGTTTGAATTTGAATAACTAATCCAAAACCATTTTCTGTTATCTAAAATAATTTTTCTAACTATTTAAACTATTAACCATTTTGCCATTTTCTGTTAAAAATACATTAACTAATATTGTTTGAATTTGAAATCATATCTTTTCTGATTTCTTCAAATATCTAATTGTCTTGAAATTTGTAATAATCATCTCTTTTGGACAAATGTTTATGATTATTTTTGAATTTTCCGACTACATTGACTTTCCAAGGGTACATAGACGAACCATTTGTCCTAACCAATGATGTGGCTCAGGTCTAGTCATACTCCTGCCTAGGCCTATAATACTCGTCCTCGTAGTCGTCGTAGTCGCCGCCGCCGTCGTCATCGCTGTCGTCAGATGGTGCTCGGGGCTCGAACCTCGACGGGGGAGCACGCCTCGACTGGAAGTGAGGGTAGCGCAGGCGGAGGTTATCGCCGGCCGTGATGTAGTCCATGATGCTCTGGAGAGTCCGGCCGCCCCACCACAGCCGACGGCCGGCCTCGTTGAAGTTCGAAGGAGGCGGGTCGTCCCCCTCGTACCTAGAGAGCGCCCTCTCACGCCGATTGATGAAGAAGGCGTCCCAATTCGGGCGGTAGTCGGCATGCCAGCGGGGATCCATCCGCTGCTCCGACGTGAGCTCGAGGTAGTAGTGGTTCGTGATGGCCGCCGACGCGCCACACCTTGAGGGACAGGAGGGACCGGCACGCCTCCGGTGCTCAGCCTCCAGCCGACGGGGACGCTGTAGCCGGGCGGGCAGGGTAGTTCGAGGCGCAAAGCGCCTCCGCCTCCGAGTAGGTTAGAGTGGGTACGGTGGAAACCATGGGAGAGTGATGAGTTACAGATACGAGTTTATATGTGCTATGCCAATGGTAGACAAGCCTACATATATATAGTGAGAAATGGCGGGAAGAAGCACATGGATTGTGTGTTTCCTTCGAGCGCTTGTGAGCCGTTGGATCAGCGGTGTGTTTCTTTCGAGCGCTTGTGAGCCGTTGGATCAGCGGTGTGTACATAGGGTCATGTGGCTCCTGAAGTGGTCGTGATAGTGCTGATCCAACAGCTCACAAGCCCTCAAAAGAAACACACCCCTGATCCAACGGCTCACAAGCGCTTGAAAGAAACACACGATCTGTGAGATTCTTTAGTCCCGGTTGGTGTTACCAACCGGGACTAAAGGCGGGCTTTGCGTACACGACTCGTGTCAGTCACGTGTCCTTCCCCAGCGCTGCCCTGGCCACGTGTCCAACCCCAGCGCTGCCCTGGAGATCTATATGTAGTATTGTCGCCGACGGGGTAAACCCTAAGCCACGAAGACATCGTATCCACGAGATGGATCCGCCACGCCCGCCGCAGCGCCTTCTGGATGAGGTCGAGCGTGCTCGGCACAGTGCGCCTGGGCGCTACCACGGGAGCCTATCCCGCCATATGCCCACGAGCCCGACGTGGAGAGGAATGCCCAGCTATCGGCCTCCTTCTCCGGTGCCTCCACTAGCCGCCGCCGCCCCTCCCGACGAGGAGGAGGACGACGACGAGTTCGACTGGAGCAACCATGGGGAAGAGGGCGGCGGCCGCAGATGCAGGAGGCCATTGAAGCCTCCTTGCAGTCCGTCCGCGACGACCCTGTCCAGCGAGCCAGGACTGCTTGCCAGCTCAAGTCGAAGGAGGCTTGGATGAGCACTGGCATCATAATGAACTTCCGCTTCATGCAGAACCAAGGAGGAAGGTTGTAGATACATAGAGTCACGGGCCAGGTGCTGTGACTGCAGCTCTGCTCCCCAAAAGGATTCATGCCGTCTGTACTTAGACCAAACCATAAGTTCCTTGCGTCATCTGCAAAGTCCGAGAACTCTCTCTCGATTTTTCTCCACTGCAACCCATCGGCGGGGTGTCACAACTTCCCGTCTTTCTTACGCTCTTCTTTGTGCCATCGCAACAACCTGGCATGCTCTTTGTTTCTGAACAGACATTTTAACCGTGGTATTATAGGAGCATACCACATAACCTTAGCAGGAACCCTCTTCCTGGCGGGCGCGTCATCGCCCTCAACATCACCAGGGTCATCTTGTCTGATCTTGTACCGCAGTGCAGTGCATATCGGGCATTCATCCATATTCTCGTACTTTTCACCGCGGTACAGGATGCAGTCATTAATGCATGCATGTATCTTCTGCACATCTAATCCTAGAGGGCAGATAGCCTTCTTTGCTTCGTACGTAGTCTCGGGCAATTCGTTATCCTTTGGAAGCTTCGGCTTCATTATTTTCAGTAACTTCTCAAATCCCTTGTCAGATAAACCAGTCTCTGCCTTCCATTTCAGCAATTCCAGTGTGGTACCGAGCTTTGTGCTGCCATCTTCGCAATTTGGGTGCAACAACTTTTTGTGATCCTCTAGCATGGCCTCCAACTTCAGCTTCTCCTTTTCTGTATCGCATTCTCGCTTTGCATCAGAAATGACCCGACCAAGACCATCAGCGGGCTCATCTGATGCCCGTTGTTCTTCACCTCCTTCTTCTTCACTGTCTTCCATTGCAATATCACTGTATTCTTCAGAAAACATAGGATAGTTGTCATCATCCTCTTCTTCTTCATTGTCCTCCATCATAACCCCTCTTTCTCCGTGCTTGGTCCAACAATTATAGCTGGGCATGAAACCTCTACGAAGCAGGTGGCCTTGAAGGGTTCTCGAGGAAGAGTGCTCCTTGATGTTCCGACAGTCAACACATGGACAAGGCATAAAACCAGCCTCTTTGTTTGCCTGAGCCACATCGATAAATTTATGCAGGCCTGCAATAAAATCGGAACTGCGTCGGTCGTCGTACATCCATCGTATCTGTGCATCCATCTGCATCATATAATTAAGTTTATCAAATACCATTACAATAACATCTTGAATAGTGAAATGACCACCGTACATGGACACATGCAATATTTTTGTATCAATTACATATGAAAAGGATAAGGTTGCTAACCTCGGTCGAGGATATCATTTTGTGTGAACTTAAGTGTGGCTCGGGCATTTCATCAAACACATCTTGTGTGTAGCAAAGGAAAAAAAACTAGCACCCACTTCCCACACATCCAAGCAGAAGAAAAATAGAGGAGAGAAGCTGGCTGGGAGGGTTTACTTATAGGCAGGGGAGGGGTATTAGTCCCGGTTCGAGATACGAACCAGGTCTAAAGCTCCGCGGCACGCCACGTGTCCGGCTCTGGAGCTTTAGTCCCGGTTCGTACCACGAACCGGGACTAATGTCCCCAACCGAACCGGGACCAATGGTCCACGGGCCCGTGACAGCTCGAACCGGGACCAATGCCTGGCATTGGTCCCGGTTTTTCCCTGAACCGGGACAATTGGCTTTTCTGGCTCCGGACGAAAGAGCATTTTTCTACTAGTGCATGATCCACCGCCGCCTCCTCCACTAGTAGAAAAATGCTTATTAGTACCGGTTCCAGAGTGATATTAGTACCGGTTTGACAACCGGTACTGAGCAATCGAGACTAAAGCCTCTCCACTTTAGTACCGGTTTTCTCAGGAACCGGTACTAAACTGCTTCCACGTGGCTCCGGAGGGAGACGCGGGGCTGGAGACATTTAGTACCGGCTCGTAACACGAACCGGTACTAAAGGTAGGACTTTTTTTTTCTTTTCGATTTTTTTTCAGGGTTTAGGGTTTAGGGGTATCGGATGGTTTCGTCGTACGGGGATGACGTCGCGCTAAAAACGTGTTTTGGTATATATAAATTACTACATGAAGATCAAGTTGATACAATTACATAAGATCACGTTGATGCATATATATCATCATAGTGGTACTGTCCGAATTACATGGAGATCACGTTTTCGTATAAAGTACTTAATTACATGGAGATCACTATTACATGGAGGCATACTATTTTGCATCATAGTGATACTGACGTGGGGTTGACCCCCGGGTTACCAGAGTCCACGACTCGGCACGCTGCCGCCTTCGTTCGGCTGGCTCCTCAGGAGGAGGAGCCGGCTGCCGCCTTCGTCCGGCTGGCTCCTCAGGAGGAGGAGCTGGCTGCCGCCTCCAGTTGGCTGCTTCCGCCCGGCAGGCCCTCGTCGGCTGCCCCGAAGTCAGCCCTCGTCCCATCAGACATGCGCAGGCGAGACAAGACATCCGGCACTGCTGATGAATAGCAAGAAGGAAGAACACTATGCATGTGTCCCCTTGTTCCCTTGTCCCCTTGTCCCCTAGGGGCACGCGGGCCGCCCGTGTCCCCAGGGAGCACGCGGGCCACCCTTGTCCCCTGGGCTTCGCCTAGATAAGGAGCACCAGGGAGGAGCCATCGG
Organism: Poa pratensis; assembly: GCA_947311845.1. Classification (NCBI taxonomy): domain Eukaryota; kingdom Viridiplantae; phylum Streptophyta; class Magnoliopsida; order Poales; family Poaceae; genus Poa; species Poa pratensis. The sequence goes on from CAMZMU010000096.1 coordinate 24,716,819, forward strand.
GGACGGACTTGGTCCCAGGAAGGAAGCCCCACTCCACTCTCCATCCCTCACACAGCCGGCTGAGAAGATGTACAGCTCAAGGAGCACCCATGTAACCAGATATACTCCACCATATACAGATCAGATGCAGGAAGTAGGGGTTTTACCTCCTCACTAGGGCCCTGAACCTGGGTACTTTCCCGTGTTTGCCGTGCTCGTGCACAATCCCGCCGGAACGCCGTCGCTCGCGCCGTAGCTACCCCTCCAGTAAGCCACCCCGTGGCATATGCCGTGTTCACAACCACGTCAGATACTGTCCAAATTTAGGTATGACCTCCGCAAGGAAAAATCCCGCCAATTCCTCCGCAATTGCTTTGAAGCGGTCCTTTATTGGGAGCGCGTTCCGCTTTCTTGCCAACTATAAAAGAATGAGATCAAAATGAATACATGAGTTGTGTGTATATATATCAAATCATAATAAAACAATTATGAATGAAACTCAACACAACTGATGGTAACAAAATAAAGTTGTGAATAATGTTTACGTACATCTTGATTTCTTCGGTTGTTGATTCTCTCGCTGGTCCTAATGTGAATGTTCTCGCAAACGTAGAATCCACATAAATCAGTCCCCGGTGGCTGTTTAAGGCAAGTCTGTACAAGAATAGAATTCAATCAAATAATAATCAAGTATGATAATGGTGCGCGGACCTAGGTAGCAATACTTACGTCGTTCAAACGCCATGTCAGCTTCGGTTTCCATTCACCGGGTTCTTCCTTGATGAACGTTTTCCAAACGCTGCCCGACAAAGAAAATGAACAAAGGAGTTATTAACTACTTGATATCAGAAAATGAACGAAAGAGGCGATAAGAATTGAAATTACTCTCTGAGCATATCAAAACAGGTCTTGAATTCTTTAGGATTTCTCCTTAATGAGTCAAGGACTTCAACTTCTCCGGCGTGAATATTAATGACGAGAAGAATAAAGTGGAACCTGTGCACGTTTATATACGCAGTGTCATGGATAACTCATCAGTTAAAACTTAACATCTGGTGAACAAAATAGAATGTGTACAAGACAGTAACACTCACTTGAAGTTGTAAGGAAAAAGTATTTCTTTTTTGTCACGTTGTCGCTTAAAAAACCTTAGCAAAGTCCCCGGTGTATCCTTGTTATAAATGGGATTTTCTATGGTGACTTCATGAAATTATCCGGGTCAATGAACCCAATGTCCGTGATTTGATCCCTTTTGCATTCGAGCATCTTCAATCTGCATAATATAGCGCACAAAAGATTATAGTGAGGATAATTACAGACAATGCACGAGCTGAGCTAAAGACTTAAATTGCAGAAATAAATCACTTACAGACAATAGCAACTGATGATAGATTTGTCGAGGGCCCGGAGATTGTATAACTGAAAAAGTTCGCTAAACTCAATGGACGCAGCGTATTCTTGGAAGTAGTGCTCTTCCTTAACTGTCACCATGATACAGATTGTCCCTGTCTTTGCGGCTTTCTTGTACCAGGTATGCAGCTGACGCATTTTTGTTGATAGGGACCTGACATTCTCGACCAAATTTTCCCCGTCAACATATTTATATGCTAGTTCAGCGATGGGGTAATCAGTTGTCGAACCTATGTGTTGTTGAGAACCTTGAGCGGCCTTGTCGTCGAACACCTTGAGCGGGGGGCCGATTGTACGTCTTGTTCTCCGAGCTGGGGAACTTGTTTCCCTCTTTTCGCCTGGTCCATCTTATCGTCATATGACCTTTCAATAGAACGCCTATAGTCTGATGGCGGCGATGGTACAGGGTCATATATATTATCAATGGTACGCACAACATTCACCGGATCTAGTGTCTTCACAAATGGTATCTCGGGCACTTTCGGTGCAAAAAAGGCATCCAGCTCGGCCCTAACGCAGGCTTCGTTTTCCTCGACACTCTTTTCCCAAGGTAACTTATGAAGAGGCGGCGGTGTTTTCTCCTTTCTAGGTTTCTTCCTAACCGGTGAACCAGTGTGGCGCTTCCTCGGGAGCCACTTAACGTGCGCTTCCTCACGCGGCGGAGATCGAGATGGACTCACGCTGGGTCCCTCTCGGGTAGGTGTGGACTTGGCTGCTGAGGTGGACTGCTACAAGGAGGAGCCGGTGGCCTTGGCATGGAGCCTGGAGGAAAGACGATGTATTTCTTGTTCCATAGGGCGAAACCACGCTTGACATCTCCCAGTGTCTTCTCCTCGTCACCTCCAGGAATCTCAAGCTCAAGTGTTTCAAATCCTGGCACAATTTCATCCACACCGACACGAGCATAGCCAGCTGGAATGACACCATGATGGTAGCTTGCTCCAGGTTCATTTGGTAAAGCATAGCCGACCGCCACCTTCAAGGATATGTTCCTCGCTGACATATGTAGCTCACAATCTGTCTTCTCCAGGACATAATCCACGGGGTAGCTAGCCGCCGGCGGTGCTAATGTAGGTGCTTCTAGCTGCGTGGAACCCACCCTGCTTTTTTGCTGAGATGGGGTGGCATCGGCTTGAGGAACTTCTATTCGCTGATTAATTGTGTCTATTTGCTGCTGCTGCTGCTGCTGCTTCAACTGATGTTCCATTTCCGCAAACCGGTCTACCTGCTCCTTCTTCTTTCTCCCACGGCTTCTATAGCTGTTAGCGTACTCCGGAAACGCTTCCTTCAAAGTGACACCGCCTCCAAGGGCTCGTACCCGTCCAACGTGTTCAGGATTAACCAGGGCGAGTGTCAGCTCGTCATTCTCTCTCTCGGGATGGTACTCTCCCTTTCGAACTCTATCTATTGCGCCTACAAGCTGCGGAATGATTCTTTCAATTTTTTCCTTCCATTTTCCCTGTGCAACAACCTGCCTTGTCTGTTTGTCCAACCCTGCCCCATGCGCGAACAACCAGAACTTTGACCTCTCGGGCCAGTCCGCTGTCTGTGGAATGATCCCTCTAGCAATCAGTCCTACTTCAAAGGCTTCCCATTTAGGAATGGCAGTCTTGTAGCCACATGTCCCCAACCTATGGAAATATTCCTTCTTGTGAGCATTTATCTTATTTATGGCCGATCGGGACACAGAGATAGCCGATTTCTTATACGCCACAAATGCGGGCCAGTCATGTTTTATCTTCTCTAGTCTTCCAGTGAAATCTGGCTCTTCGTTTTCATATTTTATCCATAATTTTTTCTTCCAGCTCTGGAATTGTGTGGCCATCTTCTTAAGAGTCCATTCCTTGACTTTCTCCTTCTGGCGTTGCGTGAAACTTTGCGGTAGGTTGAAGTGTGTCATCAGATTCTCCCAAAGCAAATCTTTCGTATGTTCGTGGACATAACTAGCTCCATCCTTCTCGTCCTTCGGCTTATGCCATTCTGCAATGCTGATCGGTACCATGTCCCTAACAAGAACTCCAGCTTGAGATACAAATTTACGAGAGTTCTCTTTGGGTTCATGCGGTTCGCCACTATCCTTAACTGTGTAGATGGGTAACCTACCCTCGCCCGACATCCTTTTCGTCGGGCCTCGAGGACCATGCTTTTTAGCAGATTTGCTCAATGATCCGGAAGGCTAAAAGAAAAATGATTCGTTAATAAGTGCAATACAAATCAATTAATGCATCTAGTGATCAACACAGTCTTAATATCTATACACCTCGCCGGAGTTTGTTAAGAGCACTTCATCGTCTCTTCTTTCTTCAGACTCAAGTCCCTCACCGGAGTCGTTCAGAAATTGTGAGCTGAAATCATCGTCTTCTCCACCGGAATCTTCTCCGCAGGCCTTCGCACATATAATCCGTTCCATTCGGGCTTCCTCCTCCTCGTCTCTGATGAATGGGGCGCCCATAGCTTAATGTCACTGCAATCAATTATATAGCAAATTTAAAATTCATAGCATCAAGATTAAAAAGGACACAAATTTTAAACAACAATTACAAAACTAAAAACAAAATTTAGTGTTAAAATCTAATAACACCCTTCATCAGTGGGCAAATTTCACAACTGAAGCCTCATACGTCAAAGCCATTAGTCAGCAAAAAGAGTGCCTACAAAAACAAAGTAGAAATAAATGCATTGTTCTTGCATTTACCCTTGGTTCTGTAGACAGTCTTCTTGCAAGCATAATGGACTATTCTAATCATCGGCTTGCATTAAGAATAGCCAAGAAGACAACATTATTTCTTTCGACTCATAAAAAACAGCAAAATCACCTAACACTAAATTTTTATAAGTCGATCATTCCAAATTGATTTAGCAAATTTTTCTAATAACATTTCTAACAAATTTCTAACACTAAATTTCCTAACACTAAATTTTAACACTAAATTTCTAACACTAAATTTCCTACACTACAAAAACAACACAAAAAATGTACCTAAACTACACAACAACAAAAAACCACCTAAACTACACAAGAAAAATTAAAATCTTCCTAATTTTTCTAATAACATTTCTAACAAACTAAATTTCCTAACACTAAATTTTAACACTAAATTTCTAATAAACTATCTAAAATAAAAAAATCCTCACCGCCGGAAGGAGGCTGCTAGAGGCGATTGGTCACCGGAGGAGGCTATCGGCGAGGCGCGGCGTGGAGGAGGAGGAGGGCGAGGCGCGACGTGTGGAGGAGGGCTCAGGCGCGTGAGGAGGAGGAGGGCGGAGGAGCTAGCGGTTGGCCGGTCCTCGGGCGCGACGTCGCGCGGTGGAGAGGGGAGGGGAGACGCGGCGGAGGAGGAACGGCGGCGGAGAGGAGGCGACGGCGAGCGGCGGAGAGGAGGTGACGACGAGCGGCCGGAGCAAGGCTTCGCCGGAGGGGGAGAGGCGCATCGTCGAGGAGCCCTGAGGCGCGCGTTTGAGAGGAGCGAGGAGAGAGTTATGAAAAATTTGGTGCGGAACCGCCCAAATAAATGCGAAACAGACCTTTAGTACCGGTTCCATCCACGAACCGGTACTAAAGGTCTGGGAATTTGGCGCGTAACCGCGAAAATAACCTTTAGTACCGGTTCCAGACACGAACCGGTACTAAAGATCTTTAGTACAGGTTCGTATATGGAACCGGTACTAAACGTCTTTAGTACAACTCAAGTAAAAATTGTTTTGTTTCTTCTGTTTTCTGTTTTGCTTTATATCTATTTGGTTTAAGTTTTGTTTATGTTTTCCAAATCAAATCAAATTTAATTGTTTCAAATATGCCATCCATATCATCTTGTGCATCATGTATATGACTTTTTGCAACATATTTTTTGTACTTGCTTAATAAAAAAGTCATTTTGGCACTTAAAAAATGGAAAAATGATATTTATAAAAATATTTTGAAAAAACTCAGTTCTGCAACATTGTTTGCCATAACAAGATACACCTATGTATCAAATATGAGCACATTATCACAAACTATGGCACGGGAATAGTCATAACTTGGTTATTTGACTCGAATACTTATACATGTTTATAGATAATTGACATTTTTGTGAAGAAGTTTTTGTAAACTTTGTCAAACTCAAGTTTATTATTACAAATCATATCTTTTCTGATTTCTTAAAATATCTAATTGTCTTAAAATTTGTAATAATCATCTCTTTATTTTAAAAAAACATCCTTAACAACATCCCACACAGTTACATAAAAGGATACATTATTACACATCACTAACAGTTACATTACTACATAAACGGACTTGTTGGCTCGGAGGCCGTAGGATTAGGGGGAACGCCGGGAGGAGCCAGCCCCGTTCGCGGCCGCCCGGTTCTCGCGCGCACGTTTGCGGCGGAGGGCACTAGTAAGCCGGTGGGCTGTATTCAGGGGAAACCGTGTGTTTTGTTCCAACTTTCTCGAGCGCTTGTAAGCCGTTAAAGTATTTAGCTAGAACCAAAAATTAGTGTTTAGAGTTTCCTTCACAGTTTTCAGAACACAGTTAAATAAAAGGTTTCATACATTATTACACATGACCATCAACATCCGTCACTAGTGTCGTGGTATAAACTTCTTCTTCGTATGTGTCCCTTTCTTCTGATTGCGCCGTAACCATGGACAATCTTCATCATTTAACACGATGCTTGGGTCAGTGTTCACTGTGTCCTCCACTCCCACGATGTTTCTTTTCCCTGAAAGAACTATGTGGCCCTTTGCCTCATCGTCTGATGTATTCGCTTGCTTATCTTTTTTTTTTTTGGTTTGGTAGACATGTCCTTCACATAGAAAACCTGAGCCACTTCACTGGCTAGGACGAATGGTTTGGTGTGGTACCCAAGATTCTTGAGATCCACTATTGACGTGGGGTTACCACGGCAAATCCCAGGGTCGAGTACCCCAGGTTGATTGAGAAGGAGAAGTTGGAGCGCTGGTAGTTACCACGGCTGACAAGCGAGGCGAGTTTACCCTGGTTCAGGCTCCCGGAGGATAATACCCTACTTCCAGCTTGTCTATTATTGATTGATTGGAGGTGTTACAATGGCAATCCCGGCGAGATGTCGATCTCGCTAGGGTATCGGTGGTGGTGGTGTACGGCAGTCCCTTGAATCGTTCTCCCTCCCAGCCGTTATAAAGGAGGCTGGGTCTCAGGAGCTCATGACCTACTAGGTTTACATGTATGGTAGGTTCTACCGACATAGGCTCCTGTCTTGGAGAGCACTTCGTCTTTCTTGGGCTCCCGAGTGGGCCTCGATCATCATCTTCCAGTAGGCCACCGTATGGGCCCCAGTCCTTGCGTGCACCAGGTATCTTCATGGCGGGGCACCCGATAGGTAGGCCCACATCAGTAGCCCCCGAGTGCTTGGTCGAATCGATGAATCGGGCAAGGACTCCTTTCCGGGTGCACGCCATTCTTCACCTGTTGCAAGGCATCTTGAGGTCTTGAGTCGATATGTCTTCGACTGCTGGTTATGTGCACGTTTTGCTATCTTATCAACAGTTTCTAGGGATAATGACATGACTGGCCTGGCTCACTCGACGGATCGGGACCAGTTAGATGCTCTTGGGCAAGAACCTAGCCAGCCTACCTCAAGCTCGAGTCCCCGGACTCGAACCTGGAAAGAGTTGATAAGCTTTCGACTCATGCCGCGGAGGTCTTACAGAGGACATTATGATGAGTCGGGTACCCAACGCATCCGTCAGGGTTTTCTTCATGCCTGCTAGCACGGGAATTACAGGACGAACGCAGCAGGTGCGAGTCCTGGCCGGCTCGACGGATCGGCGGGTCTTATCTTTGCACTTAGGTGCAGCATCCGAGGAGTACATGCGGCGGACGCATCTCGGGAATCGAATGGTTTGCGACTGCAGTCGTTGTGTATGAAGCCGAGTAGCTTTTCGAGTCTTGATCGTCCAGCTATCTTGTTCTATCGGGGGCGCGACAGCGCTCCCGATGGGAGTAGCCCCCAAGATTGAGCTGAATTGCTTGCAATTGAGGTTAATCTCAAGCAACATTCAGTCGAAAAGAATTTTTTGGTACGCTCCCGATGGGAGTAAATGGACTCGACAGATCGAAGAGTCCCTTTTTCAGCCTGTTGGCCTACTGGAAGCATAGCAATGCCAAGTCTTGACAGTAACGAAGTCAATGTTCAGCTTTGCAGCCTACTGTAAAGTATCTGAGGACTCGACAATTTAATGGAGTCCGTATTCAGCCCTGAGGCCTACTGGAAAAGGGTGTAGTGTATAACAAAGTCGAATGAAATTCGGGTCTGTGAAGGACGGCCAATGATTTGTTACCTTTTGTATTGTAGCTGTTGTCGAGATTCAAAACCCGAAAGATTCTTCACCTGACGTCGTGTATGACGACCTTGGCGTGCGCGGTTCGGCTGATGGGACGCGTCAGCGTGGGCCTGTTGTCAGCATTGACCAAAGATGACGTCTGGTCAGTTATGATTTGACCGCATGTCGCGGTTATTACGAGGCGTGATGATGGTGCCTTGATTTTCGCGCGGAGTGGGCGGCGTGGCCTGCGACGGTTGCGCTCTGCTGCTGCCACGTGTAGGGTTGGATACATCCCGTTATTTTTGATGCCGATCGGATGACTAAGATTGGTGCGGCGCCGCGGTATATTTATTTCACCGTAGGGTAAAGGACAGCATTCACCCCCAATCCTGCCGCTTGTGCTCCTTCTCTTCTTCTTCCTCGTGCTCCATCTCCATAGCCACTGCCTCCAAGCTTTGCACACGCTTCGGCCATCAACCGCGATGAAAGGAGGCGGGAAGAAGGGTGTTGCCGCAACGAGTGCTGCCGCCGCCAGTGGTGCTGTTGCTGCGAAGGCCAAGCAGGGTAACGTGGCGATGAGTGCCGCCGCCACTGTTGGCGCCATGGGCGTTGATACCCTGAAGAAGATCCCAGGCGATTGGGTGAAATCCTCCGTCAAGCCCCACCACATTGAGGAGCTTCGTGAAGATGGGCTCCTTCCTTTAGCGAACCAGATTGCTACGCGTGCTCCGGGAAAAGAGGTAACTCCGCATCCTCAAGCCAACGAGCGGGTTTGCTTTGTTGATTTCCTGCCCCGCGGCTTCTGTCTTCCCCTCCACGACTTTGTGCGTGGGTTGCTGTACGCCTACGGGATTCATGCACGATCTGACCCCAAACGGCGTACTGCACATCGCGTGCTTCGTCGTCCTCTGCGAGTGCTTCCTCGGAGTGCACCCGCACTGGGGCCTGTGGAAGGCTATATTCAACGTTAAGAGGAATGTGCGCGGCGGCGGCACCTTCCCCATTGGCGGCTTCGGCATCCAGGTGCGCGGCGACACCAATTACTTCCTCTTGAAGCAAGCCGACTTCGTCCAAGGCTGGCGGAAGAAGTGGTTCTACGCGCGCGTGGAACAAGAGGGTGTCCCTGCCTTCGAGGCGAACAAGCCTCTGAGGAAGTCGAATGCCTGGGCGCACTCGCTGTCGCGTGCGGACAAGGCTGAGGTGGCGCCTCTTCTGAGTAGAGTCGCCGAACTGCTGAAGGCGATGGGCAAGGAGGTTGGTGGCCTCCAACTGATTGCCACCATGATGAGGAGGCGCGTACAACCACTTCGCCTACGAAACCACCCAATGTGGGAGTACCAAGGTGAAAGCGATTCGACTCGCCTGACGAAGGAGCCGCGCTCGAAGAAAGAAGTCGAAGCCTTGGTGAGGTCCGTGACAAGCCTCCGAGCTGCCGATCCTTGCATCGTCGACAATCCTGTGAAACCGTATTCAATCGAGAACCCGCTGCCTGAGGTACGTGATAACTCTCTTTTCTTTCGGCTTGCTCTGTTTCTGATGCTGCGGTAGTACTTTGCTTGTTTTCGCTCTTACTGTTCTTCTGTATGCTTGATTCACAGGGTCATGCGACTCCCGCTTGTCTGCCACCTCTACCCGAAAATGGGCTCGCCTTCGAGGCGGAATTTCTTGAGGTGGAACCTGTGGATGATGAGGACTCCATTACCTCGGTGACTACCTCTCCTGCTGAGTTGGTGGGGGAAACGGACCAAGACGAAGAGGAGGATCCGGAGCCGTTGATTAAGCGCCGTCATCGCGACAGGGCTCCAATTGCTGCCGAAGACTCGCTTTCTGAAAGGGTGGAACTACGCGACGATGGCCACTCAGGTTCATCATCGCCCAGACCAAAGGAGCCAGCAGTAGTTGCGCCTTTGAGCATGGCACCCCCTGTTGCTAGCACAACCGAGTTCGGCGCGTTTTGCGGACTCGACGATCTTGGCAGCGACGACGATGACATCAGGTATTCACTTGTCTTCAATGTAAACTTCTGTCATTTGTTGCTCTAGTGTGTTAAGTTGATCTTCGATTGTACAGTGCCGATCGTGGTACGACTGCGCCTCCGTCTCCCACTCGAGGGCGCGCGTCGACTCCGAGTGGTACCGGGGAAGCAACAACTCCTGTGACGACGTCTGCTTTGGCGACTCCGGTTGCCACGACGGAGGTTGTGCAGATGGTGACTCCCACTGTTCCGGAAGCGCCTGCCGCGTCTGCTCCGTCTTCTTCGAATGCAGTGCAGCCTCAGGACCATGTAAGTGACTTGTATATTGATCTATTATCGGGTGCGCGACAGCGCTCCCGATGGGAGTAGCCCCCGAGGCTATGTGCAACTAGGATAGTTGGGCATAGGCTCATAATCATGTGTTTGCTGTGCAGCCTTTCTACCGTACCCTTGTCGATGCGAGTGCGGCCTACGTCTTGTTGGAGCAGGAAAGAAATGGTCTTCGCACCGCGCTGGAGCAGTTGAAGCGTAAGTGTCTTCCGTTGTTGTTGTTGACCTGCTGTTTTTCATGTATCACCGTCATTTGACGTTTTCCTTTGTATACAGGCGATCAGGAGTCATCCGCCAAGCGAGTGCTCGAGCTGGAGAAGGAGCTTCAAACTGAGCGTGAGGACTCCGAGCGTAAGCTGAAGGAAGCCAAGGAACGCGAAGATGCCATGCGCCAAGGCGAGAAGATCCAGGTGGAGCACCTCCTTGGACTTGCCGATGTTGTGGGAGGTAGTGTTCCTCTACATATCTTTGTTGATAGTGCTCTCCCAATTCGGCTGAATTGGTACTCATGCATGTTTGGTGTATGCAGGTGCTTGTGGCGTAACTCCTGTGGAGTCAGCAGATGAAGATGTCACGCTGGAGCGTGCCGTCAGTGTCTTCAACTCCATGTGCGCCTTCGTCAAGGATGCGCTGACCAAGTCGACCGGCACACTCGCCGCAGTACACAGAAGCGTCTTTCCACAGCGTACGCCTCCGACGAGCGTAGATGGCTTGGCTGTGGTGCTTGGTCTAGAGTCCACCGCCATGGCAGACTTCACTCGCGCGCAAACGGTACGCGGCTCCGAGCTTACTTTCAAGCTGTTGCTGGGTCACGGTGTTGCGGGTGACTTCAAGAAGGTAGTCGCGGACCTCCCGCGGAAACCTGACGGAAGGACCGCATCGCTGAGCTCGGTGGGAGAAGAAGCTGCTCGACTGGCGGAGGGCATGGTGTCCATGGTGGAGCGACGTGCTACCGAAAAGGCTGCTTGTTCTGCTAGGGCTAGATCAGAGTCGACAGCATAGGACGTAGCGTCGATTTCTGTCGTTTTTGCATTTTCCTTACTTGTAAACTAGCAAGGTGGCCCGCGCATTTGCGCGGCTAGACTATCTATTGATGCTATTTCTTTTTACTCATTTTTAAAACATTAGAGGAACATTATCCGTAGCTATAAATTTAATACTTTATTATTTTTTATGAATTTAAAAATAATTTAGGTTTCAATATGATCTTATAATTATTTCTTTTTTTATGCAAAGTAGCTTTTTAATTTTTTTAATTAGTTTCACATGTATAATGTGGTTGGGTCCAACTAAACATTGTGGAGATTCTTGTATCAATTATTTAATCTTCTACCTTTTTTTCTTCATTTTCCTCCTCTTTACATTTCAAAATTCAGAATTGCATGTCAAAAAAAAATTCAGAATTGAATTTATAGTCAGATTTTTTGTCTCATTATGATTTGATGGTATTTTCATGTAGCCGCATTTTTAAAATATTTTTTGAAATACATCTGCTTATGATTATTTAGCCGTGTTTTTTCCTAAATATTCCATGCATATTTGTATTTTATCTGATCATTAATTTCTCGCGACATCTTTTAGTACACGTTGTAAATGTAAATAAATGTAAATGAGTTTGTATTCCCTATACTCTCTCTCTTCTCTACAGGATGGAAGAGAAATGTCCTTTCTCTTCTCTACCGGTGAGTCAATCGTCCATGCATATCCAATCCACTTACCATACTTTTAAAATAATCTCATTTCTCTATTGTATTCAAGCCCATGGTCTTGGGTACGATTCTTGACCAAGCTGTGGATGGGTGATTCAGCCACGGACATGGCATTTCCAGCCGGCGATGCTTCATCTCGCCGTCGCTGCTTTGAACCTGCCGGCGATGGTTCATCTCTCCGTCGCTGATTCTGCGGTGGCCGGCAAGTTTAGTGCGTGCTGCACTGTGCGCGACCCGGCTTGTACCTGGACGTGGTCGACCACGACGAAGGCCGCAGCTGCGGCCCGCATTCAGCAGTCAAGGTGCGTTCCTCACTTCCCCCCTGCACGGCCGCTTCCCCATTTTTAATTTTTCCCCCAACTTTTAATTTCAGATCATCTGATTGCTCATGTTGTTTAGCTTGGAGCAAAGAACCCCAGGTAATCTATCATCCTATCTCCATCGCGAATTAGTTGTATTTTTCCAACTATTAATCTTCTCACTACATATTTGAGGATAAATCACGGTCCAGAATCTATATTTGAGGAAGTAAAATACCCGTTTTCTTCTCTTTGACGTCTGTATCCAATCCATTGACCGTGCTCAGTGAAATTCCCATTTCTCCGATTTATGCTAAGCCATTTTCTTGGAGGTGTTACTTGTTTAGGCTACATCTCGCCGTCCCAGTCGTCAAGTTCAGTGCTGTGATAAATTAGTTGGAGGTGATACTTGATTTCTGGATTATTTTTGCCATAGAATTAGTTGTATTATATCCATCGATTATACTTCTCATCTCACATTTGGGGATAAATGACGGTCCTCAATCTATACGTCTGTATGCAATCCATTTAACGTATTGTATGCCATGCCATTTTCTTTAAGGGGATGATCCAAATTTTTTTTTTGATGTACTTTCAGCTGCAATGGCATTTTCGTTGGTTAACATACAGTACCAATTTAGCCAAATATCTGATGGCGTTTGTGTCGTTTAGCTTGTATCAGAAGGATTCACTGGTAAATCCATCATTCTATATCCATCCGAATTAGAAATAATATGTGGTCCAATCTCCATGATTTTTTTATTTTAGATTTGAGAGAATATATAAAAACATATGTATGTATTTTATTGATTTGGGCAGTTTGCTCTTTAATTTTTTTGTAAGTACATTAAAAATTGGTAATCTGTACTTCGTCTCGACACATGTATTTGGCTATGGATAAATAATGACGTCCATGAAGTACATGTGAAGATTGTTAAGCAACCTTGAATAAACTGTGCTGTACTAAAACGTTGTATGTCTCCTTTGTGTCAATCGGTTCTCCACTCCATCAATGTCTTTTACTCCTTTGGTAATTTATAATATCTCCTTATAAACATTATTCTTTGCACTATCTTCACTTGGACACTCACTGTCATCGATTAGCAGCTTCAATCCTTCTTTGTTTGTGACCCTTGACAATGCCACATATAATTGCCCATGGCAGAATACTTGCTTATTCAGATATATTCCTACCTTGTTCAAGGACGGACCTTGGCTCTTATTTATGGTCATCGCGAAGCAGACCGATAATGGATATTGCCTCCGTTTCACCACGAATGGTTATTTTGAGTCGCTGGGTGGCATGATGATCCGAGGTATGTATACCTTTTCTCCAACGTGCGTTCCTGTAATTATTTGTGCCTCAGTGTATTTATTTCCAAGCTGTGTTATGGTCATTCTCGTACCGTTGCATAAATCTGCAGCTTGGTTGATGTTGCGTAGGAGCATCACCTACCTTCAGTTTTAGCTGATGGTCTGGGATTCCTGGAACTTCAAGGTGTTGAGGAATTCAGTAGGACACATGTTTTCCAATCTGCTGAAGTTCCTTGTTGTCTTGCACATGGTATCAAGGCTTCGGTATGTCACCTCTTCACATTGTATCTGGCCCATTATGTGCTCATTTATCTGCTTGACTGTTTCATTCCATGCACATAGTATTACTCTTTCTTCCAGGAATTCCCGTAGCTGGATGGCCCGCACATTTAAGCGGCTAGTTTGCCTGGATTTTGATGTTCAAAATTTTCCTTTGCTGTCTGTATGTCCCCGCACACAACAATTATTTGATTTAATGCAGCACTAATTATATGTCAGCCAAATTATCATAATTTTCAAATGTTATGGACATTACAGTTCTAATATAAATTGAATCTGACAACTTCTTTTTGCTTCATACTTCTAGTTCAATATAGGAAGTATGCTTCCTTATCCAGCTAATAAGAATTTCCTATGGAAGGTTTCTAAGTACAGTTGTACTCTTTATCAACCATAGTTGTATCTTCTATAATTTGTTTATCAAATGATTCATCTACCCCAATATAATCTTCTATGATATTTTACCCGGATAAGATTTTTTCAACCGTGTATAAATACAATATTGTTTCTGTAAAATATGAATTCATCTACATCATTATAATGATTCTGTAGAAATATATTTCGTCAGTCCAGCGGGAATATGGTGCCTCTTTTCTTATCTATTATTATACTACACCAACTGATTTGTAGATCCATATATTATTGCTTAGGCGTATCTGATGTGGGTCCTTGCGAAGGTTTGTTTGTAGTCTCATTTACCTCCTATCACATCATGCTGGCTGTGCATTTTATTGCTGGATGTCGTAGATTCTGGTGCCTTCTTTTGGACTAATTGTATGAAACGGATTGTTTTTTTTCAAATACAGACTAAGAAGAGCAAGCAAATAATAGGACAAATAATTCAAGTAAATTCGTAGGAAGGCTAGCTTACAGTAGAAAGAAACAAAACTTATATATGATAACATGGATGCTTTAGAATCAGGAAACATATATAACTTCAGCAATGAGTGCGTTTCCGCTAATAGTGTCTTGTATATAGTTCTACAGGTGATGCCATGAGAAGTTGTGACCTCATTTCCTTGTCTGTCTGATCCTTTAGAGTTTTGCATTATTCTGATCACAAAACGGAGGAAATTAGAAATTTTAGGTTTCAAATCAAAACATGCCATAATATATAAATTAGAGCTACAACCTCTTTATTCAAGTGACTTCTTAATTTGAAGAGGTAATTCTATGTATCATCTACGAAGAGAAGTTCTGTCGGAGAGAAAATGGGTTTGCTACCAACTTACCCACGTTATTTTGTATGTGTGCCCCAAATAAGAATGAGTGGAAGCATAGCATATATCTGATCCAAGAAACTAATAGCTGAGAGCTATCATCAACCATGGAGTACTTCTGCTCAGTGTTCGGTGGCGTGCAGAAATTTTATTCTGCCATTATTGTAGCTCCATGTTTGCTCTTCCATGTGGACATCGCAGAGCTCAATGGGAGGTGCACAATCCATGCTTTAATCTCTATTTTTACTGTAGATCAATTTCAGTGTAGCCAAAAAAATCCTTCTAGAATTATTTGATAAGATCAGTCTAGTTCATCTGTGTAAGAGCTGACACCTACATCAGAACGCAAAGAAAACAAAAAAATGAGACTGAGCAATGCGCTTATGATCAGAGATATGTTTTGACATCACGTACCATGAGTAGAGCAACCTTGCACATCACCTATACCTGCAGAAAACTACAAAGTTTGAAGCCTAAACATACCAGTGCAGCAGGGGTCATCTAAAAGAAAAAGTCTAACATTTGCACATCCATCTTAATACTCCATAATCAACGTACAAAACTGAGGATCTTTCCTGAATTATTTGATCTGATCGTGACGGAGCCAAAAAGGATCCGATCAAATCATGTAACCTGCAAATAAATAAAAGTATGGCACATAGATCTCTGAATTGTTATGCATGAAGACATTTAGCAAATCAAAATTGATCTTACAGTTTTAAATAACACATGGGATCAAATTTAATGCACATCTTGCTTGCAGAGAGTGGACGAAGTTAGTAAGAAGTCTAATCATAACTTGAAGAAGAAATAAATCAGGGAGACATATGCACTGACCGCCATATGCGTTTGCTCCAGCTGTCCAGCATCCTTCGCTTGGCAGTGCTTTCGCTTTTTTTAATACCTGTGTTATAAAAAGAGGAGCTTTATATTTTAGGGAAACAACATAGCTTTTTTTCATTACTCAAAAAAGTACATCACAGCATCACCAGTTTTAAGTACTATGCCTGAATCCAATAATTAGCTTGAATAGAACCTACAGAGTTGCACTTAAATGCAGAAATTCAGTCATGGAGCAAGACCTGAGTTGTATTGAGATTCAGACAATCATGGCATGTACCTTGAATACAGCGAAAATAATATTTGGCACTCGGGGTCTTCTATTCCTTCATGCAAATATGTTCACTATTGCCTGAAGACATTCAGTTTGGAAGCAAGACCTTTAAATTGCATTGAGATTCATACAATCATGTCACGTAGATTGAATAGATTGAAAATAATAGTTAGAAGTCTGGGTGATCAATTTCTTCAAATGGCAATATGTTGTACTCTAAATCCATATGTTTTAAACGGTGGTTCCTGCTTCTTCTCATACAACTATTTTTTGCAATGTAGGAGTACTTATTGAGAATCAGAAAACTGAAGAGTGCAGCTTGGGAAACTGAGGATCTTTCCTGAATTATTTGATCTGATCATGACGGAGCCAAAAAGGACCCGATCAAATCATGTAACCTGCAAATAAATAAAAGTATGGCACATAGATCTCTGAATTGTTATGCATGAAGACATTTAGCAAATGAAAATTGATCTTACAGTTTTAAATAACACATGGGATCAAATTTAATGGAATTGCAGAACATCGGCCGCACGGCTAAAAGTGTCAGCCTGGCGACGTCCTTGGCGACCATGCTCCGATGCCTAGACCATGCTCGCACAGCCGCGCTGCAATCTTGAGGATGGAATATGACCACCGTTATGAACGCGGACTACATGGATCGATCTGATCGTCATCCTGGCCTGCAGAAAATCACGCATGTTGGACTATACTAACCTCTGTTCATGCAACCTCTCCATCACCACGACCTAGATCTCTGCATTGACGGCTTTGGGCCTGGATTTTCGCCAGGATATGTCTCGCCATCTTCATCGCTGCCGTATTGATCGGAGCGAAGCGGCACCAATCACGATCTATATGGGGCCAAGAGATACGTGTGTATTTAGGTAGAGATTTTGTTCGCTGGAGTTCTTATCGTACACGGTGCCTAATCATGTTTTTTATGTCGCATGTGCATGTGCTTCGGTCCTTTGTATATTAATCTCAGCCGTTGGGATTTTATTACTTCAGATTGATAAATCTTTACCGTTGGTTATCCTGTGTTTTAAGTATATAATAGATGATAACTTGAGGCAGTTGAATGCTTTTGCTTCCTTCTATGCAGTCGAATCTTTGTATGACTGCTTTATTGGGGCGTACCAGCCCCCGAGTGTTTTGTCGCATGTTTGATGATGTGCTTATGTGGTTCGATCTTTGCTCATCTGCCCAGGGTGAATCTTCCAACACTTCTGAGGCTTCTCCTTCCGCGAGTGCGCGGCCACGAACCACCACTCGGAGCAAAAACGACGAAGTTGTAATGTCGTGGATGAGGACCCGAATCACCAACCTAGAAAGGGAGCTGAAGGATGCGCGGGCCGAACTAGCCGCTGAAAAAGCAAGACCTGCTCCTTCTTCTGAACGGGAAAAGTACTTGATTGGCGAGCTTGACTTGATCAATCGCCAACTCGAATGTAAGGGCATCTTTCAGAATCTTCGACTGCCAATTGATGATACTTTTGACTTGCTGATTTTGCTTGCTTGCTTGCTTGCGTTACTCAGGTGTGAATCATGACAGTAAGGTTGAAGAGACTCGCATAGAAGGTCGACTGGATGGGGTCGCGGAAGGTACCTCATCTGGCCGCCAGTACTTCTGGTCTGATAGGTATAGGGCGCAGGTGCTGGCTACCTTGCAGGATCGCGCCTGGCGTGTTGTTCTGCTGCTGGAGTCCTGTCGAGTTACCTTGGCTAAAGTGCATCGAGCCATGTTTCCTCTGAACGGACAGCCGCAAGGTATACCTGCACTCCTGACGCAGTTCCGTGACGGCGATGCCATCCAGAAGATGCTGTGAGCCGTACGCGAGAGTGGAGCAAATATTGCCTTCGTGCACCTGCACCACCACTGGCCGAATTTTAACTTTGAAGGTGCCACCGAAGGTTTACCCGAGCCAAGTAGCCACGCATTCACCCTTGGCTGGGCGCGCAAGGTTATTCGCCAGCATCAACGGCATTCGCTAGCACTTGTAGGTCCCTTGGATCTAGTCCCCAAGGACGAGCCTGTAAATGATTAGGCGTAGACATGTATGCTCGTTGAGCGCCATGTGTGAATGAAATGAATTTCTTGGAGGGAGGGCAGCCCCCGAGTGTACTCTTGCCATACGCTTGTCAAGGGTATTGTCGAGTAGAAGGCTTTGAACGCAGCCCCCGAGCGTTCGGGTGCGTTTTCTATGTATGTGAGATGACCTGTGCGGCGCAGCCCCCGAGTGTTCGAGTGCGGCCAAGGTTTTGACTTGTTTTTCTGAGAATAACCTGTGCGGCGCAGCCCCCGAGTGTTCGAGTGCGGCCAAGGTTTTGACTTGTTTTCTTGAATGTAACCTGTGCGGCGCAGCCCCCGAGTATTCGAGTGCGGCCAAGGTTTTGACTTGTTTTTCTGAGGATAACCTGTGCGGCGCAGCCCCTGAGTGTTTGAGTGCGGCCAAGGTTTTGACTTGTTTTCTAGAATGTAACCTGTGCGGCGCAGCCCCCGAGTGTTCGAGTGCGGCCAAGGTTTTGACTTGTTTTGCTGAGGATAACCTGTGCGGCGCAGCCCCCGAGTGTTCGAGTGCGGCCAAGGTTTTAACTTGTTTTCTTGAATGTAACCTGTGCGGCGCAGCCTCCGAGTGTTCGAGTGCAGCCAAGGTTTTGACTTGTTTTGCTGAGGATAACCTGTGCGGCGCAGCCCCCGAGTGTTCGAGTGCGGCCAAGGTTTTGACTTGTTTTCTTGAATGTAACCTGTGCGGCGCAACCCCCGAGTGTTCGAGTGCGGCCAAGGTTTTGACTTGTTACTGTAGAAAGTAAAGGGAGAATGCTGTTGTATCTCAACCATATTATATTAAGTCAGCAGGCCGCCTCATTAAAAACCTTTCAGTCCCCTTAGGTACCCTGATAAGGAAAAGAGTGCGTCTGAAACCTGCTTCTTTTTGGCGTGTGAGCGCAATTATATGCATGTGTATGTTATGCGTAGAAACGGCGCAGGTGCGCGACGTTCCACGGATTGAGGGCAATCTCTCCTGTCTTCGCATCCTTCAGGCGGTAGGCGCCACCGTCGATTGCTTCTGTGATGATGAAGGGTCCCTCCCATGGTGAGGCGAGCTTGTGCACCTTCTCCTGCTTGAATCGCAGTACTAAATCTCCAGGGACGAAGGATCTCGTGCGCAGTCGACGTCCATGGTAGTTGCGAAGACTTTGTTGATAAACAGCCGTACGGGCGAGGGCAATGTCCCGTGCCTCGTCTAGTGCGTCGACGTCGTCCTCGAGTGCTTCCTCTGCATCCAACTCTTCGTATGCGACTACGCGAGGTGCGTCAAATCGCAAGTCATGCGGCAGTACTGCTTCTGCTCCGTAGACCATGAAGAAAGGAGTGTACTGTGTTGATCTGTTGGGCGTTGTTCTCAGACTCCAGAGGACCGAGGGTAGCTCTTCCACCCAGGCACCCGCGGCGCGCTTGACTGGCACTAGTAGACGTTTCTTGAGGCCCCTGCAGACTAGGTCGTTTGCTTTCTCGACTTGTCCGTCGGACTGAGGTTGTGCGACTGAGGCGTAGTTGAGTTTGATGCCTTGCTCCGCGTAGAAGTCCTTGAACTCTTCGGCTGTGAAGTTTGTGCCGTTGTCCGTGATGATGCTGTGTGGTATCCCAAATCTGAAGATGATGGACCTGATAAAGTTGACAGCTGATGTCGCAGTCGAGCTTGTTATTGGTACTGCTTCAATCCACTTTGTGAACTTGTCGACTGCCACCAGAAGATGCGTGTGCCCACCGCGGGATGACTTCTTTAGCGGACCCACCATGTCGAGTCCCCACTGGGCAAAGGGCCAGGCGAGTGGTATCGTCTTCAGTTCCGATGGGGGTGCGTGCGGCTTGGTGGCGAACATCTGGCATCCGTAGCACTTTTTCACTATCTCTTTGGCTTCCCGCATTCCTGTAGGCCAGTAAAATACTACTCGAAAGGTTTTGGCTACCAGGGCTCGACTGCTGGCGTGATGTCCGCAAATTCCTGCGTGGATGTCATAGAGTAATGCTCTGCCGTCCTCTGGGTCGATGCAGCGCTGCAGGATTCCAGATATGCTGTGTTTGTACAGTTCACCATTGATGATCGTGAAGGCCTTCGAGCGGCGAGTGATGCGCCTAGCTTCCGTGACGTCTTCTGGCAACTCTTGGCGTAGCATGTATGCGAGAAAAGGGGTTGTCCACGTTGGCTCGACAAGAAAGACTTTGACGCGTGGTTCCGCCTCTGCGGGTGCCACTGGGTCCTCTGTTGTTGCTGTTGCGGCGGGTGCGATGGGCTGCCGTAGTTTGATGGATCGCTGCTTGATGCACTCGACGAAGACTCCAGGTGGTACTTTTGCCTTGGTCGAACCGAGGTTGGGTAGCGTGTTCGCTTCTTTGTTGCTCTCTCGGCCTATGTGCCGTAGCTCGCAGCCGTCAAAACTGCCCTCCATGACGTTGTAGAGGTCCCGATATGCAATCATGTTCTCTGCAGTAGCGTCGCACTCCTTCATCGTCTGCTGTACGACGGGGTTCGAGTCCCCATAGATCATGAGGCGAGTGGCTCCACAGTTCTTGGCCATCCGCATGCCGTGTAATAGAGCTTCATACTCAGCTTCGTTATTGGAGGGCTTGGGAAGTCCATCTGTAGTACGTAGGGAAGTTTGTCGCCTTTTGGTGATGTTAGGATGATGCCTGCGCCTGCACCCTCGAATTTCTTGGATCCGTCGAAATACATTGTCCATGCGTTGGATAAGTCAGGTAAATTGGGCAGCTGGGCTTCGATCCATTCGGTTGTGAAGTCCGGGAGCACTTGTGCCTTGATTGCATTGGGGTGTGTGTACTTCAAGTCCCACGGGCCTAGCTCGATGACCCACTTGGCGACTCTGCCCGTGGCGTCAGGGTTGGTGAGGATATCTGATATGCCTGAGGCACTCACCACTGTGATCGGGTGCTCGGCGAAGTAGTGGACCACCTTGCGTGAGCTCATGAAGACGCCGTAAGCCAGCTTCTGATAATGTGGGTACCGCTGCTTTGATATGGATAACACCTCGTTGAGGTAGTATACGGGCCGCTGGACTCGATGGGCATGACCTTCTTCTTGGCGTTCGACTACGAGAACAGTACTGACCACCCTGTTGGTGGCTGCCACATAGAGGTAAAGGGGTTCTTTTTCTTGAGGTGCGACGAGCACTGGTGGAGTCGCCAGGACCTTCTTGAGGTTCGCGAATGCTGCTTGGGCTTCTGGCGTCCACTCGAATTTGTCAGATTTCTTTATCAGTTGGTAGAAAGGGAGTGCCTTCTCACCCAACTTACTTATGAACCTGCTGAGTGCTGCGACTCGGCCGGCTAAACGTTGGACCCCCCGAAGCTTGGTCGGGGGTGGCATTGTGAGGATTGCTTCTATCTTTTCGGGGTTTGCCTTGATTCCTCTGGTAGATACGAGGTACCCGAGTAGTTGCCTAGCTGGTACGCCGAAGACGCACTTGGTTGGGTTAAGCTTGATCTTGTATTTGTTGAGCGCGGTGAATGTCTCGCGCAGGTCGTCAAGTAGCGTGTCCTCGAGTTTGGACTTGATGACGATGTCGTCGACATAAACATGGACGTTGCGTCCTATTTGGTCCTTGAGGCATGACTGCATCATGCGCTAGTATGTGGCTCCAGCGTTCTTGAGCCCGAAGGGCATAGTTTTGTAGCAGAACATACCATGGGGTGTGATGAAAGCTGTCTTCTCCTCATCCTCCTCTCGCATTCGTATCTGCTGGTACCCTGAGTAGGCATCCAGGAAGGATAGTCGCGCGCAACCGACAGTGGAGTCGACGATCTGGTCGATTCGCGGCAACGGGAAGTGATCCTTCGGGCATCACTTGTTGAGGGGTGTGAAGTCAACGCACATGCGTAGAATCTTTGTCTTCTTCTTCTCGACTAGGACTGGGTTGGCTACCCAGTCAGACTTCTTGATCTCTCGGATGAACTGGGCGTGAAGTAATATGTCGACTTCTTGCCCGATGGCCACGCGCTTCGGCTCGGAAAAGCGGCGCATGGATTGCTCGACAGGTTTGGCGTCTGGGTAGAGTTGAAGAGCGTGCTCGGCGAATTCCCTGGGTATACCTGGCATGTCGGCTGGACACCAGGCGAAGATTTCCCAGTTCTCACGGAGGAACTCGACGAGCGCGCTTTCCTATGCGGGAAACAGGCTTGATGACACGAGCAGTGTCTTGGAAGCGTCAGTCGGATGGACTTGGTGTGACCTTGTGTCGTCGGCTGCGCTGAACGAGGCGTCAGGTGCCGGTTTCTTGGTTGCAGGAAAGAGGGTCCTGTCGTTGTCGAGTGAGAGCTCCGCGAGCTCCTGCTGCATGCCGAAAAACTCGGAGATCTTGCTGAACTCTCGATCGCAGTTGTCTGAACGCTGGAAGTCGCCTCGAATGGTGATGACTCCCTTTGGTCCTGGCATCTTGAGCATGAGATAGGCATAGTGTGGGACTGCCATGAAGCGGGCGAATGTCGGGCTCCCAAGTATAGCGTGGTACTGAGATTTCCAATCCACCACCTCGAAGTCAATCGTCTCCTTTCGGAAGTGATCTGGTGTGCCAAAGATGACTTCGAGTGAGATTACGCCTTCAGGATAGACTGCTTTTCCTGGTACTATGCCATGGAAGGTGTTGTCCGACCTTGCTAAGTTCTCGAGTGACCTGCCCATCTTCCGGAGAGTGTCGGCGAAGATGATGTTGATGCCGCTGCCGCCGTCCATGAAGACCTTGGTCATGTGAAATTGCCCGATTTGTGCTTCGAGTACCTGCGCGGCGTGGCCTGGGCGCGGTACCCGTGGAGGGTGATCTTCCCGGGAGAAGGTGATGTTGATTTCCGAGCCCTTGAGGTACTCTATTACGGCCGGTGGCATCTCTACAGCCTGATAGACTTGGCGGGTGATCGGTTTTTGGCACCTGTTTGATGGGCGTCCCTTCTGTATCATGTTCATTTGCCCTCTAGCCTGAGGGTACTGTTCTCCCAGCGCAGGAGGTGCTTCCTGTCTTGGCTGGTACTTAATTGCTCCCGCTAGGTACGCAGGATTCGGTGGTGCCGTGGGTGGTCCTTGAAGAGCCAACTGCGGTGCTGGTTGTGGAGCTTGGGCTGGAGTCAAGATTTTTGCGAATGCGCCACTGATACGGAGCATCTTCTGGCAGTCCCTCAATAGGTGAGTGGAAATTAGCTTGCCGGTTTCTTCGCTTCTGAACAGGTGAAATTTGCAAGGTTCGTCGAGCTCTTGCTCAGCTGTCATCTCTGGTCGTGAGTTATCGCGGGGCTTGTATCGCCACTCGCATTTCTGGTTTCCGTCGTTTATGTACTCTTCTCGGCTTCGACTGCTCTGTCGATTGTTGTCACGGCTTCTGTCCTCCCGGGTGTCTGGGAACCCAGCTGCTACTAGCTCGGCTGGTCCGCCTTCGTCGAAGCGGGCCTTGCGCTTGTAACGACGATCGCTGCCGCGGTTGCTTCTGCGGTTCCAGCTGCTTGGTTCTCCTTCCTCGTCTGGGAACTCGTTGCGCACAGAGTCTTCGCCATCGGCCCACTCGTTGGCGATCTTCATGAGGTCGATTATAGTTTGCGGCTGAAGGCGACCGAAGGCCTCCCGAAGGTCGTGTCGAGTGACGCCGCAGATGAATGCGTCGATTGCTCTGTCTTCGGAGACGACTCCGACGGAATTGCGCATGAGTGTCCAGCGCTGGATGTAGGATCGCAACGACTCGTCTTTGCGCTGTTTGCAAGCCTGTAGCTCTGCGAATGTTGCGGGCCTTGAGTATGTGCCGAGGAAGTTTTTGACGAAAGCATCTTTGAATTGATCCCAAGAGTTGAAGGAGTTCCGGGGCAGGTTCTGGAGTCAGGTGCGTGCTGATCCCACGAGCATCAGCTGAACATACTGCATTGCTGTTGTTGTGGTACCTCCTTGACAGTTGACTGCGATGATGTAATCGTCGAGCCAGAGCTTGGGGTCCTGCGTGCCGTCGAACTTGACTGATTCGGACGTGAGTTTGAAGACTCACGGTATTCTTGTGGCGCGGATGCGGTAGTGGAAGCAGGCGAGACCGCAGGGTTCGCCATCGTCGTCCGAGTACAGCTCATCAGTCGGGGTGTTGACGGGTCGTTTGGAGCGAGCGCGGTCGACTGTTCGTTGGGTGATGACGTTGCGCAGGTCCTCCCCTCTTGCAAGTGACGGACGGGTCGGTCTTCGCGCGTCGCGCGCTCGCGTTCGCGTCTGTCGCGATATCTGCGTAGCTGGGTTGTTGCGGGTGCGGCTCCTGTGATTAGCGCATCCTCCGCCAAGCGAAGCGCTTGGATTTGTTGTCGATGTAGAGCTGCGCGAGGGTCGCCTTCCGGAGGTTGAGTTGCCCGCAGGTACGTAGATAGTGACATGAGAGCGCCCGAAGCTGTTCTGGGGATGGGTATTCCGTCTGCATCTTCTGTCATAAATGATGAGTCGAGGTTGCGGGTGGCATGAGCCCTCTCCTCATCTGTCATCCGGTTGATACGCGGTCGGGAGCGCCTGTTGTCCTGAGTAATGGCTGGCCCTGAGGAGGAGAAGGAGTACGCCGCGCGGCGGGCACTCGACGCGTCGGCGAGTTCTTTACGCCGGGCCAGTTCAGTTTTCTCCAGTAGCAGCCTCTCGTTCTCCTTCCATACAAGGTACTGATATGCCATCATGTCCTCTCTAGTCGCGTCCGTAGGAGGGAAGGTGCACTCTTGGACGTGCTTCATGGCCCGGATTCCCATCTCTCGAGTGATTGTTAGGGTTGTCACCTTGTCTGGCATGGTGACTTCCATGGGGAACGTGGGTTCCTCGCGTCCGGGTTCGGTTCCAGGCGTCCTGTTTGTTATACCCACCATGAGGACTTGAACGGGGTGAGATTGCACAGTCGAGTGCGTGTTGCTGCCGCTGCTTTCGCCGTCAGAACTGTTCCCGGAACTGAAGATGGAGGCGACATGGAAGGTGTCGCAGTCGGTGCAGAAATCGTTTGGCGAAGTAGCAGTCGGCGGTGTGGCCGGCGTCGGAGTCGAACGTGACGCGGGTGTCGTTGAAGTGTATATGATATCCGCGGTTGATGATGCGGTTTCCTTGGTTGCAGCGGATGCGATCTCCGTAGTCGAAGGAGTCACGGATGACGTAGTCGTAGCAGATGCGATCTCCGTAGTCGAAGGAGCCGTGGGTGACGTAGTCGTAGCAGATGCGATCTCCGTAGTCGACGGAGCCGCTGGTGACATAGTCGTAGCAGATGCGATCTCCGTAGTCGACGGAGCCGCTAGTGACGTAGTCGTAGCAGATGCGATCTCCGGAGTTGAAGGAGCCGCGGGTGACGTAGTCGTAGCAGATGCGATCTCCGTAGTCGATGGAGCCGCTGGTGACGTAGTCGTAGCAGATGCGATCTCCGGAGTCGAAGGAGCCGCGGGTGACGTAGTCGTAGCAGATGCGATCTCTAGAGTCGATGGAGCCGCTGGTGACGTAGTTGTAGCAGATGCGATCTCCATAGTCGAAGGAGCCGCGGGTGACGTAGTCGTAGCAGATGCGATCTCCGTAGTCGACGGAGCCGCTGGTGACGTAGTCGTAGCAGATGCGATCTCCGTAGTCGACGGAGCCGCTGGTGCGCGATCGAAGGATCGCACCGTTCCCCACTTGGTTACATGGAAATTCAGGCTGCCGAAAGTAAGGCACATACCTCCGTAGAGATCGGTGTAGGCCGATCGGTGGGCCGGCGGGTGGGGGACAAACTCGAAGGAGCTGAAGCGGATCGGTGCCGCGATCGTTGGCGTGTCGATGGTCATTGCAGATGGAGCCGATGCAACCATGATTCCAGCACTCTTCTTTCCCACAGACGGCGCCAGTTGACGTGGGGTTACCACGGCAAATCCCAGGGTCGAGTACCCCAGGTTGATTGAGAAGGAGAAGTTGGAGCGCTGGTAGTTACCACGGCTGACAAGCGAGGCGAGTTTACCCTGGTTCAGGCTCCCGGAGGATAATACCCTACTTCCAGCTTGTCTGTTATTGATTGATTGGAGGTGTTACAATGGCGATCCCGGCGAGATGTCGATCTCGCAAGGGTTTCGGTGGTGGTGGCGTACGGTAGTCCCTTGAAACGTTCTCCCTCCCAGCCTTTATAAAGGAGGCTGGGTCTCAGGAGCTGGTGACCTACTAGGTTTACAGGTATGGTAGGTTCTACCGACATAGGCTCCTGTCTTGGAGAGCACTTCGTCTTTCTTGGGCTCCTGAGTGGGCCTCGATCATCATCTTCCAGTAGGCCACCGTATGGGCCCCAGTCCTTGCGTGCACCAGGTATCTTCATGGTGGGGCACCCGATAGGTAGGCCCACATCGACTATAGTCATTCTGTACTGCGGGTCTACCTGTACCCCGCCTTTCAGGTTGAACCATTTGCACCAGAACAAAGGGACCTTAAAAGAAGGTCCATAGTCAAGTTCCCATATCTGCTCTATGTAACCATAATATGTGTCCTTTTGCCTATTGTTGTTTGTTGCATCAAAGCAGACACCACTGTTTTGGTTGGTGCTCTTTTTATCTTGGTCGGCCGGGTAAAATGTATTCCCATTTATCTCGTATCCTTGAAAAGTCAATATAGTCAAAGATGGTTTTTGTAACCAATCGCCAAAAGTCTTCACGTGTTCTCCATCAATCCAATCTTCAGGTTGCTCCAGTAATTTCGAGCGTAAAATATTCTTGTGTTCCACGATATACGGAGCCACCAAGCTGAAATTATGTAGAACTGTGTAGTGTGCTTGAGTGAAAGAATGCCCGTCCATACATATTGTTGCTTTCTTTCCTAGCGTGCCTTTTCCACGCAGTCTCCCCTCATGGCGCGATTGAGGAACACCAATCAGCTTAAGGTCAGGAATAAAGTCAACACAAAACTCAATGACCTCCTCTGTTCCATAGCCCTTGGAGATGCTTCCTTCTGGCCTAGCACGGTTATGAACGTATTTCTTTAAGACTCCCATGAACCTCTCAAAGGGGAACATGTTGTGTAGAAATACAGGACCGAGAACAGATATCTCTTCGACTAGGTGAACTATGAGGTGCGTCATAATATTGAAGAAGGATGGTGGGAACACCAACTCGAAGCTGACAAGACATTGGACCACATCCTTCTGTAAACTTGGTAGACTTAATGGATTGATGACTTTCTGAGAAATTGCATTGAGGAATGCACATAGCTTCACAATGGGTACTCGAACATTTTCCGGCAGAAGCCCCCTCAATGCAACCGGAAGTAATTGTGTCATAATCACGTGGCAGTCATGAGACTTTAGGTTTTGGAACTTTTGCTCTGTCATGTTTATTATTCCCTTTATATTCGACGAGAAGCCAGACGGGACCTTGATACTGCTCAGGACTTCAAAAAAGATCTTCTTCTCTTCTTTGGTAAGAGCGTAGCTGGCAGGACCTTGATACTTCTCTGGATTCAGGTTGTCTCGTTCGTGCATACGTTGTTGGTGCCGTGCATCCGGTGTATCTTTCGTCTTCCCATACACGCCCAAGAAGTTTAGCAGGTTCACGCAAAGATTTTTCGTCACGTGCATCACGTCGATTGCAGAGTGAACCTCTAGGATTTTCCAATAGGGTAGCTCCCAAAATATAGATTTCTTCTTCCACATGGGTACGTGTCCGTCAGCGTCATTCGGAACAGATTGTCCGCAAGACCCTTTCCAAAGATTACTTTTAAATCCTTGACCATATCATATATAACATCCCCAGTAGGGCGGGTAGGCTTCGTCCGGTGATCTGCCTCACCTTTGAAATGCTTGCCTTTCTTTCTTACGGGATGCTGTTTTGGAAGAAATCGACGATGCCCCGGGTACACATTCTTGTTTCCAAATATATACTTTCAGTCTCACCTAAACAGTGCGTGCATGCATTGTATCCCTTGTTTGACTGTCCTGAAATGTTACTAAGAGCAGGCCAATCATTGATGGTTACAAACAACAACGCTCGTAGGTCAAATTCCTTTTGTTCGTGCTCATCCCACACACGTACACCTTCTTCACGCCACAACTGTAAAAGTTCTTCAACCAATGGCCTCAGGTACACATCAATGTCGTTGCCGGGTTGCTTCGGGCCTTGGATGAGCACTGGCATCATAATGAACTTCCGCTTCATGCACAACCAAGGAGGAAGGTTATAGATACATAGAGTCACAGGCCAGGTGCTATGACTGGAGCTCTGCTCCCCAAAAGGATTAAAGCCATCTGTACTTAGACCAAATCTTAAGTTCCTTGCGTCATCTGAAAATGTCGGGAACTCTCTGTCGATTTTTCTCCACTGCGACCCATCAGCGGGGTGTCTCAGCATCACGTCTTTCTTACGGTCTTCTTTGTGCCATCACAACAACTTGGCATGCTCTTTGTTTTGGAACAAACGTTTCAACCGTGGTATTATAGGAGCATACCACATCACCTTGGCAGGAACCCTCTTCCTGGGGCGGCTCGCCCTCAACATCACCAGGGTCATCTCGCCTGATCTTATACCGCAATGCACCGCATACCGGGCATGCATTCAAATTCTCGTACTCCTCACCGCGGTAGAGGATGCAGTCATTGATGCATGCATGTATCTTCTGCACCTCTAATCCTAGAGGGCAGACAACCTTCTTTGCTTCGTACGTACTGGGGGCAATACGTTATCCCTTGGAAGCATCTTCTTTATTATTTTCAGCAACTTTTCAAATCCTTGTCAGAAGTACCATTCTCTGCCTTCCATTGCAGCAATTCCAGTGTGGTACCCAGCTTTTTCTGGCCATCTTCGCAATTTGGGTACAACAATTTGTTGTGATCCTCTAACATTCTCTCCAACTTCAACCTCTCGTTTTCACTTCCGCAGTTTATCTTCGCATCAAGAATGGCCCGACGAAGATCTCATCGGGCTCATCAACAATGGGCTCTTCTTCAGCTTCGTCTTCCCCCATTGTAGTACCACCGTGTTCAGTGAACATAGGATAGTTGTCATTATCCTCTTCTTCTTCATTGTCTTCCATTATAACCCTTCTTTCTCCGTGCTTGGTCCAACAATTATAGCCGGCATGAAACCGGACTGCAACAGGTGGACGTGAAGGGTTTTTGAGGTAGAGTAATCCATCGTATTCTTACAGGCACTACATGGACAACAAATAAAACCATTCGACCGCTTGTTTGCCTCAGCCACGTGGAAAAAATTATGCATGCCACTAATGAACTCGGGACTGCGTCGGTCACCGTACATCCATTGTCGGTTCATCTGCATTATATAAGTATATCAAAAACCATTACACTACATCATGAATAGATACGTGACCAAATTAATTAATACAAGTTCATCACATTAAAAGCAAAGTAGAGTAGTGACCAAATGTAATACATAGTTCTCATAAAACATACATTAATTGAAACTAACATACAACTATCTAAAGAATTTAAATCCAACAACAAATGCGATCAAAATCGCAACTAAGGTAAATTGAACCAACGCATAATGATACCAAGCCTCTTTATTAATGGCATATTTTCTAATCTTTTTAATCTTCAAGCGCATTGCATCCATCTTGATCTCGTGATCATCGACGACGTCGGCAAGCTTGAACTCCAATTTCATCTTCTCTTCTAAGCATTGGAGACGAAGATCTTCACTTCTTTTCAATTTTGCTTTCAAATCATTGTTTTCTTTTTCAAAAAATTCGACAATAGGGTCGGTTGGAATTTCCGGTTCAACTACCTCCTAGATAAAAATATATCTATGTCAAGTTGGTCGGCATAATTGTCATAAACACGAAATGAAACAAATAGTTATAAAAATAATATACCACATCCGAATCATAGACCGGACGAGGGCCGACAGGGACGGATATCAAAACCATGGCACTATACATATAAAAACAATCAAACAAGTAAGAAAATTATACAAGTAATAACTATGCATCTAAATCATACAAGTAAGATTTTTTAAATAAAAGATAAAAACAAGAGGCTCACCGAGGTGGTGCCGGTGACGGGACGGCACGGGCGATCGACGGCGGTGAGGACGGGGACGGGGCGACACTAAAACCCACAAATCATAATTTAGTTTGAGCTCAAATTGCATATAAAACAAATGAAATCCCTAACTTAGGCATTTCATCAAACACCTAGCTAGCACTACAAAAATGAAATGAACTAAACTAACAATGAAATGAGCTAAATAAGCAACGCCGGAAGAATGGATGATGTTGCTAACCCTTGGATAGATGGGTGCCACCAATCTTGACAAATGGTTGAAAAAATCGGATGAACTTGAGCTCGGGAGGTAAAAAATGGAGATGTGTTCGAGCAGGGAAAAATGGAGAGGTGGCTTGTGTGGAATATGATATAGGGGAACCCTTTCGTACCGGCTCGTATCACCACCCGGTACTAAGATTAACCTTTAGTACCGGTTTATGATAAGAACCGGTACTAAAGTGTACTCGCGCTGGCCCCACCTCTGCGCGAGCCTGCCGCGACCCTTTAGTACCGGTGCGTATCACGCACCGGTGCTAAAGGTTACGTTCGAACCGGAACTAAAGCTCGCTGCCAACTGAGCCGTTAGAACCGGTACTAATGCCGACATTAGTACCGGTTCGTAATGAAACCGGGTCCAAAGCTGCAAACCGATGGCTTGTTTTCTACTAGCCGCCAGGAGGGTTCGGATTTGCGCAATGTCATAGCCCAACGCCGGGTCAACAACGGCCGATCCAGATGGTCCAAATCCTCCAGTAGTGAATCATACTCTGATGACGAGTTCGAGCCTTGCGGATCCCTGTGCTTCAGTCGACGCATCCGCGAGTCCAAGATGCCCAAAGGGTTCAGGTTAACATCTAAAACACCCAAATTCGACGGTCGACAAGAGCCATCATCTTGGTTGGAGGACTACAAAGTTGCAGTTTCGTGTCAGCGAGGAACAACAACAACAACAATGCAGTACATCCAGTTGATGCTTGTAGGCTCAGCACGCGACTGGCTCAAAAGCTTACCTCGAAGCAAATACGACTCATGGGACAGTTTCACGGAGGACTTCGTCAAAAACTTCGCCGCAACATGCGAGCGACCGGCGACATTTGAAGAATTGCGAGCATGCAAAGAGCGGACGAACGAGTCGCTACGATCATATATCAGGCGCTGGACCACCATACGCAACTCCGTGGGTACAGTATCAGAAGACAGAGCAATCAACGCTTTCACACAAGGCCTCGCGAGACGCGACTTCCGCGAGGCACTCGGAAGGGAAAAGCCGAGCTCCATCGCCCAGCTCATGAAGGTTGCCAACGAGTGGGCAGACGGAGAAGATTCGGTGCAAGACAAAGATCGCGAGTCACCACACCGTGACCACAACAGCAGGAGTCGCAGAGACGATCTTGGAAGTGATCGGAGGCCCAAACGCAAATCTCATCACTACGATGACATAGATGGTGCTGAACTGATGGCGGCTGGATATGTCAACACTCGTGGCAAGCGCGACCGCAATGGAGATCATCAGGACGACCGCAGCAGGAGTCGACAGGATGAGCGAAAGGACAGCCGAGACTACGGTCAGCACAGCGATGGATATCGCAAGCGCGAGTGGCGAAAAACCAACGATGATCCGCGAGATCAGCGCACACCTGCAGAAGAAATAAAGGAAGAGTGCAGATTCCATATGTTTAAGGGTGAGGATGGAAAGCTTCACTCGAGACACCTGTTGAAGGACTGCAGAAAATTCACTCGACTGGCGACGGAGTACGCTCGACGCTTCAACTCACTCCCCGCCGCAGTCGCACATGGAGCTCCCCCAGCACCTCCTGCGGGTGGACATATGGCGGGTGCTGTACATCACCTACCACGCATAGAAGCTCCTGGCGCAGCAGGAGATCAGTATCCTGCGCCGCGGGGTCAGATGAACATGATACAGAAAGGACGCCCCTCCAACAGGGAGCAAAAGCTCATAACTCGCCAAGTCAATTTGGCCACCATGGCTCCTCTCGCCGTGCCCGAGTACCTTAAAGGGTCCGAATCCAGCATAATGTTCTCTCGAGAAGATCACCCGGCGGCTGTTGTGCGTCCAGGGCATGCCGCCTTGGTACTCGATGCGCAAATAGGTGGCTTCGCCATGTCTAAAGTCTTCATGGATGGAGGAAGTGGAATCAACATCCTGTTTGCAGACACCCTACGCAAAATGAATTATTCAACCGAAAACCTGGCAAAATCAGGTAACACATTTCACGGCATCGTCCCAGGAAAAGCGGTCTACCCGCTCGGCACAGTGCAGTTCCCAGTCATCTTTGGCGAGCCAGGAAATTTCAGGACAGAAAAGATCGACTTCGAGGTTGTCGACTGGAAATCACAATATCACGCCATCCTTGGGCGCTCGACGTTTGCTCGATTCATGGCAGTTCCACATTACGCTTACCTCAAGCTAAAGATGCCGGGGCCCAACGGTGTTATCACGGTGAGTGGAAACTTCCAGCGATTGGACAATTGCGACAGAGAGTTCAGCAAAATCTCCGAGCTATTTAGCGCGCAGGAACAACTCGCAGAAATCTCCCTCACCAACGATCGCACACTCTTCCCCGAAGCCAAAAAATGGGCACCCGATAGTGCCTTCAACTCCACAAATGACACAAGGTCGCATCAGGTGCACCCGACAGATCTTTCGAAGATGGTCAACGTGTCATCAAGCTTAACTTCCGCATAGGAAGGCGCGCTCGTCGAATTCCTCCGTGAGAACTGGGAGATCTTTGCCTGGTGTCCAGCCGAGGTGCCAGGTATCCCAGGGAATTCGCCGAGCACTCTCTTCAACTGTTTCCAGACACGAGACCCGTGAAGCAAACAATGCGCCGCTTTTCTGAGCCGAAGCGGGAGGCGATTGGACAAGAAGTGGACAGGTTACTCGCAGCCAAGTTCATCCGCGAGATCAAAAAATCAGACTGGGTCGCTAACCCAGTCCTCGTACCAAAGAAGCACACAGAAATTCTTCGAATGTGTGTTGACTTCACTGCTCTCAACAAGTGCTGTCTCAAGGACCACTTCCCTCTGCCTCGTATCGACCAGATCGCTGATTCGACTGCGGGGTGCGCTCGCTTATCCTTCCTGAACGCCTACTCGGGTTACAACCAGATAAGGATGAAAGCCGAAGACGAGGATAAAACAGCCTTCATAACGCCATACGGCGTCTACTGCTACACCACAATGCCCTTCGGGCTAAAGAATGCGGGTGCTACGTACCAGCGCATGATGCAAAACTGCCTCAAGGAGCAGATCGGACGCAACGTCCAAGTCTATGTCGATGATATAGTCATCAAAACAAAGGAAGAGAACATGGTACTCGAAGATGTACACGAGACGTTCGCCAACCTCAACCACTACCATATCAAGCTAAATCCCAAGAAATGTGTCTTTGGCGTGCCAGCTGGACAGCTCTTAGGGTACCTTGTTTTGGCTCGTGGCATCGAGGCTGACCCGGAGAAGCTACAAGCCATCCTAACTATGCCACCACCGACAAAACTTCGAGAGGTACAAAGGTTAGCAGGTTTCGATTCATCAGCAAGCTCGGCGAAAAAGCACTCCCTTTCTATCAGCTGATGAAGAAGACGGACAAGTTCGAGTGGACTCCAGAAGCTCAAGTAGCCTTCATCGATCTCAAGCGCACACTCACAACCCCTCCAATCTTGGTCGCACCACGAGAGCGGGAGCCGCTATATCTATATGTCTCCGCAACAAACAGGGTGGTCAGTACCGTACTCGTGGTCGACCGCGCAGAAGAGGGTCACGCCCATAGCATACAGAGGCCAGTCTACTACCTCAGTGAGGTTCTGTCTGCATCAAAACAGCGGTACCCGCACTATCAAAAGCTGGCTTACGCCGTATTCATGTCATCCCGCAAGGTTACAAATTACTTCGCCGAGCACCCGATAACTGTCGTTAGCGCGGCAGCCATTGGAGACATCCTCACCAATCCTGACGCAACCGGACGAGTCGCCAAGTGGGTCATCGAGCTGGGACCCCGAGACATCAAGTACGAGCACCCGAAGGCGATCAAGGCGCAAATTCTTCTAGACTTCACCACCGAGTGGATTGAGGCCCAGCTCCCAGGAGTCCCAGATGTGTCGAACTCCTGGACCATGTACTTTGATGGGTCGAAGAAGCACGAAGGCGCAGGCGCAGGCGTTGTGCTCATATCACCAAAAGGGGACAAGCTCCGCTATGTTTTGCAGATGGACTTCTCCAAACCCTCGAACAACGAGGCAGAATACGAGGCCCTGCTCCATGGCATGAAGATGGCAAAGGCTTGTGGCTGCACTCGACTGATGATATATGGCGACTCAAACCTCGTTGTACAGCAAACAATGAAGGCATGTGATGCCACTGCGGACAACATGATCGCGTATCGCGAGCTGTACAACACCATGGAGGGCAACTTCGATGGTTGCGAGCTGCGACACATCGGGTGAGAAAGCAACGAGGAGGCTGATATGTTAGCCAACCTCGGTTCTACTAAGGCACCAGTGCCACCTGGCGTTTTCCTCGAGCGTATCGAGCATAGATCTGTCAAGGTCAAGCAACCTGCGACAACTTCGGCTCTAGAGGCCGTAGACAAGGACATTCCTCCAAATGTGGAGGACCCGCAAGTTGAAGTTCTCCTGATCGAACCAACCTGGACGCACCCGTTCCTTGCATACATGCTGCGCAATGAGCTACCCAAAGACGTAGCGGAAGCACGGCGCATAACTCGACGTTCCAAAGCTTACACAATCATCAAGGGTGAATTGTACAAGCGAAGCATATCAGGAGTCCTTCAAAGATGCATTGCACAAGAAGATGGCAAGGCCATCCTTCGAGATATCCATGCAGGAACTTGTGGTCACCATGCGAGCAGTCGAGCACTCGTCGCCAAGGCCTTCCAAGCAGGGTTCTACTGGCCAACAGCACTCAGGGACGCAGAGGACATAGTAAAGAGGTGCATCGGCTGCCAAAAGTTTGCTACCAAGCCGCATGCACCTGCATCGGAGTTGAAAACTATACCTCTCGCGTGGCCCTTCGCCCAGTGGGGACTCGACATGGTGGGACCACTCAAGAAATCTTCGCATGGAGGGCATACACACCTGCTGGTGGCAGTGGATAAATTCACCAAGTGGATCGAGGCGGTCCCTATCACAAACTCGACTGCCAAGACGGCAGTTAACTTCATCAGATCAATCATATACCGCTTCGGGCTTCCTCATAGCATCATTACTGATAATGGCACAAATTTCACGGCCGATGAGTTCCGTGATTTCTGCAGGGATCAAGGCGTGAAGCTCAACTACGCATCAGTGGCGCACCCGCAGTCGAACGGGCAGGTCGAGAAGGCCAATGGACTCGTGTGCAGTGGGATCAAGAAACGGTTGCTAGTGCCACTCAAGCGAGCTGTGGGTGCCT
This sequence comes from Poa pratensis, assembly GCA_947311845.1. NCBI lineage: Eukaryota > Viridiplantae > Streptophyta > Magnoliopsida > Poales > Poaceae > Poa > Poa pratensis. Next base: position 24,752,176 of record CAMZMU010000096.1, read on the forward strand.
GGGTGGAGGAGCTTCCCTCCGTACTTTGGAGTTTGCGAACCACTCCGAACAGGTCGACACAATACACACCGTTCTTCATGGTGTATAGCGCAGAGGCAGTTCTACCCTTCGACGTACAGTTCGATGTGACAAGGGTCGTGGCATACGACGAGGAAGATGCGGAGGAGGCACTCGAAGACAGCGTCGACACGCTAGACGAGGTGAGAGACATCGCACTTGCTTGAACAGCTGTTTACCAGCAAAATCTCCGCAACTATCATGGACATCGACTGCGCACCAGGTCCTTCATGGTGGGCGACCTGGTGCTTCGATTGAAGCAGAAGAAGGTGCACAAGCTTGCTTCCCCATGGGAGGGACCCTTCATCATCACAGAGGTCATCGACGGTGGCGCATATCGAGTGAAGCACGCGAAGACAGGAGAACCCTCGCACAACCCTTGGAACGTTGCGCACCTGCGCCGTTTCTATGCTTAGACTATTCAGTCATCAAAATGTAATAGGCGATATGTCGGATAGCTGCAGGTTTCAGACGCACTCTTTTCTTTACCAGGGTACCTAAGGGGACTTGAAGGTTTTTAATGAGGCGGCCTGCAGCTTACTTCACAATAAAGTGGAATACAATTATTATTCCCTTCAATCTTGTTTACATACAGCAAAAGCAAAAACTTGCCTTCACCCGAATACTCGGGGGCTGCGCCAAGAAGATCCATAAACAAAAACCTTGGCTTCACCCAAACGCTTGGGGGTTGCGCCAAGCAGAATCACAAGTACAAAACCTTGGCTTCACTCGAACGCTCGGAGGCTGCGCCAATTACAAAATCTTGGATTAACCTGGAACACTCAGGGGCTGAGCCAAGCGCATTCATGAGCAAACACCTTGGCTTCACCCGAATACTCGGGGGCTGCGCCAGGAAGATTCATAACAGAAACTTCGCCTCACCCGAACGCACGGGGGCTACGCCGTATCGGTCAAGCCGCAAACAAGGCTACCCCGAACGCTCGGGGGCTGCATCTATCCAAAACTTGCAAAACTCATCTCGAGTCACAAAAATTCTCAAATTACACACTCGGGGGTTAGGCCCCACATGCAAATCACAATTCCTCATAACTCGCCAAGTCATACATACAAATTATGCGAAAGGAATCAGGTAATTCTACCGGTAAAGTTCATTACAGGTTAATTAAACTAACTATGCAGATTCTTCCTTCGGCTCCGCCCACTTCTTCTCTTCCTTCAATACTCGATGAACGAGGACTAGGGCATCAGTACGAGTCGCCTCGTAATGCTCTTGCATAGGCACGGGTCCACCCCCAGGAACTGGTGTTGGACCTAGCGCTACCTTCTTTAGGTGAAGGTTGGGCCGGTGAGTTCGAATGAAGGCAAGCGCAATGTTGGCTCCACCAATAAGCTGCTCCCGCACAAACTTCTTTATGGCTTTGCCTTCGTGAAATCTGCCCAGTAGTGCCGACAGGCCCTGCGGCTGATCATTCAATGGAAACAAAGCCCGATGCACTCGGGCCAACGTCGACCTGCACACTTCAAGCAGAAGGGCCGCACGCCAGGCGCGGTCTTGGAGTTTCGCTAGCACAAGGCCTCGCGTCCTATCACACCAGAAAGGATGAGTCGACAACCCTTCAGATTCGGCATAACCATCCAGGCGATCCTCCAGACGCGCCGCCTTGGCCTGGCTATCTGTGCAAGCACCTGCAAGCAAAAACTCGCGCTACATCATCAAACGTGGCTAAAAAGCAAACAACTCGACACTTGCTCGAGTGCACTTACATTCCAGGTTCAGATTCACTGTGTCCAGTTCCTGTAGCAGAAAAGCCTCCCGGGCTGTCTCCGGCGAAGGCTTCGACTGAAGGTCGGCCAGCTCGCGCCGCATCTCCTTCAGCGCATGCTCCGTCTTTGAGAGCTTCAGCTGCAGGTAGTCGATGAGCTTCTGGTCGTTCTTGCTTCGAGCGGGCGGCTGCGAAGCTGAACCTCCAGAGGCAGAGCCAGCCGATGCTCCGGGTGCTCCAGGCTACACAATAACCAAACTAAGCATAAGAGCGGTGCACGCTTATCATACGCACTCGACACGCAAGTCTCGAGTCCCTATCAACACATAAGAATAATCTCGACACGGAAAGATGGCAAAAGGATACGTTTCATTAATCAAAAGGCCTAATAAGGCACGAGTTCTTCACAAAAGATGCAAAAGAAGGAGCCCTGTCGCCTATGACGTCGACTCCGACCTAACTCTAGCACGTTCGGCTCGGGCAGCGGCACGCTCTTCCATCATCGCCACCATCTTCTTCGAGAGCGTCCCCGCCTGTGCCTTCATCGCACTGGTCACGGCAGATTTCCCGTCGGGTCTCTTCGGGAAGCCCATTACGGCTTTCTCGAAGTCGCCCGCGACACCGTGGCCGAGTAAAAGAAGGAAGGTGGACTCGGAGCCACCTACCAGTTGAGCGCAGGCGAAGTCGGCGAGGGTGGACGTCCCAGGCCCGAGTGCGTCAGCCAGGCCTTGAATAGTTGCGGGTGGCGCGCTCTGCGGGAGCACGACCTGGTGCACAGCTTGAAGGGCACCCGCAGCCTTGTTTAGCACCTCCTTGGCCTGGGCGCATATCCTATCAATACACCAACCGCATCCTCAAAGGACCCAACATCCGCGGCGGGTGCATCTCCAACAGCCTCTGTTAAAACAAAAGATCAGAAGCAACTCATAATGGGTTCGATTCAAAAATGCAAAGGAGACATTACCTCCCATCACGTGCGACAGCAAGCACAACCGCTCCGTCTGCAGCTTCTCGCGGGTGTCCAGGTCCTTGAGCTTCTGGCGCTCAGTCGCGAGCTCCTTCTCGAGTTCTTGCACTTGAGATAGAGCTGTTGCTCGCTCGCCTGAATGAAGAACAAAGTGATTATTGGCAGATACCTTTTCGCATAAAATCAATAGACAATGAGGGTGGATCCTTACCTTTCGACTGCTCCAGATCGGCTCGAGCTTGGTCGCGATCCTCCTCCATCTGGGCACATGATATACCCGTCTCCAGCAAAAGGCGGACGATCGGCTGCAGAATACAAAAGGAAAAACATAAGCATATGTGCCTATGCCCACCTAATTAGTTGAACATAGCCTCGGGGCCTACTCCCATCGGGAGAGCTGTTCGCGCACCCGATAAAAACAACAGAACAAAGGGCACTTACGTGGTCATGATGCTTCGATTGCGCGGTGCCCGAAGAGGAAGGTGCGTCTCCAGGAGGCATGCTTGCCGGGGCAGTCCTCTCCACTCGAATAGCTTCTTCGCCAGACGAGACCGGAGTCGCCTCAGCAGCAAAAGGCACCGTACCCTCCGTTGGTGCGGGGTCCTCGACAGGGCTGAGTCGCCAAGACATAAGGCGAACTGGCTTGAACCAAAATCAGAACACACATGAAGCAACAAGGAGCAAAAGGTTACCTGTCCTCTTTGTCGTTGGACGAGAGCGGATTGGTGACGTTCAAGCCAGCGGCATATTTGGGCGCACCTGCAGGTGACACCGCACGCGAAGGAGTCACCACCTTGGCTCTTGTCAGGTCAGGCGACGAAGAACCCGAGTCCTCATCGCGTTCACTCGGGGCAGGAGAGCTGGCCGCAGTCGAAGTTGTCGCGGCTGCGCGGGAACGCTTTCGCGGCTGAACTTCTTCCTGCTCAGAATCCTCCACTTCTTCGGGCGGCGTGTGTGCAGAGGCGAGTGAGCCCTCGTCGCCCTCCGCCTCAACCAGCAAAAGCTCCACCTCCGCATTCGCTCCATCTTCGGGTAATGGAGGAAAGCATTGGGTGGGAGCCCAGTTCTGCACATATCAAGGGCAAAATTCAGTAAACAAGCATATTCCTCAACAGGATAATCAAAAGCATAAGTCGAAAACTTACCGCGGGCAGCGGGTGATCGTGGCCATATGCCTTCACTGGGCAGTCGAGGGAGCAGCTGTCCTTGGCGGTTAGTTTGGTGATCGACCGCACCCGAGTCTCCACCTCCTTTGCTGAGGGCAGTGGCTCCTCTCCCGCCAGGCGTGTCGGGTCATGGGCGCCCTAGAACGCCCACATAGGGTGCGCTCGCACTCAAAGCGGCTGCACACCCCTCTTGATGAAGGTCGCAATCAGATGGAGGCCGCTCACCTCGCGGCCAGCAGTCTTCATGAGCTTGGCGATCTTCTCCATTAAGGGCTTCGCCTCAGCCTCCTCTGCATCAGTTGTCTGGTGCAGCCACGCTCGAGTCTTCTCCAAGGACGCACTCGCGTCGAAGGCGGGTAGTCCATCTTGTCGAGCGCTGATGTAGAACCAGCGCTTGCGCCAGTTCTGCGCAGACTCGACTTGTTGAAGATCGAAGTACTCGACCTCCTTGCGGGCTTGGATGTTGAATCCGCCCACCGCATACACGCCATTGGGTCCGACGTTCCTCTTCACATTGAAGATCTTTTTCCAAAGACCCCAATGCGGGTGCACCCCCAGAAAGCACTCGCAGAGCACAACAAATGCAGTAATGTGCAGTATGGAGTTGGGGGTGAAGTCATGAAGCTGTACCTTGTACGCATACATCAGGCCGCGCACAAAGTCATGAACAGGGAAGGAGAAGCCCCTGTTCACGAAGTCGTGGAAGCAGACGCGTTCACCCTCCTTAGCTCGAGGGACCACCTCATCGCCGGGGATCCGCGTGGGCAGCAGTTCGGTAGAGGGGAGCCACCCGTCCCGACGATAGCCATCCAGCCTCGAGGTGGTCATGGCAGACCGGGCCCAGCCCCCAGCCTTCTTCTTCAGCGCAGCAGCGCCACCCGCGCCAGCAGCAGCAATTGGCATGGAGGAGGTCGCAGCATCGGTGGTGGCCTTCCTCTTCGTGGTCTTGGCCATGGTGGCAGTGGAGGTGCGAGCAGAGCGCTAGGAGGAAGAAGATGGAGCAGGAGCAAAGGCAGAGGAGGCGGCGCGGAGTGAATGACAGGTAAAAGTAATTTACCTCGCTCTCCCCTACTTATAGCCATAAGCCACGATCTCCACCGTTGCCAGGAGATCGTGCGCTGCACCACATATCTGGCCATACATGTGGCAAGCGTGGAGAGCAAGCGCCACCGCCCATTACGTCCACTACTCCCGGGAAAAAAGGAAGCCATTATCACATCGTCGTAAAAAACGGACCAAAAAACGGTCAAGTCTCGTCAAACGGCACTGTGTCGTGGGACCCACGTGTCTTGTCCAATCTTGCAGCAGGCAGGCGTGCTATCTTCTGTCAGAAGGAGCAGACCGAGAAACGCGTCATCCCTGACGTCATCACAGGCTCGAACGCTCAAAAAGATCACTCGAAGTTCCCTCCGGGGTCGACTGAACGAAGTAGCAGAATTACGCAACACAGGTCACTCGACCGTTATTTCGACTGCGTCTCATAACTCCCATCGGGAGTGAAGCAAAATATTTATTGGTTGCTGCAGAAGAATCAAAAGATTTGAGATTATCCTCAATTGCAAGCAATTAAGCATTATCTCGGGGGCTACTCCCATCGGGAGCGCTGTTCGCGCACCCGATAAAACAGATCTCAGAAGCATCACGTTATTCAGAGACAGTCAGTCGAAGCGTATTCGACTCAGGTCGAAGCTTACTCGACTCGGCTGCTTAGCCTTAAGCAAATATCGATCACAATTCCCGAGTTGCGTCCGTCGCATATACCTCGGATGCTGCACGCATTTGTGTGAATGTAAGACCCGCCGATCCGTCGAGCTGGGCCGAGGCCCGCTTCTACAACATTCACCCTGTAACTTTCCATGTCAACAGACGTGAAGAAAATCCTAGCGGACGCGTTAGGTAGCAAATCTATGCTGCAGGCCGGCTCTGTAAGACCTCCGCGGCTTGAGTCGGACCTGACCAGCCTGTTCCGGGTTCTAGTCCGGGGACTCGAACTCGAAGTAGGCTAGTAAGGTTTTGCCTAGAAGTGCAGTTAATTGGTCCCGATCCATCGAGTGTACCAGGCCTACTATGCCCTATTCCCTAGGCAAAATAGCAAAGCATCAGTCGAAGAAATTTCTGACCCCGCATGCACCTTTGAGGCAAGCTCGATCTCAAATCAGAATGGCAAAGCGTCAGTCGACGAATACGTCGACCCAGCGTGATTCCGGAGCAAAATCAGAATCACTCAATATACGACCCTGTGCACATAAATCGAAATACTCTCGACTGACATATGCTTACCAAACAAACTAATACAAATAATGCATAATCAGACTTGTAGGTATTCAACAAAGCTGGATAAACAGGGCGTGCACTTACGGAGGAGTCCCTGCCCGATTCTTCAAGTCAACCAGGCACTCGGGGGCTATTGACGTGGGTGTACCCTTCGGGTGTACCACGCGATGAGGATACCCGGTGCACAAGCCCATCTACGATCCACGATCAAGGCCCACGAAGGGGGCCCGAAAGGATGGCATGTGTAGCATGAAGTAGAACCCTAGGCGGTTTGGACTTACCTTACCTATAACCCTAGTCGGTTGCGAATCCCCGAGACCCAGCCTCCTATATAAAGGCTGGGAGGGCTGCCAATCTGGGGAGAAGTTAGAAGCAATACTCATACCACCAGAACCCTGTGAGATAGCCATCTCGCCGGAACTCCCTTGTAATCACCTCATATATCAATAACCAGACAAGCAGGAAGTAGGGTGTTACCCTCCGGGGGCCTGAACCTGGGTAAACCTTGCTTGTCAGCCGACGATACTACCACCACCACCACGTCTCTCCCCTCTAATCTCAACCCTAGGCATCGAGCCATGGGATTTGATGCGTTAACACCGATTAAATAATTGTCTCTATTACACCCTTTTCAGGGCCCTCCATTGAAAATGCTAAGCCATCTAAAGAGAGAGAGACAGACACCCGCTAGCCGCATATATGGAACCAGCCATATGTCAGTTGCGTGACCAGTCTCGCGTAAGCGTACGCGTAAGGTCGTTCTGGGCCGCTTCATCAACTCAATACCGACAGCAATAGCAAGTGCACGCGAGAGGGTAACAATTATAGAATCAATGCCCACATTCAACATGTGTTCTAACCGTATCAGCAATACTATGCATAGATCGGCTCTGATACCACTGATGGGGTTCGCAGCAGAAAATAATAAAATTTTCCCTAACTATCGGAACCCCGAGACATGCCAAGATCTATTTATCTAGTAATGCTATAACGGAGGCGGAAATATCGGATACATACCCTTGTAGACCGATAGCGGGATATACGCTCCCGCACAAGCATTGTCGATGAAGACGTACGTAGCCGACCTCAAGGTCGCGGAGATCCTGGCACGACGATGATGAAGCTCTGGTGCAGAACCCGAGTGAATGGCACCTCCGAGTACTCGCACATGTACGGACCTTGACGATGACCTCCGGGCTCCCCGATCCAGCCGGGATAGCGGAAGCGAGAACTTTGGGTGGAAACCCGCAGCGCAACGGCGCTCTGTGGTTTATAGGTCTCCCGTATACGCTGCCCAGACTTGGGGCTGCGCACGCCGAGAGATGGGGAGGGAGGAATTGGACTAGGGAGAAGCCTGGGCCAACCGGAATTAATTCCTGGAATTTCGGTGTCTTTTTTCCAATTAATCCGGGTCCCTATTTATTGAAGGAGAGGGGCTACACCTCTCTCCAACTTGGCAATGTGGGACTAAACAAAAGGAGGTGGGGGGTTGGAGGCGCGCCGGCCACCTCCTGGGCCAGCCGCACGGCCAAAGTGGTGGGTGGGCTCCAGGGGCCCAGCCGCACCTCCCATGTGAGGGGGAGCTTCCCCTTCTTGGGCCCTTGTGGCCCATTTAGGTGTGCAGCCCCTTTTTCTCCTTTTTATTTAATATTAAATTAATATAAATATATATAATTCCATAATTAATATATTTACATACTATTTAATCTCCCGTGACTCCGAAACAATTTTCGGACCACTCCGAACTCACTTCGGTCTCCCCGGAACTATTCCGGTCTTCCCCGGAACTCTTCCGTTCTTGCCGGAACCTTTCCGAAACCTCCTATCTCTATACCTAAGCCACTCCGATGTTTCCAAAATGTTCTCCTAGCGTCGTCAAGACCTTAAGTGTGTTACCCTCGGTTCGGGAATACTCCAGACATGGTCGAGACCCCTCGCTCGCCAATGACCATCAGGGAGCCCTGTATGACTATGACGGCCCCTGTGCATTCCAGAATAAATCGTCGTTGAACCGATAACATGATACGTTCATTCCCTTTGTTCCATCGATACTACCTTGTCTGATACGATCGTCAACATCCTATGTTCTGTTTTATCTCGTTACCGATGAAGGTTACTTAACTCGTCCGTGATATTATATCTCAATGACCTAGTCATACGCTGCGCAGCTTTACAGATATAATCTCACCGAGTGGGCCCAGAGTATCTTTTCCATCACATGGACGAACAAATCCCGCTCTTGATCACTCGCATCTACTGCTTCCTTCCGATACCCAAAAGTGTCACCTTTATTGTCATGCCATGATAAGACAAGCCGTTTGATGCGATCAGCCGCACCTTCCAGAAGCAGAGACTTGATATGATCTCACGGTCTAAGGAATAAGCTATCACGTTCCTTCCTATTGCCGTGTTGAACTGAGTGATACGATCCTACTGCAATACTTTGGTGGGTAATGTCCATCATCTTATTCTACCAATAAAATGACTCCATCATCAACTGATATGGATCAATATGACCGGGAAATCACGATCATCCATTGACTGATGGACTAGTTTATATAGAGGCTTAACTAGGGACTCTGGTTTGTTTACATACCACACGTGTATTATCAATTCCGATTAATACAGTTATAGCATGGTAAAAAACTATTTATAAACTTAATGAGATAATGCAATAAATCTTTATTATTTATTTGCCTCTAGGACATATCTCCAACAGCAACAGCCACTTTTAGAAAATGAGGCCCCTAGAAGGTCTACAAGAGCTAAAAGATCAGCTATTTCTACTAATTATAAAGTTTATAACATAGAAATAGTTCATATGGAAGGTGACGTGGGTGTACCCTTCGGGTGTACCACGATGAGGATACCTGGTGCACAAGCCCATCTACGATCCACGATCAAGGCCCACGAAGGGGGCCCGAAAGGATGGCATGTGTAGCATGAAGTAGAACCCTAGGCGGTTTGGACTTACCTTACCTGTAACCCTAGTCGGTTGCGAATCCCCGAGACCCAGCCTCCTATATAAAGGCTGGGAGGGCCGCCGATCTGGGGACAAGTTAGACGCAATACACATACCACCAGAACCCTGTGAGATAGCCATCTCGCCGGAACTCCCTTGTAATCACCTCATATATCAATAACCAGACAAGTAGGAAGTAGGGTGTTACCCTCCGGGGGCCTGAACCTGGGTAAACCTTGCTTGTCAGCCGACGATACTACCACCACCACCACGTCTCTCCCCTCTAATCTCAACCCTAGGCATCGAGCCATGGGATTTGATGTGTTAACACCACGTCAATTGGCGCCGTCTGTGGGAATGACTGGTGTTGGATCTGCGGTGTTAGCGGTTCCTCTAGCAAACGGCAACTCGCCGGCTTCATCGACTACTCCAGCAAACGACAACTCGCCGGCTTCATCGACTACTCCAGCAAACGGCAACCCGCCGGCTTCTTCGACTTCATCAGCAAACGGCAACTCGCCGACTTCACCGACTCCATCGATCACCGCGCCGATGTATTTCGGCTCCTTCGGGTTTAACCCGCACTCGCCAGTTGCTCGCCGGCGTTTGCGGACCTCCACTCAGGTGCAGATCTGATTTTTGGCAACTTCAACTTTCATGTTAGTCGTTGGGGAACACATAACTTGACAGATCTGCGCCATCTCGCGACGATCGCACCCGAATCTCCATCGACCGCAGGAGGCGCGTCTTTCCCGACTGCTTCGCCAAGATCTGCATCAGCATCCCTCGACTCACCAGTAGAAACCGAGGAGGAGGTCGAGTCCACCTTACAGTACGACAGCGACGAACCGCGCATACAGCTCGACGACTACTTCGACTCTGACAGCTCCACCGACAATGGCAGCAATGGCAACCGAGGCAAAATCTCGCACAACCTCCCTTACCATGTCTGCGTGGATCTTGAAAATGGGACGGATCCCGAAACATTTGAGGCAGAAGCTCGCCGTGCCCCACCAACATACCCCTGGACGGTAACCATGCAAGACGGGACGACAACGCTGGTCATCACGGAGGAGATGGCGACCAAAGCAAAAAAGGCAATCGAGGAGTGCCTCATAATGCCCGAAGATTCGACTCGTGAGGAGCTCACGACATATCAATACCTCATGTGGCAAGAAAACCTTCGGTTGAAGAACTACCGAGCAACACTCGACGAGCGAAGAAGGCAAGCTAGCATGTCGAGTGCGCGACGTGCGCGGCTGTCTATGGACTCCACGGGGCAGACGGAGCCGAGGCATCAGTCCAGGACACGACGACTCTCCGAAAGAGACAGAGAGGATCTAACCCGCAATTTGGACCTCTCGTTCATGACGCACGACGACGAAGGGATCCCTATCCTGAAAACAGCCACGGGAGCCTTGCTCTCAGTGGCCACATATCTTAGAACAACTCAACCTGCTGCGGATGACCCGAACGCAGCCCTGCATAGGCAGCAGATCAAATCACTTAACCTGGCTGCCGCAGCACTCGCACCAATAGTCGAGACACCGGGAGGAAACACGCCACATGAAGGAAGCAGAACCCGCCACGTGGGAAGTCCACGTCGAGAGCTGCGCACTCGAAGTGATCGCGACAGAGTCGTAACCATATAAGAAGGCGGAGAACGCAGACATCGTGACGATGACAGGAGCCGAGGGCAACTCGACACGTGTCACCGCCAGGAGGGTTCGGATTAGCGCAATGTCATAGCCCAACATCGGGTCAACAACGGCCGATCCAGAAGGTCCAAATCCTCCAGCAGTGAATCATACTCTGATGACAAGTTCGAGCCTTGCGGATCCCTGTGCTTCAGTCGACGCATCCGCGAGTCCAAGATGCCCAAAGGGTTCAGGTTAACATCTAAAACACCCAAATTCGATGGTCGACAAGAGCCATCATCTTGGTTGGAGGACTACAAAGTTGCAGTTTCGTGTCAGCGAGGAACAACAACAGCAGCAGTGCAGTACATCCAGTTGATGCTTGTAGGCTCAGCACGCGACTGGCTCAAAAGCTTACCTCGAAGCAAATATGACTCATGGGACAGTTTCACGGAGGACTTCGTCAAAAACTTCGCCGCAACATGCGAGCGACCGGTGACATTTGAAGAATTGCGAGCATGCAAACAGCGGACGAACGAGTCGCTACGATCATATATCAGGCGCTGGACCACCATACGCAACTCCGTGGGTACAGTATTAGAAGACAGAGCAATCGACGCTTTCACACAAGGCCTCGTGAGACGCGACTTCCGCGAGGCACTCGGAAGGGAAAAGCCGAGTTCCATCGCCCAGCTCATGAAGGTTGCCAACGAGTGGGCAGACGGAGAAGATTCGGTGCAAGACAAAGATCGCGAGTCACCACACTGTGAGCACAACAGCAAGAGTCGCAGAGACGATCGTGGAAGTGATTGGAGGCGCAAACGCAAATCTCATCACTACGATGACATAGATGGTGCTGAACTGATGGTGGCTGGATATGTCGACACTCGTGGCGAGCGCGACCGCAATGGAGATCATCAGGACGACCGCAGCAGGAGTCGACAGGATGAGCGAAAGGACAGCCGAGACTACGGTCAGCGCAGCGATGGATATCGCAAGCGTGAGTGGCGAAAAAAACGATGATCCGCGAGATCAGCGCACACCTGCAGAAGAAATAGAGGAAGAGTGCAGATTCCATATGTTTAAGGGTGAGGATGGAAAGCTTCACTCGAGACACCTGTTGAAGGACTGCAGAAAATTCACTCGACTGGCGACGGAGTACGCTCGACGCTTCAACTCACCCCCCCCCCCCCGCCGCAGTCCCACATGGAGCTCCCCAGCACCTCCTGCGGGTGGACATATGGCGGGTGCTGTACATCACCTACCATGCATAGAAGCTCCTGGCGCAGCAGGAGATCAGTATCACGCGCCGCGGGTCAGATGAACATGATACAGAAAGGACTCCCCCCTCCAACAGGGAGCAAAAGCTCATAACTTGCCAAGTCAATTTGGCCACCATGGCTCCTCCCGCCGTGCCCGAGTACCTTAAAGGGTCAGAAACCAGCATAACGTTCTCTCGAGAAGATCACCCAGCGGCTGTTTTGCGTCCAGGGCACGCCGCCTTGGTAATCGATGCGCAAATAGGTGGCTTCGCCATGTCTAAAGTCTTCATGGATGGAGGAAGTGGAATCAACATCCTGTTTGCAGACACCCTACGCAAAATGAATTATTCAACCAAAAACCTGGCAAAATCAGGTAACACATTTCACGGCATCGTCCCAGGAAAAGCGGTCTACCCGCTCGGCACAGTGTAGTTCCCAGTCATCTTTGGCGAGCCAGGAAATTTCAGGACAGAAAAGATCGACTTCGAGGTTGTCGACTAGAAATCACAATATCACGCCATCCTTGGGCGCCCGACGTTTGCTCGATTCATGGCAGTTCCACATTACGCTTACCTCAAGCTGAAGATGCCGGGGACCAACGGTGTTATCACGGTGAGTGGAAACTTCCAGCGATCGGACAATTGCGACAGAGAGTTCAGCAAAATCTCTGAGCTATTTGGCACGCAGGAACAACTCGCAGAAATCTCCCTCACAAACGATCGCACACTCTTCCCCGAAGCCAAAAAATCGGCACCCGATAGTGCCTTCAACTCCACAAATGACACAAGGTCGCATCAGGTGCACCCGACAGATCTTTCGAAGATGGTCAATGTGTCATCAAGCTTAACTTCCGCATAGGAAGGCGCGCTCGTACCAAAGAAGCAAACAGAAATTCTTCGAATGTGTGTTGACTTCACCGCTCTCAACAAGTGCTGTCCCTAGGACCACTTCCCTCTGCCTCGTATCGACCTGGTCGTTGATTCGACTGCGGGGTGCGCTCGCTTATCCTTGCTGAACGCCTACTCGGGTTACAACCAGATAAGGATGAAAGCCGAAGACGAGGATAAAACAGCCTTCATAACGCCATACGGCGTCTACTGCTACACCACAATGCCCTTCGGGCTAAAGAATGTGGGTGCTACGTACCAGCGCATGATGCAAAACTGCCTCAAGGAGCAGATCGGATGCAACGTCCAAGTCTATGTCGACGATATAGTCATCAAAACAAAGGAAGAGAACACACTACTCGAAGATCTACGCGAGACGCTCGCCAACCTCAACCACTACCATATCAAGCTAAATCCCAAGAAATGTGTCTTTGGCGTGCCAGCCGGACAGCTCTTAGGGTACCTCGTTTCGGCTCGTGGCATCGAGGCTGACCCGGAGAAGCTACAAGCGATCCTAACTATGCCACCACCGACAAAACTTCGAGAGGTACAAAGGTTAGCAGGTCGCGTGGCTGCGCTCAGTCGATTCATCAGCAAGCTCGGTGAAAAAGCACTCCCTTTCTATCAGCTGATGAAGAAGACGGACAAGTTTGAGTGGACTCCGGAAGATCAAGCAGCCTTCGTCGATCTCAAGCGCACACTCACAACCCCTCCAATCTTGGTCGCACCACGAGAGCGGGAGCCGCTATATCTATATGTCTCCGCAACAAACTGGGTGGTCAGCACCGTACTCGTGGTCGACCGCGCAGAAGAGGGTCACGCCCATAGCATACAGAGGCCAGTCTACTACCTCAGGGAGGTTCTGTCTGCATCAAAACAGCGGTACCCGCACTATCAAAAGCTGGCTTACGCCGTATTCATGTCATCCCGCAAGGTTACAAATTACTTCGCCAAGCACCCGATAACTATCGTTAGCGCGGCAGCCATTGGAGACATCCTCACCAATCCTGACGCAACCGGACGAGTCACCAAGTGGTTCATCGAGCTGGGACCCCGAGACATCAAGTACGAGCACCCGAAGGCGATCAAGGTGCAAGTTCTTCCAGACTTCACCACCGAGTGGATTGAGGCCCAGCTCCCAGGAGTCCCAGATGTGTCGAACTCCTGGACCATGTACTTTGATGGGTCGAAGAAGCACGAAGGCGCAGGCGCAGGCGCAGGCGTTGTGCTCATATCACCAAAAGGGGACAAGCTCCGCTATGTTTTGCAGATGGACTTCTCCAAACCCTCAAACAACGAGGCAGAATACGAGGCCCTGCTCCATGGCATGAAGATGGCAAAGGCTTGTGGCTGCACTCGACTGATGATATATGGCGACTCAAACCCCGTTGTACAGCAAACAATGAAGGCCTGTGATGCCACTGCGGACAACATGATCGCGTATCGCGAGCTGTACAACACCATGGAGGGCAACTTCGATGGTTGCGAGCTGCGACACATCGGGCGAGCAAGCAACGAGGAGGCTGATATGTTAGCCAACCTCGGTTCTACTAAGGCACCAGTGCCACCTGGCATTTTCCTCGAGCGTATCGAGCATAAATCTGTCAAGGTCAAGCAACCTGCGACAAAGTCGGCTCCAGCGGCCGTAGACAAGGACACTCCTCCAAATACAGAGGACGCGCAAGTTGAAGTTCTCCTGATCGAACCAACATGGACGCACCCGTTCCTTGCATACATGCTGCGCAATGAGCTACCCGAAGATATAGCGGAAGCACGGCGCATAACTCGACGTTCCAAAGCTTACACAATCATCAAGGGTGAATTGTACAAGCGAAGTATATCAGGAGTCCTTCAAAGATGCATTGCACAAGAAGATGGCGAGGCCATCCTTCGAGATATCCATGCAGGAACTTGTGGTCACCATGCGAGCAGTCGAACACTCGTCTCCAAGGCCTTCCGAGCAGGGTTCTACTGGCCAACAGCACTCAGGGACGCAGAGGACATAGTAAAGAGGTGCATCGGCTGCCAAAAGTTCGCTACCAAGCCGCACGCACCCGCATCGGAGTTGAAAACTATACCTCTCGCGTGGCCCTTCGCCCAGTGGGGACTCGACATGGTGGGACCACTCAAGAAATCTTCGCATGGAGGGCATACACACCTGCTGGTGGCAGTCGATAAATTCACCAAGTGGATCAAGGCAGTCCCTATCACAAACTCGACTGCCAAGACAGCAGTTAACTTCATCAGATCAATCATATACCGCTTCGGGCTTCCTCATACCATCATTACTGATAATGGCACAAATTTCACGGCCGATGAGTTCCGTGATTTCTGCAGGGATCAAGGCGTGAAGCTCAACTATGCATCAGTGGCGCACCCGCAGTCGAACGGGCAGGTCGAGAAGGCCAATGGACTCGTGTGCAGTGGGATCAAGAAACGGTTGCTGGTGCCACTCAAGCGAGCTGCGGGTGCCTGGGTGGAGGAGCTTCCCTCCGTACTTTGGAGTTTGCGAACCACTTCGAACTGGTCGACACAATACACACCGTTCTTCATGGTGTATGGCGCAGAGGGTCATGGCATACGACGAGGAAGATGCGGAGGAGGCACTCGAAGACAGCGTCGACACGCTAGACGAGGCGAGAGACATCGCTCTTGCTCGAACATCTGTTTACCAGCAAAATCTCCGCAACTATCATGGACATCGACTGCGCACTAGGTCCTTCATGGTGGGTGACCTGGTGCTTCGATTGAAGCAGAAGAAGGTGCACAAGCTTGCTTCCCCATGGGAGGGGCCCTTCATCATCACAGAGGTCATCGACGGTGGCGCATATCGACTGAAGCACGCGAAGATAGGAGAACCCTCGCACAACCCTTCGAACGTTGCGCACCTGTGCCGTTTCTATGCTTAGACTATTCAGTCATCAAATGTAATAGGCGATATGTCAGATAGCTGCAGGTTTCAGACGCACTCTTTTCCTTACCAGGGTACCTAAGGGGACTGGAAGGTTTTTAATGAGTCGGCCTGCAGCTTACTTCACAATAAAGTGGAATACAATTATTATTCCCTTCAATCTTGTTTACATACAGCAAAAGCAAAAACTTGCCTTTACCCGAATACTCGGGGCTGCGCGAAGAAGATCCATAAACAAAAACCTTGGCTTCACCCGAACGCTCGGGGGCTGCGCCAAGCAGAATCACAACTACAAAACCTTGGCTTCACTCGAACGCTCGGGGCTGCGCCAATTACAAAATCTTGGATTAACCTGGAACACTCGGGGCTGAGCCAAGCGCATTCATGAGCAAACACCTTGGCTTCACCCGAATGCTCGGGGGCTGCGCCAGGAAGATTCATAACAGAAACTTCGCCTCACCCGAACGCACGGGGGCTACGCCGTATCGGTCAAGCCGCAAACAAGGCTACCCCTCGAACGCTCGGGGGCTGCATCTATCCAAAACTTGCAAAACTCATCTCGAGTCACAAAAATTCTCAAACAACACACTCAGGGGCTAGGCCCCAAATGCAAATCACAATTCCTCATAACTTGCCAAGTCATACATACAAATTATGCGAAAGGAATCAAGTAATTTTACAGGTAAAGTTCATTACAGGTTAATTAAACTAACTATGCAGATTCTTCCTTCGGCTCCGCCCACTTCTTCTCTTCCTTCAAAACTCGATGAATGAGGACCAGGGCATCAGTACGAGTCGCCTCGTAATGCTCTTGCATAGGCACGGGTCCACCCCCGGGAACTGGTGGTGGACCCAGTGCTACCTTCTTCAGGTCAAGGTTGGGCCGGTGAGTTCGAACTAAGGCAAGCGCAATGTTGGCTCCGCCAATAAGCTTCTCCCGCACAAACTTCTTTATGGCTTTGCCTTCGCGAAATCTGCCCAGTAGTGCCGACAGGCCCTGCGGGTGATCATTCAATGGAAACAAAGCCCGATGCACTCGGGCCAGCGTCGACCTGCACGCTTCAAGCAGAAGGGCCGCACGCCAGGCGCGGTCTTGGAGTTTCGCTAGCACAAGGCCTCGCGTCCTATCACACCAGAAAGGGTGAGTCGACAACCCTTCAGATTCGGCATAACCATCCAGGCGATCCTCCAGACGCGCCGCCTCGGCCTGGCTATCTGTGCAAGCACCTGCAAGCAAAAACTCGCGCTACATCATCAAACATGGCTAAAAAGCAAACAACTCGACACTTGCTCGAGTGCACTTACATTCCAGGTTCAGATTCACTGTGTCCAGTTCCTGCAGCAGAAAAGCCTCCCGGGCTGTCTCTGGCGAAGGCTTCGACTGAAGGTCGGCCAGCTCGCGCCGCGTCTCCTTCAGCGCATGCTCCGTCTTCGAGAGCTTCAGCTGCAGGTAGTCGATGAGCTTCTGGTCGTTCTTGCTTCGAGCGGGCGGCTGCGAAGCTGAACCTCCAGAGGCAGAGCCAGCCGATGCTCCGGGTGCTCCAGGCTACACAATAACCAAACTAAGCATAAGAGCGGTGCAAGCTTATCATACGCACTCGACACGCAAGTCTCGAGTCCCTATCAACACATAAGAATAATCTCGACACGGAAAGATGGCAAAAGGATACGTTTCATTAATCAAAAGGCCTAATAAGGCATGAGTTCTTTACAAAAGAAGCAAAAGAAGGAGCCCTGTCGCCTATGACGTCGACTCCGACCTAACTCTAGCACGTTCGGCTCGGACGGCGGCACGCTCTTCCATCATCACCACCATCTTCTTCGAGAGCGTCCCCACCTGTGCCTTCATCGCACTGGTCACGGCAGATTTGCCGTCGGGTCTCTTCAGGAAGCCCGTTACGGCTTTCTCGAAATCGCCCGCGACACCGTGCCGAGTAAAAGAAGGAAGGTGGACTCGGAGCCACCTACCAGTTGAGCGCGGGCGAAGTCGGCGAGGGTGGACATCCTAGGCCCGAGTGCGTCAAGCCAGGCCTTGAATAGTTGCGGGTGGCGCGCTCTGCGGGAGCACGATCTGGTGCATAGCTTGAAGGGCACCCGCAGCCTTGTTCAGCACCTCCTTGGCCTGGGCGCATATCCTTTCAAAGCACCAACCGCATCCTCAAAGGACCCAACATCCGTGGCGGGTGCATCTCCAACAGCCTCTGTTAAAACAAAAGATCAGAAGCAACTCATAATGGGTTCGATTCAAAAATGCAAAGGAGACATTACCTCCCATCACGTGCGACAGCGAGCACAGCCGCTCCGTCTGCAGCTTCTCGCGGGTGTCCAGGTCCTTGAGCTTCTGGCGCTCAGTCGCGAGCTCCTTCTCGAGTTCTTGCACTCGAGATAGGGCTGCTGCTCGCTCGCCTGAATGAAGAACAAAGTGATTATTGGCAGATACCTTTTCGCATAAAATCAACAGACAAAGAGGGAGGATCCTTACCTTTCGACTGCTCCAGATCGGCTTGAGCTTGGTTGCGATCCTCCTCCATCTGGGCACATGATATACCCGTCTCCAGCAAAAGGCGGACGATCGGCTGCAGAATACAAAAGGAAAAACATAAGCATATGAGCCTATGCCCAACTAATTAGTTGAACATAGCCTCGGGGCTACTCCCATCGGGAGCGCTGTTCGCGCACCCGATAAAAACAACAGAACAAAGGGCACTTACGTGGTCATGATGCTTCGACTGCGCGGTGCCCGAAGAAGAAGGCGCGTCTCCAGGAGGCATGCTTGTCGGGGCAGTCCTCTCCACTCGAACAGCTTCTTCGCCAGATGAGACCGGAGTCGCCTCGGCAGCAAAAGGCACCGTACCCTCCGTTGGTGCGGGGTCCTCGACAGGGCTGAGTCGCAAAGACATAAGGCGAACTGGCTTGAACCAAAATCAAAACACACATGAAGCAACAAGGAGCAAAAGGTTACCTGTCCTCTTCGTCGTCGGGCGAGAGCAGATTGGTGACGTTCAAGCCAGCGGCATATTTGGGCACACCTGCAGGTGACACCGCGCACAAAGGAGTCACCACCTTGGCTCTTGTCAGGTCAGGCGACGAAGAACCCGAGTCCTCGTCGCGTTTACTCGGGGCAGGAGAGCTGGCCGCAGTCGAAGTTGTCGCAGCTGCGCGGGAACACTTTCGCGGCTGAACTTCTTCCTGCTCAGAATCCTCCACTTCTTCGGGGCGTGTGTGCAGAGGCGAGTGAGCCCTCGTCGCCCTCCGCCTCAACCAGCAAAAGCTCCGCCTCCGCATTCGCTCCATCTTCGGGTAATGGAGGAAAGCATTCGGTGGGAGCCCAGTTCTGCACATATCAAGCGCAAAATTCAGTAAACAAGCATATTCCTCAACAGGATAATCAAAAGCATAAGTCGAAAACTTACCGCGGGCAGCGGTGATCGTGGCCGTATGCCTTCACTGGGCAGTCGAGGGAGCAGGTGTCCTTGGCGGTCAATTTGGTGATCGACCGCACCCGAGTCTCCACTTCCTTTACTGAGGGCAGTGGCTCCTCTCCCGCCAGGCGTGTCGGGTCATGGGCACCCTGGAATGCCCACATAGGTTGCACTCGCACTCGAAGTGGCTGCACACCCCTCTTGATGAAGGTCGCAATCAGATGGAGGCCTCTCACCTCGCGGCCAGCAGTCTTCATGAGCTTGGCGATCTTCTCCATTAAGGGCTTCGCCTCAGCCTCCTCTGCATCAGTTGTCTGGTGCAGCCACGCTCGAGTCTTCTCCAAGGACGCACTCGCATCAAAGGCGGGTAGTCCATCTTGTCGAGCGCTGATGTAGAACCAGCGCTTGCGCCAATTCTGCGCAGACTCGACTTGTTGAAGATCGAAGTACTCGACCTCCTTGCGGGCTTGGATGTTGAATCCGCCCACCACATACATGCCATCGGGTCCGGCGTTCCTCTTCACATTGAAGATCTTTTTCCAAAGACCCCAATGCGGGTGCACCCCCAGAAAGCACTCGCAGAGCACAACAAATGCAGTAATGTGCAGTATGGAGTTGGGGGTGAAGTCGTGAAGTTGTACCTTGTACGCATACATCAGGCCGCGCACAAAGTCATGAACAGGGAAGGAGAAGCCCCTGTTCATGAAGTCGTGGAAGCAGACGCGTTCACCCTCCTTAGCTCGAGGGACCACCTCGTCGCCGGGGATCCGCGTGGGCAGCACTTCGGCAGAGGGGAGCCACCCGTCCCGGCGATAGCCATCCAGCCTCGAGGTGGTCATGGCAGACCGGTCTAGCCCCCAGCCTTCTTCTTCAGCGCAGCAGCGCCACCCACGCCAGCAGAAGCAATGGGCGCGGAGGAGGTCGCAGCATCGGTGGTGGCCTTCCTCTTCGTGGTCTTGGCCATGGTGGCAGTGGAGGCGCGAGCAGAGCGCTAGGAGGAAGAAGATGGAGCAGGAGCAAAGGCAGAGGAGGTGGCGCGGAGTGAATGACAGGTAAAAGTAATTTACCTCGCTCTCCCCTACTTATAGCCATAAGCCACGATCTCCACCGTTGCCAGGAGATCGTGCGCTGCACCACATATCTGGCCATACACGTGGCAAGCGTGGAGAGCAAGCGCCACTGCCCATTACGTCCACTACTCCCGAGAAAAAAGGAAACCATTATCACATCGCTGTAAAAAACGGACCTAAAACGGTCAAGTCTCGTCAAACGGCACTATGTCGTGGGACCCACGTGTCATGTCCAATCTCGCAGCAGGCAGGCGTGCTATCTTCTGTCAGAAGGAGCAGACCGAGAAACACGTCATCCCTGACGTCATCACAGGCTCGAACGCTCAAAAAGATCACTCGAAGTTCCCTCCGGGGTCGACTGAACGAAGTAGCAGAATTACACAACACAGGTCACTCGGCCGTTATTTCGACTGCGTCTCACAACTCCCATCGGGAGTGAAGCAAAAAAATTATTGGTTGCTGCAGAAGAATCAAAAGATTTGAGATTATCCTCAATTGCAAGCAATTAAGCATTATCTCGGGGGCTACTCCCATCGGGAGCGCTGTTCACGCACCCGATAAAACAGAACTCAGAAGCATCACGTTATTCAGAGACAGTCAGTCGAAGCGTATTCGACTCAGGTCGAAGTTTACTCGACTCGGCTGCTTAGCCTTAAGAAAATATCGATCACAATTCCTCGAGTTGCGTCCGTCGCATATACCTCGGATGCTGCACGCATTTGTGTGAATGTAAGACCCGCCGATCCGTCGAGCTGGGCCGGGGCCCGCTTCTACAGCGTTCACCCTGTAACTTTCCATGTCAACAGACGTGAAGAAAATCCTAGCGGACGCGTTAGGTAGCAAATCTATGCTGTAGGCTGGCTCTGTAAGACCTCCGCGGCTTGAGTCGGACCTGACCAGCCTGTTCCGGGTTCGAGTCCGGGGACTCGAACTCGAAGTAGGCTAGTAAGGTTTTGCCCAGAAGTGCATTTAACTGGTCCCGATCCGTCGAGTGTACCAGGCCTACTATGCCCTATTCCCTAGGCAAAATAGCAAAGCATCAGTCGAAGAAATTTCTGACCCCGCATGCACCTTCGAGGCAAGCTCGATCTCAAATCAGAATGGCAAAGCGTGAGTCGACGAATACGTCGACCCAGCGCGATTCCGGAGCAAAATCAGAATCAGTCAATATACGACCCTGTGCACATAAATCGAAATACTCTCGACTGACATATGCTTACCAAACAAACTAATACAAATAATGCATAATCAGACTTGCAGGTATTCAACAAAGCTGGATAAACAGGGCGTGCACTTATGGAGGAGTCCCTGCCCGATTCTTCGAGTCAACCAGCCACTCGGGGGCTACTGACATGGGTGTACCCTTCGGGTGTACCATGATGAGGATACCTGGTGCACAAGCCCATCTACGATCCACGATCAAGGCCCACAAAGGGGGCCCGAAAGGATGGCATGTGTAGCATGAAGTAGAACCCTAGGCGGTTTGGACTTACCTTACCTGTAACCCTAGTCGGCTGCGAATCCCCGTGACCCAGCCTCCTATATAAAGCCTGGTAGGCCGCCGATCTGGGGACAAGTTAGACGCAATACTCATACCACCAGAACCCTGCGAGATAGCCATCTCGCCGGAACTCCCTTGTAATCACCTCATATATCAATTACCAGACAAGCAGAAAGTAGGGTGTTACCCTCCAGGGGCCTGAACCTGGGTAAACCTTGCTTGTCAGCCGACGATACTACCACTACCACCATGTCTCTCCCCTCTAATCTCAACCCTAGGCATCGAGCCATGGGATTTGATGTGTTAACACCACGTCAGAAGGTGATCCCACTTCATATGAAGAAGCCATGACAAGCCCTCACTCATCGAAGTGGGTGGAGGCAATGGAAGAAGAGATGAAATCGATGAGTTCCAACGATGTTTGGGACTTAGAAGATATCCCTAAAGGAGCCAAAACAGTAGGCTGCAAATGGGTCTACAAAACTAAGTATGACTCTAAAGGGAATGTAGAAAAGTATAAATCACGACTTGTGGCAAAAGGATTTACACAAAGAGAAGGGGTAGATTACAATGAGACATTTTCTCCAGTCTCATGTAAGGATTCCTTCAGAATCATAATGGCACTAGTTGCACATTTTGATTTAGAGCTACATCAAATGGATGTAAAGACGGTATTTCTAAACGGGGATTTAAAAGAAAAAGTTTACATGAAACAATCCAAGGGTTTTATCATGGAAGGCAAGGAAGATATGGGATGCCACCTGAAGAAATCCATTTATAGATTAAAGCAAGCCTCTAGACAGTGGTATCTAAAGTTTAATGAGACAATTAAAAAATTTGGATTTAAAGAGAATGTTGAGGATAACTGCATTTATGCAAAGTTTAAAAATGGGAAATACATTTTCCTAATCTTGTATGTGGATGATATCTTGCTTGCTAGCAGTGATGTTGGTCTGCTACTAGAAACAAAGAAGTTCTTATCCTCAAATTTTGATATGAAAGATCTTGGTGAAGCATCATATGTTTTGGGCATAGAAATTCACCGAGATAGGAAAAATGGAGTCTTAGGACTATCGCAGAAGGCATATTTTGAAAAGGTTCTTAAAAAGTATAATATGCATAAGTGTAGTGCCACACATGTACCTATAGTTAAGGGCGACAGTTTTGGGAAATTCCAATGTCCCAAGAATCAGTACGAGATCGATCAAATAAAAGCAATACCATATGCTTCGGCTGTTGGAAGTTTACAGTATGCACAAGTGTGCACTCGCCCTGACTTAGCTTTTATCACCGGAGTACTCGGTAGATATCAAGAAAATCTAGGCATGGAGCACTGGAAAATGGCAAAGAAAGCATTGCGTTATGCGCAAGGCACAAAGGACCTCATGCTAACATACAGAAGATCTGATTCCCTAGAAATAAGAGGGTATTCAGACGCAGATTTTGCGGGAGATAGAGGTGATAGAAAATCCACGTCTGGATAAGTGTTCACTCTTGCTGGAGGGGCTATTTCGGGGAGAAGCCCCAAATAGTCAATAGTTGCATCGTCCACGATGTATGCAGAATTTATAGCAGCTTATGAGGCCACAGGGCAGGTGATATGGTTAAAGAAATTTATACCCGACTTGAAAATGGTAGATTGTATTGATAAACCACTAAAGATGTACTGCGACAACCTGCCCGCAGTATTCTATGCTCACAACAACAAGTCGAGTAATGCTACCAAACCAATAGAGATAAAGTATTATGTTGTGAAAGATAAAATCTAGGATCAAACTATAAGTCTCGATCATATAAGGACAAAGGATATGCTTGCGGATCCGCTTACGAAAGGCTTACCACCCAGCGTGTTCATGGAACACGTAGCCGGCATGGGTTTAATGAAAAGCCTATGATTCCTGGATCATGAGGCCCAAAAGGAACAGAAATTGTTTTAAAGCATAGAGGTATATTGTAGCTGTCTGATTCTGTCGACAATTGAGCTGTGACGATGAAACATGCTCTATGTACTGATCTGTGATGAAACGAGTAAAAGTGAAAGGTACATAGTTAAAAGTAAAAGTTGAGATCAAGGGGAAGAATGTTAGATTGATCTCCATGGTGCGAGTCCAACGACTGCACCAGACCCTGATCTACGCGCCCTGATCGGGGGCGCCCAACCGAACCAATGGTTGGTGGGCCCCTGTCGCGCTGCGCTATAAAGACAGGTGGGGGCCGGCGGCACACGTTACGAGGTTCGTCGTGCCGCACACCCCACCGACACAAACCCTACCGATCTAGGTTAAGCGCAGAGAGCGACGGAAAGCTCCACCGCCGCCGCCACTCACTGCCATCGCCGGCCACCTTCCACCATGGCCGGGACATCGGGTTCGTCTGCGCAAGGAGAAGGTATCCCTCTTCCTCCCCATCTTCTCTGTATCCCCTCTCCCGAACACGAGTTAGATCGAATACTAAAGTATCTACCGTAGAAGTTATAGCCTAGATGATTCTGAGGATTCAACAAGTTCCAGACCTCATCTCTATGAGCCTTTTAGATGCGTCATAGAGGTAGGCAAGGAGTTTGTTCACTAGGAAGGTGAGGATTGGCGAAAGCCACCATCCCACAGCCGCTAAAGCGACGCCGTCCCGAAAACTCACCATCGGAAGGAGGCCAAGGGTAGTGCAGAGGGAAGAAGGCTCTGTCTTGGTAGATCAGTGCGCTGGTAGTACTAGAACGGGCAGCTTTCTTGATCCGTAGTAGCAGACAAACATGCCACGACTAAGGACGGAGCGACTTGTCCAAACCGATCATACCTACATAAAAAGGAATTTGATACAGTTGTGTTACTCCTCAGGCTGGAAATTCCCATAAGAAATCATATATTGGAGTTGATCAAGAGGCTGGAGGTAGATTACAAAGTCCAGAAGCGGTGTGGGTAGAGTCCGGCGGGTGGGGCAGGGCGGCCGGCGATCGGCTGACGGAGAATGCGGAGGTCGATTCCGTGGGAGGAGGAGGTCGGGGACGGGGCGCTCAGCGACGGGAGGAGGTTGCTGGAGACGGTGCGCGTCGATTTCCGGCGGCAGCGACAGGAACGGCGGAGCGTATTGGACTCAGCTTGATGACTTTTGACTTTGAGAAGCAAGGTGAGGGAGCGACTTTGCCTACCGTTCCTTCCAAACTTCCAATGTCAACTCCAACTTCGTCTCCGCACCACCTCCACACGCCACCCCTATTTCCACAGTTTCAGTAACTTCGTCACGGCTGGACTTTGGGGGCATCTCAGCATTTCAAAGCCATTCCAACAGTTAGAAATAGATGTATTTGGCAAATTCAAAATTTAAAGTACTCAGATTTAAAAAAAAATCCATTAATTCCTATATGTTGCACTATAGATTTTGGGAAAGTTTTATTGTATTCGGACATTCAAAAATACGGTTTTCTTCAAATTTGGTGAGAAACTTAAAACGAGATTTGTATGCCCAGTCCTACAAAACTTCCTCATAGCATATGATTCAACATATAACAATTAATGGAATTTTCTAAAAAAAAAATGTGCACTCTGGATTTTGAGTGTGCGTGATGCATCTATTTGTGTCCCTTGAATTTGTTTTGAAAGGCTGCAAAGCCTCCAAAGTCCAGCTGTGACTTTGACCTTCAAAATCACTCAAGCTGCATCCCCCACTTAAGGGCAGGGCACATTCTTTTAAAAGGCTGAGATGCCTCCAAAGTCCAGCCATGACTTTGACATGAGTAGGTTCGGGTCCCGAATAAAATCACCGGTAACAATCCTACTCCTATGGTGTTGTATTTACTGTTGCGTTGGGTGTCCTCGACGGCAAAGGTGGAGCTGAAAGCTCTAAGGTGCATGTTCTCTGTGTATGTTACAGTCTCAAAGTCTGAGTTGCTTACCTTTTACAAAGTCAATACAACTAGAGAATCTTAGTCCTCTTACCTTAATTAATCGTAGGAATCGCAAAATGTGCTTCCGACTTGAATGGATTTTATCATTATTTTTCTCTACTTTGAGTACCCCATAGGAGGGGGAGAAGTCTTATTTACACATGAAGGGGTGGATGCCCCGTCAGCCTCATAGAGTCATATGCATGGTGTGAGGGAGCTACATGCTCATTTGTGAGTACAATGGGATATAGCTGTCCGCTGGCACCAGGCTCGTATACGCCGCCTCACAATTCGAGGCAAGCCGCGTCGTGTCCTTGCAACTGTGGCACTCGTCAGGGTGAAACCGTGTTGCGCCGTCATCTCTCGGATTGGGCAGGACAAGGCCTAGCCTACTCGGTCTTGAGTTCAGCGTGCAGCTTCTTTAGGCGAGGCCACGCTAGGTCTTGTCAATGCTCGAGATATCCACATGCCCGCACATGCGTGGAGGAGGTGCATTGTGTGGTGCTGACTTTGAGGACTTAGGCCCTGTTTGTTTGGTCTTCTGCTTCTACTTTTAGGAGACAAAAGCAGAAGCCCAAACAAACACCCGAAGATTGAAAAGCACTTGTCAAAAGCAGCGGCCCGAAATGAACTGGGATCGTGGAATCCCCGGAAGCACCGTCGGAGGTGCTTCCCGAGCTACATGGGATGAAACTACCCTCTGCGGTTCACCGGAACTATGGGAAAACTGCCATCCCTATAAACTTGCATCGTCGCCTGTGTATTTGGCACACAGTACCGACCCCGATTCACATTCCCCCGTCCCCGTGTGCAGCAGGCCGCCGCCGCCCCTTTAGGGTTTCCGTCCGCCACCGACGCCGCCATTTAGTGTTGACGCCTCGCCTTAGGTCTGCTCCCCCACCGCTGCCGACGTGCCCTGGAGCTTCGTCCGGCCTCCCCGACGCATCTGGCAAACCAGCGGTCGTCCTCCTCTCCATCGGTCGCCGGAGACAGGAGCTCCTCCTGCTGCCGTCTCCTCGCACAGCCTTGTACGTCCCCATGACCTTCTCCGACAAATCAGCAAAGCTCTGGTGCGGCGCCGCCGCCGCAACCACTCCGCTCTCCTCTGTGTCCTCCTCGCCGTCCTCCTGGTCCTTGGGCTCACGCTGTCACGCATCGCTTCGTCCTGCTCGTGGAGGCACAAGAAGAAGAAGAGGGCAAGGAGCGGCGCCATCTTTGTTCCGTTCTGGTTCAGTACGTGCATATGTACTATGGTATAGGTATATACAGGGCTGGAATTAGATCGGTGGTTGCCATAAATTTAATTCACTAATTAAGGGGGAAAATGAGTTGGGGGTGGTGTGTGTACAAATATTAATTCACTAATTAAGGGACGAGATCTGTATAATCACAGTATTAGTTTGCAAATTTAATCCTTGCCGCCGCCATCGCTGTTTCCCCGCCGTCGCCGTACAAGATCTCCTCCATGCTTTGCACCAAGTCGCGTCGTCCCCGAATTTACCGGGCGCACGACAAGTCGATCTCGTTCCCGTCGACCACCGGCGAGAGGAGCACTTCGAGTCATCGTCCCCGTGAGCTTCTCTAGCGGTTCGGTGAATATATTCCAACACAAAACACTTCAAAAAAAAATATTCGTATACAAAGCTTGTTAAAAATAATTTTAGCTAAAAAAGGTAAATCGAGAATTCAGCTCTTAAAACACTCAGAAATAATTAATTCGTCTCTAATCAGTATTTATACAACATCTTCAATACTCAGGGGCATTCCAGACATTTCACCCCTAAATCTACAGCAGCAGCCAGCCTGCCAAACACCAAATCTCTGCTTTCAACAGCTGCTTGCCACAACTGCTTTTTCACAGCCCACTAGCTACAACTGCAGCCCAAACAAACAGACCCTTTGTGGTGCATTTGTATGTGTCTTGATCAAGGGCTATGGGCCTTCAGGTTGGCTACTAGGTATACCATAAACCCGTCATTAGCCCCGAGTACCTTGGGTCGTGACGAAAGACGATGATGTGATGGACTCTAAGAGGAGATAAAAACAAGGCTTTGTTGGGAGCGCAGATGCTCCACGTGTTGCCTCGGGTAGTCGAAAACCGTCACATCCCTCAACGTGTTAGATGCCCACAAGGGGTGGCGTGTTTTTGGCTTTGGGGCGGCAGGTACCGCCGGCCTGTTGTCGCGTTAATCTGTCAGAGCCAATAGATGTGTTACTTCGATTGTAATGCCTAGGTTGGGGAGGTCTTGGTCATCATGTTGATGTCTCCGGAGAATCCTACGGAGGGGAGGAAATGACGGGTTTCTTTACATGTGCGGGCGGCCAAGGTTAACTTGAAGTCCTCATGTGCGTTGAATCAACTCTGATTATTACGAGATCACAATGGAAGTTTTAATGCTGGGGCCTGCCATTTTTCCCCTTCAGTTTCCAACCCGGAATGAGCAGATTTGTTGGCTTGTCGATGAATATTTCTGGACGAAGGGAGCATAAGATTTGACTAGGTGTGCCGCCTAGGTACAACATGAACCTCCTAACATCTAGGAGTGCTAGTGATTAATATAAACGCATCAGTTCATCTCAGAAAGATGGGTGGTTCCTCGATCCGTTTTTCATCTAGAATGAAACTTCTATTTTTCATCTAAAATGAAACCAATCGATCAGTTTACATCTCTAATAACAGACAAGTAGTAGTTGTTTAGAAAATTAAAAGGCTCATATTACTTTTTTTTTTAAACGAAGACAAAAACTTTGCCTTACTCATTAATTAAGTTAGAAGGTGTTCGGTTTATTTGAGGGAGAAACCGGACAAAAACCATACAACAACACCGACACCACCGGGAGGAGGCCAACTGGTCTTTCTAGAGTGTTTTTGTTGTTCTTAGGCTCATATTACATCTTTCCACGGCCGTGACACTAGGATTAGCTTGTATGCTTCTCCAACAAGGCCGAGTGATACGTGCATTTTATATCATCATTTTATAACTCATATTATCATATTAGAATGTTATTGGCATTGTTATATCAATGTTTTTCCATGTTTTAGATGATTTATGGGACTTTCATACAAAGTCCCTATTTTTGGTATTTAATTCTGGGAGGCAGAAAACCTCCTTTTTCTTGTTTTTAATGTTTCAGGAGCTACAGGGACCCAAATGGAAAAAGGAAAATTGCACAGCTGGTTTTTCATCGGGAAAATAACAGAGGAAAGAAGATCGAAGGAAGAAGAGCCACGAGGCCCAAAAGAGGGGGCCCACGCGGCCAAGGAATCTGGCCACGTGGGACCCACTAACTTGAGCCTCGGGCACTTCCTCGCTCGGGGCTTTTTAACACGCCTTCGTCTCGCCCAAAAACCTACGCCCTAATTTTCCCAAGTCTATCCGAGGCCGCGGCGGCGGCGAAACTCCTGATTCCCTCCGAGGGGGTCAGATCCTGCTGCTCCGGAGCTCCGGAGAAGGGGGAAATCATCGTCATCGTCATCACCTCTCCTCCTTGGCGTGGGAGGAGGCCTCTACCATCATCACCAAGACCAGCACCATCTCCATCATCATCTCCGTGATCCACTCCGTTCCCCTCGTAGTTTGAGAGTTGCTATACCCTAGATACTTGTCTTGTGTACTATTCATGTTTGTGATTGAGTACTTGTCATTATTTGGAGGTGAAGTTATATTTTCAGATTGTGTTGTACCACTTATGCCACTGAATATCATCATGTTTGCACGTTGTGAGTAGTTCCCGTATGTTCCTGAGGGCATAGGATGAATTGGCAATGATTTATATATACATGTGTTGGTATTTTGTCTAGTGTTTATCTTTTTATGTGATTCTATGATGGTGTTGTGCGAACGTCGACTGCACAACACTTCACCTATATGGGCTCATAGGAGAACACCGTAGTGTAATGAATTGAGGGAGACTTGGGAGGACATGTAAACCTGAGACCGAGTCATGAAGTTATTTAGGGTATTAGTATCGGGGACCTTAGAGTGTAATGCTATGGTGGGACTTTATGTCTTAATAATTCTTGTGCAGTCATTTACTTGGCCACATGATCCATCATAAGGGGTTTAGTTTATTTATTTAGCTATACCTAATAATGGCTCCGTCCAAAGAAGATTAAAACTTGACAAGATATTCAACGTGTTGTTTAATAAATCTCTATGCCTAGCAATCCATGCCGCCCTCGGGAACGTTTTCCACATATAAGTTACACATCACTTGAGCTTGTCCTCTTGCCACATAGAGGATTGGGCTTTCTCTCTTTGAGAGCTTTACTTGTACTATTTATTTCAGCATTTTTATTCTCTTGCAACTATACAACCAAAAATCCAAAAACACTTGCATCTTTTATTGTTTTATTTATCATTCTTGCTAACCAATACCTTCAGCTCCTCGTGGGTTCGACAACCTTTTCTAATCGAAAGGTACTACAATTGATCTCCTGCACTTGGGAGTCATCAAGATACTTTTCTGGCGCCGTTGCCGGGGAGCGTAGCGCTATTGGTAAGAAGTTTGGTAAGGAAACTTGAAAGCTGAATTTTATTCTGTTTTATCTCATTGTTACTATGGCATTTATGAATCGTCCTCGCTGCATCTTGCTTTATATGAAAGTGCTTATGCCACTCTCCAAAGTGGTTGAAACTACTGTGCTGAGATACCTAAAGTGGGATTTAAAATTCCCATTGGTCATGTTAAAAGAGTTATGAAAAATCCATTTACAGGGGATGGAACTAAGTCTGCACGTGAACACGTGGAGACAATTGAAGACATATGTGGTTTATTTAGGCTTCCTGGTATTTCTGAGATCAGGTAAAAAGGAAGCTATTATATTTGTCTTTATCTGGTAATGCTCGTATTTGGTTCAGGTCTTTGGATGAAGAAGTCATTGAATGGAGTATTTGAGGAAGGTTTTCTTTCTTAAGTATTTTACTCCTAAAGAAGCTTATGAGAACCGCTGCTATATATTTAATTTCTGGCCACATCTGGGAGAGAGTATTACTCAAGCTTGGGGGAGGTTAAAGGAACTCCTTCGCAAGAATCCTTGTCATGATCTTACAAGGAAAATTATATTGATAAACTTTTATGTGAGGCTACCAGAAACAAAGGAATTTCTGGATAATTCATCTGGTGGAAGTTTTACAAATAATACTGAAGAAGAAGCATGGAATTTATTGGAGACTATTGCTGAGAATACTGTCATTGGGATCTTGATAAAGGTAATGAGCCCTATTTGGACTATGATATTCATGTGTAGAGAACTTCTCTACTTCTATTTGTTTAAAATCTGAGTGATAATTTTGGTCTTGATCCTTATGTTATAATTGAGATAGCTAAATCTTTTGCTGATCATATTGGTGTTCCTAAAAGTGGGTTTGAAGTTTATGTTGAACCTGTTAAACAATCTATTGTTGTTCCTAAAGTTATTAAACAGGTAGAACCAGTGTCATCTGTGACAATTGAGGAGTATGTTGAACCACCTCCATATCCAAACCAATTAAGGAGAATTTACTTATTGCTGTTACTAACAAGAGTAAAGAAGATGTTCTCAGCCTTATGAACAGGTGGAAGTCAACAGTCAAATTTCTTTATCAAACAATTAAATGAAGAAGACCTGTTGATGTTTATTTATGTGAAGATGCTACTAAAGTTATTAAAGGCAATTCGGCCAAGGTTGGTAAGCCTGTTATATCATGCTCTATTGGGACTTCAAGTTATCATGGTTATGTGATATTGGAGCAAGTATTAGTGTCATTCCATATTCTCTTTATCTTGAAATCAAGCCTGATATTGATCCTATCATTATGGAAGAGACAGGTATGACAATTCAACTTGCTAATAAAGATTATATTAGTCCATTGGAATTGTTAGAGATGTTGAAGTATTGGTTGGCAAAATAAAATATCCTGCTGATTTTATTGTGCTTGGTTGCCTCAAGATTCATTTTGTCCTATCATTTTTGGTAGACCTTTCTTACATACTGTTGGTGCTGAAATTAATTTGCTAAAGAGAAAGTGTTTATTAAATGTGCTGGAGAAAACTTGAATTCAACTTTTCTAAATTTGCTGATAAACATTCAAGAAAGAGCCAATTTCTGAAGATATAATTGAAACTCTTGCTCATATAGCTGTAGCTTCATCAGATGTGGTAGAACGTTATATGCTTAATCAAGATGAACCATTTAATGATGAAGAAAAAGATGCTTTAGAACAAATATTATGGCAACAACCACCACAATTACAATTTTAGGAGTGCTACCACCACCTAAAGGGGATCCTAGTTTTGAATTAAAACCTTTGCCTAAAATCTTAAATATGCATACTTGGATGAGAAGAGCATATATCCTGTCATTATTAGTGCTAACCTTTCAGCTGAAGAAGAAGAGAAATTACTTGATGTGCTTAAAGCTCACCGACCAGCCATTGGATACTCTCTTGATGATCTTAAAGGTATAAGCCCAGCTCTATGTATGCATAAAATTAATTTGGAGGAGGATGCAAAACCTGTTGTTGATTATCAACGCCGTCTCCATCCAAAAATGAAAGAAGTGGTAAGAAAGAGGTAATAAGACTTATTGAAGCTGGTATCATTTATCCCATAGCTGATAGTAAGTGGGTTAGTCCTGTTCATTGTGTTCCTAAAAAGGGTGGAATGACTGTTGTTCCAAATGATGAGGATGAACTTGTGGCTCAACGTACTGTTGTTGGTTATAGGATGTGTATTGATTTCAGGAAGTTAAATAAAGCAACTCGTAAAGATCATTACCCATTGCCATTTATTGATCAAATGTTAGAAAGGTTATCTAAACACTCTCACTTTTGCTATTTAGATGGTTATTCAGGTTTCTCACAAATTCCTGTCCATAAGGATGATCAAGAAAAACCACTTTTACTTGCCCATATGGTACATTTGCTTATAGGAGAATGCCATTCGGTTTGTGCAATGCTCCTGCTACTTTTCAAAGATGCATGAATGCTATATTTGCTGATTATATTGAAAAGATAATGGAAGTTTTATGGATGATTTTTCTGTGTATGGTACTTCCTTCGATAATTGCTTGTTCAACCTTAACAAAGTTTTGCAGCGTTGTGAAGACCAACACTTAGTTCTTAATTGGGAGAAGTGTCACTTCATGGTTACTGAAGGTATTGTCTTGGGCATCGATTTCTGGAAGAGGAATAGAAGTTGACCCAGCAAAGATAGAAGCTATTGAAAAGCTGCCATACCCAAGGGACATCAAAGGTATAAGAAGTTTTCTTGGGCATGCAGGTTTTTACGTAGGTTTATTAAAGATTTCTCCAAAATATCAAAACCTCTAACCAATCTTTTGCAAAAGGATGTTCCTTTCTCTTTTAATGATGATTGCATTGAGTCCTTTAATATTTTGAAGAATGCTTTAATAAGTGCTCCTATTATTCAACCTCCTGATTGGAAATTGCCTTTTGAAATTATGTGTGATGCTAGTGATTATGCAGTTGGGGCTGTTTTGGGCCAACGTGTTGATAAGAAACTGAATGTTATTTATTATGCTAGTAGAACACTTGATGCTGCTCAAAGGAATTATGCCACAACTGAAAAAGAATTTTTAGCAGTGCTATTTGCTTGTGACAAGTTTAGACCTTATATTACTGATTCAAAGTCACATGCATACTGATCATTCTGCTATTAAATATTAATGAATAAGAAAGATGCTAAGCCTAGACTAATAAGATGGGTACTTTATTGCAAGAATTTGATTTACACATTGTTGATAGGAAAGGGGAAGATAATCAAGTAGCTGATCATCTTTCTAGAATGGAAAATATACCTGATGATCCTATTCCTATTAATGATAGTTTTGTTAATGAACAACTTGCAATTAATGTTTCTAGTGCTAAAGTTGCATCTCCATGGTTTGCCAACTATGCAAATTTTATTGTTGGT
Organism: Poa pratensis; assembly: GCA_947311845.1. Taxonomy (NCBI): domain Eukaryota; kingdom Viridiplantae; phylum Streptophyta; class Magnoliopsida; order Poales; family Poaceae; genus Poa; species Poa pratensis. The sequence goes on from CAMZMU010000096.1 coordinate 24,785,813, forward strand.
AAAGTTTTACCTCCACACTTCACTTCAACAAAGAAAGAAATTCTTTTATGATCTTAGACATTATTTTTGGGATGATCCTTTCCTTTATAAGAAAAGTGTGGATGGTATTATTAGACGTTGTGTACCTGAGCATGAACAACAGGCTATTATAAGAGATTGTCATGACAGTCCCTATGGAGGGCATCATGCAGGAGATCGTACAGGTGCAAAGGTATTACAATCTGGTTTTTATTGGCCTACTTTATTTAAGGATTGTGCTGAATATGTTAAATCTTGTGATAAATGTCAAAGAGTAGGAAATATTGGTAGGAGAAATGAAATGCCTATGAATTATTCTTTACCACTTGAGCCATTTGATGTGTGGGGTTTTGACTTTATGGGACCTTTCCCAGTCAAAGACAAAGCATACTCATATTTTGGTTGCAGTGGATTATGTTACAAAGTGGGTGGAAGCAATTCCAACCAAAAGTGCAGATCATGCCACAGCAATGAAGATGCTCAAGGACATCATTTTCCCCAGGTTTGGTGTTCCTAGGTTTTTAATTACTGATGGTGGTTCTCATTTCTGCATGGTATTCTTAGGAAAACATTGGCAAAATATGATGTTAACCATAGAATTGCATCTCCTTATCATCCTCAAACAAGTGGACAAGTTGAATTAAGTAATAGGGAAATTAAACTCATTTTGGAAAAGACAGTGAATAAGTCTAGGTCTGATTGGCCACTTAAAATTAATGATGCATTATGGGCTTATAGAACTGCTTTTAAAAATCCTATGGGAATGTCTCCTTATAAAATGGTTTATGGAAAAGCTTGTCATTTACCTGTTGAATTAGAACATAAAGCTAGATGGGCTATTAAACAATTGAACTTTGATTTTAAAACTGCGGAGAGAAGAGAATTCTTGATTTAAACCTACTAGATGAATGGAGAAATGAAGCTTATGAAAGTGCCAGATGTTTAAAGAGAAAGTTAAGATTTGGCATGACAAGAAAATTAAAAGAAGAATTCAAAGTAGGTGATCAAGTTTATTATACAACTCTCGTTTCAAGTTTTCTGCAGGAAAGTTGGCTTCAAAGTGGCAGGGACCATTAGTGATACAGGAGGTGTACCGTTCAGGAGCTATCCGTCTTCACGGTGACATGAAAGGTAAACCTCATGTAGTCAATGGACAACGCCTTAAACATTATATTGCAGGAAAGAGCTTCATCGGAATGGTGGAAGAGTTGAACTTACAGACACCGGAGGCCGTAATTGCAAAGAACTGCGCAGCGTCAGATACCCCAAATCAATAAATGGTAACTTTTGTGTTTGCAACCTTCTCGGAATTCCGTCAAATTTTGTGGGAAGTATTTTTTATGGAAATTAACGTGTGGCACAAGAAAATTGGAAGAAACGGAGTTCCGTGGGAGGAAAGAGGGGGCCCCCCGCGGCCAGATTCCTTGGCCGTGTGGGAACACCCCGTTTGCCCCTCGGAGTCCCGTTTCGTCTCATTTTCGACTCCAACTCTTCGTCTCATTTTCCGCCGATCTAATCTCGCACCGAGCGTTCTCGAGCGATCTTTGTTTTGGTTGTTTCTGCCTGTCAGGGTTTAGTCATGTCAAGCTCCGGTTCCAACCAAGAGGGAGAAGACTCCACCAATGAAGGCATTGTGAACCACTACCTCAACTCCGTGATGGCACCAATGAAGACCTTGTCCTTCAAGGAGGGTGTGCTGCTCGTGGAGGAGGTGAAGGCTCCCAAGACCATCGGGACGGTGGAAGAGAGGCTGGATGACCTGGAACAGAAGACTTTTAGGTATAACACTGTTGTTGAACGCAGCCTTGATGCTCATCACTTCATGAACCTGGAGATGGAGAAGAAGGTTGAAGAATACAAGGAGAGGCTCAAGGACTTGGAGGATAGGTATCCACATGTCATATCAGAGTTGGACAGGTATCAATCTCTGATGTGGGATGTAGAAAACCAAAACTGTGAGTATGAAGAGCGCTTCAAGAAGATTGCAGAAGCTGCCACCCTCAGGTATAACGATCCACCTACATCCTTCTACAATGGGAGGCCTTTCCCATGGAAAGTAGAAGAGTGGGAGGCGGATTATGAGAAGAAGCAAGCCGAGGAAGAGGAAGCAGAAGCAATTGGTCAAGCTTGGGGGAGTTCAACCTAGCCTTTATCTTTACTAGTTTATCTATCTATCTATCTAGTCATGGTGTGTTTTGCTTTTATCAAACTCAACTACGCCTCAGTCGCACATCCTCAGTCCAACGGACAAGTCGAGAAAGCAAATGTCCTAGTCTGCAGGGGCCTCAAGAAACGTCTACTAGTGCCACTCAAGCGCGCCGCGGTGCCTGGGTGGAAGAGCTACCCTCAGTCCTCTGGAGTCTGAGAACAACACCCAACAGATCAACACGGTACTCCTTTCTTCATGGTCTACAGAGCCGAAGCGGTACTGCCACACGACTTGCGATTTGACGCACCTCGCGTAGTCGCATACGACGAGTCGGACGCAGAGGAGGCACTCGAGGACGATGTCGACGCACTGGACGAGGCACGGGACATTGCCCTCGCACGCACGGCTGTTTATCAACAAAGTCTTCGCAACTACCATGGACGTCGACTGCTCACGAGATCCTTCGTCCCCGAAGACTTAGTACTGCGGTTCAAGCAGGAGAAGGTGCACAAGCCCGCCTCCCTATGGGAGGAACCCTTCATCATCACGGAAGGAATTGACGGCGGTGCCTACCGCCTGAAGGATGTGAAGACAGGAGAGATCTCCCTTAATCCATGGAACGTCGCGCACATGTGCCGTTTCTACGCATAACATGAACACCCATGTAATTGTGCTTACACGCCAAAGAAGCAGCAGGTTTCTGATGCACTCTTTTCCTTACCAGGGTACCTAAGGGGACTGGAAGGTTTTTAATGAGGCGGCCTGCTGGCTTCATAAAATATGGTTGAGATACAACAGCATTCTCCCTTTACTTTCTACAGTAACAAGTAAAAACCTTGGCCGCACTCGAACACTCGGGGGCTGCGCCGCACAGGTTATCTTCAAGAAAACAAGTAAAAACCTTGGCCGCACTCGAACGCTCGGGGACTGCGCCGCACAGGTTATCTTCAAGAAAACAAGTAAAAACCTTGGCCGCACTCGAACACTCGGGGGCTGCGCCGCACAGGTTATCTTCAAGAAAACAAGTAAAAACCTTGGCCGCACTCGAACAATCGGGGGCTGCACCGCACAGGTTATCTTCAAGGAAACAAGTAAAAACCTTGGCCGCACTCGAACACTCGGGGGCTGCGCCGCACAGGTTATCTTCAAGAAAACAAGTAAAAACCTTGGCCGCACTCGAACGCTCGGGGGCTGCGCCGCACGGGTTATCTTCATGAAAACAAGTAAAAACCTTGGCCGCACTCGAACGCTCGGGGGCTGCGCCGCACATGGTATCTTCAAGAAAACAAGTAAAAACCTTGGCCGCACTCGAACACTCGGGGGCTGCGCCGCATAGGTTCAAAACAAGTGAAAACCTTGGCCGCACTCGAACACTCGGGGGGCTGCGCCGCACAGGTTCACAACAAGTAAAAACATTGGCCGCACTCGAAAACTCGGGGGCTGCGCCGCACAGGTCATCTTACATACATGGAAAACGCACCCGAACACTCGGGGGCTGTGTTCAAACCTTCTACACAAGATTGTTTTCAATAGACACATTGCAAGAATACACTCGGGGGCTGCCCCTCTTTTCAAGAACTTCATCTCATTCATTTACACATTGCGCTCAACGAGCATGCATATCTACACCTATTCATCTACAGGCTCATCCTTGGGGACTGGATCCAAAGGACCTACAAGTGCTAATGTGTGCTGTCGATGCTGACGAATAACCTTGCGCGCCCAGCCAAGAGTATATGCATAGCTTCTTTGCTCAGGTAGACCTTCGGTGGCACCTTCAAAGTTGAAGTTCGGCCAATGGTGGTGCAGGTGCGCGAAGGCAATATTCGCCCCACCTACAAGTTCGGCTCGCAGCATCTTCTGGATGCCATCGCCGTCACGGAACCTCGTCAGGAGTGCAGGTATACCTTGCGGCTGTTCGTTATGAGGAAACATGGCTCGATGTACCTTGGCCAAGGTACCTCAACAGGACTCCAGCAGCATAACAGCGCGCCAAGCGCAATCCTGCAAGGTGGCCAGCACTCGCGCATTATACCTATCAGACCAGAAGTACTGGCGGCCGGATGAGGTACCTTCAACGATCCCATCCAGTCGATCTTCTACGCGAGTCTCTTTAGCTTTTCTGTCGGGATTCACACCTGAGTAACACAAGCAAGCAAGCAAAATCAGCAACAGTCAAAAGTACCATCTACTGGCAGTCGAAGGTTTTGCAAACTGCCCTTACATTCCAGTTGACGATTTATCAAGTCAAGCTCGCCAATCAAGTACTTCTCCCGTTCGGACGAAGGAGCAGGCCTCGCTTTTTCCGCGGCTAATTCGGCCCGCGCATCCTTCAGCTCCCATTCCAGGTTGGTGATTCGGGTCTTCATCCACGACATTACGACCTCGTCGTTTCTGCTCCGAGTGGTGGTTCGTGGCCGCGCCCTCGTGGAAGGAGAGGCGTCAGATGTATCGGAGGATTCACCTTGGACAGAAGAAAAGATCAATCCACATGAGCACAAACATCAAACATGCAATGACACACTCGGGGGCTGGACCCCGACAAAGCAATCATTCAAAAGTCGACTCAGAAGAAGAAAGCAAAATATTCAACTACTTCGGGTTTTCATTACAAGCAAGGAAAATGCAAAAGGACAGAAATCGACGCTACTTCCTATGCTACCGACTCTGATCTAGCCCTAGCAGATCGAGCAGCCTTTTTGGCAGCACGTCGCTCCACCATGGACACCATGTCCTCCGCTAGTCGTGCAACTTCTTCTCCCACCGAGCTCAGCGATGCAGTCTTTCCGTCAGGTCTTCGCGGGAAGTCCGCGACCACCTTCTTGAAGTCACCCGCAATGCCATGACCCATCAACAGCTTGAAGGTAAGCTCGGAGCCGCGTACCATTTGCGCGCGAGTGAAGTTCGCCATGGTGGAGGACTCCGGACCAAGCACCGCGGCCAAACCATCCGCACTCGCCGGGGGAGCACGCTGCGGGAAGACGCTTTTGTGTACTGCGGCTAGTGCGCCAGTCGACTTGGTCAGTGCGTCCTTGGCATAGGCGTACATGGAGTCGAAGACGCTAACTGCACGCTCCTGCGTGACATCCTCATCCGCTGGCTCCGTAGGGGGAGTCGCTCCACAAGCATCTACATACACAAAACACACATGAGTACCAATTCGGATGATTTGGGAGAGCACTATCAAACGCGACTCAGAGGAACACTACGTCCCACAACATGGGCGAGTCCAAGGAGGCGCTCCACTTGGATTTTCTCGCCTTGGCGCATGGCATCTTCACGATCCTTGGCTTCTTTCAGCTTCCGCTCGGAGTACTCACGCTGAGCTTGAAGTTCCTTCTCCAGCTCGAGCACTCGCTTGGCAGATGACTCCTAATCGCCTGTATACAAAGGAAAATGTCAAGTGACAGAGGTTCAAAAGCAACAGTAAGTCAACGATGACGGGAAGCACTTACGCTTCGACTGCTCCAGCACAGTGCGAAGGTCATCCCTCTCCTGCTCCAGCCGGGCGTAGGCCGCGCCCGAATCCACGAGGGTGCGGTAGAAAGGTTTTGCAACAAAGAACTTTGATCCTATGCCCAACTGTCACGCACCCGATAAAATGTCAAGACACAAGTTACTTACATGGTCCTGGAGCTGAGCCGCAGTCGAAGAAGATGGAGCAGACGCGGCAGGCGCTTCCGAAGCACTGGGAGCCGCCATCTGCACAACCTCTATTGTGGCCACTGGAGTCGCTAAAGCAGAAGTCATCACGGGGGTCTTCGCCTCTCCGGTGCCACTCGGAGTCAACGTGCGCCCCCGAGCGGGCGACGGAGGCACACTCGTGCCATGACCGGCGCTGTACAACCAAAGATCAACTTAACACACTCGAGCAACCATGGATAGAAACTCAAAGTTGGTTAAAGATGCTTACCTAATGTCATCGTCGTCACTCCCAAGGTCGTCGAACTCGAACAGCCCGCCAAACTCGGCTGCGCCGCTAGCAGGAGGTGCCATACTAAGAGGCTTGACTACTGCGGGTTCCTTTGGCCTGGGCGATGACGAACCTGAGTCGCCGTCGTCGCGTAGCTCCACCCTTTCAGAAAGCGAGTCCTCGGCAGTAACTGGGGCCTTGTCACGACGCCGGCGCTTCAACGGCTGCTCCTCTTCTTCCTCTTCGTCTTGTTCCATCTCCCCCACCAACTCAGCAGGAGAGGTGGTCGCCGAGGGGACAGAGTCGTCATCATCCACAGGCTCCACTTCAGGAAACTCTACCTCGAAGGTGGACCCATTTTTGGGAAGAGGAGGCAGGCAAGTAGAAGTTGGGTGACCCTACGAATCAAGCATACAGAAAAGTCAGCAAGGAAGAAAAGCATATGGAATACCATTGCAACACAGAAGACAAAGCAAGTCGAAAGAAAACAAAGTCACTACTCACCTCGGGCAGAGGGTTGTCGACTCCGTACGGCTTCACTGGGCCATTGACGGGACAGGGGTCGGCAACTCGAAGGGTCGTCACGGACCGCACCAAGGCTTCGACTTCCTTCCTTGATCGTGGCTCCGTCGTCAGGCGAGTCGAGTCGTTGTCGCCTTGGTACTCCCACATGGGGTGGTCCCGCAGGCAAAGGGGTTGCACGCGCCTCCTCATCATGGTGGCAATTAGGTGGATGCCGCCCACCTCCTTGCCCATCGACTTCAGCGGTTCAATTAGCCTAATTCTAATACTACCCAGCCCAGCGAGCCTGTACTAATTTGGATAGGCCAAACCCAACGCATATAGTGATGGGCCTAAGGCCTAGGATTAGGAATCGATGGATCAGGATCTCCTATCAGACTTCTTGCACTGCACGCACAATCGCATCTAGTCGATTTTCTCCGTTTTGCCGCTGTCTAGACGCACAGGTTCGAGATTGAGCAACCCTTGCCGCCGCCCAGGATCCGAGGAAGCTGCAAACAATTCCGGCGACCTGCAGCCGTCCCGCGCGCCATGCACCCACGCTCAGTTTCCTTGCCTGATCGGCCAAGCCCCAAGGTATTATACATTTTTTTCGAAATGGCCCAAGGTATTATACATGTATATATGCAGTTGTGCTAGCCTGATCTATTCTATTAATTATTTTGGACTAGTTAAAATGGTAAAATTTCTATGTATTCGATGGTTGATATATAGACCGTTGCGTCTGGTCATCACTCTCCCGGTATCAACTGCAGCTAAAGAACGAGCTTTTTCAGCATTAAAACATGTCAGGACATTTCTTCGACCTAAAATGGGTGACGACTTTTTTCGGCATTACATGGTTTTGTGCATTGGGAAGAAAATAGCTGCAAGATTAACATTTAGGAGATTATTGACTTGTTTGATTGTCTCAACGTCGATCTAGATTTAAACTAGTCGAACTGGTGATTTTTTATATAAAAATGCGCTAGGAGCCTTTCTCATTGTTTATCCTAAAAAAATGTAGATTTTCTCTTCAATTACATATATCTTCAATAACAAAACATATGGTGTTACAATTTTATATCCTTAATATACTTGTAAAACTTGATATATTTTCATGGTGTATCTCTTTTGTGGTCATTTGGCCCCCGCCATGCTTAAATCCTGGATCCGCCCCTGTTCAGGAGTTCACACTGAATGGGAGCAATGAGGTGTTGATGAGTTCATGCAAAACAATTGGAGATCCCTATTGGCGAAAGATTCAACACATTCCGACCGTATTAATTGGAGGTAAATTAAGTCTCTCAATAATATCAATTTTTTGGTGTATGTAAAACATCACTATTGCTTCCATGTCAAGAGCTGTCCTGATCGTTTCTCCATTCTGTTTGCTAAACTGTCAAACACCAGGCTGCGTATTATTTAAAATGGGAGTCTGTCAAACGCCCGCTCGCTCTGATGGGGAAGGAGATGGCCAAGAGGTTGGCCCATGAGAAAGAGATCGGTCCCAAGTCACAACACGTATTCAGTGAGAGAGTGCTAGGAGCCTCCAGTAGGCTTTTGTACCAAGTCCCAACACGTAGAGGTAGCGAACAATTTGGCTTGTAAGTTGGTAGGGCGTGTCTGGTTTCATGGAACGCCTTGTTTTTCACGGTTGCATGCGAGTTTTGACCAACCCAGCCTGCTCCGTTCTGTTGTTATCACGAATCTCATAACAGTCGGCTGTGGACGTTCTGCGTACCTTGCTCACCTCACCTCACTGCTCCACTTATACCGCTCTACTTAGTATCTCTATAATATATACAAATATAGTTTGATTTATAATAAATTGTACATGAAGAATATGTGCGTTGAGGAGTATGTTCCATACCCGTGCTCAGTTTTTAGTTTCATCGACCGTAACTTCGAACCGATGTTTCGAAAACTTTTTGACAAATTTTGTCAAGTTCATCGCATTCGGTTGAGGGTTTGAAATATCCTTTTACGAGTAGGTTAATCTCGTGTTTTGCACAGCTTTATTGTTGTAACTTTTCTATTTCAGAAGTCATATATGATTAGATGTTCAGCTGTGCACGATGTTTAGACTACATTTAGTGTACAATGTGTTCTTTAACCTCTGCCACCACCATGAACTTCGTCGTCACAGCGCCACCCCGTCGTCCTACTCGTCACCGGTGGTAGAAGTTGGGTGAGGCATAGAAGTGATGTGAAGTAAGATCACTAGTGAGATGAGAGATGAGAATACATGAAACACGGATATAGAGAACCTGCGTGTGGTAAGATGGTTAGGAGGGTGGTTGTACTCCCAGCACATCAGAGTTTAAACTCCAGGTTTGACGCTGCTATTTCTCGTTTAGGCGGAATATTCTTCAGTGGGAGACAACGTTCCCGTTGATAACGAGGCGCCCGTGGTGACTTCGTCAATCTCAAGACCTGATCCGTCGACTTAGTCTTTTGGAGGAACTCATAGAGGTAGGGTGTGCGTGCGTTCATAGGGTGAGTGTATGCACGTCTATGTGATCGTCTGCGTTAAAATGTCTTTCACAAAAGATATGAAACACATATATACACCAAACGTCATGACTCAAAAACTCGTTTCCGGACGAATGGGTATGGCTATCCCTTTGTGGGCAACTAAATGAGATGCACAACATGGTTTTTGTCTCTGTGGGAGGTTGTCCGAGGCTTGCGGCCGGTACGGACAGCAGGAGGTTGCATCTTCGGAAGAAATTCTTGTTTCGGCCTCAGTCGGAACCGGCGATGCTAAAACCTATGGCGTCGCTTACCTTCATGAAGGCATCATCGTGGAGTTGTGCTTATCTCTCTTCCACGGCCTTGATCCAGAGGGAATCCTCAGATCATCGGGATTAGGCGATGAAGGAGTTGTTTTACGTATTTCTCCTCCTTGGGGGCTTTGTCTCGGAGGTGTTCTCTGCCAAGGGTCTGTTGAAGGAAGGTTTGTTGCTGCGGTGGTTATCCAGGGGTCCTGCATGCATTTTGGCAACAATGATGTGTCAAGCAAATTAAGTTTGATTCACGGGTCAGGTTTCTCAGTAGTCAGTCTTTCTGGCATGTCCGATGAGCTCCTCTAGGGTTTCACTGTGTTGTTGTGGAGTCGGAGCTGCGGTGGAGCCTATCCAGGCGACGACGATGGCGAGCAACCTCTCGTCGTTTGCGGGGACTCTGTCTGTGCAAGCCCAGCATATTTCTATTGCAGAGCTTGTTGTCAAAGAGCTTTTTGTCAAAGTCAAAACTGTCTGTCGTCGGCACGTGTGGTCGATTGTTACCGACACTATTTCTGGTGTTGTTCGCTGTGACGTGTTTGTCGGTGGTCGTCGACGGTGAAGTCGGAGTCACTAGCTTGAGGAGGAGTGATGATGATGACGCTCAATGGCAATCTAGACAATGGTCTGTTAGTTCGACGACACTCGTGTTTTCGTGTGGGTGGCCAGGTCGGCCGGGGGTACCCAATGTGACCGTGTTGCATGACGACATTGTGACTTTTGTATCATTTTTTGGCCGGTTTTCGCTAATTAACCAGTCAACTCTATTCTTCTTAATCAATGAAAATGACAAATATTTTGCATTGTTTCAAAAAAAATCTTGCACTCCTAACTCCTAAGACTAGCAAAGGGAGGAAGGAAGGGACGTGGACTTTTGGCACATGGAGACAAGCGAGGAGCGAATCCAACGGATCCTGGTAGCTTCACGATTACTAAATAAAGTAGCGTTTCTGGCTGGCCGATCGTACAAATATGGGGCGTTGACATCATACATACAGCATCGAACAACATCTACCAGGGTGCATTTAATAGGTGAGTTTAATGTGCATGTGCATTAAAAGTTTGGTGGACGTTAATTAGTCAACTTAAGTATGGTAACGTTAATTTAATTGCCGTGCAATTGATTAGGCAACTTAAATGTGATGACATGCGGGTACAAAACATGAAAGTGAGTGACGAGTACATACCTGATATACAAAAATAATTTAATAAATTCAAAAAAGTTCAAAATATTCTGAAACTTTCAGTCGGGTAAATATTATCAAGTTCAAAAAATAATTTAATAAATTCAAAATATTCTGAAACTTTCAGACGAGTACATACCTGATATACAAAAATAATTTAATAAATTCAAAAAAGTTCAAAAAATTTGTGTCAGAAAATAACATGTATTGCAAGCTGGGTTAAAGATTTGCCAAAATTGATGCTATATAAACGCCACATTCATCAGAGTTTTGTCTTTTTTGCTCAGAAGTCAACGCAAAATATTTCGCGACCAAATTATTTAGACAAGTATAATACTTAGTAATCTTTGAGCGAAAAAAATTCAGACTTTTTTAACGTTTTTTAATTTTCTAAAAACATAATCGGTAGGAATTTAAATTGTTCAGATTATAGAAAAAATTCAATTTTACAAAAATGTCATATTTTTTGAAAAATTCGGATCTATAAATGATTAACTTTAAAAAAAATCATATCGGAAAATTGTTCGGATTATGGAAAACGTTCGTTTTTACAAAAATGACATATTTTTGAAAAAAAATAGATTTCAAAATGTTGTCAGAAAAAACATTTATTGCAAGCTGGATTAAAGATTTGTCAAAATTGACGCTATATACACGCCATATTTGTCCGAGATTTGTCTTTCTTCCCAGGAGTGAACGCAAAATATTTCGCGAACAAATTATTTAGATGAGTAGAATACTTGATAATCTTTGAGACTAAAAAATTAGGTAGGAATTTAAATCGTTCACATTTCAGAAAATGTTCAATTTTACAAAAAAAAAGTGTCATATTTTTGGAAAATATCGGATATAAAAATGACTAAATTTTAAAAAGTAATAGTTGAAATTTGTTCTGATTATGGAAAATGTTCATTTTTACAAAAATGTCATATTTTTGGAGAAATAGATTTAAAAATCTTGCTTTTATCCATTTTTTATTCTAAAAAAAATAGACTTTTTTATTGTCCACTATTTTCGAAAATAATACATTTTGTAAAATTAATTATTAAAGAAATCTGATTTTTTCGATTTTTGAATATTTTTAAAATCTGAACAATTTTCAATTTCGAATCATTTTTATAATTTGTTTTTTCAAAGTTTAACTCATTTTTAATCAGATTTTGTTACAAAATATGACATTTTTGTAAACTCGAACAATTTCAAAAATCAGAATAATATTCAATCCTGAACTTTTTAAGATTTAATCATTTTTAAATCTGATATTGTTTTCAAAAATATGACATTTTTATAAAAATAAAAATATTTGTGGTTTCAATGTGGCATTTAAAGATGTTTTACTCGTGCGAAACTTTTACGAAATATTTGTGATGTCACAAACAGTAATAATGAAAATATGCATGAAATATTCGGGGTTTCAATACCATTTTCAAAAGTCCAATTTTGAAATTTTCGAAAATATGCATGAAAAATGTCCAATATTGATTTCGTTTTGAAGATCTCCTCAATAAGATCTCAAATATAAAAAAAATATCAAAAATCGGAAGTTCGGTTCAAAAGATATAACCGATACAAATATTGACAATAAAACTGAAAAGGATTGGTGGGTGGATAGAATAATATATAATTCATCTCTTGATTAAGTTCTTGATTAAGTCAATGTGAGGCTGCATGCATATCATTTATTGCTCACATGGGCTAGATATTGCATGTCATTTATTGATGGGTGACGTCACCACGTGGTTGTCCGGCCGGTCAAAGCGTATTATACGCGCGGGGATACTCATATGGTACGTTGGTTAGCTGTGAAGGCAATTATGAGATATGGGGTGGGTGCGTCGCCCGGTTCTCTTAGGCATTTTCGAGGAAGGAAACTCTTTGTTTGTTTGCATGTGGCTAGCAGCGCTCCCCTGTATGGCGTCTGCTTCTCTTCTCATGCCTGTTGAAGTGAGGCAGCAGCAAGGATCGAAGGCCTGTTGACGTGTTCCTCTGATGACCAAAGCAAAGCGTTGTGTGATTACTGATGTGGTTTACTACAAGTGTAGGTGCTCACAGCTGCGCCGCTGGAAATTTTTATGCAAAGAAAACCGGTCGGAGCTATGCTGCAGATTGGAGGTGAATCTCTCGACGGCGGCAGATAGAGATCAGCGCCAGGCCCACGGGAGCGCAGCCCATGTGGGGCCCTGGAAATTTCACTTAGGCCTATATGAGCATAATAGTCTGGCAAGCACACTGCCGCTGTTCGACAGGGAAACTGGTACGGCCGGGAAACAAGAGCGGAGTGAGCACGCGATTGATCGATGATCTCTTCTCAGCTATGTGCTCCAGCTCTCCGTCACTTATTCCACCTTGAAGATCTGGGAGTTTCAAGTTAATGATTTTCTTTCAGAAATATCACACAAAAGCGGGGTAAAATCTGCTATGGGAAATAGTGTTAGCACACCGTCAAACTCTCTTCATGATCTTATCTGCTTGCATTAACTTTGGACACTCGGATATCCACACCTTCTTTATTTTTGAAACTGCCATTGCTCCACCGATTGAAACTAGGTTTGGACAATCCCGAATTATCAATTCCTCAAGTAATGAAAGATTATTTTGCCAAATGGTGCCTGGAATGGATGTCATACCATTGCATCCATCCATATTAAGTAACACGAGAGAAGTGAGCTTTTCTAGGGATCCAGGGACACTTGCGGAGAAATCCCCACAATGATGCAACCGGAGAGTTCGGAGATACGACGGTAACACCAATCCACTTTGCCAGTTGAGTCGTCGGCATTCAGAAACATGCAGATGTTTCAGCGAAGATAAACCCCCAAATCTTTCAGGTGACAGGGACAATAAGACTAACCATAGTGGGAGTAACATAAGTAGTAACATCTATGCCACCTAAGCAAAAAAGATGACGTGGCAGCTAATTAATATGGAGAGAGACAAATAGAGTAACATAGATAGTTATCGGAACATCACACAACCCAAGACAAAATAAGTTACAACCTAATAAATGCTATCATGCATGACACCACAAATAAGTTACTACCCACTATGGAGGTAGTAACATAGGGTAATAACATAAGTATGTTACCACTCAATGTTACTTCCCACTATGGGTAGTCTAACTCCTTACACCAGAGAACATCAATTCTTTCAATGGAGAGTAGATATTCTTGTGTAAGGAGGCCATCAATGGTTGACAATTTACTGCAGTTGTGAATATCCAGGAATTTAAGCTTCGGGAATGCTCTACTGTTGTCCGTGCCTGCGAAGAGTGGAACACTAGTGGAGACTCCAATAGATGTAAGAGATTTGCAAGTCCAAAGTCTCAATTATTGTAGAGCTGGAAGACTCCACCCATCTGTTTGGATGGACGTGACAGAGCACCTTAATAATATAATAAAATTTGTGAGGGAGCAGCAATTTATATTGTCCAAGAGACTCCCACAATCACCCAGCTTGAGCTGCTTAAGGGATGGAGATACCAAACTTTGAGAGCGGATATTTGAACAACCGTCCACGTCCAGTTCTTCAAGGAAGCTCAAATCCCTAAACCTTTCAGATGGTACTGACAATAAGCCCTCACAATTTCGAACACTCATTTTCTTGATAGCTGGTACATAATTAATCTGGATGCAGAAAATGTTCCAGGCTTGATAATTTTTCGCAGTCACTAATATCAAGGTCCGTGAGGGACACAGATATACCAATGCTATCCTTTATGTCTACCAACTGTGGCTGAAACCAGCTTGGGAGACAGACACCTGGATAATGGTCGAGTAATAGAGATCTGAGACTCGTAGGAGGTTGTAGAACTTGAAGCAGTTCTACCGCATTGTGCTGCATGATTTCAGAATGGTTGAACCATGACCAACGCAGTGTCAACTCGTAAAGATATTTCTTATTCTTCAGTTTGGCTTCTGCGGCATGAGCCTTACTTAGCACGTTACTTTTTAAAATTTAATCATTTTTTAAATCTGATATTGTTTTCAAAAATATGACATTTTTTAAAAAATGAAAATATTTGTGGTTTCAATGTGGCATTTAAAGATGTTTTACTTGTGCGAAACTTTTACGAAATATTTGTGATGTCACAAACAGTAATAATGAAAATATGCATGAAATATTCGGGGTGTCAATACCATTTTCAAAAGTCCAATTTTGAACTTTTCGAAAATATGCATGAAAAATGTCCAATATTGATCTTGTTTTGAAGATCTCCTCAATAAGATCTCAAATATAAAAAATATCAAAAATCGGAAGTTCAGTTCAAAAGATATAACCGATACAAATGTTGACAATAAAACTGAAAATGATTGGTGTGTGGATAGAATAATATATAATTCATCTCTTGATTAAGTTCTTGATTAAGTCAATGTGAGGCTGCATTCATATCATTTATTGCTCACATGGGCTAGCTACTGCATGTCATTTATTGATGGGTGACGTCACCACGTGGTTGTCCGGCTGGCCGGAGCGTATTATACAATACACATACGCGCGGGATACTCATCTGGTGCGTTGGTTAGCCGTGAAGGCAATTGTGAGATATGGGGTGGGTGCGTCGCCCGGTTCTCTTAGGCATTTTCGAGGAAGGAAACTCTTTTTATTTGTTTGCATGTGGCTAGCAGCGCTCCCCTGTATGGCGTCCGCTTCTCTTCTCATGCCTGTTGAAGTGAGGCAACAGCAAGGATCGAAGGCGTGTTGACGTGTTCCTCTGACGACCAAAGCAAAGCGTTGTGTGATTACTGATGTGGTTTACTACAAGTGTAGGTGCTCACAGCTCCACCGCTGGAAATTTTTATGCAAAGAAAACCGGACGGAGCTATGCTGCAGATTGGATGTGAATCTCTCGACGGCGGCAGATAGAGATCAGCGCCAGACCCATGGGAGCGCAGCCCATGTGGGGGGCCGGAAATTTCACTTAGGCCTATATGAGAATAATCGCCTGGCAGCCAAGCACACTGCCGCTGTCCGACAAGAGCGGAGCGAGCACACGATTGATCGATGATCTCTTCCCAGCAGCGAGGTGAACCGGCTCGGTGATGACTCCCAAGTGCAAGAGATCAATTGTAGTACCTTTCGATTAGAAAAGGTTGTCGAACCCACGAGGAGCTGAAGGTATTGGTTAGCAAGAATGATAAATAAAACAATGAAAGATGCAAGTGTTTTTGGGATTTTTGGTTGTATAGTTGCAAAGAGAATAAAAATGCTGAAAATAATTAGTGACAGTTGAAAGCTCTCAAAGAGAGAAAAGTCCAATCCTCTATGTGGCAAGAGGACAAGCTCAAGTAATGTGTGTCTTATATGTGGAAAACGTTCCGGAGGGCGGCATGGATTTTACATGGCATAGAGATTTCTAAAATAACACGTTGAATATCTTGTCAAGTTTTAATCTTCTTTGGATGGAGTCATTATTAGGTATAGCTAAATAAATAAGCTAAACCCCTTATGATGGATCTTGTGGCCAAGTAAATGACTGCACAAGAATTATTAAGACATAAAGTCCCACCATAGCATTACACTATAAGGTCCCCGATACTAATACCCCATAAAGTAACTTCATGACTCGATCTCAGGTTTACATGTCCTCCCAAGTCTCCCTCACTCCATTACACTACGGTGTTCTCCTATGAGCCCATATAGGTGAAGTGGTGTGCAGTCGATGTTCGCACAACACCATCATAGAATTACATAAAAAGATAAACACTAGACAAAATACCAACACATGTTATATATAAATCATTGCCAATTCATCCTATGCCCTCAGGAACATACGGGAACTACTCACAACGTGCAAACATGATGATATTCAGTGGCATAAGTGGTACAACACAATCTGAAAATATAACTTCACCTCCAAATAATGACAAGTACTCAATCACAAACATGAATAGGAGCACAAAGCAAGTATCTTGGGTATAGCAACTCTCAAACTACGAGGGGGACAGAGTGGATCACGGAGATGATGATGGAGATGGTGCTGGTCTTGGTGATGGTGATGATGGAGAGGCCTCCTCCCACGCCAAGGAGGAGAGGTGATGACGATGACGATGATTTCCCCCTTCTTCGGAGCTCCGGAGCAGCAGGATCTAACCCCCCTCGGAGGGAATCAGGAGTTTCGCCGCCGCCGCGGCCTCGGATATACTTGGGAAAATTAGGGCGTAGGTTTTCGGGCGATACGAAGGCGTGTTAAAAAGCCCCGAGCGAGGAAGTGCCCGAGGCTCAAGTTAGTGGGTCCCACGCGACCAGATTCCTTGGCCGTGTGGGCCCCCTCTTTTGGGCCTCGTGGCTCTTCTTCCTTCGATCTTCTTTCCTCTGTTATTCTCCCGATGAAAAACCAGCTGTTCAATTTTCCTTTTTCCATTTGGGTCCCTGTAGCTCCTGAAACATTAAAAACAAGAAAAAGGAGGTTTTCTGCCTCCCAGAGATTAAATACCAAAAATAGGGATTTTGTATGAAAGTCTCATAAATCATCTAAAACATGCAAAAACATTGATATAACAATGCCAATAACATTCTAATATGATAATATGAGTTCTAAAATGATGATATAAAATGCACGTATCAACTCCCCCATGCTTAAACCTTTACACGTCCTCGAGTAAGTAAGGACATAGATCATTACATGCATCAATGGACTTATGGTTGATAAATAAATACGAGCATTGTATCATCATCATATTCAATTGTAATGTAAGATTAATGAACTAAAACTCATACACATAAGGGCAACATAAGTAGAAGCTCTAGCAATCACCCCTTACTTTTGAAAGCAAATAACCATTGTATGTTGGACAATTGAATCATACTCTTTTTCCAATGCATTTGCTCTTGTTTGCAAGCATTATAATATTTGATACTTTGCTGAAATTTAAAGACAAGATAAACTCTTATTGAATAACTAGTTAAAAGAAGACAAATAAAAAGATAGATATGATATTGTTTACCACCTTGCTTTACTAGTAACTAGTACAAACTTTAGTCATGGATATTTCAATCAAGTTCTTATGCTCAATACAACACTTTCCATGGCTAACCGAATCCTCGGGTGCCCACATTTTCATTCACTTTTCAAGAGCATAAGTATTGAAACATCCATGATCATTAATTTGCTGAAAAGATACTAGAGTATAACAAGAGTGTTTCATATTCTTTTCATTGGCCTTCCTAACTCTTTATTCTACAAGACTACATCTCTACTTTAAACTATTATTCTCATGTCATATTGACTTATTTTCTTATTTGCTATTTTGATGAGATAATTCTACAATTGTCCAACATACTCAAGTTAATTAAATTCAAGGCAAGATGTGACTGAAACTTCTAAATATGCCACACTCATTTGCATGAGTGTTACCAATAAATCTCCAAAACAAGAGACCCATGGATGACAACATACTTTAATATTCATTGATAAACCACAAGAGGATACATGATAATGCTCCATGAGCTCACACAAGCCTAAAAGAGATTGATAACTAAACTGACGTGGGGTTACCACGGCAAGTCCCAGGGTCGAGTACCCCAGGTTGATTGAGAAGGAGAAGTTGGAGTGCTGGTAGCTACCACGGCTGACAAGCAAGGCGAGTTTACCCTGGTTCAGGCTCCCGGAGGATAATACCCTACTTCCAGCTTGTCTATTATTGATTGATTGGAGGTATTACAATGGCGATCCCGGCGAGATGTCGATCTCGCTAGGGTTTTGGTGGTGGTGTCTATGCGAGCGTTATCGTGGTTCTAATTTGATGTCCCTCCCAGCCTTTATAAAGGAGGCTGGGTCTCAGGAGTCTGTAACCGACTAGGGTTTACAAATATGGCAAGTCCTACCGACACAGGTTCCTTCTGTCTTGGAGAGCACTTCGTCCTTCTTGGGCTCTTGAGTGGGCCTCGATCATCATCTTCCATTAGGCCACCGTATGGGCCCCAGTCCTTGCGTGCACCAGGTACCTTCATAGTGGGGCACCCGATAGGTAGACCCACGTCAGTAGCCCCGAGTGCTTGGTCGAATCGAAGAATCGGGCAAGGACTCCTCTCCAAGTGCACGCCATTCTTCACCTGTTTCAAGGCATCTTGCTTTGAGTCGATATTGCATCGACTACTGGATAGACGTATGTTTTGCTGTCTTGCCGACAGTTTCTAGGGATAATGACATGACTGGCCTGGCTCACTCGACGGATCGGGACCAGTTAGATGCTCTTGGCCAAGAACCTAGCCAGCCTACCTCAAGCTCGAGTCCCCGGACTCGAACCTGGAAAGAGCTGATAAGCTTTTGACTCATGCCGCGGAGGTCTTACAGAGGATATCATGATGAGTCGGGTACCCAACGCGTCCGTCAGGGTTTTCTTCATGCCTGTTGGCACGGGAATTACAGGACGAACACAACGGGTGCGAGTCCTGGCCGGCTCGACGGATCGGCGGGTCTTATCTTTGCACTTTAGGTGCAGCATCCGAGGAGTATATGCGGCGGACGCATCTCGGGAATCGAATAGTTTGTGACTGCGGTCGTTCCATGTGAAGCTGAGCAGCCTTGTCTTGAACCTCTCGTCGTCTTGTTCTATCGGGGGCGCGACAGCGCTTCCGATGGGAGTAGCCCCGAGATTGAGCTGAATTGGTTGCAATTGAGGTTAATCTCAAGCAACATCCAGTCGAAAAGAATTTTCTGGTACGCTCCCGATGGGAGTAAATGGACTCGACAGATCGTAGAGTCCCTTTTCAGCCTGTTGGCCTACTGAAAGCATAGTAGTGTAGGGACATGACAGGTTAACAAAGTCCATGTTCAGCCTTGCAGCCTACTGAAAAGTATGTAATTCTGAGACTCGAATTTAATGGAGTCCGTATTCAGCCCTGAGGCCTACTGAAAAGTATGCACGGGTGTAGTGTGTAACGAAGTCGAATGAAATTCGGGTCCGTAAAGGACGGCCAAGGACTTGTTACCTTTTGTCTTGTAGCTGTTTATCGAGATTCCAACTCGAAAGATTCTTTGACTCATGAAGCTGACGTCGTGCACGACGACCTTGGCGTGCGCGGTTCAGCTGATGGGACGCGTCAGCATGGGCCCATTGTCAGCATTGACCAGAGATGACGTCTGGTCAGTTATGATTTGACCGCACGACGCTAGTATTACGCGGCGTGATGATGGTTGCCTTGTTTCTCGCGCGTAGTGGGCGGCGTGGCCTACGATCGTGGCCCATTGTCACCGCAATGAAAGGAGGTCGGAAGAAGGGTGTTGCCGCGACGAGCTCCGCCGCCACCACCGGTGCTGCTGCTGCGAAAGCCAAGCGGGGTAGCGCGGCGATGAGCGCCGCCACCGCTGTCGACGCCATGGGTGTTGACACCTTGAAGAAAATCCCCGGCGATTGGGTCAAATCGTCCATCAAGCCGCATCACATTGAGGAGCTTCGTGAAGATGGGCTGCTTCCACCGGCAGACCAGATTGCTACGCGTGCTCCGGGAAAAGAGGTAACTCCTCAGCCTCGAGCCGGCGAGCGCGTCTGCTTCGTTGATTTTCTGCACCGTGGATTCTGCCTCCCCCTCCACGATTTTGTGCGTGGACTGCTGTATGCCTACGGGATTCAGATGCACGATCTGACTCCAAACGGCGTACTACACATCGCGTGCTTCTTCGTCCTCTGTGAGTGCTTCCTCAGAGTGCACCCGCACTGGGGCCTGTGGAAGGCCATATTCAACGTCAAGAGGAACGTGGGCGGCGGCGGCACCTACCCAATCGGCGGCTTCGGCATCCAGGTGCGCGGCGACACCAACTACTTCCTGCTGAAGCAAGCCGACTCCGTCCAGGGATGGCGGAAGAAATGGTTCTACGTTCGCGTGGAACAAGATGGAGTCCCTGCCTTCGAGGCGAACAAGCCTCTGAAGAAGTCGAACGCCTGGGCGCACTCGCTGTCGGGTGCGGACAAGACTGAGGTGGCGCCCTTCTGGGAAGAGTCGCCATAGAATCGATCGAGTTCTGTATGGTTCGGCTGTAGCACCAGCCTTTCAGCTCGACTAGATTGATATGCCTCTTTTCACAAATTGTTTGGCGTACAACGATGAAATCCCCGAAGTCTCCTGTAGCATCCTTCATTTTCTTCACAGCCACCTCTTGGTTGCCGTTCTCGTCTATGTAGCTCCCCTTATATACGTTGGCAAAGTCCCCCTCTCCAATTTGGTTGTCCTTGGAGAATCTGTCTGTCGCGTCAGCCAAATCACTGTACTCGAATCTCCCAAGGCCGGTTATAGCAGAAGAAAAAGATTGTGCCTTTTGTGGTATCCACAATCGAATCTTAGTCTCTATCTCATTCATCTTATCAACGATATCCATTATACCTGGCCTTTTGTGCATATCTGCCTCCACACACCTTAAAGCTAATTTAATGCACGTTTTTACTTGTTCATAATATACTTCTGGCTCTGTATCATAAACCGATGTTCCTTGTGCTTAGGTTCACGTCTTAAGCTTTTGACAAGACTGCATCTGTTGGAGGTCCCGTGAGTTAACTCAGGGTCAAGCAATTCGGCCAAGGTAAGATATTGGAGGAAACCAAACTAGGCCATATATAAGACAGTTTATTGAGTAAGTTTCTCAAGACCACACACCTTATTTATCAAAACCATCATAACCCTACACTCGAGGAGTGTATTTACAAATCCACACATCTTCCAACAAAATGTTTCACAAGACCACACTTGTGGTAACTCACAAAGTGTGGTTTGGAGAAATATTCTGTCACATGAAGTGTGGTTTTGTGAAATGCACTCCTACAAGTGTGGTTTATTGAGGCTTTGTGACAAGAGAGGTCTGGTTTTTAGAAACTTACACCAGTTTATATCTGCCTCAGTTTGATTTCCTCCAATTCTCACGTTGGGTGACTGCACTGCGTCTCTACCTAATGTACTTAGCTTTGTATACTTCCCAGATGGACCAGTCAAGGTTAGATGTTAGAAGAAACTGAACCATCATTCTGTCTTTCCCATAGATGATTCAGTTCCCTCTAATCCTCACTTTGAGCGGCGCATGCATATTTCTTTTTCTAGGTAACAAATCTATTTCTAGCTAAACCAATCTGTTCGCTGTCTGACGCCCGGCAATAAACCGAAGGTATTGGAGGAAAACAAGCTGGTCAGGGACAAGCGATTGTTCATCTGTCAGAACCAGTTTGTTTTCCTCCAACTCTCACTTTCGGTGCCTGGCAAAGCACCCCAAAACTGGCTACAACAGAACTATCTATCTATTCAGATGCTACCCTGCATCGGAGATGTGAAGCTGCAGTTCTGCGGCTCTAGTCAAATTTATAGCCATCTTGGGAAGATGATAGTTCCCTCGGATTTGGAACTGCGGCAGCATATCTTTCGGTTATGCCTGCATTGCCCCATCGTGCATGAATTCTGTTCAAAAGGCTGCAAGACTTTGTGCCCTGTCCTATGTACCACCGTAACTGCCACATGCAACTGATCAGGCTTCAGTTCACTCTCCATGATATGCGTTTTCCTCTCTTAAGAATAATGAGCGTCAATCGGCAGCTTGTCTCTGTCAGTTGTCAACTGACGTTGCAGAAGCTAAAAGAAATAGTAAACCTACGTGCATCAGTCCAGGCTTCAATCATGAAATTAACTCAAGGGCAGAGGTCTGAAGTTTCTGAATTTGCAAACAACATTCACGCATTACAGTTTACAAACGATTAACAAGACAAAGGGCATAGAGATATCTAAAATGGGGCATCGTTTGGGGCATGCAACGTGTTGCCGAATACTGCTGTAGATGCATAATAATTCCCTTCATGGCAGGTCCATGATGTATATCTTGACATGTTAAGAGGGTTTTTTACTTGGGACACATCACCCCCTTGTTGGTACAATTTACACATGGACAGAGAATCTTGCCACCATATGTCACAGTGGAAAGCAAAAGGAACTACTTCAATGGAAAATAAAATACCTGTCCAACTGAATTTATAACAGTTATGTTACTTAGCAGTTGAAACCATGGAATTAAGATCACAAAAGTTGAAGTTGACACAACACAGATAAGACATGAATTGCAGTTGAGACATGAATTGCCATTTGGAAATCGTTTACTCAATTCTCATGGAGTAAACATTTATTCAAAAATTGCTCCCAAAAGTCAACACTTGGACCCTGCTCGCTACACCATCGCACTAGCATTAAGGCAAACCAGGATCGTACAACATCAATTTGTATCACCTCATGTGTTCACGTTCCACTACAGCCACACAAATAGAGTGATCTCCCTCGAGATGGTCATCAAAACGAAGGGCCTAGGCAGAGATCCCATCGAAGAACTTCATGTAGTCGTCAAATGTTTCCCCGTGTCTAATCTTAACGATGGATCCATCATCATCTACCTGCAGATCAAAAAACATAACTTTCTGGTTTCAGCAAAGTACAAATGGGGAAACTGCATCGACGGGAGCAATAGGCAATAATTCATACCCAATACTCGGCTGGTCTCAGCTTGAGGTTGTAGGTCGAAGCCATACTCATACAGTAGGCTCCTGCGTCGTGGACAACCAAACCAGCTCCCTACAAGGGCAATGTGAGAAGGGTGCACGCCTGAGAAACCTTGTCAGAAAGAAAAACATGGATGGCATTGTCAAACCTTGTCAGGTGTTGGAAGCTCCCTATCTTTGCCAAGGAAATCCGCAGATTCACAAACTGGCCCAACAATATCAAAGGTTGCTACTTTTGCATCTGGAGAGGGAGGAGAAACTAGTTCGATATGCTGCAACACAGGAATTATGATCAACAGGTGCATAACGATACAAAAGGTCAAACAACTGAGGCTGTGAATTTTGTGTTTATTTATGCACAAGGATTACAAAACAGATAAAGAAATAGTACCAGAAACTGGCCAGTACCGAGTTGAGCAGTGGTAATCTAGACAAACCTGATATGCGCCATATAGACTAGGCCTGATGAGCTCTGCCATGCTGCCATCAACTACAATGAAATTCTTTGTACCATTAGATTTTACACCAGTGACCTTGTTGACGAAGCAGCAAGTATTAGCGATCAGGGATCTTCCAGGTTCGATGATGAGAGTAAGATCCCGTGAGAGGACCAATTCTCGCACCTACCAATTTAACACACCATAAGCAGAATGAGCTCTATATGAAGAAACTAGAAAACATTTGTGCCTACAAAGAGAAGAATCATAGACATAATATGGATACTGAGCTCACAGTGTTGATAAGATCCATAGGTGTAGGCAAGACTGCATTCGTGTGGTGGTAGTCTATCCCCAAGCCCCCTCCGATATTCAGGTATTCCAACTCAAAACCTTGGGACCGAATTTCATCCACAAAGTTCACCATAAGAGCTGCAGCATCTCTAAATATATCGACCTAAACAAAAGGAAGTCACAACTTGCTTCAGAGTCAAATTCACAGGCTACTTAACTTACGTTCAATTATTTAAAAGGTAACAACTTTAACACAAGCCCCAGGACCTATATTAACAGGAACACATTATAAGATGAACAGAAACAAGCACATACTAGAAGTTCAACTGAAAAGAGTAGTTGCTTGTATCACGTCAGGCACAAGAAGATATGTCAAGCTACGTATGGCCATGGCCATACACGGAATAACTCTGGAACTGAGTAGTGGCCTTTTCTTTTGGGTTCTAGGCTCTCCTTCCCCTTCCAAACGAGACCGTCTATTGTCTATTATATACAACTCTTAGCGCGAAGGTGGGAAAACTCTGGCGCAACAGCCTGCGACGTCTACTAAGCCTGTTCACAGTTTGGTGTGAAACCGCTCAAACCGTCAGACCAAACCGATCGAAACCATGTGTCCGGTTTCAGCGGGTTACGGGTTCCACGCTGGTTCAAACCGTCGAAACCGTGGCGGCGTGCAGCACGTCCCCTCCGCGGATCGATCCGGCGACAGGCGTCAGGTTCTTGTGAATCCGGCGTGCAGAAGCTCCCCTGCGTGGCGGTGTGCAGCAGGTCCGTCGACCGGGAGAAGCCCTCCATGGCGGCGGCCGGCGCGGGCTGACAATCTCCATGGCGGCATCCGGCGCGGCATGGGCAGGCGGCGGCCGGCGCGGGCTGGGCATCTCCATGGCGGCCGCCGGCGCGTGCAGGGATCGGCGGCCGGCATCAGAACCGACGAGATCCCGAGGCAGAACCGGGGCACTGCCGCATCCTCCGTGGAGGCGCTCTTGGGGAAGGCCGGCTCGCGGGCGGGCAACCCCGCCGCGGACCGCGGCGTCCACGCGCAGTACGTGTCCAGCGACGGTGGTGCCGTCGCGGCGGAGGCGCACGCGGCATCCTGGCGGCGGTGGAAGACGGCGTCCTGGCTTCCGGGGCGCGCGCTCCAGCTCTTCGACGAGCTCCGGTGCGAGCCACGCGGCCTCGGACATGGTCGACGCGCTGCCAGCCAAGCTCGCCGAGCTGCTGCAGCAGGAGCACGACGCGAGGTGTGTGCGTGCCCACGGGACCCAGCACGGCACGAGATGCACGACCGCGGCACCGCAGCACACGGCCTCGCCGCTGCTAGTCCAGGACGCTGGCGTCCCAGAGCGCGAAGGGCGAGAATGAGTGGCTGCTGGTTCGAAACCGTGTAACGCTGGGAAACCAAACCGTCTACACCGCTGATTGCGGGTTGGTTTTGAGAAACCGTTCGAAACCGGCTAAACCGCTGATGCCCACCCTTAACGCCTACGGCCATCGCAGCACTCGCCGCCATAGAGGACCTCCATCTCCTGCTCCCTCCTGCACGCCGCACCACCGAGAAGGCCAGCACGCCATCCCAACCGCTGGATCCCTCCATCCGCTATATGCTGCGGAGTAGAACGTCCAGCCTACCGTATTCATCACAGGAAGCTCAGCCAGCGGCTCCGGCCTCTTCCGCCCTCATTCCGCGCATGACGCCGGGCTGTTGAAGGTTGTACGGAGCAAGACCACCCCACCACTGAGCAACAAGACAACACAGCTGGCCGGCTCCTATCAATCCTGCACAACTCCCTGCACCCTTCAAGCTCCGCAGCTGGCCACCATCATCTTCAACATCGGTTCAGCAGCATGGCAGAAGCTCATGAGGTGTGCTCATGAGGTGTTTGCAGAAATGCCACCACGGTAAGCTCTTTTTTTCCATTCTTTCTGTCGATTTCTTTAGTTCGGCAAAATGACACCAAGGTAAGCTCCTTTTTCTTTTCTTTCTGTTAATTTCTTTAGTTCTATGGTGATTGCAGCAACATTGGGCATGCAAATTTGATAGAATTCACTGCAATTGGTGTGGAAATTTGAGGTACTCTTGTGCATTACCAATCATCTACTAAGGGTCTGTTTGTTTGGGCTGCAGCTGCTGAGAAGCAGCTGTAGCTGGTGGGCTGTGTAAAAGCAGCTGTGGGAAGCAGCTGTTACAAGCAGAGATTTGATGTTTGGCAGGAAGGATTCATAGCTGCTGCTGCTGCTGTAGTTTTTTGGGTGAAATGTCTGTAATGCCCTGAGTGCAAAGTATAGACGTGTACACATGTATGTACAAGATCTATATACCCGCCGAAAAAAAGTTACAACACGAAAATTGTGGAAAACGGCGAGATCTGTCTAGTCAAGAAAAGAAAATTTCAATGGCCGACCGCGACGAATTTGACAAAATTTGTCTAAAAAATGGTGCAAACATTGGTCCAAAATTAAGAAATTACACGAAACTCATAACCGATCACGGGAATGGAACCTACTCGTCGATGCACACATATTTCGTGTACAAATTATTTCAAATCAAAATATTTGTATTAGATGGAGTATATTCTAAATATATAACATTACACATACTGACCATAGATATACCACGAATCTAGTACGTGAGCTAGATTATTACGAGCTTGGATAACGAGCTAGCACGTGCAGCGGTAAGCGAGTGTGCACAGGGATCAATCAGCGAGCTACTAGCATGTAGCAGGACAACGAGCAGCATTGCTCGGTCACGCGGCCGGAGCTCGGTGGCATAAGTGCCCTCGGTGGCAGTTTGTCCGTAAATAGCCTAGATGACAATGGCAAACTCGAATACCCTTCTGATTTCAAGCCAAGAAGCTGCGGGAAGCAGGTCCTGGCCAGCTTTCCCTAGCGTCCGCTCGACCAGTTCATTTTCCGCAAGCGCTTGTGTGAAGCGCTTAACAATTGTTGGGTGTTTGTTTGGGCTTCTGCTTTTGGAGCCCAAAAGCAGAAGCAGAAGCCCAAACAAATAGGGCCTAAGTGTGAAATCCTTTCATGAGCATGATGGATGAATCTTGACGATATGTGGCGTCAACCTGCCATTTGAACAATTTTAAGGAGAAGAGGGTGTCGTTGATGGTTCAGTTCCATCGTCAAGAAAGGAAAGAACAAGATCCAACAATCACACAGTAGATGAGGATGTGGCCATGCTGATGGCTTGGGGAGAGTGTCACACTTGATGCGGTCATAGGGAATGATCAATCCAGTTCCAACTACTGGAGTCGCATTGAGGAGCACGTAAATGTGAAGACACCCTAAAACTGGACACTCACATCACTCATAGGATGTTGCAGTCCGATTCGGGAGTGTCGTAACCAGTCAGCAAGATGTGTTCACCAGGTTGCGCGGGTCCCTCCTAGTGGTGCCCCAATACAGGGCCATCTGAGTACTACGATATGAGCTTGCAATACTCTGTGCTTATGATATTTTGCAACCATCTTTGCTCATGCATTATAAGGAATCTGTAAAAGTAGCCTTCTCTAAACACCCAGGAAAATTATACAGATCTTCCTTTAAACCAAAAAATGGATTACTCGTAGTAATAAACAAACCCAGAAAATAAAATGCTTGGTCTGCAATGTACATAATAGTGCACTAGAAGTAGTGTGTCCGGACTACACTTCTATTCTAGACGTCACAACTTTGGTATAGCGAGTAACAACATTCTACACTATGACTCACTGATATTTTAGCTCAGAACAGTACGAGTATGTTAGCTTATTCAGAACAAAGTACCATTCCATAAAGGGACGCATCTAATGTTAAGTAATGCAAAATGGTGGTCGTCCCGTGGTGACAACAAGTATGCAGTCAAGAGTGTCTGTTGGCCTCAAACAAGATGCTGTCATCGCACACCAAAATAAAATTTACCACCTTGAGCAAGCTTAGTACCACAAATGCTCGAAATTATAAATAACTACAGAAACGGTTATTATCAAACACTGCAAGACATTACCTTTGTAATAGTAGAGCCGAGATGGCAATGAACACCCACCAGTTTGATATCATTTGAGTACGACTTGATAGAGTCTAAGAACCATTGCAATTTTTCATTACGGATCCCAAATTTGGATGTTTTGTTTCCAGTGGCAACATAGGGATGAACCTGACGACAAGAACGTAAGTGCAATCAGAGCATTGCTCCATGACAAGAAAATTTCATGTACCATGTGAAGAGCGCAATGAATCTTAAAAGTTTTCACATGATTTACTGCAATAGAATGAAAAGGCTTCAATGCAATTTTAAAGAAGGTAAAATTTTAGTCCAGTAAGAGACAGATCCTCAGGATGATGACACAAATTGCAGAGTGCTGGCTTGCATCCCATTTAAGAAATTGGCATAAAGTTATCGGCATCTCATTCTAACTATAACACACACACACGTAAAGATCAACAAATAGTAACCATGTAAACAAAAGGGGGAATGGAGTCCATAATCAAATAATAATCTGCTTTGGAGGAGGGACAATTGTACCTGTGGATCCACATCCGGATTAATTCTGAGCAAAACAGGCACTTTCTTTCCTGCAACTCTTGCAGCAGTGACAATATTCTCCAAATCAAATTCACTGTCTATATTTACAAATACTCCACTCTCTGCAGCTAAAACAAGATCTTCCAATGTCTTTCCGTTTCCATTAAATATGCACCTGATCTTGAAAATGTAAACTAAAGTTAGTTTCCTTCCTGTAGGAAAAATTCTCATCGACTGAAGCACAACTAATTGTTGCAGATAATGGCTAATGGGTTCACAAAGTAAGACCAATTAACTTGAAAAGCATGTTTTTATCGTCGGATGTCATCGTGGATTGTCGCAATGTAAGTTCTGTCAAATACAAATACTAACTATCAGACCATAAACTCTGAACTAACAACTCTTGTAAAGTGGAATGTTAAATAAACCAGAGTATGTTTATAACCTAATTCTACCCTATTATGTTGCTTCGTATATGGGTAACCAAATAAAATTGATGACAACTTGGTCAACCCTGCTTTTGCCAGAGTTTCCCTATATAACTGTCATGCTGGTTCGAATAGAAACTTGTCAAAATTCTTGTCATGGACCCCATGAACTAACATGCCAACTTTGATCCCTGCTATAAGATAAGCTCCACAATTAGTCGATCCATACTTCATTCTTCTTGTCTAAGATCTGAGCTGGGAAACAAGGTTTTTATAGCTGATGGTTATGAGTGTAAAAACAAGGTGGTATCTCTTTCGATAATTCATCTAGAAATAAAAATGCTGGATTTAAAGTTGAGAACTCGGGACGTGTTACATTGACCCACAAAAGTAACTCTTAAACTCGTACACGTTTCAAATGAAACATCTGACAGGCATAAGTCTAAGTTCCATGCCGACTTTGCCAAACATAATGATTCTGCACTTTTTCACATAGAAAACAGATTGTCTTAGATTTCGGATTAACTGCAGATTGTTGTCTTCAAAACATCCATAGAAGGCTTATAGTAATAGTATAACACTAAATAAGTTATCTTCAACACATATGCATGCCTTCATATTTGTATTTCAGACTTCCAGATCTAATACAATAACTTTAATCTGCTATACAGGATATTGGCACTTGCAGAACTATGCAAGTATGGACAACAATCTAAAGAGCAAAAAATAAATATACTCGACTATAAGAACCACAACAGAATTTCCTTGACCTACAAGTATCCCTACCCTATGTGCGCTGGCAAACTAAACAAAATTCATGCTCCAAATTAAAAGGACCAATGAAGGGCGGGCCAGCACAGTGGTAGACTATCTCCACTTGTGTCATTGAGGTCCTGGGTTCGAATCAGCCTCTTTGCATTAAATCAAGGGAAAGGCATGCCTAGAAATTCCCTCCCACAAAACCCACAATGTGTGGGAGCTTTCGGCACTGGGTACGCTCTTTTCTTCAAATTAAAAGGACCGATGCTGTCTTAGTAGCAATGCACTTCTGGTTAAGGGTCCACTAATTAGTGGCCGGATAACGAAATGAAAGACTCAACTGATTGGAGTACTTTTTAAAATATCCATCGACTATGGTACCAGATACAGTTTGGATTCTATTCGACCATATTGGATATTATCTATATTTTGGCAGGTTTCACAGAACAGAATAAGCTCATTTTTCCTAATGGCACAAGTCCAACCTGTCTATTATTTACCCGTGCTGTGTGCATCAGACGCCCGAAAAAAATCCCACAACTATTGATGCATATTGGACGTGTATGATTGGTTGTGCTAAAATATTCGTTACCATACCAAATTCAGCAAGTATCAATACCGCATACATTACTAGCACTACTATCCTCTCCAACACCGTATCAGATAAAGAAGTGGAAAAAATATGGTAGAAGTGATATCAGATCATATTCGCTCCGGTTGAACCCCCTAGTTCTGGTTACTGATCTAAATGATCGAAAATGGTGGCAAAGTTGACTTGAGGCTTAACTGAAATGAAATCTGCGCAGTTCTACTCCATTCGTCTTTTTTAAAGAGCAATTGCAAATGCACGGAACTTTTGCCGAATCCGAAAGCCGCACCTGGTGGGGTCAAACCCTGCCCGCAGCGCGAGGCGGAGCTCGTTGCCGCTGACGAGGACGGCGCCGCACCCGAGCCCCCGCAGGAGCTGCAGCACGCTAAGGTTGTTGTTGGCCTTCACGGCGTACCCCACGATGGAGCGGAGCCCCTCGAGGGCCTTGTCGTAGGCGGTGAAGTTGCGGACGACCTGCGGCTTGCTGTACAGGTAGAAGGGGCTCCGCTCCGCCGCCGCCATCGTGTCCTCCACCCGGACCCCCTCGCAGTAGAGGTGCCCGTCGGCGCCGCGCTGGAAGCAGTGCTTGGGCGCCTCCCCCGCGGCGGCCTGCGGCGGCGACCGCACGGACGGGGAGGCGGTCGATAGGGAAGCGCGGAGGGGGGCCGCGCGTGCATGGCGGCGGCGCAGGGAGACGGATCCGGGGATGGTGCGGCTGGGTTGGGTGGCGGTGTGGGGGGTGGGCGAGGTGAGGAGGGAGCGGGAGAGGAGGTTGGCCGCCGCCATTGCTAGGGTTTGTGGGAGCCGTGGGGAGGTTGGGTTCGGGCGTGTGGGTTTTAGCCGTTTCCTCCAGTAGGTCCAGTCCACGGTACAAACAGAACAGACTGAATCAACGAAATACCCTGATGATTATTGCAAAAAATAGGCCTGGCTCTATCGGGTCTCATTTCAAAAAGAAATGGAAGTCACGTTCTACAGTTTCAAAACATTCTGAAATTTTCTCCAAGTATGTACACACTCTACCATGTACTACGTCCTTCCCTAATTACTCCTGGGTTCTGGTAGGATAAGTCCGAAAAAGGAAAAACATTTGTTAAGTTTCCTGGGTCCTGGTAGGATAATTCCTCTTATAATTTGAGACAAAGTAAACACTTGTTAAGTTTTGTATTTTAGGACTACAACAAAAGGAAAAAAAACATGTGGGTCTGTGAGAACAGGTTAGTGCTACATTGGTTTGTCTTTTTAATGTCTATGTAACTCTGTCACAAGAAAAGAAACTTCATTAGTAACACCTGAATATTTCCGTGTAACTAGCAATCATTCCAAATAGCTAGAGAAAGAAAGAACGAAAGAGAATGATTCCAATCCGCAAGAACTATAGCCCAATGATGTGCATAGAGTCATGCCACTATAGGAGGAGGTCGGACTCACCTCACAGGCAGCAGCAATAAGCTCTGCAGCTGCTGATAGAGTTAAAATTAATGTTGATGGTATCCACACGTAAACAGACGGAACCTTGGCCGTCTCCTTCCCTTCGTCTACAGTAGGGATAGGCGATTTGTGAGCTTTCCTTGGTCAACCCACCTCGCCGCCGCGGATCCGGCTGTTGCCTCCCCTCCGCCGGCTGCTTCGGCAGCGGGAGGGTGGGGGAACGCCGGATCCCGGTGTGTACATAGTGTAGGGTTAGCTAGGGGTTCGGCCGGCGGCGCTGGGAGGGCGGTGGCGCTGTCGGCGTGGTGTGTTCGTTTTGTAGGTGGAGATCTTCCCCCCGACGACGGCGCTCCAGTGGAGCTCTGGCGTGGATCTGCTACCTCCGCCGTCCTCGCAGCTCTGTGCAGCTGCCGTGGATGGCGTCCCCGTGCCGGCGATTGAAGACGACGATCCCGGCTTTTGATCTCGATGCAGCTCGAGTTGACGCAAGATCGCGACGCGACCGGTGGTGCAGGATGGAGGATTTTCGGATTCCGAGTTCCGGCGACTTCCCGTCCGCCTGGGGACATCAGCCGTTCCAAGGTCAAGGTGGCGATGCGGCGGCGGCGCGCCGTCGGTGCGTTCTGCGCCTCATCGGTGGCTTCGCATTGCAGGTGATGGACTTGGTTGTAATTTTCTGCTTCGAGGAGGTCCTATCTGTAAATGTCTTGCTGTAAGCTCTGGTTGTATCTTCGCAAAAAAAAAAAAAAAAAAAATTAATGTTGATGGTGGATTTTCTAGTGATGCTGGCGTGTGTGCAGCTGCTGCTATTTGCAGGGATTTGAATGGTATTTATCTAGGTTCATCGGCCCTTGTTTTGTTTGGAATTAACGATCCAGAAACGGCAGAGGCCTTGGCGTGCCGAGAGGGGCTTGCCCTTGCACAGGACCAGCTGACGGCTAGAAACATTCAAATCTCTTCAGACTGTAAGACGGTGATCGGAGATATTTTAAGCTGCTCTCTTGGGAAGCATGGTGCGGTGGTGAAAGAGGTTCAGATGAGATCAAAATATTTTGAATCTTGTGTTTTTACTCATGAAGGAAGAAGCTCAAATTATGAAGCCCATAATCTCGCCAAGTTTGCTCTAGTTCTTGGGGCTGGTAGACATATCTGGTTGGATACTCCACATGATCCTGATATTGTACCTGGAAACATTTGTGTTAATGAGCAATAATGTGGCGTGTTTTTCCTCAAAAAAAAGTGTCTTACAGAAGGAGTGCTAGCCTTTCTCAAAACAGAAAAGGAAAAAACATTACAAGTAGCGTCAGGAGCTCAGGATTTCCGACTTCAGCTGTCCGGCAAAAAAGACCCGTGTGCCGCCCCGCTGGTAATGGCGAAAGAAGTAGCATGGGAATGGCCTACACCTTTGACAAATGGTTCATTTTTCGAAAAATGTCATTTTTGAAAATGGTTCATTTTTTAAAAATAGTTCAGATTTAAAAAATGGTTCAGATTTTTATTTTTTGTATATGTTCATTTAAAATGGTTCATCTTTGAAAATGATTCAGATTTCAAAATGGTCATTTCTTAACATGGTAGAGATTATAAAAAATGTTCATTTTTCAAGTTCATGAATCATTTTTTTCATAAAGTGTTTCGAAATTCGGAAGGCAAACGAAAAAAAAAGAACTGAAGTGTTGCCTCGCGAAGCTAACTGGGCCGGCCCACGCGGGCAGCTCCTCAGCGTTGCCCGCAAAAGGGACGCCTCTAGCGCCGTATAGGAGCTCCCCATTTTTCCATGTCTCAGCCATTACGGAAGGAGTGCTATCCTTTCTCAAAACAGAAAAGGAAAAAACATTACAGGTAGCGTCAGGAGCTCCGATTTGAGCTGTCCGGCAAAAAGACCCGTGTGCCGCCACGCTGGTAATGGCGAAAGCATGGGAATGGCCGACAGCTTTGACGCGAGAATGCAAGCCGTGTCCGTCTCATCTCATCTCATCGTGCTGACCCGCTTTATCTACTAGCCTCGTGTACATACATTATTGTCCAGCTTTGCCTTGCTTTCGGTATTTGGCAGCACTAGTCCTCTGAATCTGCCGTGGCCGCGTCGATCAATCCGCGTGTGATTAGCCCAGGAAGGAAACGGCGCTTTTTGTCATTGTATATTCAAGCGGCGGGGTTCTTGGCTAAGGCACGTACTTGCTACTCTGTTGTTTAAAAGAAAGCTACTCTTGTTTGGTATGGCAAATTTGGCCATGTAACATGCATCAACATAAACGTGATCAGGCCAACTTGTTGGCATGTTTATCCTAGTCAGGAAATTGTTTTTGCGCGTGCTGGCCATTGCAAAAGTTTAACGTGTGTCAGTGTGGGCGGCGGAGAGGGTCCACTGATGCATATGCATCCGACTGCGAATATAATGTTCAGAGGTTGCTTACTTGCGCCTGCACCACATACCACATACGCCCCCACGATGTCCGTAATGAACGGGGCGACAAGAATAACTTTTGCTGGCCGGTCCCGAAAGAAAAAGGAAATTCCGTCCTCACAGCTCACGTACGGTCACAGCTCACAGCCTCGAGTGGTCACGGTTGTACTAGTAAAAAGTTGAGAGTATACCTACGTACGTACATACAGTGAGTACTCCATGCCCATGAGTTGCTGCATAAATGCGGCCGACGGATATCAATGCACGCACCGTCTCCGCCTCGAAAAAAGATTGCTACTCTAGATCGATCGGTACGGTAGGATGCATTCACTGGTCACGTACTACGCAAAGGCAGATCACGAGCCCATGCACTCACGGATCGAGCCAGCGAGGATGCAGGCGTCAACAAGCTACTACAGTGCTACTCGGGACGGTGGAAAAGATACACGCAACATTCCCCGCCCGGCGGTCGTCACGGGCCTCGCTTGGTTTAGCGTTAAATAACAAATACCGGGGGAAAATTTCACGGACATGGTCACCTCCGCCTCCGCCTCCGCGTACGGGGCGTGAAAAATTCCGGCTCCGGAAACGAATCCTGCAATCCAAGCGGGCCCGCGGCAATTGATCTCCTCCTTCCTACTGGAAAGGAAAGGAGTACACCTTGGAAAGCCACGGGGCAGCGTATCGCTCATGCTTTCTCCCCTGCGATCACGAGGGTGATAATAAGCAAGCAAATTCCGATCGGTGCTTCACACCCACGTACATAACCCATATCTTGTTTTCCCTACACGTCAAAAGACTCCATTTGACTCGCACGGTACCTGTGAGCACGCATCGAAGCAAAAAAAAAAAATACGGGACCTGGCCGGGAGCAGATCGATGGATCCAAGTGAGGACAAAGGCAACACTAGCGTCGTGCACGGACCGACGGAGGCTCGGAAGTTTCCTCGGTGGATCCGCGCGCGCTTCCTTCGAGCTCGTATCTGATCTGCGTGGGACTTCGCCACCACACGTTCGTTGCCTTCCTTTCATTTCTCTCCAATCTTTTTTTTTTTGTTTTGACGGGATTTCTCTTCAATCTTGGGAACGGGCTTCGAGACTTTCGCCTTCGATTGTTTTCTCTCTAGCTTGTCATGCGTGGGATGCACGCTCTCTCCTTTCAGAAAAGGATATCACTGTGCTGCATCTATCTTCTTTTTTTTGCGATATGTACTGCATCTATCCATCTAGGAAGAAAGCAAGGAATGGAACGTTTTCTTTCTCCGTGTTCCTTTTTCCGTGACACACGCAGCAAGAAAAAAGTAACCCGAATTTGGAATTAAGAATTTTTCAGACAACATAATCACAAAATCTATGGTTTAGACATAAATGCATTCCTATACTTGGATTTTGTGACAGTTTCTTTTCTTGATGACTATGTTGCTACGAGTTTCTCAACATTCCTAGATACATCCCTCCTAGTTCGTTTTCTAGCGTATCACCACTCAGAAAGTTTGCACGTTACATGTAGTAAAAACGGCCTGTTGAGCATAAGGTGGTAGGAGGAAACTCTCGACTGACTACGGGTCCTCTGTCGTGCTTTGATGCGGGTGTCGGTTCGTTGTTGGCGGTGTCGGGGTTGTCGGCAAAAAAGCCAGTTCGGTTTGTTTGGGTGTGGCTAGATGAATGTCGGGCCGTCGGCCTTGGGCGTTGCACAATGTGGGTTGTTCGACATTGCAGCTCTTGTACGAGCTATGGATGTCGGAGGTGGCGCCCTAAAAGGTGTGTCGAAAGACTTTGCATGGCGTGGCAGATAGTTTGGTTTGTCGGGACGATGGTCACGAATCGCACTTGTCCTCAAAGTGATGGAGTTTCAGATGGCGTGGGGGTTCAGGAGGCATGCACATTTCATCGCCCTTCAATGTCGGGGTGGCCCAATCGTGCTTCTCTCATAGCTGGTTTGGTTTTCTCTCCCCTTCGACGATGTCTGTGTCATTGGTGTGGTGGTGTGATGCTTCGATAGACATCTTCGGTCCTTCTTCAGGGAACTTGCCGGGTTCCTTTTGCCCCTCTTTTGAGCGGGTTGGTATGAATTCCTTGTTGGAGGGGGTGGTTAGGGCACGATGCGGCTTTGTTTTTCGGCAGCATTTGTTCTAGTGTGTTAGCGTGGTTCAGTGTCACATTTTTCTCTAGTTTCTATCATCTCGTTCAGTTTTACATAATAAACTGGACAACTGTACTCCTAATTGGAAGTTAGTGCTCATGCTAGTTTCAAAAAAAACTTCACATACGCAACCGAAGAAAAACTCGTTAGAAAACTAGAGATAATATGGGGAGTAGAGGGTTTGTTTGCCACATGCAAGAGGCATGAACAGGAAGCCCGAAAAATCATGCACGATCTGTTATGTCCAAGATCTAGGCCTAGTCGGCATTATAGCCCTGCTGTCCGTTCCTCCTTCTCTCATGCTTCCACGTTGATACTATCACAAGAGGACTAACACATGTTACACACCTGCCTCGTGGACGAAGAGGACTAAAATACCACTTCGATGTCTATACCTTTTTTTAGTAAAGAGAGTTGCATTATCCGTGTGACACGTCCCGCATATTCTGCCATCTAGTGACCTCTAAGAGACGCCTTGTGGAAACGTGAGAGAACTAATCATATGCCACGATAATGAGTATTGGCATTTCGTGATATACTCCATCATTGCCCAATGGACTAGCCCTTTTCTATGCTACTCCGTTAGTTACCTTTTTTTTTTTTATACTTCCTCTGTTCCTAGATATAAGTTGTATTAATTTTTTCTAAAAAACCCAAAATATAGGATGTACTGTTTTCCACCACTCATCTGGTTTTTTTAAAAAAAATTGACTGTGTTTTCTTATCTCATGAAAAATGCTCTTTTCCCCACGTCAATTAGCCATAGCATTTGTTTCCGGCCTCAAAAATATTGTTTCAATATATTTGTTACAAGAAATCAAAAGTGTGGTCATTTTGATGTTTTTATTATATAGCTCAATTAACTATTGACATGAATGTTGTTTGGTTGAATTATTTACCACCTTCGTTGCAAAGTACACGATTTCTTAAAAAGCGTGCAATATATATCATCATTTAGATATATACCAAGCACTTTTTAGTCCCGTCGAATAGAACTTACACCATTGATCTTGTCTAAAAAGATTTCAAAATATATTAATCCCAAAGTAGAATCTTAGAAGGACATTTGTTTTCGCAAAAAAAAATGCCGTACATTTGTAACAAAGTAATTATTTATTACTAAATGGTATCTGGTATTAAATTGTTCCTATATTTTACATTTCTTGATATAAACTGGTGCACATTGGATTGACAATAGATTTAGGTACATTAAAGTACTAGTTTAAATCCTGTGAGAAATACTTTAAAATTGCACAATATGCCATCAACAATGGAAAATTTGTTCATATATGTCATTTTGTCGCATTACCTTCATTCTGCATTACACGATTTCGTAGAAATCGTGCAATCAAGGTACCATGTTGTTGACAACTACTAAGTTCTTACTATATTCTAGAGAGGTAGAAATTTTACCATTAATTTTGTCCCCAAAAGATTCCAAACTACATTAATTTATATGATGTTTTCCTAGCATTTTACATTTAAGTTGCAACTTAAAGGTTGTGTCTATATCTAAAACGTCGTACTATATCTTACGGAGCGGGTACTCAATGTTATCTTGTATTAAATTGTTTCTAGATTTCTCATTCCTTTATATATAAGTGGCGCACGATGGATCGATAATAGATAGAAATTAAGGCACTACTTTAAATTTCCACAAAAGATCTAGTACTACTTAAAAGACTGGCACTATATGGGATTAATAAAGGAAGATTTAGATACATTTTTGTTCATCTTCGTACAATTTTTCTTCCGTATGAACTACTAGCTACTTTACACAAGTCTTGTCATGTTTGAACTACAACTATGACACGAATTATGAAACGAGGGAGTGCAAAAAAGTAAGAATAAATGGTCATTATTAAGTGTTTTAGATAAGATTATGTTTATCTTTGTTACACTTTTATTACAGGTAATAATCAATCTCCATGTAATAAGAGTTGGTAATCAATCACCTCCACCGAAGAAAGGAAGGCTACTTCTTGAGGCGAAACCGAAAGGAGAAAACGGGATTTTGACCGCTCGTCGCCGTTAACATCCCATTTTACGGCGTCACCTTCCTTCTATTCCCTCCCAAATCTCCCTCCCAATTCTCCATATATTATCCGTATAAGAAGGAAGCACCATTCCATTCGCCGCCGCCGCCTCCCATCATCTCCAAGCTCTCAACTCCAACCAAACCATGCCCTTGCCCTCCTCCTCCCAAGCCCCCAAATCTCCAACCAGGTCGTACTGATCCGGCTCCGGTCCTCTTGCCGCCGTCCGCCGCCGCCGCATTGGCTGACCCCCGCTCCGCCGCCTCCCTTGCTCCCCAGAGCATCGCTCTGTCGCCGAGCGCCCCCTCCCCCCGGGCCGTTGGGCTGGGCACACCAGTCAGTTCCACGACGCGCGCGCGCGCTCGCGCGTGTGTGGGGTGGTCGGTGGCTTCCACACGAAGGAAGCTTCCGCGCGGCCTCGCTCGTCGCGTAGGTTCGGTGCGGCCGCGTAGTTTCCTGCCGCATTTTGTGGCAGTTTTTCTGGTTGGTTGGTGATAGGGATGGGCGTGATAGATTTTGAGGCGGTGGAGAAGATCAGATCCCTCGTCGCCGACCAGCCGCAGCGCCACATGCAGAAGGGCCGCGCCGCCGATGGGGACGCCCTCGCGCGCATAGAGACGCGGCGCCGGCAAGGCGGGAGCGCAGCCCGGCGTCGCCCGTCGAACCGCCCACGACGCCGCTGCGACCTCCCGAGGCTAGATCCAGGAGCAAAGGCGACGCTCCTCCTCCACGCTACGATATTAGGTGAGGCAAACATCCTTTGTCTCTGTCTACTAATGCAAAATTAATTGGTTCTAACTATAAACCAGATTAGTAGATTTAAGAACTGATATGCAACTGCAGTAGTAGCGAGTAGACGAGCAGTTATTAATTACTCCCGTTGGCTACTAGTTATAAGTGCGAAATGTCTAGTCAATTACTTTTAATGTTGACGATCATGAGTCCTGAATAATTGTTGAAATTTGTTTGTGGTTTGTGGATGCAGGCAAGCGGATGACGAGGAGGCTCATGAATCCAGGGCCCAGTTTTTAACCCCGGGGACTTCCATCGTACATGACTTTTCAGATACAGATTCTAGTGTTAGTGTTAGTAACTCAGTTTACAGGTCGGTGACCTCAAGCCCCACCGAGAGTCCTACTTGTGCGCTGAGGCAGAGTGATTCTTCTGATCATGGTGCAATAGCAACGAGTGACTCAGATGATGCTGGACATCTAGTCGCTGCTAGCATCATCGAGAACAGCCAAGAGAGTCATGGATCATGTTGCATCTTTGATTTTGGTGATGGTATTTGGTGCCCTCCACCACCTGAAGATGAGATTGATGATGTCGAATCGAGGTTATTTGGATTTGATGACGACATTGGTGACACCAGCAATACTTTTGCACCTTGTTGCTTCAGATCTAATAAAGTAGCTGGCGTTAATGGTGTCATTGACGGATCCTGTCAAGAGAGTGTCCAGAATGATTTATTCAGGCATTTTCAAGCTCTAGTTGCACAGTTGCTGAAGGGGGAAGGTGTTTGGTTGGCCAGTGACGAGGATTCGAAAAGTTGGCTTGAGATTGTGGCCTCATTGGCATGGCAAGCCGCTTACTTTGTGAAACCTGACACCAAGAAAGGCGGCAGCATGGATCCTAGTGATTATGTCAAGATCAAGTGCATTGCATCAGGGAATCCAACCGATAGGTATGTGCTTGGTTATGTTGTTCCTACACATGGCAAGCTTGCAAGTACTTATCACCGTATGGTACTGATATATAGCATTTGAGTGCAGCAATTTTGTAAGAGGAATTGTGTGCTCCAAGAATGTAAAACACAAACGCATGGTTTCCGAGTACAGGAAGGCTAAGTTGCTCATTTTAGGAGGTGCGCTTGAGAAGAAAGATTCTAATAAATTAGCATCAATTGGAACTATACTTGAACAGGTTTGTTTCTGTTCATGCTGAAAATTTAAATATGTTGTTTTTTATCTTGCTGATATATGTTACTTCTGTAGGAAAAGGAATATCTACGAACTATTGTTGAAAAGGTTGAGTCTAGGAAACCCAATGTGCTTATAGTTGAGAAAAGTGTCTCATCTTATGCCCAGGAGCTCTTAGCGAAAGATATCTCGTTAGTTCTGAATGTGAAGAGGCCACTTTTGGAGAGAATATCAAGATGCACAGGTGGTCAGATTGCCTCATCAATTGACAACATTGCTTCAGCAAGGCTAGGGCAGTGTGACATGTTCAAGGTGGAAAAGGTTCTGGAACCATCATCATCTGAACATCCAGAGAAGAGACCAACAACAAAGACACTGATGTTCTTTGAAGGCTGTCTGAAGCGCTTGGGTTGCACGGTAATAATCACTTTGCGAAGATACATTGTTAAAATTATCTTTCTTTTGGCATTAGTTTCACGTCTCCAATCGTATGGTGTGCAGCGTGTGCTCAACTGTTGATCTTAGATTACTTGTACTCCCTCCGATCCATATTAATGGTCTCAACATTGTCTAGATACGGATGCATCTAGTCTAAACACTTAACTAGATACATCCGTATCTAGATAAAGTTGAGTCCATTAATATGGATCGGAGGTAGTACTAAATCCATACGCGAACTGCTTACTGATATTTCTGAAACCATTTTGCAAATTTGCTCCTACTGTGTCAGCTAAACGTGCAACACTTTATGTAGATTCTACTGAGAGGAACTTCTCCAGAAGAATTAAAGAAGATTAAACGTGCAACGCAACTTGCAGTATTTGCTGCTTATCATCTGTCCCTTGAGACATCGTTCCTTGCTGATGAAGGTGCAACAGTTCCACGAGTTCTTTCAACGTCCGCGATAGGTGCACAAGAGGAATTGCCCAATACAGATCACATTTCTGCTATGTCTGCTGATCATGATGCTGCTGATAATCTCAGAGCTGCAGAAGAGAAATATCCACACAATGCTACCATCACCCAGATATTTGATGGTATTTCCAAATCACTGACTTCATCACAGTTGGATGGGAAAAGCCAGGGAAGTGTACCTGAATGTACAGAACCTGAATCTCCAGTTAATCGTGTACATTCTCCAGTCGCTGCTGATGCCCTCCAAAAAGCTGTGCTGGGTAAGATACCCATGAAATTATCTTATTTGGAGAACAGTGGGAACCACGTATCACTAGATGCCATTCAAGCAGGAGACCTAGATGACCAGAACAAACTTTCATGTAGCTACTTACCTGGTACTGACAATCATCAGAGCATCTTAGTTTCCCTCTCAAGCATTTGCATCCCCAAAAACTTGGCATGTCAGCGTTCTCACCTCTTCCGCATCAAGTATTACGGTAGTTTTGATAAGCCACTTGGGAGATACCTCCGAGAGAACTTATTTGATCAGGTATAGCTGACATGGACCTATGTAATCTATTTTGCCAGATGGCCCTTTGTCAGCTGTTATAGTTTGTTGCATTTCTTTTCAGGCATATTGCTGCCCATCGTGTAAGGAGCCTTCTGAGTCACATGCAAGATGCTACATGCACCAGAATGGAAGCCTAACAATAAGTGTTAGGCGTCTCTTGTCCCAAAAGTTGCCAGGTGAACACGATGGAAGGATATGGATGTGGCATAGATGTATGAAGTGCAAGTTTAAAGATGGAATGCCACCTTCAACACATAGAGTGACCATGTCTGATGCTGCCTGGGGTCTATCATTTGGGAAATTTCTAGAGCTCAGCTTTTCAAATCATGCAACTGCCAACCGAATCGCGAGCTGTGGGCATTCTTTACAAAGGGACTGCCTTCGTTTCTATGGGTATGTAGCTCATTTATATGTTTCTGGCTCTTTTAACCAATCCTATCACGGAGTTTCAATTTTCTTACAAATCATTGCAGGTATGGAAATATGGTAGCAGCCTTCCATTATAGTCCCATGGTCACTATATCTGTTGACCTTCCACCCTCAGTGCTGAATTTTGATTGCCACGGTATGCAAGACTGGGTGAAAGGAGAGGCAGTCATGGTACGCTGTTAAATATTCCATGTTAAAGAGATCAATGATTCATTTCCATACTCCACATTCTCGTTCTTATGACTAACGTAATGCTCGTAACAATTTTTTTTTAGGTATTTGAGGAAATGAAATCCTTACACATGGAAGTATATGGTTTCCTTAATAATATTGAAAAGAGTTTCGTCTCCTTAGATGAACCAGGAAAAACAGGTATACAAAGACAGATAATAGAGATGAAGGATTTGCTTAAGAGGGAAAGAAACGAATACGAGGTTTGCCTTCTGATTTTGTTTTGTTTCATTTTGTCTCAGGTTTCAAATGATTTTTGTGTTGATTTTCTGAAAAAAAAAACATAATTGTTTTTTGCTTTGCAGGGTTTGCTTCTACCAGTTATGGAGGGGAGTGGCCATTCCATGAAACCAACTTTTGATACTTTGGAGCTCAACCGTGTGAGACGTGGTCTCCTCCTAGATGCATATATTTGGGACTGCAGGTTGTGCAACATAGATTCACTCAAATCAAATGGCCATATTTCCAGAACTGATACTTCCAATCCAGAAAATCTCCAAGCCGCCTGCATTAAAGAAGATAAATCTGAATTGCTGCAGACTGTTACACAGCATGGAGAAACACATGACAAACCTGCTACAGGTCCATGGGACTCCTCAGTAAGTCCAAGGAAATCCCTACTATCTAGAGAGGGCCACCCAATGGATGATGGGATTATCTTGGTTGAGACAGATTTACCGATTGAGCTGGTGGATGGTTTGGTGAGTGCTGCGGGAGATCTTGATGGAGTTTTCAACAAATTCAATGCATGGGAAAATGGACGGTGCCTACCCAAGGATTCTATCAAGATGGTACCGGTCGAGAGGTTACCCTCACTTGCATCTATTTTATCTGACAAAATAGATATGGCATGGAGCGGATCTAGTGAATTACACTGCAGTCCTCCACGAGATTTTACCACTGGTGGAAATGGATCTCTTAGTTTGGGCCATCCAAGTTACAAGAAGGCCATCTCACCAGTTCGAGTCCATTCATTTGATTCTATATTCAGATTGCATGAGCAGGAACAAACTGGATTATTGCCTGCTTCATTACATTTGTCCTTCAAAATGAAATCACTTCATTCCTTTAGAGACTTGACAAGCCTTGTAAAGGATCCAATGACAAACATGCATAGGGCTTTTTCTCAATTATCTCCAAGATCAAGAGGAAACTTAAATGTTATTCTTACTCGTGCACTTACATATCTCAACTCTGCTTCTCATATGGTGAGTGATGGGGCACGACTGCTGCTGCCTCATATTGGCTCTGAAGGTGCCCTTGTTGTTGCTGTCTATAATGATGAGCCAACCAGTATTGTGGCATATGCCATGACGTCGCAAGAATATGTTGAGCAAGTTACGGATAAACTAGACACGAAATCTAGCTTTCAGCATATGTCAAATTATGCTGTCGTCAGCAATAACGGATTTGAGAAATCTTTGCCCTCACAAGAAGCCGCTTCAGATTTCAAAGGAGCCCACTTCAAGTTTTCGTTTGACGATGAAGCATTTTCTGCTGATAATACAAAGTTTTCAGTAACCTGTTATTTTGCAAGGCAGTTTGCCTCACTTAGAAAGAAATGCTGTCCAAGTGATGTTGGTTACATACGTTCACTAAGTCGTTGTAAGAGATGGAGTGCTCATGGTGGAAAAAGCAATGTTTACTTTGCAAAGACAATGGATGATAGATTCATAATTAAACAAGTCACCAAGACAGAGCTAGACTCGTTTGTTGATTTTGCTCCTCACTACTTCAGACACTTGACACAATCATTGACTTCTGGAAGCCAAACTTGCCTGGCCAAAATATTAGGACTTTATCAGGTTTGCCATTTTCGACTTTTACACATTTTATTCACGACACTGTACTTGATTCAAGCTTTTAGTAACTTACTGTGTTTGTTTTCATCCAGGTTAGTATCAAGGGAATGAAAGGAGGCCGGGAGGTAAAAATGGACCTCATGGTTATGGAGAACATTTTCTTCCAGAGAACAATATCGAGGGTCTATGATCTGAAGGGCTCAGTGCGTTCACGCTACAATTCAGATACATCCAGCCACAACAAAGTACTTTTGGATTCGAATCTCATAGAGGAACAACATACGAAGCCCATATTTTTGGGAAGTAAGGCTAAGCAGAGATTGGAAAGAGCTGTCTGGAATGATACATCAGTTCTTGCGGTATGCGACTCTCCTAACTTACCTAGTCTTCTACTGCCAAATTTTAGAAACTCGTATGAACTCTTGAAATACAATATTATTAGCCGCAATCTTGCTGACCTTAATTTGCCAAGTAAAATAGTGATGATCACAAGTTTGTTTATATGAGAACCTTTGTGCGTATAAAAAAAAATGGAGCAAGTTCATAGCTCTTGCTAGATTGTGGTAATTTATAGTATTATGATTTAACAGCAACTGAGAGTAACAGATAATGCTGAGATTCAAGCAAAATTGGATCTCTCCTTCCTCCCCACCTCTGTTCCAAACAACCCCTAGTAATTTGTCTCTAGATTAAAACGAAGGTCGAACGACCCGGCTCATATTGAAATATAGAATAAGAAGTTGAGTACATACCAGTCACCATCCATATTTCGTTATCAAAGTAGAGCAAAATAAGCTCAAGAAATATTGGAAATAGTGCTGTTACAACCTCTAGGAAGTGATAAAGCATCAGCCAATTCCAAATCTAATATCACAATGGTTTTGCTAAAAAATCTAATATAGCAGAATCAAGCGCTTACGTTGGTTTAGCTTTATTCTTTTTCTTGCCACTGTCTCCTTCTAGTCAATAAGAAAGGTGTTGGTTCCTGGTATAGGGGTGTTCATCAGTTCGAACTCAACCCATGAAAACCGGAAATTGGTGAGCCAGTTCATTTGCCTTTATTAGCGTCCAACCTGAGCGATCA
The DNA here is from genome assembly GCA_947311845.1 of Poa pratensis. NCBI lineage: Eukaryota > Viridiplantae > Streptophyta > Magnoliopsida > Poales > Poaceae > Poa > Poa pratensis. The sequence continues at coordinate 24,830,795 of CAMZMU010000096.1, forward strand.
AGCTAATAGAAAAAATAGAACCGACAGTTTCAGCTGGTTATGGTCTTTCTCAGAATAGCGCTTGTTTTTTCCACAAAAAAGGGTCATATTTGTTGTTTATGAACCGACATAAGTTTTTGTGGTCACCTTGCATCATCTTGCGTGCTCATTTAGAGAAACATGCGGTGCTTAATCAATATGATTCATTTTTGCAGTCCTTGGATGTCATGGACTACTCGCTTCTGGTTGGCGTTGACGAGGAGAAGAATGAACTTGTGATTGGCATCATCGACTTTCTGCGACAATACACCTGGGACAAGCAGCTGGAGACATGGGTGAAAGCCTCCGGCATCCTTGGCGGTCCCAAGAATGAGACCCCAACTGTCATATCGCCAGTCCAGTATAAGAAGAGGTTCAGAAAGGCCATGTCGAGGTACTTCGTTGCTGTCCCCGACCAGTGGTCCTCTTAAAGAGCGTCCGTTAATCTGTCATCTGTCACCAAAAACAGCATCGTTCATCCTCCCTGGTAAATTTTTGACCAAGGCGGGGGGTGAATCGAGATGGATAGCCATTATTTGGTTGCTTCTTTTCTCTTTACCTGATGGCAACATTGTTGCAGCTTACTTAGCTGTAGGGGATTCTCATTGCTCGGTCCATGTAAATTGCGGTGATCGACGCGGTGTATTTAACGCCGAGATGCACTGCCTTTCTTTTTAGCCCGGCTTCTATACCAACAGTTGTAGCTTGTAGGTGAAAGATGGCATATTTTAACATGTAACAGCTCAGTTACTTCTTCTGTACATTTGCGTTCTTGCCTCGTGTTAGTAGTTGAGAATTTCCTTTACTAGCATATTGCACGCGTGTTACTATGAAACCTGAAAAGACAAAGAAATTTTTGTTGCTATGAAGTACTTTCCTGATTCAAAATAACTGAAGTTCTTGATTTCTTCTAAGTCAAACTTATCTCAAGTTTGATCAGGTTTATAGACTAATATGTTGATATTTGCAATGTTAGATCTATGTAGTTTGAACATATATTTTATGATGAATCCAATGAAGCTAAATTGGTGTTCTAGATGTTGATATATTTTTTCTATAAATTTGGTTTTTAACTTAAAATAGATTGACTTAGGATAAATGTGAAACTTCAAATAATTTGGAACAAAGGGAGTACAAAAAGACCGAGTAGTCTGCCGCCGACCTGAGAAGTTGTTGAGTATTTAAGCAATTGTTCGATTAAATTAATCCAAGAATAAATCATGAACATAACGTGAGCAGTGCTAATGACATACTGAAACTTGATGATATAAGCATGTACTAGGTATATAGTAGAAACATCTACGCAAATCACTAGTACTGCAGACATGGAAATAAACAGGAGAAGGATACACATGTTATACCCTCCAGTAGGCCAGTTGGGCGTAGCAGCAGCGGCGTTAGCAGCCTCTTGAGCGGCGGCGGCAGCAGCAGCAGTGGCGGCGGCGGTGGTCATGATGATGATGAAGGCGACGCGGACGTAGTTGATGCAGATATAGCAGACGAACTTGAGCGAGCAGTCGAGTAGGAGACGCTCCCCAAAAACCTAATCGCCCTCTCCCGTACAGGATCTAGAGAGGCGGGGTTTCGGAGGTCAGCTCTCCTGTCAGCCGTGTACGCGGTGGACGGGATGGAATCAGCGGTGGCAACAACAGGCAGAGGAACGACTATGACGGCGCGTGGAGCAGATGTGATCTGTGTGTCTGCTGGAGAGGAGCGACCTCTCTCATATAGGCACACACGTGGGCTGAAGTCCAACGGAAACACACGCAATTGTACTTAAGAGCACTCAAGACAAAACGTTTCAGTTCATTAAGGCAAAATGTTTCCTTTGACGCTCACATTTTTCCTGCGTGATAAAAAGATAAGATCAGCTCGGCGAGATTCCCGCAACCACGTGGCGAGGCGAGGCGAGGCGGGCGGCGGAGGAGGAGCGCGCGTGTGGAGCACCTCCCTTCTCTTCACAACCAACACCTCATACATGTGGAAGAATAGCTCACCTTATAAGTTGGTGTACATCTCTCCAACTAGCCATGTGGGACTAAACTCCCACCATTTGCCATGACAGCATGGGACTTTAGTGATTTTTCTGAAATTGTTAGATGGGCCTAAAGCCCACCCTAATATTAAGTAATATTTCAACAGAAGTCCTTGTAAGATACAAACACCACAAGGACGACCATAGGAGGCAGGTTTTTTTTTCCATAAATGGAGGTTGTACCCCCATCCTCTCATCCGCACAATGCTTTTTTCATAGTAGGTAGTATGAGCTAACAATTCATTAGAATATATAAGTGTATCATTCAGGTCACCTTGGCACGTGGAAATATATACGTCTACCACCGGAAAATTTATTTTTGAAATGCCAAAAAGTTCACAACAAAAATTTGGCGTGTATATCTCGACATTCTATTTGCGTAGGACAAGTTCCGTGTAAAAAGACAAAAAAATGTCTTCTGAAGGTTTTTCGTGAAACAACTTTGTAAGCAAATAAAACATCGATTTTGCGGATCTTTTCAACATTTCAGAATACGTTTAAAACGTGTTTTAAAAGCCGGAGCATATGCTTCGGGAGCCAAAAGGCCCTCCAATTCTATCATTCACTTTCTATGCTATGGCACAAAATATATCGGTCGTAAGAGTAAACAAGTAATTCAAACCGTACACACGAGAAAGTGATGCTGTGAGAAGTAAATTATGTTTTTGCCGGGGAGTTTGAATATCCATCAATACTCTACACGGGAGTTCAATATCCATCAATATTCTACTCTCTTTTGAAGGTGACGTTGAAATAAAAATATTTTGCCTGGCTCTTTCCACCAATTCGTACTTTTGAGATAGTTGCCCAGCGCATAAATTTAATATATTATCTGGTCCAAGAGGTCTAGAGTTTAATATTCTGCCACACAGTATTAAAAAACGATTCTGTGGGTACACCAAACCCGCACTATCTACTAAAATAGCTTAGACGTGAAGGAGGTGTTGAAATATAGATATATTGACTGCTCTTTCCATCAGTTCAGACTTTTAATATAATTGCTAGTGCATGAATTCAATAGATGCCATGGCCAACTAAGCTCACAACGACCCATGTTCGATCAGCCTTTCTTCTCCACTTGAGATTTCTCCTAAAAAAGTGAGAGCACTTCCACTATGAATATCTGATACGTCTCCAACGTATCCATAATTTCTGCTGTTCCATGCTTATATTATACCATTTGCCACATGTTTTATATACACTTCGTATCACTTTTATGCATTTTCTGGGACTAACCTATTAACAAGATGCCACAGTGCCAGTTCCCTGTTTTCTGCTGTTTTTGGTTTCAGAAAGTTACTTCTGGAAATATTCTCGGAATTGCACGAAACAAAAGGCCAGGTCCCTATTTTTCCAGCACGTACACGGAGTCCGAAGGAGAGACGAAGAGGCCACGAGGTGGCCAAACCACCAGGTGGCGCGGCAGTGGGCCCAGCCGCGCCTGGAGGTGGTTTGGGCCCCTCGGGGGTCCGCCGACATCGCCCCTTCGCCTATTTATTCCCTCAGACGCGAAAACCCTAAAATACGAAGCCATATTTCCAGAAGAGTTCCGCAGCGCCGCCGCCATCGACGACAAGTTTCGGGGGACAGAATCTCTGTTCCGGCACGCTGCCGGGACGGGGAATTGCCCCCGGAGTCATCTCCATCGACACCACCGCCATCTTCATCGCCGCTGCTGACTCCCATGATGAGGAGGGAGTAGTTCTCCCCCGAGGCTGAGGGCTCTACCGGTAGCTATGTGGTTCATCTCTCTCTCCCATGGTGTGATCTTTATGTGATCGTGTGTATTGCTAGTATCGCTGAATACATTAATAATGTTTATGCTACTCAAGTGATTTTGTCTAGTTTCTGGAGTCATTGTGACAACACGGTATCAAGGTGACAGTGTGGGTACTTGTGTGACTCTATGAATAATTTAGATATTTATCATGGCTTATTCTTGGGAATTGTGGTGTTTGTTTACTCAGACTTTGAGGAGTGTTTTGCAGCCCTACGCATAGTACTCTTGTTTATCAAGAAGGAGAATAATCCCGAGCAGTATTTACTTGTGTTCAGTTGTGCTAATCTAGTTGAATATGTAGATGTTACTCTTTATCTATTATGCACTCTATAGGTTACTTTAATATGAACTCCGGTACTCTCCACGGTGTAAAGGTGACAGTGTGTGCACCGTGTGTGATTCCTTTATGACGTTGTGGCGCTTGTTTACTCCGGCTTGAGGTGTGCTTTTGTAGCCCTACACAATGAATGGTGTTTGTTATCCAACAAGAGAGTGTTTAAGAGTAGCTTTTACTTATTCAGTTATGAGATCATTGTTGAGAGTGTCCACTAGTGAAAGTATGATCCCTAGGCCTTGTTTCTAAGCATTGAAACACCGTTTACATCAAGTTCTGCTACATGTTTGCTTGCTGCCATCTTTATTTCAGATTGCAGTTACTACTTATAATCATCCATATACTTGTATTTCACTATCTCTTCGCCGAACTAGTGCACCTATACATCTGACAAGTGTATTGGGTGTGTTGGGGACACAAGAGACTTCTTGTATCTTAATTGCAGGGTTGCTTGAGAGGGATATCTTTGACCTCTACCTCCCTGAGTTCGATAAACCTTGGGTGATTCACTTAAGGGAAACTTGCTGCTGTTCTACAAACCTCTGCTCTTGGAGGCCCAACACTGTCTACAAGAATAGAAGCGTGCGTAGACATCAAGCTATTTTCTGGCGCCGTTGCCGGGGAGGTAAGCGTTGGAAGGTATCTCCTTTAGATTCTGCAATTATTTCTTTTTGTTTCTTGTTTTTATTTTCACTAGTTAGGCTTAATGGAAAACAACAAAAAAATTAGAGATCTTTATGAACTTTATATTGAATTAGGACATGATGCTTTTGAAGAGAAAATTAAAAAACCTATGGATTGTTTGCATGATGGTAGCAATGGTATTACTATAAATTCTTTGAACACCATTATTGCTAATGCTATGGAAAAGTCTAAGCTTGGGGAAGCTAGTTGTGATGAATATGATATTTTTAGTCCCCCAAGCTTTAAGGAGGAAATTTGCTTTGATGATACTTTGCCTCCAATATATGATGATTATAATCATTGTGATATTTTCAGTCCACCTACTATTGAGGATATAGTTTATGTTGATTATGATATGCCTCCTATATATGATGTTTACAATGATGAATATGATATTTCAGTCCATCTACTATTGAGGATAAAATTCATTTGATTATTCTATGCCTCCAATTTATGATGATTACAATGATGGATGTGATACTTTTACTCTCACTATTACTAATGATAATGTTCATGCTTATGTGGAGAGTAATGATACTTTATGCATGTGGATCATGATAAGAATGCTTTATGTGATAGCTATATTGTTGAGTTTATTCATGATGCCGCTGAAAATTATTTTGAGAGAGGAAAGTATGGTTATAGAAATCTTCATGTTACTAAATTTCTTCTTTATGATGAATGTTTTGAGCTTTCTCTTGATTTGCTTTTATTTGCTGGGTACTTTAAGACCTACTGGTCCTTATGAGAGAGGGAGACACGATTTCATATATCACAATAATATTAAGTCTCTCTCTTTATGTTGAAATTTTTGAAGTTACACTTGTTTTGCATTTCTATGCTAGTCACTTTGTTCTTCATTGACTTGTTTTCTTACAAGACTCCTATGCATAGAAAGAGTGTTAGATTTAAACATGTTTTATATATGCTTCTTGATGCTCTCTTTTATGTTTCAACTCTCATCTTTATGTGGGCATCATAAAAATCACTATGCCTAGCTAAAAGGCTTTAAAGAAAAGCGCTTATGGGAGACAACCCATTGTTTTTATTTTCTGTTATTTTTTTTTCTTTTTGAGTCAAGGTGCTTGTTACTTCTGTAGCAACTCCTTTGTATCTTTATTTTATTGCATTGTTGTGCCAAGTAAAGTTCTATATTGAAAGTTGATGCAAGATTTGGATTTCTGCGCAGTGACAGATTTTTAGCTGTCACGATTTGAGCTTTCTCCCTGTAGAAAATTCAAAAATTCTGAAAAAATCACGCATCTTCCTGAGATATGTACGCAACTTTCATTATTTTAGGCCAGATCCATCTGAGCAACTTAAGTGCCTCGAAAAAATTCGTCATTCCAGACTGTTCTGTTTTTGACAGATTCTGCCTTTTGTTTTGCATTCGCTCTTTTACTGTGTTTGTGTGGATTTCTTTGCTCCACAAAGCATTGGTGGCTGTAGCTAATGTCCAGAAGCTTTGGGAATGATTGTATCATTACAGAATATGAGAATTTTTGATTATGCACTAACCCTCTAATGAGAACTGTCTTGAGTTTGGTGTGAAGGAAGTTTTCAAGGATCAAGCGAGAAGGGTGATATTATGTGATCAAGAAGAGTGAAAAGCCTAAGCTTGGGGATGCCCCCGTGGTTCATCCCAACCATATTCAGAGAGACTCAAGCGTCTAAGCTTGGGGATGCCCAAGGCATCCCCTTCTTCATCAACAACTTATCAGGTCATCTCTAGTGAAACTATATTTTAATTCTTTCACATCTTATGCGCTTTACTTGGAGCGTCTGTGTGTTTTATTTTTGTTTTTGTTTGAATAAATTCGGATCCTAGCAATCCTTGTGTGGGAGAGAGACACGCTCCGCTTTTTCATGTGAATACTCATGTTCTTCACTTATATTTGTTGAGTATTCTTAACTAGCTACTGCAGTGCTTTTAGCTCCTGTTTTTCATGCATCTCTTCGAGCTGTTAGCACTTGTTTATAAATACTCTCTTGCTGCATTATATTATCATTTGGAGAGTTTATGTTTAAATAAATTGATTGGTGTTTGTTTGGAAGAAAGAAAATGCTACATGTAGTAGTTGGTATTGGAAAAGACATATGCATTCTTGTAGATCATTGTCTTGTTTGATTTGATGCTTTGCAATTGTTTTGAGCTCTCAAGTAGATCATGTTTAAGCTCTTGCATCATGTAGTTAAAGCCTAGTAGTGGAGAACTACCGTAGAGCTTGTTGAGACTTGGGATGCATATTTGTTCTCTCTAAGGTCTAGATATTTTCTGGTAAAATGTTTGAGCAACAAGGAAGACAGTGTAGAGTCTTATAATACTTGCAATATGTTTTTATGTGATTCTTGCTGTACCGGTTTATACTTGTGTTTGCTTCAAACAACCTTGCTAGCCTAAACTCTGTACTGAGAGGGAATGCTTCTCGTGCATCCAAAACTTGAGCCAAAACCCATGCCATTTGTGTCCACCATACCTACCTACTATGTGGTATTTCCTGCCATTCCAAGTAAATATTTCATGTGCTACCTTTAAACTATTCAAAACTTTATTACTCCTTATTTGTGTCAATGTTTTATAGCTCATGAGGAAGTATGTGGTGTTTTATCTTTCAATCTTGTCATTTACTTCTGACAGACTTTCACCAATGGACTAGTGGCATATACATCCGCTTATCCAATAATTTGCAAAAAGAGCTGGCAACGGGGTGCCCAGCCCCAATTAATTACAACTTTCATTAATAATTCTCTTCACATGTTTTGCCCTGATTTATCAGTAAGCAACTTAATTTGCAAATAGACACTCCTCCATGGTATGTGAATGTTGGAAGGCACCCGAGGATTCGGTTAGCCATGGCTTGTGTAAGCAAAAGGTTGGGAGGAGTGTCACTATAAAGAAACTAAAATACATGTGTAAACAAAAGAGAAGAGGGATGATCTACCTTGCTGGTAGAGATAACGTCCTTCATGGGAGCCGCTCTTGAAAGTCTGGTTGACAAGGGGGTTAGAGTGCCCACTACCATTCGTTGACAACAACAAACACCTCTCAAATACTTATTTTGTGCTCTCTATATGCTTTCGAAAACTTAAAAAGCTCTAGCACATGATTTAATCCCTGCTTCCCTCTGCGAAGGGCCTATCTTTTACTTTATGTTGAGTCAGTTTACCTACTCCTTTCTATCTTAGAAGCAAACACTTGTGTCAACTTTGTGTGCATTGATTCTTACATGTTTACTTATTGCACTTGTTATATTGCTTTATGTTGACAACTATCCATGAGATATACATGTTACAAGTTGAAAGCAATGCTGAAACTTAATCATCCTTTGTGTTGCTTCAATGCCTTTTACTTTGAATCTATTGCTTTATGAGTTACCTCTTATGCAAAACTTTTTGATGCTTGTCTTGAAAGTACTATTCATGAAAAGTTTTTGCTTATATGATTCATTGTTTACTCTTTATCTATTTGTTAGCAAACTATAGACCATTGCTTTGAGTCACTTCATTCATGACATGAGCCTTGCAATATATTGATCAAGATTGTGTGAAAGCATGTCTCCTCAGAAATTATTTGTTGTTATCGTTTTACCTACTCGAGGACGAGTAGAACTAAGCTTGGGGATGCTTGATACGTCTCCAACGTATCCATAATTTCTGATGTTCCATGCTTATATTATACCATTTGCTACATGTTTTATATACACTTCATATCACTTTTATGCATTTTCTGGGACTAACCTATTAACAAGATGCCACAGTGCCAGTTCCCTGTTTTCTGCTGTTTTTGGTTTCAGAAAAGTACTTCTGCGAATATTCTCGGAATTGCACGAAACAAAAGGCCAGTCCCTATTTTTCCAGCACGTACACGGAGTCCGAAGGAGAGACGAAGAGGCCACGAGGTGGCCAAACCACCTGGCGCGGCGTGGGCCCAGCCGCGCCAGGTGGTTGGGCCCCTCGGGTCCACCGACATCGCCCCTTCGCCTATTTATTCCCTCAGACGCGAAAACCCTAAAAACAAGTCATATTTCCAGAAGAGTTCCGCAGCGCCGCCGCCATCGACGACAAGTTTCGGGGGACAGAATCTCTGTTCCGGCACGCTGCCGGGACGGGGAATTGCCCCCGGAGTCATCTCCATCGACACCACCGCCATCTTCATCGCCGCTGCTGACTCCCATGATGAGGAGGGAGTAGTTCTCCCCCGAGGCTGAGGGCTCTACCGGTAGCTATGTGGTTCATCTCTCTCTCCCATGGTGTGATCTTTATGTGATCATGTGTATTGCTAGTATCGCTGAATACATTAATAATGTTTATGCTACTCAAGTGATTTTGTCTAGTTTCTGGAGTCATTGTGACAACACGGTATCAAGGTGACAGTGTGGGTACTTGTGTGACTCTATGAATAATTTAGATATTTATCATGGCTTATTCTTGGGAATGTGGTGTTTGTTTACTCAGACTTTGAGGTGCTTTTGCAGCCCTACGCATAGTACTCTTGTTATCAAGAAGGAGAATAATCCCGAGCAGTATTTACTTGTGTTCAGTTGTGCTAATCTAGTTGAATATGTAGATGTTACTCTTTATCTATTATGCACTCTATAGGTTACTTTAATATGAACTCCGGTACTCTCCACGGTGTAAAGGTGACAGTGTGTGCACCGTGTGTGATTCCTTTATGACGTTGTGGCGCTTGTTTACTCCGGCTTGAGGTGTGCTTTTGTAGCCCTACACAATGAATGGTGTTTGTTATCCAACAAGAGAGTGTTTAAGAGTAGCTTTTACTTATTCAGTTATGAGATCATTGTTGAGAGTGTCCACTAGTGAAAGTATGATCCCTAGGCCTTGTTTCTAAGCATTGAAACACCGTTTACATCAAGTTCTGCTACATGTTTGCTTGCTGCCATCTTTATTTCAGATTGCAGTTACTACTTATAATCATCCATCACTTGTATTTCACTATCTCTTCGCCGAACTAGTGCACCTATACATCTGACAAGTGTATTGGGTGTGTTGGGGACACAAGAGACTTCTTGTATCTTAATTGCAGGGTTGCTTGAGAGGGATATCTTTGACCTCTACCTCCCTGAGTTCGATAAACCTTGGGTGATTCACTTAAGGGAAACTTGCTGCTGTTCTACAAACCTCTGCTCTTGGAGGCCCAACACTGTCTACAAGAATAGAAGCGTGCGTAGACATCAATATCTTCTTCCTCCAACCTCAAGATAGCAAATTCCACAACCACCTCACAAATCAGCCTGACCTCTTCACGATCTTCACAAAGAGATCACCGAGCTAGCAACTAGCAAACTGTCTAGGAGGCGGTGGCCTCCAAGAGTAACATGCTTTCGGACTCTCACTCGAACCAATCAACGAGTAGACCTCAAACCAATGCACCAAATGCAAAAAAAAGCAACTTGTCCTCACAACCTTTCTCTCAAATCTCACCAAAAGAAACTCGTGCAGTGGAGTGATCAGAGAGGAGAGAAACAATGAACGTGTTCAACGAATGACTCCTAGATCCAACCACAACCCCCTTCACTCAGATGGGAGATTGGGAGAGGCAAAGAAAGAACAATGAATTGGGTAAATCTTCGATACAAAAGCCTCCCTTCCATGGGGAGAAGACCCCCTTTTCATAGTCCACAAAAGTCTGCTTGTCACCATGCGACTAGCCTAAACATGACCCGAATGAGACGGAAGGCTTGTCCAGGTGTTTTTTTTGGACAACTTCGGATAGTGCCGTAGACATGTCCCAGACGTACGGATGTTAGAAACAACCATAACGATCTGTACAAAAAAGGGCTTAACTTTCCGGTACGATCTGATACGAGCACCTTCTTCGACAATCTTTGAATCTTTATGAAGCTAGCAACAAGTCTAGCTCCCCACGTAGATGACAATCCAAGACACGCTAATAAGGGGGACATAAAACATGCAAATATTTGAGAACACTACATACGACATGATCAACCTACTCATCCGATAGCCCCTTTTATATTAGGGCTACGAGCCTATAACCCGGTCTCATCCACCAAGCACCTTGAAAGGACACGGATGTCGCCTAGAGGGGGGGGGGGTGAATAGGCGATTAAAATTCTTTGCGGTTTAGGCTTGAATAAATGCGGAATAAAACTAGCGTTTAATTTATCAAGCACGAAACCTAAACAAGCTAGGTTAACCTATGTGCACCAACAACTTATGCTAAACAAGATAAGCAAATATGTGATAGCAAGATATATTACTTCAACCTCGATGGCTATCACAAAGTAAATAGCATAAGTAAGAAGCTCGGGTATAGAAATACCGAGGCACTTGGAGACGAGGATTTATCCCGAAGTTCACTTCCCAATGGAAGCTAGGTCTCGTTGGAGCGGTGCGGAGTCACAAAGTGATCCTCGAATAGCCATCAAATGGCACACCGTAATCTCCTTCGTGCCTCTACCAATGTAGAGTGCCACGAGCCACTATGGGACACTTGTGGCGCCCCGACCCGACTACTATACAGTGATGCTATGTGTCACCGGTTAAGCGATACCACCGGAGGTTACGGGTTTACCAATCCCCGGCCAAAACCTTTGGCAGGCGCTGTTGGGCACACCTCTCCCAACAACACAACACTCCGATCGATGCCTCAACACGGGCACAACTATCAAAGCATAATAATAAGATCAAGACTTGTGGAACAACTGGCACTTCACAGACTCTACGACACAAATCATTATAAGCAACTCTTATAATAGAGAAAGATAGCAAAAGTTACAAGCAGGGGTCACAGACCCAACATTTCATCAAGCGGAAGCGAAGGGCGTTGTTCTAAACAACAAGATCCAAATATGGCCTAAGAGGCCTACAAATAACATCCAGCGCCAGCTATTCCGAGATGTCCCAAGCTGCCACCTGGGAACCCCAGACTACTCGTCGACGTCCACAAAGAACCCACCTTCGAGATCGGTGAAGTCCTCTCCTGAAAATAAGCAAACGACGTTGAGTTCGACGAACTCGCAAGATTAGGAGCTAAAATATGCTCGATGATTGGCTTTCAAGGTTTTATGGCTGTTTTGCATAAAGCTGATTTTGTTTATAGAACACAACTCCATGGCATCGACTAATCAGAATATTTTTGAAAAGGGGTAAGAAGTAACTCCTTTTCTTGTCACCATTTCCATCGTAACCATCATTATTCTCAACACCTATCTACTAGGCACCTCCCGAATCACCCTCGAGGAAGACAACCTTGGTTATTAGTAGTACCTTTAGTACTCAGTTTTTAATCATTCCGTTAAAGTTATTCTATGATCATCGTCCATTCCCAAGTCGTCCATAACCGCGGACACGGCTTTTCGAAAAGATTTAACCCTGCAGGGGTGTACAAAGTTGAAGTCCCCGGAGTCCCGAAGGGCCCCAGCTCCTTCGCCACGCGTACGCCCGGCCCATTACCTGATCATTAGCTCTCTTCCTTGGAAAGCCGGCTGGGTGGGAACGGTGTCGACTTCTCCCTCGTTAAAGACTTTCCAGGATCATCAGTGGCGGTAGGACAGGTTTGGTGACTCCTCCAACACCTCGCCCCACGGCCACTTATTTTCCTAACACCACAATCCTCATCCCAGTTCATCCCACCATCATCACGCACGCGCAAATGGAAGCCCGAACTAGAGGACCCTGGCTAGCCTCGCTCGAGTTATTTAGTCTATGAGGGTTCCTGCAATTGCATAGGCCTCACGCATGGTTGCACGCTCGTCTTGGTTCAAGAGGTACAGAACTCGCACCTAGGCGACGGGAACGAGACAAAGCACCACAACCACAGTGGCCTCTCATCCCCACCTTTAAGCATTTTATTATCCATCACCACAATTCTCCACCATCATCTGAACACTTCAACAACCTGTTTCCAACATGAAGTATCCATCGGACGGCTAAGCATTTAACTAAGCATGGCTAAGCATCAACATTGCATAGTTAAGTAATTTAGGCCCACAATACAATTCCTATGGATAATAGTGGGGGAAACAGGTAATTGGCATCGGAAACTTAATGCAACTATAGGATACTCTAATCCAGTAAAATTGACATTTGGAACCGCATGCAATATTATAGTGGAGAAAATATTTGCGGAAACATAGGATAAGATATGCTCAGAGGGGGGATTACGCTTGCCTTGTTGATACGGCGAGTAGTACGGATCTTCGGGGTATTGTGGAGTAACCCCGACGGCTTGATCTATCGAAACATAACACGGAAGAACAAATCAATCACCACACATGTGTAACAATGCAATGCACAAACAAAAATGATGTCATGACAAGTTTCTGCAACGATAGCATCGTTTAGTTTATTTAGCAACATTAAATGGAGAGCCAAATAATTAGTGCAATTATTTGGGAGCAACCCCATATTTGACTTAATGACCACATTGTTCATACATTTATTTCCTTACTAAGAAGTGGTTCAGACATGCATGAACATGGCATGAATGGATAGGTTTTGTTCTCCCGATCAAATTGGTACCTCACTTGTAAATTTCCGAGTTCGATGGATAATTAGTGAATTAAATAATTATTCGAATTTAAATCCTTTAATCAATTTATGAGTAACATCAAATAATTATTTGTAATCATGATGTGAGATTAGCATGATTGGATAGCATTTGACATGTTGATCACTTTGATATTTTATTCACAAATTTTGGTTAATTATTTCACAAATTATGAATTTTCCCGAAATAGGTAGTATTTAAGCCATTTTAGGGTTTCCTAAACAAAGGCAAAAACATTTACTCAAAAGAGCATGGCAATGTTACCAATAGCTAGGTATTGTTTTTCTGAACAATTTGATATTTGATTTGCTAAATTTGGAGCAAGATTCAAATAGTTATGAATTGTTTAAAATTGTTTTATTTTCCAAAAAGGAAAATTTAAACTGTAGATGGGCCGGCCTGTGGCCCGGTTGGGCCGGTTGGAGGACCGGGCTAGTGACAGAAACGTCCGGCCGTCAGGCCGGTTTGGGCCGGGCCCAAGGCGGGTAGAGGCCCGAGCGAAGCGGCCTTTAGGCCGGTTTCAGCCGGGTGCACGACCGGGCACGCGGGAGAAGAAAAGGGCGACGAAGTTCTCTGGCGACAGCGGTGACCGCGGCACGGTGGCGCGTGGCTGCGGCGAGCGAACGCGCGAGAGAGCGAGCGAAGGGAGAGGAAGGAGAGGGGAAGGAGGCGAGCAGCTCACCCTCAGGCCGTTTCTGCTCGTGGCGGGGACGGGGATGGCCGGACACGGTGGCAACGTGTTCGTCGTGCCGCGGCCGGAGGCGGGGAAAACCGGGACGGCGGCGGCGAGTCCGGGCCTCCCGCGACGATTCCTCACACGGGGAGGACGAGGACGACACGGCGCAGCTAACGGCTGGGCTCGATCTGGACGGGGGCGCTCCAATCGGCGACTCAACGACGGCGAGCTCGAGCTCCGCTTCCGGTCCGTGGGAAGAACAGAAAGGGGAAGAGGAGCAGGGGAGCAGGTGCGCGGCGAAGCGAGTGGGGAGAGAGAGAGAGGACAACATCGGCAGTCTTCTTATCCACGGGGCGGGGAGCACAGCGGCATAGCGACCGTGGCGAGCTGGTTCGACGGCGTCGGCAGTGCGGGCACGGTCGCTACAGGGAGGAAGGTGACGACATTTTTCTGGGAACCCCTTGGCAGACTTTCTGCTATCACAGATCGGTCCTTTTTCCAATTCTTCTTTAGAAACCAGTAGCACTTTAGGTAATTAATTGGGGCACAAAAACATTTTAGAAAAATGTGCAAATATTTGTGTAGCCTCTCCCTACTAGTTAGAAGCTCCACAAAAATTGGCGATTAAAAATAAAAAGTTTTGAACACCAATTGTTCATAGGGTTCGAAAAAGGTCATTTCTAATCATCTCCAAAAATATAATTATTTGGAGTATTTGAGCATTTCCAAAATAATGAAAATATTCATGGAGGCTCTCACAATAATATTGAAGCTCCCCATGATTTTAATTTGAATTTTTGGAAAGCTTACTTGGTTTCAAAAATAGAATTGAATTGAACCAATTTTGAAGTCTCAAATTTATTTCTTTGTATGACAGGAAATTTCCTTTGACAATTATTTACAAAATATATCCTTGAGCTTCCTGGACAATTTGGGAACTCAAGAACAATTGGTTTTGCCAATTTGAGTAATGTATTTGGTTTTGCAAATTTTTGGGAAGGATTTGCTTCCTTTGTTTTAAATTTCCAAGTGTTGCTTTATTCAACTTAAGCAATTTAAATGAGTATGCCATGATGCAATGCAAACAAAAAGTGGAAATTTTATTCGGGGTTTTTTTTTTTTTTTGTTCTGAACTTTGGGCTGTTACAACTCTACCCTCCTTATAGGAATCTCGCCCCAAGATTCTTAGCGTAGGAAAGAGGGAAACAGGGGGTACCACGGTACTACAGGTTCTTCTTGGTTCAGGTGGCTTCCTTCTTGAAAGTGGTTGACCGAGGGCATCATGAAGATCTTCATCGGCTTCACTTCGAGGTCCTCATCCAACTACGCCATAGGGAAGAAGGAAACCTCACCGGAAGGATGGATTCTTTGTAAAGATACCACGGCCGAGTACCTCCTAGTATAATCTTAGGATGGAACTTCAAGCATCCCTTGGATTGACAGTTAGGAGACACATGCGGGTGACGGGAGATTGATAAGAGTTTCCAGTTGGTAGACAACTGTTTCCCAAAGATTCAGAATATGAACTTTGCACAAGGCCCAAAATTTCTGAGGGAGAGTGTCAAAACAGATTCCAACAGATGACGAGGTAACTTGTACTAGTCGACTTGAGTAGAACTTTCCTCACGGAGGAGCATTTCAGATCACATGAGAAGGGTCGGGAAGGTGGGCATAGAGAACCTCAGAACTCCGCCAATGTTAGTATTGGGAACACTTCTTGATTTCTCTAAACATCGGGAACAAGCTTCTTGAGGATCACCAACTATCGTTTCTGATTGAGATTTAGATCTGGTCAGGTGTGGAGATACTTCAGACTCAGCACCGGTAGGAAAAGAAAGCTTTGTAATGCATACCAACGGCTTACAGTTGCTAGGAGCCCAAGAGTTAGACTACAAGGTCAAACTCCAAAGGAGGAACGAGATTGTGGAACCCGCGGAATAGCAACTTGTCAGGAGACAATCTGCACCGACTCGAATTACTTGCGACAATACACCATTGACTCTCTGCGGGGGAGACCAAAGACGACACGGAATTTATTGGAATTCTTCTCTTTCCGGAACAATTCAATCAGTGGCTTGGATGCATAGATGAAATTCTCAAGGAAAGGAGGTAACAACATACCATTCCGAGAATATTCTACACGTGCATGATCGAGTTGAGATAATTTCGGGGAACCAGACAATTCACTCGGATCCACGGCGACATCTTTCAGCAATTGCACGTGAACCAGGGAAAGTCACTTCTAACTTCCAGAACCTTGCCTTGTGACGACACAAGGTTAGTTCTAACAAGTTTCCAATCAAACATGGAGGAAAAGAATGTAGTGGAAGTGCTCAACAACCAACTTATCCAGATACTCCAAGACGGTCGACCTCGCAAGGTATGTGTTCTGAAGTTATCACATGAACGGGCATAAGGATTGGTCAGACTAACATCTTTCTAATCTGAGTTTAACCTACTGAATGTGTTAGTCTGAGTTTGATTTGACGATAGCCCAAATCAAATCAAAAATTTGTAGGATAGCATATCCACAAAGGAGATACCACCTTGCTTCGACACAGGAAGCTAGACATCCCTTTGGAAAGGAACTATGTTGGGATAGAGCTCTTGTCTTTCGACTCTCCAAGTTGTTCAAGCTCAACCGAATAATTCTGGACATCCAGCATGGTTTTCTTGGAGAAAGGTGTTGTTCCGAGAACCCGCTTACTCATAAGCTCAACTTCACGGTCAGGTGACAACCTGGCTATACTTCTGGGAAGACCTCCAGAATATCACGATCCACCGCTATGTTTTTGAGTTCGAGAGAGGATCATGCCTTTCAAGGCACAACGAGGGGGTCTAGGGAGCTTCTGCGTGAACCTAGCTCTTTGACCGAGGGAGTGCATCAAAGCCAACGGACTTGGTAGCACTGTCAAACTCAACTTCTTGATCGGTTAACCAATCATGCTAAGGAGGACAAGGAATGTCCTTGGATTTTGGCACAGTAAGAACTGCTAAGAATATCCGATAGCTACATTATTACTCACGTCTCATCACTCGGGAGTAATAAGTCACCCGGAGATCGGAGAGTAACATGGTGCAGGAGCATCACTTCATCAAGAGGATCATGATACTTAGCTCGATACCCTGATATCAAAGAGTGTGACACTCTAAGGTGGAGCAAAACAGAAGCTAAACAAGGCCCTCATTCTGCAGATCACATTATTTTGACCTGGTCCGAGAGGTGGACAAGGTACTAGAGTTATTTCTCCAAACAAGACGAAGGGGAAATTCTTGACGGATCAGGAGAGTGACTTGCATCGGAACATATCAACGCACGATAAACTTTACTGTCAAAAGACAGACAAAGGTCGGAAAGCAGATCAGAGTAAGAAACATGCTCAGGAGAATCCTAAGATGTTGAAGATGCATCGGGTATTACTCAATTGTGATAACCATGCCCAAAAGGAGAGATGCAGCAGAGTCAAGCAAAACTGTAGTAAGATTATTGTTGATTAGTAGCTCACCCTTAAGGACGCCGGAATCTTCTTCAGCTTCTTCAGCAGAGACGTGGTTCAGGCGACGGCGCACACTGGGTCCAGCCTTGCCAGCGGGAGTGGCAGGGGCTCGTACAGGATTTCCCGTGATAGGTGCCTTCTGAGGGCACTCCCTAGAGTAATGACCAGCCTGTCCGCAGGTGTAGCAGATGAGTCCAGGTGGAGCAGGTAGCCGAGGACGATACCCACTTCCGCTTGGCCCAAATGTCGAAGTAGTGGGGCGCGTGGTGGCGTGCTGAGCAATCTTCTCCTGGGCATCCTTTACTGCCTCCACTATGAACTCCATAGAGCAATCAGCCGGAAAATGGTCATTTCCTTCGCATAGGTAGCAGGTGGCACTAGCGGTTGGGCACTCGCCAAGTGGATGCGCGTTGAAACAGTGCGGGCAACTGCGGGGCATTGACTCGCCTGATGTCCACCCCTTCCGCACTGACTACATGCCTTTTCTTGTGGTAGTCCCCACTTTCGGGGTATTTAAGGGGGCACTTCCGGTACGGATGTCCAAGCTCCTTACAAGTGTAGCACCTGCGTTTGTCTATAGCTTTCTTGGGCAAAACTTTAGATGTATGGGATTTCTCCGATCAAAGGGTGTCGATTGGGTCCCTGGGGCGGCTTCGATTTGATGGAGCGGAGGACGTTGGGCCATTCTGTAGATTTGACAAGGACGCAGTTAGTATCCACCTCGGTATGGTTGAGACATTAGCATTAGCGTACTCCAGTACTCAGACTAGGGACGATAATACTTGTGCAACAACGAACAAGGAACCAACAAGACGGGACTCGGGTCGAAGATCAGCATCATGCACCAGTAGCGTGAGATTCAAATGGCTAAGAAACCACGTGATTCAACCCACACTATCCGGCACAATCCGGGACCTTATGTTCAAGTCCTTAGGTTAAAACCCAAAGAAAGAAGCAATGATTAGATTTGGTAGGAACATCTGAGTTGATTTGGGATTGCAACGCAGCGGGAGCAACTGGACACATAACACTAAAGGTCGAACCCAACCCGTTTCTAATCATTTTGAAGTAACAGACGAGGAGTAAAACCTTTAAATCAAATCGAGGTAAGATTGCTCCGAGATTAGTGGGTAACCAGATAAGGAGTAAAAAGAATCCTAAGATGGTTTTCACAACTCATTTTTAGGTTAAAATATTTTCACAAACACTAGACTCAACATCGACCAGTAGAAGGGTTTCCTACAGGCAGTACTGCTCTGATACCAACTTGTGGCGCCCGACCCGACTACTATACAGTGATGCTGTGTGTCACCGGTTTAGCGATACCACCGGAGGTTACGGGTTTACCAATCCCCGGCCAAAACCTTTGGCAGGCGCTGTTGGGCACACCTCTCCCAACAACACAACACTCCGATCGATGCCTCAACACGGGCACAACTATCAAAGCATAATAATAAGATCAAGACTTGTGGAACAACTGGCACTTCACAGACTCTACGACACAAATCATTATAAGCAACTCTTATAATAGAGAAAGATAGCAAAGTTACAAGCAGGGGTCACAGACCCAACATTTCATCAAGCGGAAGCGAAGGGCGTTGTTCTAAACAACAAGATCCAAATATGGCCTAAGAGGCCTACAAATAAACATCCAGCGCCAGCTATTCCGAGATGTCCCAAGCTGCCACCTGGGAACCCCAGACTACTCGTCGACGTCCACAAAGAACCCACCTTCGAGATCGGTGAAGTCCTCTCCTGAAAATAAGCAAACGACGTTGAGTTCGACGAACTCGCAAGATTAGGAGCTAAAATATGCTCGATGATTGGCTTTCAAGGTTTTATGGCTGTTTTGCATAAAGCTGATTTTGTTTATAGAACACAACTCCATGGCATCGACTAATCAGAATATTTTTGAAAAGGGGTAAGAAGTAACTCCTTTTCTTGTCACCATTTCCATCGTAACCATCATTATTCTCAACACCTATCTACTAGGCACCTCCCGAATCACCCTCGAGGAAGACAACCTTGGTTATTAGTAGTACCTTTAGTACTCAGTTTTTAATCATTCCGTTAAAGTTATTCTATGATCATCGTCCATTCCCAAGTCGTCCATAACCGCGGACACGGCTTTTCGAAAAGATTTAACCCTGCAGGGGTGTACAAAGTTGAAGTCCCCGGAGTCCCGAAGGGCCCCAGCTCCTTCGCCACGCGTACCGCCCGGCCCATTACCTGATCATTAGCTCTCTTCCTTGGAAAGCCGGCTGGGTGGGAACGGTGTCGACTTCTCCCTCGTTAAAGACTTTCCAGGATCATCAGTGGCGGTAGGACAGGTTTGGTGACTCCTCCAACACCTCGCCCCACGGCCACTTATTTTCCTAACACCACAATCCTCATCCCAGTTCATCCCACCATCATCACGCACGCGCAAATGGAAGCCCGAACTAGAGGACCCTGGCTAGCCTCGCTCGAGTTATTTAGTCTATGAGGGTTCCTGCAATTGCATAGGCCTCACGCATGGTTGCACGCTCGTCTTGGTTCAAGAGGTACAGAACTCGCACCTAGGCGACGGGAACGAGACAAAGCACCACAACCACAGTGGCCTCTCATCCCCACCTTTAAGCATTTTATTATCCATCACCACAATTCTCCACCATCATCTGAACACTTCAACAACCTGTTTCCAACATGAAGTATCCATCGGACGGCTAAGCATTTAACTAAGCATGGCTAAGCATCAACATTGCATAGTTAAGTAATTTAGGCCCACAATACAATTCCTATGGATAATAGTGGGGGAAACAGGTAATTGGCATCGGAAACTTAATGCAACTATAGGATACTCTAATCCAGTAAAATTGACATTTGGAACCGCATGCAATATTATAGCGGAGAAAATATTTGTGGAAACATAGGATAAGATATGCTCAGAGGGGGGATTACGCTTGCCTTGTTGATACGGCGAGTAGTACGGATCTTCGGGGTATTGTGGAGTAACCCGACGGCTTGATCTATCGAAACATAACACGGAAGAACAAATCAATCACCACACATGTGTAACAATGCAATGCACAAACAAAAATGATGTCATGACAAGTTTCTGCAACGATAGCATCGTTTAGTTTATTTAGCAACATTAAATGGAGAGCCAAATAATTAGTGCAATTATTTGGGAGCAACCCCATATTTGACTTAATGACCACATTGTTCATACATTTATTTCCTTACTAAGAAGTGGTTCAGACATGCATGAACATGGCATGAATGGATAGGTTTTGTTCTCCGATCAAATTGGTACCTCACTTGTAAATTTCCGAGTTCCGATGGATAATTAGTGAATTAAATAATTATTCGAATTTAAATCCTTTAATCAATTTATGAGTAACATCAAATAATTATTTGTAATCTTGATGTGAGATTAGCATGATTGGATAGCATTTGACATGTTGATCACTTTGATATTTTATTCACAAATTTTGGTTAATTATTTCACAAATTATGAATTTTCCCGAAATAGGTAGTATTTAAGCCATTTTAGGGTTTCCTAAATAAAGGCAAAAACATTTACTCAAAAGAGCATGGCAATGTTACCAATAGCTAGGTATTGTTTTTCTGAACAATTTCATATTTGATTTGCTAAATTTGGAGCAAGATTCAAATAGTTATGAATTGTTTTAAATTGTTTTATTTTCCAAAAAGGAAAATTTAAACTGTAGATGGGCCGGCCTGTGGCCCGGTTGGGCCGGTTGGAGGACCGGGCTAGTGACAGAAACGTCCGGCCGTCAGGCCGGTTTGGGCCGGGCCCAAGGCCGGGTAGAGGCCCGAGCGAAGCGGCCTTTAGGCCGGTTTCAGCCGGGTGCACGACCGGGCACGCGGGAGAAGAAAAGGGCGACGAAGTTCTCCGGCGACAGCGGTGACCGCGGCACGGTGGCGCGTGGCTGCGGCGAGCGAACGCGCGAGAGAGCGAGCGAAGGGAGAGGAAGGAGAGGGGAAGGAGGCGAGCAGCTCACCCTCAGGCCGTTTCTGCTCGTGGCGGGGACGGGGATGGCCGGACACGGCGGCAACGTGTTCGTCGTGCCGCGGCCGGAGGCGGGGAAAACCGGGACGGCGGCGGCGAGTCCGGGCCTCCCGCGACGATTCCTCACACGGGGAGGACGAGGACGACACGGCGCAGCTAACGGCTGGGCTCGATCTGGACGGGGGCGCTCCAATCGGCGACTCAACGACGGCGAGCTCGAGCTCCGCTTCCGGTCCGTGGGAAGAACAGAAAGGGGAAGAGGAGCAGGGGAGCAGGTGCGCGGCGAAGCGAGTGGGGAGAGACAGAGAGAGGACAACATCGGCAGTCTTCTTATCCACGGGGCGGGGAGCACAGCGGCATAGCGACCGTGGCGAGCTGGTTCGACGGCGTCGGCAGTGCGGGCACGGTCGCTACAGGGAGGAAGGTGACGACATTTTTCTGGGAACCCCCTGGCAGACTTTCTGCTATCACAGATCGGTCCTTTTTCCAATTCTTCTTTAGAAACCAGTAGCACTTTAGGTAATTAATTGGGGCACAAAAACATTTTAGAAAAATGTGCAAATATTTGTGTAGCCTCTCCCTACTAGTTAGAAGCTCCACAAAAATTGGCGATTAAAAATAAAAAGTTTTGAACACCAATTGTTCATAGGGTTCGAAAAAGGTCATTTCTAATAATCTCCAAAAATATAATTATTTGGAGTATTTGAGCATTTCCAAAATAATGAAAATATTCATGGAGGCTCTCACAATAATATTGAAGCTCCCCATGATTTTAATTTGAATTTTTGGAAAGCTTACTTGGTTTCAAAAATAGAATTGAATTGAACCAATTTTGAAGTCTCAAATTTATTTCTTTGTATGACAGGAAATTTCCTTTGACAATTATTTACAAAATATATCCTTGAGCTTCCTGGACAATTTGGGAACTCAAGAACAATTGGTTTTGCCAATTTGAGTAATGTATTTGGTTTTGCAAATTTTTGGGAAGGATTTGCTTCCTTTGTTTTAAATTTCCAAGTGTTGCTTTATTCAACTTAAGCAATTTAAATGAGTATGCCATGATGCAATGCAAACAAAAAGTGGAAATTTTATTCGGGTTTTTTTTTTTTCTGAACTTTGGGCTGTTACACACTTGAGGGTGGTCACCGAACACGTACAAGGATGAGGCACACTCCACAACTTAATTGGAGGCTCTCACCGGAGTCCCGCGGCTCCCAAAGCCACAAGACCCACAAGGTTGGGGCGCGACTCCACAACTTAATTGGAGGCTCCCAACTATCCCGCGAGCCACCAAAACTCCGAGATCAACAAGGACCGTCTAGGGCACTCCAAGTACCCAAGAGGACAAGCTCTAGGGCACCCAAGTACCCAAGAGTAACAAGCTTCTCAACTTCGATTTCCACGTATCACCGTGGAGAACTCAAACCGATGCAACCGATGCAATGAAGGCAAGACCACTAGAGGTGGTCAAATCCTTCACTCCCAAATCCACCAAAAGCAACTAATGCTTGTGGGGGGAGAAGAGAGGAAGAACAAGGAAGAACTCAACAAATGGAACTCTAAGATCTAGATCCAAAGGCTTCCCCTCACTTAGAGGAGAGATGGATTGGTGGAACAATAGATCTAGATCTCCTCTCTCTTTTCCCACTAAATGGAGGCAAGAATCATGGAGGGATTGAGAGATAGCTAAGCTCAAGAAGGTCAACAATGGGGGTCAAATTCGTGCTCAGCAAAAGCTGGATGGCTGGACGTAGGTGGAGGGGTATTTATACCCCTCCCAGAAAAGAGCCGTTGCAGACAGAAAAATCGGATATTCCGATATAAGTCATGATTGGATAATCCGACTGGATCGGATAGTCCAAAACACAAAGTATCGGATAATCCGGCACAGCCGGATAATCCGGGTAGACCTATATCGGATATTCCGAAAAACTTCAGTACACCACAAAACAGGCAGCAAGAAGTCCTTAGCCGATTTCGAGAGAAAACTTAAGAATCGGGATAAATATTTCCAACCCGAAAACGCAACAAGTTTTCCATACGAAATCCGTTTTCGGAGAACTTGGGCTTGTCATGAAGATCACAACAAGCACCAAAACCCAACAAGGAGAAAATCCAAATAAGAACCAAGAAAGATGATGAAGGCAAGTATGCAAAGGTTTGAGCTCTCTCCAACTGATACGCTAAAGCTCAATCGAGAGCCCCTCTTGATAGTACGGTATCTATCCTATAACCCGGTCTCCCAACTAGTACCACGAGACTGGTAAAATAGAAACCCTATCATACCTTTGCCTTGCGCATTCCACTTGAGCTAGATGACGTCGATCTTGATCTCTTCAAGTGGACCACCTCTCTTGATTGCGCTTCGCTTGGTGAAGACTCAAACATTGCTCCCCCATACTCCACTATGGGAGAGCCTCTCTTAGGCATATCTTCACATGAACATTATCTCTAAATGGGTGGCAAGCTTCAAGCCGAGGATTTCTTCGAGATGCTCCTCTTGAACTTGCGCTTCTCAACATTGATGACGATCACCACTTGCCGTCATCGATCATGGGCCATATGAAATCTTCATTTGATGCAAGCCTGATAACCCACAAGTATAGGGGATCGCGTGTAGCCTTTTCGATAAGTAAGAGTGTCGAACCCAACGAGGAGCTAAAGGTAGGATAAGTATTCTCTCAAGTTCTATCAACCACTGATACAACTCTACGCACACTAAACGTTTGCATTATCTAGAAATAAAACTACGGTAGCAATACGGGTATGAGAGTAGTTTTGCAAGATAATAAATACAAGAAAGTAAATGTTAGTGCTGCAGCAATAAATACACTAAGTAACCATATACTAACAGTACCATGAGTGTGGAAAAGTGGTGGTAATTGTGGTGGCTTTGTCCAAGATTAATTAGTGAAGGTACTTGGTTCATTGTCTTCGATGCAGTTTTCTATGTGGGAGAGGCTAAATATACATGCACTCCACTACTTGGGATTACAAGTACTATATGATTGGATTGTTAGAAAGCATCCGCAAATACTAACAATGCATTAAGGTTTCCCCAACCATAGCCTTAAGTTCAAGGTCCTCTTACTCCCATACGTGCAACTAATCGGTTCGCGTTCTCAGGTTTCTGTCACTCCGGCAGAACTTCCCCCGCTTCGTTACAAATACTACCAACCCTAGGGTGTTTGATCCATGCGCGCACAATATAATGGACACCAAAGGACAGCACCATATAGACATACAACTCTAATGAACCTCATGCATTCAATTAAGCAATCAAAAGACAAATAAACTACGGAAACATGATGTAAATCATAGGATAAATATTATAGCATCAAACACCATGTTTACATAGGACGGTACAGAGGTTTGTGGGAGGATGAACCACTGAATACAAGGAGGAGATGGTGATGGAGATGGCGGTGAAGACGGCGGAGAGGCAGCGCGGCGGCGCAGGGCGGCGGCGCCGGCGGTGCGGGGAACTCCTTTCCCCGCCGCCGGCAAGCTTGGGGAGCGCCGCCCCTTAGCCTCCCTCCTTCATGGCTTCTTGGGAGCCCTCCCCCATGGAGATGGGATCCATGGGGGAGGCAAAAACGTGGCTTTTGGTGGCTGAAATTCGTGGGTGGAGGAGTCCTCCACGAATTAGGTTTCCTCCCTTTATATATCTTCTCGGATTTCCGTCACCCCCTTTTAGGGTTCCACCAAAACGGGCCTACAGGCCGCGTCCGAACTCCGATTGGGCTGATCTCGGGCTTAAAATCTTCGTATGGAAAATTGTGACAACTTTCGTAACAGCCAGGTCTCCATTAACGTCATCTTCGAGGGTCAAACTGGCAATCTTCGTAAAAAGTTCTCAGACAGATTTCAGGAAAGTCCCAATTCGACTCCAACAAGGTTTCCTCTTGTATTCTTGATAATTTCTACACATCAAAGAGTAAAACAAGAACATTGTGCACTTTTGCAACTATTAGTAGGTTAGTCCAAATAAATAATAAACTTAATATAAAACAAGTGCTAAAAGCATAAAAATGGCATGAAACAATCAAAAATTATAGATACGTTTTGGACGTATCAACATCCCCAAGCTTAATTCCTGCTCGTCCTCGAGTAGGTAAATGATAACAAAATAATTTTTGATTGTAAATGCTATGATCAGGTCTTTAACAATTGCATGATGTATGGATAATAAAACTTAGCAATCATGTTTCCTAATGAAAAGTATCAACGAACTAAGAGCTTATAACATGAAATTTATAAACATCAACAAGATTGTAATGACCATAATAAAGCATGATAGAGTGGTATCTCGCTTGCCCTTAATTGTGGAGCAAAACATAAATGCCAAGGCACCTCTGAAGTTCAAGTGAAGACTAGATATAGAGATATCAAAGATAAAAGCATCATGGTTATACCTCAATTAATCGTATTCTGGGACAAGCACATTACACTAAGAACGACAGCTATGCTCTCGAAGAAGTGCTCAAAGAAAGGATGGTGACTCAACATAAAAATAAAAGATTGGCCCTTCGCAGAGGGAAGCAGGGATTAACACGTGCTAGAGCTTTTTGTTTTAAAAACAGAGGTAAAAATGTTTTGAGAGGTGTTTGTTAATTGTCAACGAATGGTAGCGGGTGAGAACAGTATTCTACCTGTCAAACGGACTTTTAAGAGCGGCTCCCATGAAGGACGTTATTTCTACCAGCAAGGCAGATCATCCCTCTTTCTCTTTGGTTTACACACATTCAGGTATTTCACTGTTTGTCATTGCTTACTGATGAATCAGGGCAAAAGTGTGAAGAGAATTAATTGGTTAAAGTTGTAATTAATTGGGACTGGGCACCCCGTTGCCAGCTCTTTTTGCAAGTTATTGGATAAGCGGATGTATATGCCACTAGTCCAGGTGTAAAAGTCCATTTGACAAATAGAATAAAGAATAACCACACTAATTCCTCATGAGCTAGTAAACATTGACACAAAAAGAGAAATATTTTGAAGGTTTTAAAGGTAGCACATGCAAATTTACTTGGAATGGCTTGAAATACCATGCATAGGAATTTTTTGGTGGACTCTTTGGGATAACTTGGTTTTAAGGATTTGGATGCACGAGCAGCATTCCCGCTCAGTACAAGTGAAGGCTAGCAATAGACTGGGAAGCGACAACCACGAGAGCGATAACGGTCATAATCATGCTTGCGACAAAATAAAATTAACGGAGGCATAAAAACGATACTAAAACTCTGAGGCAAAATAGATCATCAAGGCTTAATTGACTTTTATTTTTCAGTCATAACATGTGTGAGCATGTGCCAAGTCGATTCAAGTGAATTATTCAGAGGAGGATACCACAATACCATACCATCTTATGAACAGGACAATGCATGTTGATATCAAAATAACATAATATGCACTATTAGCTAGTTGAGACTAACCATAAGAAAACATAAACTACTAAACAGTATTATTCACACATCATTTTTAAGTTTCAACAAGTAATCCATTAACCAAGTAAACATTGAAAACAGAGGATAAATAAAATATGTGACGATCCACTTATTAATGTAACTGGTGTTTGATGCTAAGATAAATAGATAATAAAATACAGCCGCTTCAAGTTTAGTTAAGTTCCTATGTTGCTCAAAAAACAAAGTTTAAAGGTTTGCAAACCGTGGGGTTATTGATGAAGAGGGATGCGGGGACATCCCCAAGCTTATGACTTTGGTAATTCTTCAATATTCCATAGTTTGGTGTTCCTTCATTCTCTGTGAAAAAACTTCAACACAAAAACTTTCCCATTCTTTTCTGCGGTTAGACATTAGTACAATAGATAATATTTCCCAAGTGCTACTATTAAACCAAATAAAATTTTGTTTTTAAGTTACAGAAAGGTTGCTTAAATGGCCAACTTATAAATGAAAGGTAAGAACCATTAAAAATCAAATGAAAACGAAAAGAGGCCACTCTTGCAACAAAAGTCAGAATCTGTCCAGAAAAACAGCAGCTGGAAAACGCAATTTTTAGGTGCACTTAAACATGCCCGAAATTTTAGCCAATTTTTGTACATGCAGAGGATTAGGTGCTACAACATCAGTAATTTTTTCGTGATTTTTAGAGCTTCCAGTAAAATATGAAAAATCGCGCAATAAGCAGTAGATACCGAAAACAGAAAATCACTTTTTACATATGTATCAACTAAGCTAAATGGATAAAACTTGGTACTTTATTTTTGATAAACTAAGAAACCAGAGGCTAAGCAAGACCTAAACATGCTAGCTACAGCAAGGAAAACTCTAAATAAAAATCAAAAGTAAAACCCAAATAAAATTAAAATAAAGAACCAAACAAAGAAGCAAAACAAAAGAAAATATTTTTGTTATTTTGAATTTATAAGTGAAAGTAAAGAAGCAATCGAAACCAAATAAGGAGCCTAATAAAACTAAAGAAGGTAAAACCAAGACATATAAAAGCAATTATAATACAAGTTAAGACAATACATATCATGTGGACGGGTAATATAGAGTATGAACGAGACAACCTCATGTTAGTTGATGAATAGGGGGATGACTCGGGCATCCCCAAGCTTAGATGATTGTATCTTCTTGAATATGTTCTTGGGATGCACCTACACATCCCCAAGCTTGAGCTCTTGCGTCTTCTTATTCATCTCATATCACCATATTGATTAGATCTTATAAGCTACATCCACATAAAACTTCACAAAACTCATTAGTAGGGTTAGTACTCATTAAATAAAATCCACTCATGTTCAAGCATTGACAAGTTTTATAATTTTTACTCAACATTAGCCACTGTATATACTAAGGTGTTCATGATTTCCGTTGTCCGTCGAAAAACTAATGAAACTAACAACACCAAGTACAATATTGAATAAACAAAGAAATCTGTCAAAACTGAACAGTCCGTAAAGATGGCATTCAACGAGATAGTTAAGTAGCTCAAATCGAAAAACTTTAGTCTAATGAAAGAAAGATAATAATCTCAGGTTTATGCACAAAAATTTTCAAGTCAAAATACTATTCTGAGATTTATCACGATTTTATTTACAGAGAAGCACAAAATCTGTCTAAACAGAACAGTCAGTAAAGATCGAATTTTTCGACCTATCTACGTACCTTAAATCAGAAAAAGTTAGTCTAATGAAAGAAAGCTAATAAGCATCACTTTGCACTCAAGAAATTTCAGATCAAGATCACGTTCTGGTGATTTTAAACATTTAATACGGTGGAGCACAGAAAATCTGTTTCTGGACAGCAAAGTAAAACTATCAACTTTCAATTAACTAAAGACTATAATTAGCATTTTATTTTTATGTACAGAGGTATATACACAATATTTACAATATTTACATGTTTTTAATGAAAAGCTTCCATGGAAAGATTTGTTTTGGTTTCATAGGCATGAACACAAGTGTTCAAGGTCGACCCCCATTTAACCATTACTCATCTTTCCAATCACTTTTCTTTTTGAAAACGTTTTTAGATAACAACTACACCTAATTTTTTTTGTAATTCGCATTCCCTATCCATAGTAAGATAAAGAACAACTTAATACTGAAAATAAAAACTACTTAGAGATAAAGCAAACAAGTGCACACAAGAACATTAACCTACGCTATGGCTCCCCGGCAACGGCGCCAGAAAAGGTCTTGATAACCCACAAGTATAGGGGATCGCGTGTAGCCTTTTCGATAAGTAAGAGTGTCGAACCCAACGAGGAGCTAAAGGTAGGATAAGTATTCTCTCAAGTTCTATCAACCACTGATACAACTCTACGCACACTAAACGTTTGCATTATCTAGAAATAAAACTACGGTAGCAATACGGGTATGAGAGGTAGTTTTGCAAGATAATAAATACAAGAAAGTAAATGTTAGTGCTGCAGCAATAAAATACACTAAGTAACCATATACTAACAGTACCATGAGTGTGGAAAAGTGGTGGTAATTGTGGTGGCTTTGTCCAAGATTAATTAGTGAAGGTACTTGGTTCATTGTCTTCGATGCAGTTTTCTATGTGGGAGAGGCTAAATATACATGCACTCCACTACTTGGGATTACAAGTACTATATGATTGGATTGTTAGAAAGCATCCGCAAATACTAACAATGCATTAAGGTTTCCCCAACCATAGCCTTAAGTTCAAGGTCCTCTTACTCCCATACGTGCAACTAATCGGTTCGCGTTCTCAGGTTTCTGTCACTCCGGCAGAACTTCCCCCGCTTCGTTACAAATACTACCAACCCTAGGGTGTTTGATCCATGCGCGCACAATATAATGGACACCAAAGGACAGCACCATATAGACATACAACTCTAATGAACCTCATGCATTCAATTAAGCAATCAAAAGACAAATAAACTACGGAAACATGATGTAAATCATAGGATAAATATTATAGCATCAAACACCATGTTTACATAGGACGGTACAGAGGTTTGTGGGAGGATGAACCACTGAATACAAGGAGGAGATGGTGATGGAGATGGCGGTGAAGACGGCGGAGAGGGCAGCGCGGCGGCGCAGGGCGGCGGCGGCGCCGGCGGTGCGGGGAACTCCTTTCCCCGCCGCCGGCAAGCTTGGGGAGCGCCGCCCCTTAGCCTCCCTCCTTCATGGCTTCTTGGGAGCCCTCCCCCATGGAGATGGGATCCATGGGGGAGGCAAAAACGTGGCTTTTGGTGGCTGAAATTCGTGGGTGGAGGAGTCCTCCACGAATTAGGTTTCCTCCCTTTATATATCTTCTCGGATTTCCGTCACCCCCTTTTAGGGTTCCACCAAAACGGGCCTACAGGCCGCGTCCGAACTCCGATTGGGCTGATCTCGGGCTTAAAATCTTCGTATGGAAAATTGTGACAACTTTCGTAACAGCCAGGTCTCCATATAACGTCATCTTCGAGGGTCAAACTGGCAATCTTCGTAAAAAGTTCTCAGACAGATTTCAGGAAAGTCCCAATTCGACTCCAACAAGGTTTCCTCTTGTATTCTTGATAATTTCTACACATCAAAGAGTAAAACAAGAACATTGTGCACTTTTGCAACTATTAGTAGGTTAGTCCAAATAAATAATAAACTTAATATAAAACAAGTGCTAAAAGCATAAAAATGGCATGAAACAATCAAAAATTATAGATACGTTTTGGACGTATCAAATCCCATAGAAAGATACCTAACCACACATAGAAATGCTACACACATATCATGGGTTAGTTCACAAATCTATATGGACAATTGCTTACCATACCAAGAGATACATGATCCCACTTGGTACATCTTGTAGCTTTGTGTGTTGATCAATATCTTGATCAACCTTGTATCTTTTCTTCTCTTTTCAATAGATGATGTCTTGAAGATAACCATGAATGGTCACATAATTCTTTCTTCAAGGCATACTTGCAATATGCTCAACTCGATGATCTTGATGCCAAATACTTCATTATATCAATATATTCATAGCATCAACCTTGAATCCAACATATGGAGTTCAAGCATGGTCTATGGACAAACCTTACAAGTACAACTCAATGCAACCATTAGTCCATAGGGATTGTCATTAATTACCAAAACCACACATGGGGCGCCATGCCCTTTCACACCTTGAGGCCAGTATAAGTAGGAAAGCCAAGCAAAAAGATATCTTTGCTTTACGCATTCCACTTGAGATCGATGAAGAAATTTATGCCTGCATCAAGCCGAAACACTTGAGTAATCGAGATGGATAACCTAGAGGTAGAGGGGTAAATAAGGGGTGAATAAGTTTCTACAAATTGTAATATTTGTTCACAAATTTTAGGCCTTCCGGATAACAAATGTTATGTTGCGGGCCGCCTCCGGTTTCAAGTTCTCCTCGGCCCTGGTCCCCAAGAACAAACTGAGATCAAAATGGTGTGATGTCGGCTACAATGAGGTGGTTAGTGTCGGGGGGCTACCCCCGGGTAGGGTCATGATATGGTATAAGCTGTGTCCAAGTCTGGACCGAGGTACAAAAAACCGACATACCCGGCCCAGAGGAGGCCGAGTTATGATGTTGGTGGGAACCGACATATACTCACCGAGTTATACTGACCGAGATAAGGGATCCGAGACATGCTGACCGACATATATATATATGTCGGTATCCTGTGTGTTTTCTTATGTGCAGGGGAGGCTATTCAGGAAAGGGAATCCGGCATATCCATGCCGGGTTATGGAGATGAGGCACCTTATGTCGGACGGAGATCAGCGCTGCTATCGCATCCCGTCTGACACGGGAGCATGGCGTGCGGTATGGCGCATGTTTGAGGTGACCGGGCTCACCTCTGCTGACCAAGGACGGACGTGGGAACAGGAGAAGGACGCCGCTGACCAAGGCTGTACGTGGGAGCAGAGACATGGGACGGGTATGGGCAAGCCACGTCGTGTCTCCTGCAGAGGGTACAATCATGACGGTGCAGAGTGCGTGGCTGCAGTGTCGGTACGACGGCTGACGAGGGCATGCGTGGCCACAGTGCCGGTACGGAGCTGACCGTTGCTAGTGCTGGGGTATAAATAGACCCTCACCCCCTCCCGCGTGAGGGACGGCCAAAGACGACACCCAGAGAGAGACATTCCCCCCTTAGCTTCATCTTCTTCCTTAGAGCTCATTGCCATAGCTGCAAAGATACAACTCAAGGAGCACCATTGTACTTGTGAGATACCGCCATATAGAGAGAGGCAGGCAGGAGTAGGGGTGTTACCTCCTCACGAGGGCCCCGAACCTGGGTATTTTGTGTGTGTGCTTGTATTTTCCGTGTGCGCTCCTTAGCGCGCTAGCCCTCCCCGGTTCCACTAGCGTCCATCGGCCCCAACATAAGCCATCCTATGGCATCTGCCGTGATACCACCACGACAGTTGGCGCCCACCGTGGGGCTAGCAGCGGCGCTGGCTGGTGTGTTCATCCGGACGGTTCCATCATCGCCTCCGGCGAGCGCGTGGCCAGTGGCCTTGTCCACAGACTCGGCACGCTGAACTTCATCAGCGACAAACGCGGGATGCTTCGGTAGCAGGCCGATTCCGAGGAACGGCTGCCTCGTCCTCTTCGGGACGTTCGAGGTCTACGTCGCCACTGAGTTCGTCTGCAAGTACCCGGAGCAGGTGTTTGTGGCTGAGGATCCTCCTGCTGTCTGTGCGGCTCGCGGCCGGCGTATCACTCGCCCCGGGGGCTGCGCAGAGGTCATGATGACCGGTGCCTCGGGTGGTGCCGGTAAAGGAGAAACCGATAAAGGAGATGCCGGCAAACCTGCCGCCAAGACCACCAGATCGGCGAAACTGCCGCTGGAGAGGACGGAGAACCTCCTCGGCCAGGCCGGTACATCCCATGTACCGGTCAGGCCGGCTCCTCTCGAGGAGATAATCAAGAAGCTGGCTGTGCCGGTAGCTGCCGGTACAGATGCTGCCCAAATAGAGGCAGAGTTGGAGTCGCGTCGTCAGAGCCTACATCAGGAGGTTCTCGCGATGGCCGAGGTGAGGAGAGAGTTTCGGGATAACTCTCCGTGAGTATAACCAAGCGCATGGTTTTACCCCGGTAGCTGCTCACCCTAGTCGCATAGAGGATGTGCGTAAGAGGGGTAAAGGCCTCAATGCCGAGATTGCTAGAGATGGTAGATCTAGTTCCAGTAAGACTCCTAGTCACTTGTCGGTCGAGAAGCCGAAGTATAGTTCCCTTGCTAAGACTCTTAGAGCTGCCGAGGCAGCAAGAGCCGAGTTGTCCGGCTTATCCGGAGAAGCTCTCCGTAGGCAGCAAGACCGAGTTAATGAGTTGATAGCTGTGGCTACCCGACAGAATGAGGCCTATCTTAAGGCTAACACAGTTGCAGGTGGGTCCCAGATTGTTCACTCGGCTAAGGCAGCCAGTGGAGGATCTAAGGGGCAAGCTTCATCACCGCATGTCGGTGGAGATCGCGACCGGGTGTAAACTCCGGTAAGAACAAGCAGATACAGGCATATGATCCGGCATATGCCGGAAAACAGTTAGTCGGGCGAGGCAGTGCCGGCCGGGGTAAAAGCAATCCCGGTCCGGGCGATCCGGATGCCGGAAAAATTAACTCGGTTGGCCGAGGCTATCCACCTCGGTATCCGACACGAAATCCCGCCCGGCAGCAGCAGAATATCGAGCATGTTCAACAGCCACAAGGTGTTGACCAGGTGGCCAACCGTTACGATGCTGGTTACTCGGTTATGGAGAAAGCTGGGTATCAAAGATATGAAGGTGCACTGGGATCCCGGCTGGGACCTCGCCAGTTGTCACCGAATGATGCACGCTATAAGCTGGACAGGATCTTTATGTCCGAAAATGCTGGAAGAGCAAGGCCCACCTGGCCCTGCATGCTTTGGACCTAGGATCATGAGGGAGCCACCGGTGCCGCACTTTCAGTTGAACCGAGGCGCAAAAACGTATGACGGCAGCACCAAGCCGGATGACTGGCTGACAGATTATGTGTTGGCAGTGCATATCGCGGGAGGAAACCGCCGATGGGCGGTAAGGTATATCCCGCAAATGTTGGAAGGGCCAGCCCGGATCTGGCTGAACAACCTGCGAGAGAGCAGCGTTGACTGCTGGCTGGACTTTGAAGAAGCATTTGTTAGCAACTTCTCCAGCACATACAAGAGACCGAATCGTCCTCAGCAGCTTGCGATGTGCAAGCAGAGGGACAATGAAACTGACCGGGATTACTTGACCCGGTGGAGTACTATTCGCAATTCCTGTGAAGGAGTTGTGGAGGCGCAGGCCATTTCATGGTTTGCCCAGGGGTGCCGACACGGCTCCATGCTCTGGCAGAAGTTGCAGAGGGAAATGCCGGCCACCTTGGCCGAGACAATCCGGATTGCGGATAGCTATACATTGGGCGATCCGATGCAGCCTCAGCTGAACTCGGTAGAGCCAAGTGGAAAATATCAGGGTAACAATGGACCCGGACCAGCCAACCGAGGTGGCCGCGGGGATTTCGGAAACAAAAGGAGGGATGACCGTCCGGATCACCGGTACGGTTCGAATCAAGTTGCGGCGGTGGAGAAAAGCCAGCCAGATGCCGACGCTAGCCAGCGTCAGAGGACCAGTGGTCCTACTTGGGGCCAAAATCAAGAAGGGAAGAGACCGTGGAGTGACCAGAAGAAGCCATTGACCTATGAGGCAATGCTGGATGGGCCGTGCAGCTATCACACGCATGTTTGGTGACCGGGCTCACCTCTGCTGACCAAGGACGGACGTGGGAACAGGAGAAGGACGCCGCTGACCAAGGCTGTACGTGGGAGCAGAGACATGGGACAGGGTATGGGCAAGCCACGTCGTGTCTCCTGCAGAGGGTACAATCATGACGGTGCAGAGTGCGTGGCTGCAGTGTCGGTACGACGGTTGACGAGGGCATGTGTGGCCACAGTGCCGGTACGGAGCTGACCGTTGCTAGTGCTGGGGTATAAATAGACCCTCACCCCCTCCTGCGTGAGGGACGGCCAAAGACGACACCTAGAGAGAGACATTTTCCCCCTTAGCTTCATCTTCTTCCTTAGAGTTCATTGCCATAGCTGCAAAGATACAGCTCAAGGAGCACCATTGTACTTGTGAGATACCGCCATATAGAGAGAGGCATGCAGGAGTAGGGGTGTTACCTCCTCACGAGGGCCCCGAACCTTGGTATTTTGTGTGTGTGCTTGTATTTTCCGTGTGCACTCCTTAGCGCGCTAGCCCTCCCCGGTTCCACCAGCGTCCATCGGCCCCAACATAAGCCATCCTATGACATCTGCCGTGATACCACCACGACAGTTAGGGTTCGATTTTTTTTTTTGGAATAAAGGACATAGTTCATAGCTTCCATTAAAGAAGCCTCGCACACAACAAAGTTTGGTTATTGGTGAAATCCAGTGGGGGGGGGGGGGGGGGGGGGGGGGAGGGACCTTTTCAAGGTTGGAAACAGAGTAGGGGACTCCTACTATCTTCACCAAGCTAAAACAGAGCTAAAAGAGTACCCAAGACCATTAACAATTAAGCATAAGAACAATCTCAGCTCAAGAGCTTTCCATGAGTACTAAGGTCAGGACTTTATCAACACCCTAGTTCTAGTTTTTTCATGATTATTTGAAAGATTAGATCGCAAGATTATATCCGATTTAGTTAGCATCAGTTGTAGGATGGGAGGTTTGTCTTTCTCTTGGAACCTTTTTAGGGGACTCTCTTTTTTACGGAAAGCCACTCTCGCTCCTGAGCTCCAGTGATTCAGCTGTTTTGAAAATATTAAAAAAAATTATAAGTTTCAAAAAAAAATCTGGAAAAAAAACTCCAGATGCAGATAATGATGCATCTTTTAAGCATGCAAAACTGGAACGTGAAATTATTTTTATTATGGACTATGAAAATGACAAATTCTGAACATTTGAAATTTTGCATTGTTCAACATACTCAGATCTGTACATCGGTCATTTTTATGTAGCTCAAAATATAAAGTATTTCAAATTACAATTTTAAACGTTTGTGGGAGACAACATTGAGCACAACCATGCTAATTTTCAGATTTTTCGAAAATTTGTAAATTGAAGTTTTAATTTTTTAAAATAAAGAGATCACTAGATCTATGCAGCACGAAATCTCCACTAATTTTTTTTAACCTAAGGTCGAAGTGAAAGGATAGCCTGCGTCGATTTGTGGGCTGGGCCGTATCAGTTCCATCGGGCTTGGGAGCCATGATTGGATTGTAACTGTATTATCAGGCCTAATCAATCTGGGAGTAGCTTTGAAGGCCGAAGAAAGAGCCGTTGGACAGCAGCGGCTGTGGGCAGTTTGGTCATTTCCCCCGAGCAAAAAGCCAACCCGCTCCCGCTCCCCCGCGCCAGGCGACGACAAGTCGACCAAAAGCGCCCAGGCGCGTGAGCCTCGCCACGTCACCGATCCGCGTGCGCACCAGCTGTCTCTCCATGCTCCACCCTCCGATCCAACCACCACGTCGCTAATCCCACCGTCCATCCGCGGTCTCCGTTCTCCCGCACACGGATCGATAAAGGCGTTCAAAATAGAAAGGGCAGGCTAATATTAAATATCTGCCCAGAAATCGTTACACGCGCTCCAGAGCCTATTCAATACGCGGCCAGGTGGGCCCGCACGCCGAAGGGGCCCACGCGTCGGCGATTCGCGGTAGCTACGCGTCATAGAGCTCCAACGTATACGCCGCACATGCTCGCTCATTTCTTATCTACTGCCCCCGCCGCCCTCGTCTCCTCCCCCGATCCAAATCCGAAAATTTTCCCCTCCCCACAGTTCACATCCTCCCCCTACTGTAGCCCTAGAGCTGCAGCCGTCGCGGCCATGGCGAACGAGGAGCCCCCAAGTCCGGTGACCTGCCGCCCTACCCCGAGGTACGTTTTTCCTGTTGCTTCTGGTCGTAGATTCATTCCGCCGTAGATTCGTTTGTTTGTTTGGGGTTTTTTTGGTCGCTTGTCGGTGGTTTCAGCGTCTGCATCCCCCTCGCAGATGATCCTCGCGGCCATCGAGGCGCTGGGCGACGAGAACGGCTCGAACAAGTCGGCGATCTCGACCTACATCGAGGAGAAGTACCCGGACCTGCCCTCCGCGCACGCCTCCCTCCTCACCGCCAACCTCGCCAGCATGAAGGAGGAGGGCAAGCTCGTCTTCCTCAAGAACAACTACCTCAAGCCCGACGCCAACGCCGCCGAGCCCACCCCCGCCAAGCGGGGCCGCGGCCGCCCGCCCAAGGCCAAGGACCCCAACGCCCCGCCGGCGCCGGCCAAGGACCCCAACGCGCCCAAGCGCGGCCGTGGTCGCCCCCCAAGGCCAAGGACCCCGTGGCCGAGGCCGTCAAGAAGGCCACCGCCGGCATGCCCAGCAGCGGCCGCGGCCGTCCGGCCAAGAAGGCCAAGGTCGCCGCGGAGGCGAAGCCCGCCCCGGCCGCTGCCGCGTCTGGCGACGCGCCTGTCAAGCGTGGCCGCGGCCGCCCACCCAAGGCGAAGTAGTCATTGGCTTCGGTTCTCGAATCTGGCTGTGTTCGCGGCGGCGGTAAGATCTTAGGTGTAACCGTGCTCTTCGATTTGTTTAGATCAACTGCTCTTCGATTTGTGCTTCGTACTAATTGTTGCCTCGGCTTAGTTGCTCAGTATGTGTTGTAAGCTAATCCGGATGAGTGTGCACAATGGATGATGGATGTTTAATGTTGGTTGTATTTGTTGACTGTGCTGCTGAGAGTGACCATGCTCATTTTTATTGTCCACCTGTTGCTTTGCTTCCGCATTATGATGAAGATGTTTGTGTGTTTGTCGGCTTGGTTGCTTTGACTTGCTCACCATCTGTCAATCAGTGTTGAATTGGTGCTCATGTGCCAGGAGAAAGTTCAGGTGTAGTAGTTGGTTTCATTATTCAATATGTTAAGAGTACTGATCTGTATGGCATGTGATGGATAATGGCCTGAAATTCCTCTTTTATGTCTTCAAAAGAAATTCTTCTACTAGGTTCTTGGGTTGAACTGAAACGTAGTGGCAAGTGGAATTCTTCTAGGGAGTAGGTTGGATGGTAAATCAACTTGTGAGGGTAACATTGCCTTCCTAGTTCAAAACTGCGACACTTATTTTGGATTGGAGGGAGTAGCTTGGATGTAAATCAACTTGTGAGGGTAACATTGCCTTCCCGTATGGTTTACGTGCAATGCTGCTCATCATATTTATGTTTTAGTATACTCGCTGTTGCAAGATGTAGTTGCTCAGTCTGAGTTGTTCCTGGTTCAAACATTTTCTTGATGAATCTCGAAATCATACTGATTGTTGCAACTTGCAAGCTAATGATGCAAGTTTGTGCATGACTGTTGATAGATGAGGCGTTATAGTTGATTGCGCTTGTGATAGCGGTATGTTATAGTTTATCTTCTGATAGTGACGCTGTCAATATTATCTCTCCTGTTGTTGCTTAGTGATTGCCCACATAATGTTTGCATTGTTGCTGTTAGCTTTGCTAAATTTTTGTGGTGGTTATTTCCTGTGTTGTCAAATGGTGGATGTTGAATTGATGCCTCATCTCTTGAATTAAAGCTTCGTGATAAGCAAGGGAAGTCTGAGGTTCTCTCGGAGGGTTACGAAGGATGTTGAAAAAATATGTTTTAAATGAAAATTTACAGAAATCTTTTGGCAGATTACATTTTCTAGGAGAATAACGTTTAGAGGTCACCATGTCAACGTCAGGTGACCGAATAAACCAAACATGACACCCTGTATCATGAGAAAGAGCACCCTAGACTAATTTATCAGCATAATGGTTTAATTCTCCTCCCTCCGGCGCACACCATCGTACCATTTCATATTCTCTCTAATCTCGATCAAGACTGCTACATAAGAACAATGAAACACCAGTGATGGTGTTGTGGGGTAACTGTCAACAGTCTGATGCTAAGATGATCTTCCGGACACCAAGGTCCAAAGCCAGCGCCAATGCCTCTCGGTAAGCTAGCGCATCAAGAATCTGGTGAGGTGCCTGACCACAGGCCGAGCTCACTGGTAGGGCCTTCTCCTTTGCTGATCCTACCTAGTACAAGCCGGTGTGTTCGAAGTGCGAAGCCCAGAAATCTTCCTGTTGACGAGTGTTCACTAGAGGGTTATGAAGGATGTTGAAGAAACATGTTATAGCAAAGCTTGCAAATATTCATGTTTTAAATGAAAATTTACAGAAATCGTTTTGGCAGATTACATTTTCTTGGGGAATAACGTTTAGAGGTCACCATGTCAACATGAGGCGGCTGAATAAACCAATTATGAGCCAATATATGAGCTAACCTCCCGTCTCGCCGATTAAGCCTTGGCGAAGAACATCTTGTCCCTCTAGAATAGCTTACCTCACATGTAAAGGTCATAAACCAAGTACGGCTTCCAACATATCTAAAGCCAGGGAATATACATAATTTAGTAATGCCTGCACCCAAAGTATCTGCATTATCTAGAATCCTCCGTGCCTCTCTTGCTCGAAGTTCATGATTAAAAAGCTCCCTAAACAACGAAAACAAATTAGTTTGGTCATTACTTCCCATGACCATAAGTGGCATCAGTTTAAATTCTCCACGGTGATTCGTATCATTGAAAAGTTGATAAGGTTTTCATTCTTGATTTTTTGGGCACCTTGGTGTTGTTGTAGAGCTCAATCATTGTGGTGTTATGCTCGGGAGCCTCCAACTGAGCAGTGCAGATTGTCCGGACAATTTGTTCGGGTTCGGTGACCGTCCTCAAGGGCACCACTTAGTGGATCGTGACACCTTACATTATGCGGGGTCACGTGGATAATAAGGTGAGCATTGGTGAGGTTCTGTGTGGGGTCCCCATCTTGGGGTGAAGCCTTTGTGGTGCTTGGTGTGCATTGTGCAACCACACCTCATGGTATCACCTTTGTGACACTCGGGGAGCATTACGCCGTCGCATCTCTCCAACAGACTAGTTTTCATTTGGAAGTGAACTTCGGAATACATCTTTCTCTTCACGTGTCTCGGCTATCTCTTATCCATGCTCCATTACTTATGCATATATTTTATGATAGCTATCGAGTTTAAAATTATATATATCTTATTATCACATAGTTGTTTAATTATCTTGTTTAGTATAAGTTGTTGGTACACATAGTTGAGCCTAACTAATTTAAATTTTGTGCTTGATAATTTAAAGGTATTTTTTTTCGGATTTATTTAACACAAAACTATGATTTTTTTAACTCGCATATTGATGGCCCTTCACGTAGTTACCTGCGTGAAAAGTAAATGGGTTAGGTTGAGACTCCAAGTGCAGAGTGTGTAGTAAGTGGAAGACGTGTTTTCCCCACGAGGGGTGACTCGAGGGTTTAATATCGAACTCTCGGCGAATCAGTAGTGAAGATTTATCTTTCCTATCCTTCTTTTGGTTACCTACAAAACAAAGTAAATGTTTTGGTACTCAACCTCACCTAGTGGTTGTCAAGCACAAGGTGTGAGAATGATATCAAGATAATATGCAATGCAAACAAGAAATAAATATGCAATGGTGGTAAATAAATATGCAAGGATGGTGGTAACAATGATAAATGATATTTTTGGGTTTTATATGATGAATGCAAGATGTAAAAGTGTTTTTGTATTTTTGGATTTTTAAATGGCAGAAAATGGAAAAGTGGTAAAAGTTGTTGGAAAGGTGTTTCTTATGATTAAAAATGGACCGGGGTTCATGGTTTCACAAATGCACTCTCTGTTTAATAAAGTGGTAGACAATGGAACACTAGAGTTGACATATGAGATTGCAACACAACAGTTTAATGACAAGTTATAATTATATGGGCATCACGTCCTAACATAGAGACCTTTTGGTTATTAGTCTCTCTTATACTCCACCAAGATGCGAACTAAATCATAACACCTCAGTAATTAAGATAACTCAGAGTATAGCAATAAGTATCATGACATGAAGTTAAAATAAGAACATGCTAGATCTAGTCATGGAGGAAGTGGCAATGGTCACACCCACATCTCCGGTAGCATGGTATTTCTTTTTATCCCTAGTGAGGCAACAAAGTAAGGTAGAGATACCCAAGTGGATCGCAGAACTTTCTCTCACGTTCACTGCACTAGCCACCCCGTTATTTCAACTAATGCACACGTTCCCCCTCACACGCTCTCATAAACATGCTTGATCATGACAAGTAAATAAGAACGGGGTACATATATGCATCTACTTTCATAACTGAAACAAAACCATTGCAATCTCAAACATATATTAACTCATAAAAAGATCCACCACAAAGGTATTACATAGATGACCGTAATCATGTTCAGCATCTCATACGGTACTAATTAGTGAAACTCAAGAGAGAGATACATAAGTTACTTCCACAAACCCATAGTCCAGAGGTGGACTACTCCCTCTTCATCATGGAGACGGTGGTGAAGTCGTTGGAGAAGATGGAGACCACGCCGGCAGCACCCCGCCGGAGTTTTCCCCTCCAATCTGCAACTCCGGGTCTCTGTTTCGGTGTTTCTGTGTTTCTGCGGCGCTCCTTCCAGAGAACGTCGGGGGACTATTTTTATAGGCGGTTTTAGGTCAAAACGGAGTCGGTGTAGGAAAAATCGACGGCAACGGAGCTCCGAGTGCCAAAAGGGGGTCCCACGCGGCCAGGTACATGGGCCGTGTGGGCCCACTCATCTGGGCCCTCGGGCCTCCGCTTGTTTGCTTCCTTCGCTCCCACGCTTTGTTCCTTCCAAAAACTGATACTCGTAAATTTTCAGGTCATTTGGACGTCGTTTGGATCCCTGAAACATTAAAATATAGAAATAGGGTTTTCTGCCTGCGCAGGGTTAATTCCATAAAAAATAGGAAACATGTAAAATATTCCCAAAATCATTATAAAACAGTGATATAACCCTTATATGATGCAAATATGACTGAAATATAAGTAAAATAATGCAAAGTTCATGTATGTATTTTACATGCATCACATATTCACCCCCGCTCTAAGCGACATCTAGATCCTTTCAGTTGCCGACATATAGCAAACATCGGAAAAAAATTATCCGCAATTGGTGTCTCGAGTCATGACCAACATATGAGAAAGCATGTGGCAATGTTCAAAGTACAATGCTATTGACAATTTAAACAACAAATGTAAAAAGGTAGAAGCTCCCGCTTGAGAAACCAAAAACAAACAAAAAAGTTTCACAAACAAAAGAGAGAATTCTACTCACTCTGTTCACAAAAGGATGTCTCTAGACATAGTCTAAATAGATAGTCTAGATACATGCAAATTTGGAGTTAGTTGAGACATCTTTTTTGAACGGAGTGAGTATATACTGTTTGCTTGTAACTTGATAGAGCCCGGCCTGTTTGTAGTCGGTCTGCCTTTACCGTACCCTTTTCGTATTTTTTGCCAAATCTGTCCGTTATCACGAACTAATGACGGATCTGGCCGTTCTTGGAAACTATTTCCAAATCTGGTCCCTCGGGTCGGCGCCACGTTACGTGGAGCCGAAATTGTTCATGTCGGCGCCAATCAAAATCCGACGTGGCAACGTCGGCTCCACGTTACGTTTAGCCGACCTACATGAACAACTTCGGCTTCGGCTCCAGATTAGATTGGTGCCGACATGAACAACTTCGGCTCCACATAATGTGGCGCCGACCCCGAGGGGCCAGATCTGAAAATAGTTTCCATGAACGGCCAGATCCGTCATTAGTTCATGATAACGGCCAGATTTGTCAAAACAATACACCCTTTTCTTCTCAACTTGTCATCATCGCTGCTTCCTTCCCTTGAACACCGCGGAGACAACCGAAGTCTACTCCACGTCCACGAGCCAATCCCTCCTCCTCCCTCCTCCGCCGCCGACACCTCGGCGCCGCCGGCCGCCATGATGAAGGACAAGATGAAGGATCTCATGAAGAAGGTCACCTCCTCCTCCGCCCCATCCTTCAAGGGCCCCTCCCACGTCCTCGGCTCCGCCCCCTCCCCTCCCCTTCCGCCTCCTCCTCCCGCCCCACCAACCCTAACCCTAACCCCAGACCGCCCCCCAAGCAGCAGCAGCCCCCGCTCCCAGCCGCCCCCTCCGATTTCACCCCCTTCACCTCTCACATCTCCTCTTCCTCCCGCCGCCTAGATGCAAACGCCGTCGCGTGCCCCAACTGCGGCGACGCCTTCTCGTCCGAGCACGCCGTCTCCGAGCACCTCGACGGCTGCCTCGCGTCCGCCGGCGGCGCCCGCGCGCGCGCGGCCGCGTACCTCGCGGGCAACCCGCCCGCGGCCGCCGTGGAGGTGGCCAAGAAGCTGCTCGGGAACCTGCTCAAGGAGCCCGGGAATGACAAGTACAGGAGGGTCAGGCTCGGGAACCCCAGGATCAAGGAGGCCGTCGCGGACCGGGAGGGCGGCCTGGACCTCCTCGAGGCGGTGGGGTTCACGTCGGGGATGAGGGCGGGGAGCTCTTTGCGGTGATGGACGAGACCCCCGACGACGTCAGGCTTGGTGGGATCAGGCAGGCCGTGCTCCTGCTTGAGAGGGCCCATCCTTCGGCACCGTTACAGGTTCCGGTGGAGGCAGCGTCCAAGGAGAGCCGCGGCAATGGAGTCGACGAGCAAATGGAGGTTAAGAAGATTGTTGATCGGCAGGTGAGCACGTGTCTAGTTCAGTAGTCTACCATATGTTATCTCAATGGTTAGATTTCCGTTTATGGATTGAACTGCAATGGTTGCTTGATCTGTACAAATTACAGTATTGTGGATGTACTCATGCTTAATTTATTTTGTGTGAAGATGCTAGTAAGTGATATTTGAGAACTGGATTTGGTGTATACCAATAGATCATTAAAATGGCGAACTAGAATATACATAGATATAAATTGAAATCATTACTAGATTTCTGCAGCCATGTATT
The DNA here is from genome assembly GCA_947311845.1 of Poa pratensis. Lineage (NCBI taxonomy): Eukaryota > Viridiplantae > Streptophyta > Magnoliopsida > Poales > Poaceae > Poa > Poa pratensis. The sequence continues at coordinate 24,874,752 of CAMZMU010000096.1, forward strand.
CAGATATAGGTAGTATGTCTAATATTTAGCAATGTGGTACCATTTTTGTGATATATTGTTGAATCCCCGAGGACTCCCGCAGTTATATGTTAACGTTATATGTTGCAGATCAGGAATGTAAGAAAGTACTTAAAGTGCGATCCATCCTTTTTGGTTTACACTTGTATATTCATGTCTGAGTACTGTCCCATTTTCTGTATCTATGATTTTAAGTTCCTAAGTAAAATGAAGTTACTTCTTTTGGTTTGTTAGTATCCATTGTTTTTCAGAAAGTATGTGGAATGATATGGTCATACTGTTCTCTCTATCTTTTAAGAGAAACACTACATAGACATTTCTTTTTTGTATAGTTAATTGAAAAGGTCATATATTCAAACTCTTATGCAGCAATTACATTGGTGCTCAATCCCTAATTGAATATTAGATGCGGATATTTGGATTTTGTTTTTATACGATGTAAGTGGGGATGACCATATGTGTTCAGGTAACAGTGTTGCGACTACCAGTTTAAGAAGCTAAATTTATACTCCAAAATATCTTGGAATACAATACATATAACAGGATCAGGGACATACCATTCATCATACAGGTGTATAAGCTAGCAGAAGTGTTGGATCCTTAGACTGTCACTGTGACCTACAGTTTGATCCCTTGCTCTATCTTATTTATCGATATCATGCCATGGCATCATTTGTTTATTTGTCTTTTCCTCAACATGTTGAATTTAGCAGTTACTATACGGTCATTTCTCTTCAAACCTGAAATTTAAGCATAGAAGATCATGTACTGATGCTCCTTTTATATTCCGTTCTGCAATTGATTCTCCATGATGCAGTTTGTTGTTGCTCTCCTTTCTATCTCGTTTGAACTGTTACTTATTGACTTTGCATGATAACTTGACAGATTCGGGTATTCTTCAATGTCCCTGGTAGTTCTGTTGTAGAAACTGATGCACCAGATTCTTTCTACAAACTTAGTGGTGAGGAGATATCGAAAGAGGCAAAGATGAGAAGGGAAAGGCTAGAACAATCTCGATTGCTAATTCCAAAGTCATATAAGGAGAAGCAGGCACTGGCTGCTCGACAGAAGTACAAACAAGCAGTTATCCGAGTTCAGTTTCCTGATGGAGTAACTCTCCAGGGTGTATTCCTTCCAGCGGAGGCTACTAGTTCACTATATGAGGTATTTCTGCACCCCACCTCACCACCCCCGAACCTATACTTGTTCTTCCTTATGATTTATCATCTCGAATATCATGTCTATACCTCTCAATCCAGAATGAGTTGATGATTTTTGTGTGGTATTTATTTTAGCAATTGGCACGATCAGTCAAACTGCCCCAAGTGTAATTAACCTGGTGGAATTTGTGAAGCTGACTTACCAGTCACATTCGATGCATGATTTGCTCTTTCTTGGGGTATAATATAAAGTTGACAAATTAATGGCCAAAGCTGTATCTTGGTAATAGTGAGAAGTCTTTAACTGTCACTTAGTTGAGAACTGCGTGAGAAATCAGTAGATAAATATGTCCTGTGATACACTGATTCAATCGCATTTTGGATCACAGTATATCTCCTAACCCCAAACTGGAATGCAAGTGGGCAGGGCCAGGCTGACCCATTCTACTTGATTTGGTTGACAAAAAACCAGTTTCATAGTAGAATGTGAACCAGCAACTAAGTTGAAAGTAATGTTTTAACTAAGTGATGTGGCCCAGTGGGCCGACCCCAGTGGCATCCCTAACCTCAAGGATAGTGTACAAGGAATACCATATTAACAGTGTTATGATTGTCAAATCAGCTTCACTTCAGTGGAGGCTAGTGGATATGAATTAGTTTGTCTCATGCTAGGGATAGTGCTATCGATGACCTGGGGCGTCCACTAATCCCATTTTTTGTACCCATGTTTGTCCCTCCTTTATGGAGGTTGTAACTGTACCTCTTAACTATTCCTTTGCAATAAAATGAAGCGCAAAATCATTTTTGTGTTTTCTTGAAAAGAGTTTGTCTCATGCTGTTACATTTTAGGATAGCGTACAAGGAAATACATCATTAACAGAGTTTTGGTTGTCAAATCAGCTCTATTTCCGTCGATTCTAGTGGTATATGAATTACATGGTGTCATCCTGTTAACCCCACTGACATAATCTATTTACGTCCAATCTCTAGATTCTGCATGCATAGATGGTTTCACCCTACCTAGAATAAAATCTTTGACAAAGCTAAGCACATCCGCTGTCCCACAGGGTATGTGTTGTGGTGCTGCTATAAAACTTTGCAGTATCCGTGGACACCATGGTAATAAAACCTACTACTAGTAGTGCATATTGTCTAGACTTCATGGTCATGTGATGTGAGTGATCATGTGGCAACGGTTAGTTTTTGTGTTTCTGCATATATCATGTATGTGTGTTTGTTGGACGTTCGTAAAAGTGTTGGCATGCGCTCTTGTGTTCTTCGTGAATCTTGATGCACAACCTCTCGGTTGTTGGTTCTATAGTGCTGAATTTCGATTTGAGGACACTCTGGTCTCTGGATCAGGTTGTGCTGGAGCTTCACGGCTGATAAAGAGTTGTGAGGCATAGTGAAGTTACCAAATGCTAAATAATAGTACCCTTAGATGTATCAACTGGGTTTGCTTATATCCTGCTAGTAATGTGAATTACTTTTGGTCGCTTATATCTGTACATGTGATGAAGCTTAATCTTATGTTTGTTGTGTTGCTCAACATTGTTTGTTAGTGTTTACAGCGGTATTATTATAGCATTACATATTCATGCCAATTAGTGGTTCCGCAGCATTTGGATTAATCTGCTGCTTTCCCTGATGTAGTTCGTCGCGTCAGCTTTGAAGCAGCCAGGTTTGGAGTTTGATCTTATCTGTCCAGCTGTTCCTAGGTCACGTGTGCTACCACATTCTCCAAATGTAGGAGAGCGGGCACGCACGCTGCAAGACGAAGGCCTAGTACCTTCTGCACTCCTCAAATTCAAGCCCAATGAGACTGATTCTGTTGTGTTCACCGGTTTGCTCGACAAGCTTTTGGAGGCTAGCGAACCATTTGCAGCCGCATCGTCTTGATTGTTGGACTGCTAACATCCGTTCCCCCTTAATCATCTGTTACATTGGACTTGACATTGGTGTAACTCACAGGGATATGCAATTTGGGTACATGATAGGTTGATAGGTTGGTACATATATTGTTTGGCGACTGTCATACCTATATATGGTAAAAATCAAAGAATTCATTAGTCCCACCGTCAACTGTATCTGTGTGATGATGGAGCTATGCAATATGTACAATACATTGACTTTTCTTGATATTGCTTTTGATGCGAGAACAATCGTTAATGCAAGGTTTGTGAAGTTCGCGGGCCTGAATTGCACGTACTGGTTAATCTTCTTTTGGTACTGAATTTTTTTTTTCCTGTTGAAGATTGAGTGTTGCGTGAAGACTGAATTCTATCTTCCAGACTACCTGCTTAACCTATTTGCTTGAATGTTGTGAGGACTTTTTTTTTTTCCAGAAACACACACAAATACACTCTACCCCTGTGGACCTTCAAGGTGTCGCACTGTCGAGGTCATGCAGTTACACCGAGCGCCACCTGACACCACCAAGGGCAATGTTCCATCGAGATAACAACTGCACCTCCTCTTGGCGTTAAACAAGCCGAACAAGCCGACCATCACCATAGGAGCAAAGCTGAACACCATGTTGCGAGAATCTCATACCCCATCGAAGGGCCTCCATTTACCGAGTCTCACTGCCATCACGTACATGATGTACTCTGTCTAACACCTGTCGTGATGGTTGAACCCCTCTCAGGGATGTACCGACAGAGCACTCAGCTCTGCTCTAACTTGTGCTAGTGCGGCGACGACTAAAAGAATATCGTCGACTAAATCCGGTAATAAATTTAGGTAAATAGAAGCACTCATCATTTATGTCAAATATGGAACTTGAGCTTGGATGGGCTGATTCTTAACCAATTGAGCTACCGCCCTGCTGTAACAAAAATTGCTCTTCTGCTTAGTGCACAAGATGGATGCTTGTGCTGTTTTTTCTCCCGTCTTCTTGAGTAGCACCTTCGATTTGGATGGCCACCGATGCGGCCCAGGCCCATGTGTCCAGTCCAGTAAACCCAAGGGAACAGTAGCACCTAGAGCATTTTTTACTGAAAAAAAAACCTAAAGCATATTTTCTTTTGGTCGACAGTAGGCACCACCGCCAGTAGTCCAGTCCGTGGAGGTGGAGCTAGTAGAATCATGGCTAATCAGTAGTAAAGCCCAGTGGGACTTTTTTCATCTAAATAAAAGGTAATCATCACAGGCAGCACTGAATACAATTATGCAAGTGTTTGTACGGATCTCCATGGCTGCATGTGTAGCTCACGCGCATCAAATCCACCAAGTTGGCGAGTAGACAACTCGGCCAAAGTCACATCTCGCTCTGCAACCCAATAAAAATTGTTTAAGCCAACATGCACTGCGGCCTACGGTTTAATTAAAGTAATCAATCCCCAACTCGCAGCGCAATAATCCGTTTTGTCTACAGACCAGTACGCTCTGAAGCTGCTCAATTAACAATCTGATTAATCAACGAGCCCAGCCAGCCAGCTCGCCGCTCGCGGTTTTGCCTGCAATGGTTTGCCCCCAGTTGCAAATTATTTACGTGTTCTTCTTGTGGCTCTTTAGAGCGTGACGCCAACCAGCTCCTGTAGATTTGGTGCTAATTATGGTTATCTAAATGAAAGCAAAATCTTTGACCGAATCATGCACGTATGATCTCTCTCTGCCTTTAGTTAGTTAGTTAATTAACTGATCATCAGTCAGCTTGGCTTTGCTGTTCTAAATTAACCGCTTCGATCGTTAGGCCAGCCTCTAGCTAGCTAGGTACTGTATATATTATCAACCCTTCTTTATCCGCTATCCAATCCCATGCAACGTATATGCACGCCATGATTCGAGCTTTTTAGGACGTGAGGAGCATCGATCGAACTTGTTGTTTAATCAGGCATTGAACTTTCCTCAATAAACATCGGCATGACACGCTTGTGTGCAAATATCTTGCTTGGAAAGGATAATGCTTTATTGCGCGAGTGAGCTTGAAAAGCCATGCGCAAATGTAGGGCTTTGCTCGTGGTGCACAGTGCACTACAAGCCTCAGGGAACCGGAGGGATGCCATCCCTTTTATTCCGAGGATGATGCCTTCTGTTCCAGTAGTTCTTCCATATAATATCTGGTATATGGAACTTCTCTGCACTAAAAACTAAGGCAGACGGTGAATCATGCATTCGTGAAATCGTCATGATAAAAATAACAATTCTAAAATAAGAGCCAGCAGTACGACAGCTTGGTTGGCTAGTGAACGTGGTTGAGATGAAATACGTACCAAATTAATTACTGTACATTTGACGTCCTATATGTGTCTCCTGGAGACGAAACAGAAGACTAGGGACTAGTGGAGCGAGCCCCTCTTTCCCCTCGCTACAGTGCGCTCAGGCGATAAGAAGGCGACTCCGCTTTCCCTTCCTCGCCGCCGGCCAGGCCGGTGGTTCCCTCCCTCTCCGCATGCCGCCTCGGCGGCGGGAGAGTGGGGGAACCCCGGTCCTGCGTCTCCGGCTTGTAGTGTGTAGATTAGGTGTGTGTGCCCTGCTGACGGCGTCGAAGACGGTGGCGACGGTGTCGGCGAGCTGGGCGAGGTCCTTCCCCTCCTTTCCCCGTTCCGGCCTCGGCGCCGGGGAGGTTGTGAAGGTGGTCCATCAGATCTCCTCCTCCTGCTTTGTTTCTCCGGCCGTCCGTGGTGGAGAGGGGAGAAGTTGGTGGGCGGTGGTGATCTGCTTTTGGTGGTGCTGGATGTGGTGGGCCTCTTCGTCGAGTTTGCTCCGGCCGGCCGTGGTGGCGAGGGGAGCGGCGGCTGGAGGCGGGTGGGTGATGGTGGTGGCTGGCCTGGGCGACGTCGAGTCGGCTGGAAGCTGGGCGGTGCTGTGGAGCTGGCGCTGTGGCCGTGCGCGTTCATCGCGTCTAGGTTCCGTCGTGCAGCGGCGGACGACTCTTGCGGTCATCTACAACGTGTGGCGGCGCTCTCTCCCCGGCGGCATGAGGTACGGCGACGGCGGCGTCGGCTAGGTTCTTGGGAGCCGGCGATGGATCCGATTGAAGTTCTTTCAGGGTGCTCAGGGTGCTTCGTGCAAATTGCAGGGTCCTTTTGTAATTTTCTTTTCTTTGTTGGACTTGCTTGTAATTTGTACTGATATTCTTAATATATGGATTGGATCGGATCCAAGACTTGCCCTCGGACAAATCTACCCAGATTAAGGCGAAATGATTTGGGAATCAGGATTACACAACCTCCCGGCCGACCGGCAATGGCCATGATGACGGCGAGCGCAGCAGCGGTCCCGGCCGCGAATAATGGAGAGCATTCTTCCCACGGCCCACACGGTTTGAGCGAGTGGACCACGGGCGGGCGAAAACGAAGTGAGATCGGAACGAGATTAAAGTCAGGACGACGGGGACGTGGCATGTGCATGGAGGACGAAGGTGCACCGCCAGGCTAGCACTAAAACATATCTACATACATCTGATTCAATGACAATTAATATGGACAAGAGAGCATACGGAATTCCCAAACGGAATGCAAATCTAGATCCTTTACGTGTTGCATGCTCTGATGCGTTTAGAGCGACTATAGAAGAGTAGCTAAAATCGGAGCCTCCAAAAGGTTTTTGTGTACGCTCCATGGTATTTTGGAGATTACAGAGGTTCTGCGTACCTAGAGTCGCCATATGCAACTTCTATTTGTTTGCATTTATGTAAAAAATTAGGGTTTAAATTTAAGGCATTTAAACAACGATAAACAACTAATACTACTTATTCATATTAAGGGACAATTTTATTGCATTTTATAGTAGTATATATACTCACTATGTCAATAATTACCCAACATTCTGGTTTCGTCAAGGTCAAATTTTATAAGAATTGACCAAGTATATAGGAAAAATATCAACATCTACGATACCAAATGCATATAATATGGAAATACATTGATGATTCTAATAACATTTATTTCGTATTGTAGATGTTGTTGTTTTTAATATATGCTTAATCAAAATATATAAAGTTTAACTTTAACTAAATCTAAATGCAGGATAATTAAGAAGAGTCTTTGCGTATGCTACAGTTGCTTGTTTTTAGATACAAGGCCAAAAGGCCCAGCGTTAAATTAATAACACCGAAAGCGGCGAAGTAGATACAGAGTGCTGAACCCAGCTTGCAACTCGACACTGCACACACACAAGACACAAGGCCACCGAGAAGATTACAGGCGAACACCAAAGGGGCAGAGCCGAAGAAGAAGAGCACACGCAAGACGGGCAGAGGTGTCGGGCCGGAGCTGGGGGACACAGGCACACCAACACACGCGGCACACCACCGAGACGAACAACACCACCGAGGGCCGCACCACCTGGATCATCACCGCCACTCTCCGCAAAGCTGAAGACAAGCAAGACGGTGTCTTCAAGAAGAGCACGATACCGAGATGCCGCCACCGCCCGATCCGAGGATCATGGATTTTCATCCGGAGTGGTAGAGGAGCGGAAGAGACCTCCGCGACGCCTTCAAGAAGGAGACGGCGTCCGTAGACGTCGCCGCCGTGGCTTGGGAGGACCCCGGGCAAGGGTTTCCCCCTTGGCCACCCTTCCCCTCCTACGCCAGCGTCGGGTATCAGCGAGGCGACACCCGCACCACCGTCACAACATGCCACTCGCCAGCCCCACGCCGCCCACACGGCCGTGTGCACCGACCAACACCAGAGTCGCTGGCACGCCCGCCAACCACGCAGACTGCCACCTTCGGCTTACAAGCACGCCGCACCGCTGAGCTGAAGAAGACGGAGAGAGACCTCCACCACTAGATCGGCGACCACCAGCCACCATGGCTACCGGCCATGACGGATCTAGGACGGAGGCGGAAGGGCCCAAAGCGGGCACGGGGCCCCTGCCCCGTCCCAAGCTCGAGGCGGCCATCCCTGGCCGCACTGCCCTGCCCGACGCCGCCCAAAGCCCTCCACGCATCACCTGCTGGCCGCCGCCGGTCATGCCCTCCATGGTCGCGACGAACAACCGAAAAAACAACCGCTCCAGATCTCCCCAAAGCAGCCGCCCGCCGAGCTTCGCCCCCCCCCCCCCCCCCCGCGGCAACAGCCGCCACCACCACGAAGCGACCACGCCGCCCCAGAACAGCCGTGCCATCGCGCCCACTCGCCCAGTGCGGTGCCCCCGCCAGCCGCTGCGGCCCGCGCCGCCACGGCCGCGCGAGGGAGAAGGAGAGCCCTCCGCCACTGGCGCTACCCGGGCTTAGCCCGGCGACGCGCTCTGGCGGCGGCGGGGAAGGGGGGAGTGAGGAGGAGGGGCGAGGAGTGGCGGCGGCTAGGGTTCCGCCCCGTCGCTCGCGGGAGCGATAGGACGAAACGAGTCGTTCCGCCCCTTCCAGTTCGGTGCGCTTTGCTATAGTTGCTTGTTTCTTTTCTCTATCGATCTTGTTAAAAGCTCGACGCTCGATCTTGGGGTAGTCCGGTGAATAGTAGTGATCATGAGTGCTTGTTCATCAAGTAACATGCAGAGAACAAAAATGATCTGATGAACCTAGTGCAGAGACCTAGGCACTGTAAAAATTCCAGGGAAAAAGATGAACATTCTGATTTGTAATTAAGCGCCTCGGGATCGGTGCATGCCAATTCGCTGAAGTGGATGGTGTAACGTGCAATTTACTCTCACCGGCCCTGAAAGTTGCCACACTTTGCATGCTCAATTAGACCTATTAACGAGACAGGTTTGCAATAATTAAAGATCTACTACCAAGAGCGTAGTTCAGTTGCCATTCATGTCCCCTTACCTGCAAGAGATCTAGATAAACAGTCATGCTCCCAAATCAATGCGGACATGTAGCTTGTCTCTGGTGGCTATGCTTATCTACACAACCATGTATGGTCGCTTTTCGGAAGAAAGCAAAGGATCAGAAAGCCAAAAAAATAATTTGTCACATCTGATGGATTTTACAATATCTCAGTACATAAATTCTGGAAGGGATGTCTTAAAATGGTTTGAGGAAAATGAAAATGACACACAAAATTTAGCGAAAACAGTTTGATAGAGAGAGATTAAGAGAGAAGGCATTGGAATAATTAAATAATCAAAATAAGTGATGCTTGAAGTCAGTTCATGTTCCTACTGAACTAAGACACACGAATGTCCCCGCAGAAGTAAACAAGATGTCGTCGTATCGGCATTCTTGATAGGAGACGGGGGTCCTCTAGCCGAGTGTAAGCCGATGGGGTGAAGGGGAGCGTCGTCGAGGTCGGGATTGAACACGGCAGTTTACCCAGCTTCGGATCTCGCAGCGGTGGCGAAACCCTACGTGCTGCTATAACTCACTATAAGGCAATAGCCGTGATCAGTTTACAATGAGTATTGGATGTGCCCTAAAGGCTTCCCTAGGCTGGCTTATAAAGGCGGCCAGGCCTACGGATTACAAGGAAAGACTTGACCGGCAAGGAAATAGAGTCCTAGACCAATACGGCTTCTGGCTCCTCCTTGTGCTCCAAGTCAGCTGATCGCTGGGCCTCCGTCTTGGACCTTCCTTTAGCCGGCACGCCTCCGTCTTGTACTTCAGCTAACTGGGCCATCCAGCTTGGACCACCCTGGATTAGCCGGATTGATCCATGTTAGAGATACCCCCAGTTGGTATATCCCCAACATTAGCCCCCGGAAAGGTTTAAGTTCTCCAGTTGCCGTCTTCGTCTTGAAGGATGTCCGTCTTGTTACTTGAATTTAGGCGGCTGAAGAGATTGAAGCATTCCGAACAAAGGCGCACGGCGGTTTGGGTAATTGTGAGCCAAACTGCCGCCGTCTTTGACCAGAACATGGGAAAGGCGGCTGACCTCCTGACAGAGGAATCTTTTGCGTATTGTCTTGCCATGTTGACTGGTTAAGTCAATAGTTGACGCGACCATGTCATCCTAGGTCCACGACAGTTTGAACTCGAGGAGAGACGGAGCGACTTCATGATGGCATTTCTGCCATGCCACAGAGGCGATGATGGCGGCCGTGTCGCTGACGACAAGGCGGCTGTGCCACGGAGGCAATTAAGCCAGAACATAGAGCTTTATTATTCTTCACCAATCGATGTCTTCCCAAACTGGCCAGATTGGGGCGATTGGAAACAACGGCTAACAATCTGGCGATGAATTCGCTTAAACCAAACGCGATTATGGCGGCGTCCCGCCTGTCATCGTGGTCACGGCGGAAATAGACGACTTAAATAGTAAGTCGGCAATGTTTGAAATAGCTTATCCCGGTGCATCGAGCAGTTTTTCCTATGAAGTGGGAATTAGCAAGATTTTGGGAGCCGTGCTGCATGCACTAAATCCAAACATGTTTCACGAAGGATCGTGGCTTGCTTTTACTTTGTTGCTTGCGTAGCTTGTTGATGCAAATTGGGTTTTTTGCATGTTGAGTGGCACGCTGATGCAGAACGGATCTGATGCATTGGCCCGGTGCCTTGCTTTGACCGACCAGTAGAACGGATTTGCGGGTTACAGGCCGACGCGAGGTCGATTGTTGAAATCGAGCCGTGCTACGAAAGCGGCCGTGCCACGAAGGCGGTCGTGTCGACAAGGCGGCCGTGCCATGTAGGCAGTCGTGTCGCTGATGATGAAGATGCATGCCGTGCAGCCCCCAAGTATTAGGCGAGGGAGAGGGTTATGTCGAGCCCCCGAGTTTTTGGCGAGGCGTCCGTGCCACAGAGGCGGCCTTGTTGCTGACGATGGGACGGCCGTGCCACGGAGGCGGCCATGTCGCTGGCGACGGAGCTGCATGCCATGCAGCCCCCAAGTATTAGGCGAAGGCATTGTCGATGTCAAGCCCCCGAGTATCTGGCAAGGGGTATTGTCGAGCCTCAGGGCTTCGTTCGCCAGATTTTTTGTTGATCCGCCTATCTGCAGCCCCCGAGCGTTGAGTCGACGTACTCGAAAGTCGACTCGATGCTCAAAAAAACTTGTGGCGTTGTAGATCGAATGGTTGTAGTTGCCGAGGTTTGTGCCGCCTTGACGGAAAGGCGGCTCGAGACTTGATGAAAGTGCTGCATTGCAGCCCCCAGGCGTCAAGTATCCTGCATAGTAAATATAGCTGCATTAAGATGTGCTTTTAATGTAAGCTAAATAATTTTAAGGCCTGAGGTTGCAATTTTTGAACAAATGCTTATGAGTTATAAATTTTATGTGGCCCGTCTTAATATTTATCTGGCCTATATGCTTAGCTTTTTGTATGTTGGCGGTACCGCAACACAGTTATTTCAGCAGAGCCAACCAGAGCTAGTACGAGATAGTTTAGACTCAGAGACCAAAGCCGGCATATTGGTGCCAACGACATACTAATAGGCAACCCACATATAAGCAGCCATAATAAGTATATTAGGCGGTGCAAAGTGATTGCTTAATTTGGCCCGGAGGCGGCAAGTATCGAAAAGTTTAAACCACTTAGCACAGAGCAGATTTGGGTAACTTTGACACTAAAAAGGATACGATCATATGAAAAGACAAAAGACGGCATGATCTCAGAGTATAATGAGCAAACCATATACTTTTATTTCATGACCATAAAATTACTTAAATGTTATGAAGAACTTAGTTTTTTGACGTTTTCTGACATTGATGTCGAGGAGGACGGCGAGGCGGAAGACGCCAGCCCCTAAAATGTAGGCGGCAGCCCCCAGGTGAAGAAGACAGCCCCTAGGATGTAGGTGGCAGCCCTAGGATGTAGGCAGCAGCCCTAGGATGTAGCGTCGGAACATGACAATAAATATGCCGGACAGACGACGTGCCACGTCGAAACGCGACGATAAATATGCCAAAAAGGCGTTGTGTTGTGTTAGCAATTAAGCTAAAACGTGGAGCTAGACTATTTTATACCAATCGATGTCTCACCAAACTGTCCAGGTTCAGACGATTAGAAACAATAGGTAGCAACCTGGCTATGAATTTCACCTAAACCGAACCCGACGATGGCGGCGTCCCGCCTAGCATCGCGGTCACGGCGAGAGTTGATGACTTGAACATTTTGCCGGCCATGCACATGACGTGGCCCAGCTGAATCGCGCGGAGGGATGTCGCCTGGCAGTCGTACATGCAGATTAACACGCTCGCCGGCAAATCCATGCAGGAATCACGTCACCATGTGCAGTATGCAGTGATCCCCTTGGATCGCAACTTGATTGTACTAATAAGCTACCTTGTCCAGCCTGAACTGAGGGTTTTACGCTGCTGTTGCATGTTCGCTTGAATTTCAAGCTTGGTCTCCGATGAAGGCCACTTTGGATTAGCACATGGACACGGCTGACCGAACCAAGTGCATGTAGGCGACTTGTTTTTAGTCGGATCGGACGTGGCTCCTCGAGGCCAGCGCTCCGATGGATGTGTTGGGAAGATTAATCTCCGTCTTCCATGGGAAATCGCCGCCGTGTTGGCAGGCTTGCCATGTTTTGACTCGTATTACGAGACAAACTCGGCTGGCAATCCGACAAAGAAGACGTCGAGCAATATCTCGACCGCAATCCGGCCGGCAATCCGATGAAGACGTCGAGCCCCCAGGAGTAACTGATTTTTCTCCATGCATATGAGCGCGGTCAAAGCAGATCCGCCGACTCAGCTTTAAGCCGATGGGGGAAGACGGATATATCTCGACAGCGTAGCACGTCGACGGATCGTCGTGCGTTGCCTTAGTCGGATGCCGCCTTAAATCAATCTCGTCGTCTTGCGCTGGCTAGATCCCAACGAGACGAAATTGTGCCGATCATACCGGCAAACAAATCGGCCAGATGCGATCTGGTTGATGATGATGAAGGTTTGATCTCGCCCGGAACGTGAAGCCTGCGCATTGAGCCCCACGGTGGGATCCGAAAATGATCTGATGAACCTAGTGCAGAGACCTAGGCACTGTAAAAATTCCAGGGAAAAAGATGAACATTCTGATTTGTAATTAAGCGCCTCGGGATCGGTGCATGCCAATTCGCTGAAGTGGATGGTGTAACGTGCAATTTACTCTCACCGGCCCTGAAAGTTGCCACACTTTGCATGCTCAATTAGACCTATTAACGAGACAGGTTTGCAATAATTAAAGATCTACTACCAAGAGCGTAGGTCAGTTGCCATTCATGTCCCCTTACCTGCAAGAGATCTAGATAAACAGTCATGCTCCCAAATCAATACGGACATGTAGCTTGTCTCTGGTGGCTATGCTTATCTACACAACCATGTATGGTCGCTTTTCGGAAGAAAGCAAAGGATCAGAAAGCCAAAAAAAAATTTGTCACATCTGATGGATTTTACAATATCTCAGTACATAAATTCTGGAAGGGATGTCTTAAAATGGTTTGAGGAAAATGAAAATGACACACAAAATTTAGCGAAAACAGTTTGATAGAGAGAGATTAAGAGAGAAGGCATTGGAATCATTAAATAATCAAAATAAGTGATGTTTGAACTCAGTTCATGTTCCTACTGAACTAAGACACACGAATGTCCCCGCAGAAGTAAACAAGATGTCGTCGTATCGGCATTCTTGATAGGAGACGGGGTCCTCTAGCCGAGGGTAAGCCGAGGGGGTGAAGGGGAGCGTCGTCGAGGTCGGGATTGAACACGGCAGTTTACCCAGTTTCGGATCTCGCAACGGTGGAGAAACCCTACGTGGTGCTATAACTCACTATAAGTCAATAGCCGTGATCAGGTTACAATGAGTATTGGATGTGCCCTAAAGGCTTCCCTAGGCCAGCTTATAAAGGCGGCCAGACCTAGGGATTTCAAGGAAAGACTTGACCGGCAAGCAAATAGAGTCTAGACTAATACGGCTTCTGGCTCCTCCTTGTGCTCCAAGTTGGCTGATCGCTGGGCCTCCGTCTTGGACCTTCCTTTAGCCGGCACGCCTCCGTCTTATACTTCAACTAACTGGGCCGTCCAGCTTGGACCATCCTGGATTAGCCGAATTGATCCATGTTAGAGATACCCCAGTTGGTATATCCCCAACACAAGACGAAAAAACACATCACATTAAAATTCGAGTGGACGAGATTTTGTTGTTGTTTGGGAACAACCGAATACAATATAGCAGATACTCACATAACGCTTGGTGCAATACTCTTACGGTTAGATAGTAAGATATGTGCATGTGCACACAAATAACACATAAACATATAAGTTCCGAAAATCGCCAGTGACTCCCGAGCACACTGGTGCCCGTTTTTTGAAAAATTTGAAAACCCTACTTCTAGGTTTCATAAAAATCTGAAATTTGGTACAAAATACATATACACCTTATGTATGCACACAAGAAAATTCGTAAAATAAACTTTGTACTTTGGGCTACACAAAAAAGAGAAATTTCTGACAAATATAACCCAGTATTTTCTCTACAGTCTGTCCACAATTTTGCTATTTTTCTTTAGCTCGGAACACGCCTATGTATCAAGGAAACAAGATTTGAGTTTTTTAAAACTCAAATTTATACTTAAGTTTTGCACAAGGTCTCATTGGAATAGGAGAAAGACGGAATGACAGTGTCATGTCCAGTTGAATCCGATAATTTTTTTCTTTAAGAAGTGTTTGAATCATTGGAAATATAAAGGAGTTGTAACATCGAGTTTGAGTGGATGGAAATTTCACATAAAACAAGTGCAATGTAGTACTATGGGTAATATAGAAAATCCTACGAATCAAACGACATATATAGAAAAAAAAACCTAAACATTAAAATCCTTCATCCTTTAAATCAAAAGAGCCCTACCTATAGTGAGAGTAGTTAGAAGGATATATAGGACTATAGGAGTACAACATGCAAACATTTTTTTTGAATGTTAGCAGGATCACTGCTAAATCCATTGAACAGATAGAAAGTTGGTCCAGTTTATGAGGAAAACCGGACACAAAAATCATAAATGGTGCCTTTCGGCGAAACAACACACAACACAGAACCACAAAACCACGAGTCCCTCTAACCGGATCCACCTCCTAGACGACGCCCCCAAGAGAGAATGCGACGCCAGAAGGCGCCGCCATCGTCCGATCTTGAAGTCTAGACCTAGGGTTTCCCCTGGAGCATGCTAGGGAAGGCGGGTATGATTAGCTATATTGATGCCTCCAACAAGGGAACGACGTCCAAAGGCGCCGCCATCGAGGACTCCGGCCACAGCCGGAGTACTTTCACCGGTATTCTCACCCACACATCCCAAAACATGGATCTGGTCAGCCCTGCCATGCCGCAGCTCCTGCCTCCACGGCCACACACACCTCCCAGCAAGCTCGACGTGCTGCCCACCTTTCTTCCTCTACTACCACTGGATGGAGGATGCAACCCCCGCAACTGTGCCATTCGTCTCCCATCAAGAGGATGCAACCCACGCCGCCGCCATTCGTCTCCTCGAGGATGCAACGCCCGGGCCATTCGTCTCCCAAGCGAGGATGCAACACTACCACGACGCCATTACTCTCCCTCCAGCCATCACCATCTCTGCCGCACGTCCACCACAACGCCATGCTTGCAGACCACCCTCAGGAGGATGCAACACCGAGAACGGTGTCATTCATCTCCCGCAGCTCCAGCGAGAGGATGCAACACCAAGATGGTGCCATTCAATCTCCCGCAGCCTGCAGGCCCTTCTTCCCCATCGACCACTACCTCGACCATCTACCTACGCCCCCACACGGCCGAGAGCACCAGCACAACCCCACACTGCCTCCAACCCAGTCGCCTCGGCAACAGCTGCCAACGAGCAGCAGCCGGGCGCAACAGCAGCAGCGCCCCGGCCAAGACCAAGCCCACGCACGGCATGTTTGGCTCGTCGGGCCACCTTCGTGCGCGCGGAGGCGCCTCCTGGATGCCTCAACCGCCGCTGGTCTTCTCAGCCCGGATTGGGCCCAGATCGGCCCGCGCGACATGGTCTTCTCACCGTTCAGCAGCGGCCAAGGCCGTCGCCGCACGGCGCCCCATCTCCACCGGATCCATCGCATCGCCCTGCTCGTCCTGCCCGGCCGCTCCTCCAAGCTCCGCCCCCATCTTCGACCAGCTCACGACGCTCCGAGCACCGCAGTGGGTCGGTTCCTCTGCCCTCCGCCTTTGGCAGGCCGGGCACCGCCACCGCCACCGGCGTCGGCGGCAGCAGTGGCCAGGCAGGGCGGCGTCGGGGGTTGGTTTGCTAGGGTTCGGGTTGGTCCTCCGGAGCCGCCCGAGCGGGGGTGACCCGGGGAGAAATTAGTTAGCCCTAGATTTATTTTTGGTTTTGGGAAACATGCAAATAATTGGACACAGACTTATTTTCTATATCTATACTTACTATTAAAAGAGCAAACATGTTCGGGATACATTACTTTTGATCCGTTCAATATTTGATCAACGTTTTAGATCGCTTCAATGTTTGACAACTCAACACACTGATGACGTGAAAGCACACGTTCGTTGGGAGACCCAAAGAGGAAGGTATGAAGCAGTGCAACAGCAAGTTTTCCCTCAGTAAGATACCAAGGTTGTCAGATCCAGTAGGAGTAAAAGGAACCTCTGAAGGTTGTTGGTGGCGCCGTTTACTCGATCACCAACGTGGAACCTGCACACAACACAATCAAACTACTTTGCCCCAACGAAATAGTGAGGTTGTCAATCTCACCGGATTGCTGTAAACAAAGGATTAAACGTATGGTGTGGAAAATAGTGTTTAATTGCAGTGAATGAAAAGAAACAATGATTGCAGTTGGTTGTATTATCAGTGTAAAAGAATGGACCGGGGTCCACAGTTCACTAGTGGTGTCTCTCCATAAAAGATAACTAACATGCTGGGTAAACGAATTACAGCTGGACAATTGATGAATAGACAACGCATGACAATGCATATATATGACAAGATGACTACTATGATATTCAATTTGGCATTACAACAAGATACATAGACCGTTATCCAACAGCATCTATGACTAATAATCCACCTTCAGGTTGACATCCGTGTTCCCCGTTGGTATTAAGTTGCAAGCAACAGATTATTGCATTAAGTAATGTGCATAATGTAAACAATACAATTATCCTTAGACAAAGCATTGATGTTTTACCCCCAGTGGCAACAGCACATCCACAACCTTAGACGTTGCTGTCACTCGCCAGATTACCGGAGGCATGAACCCACTATCTAGCATAAATACTTCCTCTTGGAGTTACAAACATCTACTTGGCCAAAGCATCTACTAGTAACGGAAAGCATGCAAGATCATAAATAACATATAAGATAGATTGATAATCAACTTGATCATAGTATCAATATTCATCGGATCCCAGCAAACACAACATGTAGCATTACAATAAGATGATCTTGATCATGATAGGCAGCTCACAAGATCTAAACATGATAGCACAAGGAGGAGAGACAACCATCTAGCTACTGCGATGGACCCGTAGTCCAAGGATGAACTACTCACGCATCACTCCGGAGGCAGGCATGGTGATGTAGAGCCCTCCGGTGATGATTCTCCTCTCCGGCAGGGTGCCGGGAAGAGCTTCAGAACCCTCCCGAACTAGGGTTGACGACGGCGGCGGCTACGGAACTTTCGTGGATGGAGGTTCGGGTATTTAGAGTTTCTGGACGAAGGCATTATATATGCGAAAGGGCGGCGTCTGGAGGCACCCGAGGGGGTGATACGTCTCAAACGTATCTATAATTTCTGATGTTCCATGTTGATATTATACCAATTGTTACATGTTTTATATACACTTCATAGCATTTTTATGCATTTTCTGGGACTAACCTATTAACAAGATGCCACAGTGCCAGTTCCTGTTTTCTGCTGTTTTTGTATTCCAGAAAAGCTAGTCTGGAAATATTCTCGGAATTGGACGAAACTTGGACAGAACCTCCTATTTTTCCAACACGAAGACGGAGTCCAGAGGAGACACGGAGGGGAGCCACGTGGCGCCCACACCATGGGGCCGGCGGCCCACCCCCAACCGCGCCGTGGGGTGGTGTGGGGCCCTCGTGGCTCGCAGCCGCCGCCCTTTCGCCTATTTATTCCTCCCGACGCGAAAACCCTAGAGACCCGACCATTATCCACGAAAAGTTCCAGAGACGCCGCCGCCGTCAACCCTAGCTCGGGAGGGTTCAGAAGCTCTTCCCGGCACCCTGCCGGAGAGGGAATCATCACCGGAGGGCTCTACATCACCATGCCTGCCTCCGGAGTGATGCGTGAGTAGTTCATCCTTGGACTACGGGTCCATGGCAGTAGCTAGATGGTTGTCTCTCCACTTTATGCTATCATGTTTAGATCTTGTGAGCTGCCTATCATGATCAAGATCATCTTATTGTAATGCTACATGTTGTGTTTGCTGGGATCCGATGAATATTGAATACTATGTCAAGTTGATTATCAATCTATCTTATATGTTATTTATGATCTTGCATGCTTTCCGTTACTAGTAGATGCTTTGGCCAAGTAGATGCTTGTAACTCCAAGAGTGAGTATTTATGCTAGATAGTGGGTTCATGCCTCCGGTAATCTGGGAGAGTGACAATAACTTCTAAGATTGTGGATGTGCTGTTGCCACTAGGGATAAAATAACCGATGCTTAGCTTAAGGGTACGCCGTTAGGTCTAATGCATTTGTTTACTTTACGCACATTACTTAATGCAATTATCCGTTGCTTGCAACTTAATACCAACGGGGAACTCGGTATGACAACCTGGCGGTGGATTATTAGTCATAGACTTTGTTGGATAACGGTCTATGTATTTTGTCGTAATGCCCACATGAATATCATAGTAATCATCATGTCATATATATGCATTGTTATGCGCTCAATATTTTGTCAATTGCCCAGCTGTAATTTGTTCACCCAGCATGTTAGTTATCTGTTATGGAGAGACACCACTAGTGAACTGTGGACCCCGGTCCATTCTTTTACACTGATAATACAACCAACTGCAAACACTGTTCCTTTTCATTCTCTGCAATTTACTACTGTTTTCCACACCATACGTTTAATCCTTTGTTTTCAGCAAGCCGGTGAGATTGACAACCTCACTGTTTCGTTGGGGCAAAGTAGTTTGATTGTGTTGTGTGCAGATTCCACGTTGGTGTCGAGTAACGGCGCCACCAACAACCTTCAGAAGTGATTTCTTGCTCCTACTGGTTCGATTAAACCTTGGTTTCATACTGAGGGAAACTGCTGCTACACTGCTTCATACCTTCCTCTTGGGGTCTCCCAGCGAACGTGTGATCCACGCAATCAAGCTATTTTTCTGGCGCCGTTGCCGGGGAGCAGAAATATTTCTGAGAGCTCCTCTAACTCCCCGCAACACTCTTTTTCTGGTGTGGGAGCAAGAGGATTTCTGCAAGGGGAGTTTCACGCTTCCAATCTCTTTACTTTGTTATTGTCTTGCTTAGTTTATTTTTATTTAGTCTTGTTTGCTTTATTTATCAAAAACACAAAAAAATTAGTTACTTGCATCTAGTTTATTTCGGTTTGTTATTATGTCTAGTTGTTTATTTGCTATCAATGGCTTATCTCTATGAAACTAGATCTTGTTGGCAAGGTGGGTCCACTGAGGATGAACGAAGATATTATAGGAATTACCGCTTGTCACAAAAAGGGATGTACTTATGGAAAATCTTAAATCAACTAGAGGAATATGCTAGAAATTTATGCTTTATATTTGGCAAATCTTTTTGCTTTAATGAATCTGATTGTTATAGGAAGTCCAAACATTTTTCTTTCCAATGTGCTTGTAATGATAATGAAACCTTAGCTTCTTATGTTAAAGGTTACTATAATGGGTATGAGGTGGAAAGAATTGAAGAATTTATTGTTTTTAAGGGTGCCCTTGAAATTAGTTCTTATCTTGAGCATAAAATTGATGCCCCTTATAAATCTGAAAGTTTTGGCATACTTAAATATTGTTATGATACCTACAAGGATAATAATTCTTATATTACTGAACATCTTAAGAGGATGTTTCCTCCAAAAGATGAAACTTATGCCTTGCAGGAACCTGTGGAAGAAGAAATTGCTGAAGCTGAAAGCTCATTGGATGAAAAAGAGGAGAGAGTGAAGAACAAAAGGAGGATCTACCTTCTAATGATAGTAACTCTTTAACTCTTACATTATATGATTGCCCTCCGTGCCTACCTAAGGAGGAAGAATGCTATATTGTTGAATGTCATGATTCTATTGAAATATCTCCTTTTGATAAATTTGAAGTAGACAACTCCTTGACTCAAGAAAAGGAAATTGCAGAAAGTAAAAATGTGCTCCCTAATGTTATATATGATAATGCTCTTGATGATGGTCCTATATTGCCTAATGATATTTATTATACTACTATTGTCAAAAGTGGGTTTAATGACCCCACTGTTTTTGAGCTTAATAAAAATTATGTGTTTGTAGATCATGAAAAGCATGCTTTATGTGATAGTTATATTGTTGAGTTTGTTCATGATGCTACTGAAAGTTATTATGAGAGAGGAAAATATGGTTGTAAAAGTTTTCAAGTCACTAAAACATCTCTTTATGTTGAAAGTTTTGAAGTTATATTGTTTCATCTTTCTATGCTAGTTGCTTTATGCTTCAATAATTTATTTTGTTACAAGATTCCTTTGCATAGAAGTGGGTTAGACTTAAATGTGTTTGATATTTGCCTCTTGATGCTCTCTTTTGTTTTTCAACTCTTATTCTTATGAGAGCATCATTAAAATCTTCAAGCCTAGCTAAAAGGCATTAAAGAAAGCGCTTTTGGGAGGCAACCCATATCTTTTGTTTTCAGTTTTTGTCAAGGAGTTGTTTACTTCTGTAACAATTCCTTTGTATCTTTATTTTATCGCATTGTTGTGCCAAGTATTGCCTCTAATAGGAAGATGATGCTAGATTTGGATTTCTGCGCAGGAACAGATTTCTGCTGTTCACCGTTTTAATTCTGTAAAATCACAGAAAAATTATTTAAATCTGAATTTTTTGTGCGTGATCCTCAGATATGTACGCATCTTTCGTTAGTTTAAAGTTTTTCGATCTGAGCAACGTAAGTGCCTCGAAAAAATTCGTCTTTGCGGACTGTTCTGTTTAGACAGATTCTGTCTTTTATTTTTCGCATTCTCTCTTTTACTAGTGTTGAGTGGAATTCTTTTTTAGGGTGAAGAGCTTCACATAACATCAGTGGCAGTAGCTAATGTTAAAAGTAACGGTCATGTTTGTGTCCTTATAGAACATGTGAGTTTTTGATTGTGCACTAACCCTCTAATGAGAATTACTTTGAGTTTGGTGTGGCGGAAGTTTTCAAGGGTCAAGAGAGAAGGATGATATAATGTGATCAAGAAGAGTGAAGAGCTTAAGCTTGGGGATGCTCCCATGGATCACCCCAGCAAATTTCAAGAAGACTCAAGCGTCTAAGCTTGGGGATGCCCAAGGCATCCCCTTCTTCATCAGCAACTTATCAGGTCATCTCTAGTGAAACTATATTTTAATTCTTTCACATCATATGTGCTTTACTTGGAGCGTCTGTGTGCTTTTATTTTCAGTATTTTATTTTTCGTATGGTCAACTTGATTGGACCCCAGCATTCTTGATTGGGAGAGAGACACGCTCCGCTTTTTCATATGAATACTCCTATTCTTCACTTATACTTGTTGAGTATTCTTGTCTAGCTATTGCTATGCTTTTAGCTCCTGTTTTTCATGCATCTCTTATTCAGAGCTGTTAGTTCTTTTAAAGAAAGTACTCTCTTGCTTCACTTATAATTGTTTGGAGAGTTTATGTTGAAATAAATTGATTGGTGTTTGGTTGGAACAGAAAATGTTGCATGTGGTAGATGGTATAATGGAAAAAGCTTACATATTCTTGTAGATCGCTGTATTGGATAATTTGATACTTGTCAATTGTTTTGAGTTATTAAGTAGTTCATGATTAAGCTTTTGTATCATGTAGTTAAAACCTATTAATGAAGAACTACCGTAAAGCTCGTTGAAATTTGGTTTGCATGTTTGGTATCTCTAAGGTCTAGATATTTTCTAGTAAAAGGGTTTGGTTAACAAGGAAGACAGTGTAGAGTCTTATAATGCTTGCAATATGTTTTCATATAAGCCTTGCTGTGTCGGTTGATATCCTGTGTTTGCTTCAAATAACCTTGCTAGCCTAAACTCTGTACTGAGAGGGAATGCTTCTCGTGCATCCAAAACCTTGAGCCAAATCCATGCCATCTGTGTCCACCATAACTACCTATATGTGGTATTTTCTTGCCATTCCAAGTAAATTTTTCATGTGCTACCTTTAAATTATTCAAAATTGTTATTATTCCTTTTTGTGTCAATGTTTACTAGCTCATGAGGAAGTAGTGGGTTATTCTTTATTCGACTTGTCAAACAGACTTTACACCTGGACTAGTGGCATATACATCCGCTTATCCAATAATTTTGCAAAAAGAGCTGGCAACGGGGTGCCCAGTCCCAATTAATTACAACTTTAACCGCTTAATTCTCTTCACATTTTTGCCCTGATTTATCAGTAAGCAATGACAAACAGTGAAATACCTGCATGTGTAAACAAAAGAGAAGAGGGATGATCTGCCTTGCTGGTAGAAATAACGTCCTTCATGGGAGCCGCTCTTAAAAGTCTGTTTGATAGGGAGAATACTGTTTTCATCCGCTACCATTCGTTGACAATTAACAAACACCTCTCAAAACTAGACACTCCTCCATGGTATGTGATTGATGGTAGGCACCCGAGGATTCGGTTAGCCATGGCTTGTGTTAGCAAAGGTTGGGAGGAGTGTCAAATATTTTATGCAATCTCTATATGTTTTTCAAAACTTAAAAAGCTCTAGCACATGATTTAATCCCTGCTTCCCTCTGCGAAGGGCCTTTCTTTTACTTTTATGTTGAGTCAGTTTACCTACTTCTTTCTATCTTAGAAGCAAACACTAGTGTCAACTTTGGTGCAACAATTTTTATATGCTCATATATTGCACTTATTATATGCTTTGTGTTGACAAATATCCATGAGATATATATGTTGAAAGTTGAAAGCAATTGCTGAAACTTAAATCTTCCTTTGTGTTGGTTAAACACCTTTTGCTTAGAATCTATTGCTTTATGAGTTAACTCTTATGCAAAACTCCTTGATGCTTGTCTCGAAAGTACTATTCATGAAAAGTTTTTGCTTATATGATTCAGTTGTTTGCTCATTATCTACTTGCTAGCAAACTATAGACCATTGACCTGGATCACTTCATTCATAACATGTGCTTTACAGTATTATTTGATCAAGATTATGATTGTAGCATGTCACCTCAGAAATTATTTTGTTTTTATCGTTTTACCTACTCGAGGACGAGTAGAACTAAGCTTGGGGATGCTTGATACGTCTCAAACGTATCTATAATTTCTGATGTTCCATGTTGATATTATACCAATTGTTACATGTTTTATATACACTTCATAGCATTTTTATGCATTTTCTGGGACTAACCTATTAACAAGATGCCACAGTGCCAGTTCCTGTTTTCTGCTGTTTTTGTATTCCAGAAAAGCTAGTCTGGAAATATTCTCGGAATTGGACGAAACTTGGACAGAACCTCCTATTTTTCCAACACGAAGACGGAGTCCAGAGGAGACACGGAGGGGAGCCACGTGGCGCCACACCATGGGGCCGCGCGGGCCCACCCCCAACCGCGCCGTGGGGTGGTGTGGGGCCCTCGTGGCTCCGCAGCCGCCGCCCTTTCGCCTATTTATTCCTCCCGACGCGAAAACCCTAGATACCCGAGCCATTATCCACGAAAAGTTCCAGAGACGCCGCCGCCGTCAACCCTAGCTCGGGAGGGTTCAGAAGCTCTTCCCGGCACCCTGCCGGAGAGGGGAATCATCACCGGAGGGCTCTACATCACCATGCCTGCCTCCGGAGTGATGCGTGAGTAGTTCATCCTTGGACTACGGGTCCATGGCAGTAGCTAGATGGTTGTCTCTCCACTTTATGCTATCATGTTTAGATCTTGTGAGCTGCCTATCATGATCAAGATCATCTTATTGTAATGCTACATGTTGTGTTTGCTGGGATCCGATGAATATTGAATACTATGTCAAGTTGATTATCAATCTATCTTATATGTTATTTATGATCTTGCATGCTTTCCGTTACTAGTAGATGCTTTGGCCAAGTAGATGCTTGTAACTCCAAGAGTGAGTATTTATGCTAGATAGTGGGTTCATGCCTCCGGTAATCTGGGAGAGTGACAATAACTTCTAAGATTGTGGATGTGCTGTTGCCACTAGGGATAAAATAACCGATGCTTAGCTTAAGGGTACGCCGTTAGGTCTAATGCATTTGTTTACTTTACGCACATTACTTAATGCAATTATCCGTTGCTTGCAACTTAATACCAACGGGGAACTCGGTATGACAACCTGGCGGTGGATTATTAGTCATAGACTTTGTTGGATAACGGTCTATGTATTTTGTCGTAATGCCCACATGAATATCATAGTAATCATCATGTCATATATATGCATTGTTATGCGCTCAATATTTTGTCAATTGCCCAGCTGTAATTTGTTCACCCAGCATGTTAGTTATCTGTTATGGAGAGACACCACTAGTGAACTGTGGACCCCGGTCCATTCTTTTACACTGATAATACAACCAACTGCAAACACTGTTCCTTTTCATTCTCTGCAATTTACTACTGTTTTCCACACCATACGTTTAATCCTTTGTTTTCAGCAAGCCGGTGAGATTGACAACCTCACTGTTTCGTTGGGGCAAAATAGTTTGATTGTGTTGTGTGCAGATTCCACTTTGGTGACCGAGTAACGGCGCCACCAACAACCTTCAGAAGTGATTTCTTGCTCCTACTGGTTCGATTAAACCTTGGTTTCATACTGAGGGAAACTGCTGCTACACTGCTTCATACCTTCCTCTTGGGGTCTCCCAGCGAACGTGTGATCCACGCAATCAGGGGGTCACGCCACGCCCCGGCGCGTGTACGTGTCGGGAAAATAGAAGGTTCTGTCCAAGTTTCGTCCAATTCCGAGAATATTTCGAGAACAACTTTTCTGGAATACAAAACAGCAGAAAACAGGACTGGCACTGTGCCATCTTGTTAATAGGTTAGTCCCAGAAAATGCATAAAAATGCTATGAAGTGTATGTAAAACATGTAACAATTGGTATAATATCAACATGAAACATCAGAAATTATAGATACGTTTGAGACGTATCAAGCATCCCCAAGCTTAGTTCTACTCGTCCTCGATTAGGTAAAATGATAAAAACAAAATAATTTATGAGGTGGCATGCTCCCATCATAATCTTGATCAAATAGTATTGTAAAGCACATGTTATGAATGAAGTGATCCAGGTCAATGGTCTATAGTTTGCTAAAAAATAGATAATGAGCAAACAACTGAATCATATAAGCAAAAACTTTCCATGAATAGTACTTTCGAGACAAGCATCAAAAAGTTTTGCATAAGAGTTAACTCATAAAGCAATAGATTCTAAGTAAAAGGTATTTAACCAACACAAAGGAAGATTTAAGTTTCAGCAATTGCTTTCAACTTTCAACATGTATATCTCATGGATATTTGTCAACACAAAGCAATATAATAAGTACAATATACTAGCATATAAAAAATTGTTGCACCAAAGTTGACACTAGTGTTTGCTTCTGAGATAGAAAGAATTAGGAAAACTGACTCAACATAAAAGTAAAAGAAAGGCCTTTCGCAGAGGGAAGCAGGGATTAAATCATGTGTTAGAGCTTTTTAAGTTTTTGAAATCATATAGAGAGTAAAAATATAAGTTTTGAGTGGTGTTTGTTAATTGTCGACGAATCAGAAATTGGAAAAGTACAATATGACCCCTGCCAACCAGACTTTTAAGAGCGGCTCCAATGAAGGACGTTATTTCTACCAGCAAGGCAGATCATCCCTCTTTCTCTTTTGTTTACACATGCAGATATTTTACTGGTATCGTTGCTTGTCTGATAAATCAGGGCAAAAATGTGAAGAGAATTAAGTGGTTCAAGTTGTAATTAATTGGGACTAGGCACCCCATTTGCCAGCTCTTTTTGCAAAATTAATGGATAAGCGGATGTATATGGCACTAGTCCGGTGGTAAAGTCTGTTTGACAGGTGACATAAAGACATCCACCCCGTCCTCATGAGCTTGGTAAATATTGACACAAAAAGGAGTAATAAAGTTTTAAATAGTTTAAAGGTAGCACATGAAAAATTTACTTGGAGTGGTAAGGAAATACCACATATAGGTAGTTATGGTGGACACAAATGGCATGGATTTTGGCTCAAGGTTTTGGATGCACGAGAAGCAATCCCTCTCAGTACAGAGTTTAGGCTAGCAAGGTTATCTGAAGCAAACACAGGATATCAACCGGTACAACCAGACACATATGAAAACATATTGCAAGCATTATAAGACTCTACACTGTCTTCCTTGTTAACCAAACCCTTTTACTAGAAAATATCTAGACCTTAGAGATATCAATTATACAAACCAATTTTCAACAAGCTTTACGGTAGTTCTTCACTAATAGGTTTTATCCACATGATACAAAAGCTTAAACATGAACTACTTGATAACTCAAAACAATTGGCAAGTATCAAATTATCGAAGACAGTGATCTACAAGAATATGTAAGTCTTTTCCATTATACCATCTACCACATGCAGCATTTTCTGTTCCAACCAAACACCAATCAATTTATTTCAACACAAACTCTCCAAACAATTATAAGTGAAGCAAGAGAGTACTTTCTCTAAAAGAACTAACAGCTCTGAACAAGAGATGCATGAAAAACAGGAGCTAAAAGCATAGCAGTAGCTAGACAAGAATACTCAACAATTATAAGTGAAGAATAGGAGTATTCAAATGAAAAAGCGGAGCGTGTCTCTCTCCCAAACAAGATTGCTAGGATCCAACAAGTTGATCTCAGAAAATAAAATAACAATGCGAAAATAAAAACACACAGACGCTCCAAGTAAAGCACATATGATGTGAAAGAATTAAAATATAGTTTCACTAGAGATGACCTGATAAGTTGTTGATGAAGAAGGGGATGCCTTGGGCATCCCCAAGCTTAGACGCTTGAGTCTTCTTGAAATATGCTGGGGTGATCCATGGGAGCATCCCCAAGCTTAAGCTCTTCACTCTTCTTGATCACATTATATCACCCTCCTCTCTTGACCCTTGAAAACTTCTGCCACACCAAACTCAGAGTAATTCTCATTAGAGGGTTAGTGCACAATCAAAAACTCACATGTTCTATAAGGACACAAACATGACCATTACTTTTTAAACATTAGCTACTGCCACTGATGATATGTGAAGCTCTTCCACCAAAAAAAAGAATTCCACCCAACACTAGTAAAAGAGAGAATGCAAAATAAAAGACATAATCTGTCTAAAACAGAACAGTTCGCAAAGACGAATGTTTTCGAGGCACTTACGCTGCTCAGATTGAAAAACTTTGATATAATGAAAGATGCGTACATACATCCGAATTACGCAAAAAAATTGGCAGATTTAAATCACATTCTGTTGATTTTAGATAATTAATACGGTGAACAGCAGAAATCTGTTCCTGCGCAGCAATCAAAATCTAGCATCATCTTATCATTACAGACTACTCTTGGCACAACAATGCGAAAAAGTAAAGATACAAAAGAGTTGCTACAGAAGTAAACAACCTCCTTGACTCAATAAAATAAAAATTGCAGAAATATAAAATGGGTTGCCTCCCATAAGCGCTTTTCTTTAACGCCTTTTAGCTAGGCACAGTAATTTTTATGATGCTCACATAAGGATAAGAGTTGAAACATAAAAGAGAGCATCACGAAGTATATATTAAACATGTTTAAATCTAACACTCTTCCTATGCATAGGAGCCTTGTAAGAAAACAGATACAAAGTGACTAGCATAGGAAGGCAAAACAAGTGCAACTTCAAAACTGTCAACATAAAGAGAGTAGACTTAATATTATTGAGATATATAAAATCGTGTCTCCCTCTCTTATAATAACCATTAGGTCTTAAAGCAACCAACATACAAAAGCAACACACGAGAAAGCTCAAAACTTTCATCATAAAGAGAGGAAATTTAATAACATGAAGATTTTTATAACCATATTTTCCTCTCTCAAAATAATTTTCAGTAGCATCATGAATAGACTCAACAATATAGCTATCACATAAAGCATTCTTATCATGATCCACATGAATAAAAGTATCATTACTCTCCACAAAAGCATAATCAATTTCATTAGTAATAGTGGGAGTAAAACTAGCACATCCATCATTATAATCATCATAAACTAGAGGCATATCATAATCACAATAAACTTCATCCGCAATACCTGGGGGACTAGCATATAAATTTCCATAGGTTTTTAAATTTTCTCTTCAAACACTTCATGTCCCAATTCAAGATAAATTTTATAAAACTCTCTCATGTTGTTTTCAGCCATAGGACTAGTTTCAAGGAAAGTAACCATTGATAGCAAGTAAAGAACTAGACATAATAACAAACCGAAATAAACTAGATGTAGAATTTTTGTTTTTGTTTTTGATAATTAAAAGCAAACAAGACAAAATAAAAGTAAACTAAGCAAGACAAAAAACAAAGTAAAGAGATTGGAAGCGTGAGACTCCCCTTGCAGAAGTCTTCTTACTCCCCGGCAACGGCGCCAGAAAAAGTTGCTTGATGACGTGAAAGCACACGTTCGTTGGGAGACCCCAAGAGGAAGGTATGAAACAGTGCAGCAGCAAGTTTTCCCTCAGTAAGATACCAAGGTTGTCAGATCCAGTAGGAGTAAAAGGCACCTCTGAAGGTTGTTGGTGGCGCCGTTTACTCGATCACCAGCGTGGAACCTGCACACAACACAATCAAACTAGTTTGCCCCAACGAAACAGTGAGGTTGTCAATCTCACCGGCTTGCTGTAAACAAAGGATTAACCGTATGGTGTGGAAAATAGTGTTTAATTGCAGTGAATGAAAAGGAACAATGATTGCAGTTGGTTGTATTATCAGTGTAAAAGAATGGACCGGGGTCCACAGTTCACGAGTGGTGTCTCTCCATAAAAGATAACTAACATGCTGGGTAAACGAATTACAGGTGGGCAATTGATGAATAGAGAGCGCATGACAATGCATATATATGACAAGATGACTACTATGATATTCAATTGGGCATTACAACAAGATACATAGACCGTTATCCAACAACATCTATGACTAATAATCCACCTTCAGGTTGACATCCGTGTTCCCCGTTGGTATTAAGTTGCAAGCAACAGATTATTGCATTACGTAATGTGCATAATGTAAACAATACAATTATCCTTAGACAAAGCATTGCTGTTTCACCCCTAGTGGCAACAGCACATCCACAACCTTGGACGTTGCTGTCACTCGCCCAGATTACCGGAGGCATGAACCCACTATGTAGCATAAATACTCCCTCTTGGAGTTACAAACATCTACTTGGCCAAAGCATCTACTGGTAACGGAAAGCATGCAAGATCATAAATAACATATAAGATAGATTGATAATCAACTTGATCATAGTATCAATATTCATCGGATCCCAGCAAACACAACATGTAGCATTACAATAAGATGATCTTGATCATGATAGGCAGCTCACAAGATCTAAACATGATAGCACAAGGAGGAGAGACAACCATCTAGCTACTGCTATGGACCCGTAGTCCAAGGATGAACTACTCACGCATCACTCCGGAGGCAGGCATGGTGATGTAGAGCCCTCCGGTGATGATTCCCCTCTCCGGCAGTGTAATACCCCGTAGTTTAGAGAGTCGGAAGGGTAGAATTAGAATTTGTGCATTTGCATGACATGCATCTGAAAACACGGGAAATTTTTGGCGCGTTAAATTAAACGATGCAAAGTGATCGATGTTTCTCTCGACACGATGAATTAGGGTTTAGATCATCTGGTGGAGTGCAATAAACTTCGACATGATCTTTTTAACAACTAAATTGAGACGAGAATCTTTAGTCGAGGCAATCCAGAATTGGACATGACCTTTCCTAATTCTCGACATTTCTAGTCACAATTCAATAACATGACATGTTCATAGTTTAAACACTCATAGAAACAATAAATTCAAATCCCCATATCTAGGATCATCTCATTACATCATTCATCCAAACATCATCTCACAAGAATGAGTTTAACACCTCAATTCATCATTGTATCTCACACACTGAAATAACTCATTTTACATCCATCCTAAATACAATGTGATATTCAAATGTCCAAAGTCTATTTAAGTTACATCATATGGAATTTAAATACAAGATCAAAATGAAAGAATCAATATTACAAGTTTAATCGAATATGTACATATCTCATCCAAATACAAAGAAAGTTACAAAAGATTAAAAGAAAAGCCTAGCTAAATCTTTATCTTCTTATTTTTCCAATCTTCATCTTCAATTCATTTCCTGCAAAATAAACAAAGACAATAGGAAAGGGGGTTGTGATTTAAATGTTTGCCTTCACCACAAGGGTGAGGCAATTTAATATTGGAACTTAACTAATGAATATTAGGAACTTGTCCTAATATCCAAATATTGACTAGAGGGATCAATTTTGAATCGAAGGCAACAATGGATCATATTTTGGATCATCCTGAGGCAACTAGGCAACAAGGGACAAGAGGCAACAATAATCCAATTGAGAGAAGGGACAAAAGGCAACACTGATTCAATGAGGCATATTCATCTGATCCATATCTATTTAGCATAGGCAACATATTAATCCCTCTAATCTAGTCAAGCTCCTAAACAAGAAAGCCCACATTAAAATATTTCTCCAATGGTATTAATTACCAAGGAAGAAAATAGACAAATGCTAAAGCCCACAATCTGAAATTATTAAGCCACATGATCACCACCCATAACTTGGAAAGCCACCAATTTCTCACAAGCCCACAAAAGAGAATAAGCCCACAAGTCCATCTAGCAACAAAAGCCACTTGGCTTGCCCAAGAATAAATCCTACAAAGAGATAATACCAAGCTTGAATGGATAAGCTTGCCACATAGGAGAGTTATCCACAAGCAAAATATCTACCATAGCTTGAACCCCAAGTAATGCCTATACATGAGGACTTGACACCCAAGCACCTTATTCATCCTTGCAAAACATGAGTCATCTAGTTGTGTGGCAGCACCACAACAACTAGGCAGCAGCATATAAACACCACCACAGCCTTCTAGCCACTCCATTTGCTCACAAATTCATTTCTAGCAAACAGCCAGATGTACTACAAGTTCTAGACAGCAGCCAAATCCTTTACAAACCGCACCATATGTTTCTTCCAGCAAGCAAATCACACCAGCTACTGTTCTAGCACCAAGAACAACCAAAAACCACAAGCCAATCATGGAGATCACCTAAACCATCTACCACAAGCCACTAAACCCAAGAAGGAGGCCAGTAGCAGAAGAAGACAGTAGAACTACAAGAAGCAGTCCAGAAGAGGTGGTTGAACCCTGGAGCAAGATCAGACTCTTCCGTAGCTTGATCTGCTCTACACCCAAGGTTGTTAAACATATGAGCTAGAGAGTGATTTAGCAGGTTCTGTAAATGACAGAACCATGCATGAGTGATTAATTAGCATCTGTTCTTAACAGAACCTTGCAAGCAAGGTAAGGTGCTATAGAAAAGTAATTAGCACAGCAGAGAACTTCTGTTTTGTGCTAGGAATAGGACAGAGTGAGACAGGAAGTGAAGTTGAGTGCAATATCATTTTGTTTGAGCATCTACAGAAGCAAGGGGTTGATCTTAGTGTAGCATCTGTTCTTATTTTGCTTAATAAAGCATCACCCACATGACAGTGAACCAGCAGAGCTGGATTAGCTGATCATATCAAAGCTGTGCATCTAGAGGAAGCACAGGAAAACATAAAAAATCATTTTTAATCAAGAAAGCTTGCTGTGTAACTCAACATGGAGGCATCACAGCAAACAAACATGATTAAATCATGCTATAAATAAACTAATCATCACTGCTAGTATTAATTCTAGCTCAGAAATAATTTTCCTTTCACACATATCACATCTGTGAGCAAGAAATGATCTCCACAATACTCCAGAGGCAGTGGGAAGATCTATACATGCATGATCTACACCATATACCTCTACTGCATACACAGAGAGGAGACAGTGCTCAAATTGAGCAAATCATCCACCAAAACATCGTCTGCTCATCCAAATCCTAAGCCAAGGAGGCGTGTGCATGCGTATCAGCTTCTAGAGCTAGCAGGGGATAGATAGAGTGGAGGAGCACGAGTTTTACCTGGCGACCATGGCCGTAGCTCCTCGGCGGCGAGGCAGTGCCCGCGCAACCAGAGGAGGGGGTCCATGGTGGTAGAAACGAGCACCGCACCACGGCGGCACAGGGACGAGACCCTGCACCGAGCCATGGCGAGAGCACACCGGCGAGAGAAGAAGCCACGGCGGCGCAGCGCAAACCCTAACCCTAGGGAGAGGGGATGCACGCGAGAGCGAGGGGGAGAGATCCCCAAATCCCTCCGGTGAGGATGGAGAGCGGCGCATGGGGAGTCGTTTGCCCCACGGCACGGCGGCGGAGGCGGCCGGAGCAGGCCGGGGCGAGGCGGCGACGCCACGGGCGACGCAGTCGCCGGCCGAGTCGGGCGCGAGACGTGCGCGTGTGAGAGGAGAGAGAGAGAGTGGTCCGGTCGGTTGACCCGACCCGGACCGGACCCGAGTTTTGACTTGGTTGAACCAGTCAAGCAGGGACAATTTGGTAATTTCACCCATTTAACAATATTCAAACTTCAAAGAATCCTATAAATTCACATAAAATCCTAAAAATACAAACAAAATATGTATACATATCAGCAGAAAATAATCTACCCAAATAAAATACCTCTTTGAATTTTTGAAAATTATCCAAACTTTAATGAATTTTAACTCCCAAACAAAAGGAACAAAAATCAGCTAAAAATAGTTAACACACTCTATAAATTATGTGGAATTTTAATATAAGTTTTATTTGAAGTTTTGAAAAATATTTTGTGAATAAAAATTCAAAGATCCTTAAGTGAATTATTCTTGGAATAATTTTTAAATTATTTTCTCAAGAAAAATAATCTGGGAAAAATAAATACTAAGTTCAAAATAATATTTGAACTATACCAAGACTATCTTGTTACTCATCCTAAATCAAAAATATTCAAACTTAAGTGAATTTTTACACCAAATTCAAATACACAAAAATCAACTAAAAATATGCAACATACTCTACAAAATATGAGGAATTTTATGTAAGTTTTATTTGAAGTTTTGAAAAACATTTTATGGAGGAAAAATTCAAGGATCCTTAAGTGGAAATACTTGAAATTCTTTTTCAAAAACTATTTTCTTAAAAGAAAATAATATGGGAAAATAAAGTCTTGAAGTTCAATTATATTAAACTATTTCAATTTAATCACTTTAAATTTATTCCTCATGAAAATTGTTGTCAAATTGTTTAGATAATTTAAAACTCCCAAACACTATAAAAGTCTTAAAATTCACAACTTGGGAATTTTGGGGTGACAATGCATTTCATGATTATGCATAATAGCATGCTGCTAGATTTTTCAGTTGTCCTTATCAGGATTACTTTGCTATTTTCAGAACTCGGGGTTTTACCGCAAACCCTAAAATCCCGAAGAGTTGAACGGCCATTTCTACCACAGGCAAGTTCATTCTTGCAAGTCCGTTGAAATATTTTTATCAGAGTATTTATAAAAGTAATATATTTATTCATCTGCATAAAAAGAAAAACTATTTTCGAATGATGTGAATTGATATATATGTATTGTTTGGCTGGCAATGGAACCACGGATTGATGTTGTGGTGGAGGTTCCATTGTACGGGAAAGTATATACCTAGGATTAATTACCAATGTCACAGTGATCCTTGCGCCATATTGAAGCGTTTACCATGAGATCTGCTATGGACGGTAAAAGTCAGCCGTATCTTCTCTCGTTCACATATCCTCGGCAGGCTATTACCTGGTTGTGTCCGTTGCGGCGGCCAACAGCGTGGAAGCGCGTGACCTTCCCACCTGACGGGGTGACTGGAATAGAAGCTCGGTAGGGGTGGCGGGATAGCGGTCTTTGTTACCGGCCGCGCCACAAATGGGCGGATATGTGTTGTGCGGAGAGGGCGGTGATTGGCTTTGGACTCACACCTGGCCCCATACCATGGAAGTATGGACGGGCTAGCTACCCGGAAAGGCAACAAGGCTGGGTTTCTCTCATGGGTAAAGTTACGCAGCTCTGCAGAGTCAACAACAAGAAATTGTGGCTGTCACATCCTTGTTCCAGGAGGGAACTACAGAACGCTGCGGGAAAGGCATCCCAAGTGATGACTAAAGACCCGTGGAGACTGTGAGTATAGTTTTCTGAAAATAAAATGGACCCTTTCCTAAAACCATTTTCCAAAACCTGCATTATGTCAAAGACCGTTGGTCATGGCAGTAGCTAGTGCATAAAACACCTTATCGCCTATAATTTGAACTTGCTGAGTAACGCTCGTGTTGCTCACCCTTTTCCTCGTTGACCCCTGCTTAGATTTTGGAGCCATCAAAGGAGTTGCCAGTTATCCATCATGACGTCAAGGAAGTATCCAACAAGGGAGTCAAGTCTACTGATGGAGCTTGAAGGAGTCAACAGCTACTTCACCGACAGAAGGATGACAACCACCTTGCCCAGGTGTATATAACGACAACACTGCCGATGGAGGAGACAACATCATTTTGGAAGAAGGAGTACAACTTGGAAAAAGATATTTCAGAAGGAATAGATTAAGGCTGTGACAACAGCAGTAGTGGATTAGGAATTAGAGATAGAGCTGATATCCAGCTTAGTGATACAAATTGGATCTTTTTGATGTTTCATTTGCACGAGACCTACTTCTATCTATAAAGGAGGTTCTCGAGATTTTGTATTGAATAGTGTTGTAATCCTATAGTGTTACCTTGGACCGGCTATGTTTCTGTTGTACTACTCTGAGGGATGTAATATTTGCGGAGAGGTCTTTCCATGCGTGTTACATCAACGACTTGTACACTACAACATGCAGTGGTGTGCTGGGTCACCGCAGATGGCATCAGAGCAAAACGACCTTAGGATTAAAACCCCTTTTAGGAGACTTGTAGGTTGGTAAGACTATAGGAAGTTATCATATTTATCTAAATTCTATATTCCTACAACTATGATGGTTATTCACTTGAGAATAATACAGACATACTTGTATACACATTTTCTTACTCAACAAAAGTAAATCTTTTTATCTATTCTTTTATAGTTTTAATACTTATATATCTTATATCTTTTCAACTTGGTAGGGCAAGTTGAAGCTATTCTCTACCAGTTAGTATCCCAAATAGATTTATATCCAAGTCAGTGTTACCTATGAGGTATCATTGATAACACCATCCTATATGTGAAGACGTGTGTTGAAGTAGAACCCTATTGTAAGTTTGTGAAGGATGAAGTCAGGAGATGTTACATGATGGTGAAGGATCATCGATATTAAAGTATGGTACCTATGGAGAGGATGCCAATACCCTAAAGTTTCATTTCAAAGGAGATTCACCTTAGTATAGTATAGAGTCGTAAGAATATTAGGAGACGACATAAGCAATGAAGGAAGCTACAGTACTACTTATGGTGTATAATCAGCAACGACATGAAGGATCGAGAGATGCCAAGAGACGTTTGTTCAAGCCAGACGGAGGATTCAATCTACATGGAGTTTAGTTCCCTACGCAACCAAGTCAGCCCACAACTACTCTTTGAGTACTTTGTCTTAGTGTTATTCCATTGCAAATGGGCAATTGGGGTAACTACTGAGTCAAAAAGTTGTTAGAATAGGATCATAAGGTGATATAAACCTATCTTGTAGTGTATAGCATCTAAGCCTGGGTACTTTTGAGATGTTTTTACTCAAAGTACTATTTACTTTACGGGCTTATGTTGCATGTTTGCTATATAACTGCATTTGGATTTATTGGATCTTATTGGATTTTTGATTGACTAGGTTGGTACATGAAGTTAGGATTTGATGTACAATGGCATGATTGTCACATTAAGTTCTTTTCTTAATGTTACTGATCTAGAGGTAGATAGTATTCGTGTGAGGAAGAGACGAGTTACTAACAAGATGGGGCATCAAAGAAAGTTCATGAAGAGAAGGATGTCGAGAAGACAGAAGTTAATGAAGCCACTGATGGTGATGGACCACATTCTATACCATATTTAGTTCTTGGAGACATATTTCACCAATCCATGGAAGTCCAAGATCAAGAAGGAAAATATGGAGGATACATATGGAGTTGTCATAACTTGGTGGAAGAGATTAATGTTGGAGTAATATAGAGATATTGATAATACTTGGATTGAGTTCCAGAAGAAGTTTAGCAACACTTATGTGTCTAAGAGTACTATAAGGTTGACGATAAAGGAGTATGAAGACTGGAAGAACATGGATATTTCCAGTTCTAATGGAATAAAGGAGAAGTTGATCGTCTATTGAGAGGCATTACTAGAGATGGAAGCGGTAAAATTAACCGCCAAGTAAGAGTTCGTGATTAGAACTTGGATATATATATACATATAAGGAAAATTTGTGTTGAATACACAAACTGATTACAAGAAGGAGTGGATGCGAAAGTCATCCGTCAAATGATGATAAGTTGGAAAGGGATGACGGATGTGAAGTAGTTGGATGGAAGCACGTTGTCAAAAGGGTAGAAATATGACATATTAACCATGTCAAGAAGTGCAACTACAGAGTCGAATTTTCAAGAAAAGATTAGGACCACGAGAGAAGAGTTCGTTTTGTCATGAATTGTCAATAACCCAAGGAGGTGGACCAAATTTGGATGAGGGTATCTCAAACATATCATGATGAAGTACCAAAGTTAGAGTCCATATGTGGGAACGGTGGAGAAATATGCATTATCAAGAGGATTGACATCTTAGAGCTAACCACTCAGATGGAGGACCCATCGAGGCGAGATTACTGAGTTACAGGATGAGACAAGTCGCGACTGTAAGGAATTAGTCTGTGGTACCACACATAAAGGAAATGATATGTCAACTGAATTTTACATTGATGACCAACATCATATTCGAGTCTGGAGTTAAGATATCATCCATTTGCACAAGTTTCCGTGTGCAATTCTTTTCTTGAGACCATCGGATGAGCCAACTGGAATTCTAGCTATAGTAGGAATCCAATTTATCGGAGGATTACTTTGGTTGTTCACAATATGGTGGACATACCACGTATTCTTCGGGAAACTATTGGAAACCTCGTGTTAGTCAGTAGCTATTTACGGGAGGACAATACTGGGGATTCACAACATTGTGGATATACCACGTGTTCTTTGTGAGACCATGAGGCACATATACTGGAAGTTTAAGCACCAAGTAGGATCACGAAGCTTGATTGAATGGAGCCGACAGAAATAAGGTCAACTGATAGAAGGTCAGAACCGAGAAAGTCTTAGGAAATTCCAAGGGGGAGAGTGAACAAGTATATTTGGATAGTATTGGAAAAAAAGGTGAAGTTTGAAAGGAGTATTTCAGTGAGATAGTACTGAATTAATGCTCCAGAAGGTCTTCAAAAGAGATGAGCATTGTTGACAATCTTTATCAGACTCTAAAGTCGAAGAGACAATTGATATTTGAAGGTTGAATTGAGTTTTCAATATCATGAAGTTTGTCAAAAGAGATGAGTATTATCAGAAAATGTTGAGACAACATGGAAGTAATGGAGTTGAGATCCTGAGAAAAAGTAACACCAGGAGTGTAGCAGTCATTGAAGCTATGACTAGAGGATCTAAGAAAGACTGAATAAAAGAGACTATATTTCAAGGATAAGAAAGTCTACCGTAACGGTACCAGGATATGAGGAGATTGACATCGAAAGGATTGTTTCTCTTGATTACAAGTGATATGAGAATTACTGTAAGATAGAGTAATCATGGTTGGATGGACTACCAGTGTCAAATCCATTCAGAGGAAAGAAACCATGAAGGGAGAATTATGGTCTATATAGTCTGTAAAGGACAGTTACCTCAGAGGTTTTGAAGCAAGGGCGATGAGTTTACCACCAGAAACAAAGTTTTCCTAATATCTTGATTATAAGGAAAAGTACCATCAATTATATTGGAGGATTATAAGGTGGAAGATGAGGATCTTCGACAGAGGTTATAAAGCCAGACAGTACAAGAAGTCTGAAATGGATGATTCAAGGGACATAAAAGAGTAGTGAGATCGCTGGAAATTATCAAACAACTCAAGAAAGTCGACAAATGGATAGTAAGGATCGTTGGAGGATAAACAAAAGGCTTTTGGACAAGGGATCACTTAAGTCTATATCCTCGCCACAAAGGAATTTGAGAGATGCAATATCTGCAAATATTCTTTCTTACCTTATTCTACGTGAGGGGAGTCGAAACTTCGGGACGAAGTTTAGTTTAACGGTGGGAGGATGTAATACCCCGTAGTTTAGAGAGTCGGAAGGGTAGAATTAGAATTTGTGCATTTGCATGACATGCATCTGAAAACACGGGAAATTTTGGCGCGTTAAATTAAACGATGCAAAGTGATCGATGTTTCTCTCGACACGATGAATTAGGGTTTAGATCATCTGGTGGAGTGCGATAAACTTCGACATGATCTTTTTAACAACTAAATTGAGACGAGAATATTTAGTCGAGGCAATCCAGAATTGGACATGACCTTTCCTAATTCTCGACATTTCTAGTCACAATTCAATAACATGACATGTTCATAGTTTAAACACTCATAGAAACAATAAATTCAAATCCCCATATCTAGGATCATCTCATTACATCATTCATCCAAACATCATCTCACAAGAATGAGTTTAACACCTCAATTCATCATTTATCTCACACACTGAAATAACTCATTTTACATCCATCCCAAATACAATGTGATATTCAAATGTCCAAAGTCTATTTAAGTTACATCATATGGAATTTAAATACAAGATCAAAATGAAAGAATCAATATTACAAGTTTAATCGAATATGTACATATCTCATCCAAATACAAAGAAAGTTACAAAAGATTAAAAGAAAAGCCTAGCTAAATCTTTATCTTCTTATTTTTCCAATCTTCATCTTCAATTCATTTCCTGCAAAATAAACAAAGACAATAGGAAAGGGGGTTGTGATTTAAATGTTTGCCTTCACCACAAGGGTGAGGCAATTTAATATTGGAACTTAACTAATGAATATTAGGAACTTGTCCTAATATCCAAATATTGACTAGAGGGATCAATTTTGAATCGAAGGCAACAATGGATCATATTTTGGATCATCCTGAGGCAACTAGGCAACAAGGGACAAGAGGCAACAATAATCCAATTGAGAGAAGGGACAAAAGGCAACACTGATTCAATGAGGCATATTCATCTGATCCATATCTATTTAGCATAGGCAACATATTAATCCCTCTAATCTAGTCAAGCTCCTAAACAAGAAAGCCCACATTAAAATATTTCTCCAATGGTATTAATTACCAAGGAAGAAAATAGACAAATGCTAAAGCCCACAATCTGAAATTATTAAGCCACATGATCACCACCCATAACTTGGAAAGCCACCAATTTCTCACAAGCCCACAAAAGAGAATAAGCCCACAAGTCCATCTAGCAACAAAAGCCACTTGGCTTGCCCAAGAATAAATCCTACAAAGAGATAATACCAAGCTTGAATGGATAAGCTTGCCACATAGGAGAGTTATCCACAAGCAAAATATCTACCATAGCTTGAACCCCAAGTAATGCCTATACATGAGGACTTGACACCCAAGCACCTTATTCATCCTTGCAAAACATGAGTCATCTAGTTGTGTGGCAGCACCACAACAACTAGGCAGCAGCATATAAACACCACCACAGCCTTCTAGCCACTCCATTTGCTCACAAATTCATTTCTAGCAAACAGCCAGATGTACTACAAGTTCTAGACAGCAGCCAAATCCTTTACAAACCGCACCATATGTTTCTTCCAGCAAGCAAATCACACCAGCTACTGTTCTAGCACCAAGAACAACCAAAAACCACAAGCCAATCATGGAGATCACCTAAACCATCTACCACAAGCCACTAAACCCAAGAAGGAGGCCAGTAGCAGAAGAAGACAGTAGAACTACAAGAAGCAGTCCAGAAGAGGTGGTTGAACCCTGGAGCAAGATCAGACTCTTCCGTAGCTTGATCTGCTCTACACCCAAGGTTGTTAAACATATGAGCTAGAGAGTGATTTAGCAGGTTCTGTAAATGACAGAACCATGCATGAGTGATTTTAGCATCTGTTCTTAACAGAACCTTGCAAGCAAGGTAAGGTGCTATAGAAAAGTAATTAGCACAGCAGAGAACTTCTGTTTTGTGCTAGGAATAGGACAGAGTGAGACAGGAAGTGAAGTTGAGTGCAATATCATTTTGTTTGAGCATCTACAGAAGCAAGGGGTTGATCTTAGTGTAGCATCTGTTCTTATTTTGCTTAATAAAGCATCACCCACATGACAGTGAACCAGCAGAGCTGGATTAGCTGTTCATATCAAAGCTGTGCATCTAGAGGAAGCACAGGAAAACATAAAAACATCTCTAATCAAGAAAGCTTGCTGTGTAACTCAACATGGAGGCATCACAGCAAACAAACATGATTAAATCATGCTATAAATAAACTAATCATCACTGCTAGTATTAATTCTAGCTCAGAAATAATTTTCCTTTCACACATATCACATCTGTGAGCAAGAAATGATCTCCACAATACTCCAGAGGCAGTGGGAAGATCTATACATGCATGATCTACACCATATACCTCTACTGCATACACAGAGAGGAGACAGTGCTCAAATTGAGCAAATCATCCACCAAAACATCGTCTGCTCATCCAAATCCTAAGCCAAGGAGGCGTGTGAGCATGCGTATCAGCTTCTAGAGCTAGCAGGGGATAGATAGAGTGGAGGAGCACGAGTTTTACCTGGCGACCATGGCCGTAGCTCCTCGGCGGCGAGGCAGTGCCCGCGCAACCAGAGGAGGGGGTCCATGGTGGTAGAGGAACGAGCACCGCACCACGGCGGCACAGGGGACGAACCCTGCCCCAGCCATGGCGAGAGCACACCGCGGAGAGAGCCACGGCGGCGCAGCGCAAACCCTAACCCTAGGGAGAGGGGATGCACGTGAGAGCGAGGGGGAGAGATCCCCAAATCCCTCCGGTGAGAATGGAGAGCGGCGCGTGGGGAGTCGTTTGCCCCACGGCACGGCGGCGGAGGCGGTCGGAGCAGGCCGGGGCGAGGCGGCGACGCCACGGGCGACGCAGTCGCCGGCCGAGTCGGGCGCGAGACGTGCGCGTGTGAGAGGAGTGAGAGAGAGAGAGTGGTCCGGTCGGTTGACCCGACCCGGACCGGACCCGAGTTTTGACTTGGTTGAACCAAGTCAAGCAGGGACAATTTGGTAATTTCACCCATTTAACAATATTCAAACTTCCAAAGAATCCTATAAATTCACATAAAATCCTAAAAATACAAACAAAATATGTATACATATCAGCAGAAAATAATCTACCCAAATAAAATACCTCTTTGAATTTTTGAAAATTATCCAAACTTTAATGAATTTTAACTCCCAAACAAAAGGAACAAAAATCAGCTAAAAATAGTTAACACACTCTATAAATTATGTGGAATTTTAATATAAGTTTTATTTGAAGTTTTGAAAAATATTTTGTGGATAAAAATTCAAAGATCCTTAAGTGGATTATTCTTGGAATAATTTCTTAAAATTATTTTCTCAAGAAAAATAATCTGGGAAAATAAATACTAAGTTCAAAATAATATTTGAACTATACCAAGACTATCTTGTTACTCATCCTAAATCAAAAATATTCAAACTTAAATGAATTTTTACACCAAATTCAAATACACAAAAATCAACTAAAAATATGCAACATACTCTACAAAATATGAGGAATTTTATGTAAGTTTTATTTGAAGTTTTGAAAAACATTTTATGGAGGAAAAATTCAAGGATCCTTAAGTGGAAATGACTTGAAATTCTTTTTCAAAAACTATTTTCTTAAAAGAAAATAATATGGGAAAATAAAGTCTTGAAGTTCAATTATATTGAACTATTTCAATTTAATCACTTTAAATTTATTCCTCATGAAAATTGTTGTCAAATTCTTTAGATAATTTAAAACTCCCAAACACTATAAAAGTCTTAAAATTCACAACTTGGGAATTTTGGGGTGACAATGCATTTCATGATTATGCATAATAGCATGCTGCTAGATTTTTCAGTAGTCCTTATCAGGATTACTTTGCTATTTTCAGAACTCGGGGTTTTACCGCAAACCCTAGAATCCCGAAGAGTTGAACGGCCATTTCTACCACAGGCAAGTTCATTCTTGCATGTCCGTTGAAATATTTTTATCAAGTATTTATAAAAGTAATATATTTATTCATCTGCATAAAAAGAAAAACTATTTTCGAATGATGTGAATTGATATATATTATTGTTTGGCTGGCAATGGAACCACGGATTGATGTTGTGGTGGAGGTTCCATTGTACGGGAAAGTATATACCTAGGATTAATTACCAATGTCACAGTGATCCTTGCGCCGTATTGAAGCGTTTACCATGAGATCTGCTATGGACGGTAAAAGTCAGCCGTATCTTCTCTCGTTCACATATCCTCGGCAGGCTATTACCTGGTTGTGTCCGTTGCGGCGGCCAACAGCGTGGAAGCGCGTGACCTTCCCACCTGACGGGGTGACTGGAATAGAAGCTCGGGAGGGGTGGCGGGATAGCGGTCTTTGTTACCGGCCGCGCCACAAATGGGCGGATATGTGTTGTGCGGAGAGGGCGGTGATTGGCTTTGGACTCACACCTGGCCCCATACCATGGAAGTATGGACGGGCTAGCTACCCGGAAAGGCAACAAGGCTGGGTTTCTCTCATGGGTAAAGTTACGCAGCTCTGCAGAGTCAACAACAAGAAATTGTGGCTGTCACATCCTTGTTCCAGGAGGGAACTACAGAACGCTGCGGGAAAGGCATCCCAAGTGATGACTAAAGACCCGTGGAGACTGTGAGCATAGTTTTCTGAAAATAAAATGGACCTTTCCTAAAAACATTTTCCAAAACTGCATTATGTCAAAGACCGTTGGTCATGGCAGTAGCTAGTGCATAAAACACCTTATCGCCTATAATTTGAACTTGCTGAGTAACGCTCGTGTTGCTCACCCTTTTCCTCGTTGACCCCTGCTTAGATTTTGGAGCCATCAAAGGAGTTGCCAGTTATCCATCATGACGTCAAGGAAGTATCCAACAAGGAGTCAAGTCTACTGATGGAGCTTGAAGGAGTCAACAGCTACTTCACCGACAGAAGGATGACAACCACCTTGCCCAGGTGTATATAACGACAACACTGCCGATGGAGGAGACAACATCATTTTGGAAGAAGGAGTACAACTTGGAAAAAGATATTTCAGAAGGAATAGATTAAGGCTGTGACAACAGCAGTAGTGGATTATGAATTAGAGATAGAGCTGATATCCAGCTTAGTGATACAAATTGGATCTTTTTGATGTTTCATTTGCACGAGACCTACTTCTATCTGTAAAGGAGCTTCTCGAGATTTTGTATTGAATAGTGTTGTAATCCTATAGTGTTACCTTGGACCGGCTATGTTTCTGTTGTACTACTCTGAGGGATGTAATATTTGCGGAGAGGTCCTTCCGTGCGTGTTACATCAACGACTTGTACACTACAACATGCAGTGGTGTGCTGGGTCACCGCAGGCAGGGTGCCGGGAAGAGTTTCAGAACCCTCCCGAACTAGGGTTGACGACGGCGGCGGCTACAGAACTTTTCGTGGATGGAGGTTCGGGTATTTAGGGTTTTCTGGACGAAGGCATTATATAGGCGAAAGGGCGGCGTCTAGAGGCACCCGAGGGGGTCACGCCACTCCCCGGCGCGGCAGGAGGTGGTGCCGCGCCGGCCCCTGGCGTGGCTGCCTCCTCGGTCGCCTCTGTCTCTCCTTTGGACTCCGTGTACGTGTCGGGAAAATAGAAGGTTCTGTCTAAGTTTCGTCCAATTTCGAGAATATTTTCAGAACAGATTTTCTGGAATACAAAAACAGCAGAAAACAGAAACTGGCACTGTGGCATCTTGTTAATTGGTTAGTCCAGAAAATGCATAAAAATGCTATGAAGTGTATGTAAAACATGTAACAATTGGTATAATATCAACATGGAACATCAGAAATTATAGATACGTTTGAAACGTATCACACACCTTTTCGTTTTCGTAAAAATTACATACATTGCCACCGCCTATCAAAAACTGTTCGTTAATCTAAACTCTATATATACAATCCAAATCCTTCTCCTTCTCAATCAGAATCAGCAGACACGGCAGAGCAGACTAGTAGAGCGGATCGCGATGGGCGTGGAGTGCTA
Organism: Poa pratensis; assembly: GCA_947311845.1. Lineage (NCBI taxonomy): Eukaryota > Viridiplantae > Streptophyta > Magnoliopsida > Poales > Poaceae > Poa > Poa pratensis. Next base: position 24,919,377 of record CAMZMU010000096.1, read on the forward strand.
GCGCTGCACGCGCTTAAGCACCCGGCGGCCTCCGTCAACGGGCTGTACAATCCAAATCCTTCTCCGATCAGAAGGAGCGGAGGCGGCAGTGCAGACTAGCACAAAGCGGAGCGGATCACGATGGGCGTGGAGTGTTGGCGCTGCAAGCGCTCAAGCACCCGACGGCCGCCGTCAACGGGTGTTTACCGTCATCAATTACGATAGGAAACAGCTTGGGAAAAAACACGCGTCAGAACAGGCCCTGCAGTCCGTCGCTGTCGCGCACACAAGCCCGCCGTCCTGCTCGGCTGCGCCGCCGCCCAACGCCCGCATGCCATCGCCCTGCCAGGCCTCCGCCGCCGCACCCACACGACGGCCGCGTCGGCGACATCGAGTTCGAGACGTCGTTCCTCGACGACGGAGATATCGATGGGATGCTGCTGTTCGAGCAGGTCACCACGCTGAGGCGGAGAACGAGCATCCGGCCAAGGGCGGGCGGGCAGCGGCGCAGTTTGCCGTGGAGGGCCTGCGTAAAAAATGGTGATGATCGCGGAGGGAGATGCGGTCCGCACCAGCGCGCGTGTGGAAGGACGACATCGAGGCTGCGTTTACACGAGACTGAAAAACATTTAGTACTTTGGTGTATATGTTGTTTTTTTTAAACGCAGGTGTATATGTTTCTGGAGCTTACTGCTGCTTGTCTGATCAAATCGTGTTGCCATCAAGGAGGAATCAACTTTTAAGGATACGTCCAAGCGGACGTATCGGTTTCAAGAAGGAGAGGCCAAGCGGCCGTTTACAACGCGTTTCGACACATGCGCCAAAAACGCCAATCCACCAAAAGAAAAACAGAAGGGATCACTCGCCAACCCTCCACCTGTCTACGGGTCCTAAGCTACCCCTAAACATCCTCGCTGCCCGCCACAGATCAGCCTCAGCTTCTACCATCCTGATGGCGGTCGCTGCCGAAGGAGTGTGACCTTCGAAGACCACTCCATTCCTATGCCTCCACAAGCTCCAGCAGATCAAGTTGATCGCCGTCCACAGGTCCTTCTCGTCGTTACCTCCCGGCGCCTTGGCCGGTAGCCAATCCACTAGACGATCATCATGGTCAGGGACCCAATCCACTTTACCCACCTGCTCAGGAAGGAGTACCAAACCTCTCTAGAGAGGTCACAACCAAGGAGAAGGTGGTTTATGTCTTCTCCCACTTGGTCGCACAGCGGGCAAGCGGTCGGTCTAGGCAGCCCTCTCCGCCCTAAGCGGTCTGCAGTCCAACATCTGTTCTTCAGCGCTAGCCAGAGGAAGAACTTGCATTTGTTTGGAGCTCGAGAGCTCCAAACCTGCTGCGCCCCAGCCAACCCGATCTTGCCCTCAAAGAGTCCTCTATAAGCCGAGCGAGCTGACTACTTGCGGTTGCTCTCCCAGTTCCACCTGAATTCATCCACGACCCCATCTGTCAGGGCGAACCCTGCCACTCTGTCAGCCAAGGACAACAACTCGTGGATCTCTCGCGCGTCCAGGTCAGGCGAGACGTCGTCCAACCATCCACCTGCGAGTCCATCTCTGACTCGTCGGGAGCACCGCGCGGTCTTCGGCACTTTCATGAAGAGGTTCGGAGTCAGCTCCTTCACACGCCCCCCGGGCAGCCACCTGTCTGTCCAGAAAAAGGTGGAGGCACCGTCACCCACAACCGAAGTGGTGGCTGCCTCAAACAACTGCTGTACCACGCGGGGGACTTGGATGTTGAACTCACTCCAGGGCTTGGAGTCGTCCATCCTGCTAAGCCAAAGCCACCTAGCCCTGAGAGGGCGGTTCATCTGCCGCAGGTTGGGAATCCCAAGACCTCCCAAGTGCTTAGGCATGCAAACCCTCTCCCACGCCACCAGGCAGTGACCTCCACGGGCGTCCTTGCGCCCAACCCAGAGAAAGCTGCGGATGATCTTCTCGATCGCCACCAGGGTCTTCACAGACAGGTCAAGAGACATCATAGCGAAAATAGATATCGCAGAGAGGGTGGTCATAACAAGCTCAAGACGTCCTCCACGGTTGAGCAGCCCGGCACGCCACCTAGGAAGATGGCTGGCCACACTATCCACCAGATACTGGAGCTGAGCGGGCGTCAGCTTCCTAAGGGAGAGCGGTAGCCCCAGGTAGCGCAGCGGGAACGGCAGCAGCGGACAGTGTAACTCTCGAGCTACCAATGCCACCTCGGCCTCTCCACAACGGATCAGATGCGCCGAGCACTTTTCAAGGTTCGCCCTCAGCCCGGACACCAAGCCAAAGTCATCGAGTAGCTGAGCGACAACCCTGAGGTCCCTCTCAAGGGGGCGGAGGAAGGTCACCACGTCATCAGCATAGATCGACGTGCGGTGCCTAACACCGTGTCAGCCAGAGGCGACAAAGGAGGAATCAACTCGAGGACAGTGTGTGTTGGTGCAGTAGCAGGATTTAGCCCCTATTAATATTGGAGTTTTTCTATTGATCCCAACCCGAGCTGTGCTAATTAATCGTATTTCAATCACGGAATCACCATGTGACAGGGCAGGATAGCGTGTACCATCCTCGAAATTTACAGGCACGGAAAGACAGATCGGGTGCTGCAGTGTTCTACTCTACCGCGCATAGGTGCCCTGAGCGTGTGATGCGCGGCGTGCCATGCCGTCACCAGCACGCCTACTCTAGGTAATGGTGATGCCCGAGCTTTGGTTATCTCGGTTTTGCAAAGAATTCAGTTCATATTTAGCAACTATGGCATAATAATTGGGCTTCAGTCGAGGGATAACTCAAATTCTCCATCCCAATTTAGCGAACATGATTTTGGGACAAAAAATATGTAACACTATTTGTAGTACTGACTACCAAGGGAAGCTTCTCTGTTACACGTAACTTTTAAAAGTTCTGTTGTTAGGTATTACGGTAAAAGTTCTAATTGTATATCTGACTGAATTGTGTATCAAGCAAAATCTTAGGGGCCATGCTGACTTGTATTTTTTTTTTGTGAAACACAGTACAACACAAACGTTCACATACACGTGCAAACACTCACCCCTATAAATGCATACACGGACACCCTACCCCTATGAGCACCTCCGAGAGACTGAGCTGGCGGATCAGGTCTTGAGATTGACGAAGTCACCACGGGCGTCTCGCTGTCGACGGGAACATCGCCTCCCACTGAAGAATATTCCGTCTAAATGAGAAACACCAGACCTGCGATTTGAATTCTACTGAGCTGGGGGTACAACCACCCTCTTAACCATCCTACCACAGGCAGGTTCTCTGCTGAATTGTATATGAAGCACAATATTAGGGAGTCTTAAAGAATATGCTACAATACCTGTATTTATTTTATGGGTGTATACGTCTCTACCTGAAGTATACTGTTTGGTGAGAAGCATTGTATGATTTTAATTTGGTTTATTTAATTGTCGGAATCATCTATTTTCTATATAGACTTGCTCAACCATGGTGTTCGATCAACGACAAAGAGAAATCTAGGAACTAACCCGTTAGATTTATGGTTTTATAACCGTTGGTCAAGTTTTTTTGGGTATATATATTAGTGCGACGTGCCATGCATACATATAATGGAGAAAGGCCTCACCGTGTGGCTACGGTGATAATTGTAATGACGTCTAATAATACACATATATGTGTGTTATGGTTATGTCAATGTACACAGTTGGCTTATTAGTGAAAACACATATCTATAAATTGAAATATTTTCTGCTACTTTGACTCGAGTATACGTGCATTGCACGTGCAAATTTACTAGTAATATAAAAATGTACTCTGCACCCACCTCTATATTGAAAGTATATACACAAGTTTGAAGATAAGGAACACAAGAGTCTCAAAATAAAAATAAAAATAAAAATAGGGAGCACAACTGACAGGATTAGCTGTAGTAGGGTTGTAGCTCAAATAAACGTGGTCACCAACAGGTAGGTTTGGGTTCTGCGCACGACGGCTGCCGGTGGGTCCAGCCGGCCCGGCTTAGCACGTTATTCCTCGATACCGTCGCTCATCACTCATCAGTATGGGCAGGCAAAAAATCTTACGAGATGCGTGCTCTGTTTAATCGGCGTGCTAGCACTTATACGCCTTAATCGATGGTTCAAACAATTCCAGGATTATAAATACCATAACAGCAAAGTAGAATGCATTAAAAAGAGTGCCACGCAAAAGCACCTACTGTGTCACTCGATCCAAACCTGACACATCTTTCTTTCTATACGAAATAAGGATTTGCTTGGACTATGCTATTTCTGAATAATATTTTCGACAACAGATGCGGATGAACTCGCTTAGCTACTCGCTCGGTGAAAGGCTTTCCTGGAAGAAAGTTGAAGACGAGGAACGTATCTCTCATCTTCCTTCTCACCTGGCAGAGGACGGGATGAACTCCAAGGCTGCCACGTCTGCTTCATTTTACCCGCCTGGATCGCTAGAATCCTCTAATCTATTAAATTTGAAAGGGACAAGAGTCATAAGATCCTGGTCGACTGACCTCAATTATGCAGGGTGAAAGAGCTTTTATTAATAGTATGAAGTGGTGGATCAGCAACATAGGGAGTACAGTTCAAGGTGAGTCGAAACAGAGTACGTGCCTGAAATGGGAAGACACGGCTTGCCGACGGTCACGTGGCACCGTACCGTCCGGCAGTGGCGTGGGCCCGGCTTGGTGAGGAGTAGCTGCCAGATTTGACGTTTCTTCATTTTCCTCTTCTGTCTACCACGTGAACATCACTGGCGTATTACGACCGGTGTTTACCTCGATGGGATCTGGTTTGACAGCCGTGGTTTGGAAATAAATGCCCAGCTACTACTTGCCCGAATTACCCAATGAAAACATCACAATTTCGTTAAGTAGCAAAACACAAGTGGATGCAAATCGACATATGGCTTGCCCAAAACCACCACTTTTTTGGTGGTTGAGCTCAACCATGTTTTGGAAGGAATATACCCAAAAACTGGTTACCCCACACACCCAACACCACAAACCAAACAGGGGCTAACCACATAAAAAGTGGCTACCACTAACCACTTGGTGGCTAGCCACCCAACCAAACACACCCTTAGTGGTACGTATCATGATTTTTGTAGGCTGATTATTTTTATCATACCGATGTGTCAGTAATTATCTAGTCACTCCATGCAGGTCGACATTGGATACTTGAGCCGTGTTTATTTTTTAGGCTGGTTTTGCTTTATATTAGCGACTTAGCAAGGTGCGCCTGCTTACTGTGTTTCTTATTCTGGTTGTTGGATTTAAATTATCATGCATTTATATAAGAACATGAGGTGTACAAGACCATATATATATTTAAGTAATTTTTGAGTGATTTTTATTATCTAAGCCTACCCTATAAATTAGTTCTAAAATCGCCACTGACTACATGCCACATAAATAAAATTGTCATGAGATGTGTGATGTTACTAGCTCATTGTGACTAGTCTTATACGCCTTAATCAATGGAATGGAGGGAGCACAGTTCAAGGTGAGTCAAAACAGAGTACCTGCCTGAAATGGGAAGACACGGCTTTCCGACGGTCACGTGGCACCGTACCATCCGGCAGTGGCGTGGGCCCGGCTTGGTGAGGAGTAGCTGCCAGATTTGACGTGTCTTCATTTTCCTCTGCTGTCTACCACGTGAACATCACTGGCGTATTACGACCGGTGTTTACCTCGATGGGATCTGGTTTGTCAGCCGTGGTTTGGAAATAAATGCCTAGCTACTACTTACCCGAATTACCCAATGAAAACATCACAATTTCGTTAAGTACAAGTGGATGCAAATCGATATTTGGCTTGCCCAGGAGCAATGCAACGCATTGGCAATGGCATCGATCCGTACCGGAGAGTTGCTGTCACTGTGGAATCTGCGGCGCCAAGTCGGGTGAGCAGCAGTGGTCCGGGAGCGTAACCAACCACAAAGCGCACGCCAATGACCCAACGATCCATCGTACGCTCCGGATGGGCTACACCACAACAACCCGTCCACCCAAGCGTATACTGTGCTTCACGTGGCACGCGCCACCGGACTCAGAGGGTGTTTGGTGAGGCATTTTAGTTGGCTTTTGACTTTGGCTTATTAGCCCAAAAAACACATAAATAGGTGTTTTTGGCTTTTGGCTTTTAGCTTTTGACTTATGTTGCACTATGGTATAAGCCAAAAGTCAAAAGCCAAAAGCAAATATTTATGTGCTTTTGTGGCTTATAAGCCAAAGCCAAAAGCCGAAAAAAAGAAGTCTAACCAAACACCCTCTTAGCGCCCTAGAACCATGAAGAATAGCTCCGGATAAGTTCTCGACCCACTACACAGTAATGCATGGCTTATAAGTTATATGTGTGACATTGAGAGGGCTTTCTTAGGCTCAACAAGTGTCCATAGATATAGCCAAAGACTTTCATTAAAGATAATACCTCGTGACAAGGGCATCAATAAACATTGCATCGTCAGAACAACCCACACGCATACATGTGGGTGCGATTTCTTGGATTTTTCTATACGGGCTATTGTTTCGAACAAACAATTTTGCATGCTGCACTATTTTATTTTCTATGGATCAATTATTGTCATTTTTTGTGGAACTATAATTGAACTATACGGATGAATGATTGATGCTCTAGTGGAGTCCCAGCTAGATGTTGCATTCTCTATACATTCAGCATTATTTAACAGGTATTCGAACGTATGGCTCCCGAGCTACCGGGGCTCCTCATTCTGATTTTTTTAATCAAAAATCATATTTAAAGTAAAGAACCTGATATTTCTATACACATACATGAATGTAAATTCTATCTTCGTGCCAAATCTTGTTAAAAGTACATTGTATTCTGGGTTTACACAAAAAATCACACGTATGATTATTATGCATTAAAAAAATTGTCTTCACATTTTTCTTACATTACTACACATTCATATGAACACGTATGATTATTGCGAAGAGAAATTAATGGTAAAGTTTACGGATTTTTCAAATATCATGGGCTCTTACTAAGCTTTCGTACTCCTCCGTAGTCTATAATTTTAAACAATTGCTACCATATAACCTTTTGGCCATCGATGCACCATGACACAAAAGTTATTGCTTGGTGTACCCCAGCGCTCAGCTCAAAATAGATTAGTAAGCTACTTCCAACGAAGCTGATTAACTCCTACAAGCATCTCGCACAATATAATAACGTGTAGTCTGCTGATCTAACCACACTATCTTCAATGGTATGTTCGCACCAGAGACGTCATTAACGATTCCAGCTTCCACATATCCAAAAATAGTTCGCCTTCTCATCTAAGAAAATCAGGTACGCCCCAGTGTTGACTTGCTAATTAGTTAAGGCCACTTAACAAATATTCATATATATTCAAATAAATTATACGATTGAACATATGGAGTCCAAACTGGCACATTACTAGAGCATCAATCATTCATCCGTATTCTAGCATCAGATTTAGGGTTTTAAAATGGAGTAGTATAGTCATGGTCAACTCCATACACCGGCTTCTTTTCCGCATTATTTTTTCTAGCCACTTCTTTTTCCACAAGTCGCACGATTTGTTTAACCATCAAACAGTAAGTGCAATCTGTTCGTGAGTGGCGCAAACCTTTGTTGAAATCTTAATGCCCCCTTCGGATGTTGATATTGGAGGTAGATATTGGATATTCGGAACCCTCACATCCCGAATATCTAGTTTGGACATGTTTAGATGTATTGGATATTGAACGGAGATATTCGCTTGCGATATCGAGGGAAGGGTCCGTAGTAGAAAAAATTGCCCAGCGAATGTCGAGCTGTTGGGCTAGACATTGGGTCGATATTCGCATCCCAACTCCCTCGTCTCCCCCGTCCTCCTCTCCTCGCTCCCGTGCGCAACCAAGAAGCAGCGGCGGCGCATCGGGTAGGCTGCTCCCGCCTGCCTCCTCCTTCCCGGCGGCGTCTCTGCCCCCTTCTCCCGTCCCGCCTCCTCCTAGATCTCGCCTCTCTTCTTCCCGCCCCTGCCCCAATCTCACAAGCACCCGCCGTCGCCGTCGCCGCCCCAGCCGCCATGTCTTCTTCCGCCTCCTCCTCCCAAGCCCCACCTCCACCTCCTCCGCCGAATGCGCCTCCACAGAACCTCCTCCCACTCATTCCCTGTCCGATATGCGGGGCGGAGCTCCTGTCATACATCTGCCGGAAATCTTCCAGGCCCGGGATCCGGTTCTACAAGTGCAGCCGATTCAGTGTAAGTTTTTCCCTGAGGATCTATTCCTTTTTTTTGTTTTACTCGATTCCATCAGCTCCCGATTTGATTCTCACGCTCACCACACTTATTTCTCTTGTAGTCCGGCGGCTGTTCGTTCCCGTTGCCGCCGCAGTAGATGCGGTCCATCCCGTTGCTGCCGCCGCTGCTGCAGATGCCGCAGCAGATGCGGTCCATCCCGTTGCTGCCGCCGCTCATTCGGCTGCCGCAGCCGGAGATGCATCCATGGCGGCTGCTGGACACCAGAGCCCTGGGGAAAACCCCACCGGAGCGGATCCACAGACCAAGAATGCAATCATAAGGTGCTCGACTTGCTCAGGCGCATCTGACTTGGCAAGGATTAGCCTAAAAAATTGTCGTTTATGATGGATTATGCATTGAATTTGATATAATGTTGTTGTTGAAATACTGGAGAATTTTACGTATTTATCTAGCTGATGTTTGTACCATAATATGTGGCTGTTTAGCACATTTTTGCATGAATATAACAATACAATGATCAATGTCTCGAAAAACTGTTTTTATAACATCCAAACAGCATTTGACATTCAAACTCAATATCGTGTCTAGGTTCGAATATCTAACACATCCAAACAGAAAATATTGACATTCAATCTCAATATCAATATCCCTGGATATTGACATTCAGCCCAATATAATATCTACCCTCTCAATATCAACATCCGAACGGAGCATAAATGATGAAGCGATGCAGCATTGATGGCAACCATGTTTTTAATTATGGGACGGCACGATGTTGCATGCGCTGGAGAGCTTTGGTGCCCTCATTTGGATGTGATGATCGTTTTTATTTGGAGGCCCAGCGGTTTTCTCGTCCTGCTAATTTGATTTGGTGCCCTCATTTGGATGTGATGATCGTTTTTATTTGTTGGAAATGGTGACCGTATACACTGTTATTTTTTAGAGATACCAACTGCATAGTAGGTTCTTAAGGACATGCTCCCTATGTCCTACTGTACATAACTAAAAATTCCCAAAAAAAACCAGCAACCCTCTGTAGGCGATTAGGGCTTTACGATGGTCGACCCTTCGATCGAGATGGCAAGGACCTAAAAACTTCGTAAATTCCGACGGTGGGATTACATCTTGCAGAAAGGTCTAAACTGAAAAGAAAATTACAAATAGTAACTGCACTTTTACACAAAGGACCCCGATGGGAAAAAAGTCAAAAGCAATTGAGTCCTTGGATCCCTCTCCACCGCCACATGACGATGAAGTCGACGACAGCGATATCGTCGCCGGGGACGAACCACTTGGGACATATCTCTCTCTCTCTCTCTCTCTCTCTCTCTCACACACACACACACACACACACACACACACACACACACACACACATCTACACCTACGCCTTAAGGCTCCTCTATCACCGTCTACGTGACGCTCTGGACGAAGGGACAGTGACAGATTGGAGAGAACTGGACGCGTCGATACCGTAAAGGGACTGTCCTCATGGAGCGGGAAGGAGAAAACATCCTCGCGGCTGGTGTGAACACACCTAGCTGCGGGGATCTACTACATGCTTCATCAACGTCCACCTCCGCTACAGTTGTTGGTATGACCTAGATCTAATCTACTAATTATATCTTCATAGATATAAAACAATTTTTTTCTTTTCCATGCATGTAAACCTACACCCACATCTCCCCTCCTCCATCCCAACGAAGGTTGTAGAAAAGGGAGAGGAGCGGCGATAGAGAGCCCCATGCACAACTCGAAACCTCCAGACCAAGATCTGGATGACAGATGACGGGCTTACTGAAGGAGTTGTCGGTGACGCCTCCCTTCTCCGCCTCCGGCTCCAGCCATATAAGCACCGCGAGGAAGACGAGGGACCCCGAGCACAAGATGTGACCCGCAAGGAAGACACCTACTGACATAAAGCCAAACACACAAACTCTAAACCTAGAACTAAAGCTAGACTACTGCTGTACATGGATGGAACCCACACGTGCCTGTCTCGACGCCGGAGACTGCCGGAGAAAATGGAGAGGCCGACAAGCCCTAGATCTGGAGGAGGGTGAGGAGGACAGGAGGGTGCGAGAGCTAGGTACGATGATTTGAGCGTCCAATGCCCATCTTGGGTAAACTATAAGGCATCCTCTTCCGTTCAGTTGGAGAAAACACAATTTGTGGTAGATTTGGAATATTAGAGATCGAGACATCACCAGGGATGGAGCGTCGTGGCATGTTAGCAATCACGTGGTGATTCTCAAGGAAATTGTGGGGGTGCATGCTGCCGTCGGAATTGAAGTTCGAATAAATACAACTATGGACTGAAGTCACCGAGAGGCTGATCTCGTTAAATGAGATCTTAAGGGAACTTCGTTGAATGTGTCAATTTAGTAGAAACAAGTAATATCAACTTAATATCTCTATAGGATTTTACTTATGCTGATTTAGAGATTGAACAAAAGTTGTGTGAGGGTCTTTGCTAGTTACCATTTTATCAGATATGAATTGTCATCATTAGACATGTTCATACATGGTCTTAAGTGGGCTTGAATTTGCTGTGGTTGATTTACGTTCAAGTCAATTATAGGTCACTAGTCACATTTCATGTGTATTCGTGTTAGGACTAACTCTAAGACAACTTATGACAAAAAAAGGCACCAAGTTAACCCAAATTATCATTTAATCAGTAGAATAATCCATGATCGAAGATCAAAGTAGACTTGAGGACTTGCTTAAAGTTAATTCGGAGGCGGCTTCAGAAACTTGGCAGCTCATCAACTCTAAGATCGAGGGCACATAGGGCAGAAAGCACATGTGTCATGCATGGGAGGATGTAGAAAGCTCTTTAACAAAGCTACGCTAAATGTCACTAACAGTACGGATTAGTTCCCAAACCAATGTGTCATCGCCACGTTTGGAGACAAACCTGCATCAGGTAAAGTTAATTAAGCACGTAACAGTGCTATTTAAGTCATAAACCTACTCAACTGACGAGCACCTTGTTTGAAATATTTAACTCGGTCGACATGTTAGTATATTAGCTAGTCGTACTTGTTCAAAAAAAAAAGCTAGTCGTAGCTCCACATGGTCCTTATCTTTTTCTCTGATTTGCCAGAGTACTTAATCGTGGCATGCAGACGGGAATCTTGCACGGTCTCTCACGTATGTTTAACAAAACGAATTGTACCTACTCTTTCCTTGGAAAAGAAAAGAGAGGAAAAGTTGCATGGTTGTGTTAAATTCTTAGGCTTGAGCATATTTACAGGATAAATATCTACGACACCAATCCTTAAGCTTGACCATATCCATGAGAAGAATATCAATTTCAGTAGATCAGTCACAAGATATATGTATTTTTTCTTAGTACGGTAAATGCCAGTTGTTGGGATAAAATTTGTTCCCACATATGAAACATTTCTTTAACTCTCGAGGTGAAACTCACATGACTTTATTTTTTTGGGGGAAAGAGGAACATATCATTGAGATGGGATATTACTACTTCCTCTGTTTTTATTTATTTCTTGTATTTTTCGAAGTCAATATTTTTAAAAGTTTGACCAAGTATGTACAATTTTTTTCACTATATAATACTACCTCCGTACCAAAAATATAAGATGTTTTAGCATTTGTCTGATACAGATGTATCTAGACGCGTATTAGTGTGTAGATTCACTCATTTCAGCATGTATGTATTAAAACACCTAAAACATCTTATATTTTGGTACGAAGGGAGTATGAAAGTCGATTTTATTATGAATAATGTAAATTCATATTGTATATGTTTATATTTTTATCTATATTTGATCAAACTTTGATTTTGACTAAATCGCAATGTAAAATTGTGAACCGAGGGAGTAGAAGCAAAATGTAAATTCATATTGTATATGTTTATATTTTTTATCTATATTTGATCAAACTTTGATTTTGACTAAATCGCAATGTAAAATTGTGAACCGAGGGAGTAGAAGCAAAACTGGTCATGTGAAAGTCCATAAAAGGGACTCTCCATCAGCTCCTATTAACGTGGTTTCGGCAGCTTAAAATCACGCTTCCGCAGGCAGGCTCCCTCCCCTCTCCCTCCCTCTCTCGAGTCTTCTGAGAGCTTCTTCGTGCCCCGTCGCCGCTCTCCCTCTCTTCTCCACCGGCTCTGCCGGCTGGAGCGGAGGGGGAGGGAGGCCTTGGCCCTCTCCTTCCTCTGTCCATACCACCTGTAGATCTAGGGTTTCTTCGTTTTCGTCTTGCTTTGCGTTTGGCGTTATGCCATGCTACTGTGGGTTGCCGGCATCGAGCTGCGCTGGTGGTGCGCCTTCCCGCTCTGGTGGTAGCCGACCTCGGTCGTCGGTGATGCGGGCTGCGGCTATGGGCGGCAGTGGCTCCAATAAGGTGGGGCTCAATGTAGGGGATCTCCTCCTCCTCTGTTGCTTGACTGCGATTTCTCTCCCTCTGGCCGACCGTGGTGGCGAGGGGATGGGCTGGGGAGTCGCAGAGGAGAGCGGATCTGGAGGATCCTGCGGTTGCCGAGCTGATTCCGGGAGGCTTCTACCTCCCCATCTTCTAGCCGAAGGGCGGCTTTGTTGGTGCTTATCCTCGTCGGCCTTGGGTGCAAGTTGCTGCCGATGGGCGAGCCTTGCCACGCCGGCGACTTTTCTGGCCGAAGGGCTGCCTTGCGTGGTCAAGCATGTTGTTGGCCACAATCTTCAACCTCCTGGCCTGGTGCCGTTTCGGAGGCCCCTTTGCTCAGCTGTCGTGGTCGTGAACCATGGCCCCCTCACCGTCCCAAGTGGTTCCGTCCCCGGCGACGGCGAGGTTGATTTCGAGCTTCTCGAAGGACTTGATTGCGTTCCCAAATCTGTTGTGGAGGTCGTTCTTGCATTTGTTTAGGGACCTGGTTGTAATTTCTTTTCTTGTGTGGGTCCTGTTGTAATCCGCGTTGTATCCTTTGCCTAGTTTTAATACAGCGCCTTTTAATGTTCAAAAAAAAAATCAGCTCCTATTACGGGCATACATTCACCCTCTTAAAAAAGAAAAGAAGGGCATACACGTCTTTGCACGTCACCTAAATAAACAAGTGTCTTCTTATCGAAATCCGAACCTCGCTAATCACTAGCTTCAACTTAGCTCATCACCGAATCCCTAAAAAGACTTGTCTAAACAAATCCTGCAACCAAAACAAGTACTACTACTCCAGCACTATATAAAAAACATGTTGCCCACATGGTTCATGGCCACAAAAGATAAACAAAACCGACGCAGCACGCCACCCCACCCGAAGAAGATCCTCCCGTGACGCAAAAACATTTTAAAAATCCCCACTTTACCACTTACCGTCCTCGCTCCCTTCAAAAAATAACAAAACCACTGGCACAATCCGTTATTTAAAAAGCAAAAATCCAAAAAAGTCTAACACGAGCCACGTGCTCTTCCGGCGACCCACGCGCAGAGAATCCCGCTGGCCTTGCGGGCCCGCCCGTCAGTCTTTGACTGTTCAACTGTACTCCTCCACGAGGCCGATCAATTCGGCTCGTGCGCACGTGTCGCCACTGCAGCAGCCGCGAAGATCCTTGCCACGCCGCGCGCACGGCATCTTGCTCGCCGACAAGTGGGGCTGATGAGGAGCTTTGACCGGGTTGTCAGTGGCCGTGCGAGCGAGCCGCCGCGACCGGCTGGAGCCGCGGGACCCGCCGAGGGCGACGCGCCCAGATCCGGTCACCGCCTCCGTGCCCACCACACCTTTTTCTCGATTTGTTTTCTCCTCCCACATTTGTTTTTGGAATTCTTCACCCGATCGATCTAACCTCCTCCTCTGCTAAAAATAAATGAGCAGACACTAAGCACACCCACTGTACCACTACCACCCATACAAGAAGGGTCAAGGCTGAGCATCGTCGTCATCATCGCATAGGGGAGGAAGAGAGAGAGGCGGAAGGTTCAGAGGGCTAGCAGTGTGTGTCCGTTTATTCTATCTACCGATATACCTTGGGAGGCAAATCCGCAGACCCCTTTCTTGAATGGAGAGGGACTTCATGGGCGTGGCAGGGAACGAGCAGCAGCGACAGCAGGGCGCCGCCGAGGACGAAGGAGGCAGAAAGGAATCAGGTAACCAACAGTCCTGCCCTCGCCGTCTTCTCTTCCGTTTCTTGATCTGGCATGCCATGTGCGCTGTTCGGCATGTTCGGCAGCGTAACTAATCCTGGGATTGGATGGGTAGGCGGCCGGCCATGGCCGTGGGCTCGCGCGCGCGCTCGCGGATACGTTTCTTCCGGTTCCGGACTTCTTTTTCTGCCTTCCGTTTTGTACCCCATGTTCGTCTCTACATTTCATTTCTTTTCTTTTCGGGAGAACAGAACGCGTTAGGTGCGGTGGCTGCCGAATTCCTTTCGGCGGCTCCCTCGCAGCGTATTGCTCGATATGGCCGAGCTAGAGCTACACGAAAGCGAGGATTTTTCCCGGGGGAGACACGCCAAATCTTTCCGGTACCGGGGCATGTCGTTTGCTGATTTCGAGTAGGCTCTGTTTCGCTGCTAGGATGGGGATATGGTTAACGGATCCGTGGTGCTTCGCTTCATGTCTATCATACTTCCTATCCTCCTATATGTACGCGCGCGCCCGAGTCTAATTGGGAATTGTATCTCTGTCGTCCGCAGCTTACTTCGGAGCGGGAGGAGTGCCGCCCATGGATTGGTCATTCGCGAGCAGGGCCGGGGCCGCGCCGGCGGTGATGTCTTTCAGGTCCACGGCGAGGGAGGAGCAGGGCCACCCCAGTTCTCCTCCTTCGATGGCGCCAAGAAGCAGCAGACCTCTCGAGTCCTGACGCAGCAGGTACTTACTTACTACACTCTTGGTTGATGCATCATTCATCATTCGTGTTGCTTGCGGGTTTTGTTAATTGTTTTGGGTTCGTCATGTTTATGCAGAGATCGTTTGGTGCTGAGAGCCATGGCAGCCCGCAGTACGCCGCTACGCGTGGTTCTTATGGTGGGCAGCAGCCTCAACAGCAGCATGTTGTTAATGGGGTTTTTGGCGGGCAGCCTCCACAGCAGCAACATCATCAGCAGCAGCGGCAGCATCAGCAGCAGCATGTTGTAAATGGTGATAGAGTGTCATCACCATTCAATCCGAATAGTCAGATGTTCAAGGTTCAGAGTTCGCCTAACCTACCAAATGGCGTCGCTGCCGGTGGACAATTCAAACAGCCTCCTTTCGCCGTGAACAACGCGGTCCCTAGTTCTAGAGTTGGTGTGTATGCAAGGTAGATATTTACTCTGTTTATTCTATGGCTGATGATTTACCAAAAAAAATGGTTGAAAATAAGGATTAAACTGAAATATTCTCTTGCTTGCAAAGGAACATGCCAAAGCCTAAGATGGCGCAGTAGAACTTGCCTGTGGCAAGATGGTTAGTTGGGTGGTTGTACCCCTAGCCCACCAGAGTTCAAACCCCAGGTTTGACGCTGGTGTTTCTCATTTAAGGCGGAATATTCTTCAGTGGGAGGCGACGTTCCCGTCGACAGCGAGGCGCCCGTGGTGACTTCGTCAATCTCAAGACTCGACCCGCCGACTCAGTCTCTCGGAGGTGCTCATAGGGGTAGGGTGTGCGTGCGTGCGTTCATAGGGGTGAGTGTGTGCGCGTGTATATGAGCGCTTGCGTTGTACTGTGTTTCGCAAAAAAAAAAAAGCCTAAGATGGCGCAGTTGACAATCTTTTACGCTGGTTCCGTCAATGTATTCAACAACGTTTCAGCAGAAAAGGTACACTTTCTTAGCATGGATAGTGCATTTTCATGTTAATGTGGTCATTTAGGTGTTCTGCCTGAGCTGAATAATTGTTTCTCATCGTTGCAGGCTCAGGAACTTATGTTGTTAGCTAGCAGAGGCTCTCTTCCAAGTGCACCCAGTACAGTTGCTCGCAGTCCGGATGCAAATCTTTTCGCTCCGGTTAAAGTTGTGGCACATGAGGTTTCACCTGCAACACAGATGCTACCTCAGAAACAACAGCTCTTTTCTCCTCCTGCATCAGGCATTTCCAAGCAGATTTCCAGCATGTCTCAAGCTGCATGTCTCCCCAGGCGCGTTTCTAGCTCCAACAGTGACCCGACAATGTCAAAATCTTCAGGCCATTTGAATGTGTCTCCCATGAGCCAGCCTCCGCCTACTCGTCCTGTGACATTATCATCTTCAGGCCATTTGAATGTCTCTCCCATGAGCCAGCCTCAGTCTACTCGTCCTGTGACACTAGCATCTTCAGGCCATTTGAATGTGCCTCCCATGAGCCAGCCTCCGTCTACTCGTCCTGTGACACTAGCATCTCCAGGACAAATGGTTGTGCCCACCATGAGTCAGCCTATGTCTACTCGTCCTGTGACACTAGCATCTTCAGGCAAAATGGTTATGCCTCTCACAAGCCAGCCTCCGTCTAATCGTCCTGTGACACTAGCTGCTACCAGCGCTGCAGCTATTATGCCAAGAGGTATGGATGTCCACCGTGTGCATCTTGTGATGCTATTAGTTTCATGATATTCAGCATGTTCTGTTGAATCAGTACACTGTATGATGCTGACGGTGTTCTTTTTTGTTTCAGCTGTCCCTCAAGCTCGGAAGGCGTCCCTTGCCCGATTCTTGGAGAAACGGAAAGAAAGGTATAACTTTACAATTCATATTCTTTACTCTCCAAGTATTCTAGAACAGATAATCCTTGCATACAGTAGCCTAGTTATGTACCATAGCTTGCATTTGTGCTGATAGGCTGAAATTCATGTGTGCATGCTTATTTTACAGAGTGACAACTGTTGCACCGTATCAATCAGCCAAGAGCCCAATGGATAGCAATGACACAGTTGGGAGCGCCAATGACAACAGCAAGTCGTCATGCACAGGCATTGCCTTCTCAAGCAACCGTGACAACTCACTGTGTTTAGGGCGGCCCAGAAACATCATCAGTTTTAGCGGAGAGTGCCCAAGCACAAACCTACATATCTGATAATCTTCCGGTGTCCATAGATTCAGCCATGTTGACTGATGCAAAACCGTGAAATGTTTTCGCATTCAGGCGAGAGGAGGGATCGAGAAAAAGGCCTGATATGTGTTATTGATGCTGTTCTTATTCATGTTTACAAAGCGATCTTCTTTGTTAGTTTTTGTTGTAATGCTGGTCTAGCTGGTGCAACCCCCACCTAACTAACAAGAGAGCTGTCACTTGTAGGCTCTTGATTGTTAATTTTTTGCCGTTGCTCCATTGTATTGCAGAAAGAAATATGTTAGTTTAGCAGTAAGAAATTATAGGCAAATTTCAGCAATCAGAAAATTGTATTGTTCTTGTTCTTCTATTTTATGAAATTACAAGCTGCAGAAATCAAGAGCTTAATGTTGCATACTTGCAGTCTTGCTTGGGTTCTCGTCTATTACAGTACATCACTGGCCACATTTGTTCACAATTGCATAAATGCATTGTATCTGTGACCTGTACGAGTTTTCATGTGTCAATAATGGGATCAGTCTTTCAGATAACCACTCCGGACCAGCCAGTAGGGTTCCTATTTTAGGTTGTTTTGCTTGAAACTGAGGAGATGCCATATGGGGTACTCTCCTTAATTAATGAATGTAAGCTCTATTATTATTATTTTTCTTCTACTTTCCTTATCAAATGTTAGTTACTTTGTAATTGCCCTTGTGATTAATTTTTGTAATGGTACTGATGAGCACCTAAGTTGTGGTGTAACACTGCTGCAAGAATTCCAGTAAGGATGCCACCGAATTGGTTGTCCTGAGGATTCTTTCTTTGGTTTGCTATATCTTTTTAGCAAAAATATTTTCTCTAGCCGAGCTCATAGGTTCAAAGTTTGAGACCCTTCCAGCGTGCAGCTATTCGCTTCTTTATTGAGCACCTTTAAGACTCACTGTATCATCGGTGCATATGAAGTATTTTACAATCTTAGGTTTAAATGTATTAAGGGATCACTTATTTATAAGAGTGAATTCCACTTGTTACCCCCTACCTGAATATTTGTAATACCAATTACTCCATTTAGTGATTATTTGTCTAGATTATCTCATTTAAGAAACTTTGGATCTTATTTCTATGAGGTGGTGCATGAGCAAGTTGTACGGTGATGATTGAGGTTCGAGGAGTATGACGAGAAATGTAACAGATAGAGAAGAAAAAACTGGGCATGATCGCCAATAATGCCATCTGGGATTTACAAATTATTGCAATGCCACATTGACCTAACATTTCGGAAAAATGCTTAAATCTTGGGTAATTGAAGTCTTCGGTGTCTTCAAATATTCTTTATTTGAGGTGGTTCTGAAGTGCAAAGAGCACGTAGTTAATGGGCTCGGCCCATATCGCGTTACGCGTTTTTCCTGTTTCTCGTGTACCACTGCTTTCCTGTTCCTCGTGTACGGCTGCTTTGGCTGCTTCGACATCGTTGGGTACGGCTGCTTCTTGCTGTTTCTTATGATACCAGGCTTTTCGAATTGAGCAGAATTGTTTGTGCATTGAAAATTTTAGTTAGTGAAACATGTATAAGTGATAAAACAAAATGAATACAAATATTCCTTAAAATTATCGGAAATGCGATGATGTTGATACTTCATCAAATTGACTTTCGAGAAAGACACAAAATAGTGCTAGTTACACACCAGAAGTAGCTCTCCAAAGTAATCTATTTTGAACGATATTCTAAAATTTTCGTTACCATTTTTAAATTTAGAACCATTTTTTAATTTGAAACCATTTTCAAAATGGAACCATTTTTAAATTTAGAACCATTTTTGGAATATGGAACCATTTTTCACTAATTTCAAAAATTGGAACCATTTTTAAATCTAAACAACTTCAAAAAAGGAACCATTTTCAAATTTGGAACCATTTTCAAATTTAGAACCATTTTTTAATTTGGAACCATTTTCAAAATGGAACCATTTTTTAAATTTGGAACCATTTTTAAATTTGGAACCATTTTCAATGGAACCATTTTTTTAAATGAACAATTTTCAAATTGGAACCATTTTTAAATTTAGAACCATTTTTTAATTTGAAACCATTTTCAAAATGGAACCATTTTTAAATTTGGAACCATTTTCAATGAAAACATTTTTTAAAATGAACAGTTTTCAAATTGGAACCATTTTTAAATTTGGAACCATTTTCAAAATGGAACCATTTTTTTAATTTGGAACCATTTTTAAATTCAGAACCATTTAAAAAAATGAACCATTTTAAATTTGGAACCATTTTTGGAATACGAAACCATTTTCAAAAACCAAAACCATTTTTCACTAATTTCAAAAATCGGAACCATTTTTAAATTTAAACCACTTTAAAAAATGGAACCATTTTCAAAATGGAACCATTTTAAAAATGAACAATTTTCAAATTTGGAACCATTTTAAAATTTGGAACCATTTTTTAATTTGGAACCATTTTCAATGGAACCATTTTTTAAAATGAACAATTTTCAAATTGGAAACATTTTAAATTCGGAACCATTTTTAAATTTGGAACCATTTTCAAAATGGAACCATTTTTTAAATTTGGAACCATTTTTAAATTTGGAACCATTTTAAATTTGGAACCATTTGTAAATTTGGAACCATTTTCAAAATGGAACCATTTTAAATTTGGAACCATTTTTGGAATACGGAACCATTTTCACTAATTTCAATAATCGGAACCATTTTTAAATCTAAACCACTTCAAAAAACGGAACCATTTTCAAATTTGGAACCATTTTTAAATTTAGAACCATTTTTTAATTTGGAACCATTTTCAAATTGGAACCATTTTTAAATTTGGAACCATTTTCAATGGAACCATTTTTTTTAAATGAACAATTTTCAAATTGGAACCATTTTTAAATTCAGAACAATTTTTAAATTTGGAACCATTTTTAAATTTGGAACCGTTTTCAAAATAGAACCATTTTTGGAATACGGAACCATTTTCAGAAACCGAAACCATTTTTCACTAATTTCAAAAATCGGAACCATTTCTAAATCTAAACCGTTTTAAAAAATGGAACCATTTTCAAATTTGGAAGCATTTTTAAATTTGGAACCATTTTTTAATCTGGGAACGATTTTAAAAATGGAACCATTTTTAAATTTCGAACCATTTTCAATGGAACCATTTTTTTAAATGAACAATTTCAAATTGGAACCATTTTTAAATTCGAAACAATTTTTTTATTTGGAACCCTTTTTAAAATGGAACCATTTTAAAAAATGAACCATTTTTAATTTGGAACCATTTTTGGAATACGGAACCATTTTCAAAAACCGGAACCATTTTTCACTAATTTCAAAAATCGGAACCTTTTTTAAATCAAAACCACTTAAAAAAAGGAAACCATTTTCAAAATGGAACCATTTTAAAAAATGAACAATTTTCAAATTTGGAAACATTTTTAAATTTAGAACCATTTTTAAATTTAGAACCATTTTTAAATTTGGAACCATTTTCAAAATGGAACCGTTTTTAAATTTGGAGCCATTTTCCATGGAACCATTTTTAAATTTGGAACCATTTTCAAAATGGAACCATTTTTGAAATTTGGAACCATTTTTAAATTCGGAACCATTTTTAAATTTTGAACCATTTTCAAAATGGAACCATTTTTTAATTTGGAACCATTTTAAAAAATCGGTGAACGAAATTTATTTTTGCACGATTTTAAAAAGTGAACAGAAAAAGTGTGTCACCGGAAATTAAATTTGAACAATTTTAAAAAGTCAACAAAAAATGTCGGTGAACAGAAACTATTTTTGAAGAATTTTAAAAGTGAATAGAAAAGGTCGGTGAAAGAAATTTATTTTGAACGATTTTAAAAAGTCGACAGAAATGTCTGTGAACGGAAATCATTTTTAAACGATTTTAAAAAGTCAACAAAAAATGGCGGTGAACGGAAACTATTTTTGATTTTTTTTAAAAGTGAACAGAAAAGGTCGATGAACGAAATTTAATTTTGAAAGATTTTAAAAAGTGAACAGAAAAAGTCTGTGAACGAAACTTATTTTGAACCATTTTGAAAATGGAACTATTTTAAAAAATGAACAATTTTTAAATTGGGAAGCACTTTTAAATTTGGAACCTTTTTAAATTTGGATGCATTTTTAAATTCGGCACCATTTTAAATTTGGATCCATTTTTAAATTTGGAACCATTTTAAAAATGGTACCATTTTTGAAAGGTCGATGAACGAAATATATGTTGAACGATTTTTGAGAAAGTGAATAGAAAAAACTTAGGTGAACGAATTTTATTTTGAACGATTTTAAAAAGTGAACAGAAAAAAGTCGGTGAACGAAATATATGTTGAACGATTTTTGAGAAAGTGAATAGAAAAAACTTAGGTGAACGAATTTTATTTTGAACGATTTTGAAGAAGTGAAATTTTTTGAACGACTTTTTTTTAAAAAGTGAATAGACAAAAGGTGTGTGAACGGAAAATTATTTTACAACGATTTTGCGAAAAAGTAAACAAAAAACAGAGGGTGAAAATTGTTTCATCCATTTTTTTGATTTGTTGTTTTCAAGAATTCACTTTTGCATTATTCTATTGCTTGTAATACACCCAATTATTGTTGCTGACACATTTTTAAAAGTAGTTCTAACTATAAAAACCCTGACCTGGCACAAGAAAACAAAAAAAGGAAAAATATCTAGTTTTCGAAGCTAGTACTGGAGTTTTCAAGCAACAATAATGAATAGTGATAAAAAACGAATCTTGTCGCAGAAGCATATTACATCAATTCAGGTGTCTGCATATTACAGAACAAAAAGTAAATCCGTTTCTAAAGATCACTGTATAGTAATTTATGGCAGACAATTTTTTGACATGAAAAAGTATTGTGTTGGATCATCTTCTCCTCCCAGAAAAAAATGGCAGGACATAGCTTCAGTTGCCAACCCTAACGCTTCTTCATCCTATCGAAATGCTCAACATCGACCTCGTTCAATGTAGAGCAGAACATTGCGAAGGCTTTCATCATCCTGTAGTTTGGAATTGAATCCTTCAGGAAAAAAGTGGAGAACAAAATAATGTTAGACCAGAATGCAGAAAAGGAAGAAAATCATTATATCTTTGAACGGTGAAAAAGGCTTGTAAACATCAGAAAAGGTATTCACGATATAAAAAACTACATTACCTTATTGAAGTTCCCCACAACTTTCCCATTGAAATTTTCAGCATATAACATGACATAAAAGCCACAATCATGCCTGTTAGGTTTTAAAAAGACAAGAACACAAATTATTTCTTGTATATTGAAAATTAGCAAAGATTGAATTATGTAAATCATGCCTGTTAGGTTTTAACATGACATAAAAGCCACAATCATGCCTGTTAGAGTAGACAAAAAGATTGAATTCCGTAAATATCATCGAAAACTTACCGGAAGAATCCCGTACTGCCTACAGGACTGCCTATTGCGATCTGCATTTTCGAGGAACACAAAATCTTGGTTTCGGATATGCTGCATCCTAGGGGTGTGATAGTCTATTCCACCATCATTGCCGTTGAAGTAGATAAAGTCCAAGTATCCAATCTATGGAAGATTAAATTTGAAGAAAACTAGTCAAGAACTATAGACCACCATGAACCAGGAAAAACATAAACTAAAACAGAAACATACCGCAAGCAACGGCAGGCAGCCCCCAATCCATCCTTTCCTGTTGAAATCAGCACCCCCTGAGAAGATTCTTAACTTCCATGCATCTATCTCCACAAACAACAAGCCACCGCAACAGACTGACAGGAACCATCAAATGCTCTGGCATCTTCAACATATTGTCCATGTTACGGCTGGTGATATAACCCCTCTGAATGGGGTTTAATCGTTTTACCACTCTCATGAACCTCAGAGAAGAAAACCTATGGTTGATGGTGGGTTAGATCTCTCAACTTCCATAACAACATCTCCTGCACATATATAAAAATAGGAATCAATGATGAATATAATGTAATGAAGCAGTCCAAAAAAATGATCAGTCCCAAAAAAATGCTATGAAGTTATCCCTAATATGCCATGTCTGACCAAAAAAATGTAATGAAGTTCTTCCTCATATGCCATGTCTGAACAAAAACATACCACGGTAACTACTACTGAAACCACTAGAAAAAGAATTCGGGAATCACTAGATAAATGGCATATCAGATGATAATTAGAACTACAAATAGTCCCTCAAAAAATGCAATGTCTGACCAAAAAATGCAATGAAGTTCTTCCTCACAGGCCATGTCTGAACAAAAAACATACGGCCATAATAGAAACATAATTGAAAAACCCAACTAAACTACAATTAAAAACAACGGTAACTACATCTAAAAACCCTATAAAAATGAGATCGGGTAACACTATATCATAGCATATTAGATGATTATGGTATATTAGATCACACGGGGAACCCTAGCAGCAAAATCAAGCGGGATGTGGGGGAGAAATGACAAACCTTGAGCAGCCATCAGTGGCGATGAAGAAGAAAATACGGCACCGTGAAGGTACCGGATCTAGGTCGTCGAAACGGGGAGGGGAGCAGAAACAGAGCGCCGCCCCCCGGATAACGAAAACTGAGCGCCGTCCCCAGGTCAGGAATCAGTGAGCCGCCGCGAGAAGAAGCAGTGACCCGCCGCGGAGAAGAAGCAAGCTCACCCCCCGAGAAGAAGCACTGCGCCGCCGCGGAGAAAGAAGCAGTGAGCCCCCGCGGAGAAGAAGCAGTCTCTCCCCTCCCCACCCCCCGGGAAGAACACCGCGCCGCCGCGGAGATGAAGCAGTGAGCCGCCGCGACGAAGAAAAGCAGACTCTCCCCGCTCCCCACCCTCGGCCAGATGCAAAGAGGAAGAAGGAAGAATAGCTCAGACAAAACGTAACTGGGCCTGGCCCATGCGTCGAGGGGGGGAGGGGGAGGGGGGGGGGGGGGGGGGGGGGGGTACGCGAACGCTATAAACGTCCGCGGTACGCGCGATATAGTATTTACCAGCGACTCCAATGATGCGAGCGACTCCAATGGGCCAGATTGCACGAAGGCCGAAACTGGCTGCAAGCAAACACCTACTTTGTAACTTCAGTTTTTCATACTCCCGCCGATTCTAAAATAGTGTAGCCAGTTGTGCTATCAGTTTGTACGTGGTTAGTTATTTTTTCACGACAGTAAAAGCGGATCGGAGGGAGTAGGTACTGTCTGAGTGTTCTCAATTTTTATTATTATGAAACCTAGATCTTTTTGAGAATTTGAAATCTAAAAAATTGGAAGAGCTGGGTTCGCATGTTTGGGCTGAAGTGCGCATTGATGGGCCTGGCAAGTTAAAGGCCCACTTACTTGTGTTGGTGACCAGGCTTGCTCTGCAAACCCTGATTGCGAGACAGTTGCGGGCTTGCGGCGTGCGGCGTTGTCTAAAAAAACAAAGTTGCGGCGTGCGGCGACCGGCGAGGGTGAGTCTACCTAGGTCGTTGCACGAAGCCAGGGCACGGCGGCCGTCAGGGCTCCGGCGAGCAACACCGGGCCTCTGGACCGCGAGGAGCTGCTCCGGTTCCGCGTCCGTCCGCACCGGCTCGGCAGTCGTCAAGACCCGGTGAGCGCCTTGCCTCCTCCTCGATTCGCGCCGCCTAGTTTTTTTCGTGTCTATGGATGTTTAGCCGGATGTGGTTCGACAGAGTGGGGAGTGTCGTGAATTCGTGATGTTTGATTGTGCCGCCAGCATCCGATTTGGTAGCTCGGTTTGCTGATTCAGCTTCATAACATGTGCGTTGCCTGTGAAATTTGATGAACATTCGTCGGTAAATTTCTCCAGCGTTCATTTTGAGCCGGTAAGGTAGGTCACTTGGCATGTGGCTGTAGCATCTGGATTGCAAAGTTTGAGTAATAGGTTCTCCTGGTTACGGATTAAAAGTGTTGTATGGCCCTTCCGGTTTACTGGATTCTACTGGGGGCGGGTGAGCTGCGCGCTAGCTTTCCTAAAATTTAGTCATGGTTCCACTACCTGCTTCACTTATGAACTCATCTTGCCGGATAAGCGACCATATTTTGTTTCCTGCAAAAAACCATAGTTTGCATAAATGCAACTTGAAGTCATAATTTTCCTCTGAGGCTGCAAAGTTCATGGCCGGTTAATACTATATTCAGTGTTGAGACCATAAAGACGTACACATATGCAAACCTAATTATACTGCAAATCATTGGCTCAGAATTCAAATTGAATTCTTGGACAGTCAGCACTCAATAATCTAGTTCGTGACACATAAATACAATTCATAGCAATTGGCTATTTGTATGAGCCCACAAAGAGGATTATTATGCAAGTGCAACAGAATGATCATAGACCGTAACAATCTGACACGTTGTCCATGTCACTCTTATGAGCAGAAAATATATCAACCTATAGTATTTGGGTTATTATGCTAATTTTGCAAAGCATCCACACATTTATGGCGAGAATCGATTTCAACACGATTTTGTGATGGAAGATTTTACAAAATATAATATGGTATTGAAACTCACCATTTACACCACAATAAATTGCATACCATTTTCTCGAGTAAGATTTACGCACAAGACACACCCCTATAAAAATACCCATGACCCATCCATAAGATCAGAAACTCTAAAAACCAGCACAAAGATAAATCTACATCTCATGGGATCTCCTCTCAAGCCTGAGTTCATCACCGTCCTCAATCCATAGACCCCTGTCACCCAGAGATCATCACCCCACCAATCCTTTGAGGAAAAAAACTCCTATACTTAGTGTTAAGAGATGGAAGATAGTCTGGACGATGCGGTGGTGGCCCAACTGCAGTGTCTCGTCTCCCGCTGCCGCGCCAAGCCTAGTCTCCTCCACCACCCCTCCCTCTCCTTCTTCATGGACTACCTCCTAAGGTTTGTGATATCGATTGTATCATGTGCTTATCCTGTTGCCACCAGAGTGAGAGGAAGAATCCAAGAAACCTGTTTGTGCTCCTCCTCTTGTTCTCTTTTTGATGTAAATTGATTGGTTTCATTGTGCTTGACGTGCTTCTTGGTCCTGTTTGCAGCCTCGGAGCAAGCGTTCCGGTAATATTATCTTCGTTGTGTTCCTCTTACATTCTAACAAATGTGGCCGTCGTTGATATACGAGATTATCTTTTGTTGGTTCGCGGCCTTACATGCAATTAGTCCTATTAGCTGGTCTTTTGCAAGTTATTCAAACAAGAACTTTACAGAGTAGTTGATTTTCGTGAAATCCAATGTTTACAGAAGGCGGCAGAAGGCATGGCAAAGGCGGTAGATAGCAGCTTCGAGGATGAAATCATGGAGTCAGATATCGAGTTGGAAGGGGAAGTTGTTGAGCCGGACAATGATCTTCCGCAGAAGGTCAGGATTTTGGTGTAAAGTAGTGCTCCCTCCATTCCTATTTATCAGGCGCACACGCTTTCCGAGATTTATGTTTGACCAAGAATTAGTATAAGTAGATGAGGATTATTTGATAAATAATTTATATCATTAAAAAGTATGTTTCAAACTTTCAATACTAATATATCGATATCAATTTTGTACAAAAAAATCGATATATTATTGCTTAATTTTTTCAGTCAAAGTTCGTCCCAAAAGCGTGTGCGCCTTATAAATGGAAACGGAGGGTGATTTTGGTAGAACCATATCTTCTGTGGCGACGGTGCAAAGAATTGATGTTGTTGCTTTTTCCCTCTTGTGTTACAGATGGGAGATCCATCGGTTGAAGTCTCTGAAGAGATGCGCGATAAGGCGCAACAGTACAAAAAGAAGGGCATTGATGCGCTATCAGAAGGCAAGGTTCAATTAATGTCATGGGAATGCGAATCAATTAATATTTGCATATCTGCAATGTAGTAAGAGAATGGATTGTGATTTTTGTGTACGGTAAAACTCGATAGTGAACGTGCTCCTCATATTTGGATATTGAATCTATTTGGATTTTGTGTTCTAGGTAAACTGAACGAGGCAATCGAGCACCTGACGGAGGGTATCTTGCTGAACCCCACATCAGCTATCCTCTATGCAACCAGGGGTATCAAGAGTTATTATATGTACCCTTTATTTGATATTAACTTTATATGGCGCTCTTATCTCTGGTGCAATTTATGCAGCTGGTGTTTTTATGAAGATGAAGAAACCAAATGCAGCAATTCGTGATGCAGATGCAGCATTACAGGTTTGGGAATTATTGCATAATAAATTCAGTTTCTACATATGCACTCATACTTGAGTTTACTTCATGTGTAATGTGTCACCTTTTCAGATTAATCCAGATTCTGCTAAAGGATATAAATCACGAGGGATGGCAAAAGCTATGCTTGGGAAGTGGGAAGATGCTGCTCATGACCTTCACTTGGCAGCAAAATTGGATTTTGATGAAGAGATTGGCTTAGAGCTTAAGAAGGTAAAATTATTAACAAAATTTACCCTAGAAAAAATGAGAGTAGAGAGGAACACTTACCCCGTCTGCATGTACCGATGTGTCTCTGACTGCATTTCATGTACAGGTTGAACCCAATGTGCGCAGAATTGAGGAGCACAAGAGAAAGTATGAACTCTTGCGTAAAGAGAGGGACTTGAAAAAAGCTGACATTGAACGAAAGCGTAAACATGCTGAGGAGGTAATCATCTTTCCAAATGGTTGATAGAAGTGCGAAGCCCTCTATAAAACTGGTCTCCTTTGTGATTATATTCAAGTTTTATCATTAGATCGAAACTCGTTTGATCCAATATTAAGACCATGTTAGCTGTTTCTGCAACTGTTGTAAATCCTCAAGCAACTACTGTTTACTTATGTTTTATATGCATTGTCGTGTGCAGGTTTCTGCTGCTTCTGCTGTTCTAAAGGATGGTAAGTTTCTTATATGCTTGTTTACTAGGTTCTCTCCATACACATTTGTATACAAATATTAGAAGTACAAACAAAGTTTTCCTTACAAAGTATATACCTTAGTGTTCTGTGCTCTGATCACGTTTTCTCTGCAAACTGAAGTGATTAATATTGTACTTTTGCTGGAATTTAATGCGTCTGATATGTACATCTTTGTCATGTTTTACCAGGCGATGTGATCAGTATCCACTCGTCAAATGAGTTTGAAGCAAAACTTAAGGCTGCCTCAAGCTTGTCTAGGCTTGTGATCGTGTATTTCACTGCAACATGGTGTGGGCCATGTCGTTTCATGGGACCTGTTTACAAAAGCTTAGCTGAAAAGCACCGGAACGTCGTTTTTCTCAAGGTTGACATCGATGAACTTGGCAATGTTGCACATCGTTGGAATGTCGCCAGTGTTCCAACATTCTCCTGTGTGAAAAACGGAAAAGAGATCGATAAGGTTGTTGGTGCGGACAAGACTGGTCTTGAGAGGAAGCTTGCCCAGTATGGCTCATCCTAAACAGTGAGCTATCATTACTTCTATGGTGTACTCCCAGTGACTCAAAACTCTCAATAAAGAATGTTTATGAATACATGTCGACCTACATGTTGGAATTCTGACCGTTGTTGTTTTCTTATTTATATTTTCCATGCTGATTTATCGTGTATGTGCCTTACTGGTGGCGGTATATGCATATGCACATGAGAGAGTAACGTTAGTTTGATGGTCCATAAAAAGTAACTCTATATCTACATGTTGAGAGTTTATCTACAAACTAAGTTGGTCTTACAAGAATCTTCCATCTTTCTTTCTAATGTCTCCTTACTAGTGTGAGTCAGGTTCACGCCATACTACCTTGCGTAACAATGTAATTATATGTCTGTAAAAAAACAATGTTCTTATACATTTTATCGGTTATTTCATTTCAAAGTCAGTAACTTTACATTCATCGTTTAGTCCCTTAAATATTTCTCATCTGATATAATTAATATTGAATCTGACTGTCTGTTCATGCCATTGTAGTCTGCTTGTCTCTTTCCTTTGATAATGACATGCTTCTATAGAGATTATAGCATAAATAAATTTTATAGATGATGATACACCTTTGTTTTGGTATGATAATCATGGTAAAATGTGCACTTCCATCAATTTTCATATACGATGTTAATTATATATAAGAGCACAATCTGATGCTCATCCACCAAAGCCTCCTAGTATTGCCCTGTTTTTGACCTAAGTGCTCTGTTGAGCACATATACCTGAATTGATCAAAATAAAAAAATGATTTGATGCTGTCTTTCGATCAATGCTTTTGAGTACAAACTTTCTTTTACATAGATTAAGCTACCAGGAATATCTTAAACATAGATAACAAATGTATTCCATCAAAAAAGAAAGATAACAAATGCACACAAACAGAGATGGCATAGATAGATACTGGTATGCCTTTGTTACTTCCTCTCATTCTTGGAGTAGAATCTCAGAACCACATAGAAGAAGAGTCGATAGAGAACACCCCAGGCAAGGAGGATCGCAACATCTATCCAGATGCTGTCCATTGTGATATCCATGGTGGTGAGCACATCCTGGCCTATCAGGGGGCATGTTGTTCTGTTTAGGTGCAGTTCTGTGAAAAGGTCACTGTCCTTGATTTCTCCCAGAGGTCCCGGTGACAGCTGATTTTCTTGGCCAAAATAGCAGTGGCTTCCTTTGAACTCATTCACAAGCAGTGCTTCAAATGGATACTTGATTGCAGAGATATAGTGAAGCCAACGCCAGACAGGAGGGATCTTTGTCCGCTTCAAGAAGAACCCACAAGTGAGGAAGAAGAGGGCTGTTGTCGCAATCACGACGGCGTAGCCAGTGATGTAGCTTGGAACAAGTGCACTCACCAGCATGACATAGGCATTTGTGGTTATGAGTGATGCAAAGAGGATGATCCAGAAGTAGAGCAAACTGCTATTCAGATGGAGCATGAACTTTGTGATCACTGCAAAGGTGAAGCCCTGAATGGCGAAGAATGGAAGATAGACAATAAGGGAGGAGATCACATAGGATGAAGCGCGGTATGCATTGTGGGACCTCTCACGGATGAAGATGAAGCGCTCCTGGATGAATGTTGGAACTGCATCATTTGAGGAGAAGAAGACAAGGCAAACTGCAAAGATGTAGAAGTTCATGATGCGGTTGATTGTTAGGTAATCAGAATTGCTGAGGCGATGGAACAGCGTTGAAAGGATGAGTGCCATGACCGTGAGAACGATCTCACGAGAGAGAAACAGCTCCGGTGTGCGCACCACATTCAGCGCAGTACGCCAAGAAAGTACGATGACCTCCCTGAGCCAAGGATTGGCGAACTTGGGCCCGTCCTTGGGTGCATCTAGTGGCTCAATATCAAGCTCGTACTCCTGATAGGTTGGCTCTTCTGGCTTGAACACTGGTTCTTGGGGAGATGGAGGAATTGACCTGTGTGGTGTAGTCACACGGCTTGGTGGGTAGCTTGGCATCGGGGTCCTTGATGGTGTTCGAGCTGGAGTCCAAGTAGGCCTACGCTGTGGTGTCCCTGCAACACCATTGTAAACCCAGACGGAGAAATCCTTGTAAAACTGCGAAGCTAATCTCGGATGGTAGCCTGAGGTTACATTATGCAGTGGTGTTTGTGTCTTTCTTTCAAGAGAATTGTCAAAATCACCCTCCTCATCATCAATATTGTAGGACTCGAAGTTCGAGAAGGGGTTAGCATGAGGTGTTGCGCTTGCAAGTGAAAAGTGGTTGTTGCTTTTGAGCTGGATCTGTCGGAACTGCACTGACTTCTGATATGGTGTTCTTGGTGTTTTCGGTACTGGAGTTTTTGCAGCTTCAGTGGGTTTGCTGCCATCCCTCTGGTAAGCTACCAATGGCTCAAGTCCAAGTGTTGATTCATCGTACTCCTTGATGACATCCAGTAGATATTCCATGCTGTTCTCACCATCAGGTACTGGTCGGCCAAATCCAGCAAGGTATGTGGGAAGTGTGACTGGGTTGCCTAGGTAGATCAATCTTCCCCTGGATGAAGTATTGGAACTAGTTAGAAGGGTATATGGCATAGTGCAATATGATTGGAAAGTGTTAACGACCTCAATGGAAAGTATGTTATTAACAGGCTCCAAGAACACCAAGTTGCATAAAATGGGATAGTTGTATCACCTTGCAAGGATGACAATTCTGTCAAGAAGCATCTGTATCCTGAAAGACGGTTGATGGATTGTCATGAGCACAACGCTTCCTCCTTTTGCAATATCCTTCACTTTCTCAACCACACTGTATGCACTAGTGGAGTCGAGGCCGGAGGTTGGTTCGTCGAGAAATAGCAGGGATGGTTTATGGATGATGTCTGTACCGATTGACACTCTGCGACGTTCCCCGCCAGAGACCCCTCGCACCCCTTCATCGCCAATGTATGTGTGAGCTGTTGTCTGAAAAGGTATGTCTGTCAAAATCTGATAATTTTTCAGGTGCAATTTTATGTAGTTCGAGTGGAACAGATATCATTAGATTATTGTTCTGACTTGCCTCAGCTTTTGCTTGGGGAAACATGATAAATGTAGCTTTGGTAGTTTGGTTGTGATCTTTTTTCTTTTGCGGGAAGTTTGGTTGTGATTTGTCGCTACTATGGGTCAGTTGAGTCACATATTTGCATCGAGTGAGAGGGCTTAGGATCACAATACAGCTATAATGGAAAATATCTAACAGGAAAACGGGAAACATGAGGTCTGGTAAGTTCTGAACTAGTATTGTCACCGGAGATGTTTACTGTGATCAGTTAAGCTCCAGAATGTTAGCAAACCAGTGCATAAACTGAACGCTTGTATTTACGCAGAGTTAGCTAGGCAGCAGAGATGCTAGGATTATTTCTTTGTATGATTTAGTTCGGCTGGGAAACTAAAGGATTACCTGCAAACCAAGCTGCTCAATGAGTTCCCATACCCTCTGCAGCTTCTCAGCTCTTGAGAGGGATGGCGGGAGCCTGACTTCAGCTGCAAATGTAAGTGTCTCGAGCACCGTAAGCATGGGAAACAGCTGATCATCTTGCATCACATAAGAGGAAATCTGCTTCATGTAGCTCGTTGTGACCTGAACAAGTTTCAGTTCAGAGCATAAGAAACTGCACCATTCTTTTTCTAAAACCCAGCTGGTACTTTAAAATGCAACAGAACCATGTGCTGTCGATCTTACAGGTCGTCCGTCGATGCTGACGGATCCCTCGAGACTCCCTTTGGCGATCCTTCCAGCAATGGCGTCGAGGAAAGTGGACTTGCCAGCACCGCTGGGCCCGAGGATGGCGGTGACCTGGCCTCGTAGAGCCTGCCCGGATATGTCATTGAGCAGGTACACCTCCTTCTTGATCTTGACCCCATCTTTCTTCTGCTTCTTAATGACACTGTAGGACAGATTCTTGAACTCGAGGCCCTGGCCGGGGAAGTTGGTCACCTTCTCGCCGGCCGGCACAGGCCCGCGGCGCTTCCCCCGCGCTTCCGGGGCGTCGAGGAGGCTCTCCAGGCTCTTCTTCCTCTCTGTCCGGCGGGGTGGCAACTCTGCCGCTCTCCGGTTATCCGCCTCACCTGCCCTCTCGGTCCGATGGGCGGGCATCTCAGCCGCTCGCCTAGTGGCCGCCTCTCCTGCCCTCTCTGGCCAGCGGGGTGGCAACTCCGCCGCTCTCCGGGTGTCCGCCGCTCCCGCCCTCTCCGTCGGATGGGCAGGAATCTCAGCAGCTCTCCTGTGGGCCGTCTCACCTTCCCTCTCCGGCCGATGAGCAGGCACCTCGCTCGCTCTCCGATCCTCCCTCCGCATGACTGACCTGTGCTGCTGCTGCATCTTCGTGGTGGCTTGCAGAGTCTCCCCTTTGCCCCGCATGATTTTATATGGTGCAACAAACAAGAATGTTTCTGAGTATGCAATGCGGCCGTGGACGCGTCCCAAACAGCCAAACCGCAGGTGTTTTGTCTTGTGTCCAGAAGCTTTGTGGGCGATGTTGCCAAACCGCAGGTGTTTTGTCTTGTGTCCAGAAGCTTTGTGGGCGATGTTCCCTCTGGTGGCGCCTTGGTTTTGCAGGTGGTAATTTTGGTGCGTAGCTGCGACGCGTTGATATAGAGGCAGGGGTAGCAACGACCACACTCCATGCCTTGGCTGGCTTCTCTTGGTTTAGCAAGTCCCACTAATGGTTTAGGACTTAGGAGTACTTGCTACAGCTTCGAGTAGTAATGAAAATTATTATGAAATTCTTGTAGGGCTCTGTTGGACTCAGTGTGCCTTGTACGCCGGGCGGCGGCGGCTTCATTGACGCTGCCGTCCGGGGGCTCTGGCCACCACCCGATCGAGCATCTGCTGGTCCTGCTGAAACTGATTATTCTGTGTCACCGTGAATACAGAGGTCCAACAGCACTACACCAGTCCTACGGTTTCAGAGTTAAAGCACAGAAAGGCATCTGGGGGCTAGTACGTCTCGTAAGCAGTGATATGCCACCGGGTGTGCTCGTTGAGTGCTTTTCTGTCATTAGCTCGGGAATCTCTACAAAGGAAGAACTGAAAAGAGATAACTAAGTTGCAGGTTTAGCAGCCGCACATAGCAAAGACTCATCTTACTGTAAGGACTTGAGAAACAGCCGTTAGCACTCGCAAAACAGTTCCCAGTTGCCTTGATTTTTTTTATGAACTTCAGTTGCCTTGATTAATTACCCTATTGGAGAACCGCTTTTGTGTGCGGCCTTGTAATAAGGCGGAATCGACCCTTCTGTTGGTTCCATCAGTCTCTGTACGGGCACTGGGCCGTTTCGTGGGCTCTTGGCTGCGTAATTGAGCATGAGCGGGCTGCACGTGGGCCTTAGTTTTGGTGTTCGCGTCAGGCTTTTCCCGCTGCATCTCTCTTCCAATTCTCTCTGAAATTGATAAGACAAAGGTGTCCGATCTTTCGATGAGATGAAGATACGTCGATTCTGGTGGAGTTCGACCTTGGCGATCCGACTACTACGCACACGTATGCAGCGCCAATGCAATTGCTAAACCAATCTCCGGGAGTTACCGATCTTGTAGAAGCACGATCAGTCTGACCAAAAGGTTTAGTTCTACCTGCGATCGAGGAACAAGCAAGAACAATATTGCAATCAAGAATTGCGGATAAAAGATGAGCTTTATTGAAACGGTGGGATTCTGCAAGTGCGTAGTACAGGAGGTCTAGCCGACACTCGTGCCTATGGCGAAGACTAGCAAATAGCTGAGTTCTTTTAACTAAACAAAATCCGAGTCTAAACGTAACCCTAGACGAGGTATATAAGGAGGAAAGGAGGGGGTTTTCGGCCAGCCTTGGGGGTTGGCCGAATCCTACCCTAGTCGGACTTTCCTTCCCTAATACGGACTCTAAAAACACACTAAAACTTCTGGTCCGAAATTACATGGGCCCTGACCCACAAATAAAAGGTGACGCAGCACTATACATGACTATGGACGAAATTATGAAGTGTAGTCTTGAGGAATTCGTCCAAGTCTTCAAATGTCATCATGGTGGCTTCAAGTTGTGGCAGTCTCCATCGGTGGCATCATCCTCTCCCTTGTTTCCACTCCTGCGGCTATCTCATCCACGTACATGCTCCATAACTTGTCCCTCTCGTCCATGCTTGGTCCATCATTCCTAAGAGAAACAAATACATCTACTTTAGGCAGCATCATATTCTCATGTATATTAGGAGTAGCTTGTAGAAACGAAAGTACCTGCTGTTGTAGTTGACATGCACGAGCCCTAGTCAACGGTCCTTGTAATTGAGGTGGTGCAGTAGTTGTGGTTGCGTCAATGGTAGGGATGTCCTCATCATGCTCCCCTTCTTGAATTGAAGTCGTCCTCGACGCCATCTCATCATTTTCTCCCAAGTATGGCTTCAAATCTGCAATGTTAAATGCGGGACTAACCCCAAACTCTGCAGGCAGCTCAAGTTTATATGCATTATCATTTATTTTCTCCAACACTTTAAATGGACCATCAGCTCGTGGCATTAGTTTAGACTTGCGCAAATCAGGAAAACCATCCTTGCGCAAATGCAACCAAACAAGATCTCCTGGTGCAAACACAATATGCTTTCTTCCCTTATCCCCATACATTTTATACTTAGCATTCATACGCTCAATGTTTTCCTTAGTAGATTCATGCAACTTAACAATCATTTCAGCGCGTTGAGTAGTATCAAAATTATTTTGCACCGTAGTAGGAAGAGGCAATAAATCAATAGGTGCACGAGGAACAAAACCATACACAATCTCAAATGGGCACAATTTAGTAGTAGAATGCAGCGAGCGATTATATGCAAATTCAACATGAGGCAAGCATGCTTCCTACTTTTTTAAATTCTGTTTTAACACAGCCCTAAGCATAGTAGATAAAGTTTGATTTACTACTTCAGTTTGTCCATCAGTTTGGGGATGACATGTAGTACTAAACAATAATTTCGTCCCTAACTTAGCCCATAAACATCTCCAAAAATGGCTAAGAAACTTAGTATCACGATAAGAAACAATAGTACTTGGCACACCATGCAAACGAACAATTTCGCGAAAGAACAAATCAGCAACATGTGTAGCATCATCAGTCTTGTGACAAGGAATAAAGTGTGCCATCTTAGAAAATCTATCCACAACAACAAAAATGCTATCCCTCCCCTTCTGAGTGCGAGGCAATCCCAAAACAAAGTCCATAGAAATATCCTCCCAAGGAACACTAGGAACGGGTAGAGGCATATATAAACCATGTGGATTAAGGCGAGACTTAGCTTTTTGACATGTAGTGCAGCGAGCAATAAACCTCTCAACGTCTCGACGCAAGCGTGGCCAAAAGAAGTGTGCAGCAAGCACGTCCTCCGTCTTCTTGACTCCAAAGTGTCCCATCAATCCGCCTCCGTGAGCCTCCTGCAACAACAAAAGACGAACGGAACTATCTGGGATGCATAGCTTGTTAGCACGGAACACACGAATTTGTTCCATGTTCTACCTTCTTTACAATTCTGCAATACATCTTTAAAATCAGCATCACGCACATATTGTTCTTTGATGGTTTCCAACTCAAAAAATTTAAAGTCAAGTTGAGATAACATGGTATAACGACGTGACAACGCATCAGCAATTACATTATCTTTACCCTTTTTGTATTTAATAACATAAGAAAAAGACTCAATAAACTCCACCCACTTAGCGTGTCTACAATTTAGTTTTGCTTGACTACGAATATGCTTCAAAGATTCATGATCAGAATGAATAACAAATTCTTTCGCCCATAAATAATGTTGCCAAGTTTCTAAAGTCCGAACAAGAGCATATAATTCCTTATTCAGGCTACAATATGGTTTTATAGTTACTTGGCCATGTATAAAACCATTAATCACATAATTATATTTCTTATTTACCACGAACAATATACAATCCGAAATATGCCTAGGAAATAACTGTAATCTTTCCTTCGATGAGAAAATTGTCGGAAGCTCTTCACAATACAAATTTTAATTGAGGCTCTAAGCCATGTGATGATATTATTTAGCGTAGACGTGATCCATCCTACGCTAAGTAGATATTATGCTCTCATGATCCGTCAGTGTCTTCGACGTTTGTTTCCTTTTAGTCCATCAAAAGGACATATTTCAGAGCGCTGTGTTGGGGGGTATGATGTACAATTGTACAGTTTCGTACAATTTTTTGCAGGTATTTAATTCCTTACTCTATATTATCGTTGACACATCTAAAATCAAGTGCTAGGTTAACCACTAAGAAAAGAAAGCATCCTACAAAATCATGTCAAAACATGGGGCGATTTATCTTTTGGACGAATCATTTTTTTTTTACATATATATGTTCACAGTTTTCCCTGTACATATGCATGCCATTGATCCGGTGACCTCTTCTTGTAATTGATAATAATCTTAAGATGTTCATAATTTTCCAAAACAACATATATCCATTTATTCTCTATCAAGTGGACTTTAAAACATAAGCTATATAGGTACCTTACTTCCCAAACGAAAAATGATTGCATACATGCATGAGCTAGGCATATCCTATCAGCAAAATTAAAACACGTGCATACATTTTCATAACATGATTTTGATCGTAGATACCTGTAGCAGCTTCTAAACACTTGAGTTAAGTTCGCTGTAGTCTTCCTCCTCATGATGTCATTTGGGTAAGTCCAAGCCATGTCTTTTATCTGCCGTTATATTATCCCAAATTATAGGGGTGTCGCTGAAGCACACACAGGAGTCGGTACCACCAGAGAGCGTTGTTTTTGTTTGCTTGACAGCGGCCTGCGTCTGTGTGGTGGCTGACGTGGCATCAGCGTACTGAGCCTCAATGCATCAACTCATCTAGGGTATCATTTTATACACACTAAATCCCAGCTTCATCAAGTGTTATTGTAATATTTAATTCAAATTTTTAACAGTCTATATTTGCTAACATGCTTGAATGGTGCCAGGTAATGAGATAATAGTTGGCATTGTAATATATTTAATCTTATCATCTCACTAATGGAGACACAGAGGTAAAGTTGGCTGAGAAGGGCTGGGTTGATGCTTATGGGGTAGAACCAAGGAGGTAATTTAGTGACATATAATGTAAGATCATGGTTGTTCTTACAAAGTCTGTGTACTCAATTTGATATACACAATTCTCAGTAAATATTGCCGCACAAATTATCTTAGTTTACACGCTCCATCAGCGTTGATATATCATTTAGTACTCCCTTCATCCCATAATATAAGAAGTTATTACAATAACATCTCATGAGTATATGACGTATTAGATATATTTGAATATAATAACTATCAGCTAATTTTATTTTTCTACAATATTTATATGTGGATATCTGTTTATTTTAGTTTTGATGTTTATTCCAGAATTTGTCCTATTATTATATAACATATACACAGGTCACATGTGTCATGCATCTAGTGTGTACATATCATGGTTATGTACCATCTTTCTGAAAGTAGGCCACTTACTTTCCTTGCCGAATTTAATGCAAGTCCCATGTTTGTACATATCGAGTACCTTGTTCCCGAAATGAAATATCCGTGAGCACTTGTCTACTATATGGATTTTTTCCAATCGGTGTAATTCAATAAAGCGGGTCATTGATCAGCAAGAGAATTCCTATCAAGAACTTCACATGGTGAAGCGTAAATACCAAGTGTATATGAGTAAGGTTCTATAAAAAAATTGTTTTTGACGGCAAAACCAAACTTACTTGCTGCCCTGCAAACGATCACTTTCACGCCTTAATCCAGCACCAGGAATTTTTTCTTCTTACATAAACTGTAGAATTCATAAGAATATTTTCTTGCAGCAAACCATACTTTTCATGCAGGCCTACAAACCTCACCTTCAGTCCTTAATTAATCTGACACTTCACTCTTCTACATCGAGTCAGGACTTATGTGTAGCTGCCGGGTGCGCATGCAAGATTAATTATTAGCATAATATAATAGTGAAAGGATACAGACACAGGAAGAACACCACATACCTGCTCCATCAAGGGTCGAGCATGTGGTCTGACATATATACGTACGCATGCACAAAATCAAACGGCTGCAAGCGTAGACATACATATGCATGTAGAGTTGTAGTCGATCTAGGACTTCTTTAATGGATCTCATATGGAGGCACTGCCATGCCTGAAATATCATCATCAAGAGAAACAATTTTTTTAAATGTGAGTAGTAATTTGACTCAGCTCCATTTGCCCAACCGTAGAGCTGTAACGCCCCCGCTCACGCGATTGGCCACAAAGAAGACAACAATAGTGACCCGGCTAAGGGACGCCGCCTCGAACTCCTCGCACAATTATTTCCACATGCGCCACCCAGTTGCACCTGAGAGCGGTTGCAAACCTCCCGTCCGGGCAAATTCACCAGGACCTTAATGATCATGGAACTACTAGCTTTATTAGCCGTGATCGCGTTTTGCTAGAGTTTAGATGATGCTCCTGTTGCGTACCCTTGGGATAATGGCATGGATGCAGGTACTGATCTATGAAATGTTACTAAAATCTATGAAATGTATTTAGGTTTCCTCTCGTCTTTGTTACTATATCAGCAACATGTATGTGATACCTGGCACGAGTAGCAGCAGGAGCTGCTGAGCTGGAGGGGAGTAGCTCAAGCTTGAAAAGGGCAAGCGCCATGCATCTGCTCTGCTCGACCGCCAAATTATACACTCCACAGCAAAAAAAATATAGTATCTCTCATTGTGACGCTCTCCAGGAAGAGATCTCCGTGAGATGTCAAAATGGACTGTCGTCGCATCGAGTCGCATCGAGGTAGCTTCGTCGGCGTGATATTGCCATCGTCTCCTCGAGCTCATTGATGGCTTTATTCTGGGCAGGAACACTGCCATCTTCAAATCCACCGGACGGCCGTCGTGAAGCTAGAGCAATCAACCGCCGGACGGCGGCTTCCTTGATTGCCTAGGAGAGCAATCGCAACCGTACCAGCTGTCCCGGAGAGCAAGCACACCTGCTCATGGCATGCGCCGTGAAGACGAAGAAGCTGCTACAACTGCTCGATGAGGCAGGGCGTAGGGGAAGCGGTGGCATCACACGCCGGAAGGCCTCCATGATCGTTTCGTCGATCTGTGCGACCAGATCTCATGTTTGCGATAGCTATACTTTATGTGCCGAGGACTCCTATTCCAATACGAACATGACTATTCAACGTGACCATGCTAGATGGATAGCACTTGATACGTAATCTCTCCTATTAATTCGAGTCCGATCAAGCTGACCTACAGGCTTATCTACTACAACGTGAAGATCTCAGGATTTTTTTAGTCAGAGCCGTGTGCAAGCCAACCTCGTTCCACGAACTAATCCTACAAAGATCTCCTGATGGTGTTCCCCAACAGCACTAGCTGAATCTTTATTTTCAAGTCCATCATGTGCCAACACATATTTTATCTCATGATTATTGATTTAGAAGAGGAGGACGTGCAGCGGATCTTTCAGAAAATTTGGTGGCCGACGTCTTCTTTGAGGCTGCCGCGAGGAAGAGAGGCGGACTGACGATGCAGCTGTTCAGTTCCTCGACACCGTCGAAACTTCCTACGCCAAATCACCGGGCAAGAATTTATGTACCCTCAAGTTTTCTGCTCTAGATATAACTTTACATGCACTTACTGGATTGATGGCATGCGTTCCACTTCATAATTAGGATAGATCATGGATGTCAGCAACACAACAATCAAGTTTTTCACTCTCTGCTTAATTGTGCACAGAGTTATTGTTGCGACTGCTTTGTGTTTTTTTTTACTGGGAGGTGTATTAGGACCAACTATAGAACACAACGAGGTATAATTGTTGATGCCTTTCTTATATATTTCTACCGGCCTATGTTAGCCTAAATAATTGCTTATTTCAATTTCTTAACAATGCCATGCATGTATTTGAAAAGCCCTATAAATAGTACTGCATTATTTCTCTTTATTTTTGTTTGCATGTACAATTTACTTGGATTTGTTTAGTTGTGACTTCTAAGTCTGGAATCCAGATTTTGTTTGATAACTTCCACTGAATATACAATGTAATTAAATTTCCGTAGCAGGGAAAGAAACATGCACGGAGGTAGTATAGAGACAAATGTTGAAATAAGGCATGACCTATGATAATTGGAGTAGAGGTAATGCTGAAGATAAACCCGGAGGTAGTATGGCAATATAGGGTTTTGCACGTCGGGGCCGTATGTCGAAACCACATGTTGTTCAATTCAAAACGTATGGTCCCAATAATCTAATAAATAAAAATAAGATAAATAGTTTCACAAAATGGTATCAGGTTTTTGCTATCATAATTTTGCACTACACTCTTTGCCTACTCAGATACTGAGTTGTGTACTGTTAAATGCTAAAGAAGCAAAAGAAAATATGATTAATTATTTAGGACATGCCCAAATAACAAACAAATTATGTTTCAAATATGACTATGGGTAGCGAGTCTAGCCGCGCAAATGCGAGACCCACCCTGCTAAGAGGTATGTCTATATTTTTCTCCTGAAATTGTTCTCAACATAGACATCTTTACAATGAGCTGTAAGAGAGTAGGATGAAGTTTCAAATACTTGGAGATCCTGAATTTTAAGAGCAGTCTAAAACTTTACCCTGAGTTGTTAATATGATCAAAACTTGGATGCCAACAAATGCACCAAATAATAAGCACACAAAGAATTAATGTTTTGTCTTCATTAGTCAATTACAATTTGCTGTATTTACTTAGGATTGGCTGCTTATTACAGGGATCAAATACATCTCTTTCCGTGTTTTCACTTAGGCCGCCTCATGCTCTTCAGTGTATAAAAAACAAGAGTTAATTTTGTTGGGGAGAAGGTTGCACTATTTTGCTTGCTCCCAGCTCACTTTTCAGCTGCAGCCTGCATGTCCTTTTTGAGCTAAAATCTTTCAGGTACGTGGCCATCAATCCATTGTACACAAGCTGTTTTGTAGAATTGATGGATAGTGTAACTACGCAGTTTTTTGTTGCATTAGTGGCACTTAAGTTCACTTCACGACATAATATTTACAAGTTAGTAATTATTACTCAAAAGTCATGCTTTTGTTGTACATTTTCCATATTAATTGATCTGATGTCCCAATGATACTAAGATGTGAAATTGTGGAATTGTAAGATCTTCCCGTTTTTCATTGATGCGGATACAGTTGGTTATATTTGTCGGAATGCAGGAGGTCACTTAAAATGCATGAATGTTGGGGTACCTCTCACAACACATATACATGGAACAGATGTACTATGCTCCGAGGATGCAGGTCGCTATAGCTTAGAGGAGAAAATCATCTTCCTTCTTGATTCTCGAGGAAATGTCTCTATGGAAGTAAATTTTTATTTTTGAAGGCATACACTCCAAGCTTTACTTTCGCTTATGTAATCGATGATGTACGATTATGGCTTTGAAATAAAATACGCCAAAAATTTTGCGTTATAAATACCTCTTTGGTTCAATTAATTGCATATTAGTTCTACTATAAGGATGTGTAAATAAATATAACATCATATAAGGACAAATCATACGCCAAAGGAATAATATCACGGTACTTGATGAGTATAACCCCACATCATGTTATTTCTCTTATTACAACGTTGGGTTGAATCAAATAACATTAAAATAAGGAACTCGAACATCCGAGAAAGAGATAATATAAAGGTACTTGGTGATTCTAGCCGCGCAAATGCGCGGGCCACCTGGCCCGCGCATTTGCGCGGATAGATTATATATAGTATTTGATATGAATTTTTCTACCATCTCTTTCTGCGAAAATCTATTATTTAGCTCAATGCATTACTACATTAGTGTTTATTTATATTTCGAAATATATAAGACGATGTTTAGCAAAAATTGCATGACTCAAGGAACATGATTGTATTTCGATATTAAGCAATATTTGCGCTCAATTACTTTATTCAATATTTTATAAGGACCGTTTTGTAGTGACAACATAAGATTAACGGTACTGAGATCTGCTTGCTGGATATGCCACCATAGATTATAGCATACGAATATTCAGTTCCGTCTTCAAATCCTCATCCCTGGTGTGTACCTTCCCACCAATAGTTATTTCTACGAACTTTACATCCTCGTGCTTAAAATTTGTGATATATATATATATATATATATTCGTCTATGATTCATCAATGGCCGTATTGCGGTCTTATTTTTTTGTTAACTCCAATCATGCTTCCTCTCATGCTCATGTTAATTTTAATTTATTTGTCAGTTTTTGTATTTCAGACCGAGTTTGTTACATAGTTTATGCTTGAAAACCTCCTCAGTACCAATATAAACCTACATTCGTTACCATGGTGACTTGAATCTATGCGACCCTTTTTTCAGCATAAATGTACCTGAACACAAATGAGGTATAGATGGAGTGAAGCCTTATACAAAGTCAGGTAGTTGCTAGCTGATACGATCATTCATAACACGCTCACACCTTTTCTTTTGCTTCAAAAATTCAAACGTACCTGGTTACAGCTGCTAAACGTACACACCATGCATGATTAGTCGACCCCATTACTGTACGATGATATGCTCCTTGTAATCTTCCTCCAACGCTGGCTAAGTACACGAAAACGTACTTGCATATCGTTCCAAATCGTTGGTGTAGTTGAAGACCTGAAGTGTGGTAATAAATCAAGTTAATCTAGGGAGTATACGCCGGTATGTATGCGGCTAGCGAGACAGCCGCCCAAGCGTTGTGCGGCGGCACAACATGCGCCGGCGTGCTGGCGATGTGCATGAGTACGGTGATGTCCCAGGTGATGCTAATCGCTTTAGGAACCTGAAAGCCAAACTTGAAAGCCAGCGTAAGTAAGTCGGACGGCCGGAGAAATCGCCTTTTCACGATCTCGAAACAGACTTGCTCACGATCACCGCCAATGGAATCGATCTTGACCGTCTTTGTCTCCGGCTTTCTAACCTGCATACGTACCTATGTATCGTCGTGCGAATCCTGACCATGCAGCTGATCTGCGTCGCCTTCCATCATCTGGTTGAGTGCTCCAGACCTACGGTGAACTCTCTAGTGCCTCCCGCGAGTATATGACGGGAGAACGCCGCTCTCCATCCCGTCGGCGTGGCTGACACCTTCTGCAGAGCGAATCAAGCTGGTGTAGGGGACGTCGCTGGTCGAGTGCTCCTTGCCGATGGCCTCTTATCTGATGTTAGATGGCAGATCGTCGTGCCTCGTCTCATCGGCGTGGAAAGAATTAGCCTCCCGCGCATTTGCGCGGCTAGACTATCTATTGATGCTATTTCTTTTTACTCATTTTTAAAACATTAGAGGAACATTATCCGTAGCTATAAATTTAATACTTTATTATTTTTTATGAATTTAAAAATAATTTAGGTTTCAATATGATCTTATAATTATTTCTTTTTTTATGCAAAGTAGCTTTTTAATTTTTTTAATTAGTTTCACATGTATAATGTGGTTGGGTCCAACTAAACATTGTGGAGATTCTTGTATCAATTATTTAATCTTCTACCTTTTTTTCTTCATTTTCCTCCTCTTTACATTTCAAAATTCAGAATTGCATGTCAAAAAAAAATTCAGAATTGAATTTATAGTCAGATTTTTTGTCTCATTATGATTTGATGGTATTTTCATGTAGCCGCATTTTTAAAATATTTTTTGAAATACATCTGCTTATGATTATTTAGCCGTGTTTTTTCCTAAATATTCCATGCATATTTGTATTTTATCTGATCATTAATTTCTCGCGACATCTTTTAGTACACGTTGTAAATGTAAATAAATGTAAATGAGTTTGTATTCCCTATACTCTCTCTCTTCTCTACAGGATGGAAGAGAAATGTCCTTTCTCTTCTCTACCGGTGAGTCAATCGTCCATGCATATCCAATCCACTTACCATACTTTTAAAATAATCTCATTTCTCTATTGTATTCAAGCCCATGGTCTTGGGTACGATTCTTGACCAAGCTGTGGATGGGTGATTCAGCCACGGACATGGCATTTCCAGCCGGCGATGCTTCATCTCGCCGTCGCTGCTTTGAACCTGCCGGCGATGGTTCATCTCTCCGTCGCTGATTCTGCGGTGGCCGGCAAGTTTAGTGCGTGCTGCACTG
This sequence comes from Poa pratensis, assembly GCA_947311845.1. Lineage (NCBI taxonomy): Eukaryota > Viridiplantae > Streptophyta > Magnoliopsida > Poales > Poaceae > Poa > Poa pratensis. The sequence goes on from CAMZMU010000096.1 coordinate 24,964,098, forward strand.
TGCGCGACCCGGCTTGTACCTGGACGTGGTCGACCACGACGAAGGCCGCAGCTGCGGCCCGCATTCAGCAGTCAAGGTGCGTTCCTCACTTCCCCCCTGCACGGCCGCTTCCCCATTTTTAATTTTTCCCCCAACTTTTAATTTCAGATCATCTGATTGCTCATGTTGTTTAGCTTGGAGCAAAGAACCCCAGGTAATCTATCATCCTATCTCCATCGCGAATTAGTTGTATTTTTCCAACTATTAATCTTCTCACTACATATTTGAGGATAAATCACGGTCCAGAATCTATATTTGAGGAAGTAAAATACCCGTTTTCTTCTCTTTGACGTCTGTATCCAATCCATTGACCGTGCTCAGTGAAATTCCCATTTCTCCGATTTATGCTAAGCCATTTTCTTGGAGGTGTTACTTGTTTAGGCTACATCTCGCCGTCCCAGTCGTCAAGTTCAGTGCTGTGATAAATTAGTTGGAGGTGATACTTGATTTCTGGATTATTTTTGCCATAGAATTAGTTGTATTATATCCATCGATTATACTTCTCATCTCACATTTGGGGATAAATGACGGTCCTCAATCTATACGTCTGTATGCAATCCATTTAACGTATTGTATGCCATGCCATTTTCTTTAAGGGGATGATCCAAATTTTTTTTTTGATGTACTTTCAGCTGCAATGGCATTTTCGTTGGTTAACATACAGTACCAATTTAGCCAAATATCTGATGGCGTTTGTGTCGTTTAGCTTGTATCAGAAGGATTCACTGGTAAATCCATCATTCTATATCCATCCGAATTAGAAATAATATGTGGTCCAATCTCCATGATTTTTTTATTTTAGATTTGAGAGAATATATAAAAACATATGTATGTATTTTATTGATTTGGGCAGTTTGCTCTTTAATTTTTTTGTAAGTACATTAAAAATTGGTAATCTGTACTTCGTCTCGACACATGTATTTGGCTATGGATAAATAATGACGTCCATGAAGTACATGTGAAGATTGTTAAGCAACCTTGAATAAACTGTGCTGTACTAAAACGTTGTATGTCTCCTTTGTGTCAATCGGTTCTCCACTCCATCAATGTCTTTTACTCCTTTGGTAATTTATAATATCTCCTTATAAACATTATTCTTTGCACTATCTTCACTTGGACACTCACTGTCATCGATTAGCAGCTTCAATCCTTCTTTGTTTGTGACCCTTGACAATGCCACATATAATTGCCCATGGCAGAATACTTGCTTATTCAGATATATTCCTACCTTGTTCAAGGACGGACCTTGGCTCTTATTTATGGTCATCGCGAAGCAGACCGATAATGGATATTGCCTCCGTTTCACCACGAATGGTTATTTTGAGTCGCTGGGTGGCATGATGATCCGAGGTATGTATACCTTTTCTCCAACGTGCGTTCCTGTAATTATTTGTGCCTCAGTGTATTTATTTCCAAGCTGTGTTATGGTCATTCTCGTACCGTTGCATAAATCTGCAGCTTGGTTGATGTTGCGTAGGAGCATCACCTACCTTCAGTTTTAGCTGATGGTCTGGGATTCCTGGAACTTCAAGGTGTTGAGGAATTCAGTAGGACACATGTTTTCCAATCTGCTGAAGTTCCTTGTTGTCTTGCACATGGTATCAAGGCTTCGGTATGTCACCTCTTCACATTGTATCTGGCCCATTATGTGCTCATTTATCTGCTTGACTGTTTCATTCCATGCACATAGTATTACTCTTTCTTCCAGGAATTCCCGTAGCTGGATGGCCCGCACATTTAAGCGGCTAGTTTGCCTGGATTTTGATGTTCAAAATTTTCCTTTGCTGTCTGTATGTCCCCGCACACAACAATTATTTGATTTAATGCAGCACTAATTATATGTCAGCCAAATTATCATAATTTTCAAATGTTATGGACATTACAGTTCTAATATAAATTGAATCTGACAACTTCTTTTTGCTTCATACTTCTAGTTCAATATAGGAAGTATGCTTCCTTATCCAGCTAATAAGAATTTCCTATGGAAGGTTTCTAAGTACAGTTGTACTCTTTATCAACCATAGTTGTATCTTCTATAATTTGTTTATCAAATGATTCATCTACCCCAATATAATCTTCTATGATATTTTACCCGGATAAGATTTTTTCAACCGTGTATAAATACAATATTGTTTCTGTAAAATATGAATTCATCTACATCATTATAATGATTCTGTAGAAATATATTTCGTCAGTCCAGCGGGAATATGGTGCCTCTTTTCTTATCTATTATTATACTACACCAACTGATTTGTAGATCCATATATTATTGCTTAGGCGTATCTGATGTGGGTCCTTGCGAAGGTTTGTTTGTAGTCTCATTTACCTCCTATCACATCATGCTGGCTGTGCATTTTATTGCTGGATGTCGTAGATTCTGGTGCCTTCTTTTGGACTAATTGTATGAAACGGATTGTTTTTTTTCAAATACAGACTAAGAAGAGCAAGCAAATAATAGGACAAATAATTCAAGTAAATTCGTAGGAAGGCTAGCTTACAGTAGAAAGAAACAAAACTTATATATGATAACATGGATGCTTTAGAATCAGGAAACATATATAACTTCAGCAATGAGTGCGTTTCCGCTAATAGTGTCTTGTATATAGTTCTACAGGTGATGCCATGAGAAGTTGTGACCTCATTTCCTTGTCTGTCTGATCCTTTAGAGTTTTGCATTATTCTGATCACAAAACGGAGGAAATTAGAAATTTTAGGTTTCAAATCAAAACATGCCATAATATATAAATTAGAGCTACAACCTCTTTATTCAAGTGACTTCTTAATTTGAAGAGGTAATTCTATGTATCATCTACGAAGAGAAGTTCTGTCGGAGAGAAAATGGGTTTGCTACCAACTTACCCACGTTATTTTGTATGTGTGCCCCAAATAAGAATGAGTGGAAGCATAGCATATATCTGATCCAAGAAACTAATAGCTGAGAGCTATCATCAACCATGGAGTACTTCTGCTCAGTGTTCGGTGGCGTGCAGAAATTTTATTCTGCCATTATTGTAGCTCCATGTTTGCTCTTCCATGTGGACATCGCAGAGCTCAATGGGAGGTGCACAATCCATGCTTTAATCTCTATTTTTACTGTAGATCAATTTCAGTGTAGCCAAAAAAATCCTTCTAGAATTATTTGATAAGATCAGTCTAGTTCATCTGTGTAAGAGCTGACACCTACATCAGAACGCAAAGAAAACAAAAAAATGAGACTGAGCAATGCGCTTATGATCAGAGATATGTTTTGACATCACGTACCATGAGTAGAGCAACCTTGCACATCACCTATACCTGCAGAAAACTACAAAGTTTGAAGCCTAAACATACCAGTGCAGCAGGGGTCATCTAAAAGAAAAAGTCTAACATTTGCACATCCATCTTAATACTCCATAATCAACGTACAAAACTGAGGATCTTTCCTGAATTATTTGATCTGATCGTGACGGAGCCAAAAAGGATCCGATCAAATCATGTAACCTGCAAATAAATAAAAGTATGGCACATAGATCTCTGAATTGTTATGCATGAAGACATTTAGCAAATCAAAATTGATCTTACAGTTTTAAATAACACATGGGATCAAATTTAATGCACATCTTGCTTGCAGAGAGTGGACGAAGTTAGTAAGAAGTCTAATCATAACTTGAAGAAGAAATAAATCAGGGAGACATATGCACTGACCGCCATATGCGTTTGCTCCAGCTGTCCAGCATCCTTCGCTTGGCAGTGCTTTCGCTTTTTTTAATACCTGTGTTATAAAAAGAGGAGCTTTATATTTTAGGGAAACAACATAGCTTTTTTTCATTACTCAAAAAAGTACATCACAGCATCACCAGTTTTAAGTACTATGCCTGAATCCAATAATTAGCTTGAATAGAACCTACAGAGTTGCACTTAAATGCAGAAATTCAGTCATGGAGCAAGACCTGAGTTGTATTGAGATTCAGACAATCATGGCATGTACCTTGAATACAGCGAAAATAATATTTGGCACTCGGGGTCTTCTATTCCTTCATGCAAATATGTTCACTATTGCCTGAAGACATTCAGTTTGGAAGCAAGACCTTTAAATTGCATTGAGATTCATACAATCATGTCACGTAGATTGAATAGATTGAAAATAATAGTTAGAAGTCTGGGTGATCAATTTCTTCAAATGGCAATATGTTGTACTCTAAATCCATATGTTTTAAACGGTGGTTCCTGCTTCTTCTCATACAACTATTTTTTGCAATGTAGGAGTACTTATTGAGAATCAGAAAACTGAAGAGTGCAGCTTGGGAAACTGAGGATCTTTCCTGAATTATTTGATCTGATCATGACGGAGCCAAAAAGGACCCGATCAAATCATGTAACCTGCAAATAAATAAAAGTATGGCACATAGATCTCTGAATTGTTATGCATGAAGACATTTAGCAAATGAAAATTGATCTTACAGTTTTAAATAACACATGGGATCAAATTTAATGGAATTGCAGAACATCGGCCGCACGGCTAAAAGTGTCAGCCTGGCGACGTCCTTGGCGACCATGCTCCGATGCCTAGACCATGCTCGCACAGCCGCGCTGCAATCTTGAGGATGGAATATGACCACCGTTATGAACGCGGACTACATGGATCGATCTGATCGTCATCCTGGCCTGCAGAAAATCACGCATGTTGGACTATACTAACCTCTGTTCATGCAACCTCTCCATCACCACGACCTAGATCTCTGCATTGACGGCTTTGGGCCTGGATTTTCGCCAGGATATGTCTCGCCATCTTCATCGCTGCCGTATTGATCGGAGCGAAGCGGCACCAATCACGATCTATATGGGGCCAAGAGATACGTGTGTATTTAGGTAGAGATTTTGTTCGCTGGAGTTCTTATCGTACACGGTGCCTAATCATGTTTTTTATGTCGCATGTGCATGTGCTTCGGTCCTTTGTATATTAATCTCAGCCGTTGGGATTTTATTACTTCAGATTGATAAATCTTTACCGTTGGTTATCCTGTGTTTTAAGTATATAACTAGCTGGTTGGCCCGCGCATTTGCGCGGCTAGATTCACAAAGTACATTTATATTATTATATTTTCTTTTGTGTGATCTCTACTCTAATTGTTAACTGATCTAATCCGTCACTATAATAGAATTAATATATGCAATTAATTGATACAAAGAGATGGTTGTACATGAAGTATACCTCTTGGCCATTAAAGTAGCATTTTGCTAAATATTAATCTATAAATCATATTTTTAGATTGTTGGTACGAAAAAATCGACTAATTTCTGTACATTCTTAGTTTTGGGTAGGGGAAAACATGAGTTGAAGAAAGTTACACGTGCTCTCCAATTTAAAGGAACCGGGTTCCCCCAACCTAACAGCACAATGGCATTTAGTGGAATTTTCGTAAGTTTCTTTCCCAGATATCAATAAAATAAAATAAACGACATACCCCATAGATATTACCTTACCTTGACGCCGTCATCTCCGATGAATATACCTGGCAGAAAGGAACCATCACCATACGACAGCACCAAGCTATCCTCTTCCTCCATTTCGTTCAGCTCCTCATCATTGCTGTTGGCAGCATCTGAGCATTACACTCCTTAAAAACAGCATTCGCCTCATTCCAGAATGCATCATCAAGCTAAATTCCAAATAGAGAACAATCGAGAGAGCACCTTACTATGGAGTCCAAAACAGTCAGAATAGCAAGTCAAGACCAATGACCAAAAAAAGGACCAATTACCTTTAGATATTAATTGCTGGCCGTGTAGAGGCAACGACTTTTATCCAAGTGTTTTCTCTTCCGCTGGGTATCTATGTTGCCATTGTGCATACGTAGCCCAGGAAGCCAGGAAAGTCTCTAATATATAGCTGCATACTTTAGCCTGCGTGTTGTACATAAAAAATAAACTTACTTGAGCTGCTCGTTTTTTTTCTTTTTTTTGTAACGTTAAGTAAGATCGCCATGTTGTATGTGTTCTAGTCATTACTTAGGAATGATCCTTGGCTAACAATAACATGCATATATGACGTTGTAACTTCTAAGCAGTTGTGTATGCGTAACCCAAACTAATTAGTGGCTCCAAATCCTGCAACTCCTTGTTTAACTTTATCAAACTTGCCGTGATTAATATGTTGTATGTGGCTGAGAAAGAAGAGCTATTGTGCACGTCAATAACCTCACCATTCGCATGTGCAATATAAAAAAGATTTAAGAAACACAACTTCTTGCCTATTTATTATAAGACCATCAATTTCATCTTTGCTCTCCTCGCGACAATATCAATTGTGCTGCAAACAAATCCACAGACAACAATCTTGCCCAACCTGATGCCCGAGGCTCCCAAAATCAAGGTTATGACAAATATGGTCCTGAAACCTCAAATTTCATTGAAAGTTGTAGTGAAGTTAGCTGTTGATTGTTTATTTATTTGCGGGGGGAAGCTGTTGATTGTTGTTGTCAATGTTTGTAGCTTTAGAGAGATCAGAGGAGAGGATGAGATATGGTGTACTCATTATCTAGAATTAGTTCAAATGTACATAAATAATAAATTGAAATATTATGATCATGAAAATGAATCAAGTCCAGGAAATACATTTGAACTATGCTAAGCAAGCAGGAACGTGCTTATATTAATTGGAAGTTTGCGCTATATTCACTTGGACAGTCATTTTCATCGATTAGCAGCCCCAATCCTTTTTTGTTTGTGACTCTTGATAATGCCACATATAATTGCCCATGGCAGAATATAGTCTTATTCAAATATATGTCTACCTTAGAGGGATATTATATTGTTACCGCAAGGGATAGAGTACTCTGATATTTATCATCTGGAAGCTTCCTTCCGAATAAAATACAGATATGCCATTTCATCTGCTTAGAAATTGTATTACGGGGCGAGGGAGGTACAGTTAGCAGTATATTTTTCCTGTATATTTCGTCCTAGGAAGCAATTTCGACCTAAGAGAGTCTATCTAATACATTATTCACTTATTAAGCTGCCAGCATGTTTCTCTCTATTTAATTATAAACCATAGTACGCATAAAGCATTTATCTCAAGAGATGGGCGGAGGGAGCACAATAAAGCACTAAGGAATAAAGTTAAAATGCAGTAGCACCCAGACCATTTAGTCAATATGGCACAACTCATGTATCATATACGGCACCATGTCACTGAAACCGGCTATAAACATGTATACTCCTATATTTATTGATTGATCTACAAATTCTGGAATATATTATTTGCCAGTGTTGTTGTATAAAGTGTTTGTAAATTGCAGGTATAAACAACACGGTAAAATACACTGACACTCAATATGAAAGTGAGTTTTGTGTAGTGTGTACAAACCTGACTTCGTACTTGATAGTTTGAACTGTTGAATGGTAAAGCACCGCTGATCCAGATACATGAACAATGGTGGACTCAGAATGGCCCAATTAATTGAGTTCTCCAGATAAAATAAATCCATATTGAATATATGAACTTGCTTAATTCCTATGGATCGAAAGCATGTCCACCTTTTCTCGCATATGAAACAATCATAGTCATCACGTACCTAAAACAAAAGGAATTTTTTTTTGCATATGCTTATGTAAATAAAAACCTGCGTGCTTCAATTGCTAGAAAACATGCAAGTGCTACAGCTGAAAACTTACCTTCCCATTCGTGTAACACACACTCAACTGCCAGAAGGCCAGAACAGCCAGGCCAAAAACTATAAGCTCCAACAGATGTTCCGAACTCCAACAAAACATCAATCTAGATTCGTGTCAATCCTTGGTGGTCAAAACTGCACCAGCCTCCCTGCTTTCCGATCAATCCAACACTGTGGCATTACATTTTCATGGCGAGCTTGTTAAATAAATGCAATTAACTTATATGCCCTAGATTTTATTCTGAAATCCATCCGCTTTCTTGATTTCACATCGAGTTTGTTCCAAATTTGATTCTTCAAATGAGTTGCATTATGTATCCACGCAGTAAATAAAGATTCATAGCCGCAAAAAAAATTAGAATCATATTCTTTTGAAGAAAATTGTAAGAGAATCTAAATATAAACCTATATTTCCGGACCAGAGAGACCTTGAAACCGGCTATAAACATGTATACTCCATATTTATTGATTGATCTACAAATTCTGGAATATATTATTTGCCAGTGTTGTTGTATAAAGTGTTTGTAAATAGAAGGTATAAACAACACTTAAAATACACTGACACTCAATATGAAAGTGAGTTTTGTGTAGTGTGTACAAACCTGACTTCGTACTTGATAGTTTGAACGGTTGAATGGTAAAGCACCGCTGATCCAGATACATTAACAATTGTGGACTCAGAATGGCCCAATTAATTGAGTTCTCCGGATCAAATAAATTCTTATTGAATATCTGAACTCGCTTAATTCCTATAGATCGAAAGCATGTCCACCTTTTCTCGCATATGAAACAATCGTAGTCATCACGTACCTAAAACAAATGGATTTTTTTTTGCATATGCTTATGTAATTAAAAACCTGCGTGCTTCAATTGCTAGAAAACATGCAAGTGCTACAGCTGAAAACTTACCTTCCCATTCGTGTAACACACTCGACTGCCAGAACAGCCAGGCCAAAAACTATAAGCACAAACAGATGTTCCGAACTCCAACAAACATCAATCTAGATTCGTGTCAATCCTTGGTGGTCAAAACTGCACCAGCCTCCATGCTTTCCGATCAATTCATCACTGTGGCATTACATTTTCATGGCGAGCTTGTTAAATAAATGCAATTAACTTATATACTCCTACATCCAATCTATAGAATTAAACCTGAATTAACTTATATACACCACATGCATATTTATATCGCACAAATACATATGTATAGGCTAGCAGGCATGATCGTACATCCAATCTATAGAATTAAACCACATGCATATTTATATCTCACAAATACATATGTATAGGCTAGCAGCTAACAGCCAGTACATCACATATAACATGCTTTTAATCACGTACTTCTTTGTGTGCTTTTACTCCGAAAACATACCTGGTTGATTCTTCTAATAAACACGTGATACTCGATGCCAGTATATTGTAGAGTGATGCATCAGTTGTGATCTTCTTCCGTATGCTGGCCAAGTCCACGACCTTGATCCAAGTAGTGGGCGTGTGTTAAGACGTTGAAGCGTGGCAGGAAATCCTGTTGGGTGCCAGAGTCAACACCGGTAGATGCTGCCGCGTGCCTGCGAGACAGCTGCGGCTAAGTGTCTTCGGAGCGGCTTGCCGGATCGTATACGCCGGCGTGATGGCGAGTCAGAAGGCGTTGATTATTCGGTGCCAGTTTCTCCATGAACCTAGAACCCGACGAACTCGTGCGCCAGATGGCCGGAGAGAATCGTCGACTCGTCGTGTCTCCACCGCATCTGTACGCTGGACGTCCGGCCGGAAAGAATCCTCGGGTCTCCTCTGTATCCCTGTAATCTATATCTGTTTGCGTGTCTCCTGATTTCTTTCCATCGTAATATGCTGGTGCTAATTGTTTTCTCTACGTGTCCTATTTTGCTCCAACTTCTACGGTGTCCTTCCAAATTAAAATTAGCGTTAGTTTCACGCGTTACTTTTCTGTTTCAATCTGAACCGTGCATTGATTGTTGTTTAATCTTGGCCATTGGTTATCCTGTGTTTTAATTATATAACTAGCTGGGTGGCCCGCGCAAATTGCGCGGCTAGATGTGTACCGAAACTTTGACTAAAATATTTAAGTCTCTCAATATCTCCTTCCATAAGGAAAAGAGTTAACCTTTTTACTCTTAACATGTTGATTTGAAAATATGGTTATTTTGTAGTTCTTCACTCTTTGAGATCTTGCAACTAAACTTGTTTTGGTGTCTTCCATCTTCAATGAAGCATATATCGTTGTTAAATAAACCCTACTCTTTGACTACTCCATAAGAAAGGCATTTCTTCGCCGCAGATATTAAACTACTTTTACACAAAAGCACTTGCATCTGTTCTACATACTCCTTCATTCATATAGTGGCCCAGCGTATTCCTCACATTTGTCAACCGATTAACATATGTTTAAATGTACGTCTTATGACAACTCGGGTATTGGCTAGATGGTGGAAGGATGATGTATTTTGATTGGACGACTTGGATACTGATACTATCACTCCTTAACTAAGAACACAGGATATGTGAAATCCTTTTTTGAAAATATAATTTTTTTGTACAACAGTGCTTAAAAAGTTGATAACACACATCGATCTTCTTATATGTACAGCCATAACAAATCTACTCCCTCCGTTCCAATATATAAGCCGTCTTGGCTAGCTGTTTTAGCTAGACAAAATGGCTTATATTATGGAACAGACTGATACACTTGAAAGTTGAACTCAATTTAGAAAACCGAAAAGGACAAATATAGATGTGAATAGAGTAAAAAAAAAATTAATATTTTTCTTCACATCTTTGGAATATTAAATACATATTTTAGGGATCTTCTGAGCTTTCTATTATAAAAGGTATCTCCACATTTCCATCTATTAAGTGTAGACGTGTTGTTTGACAGGACATCTTCTTCTCGGTCCAGTATGTGCTCCTTTTCTACCAGATGAAATTCTATAAGAATAATGCATGTTACGGTATGTATAAGTGGTTGCACAGATGCATAATGCATATTTCTGAAGAAAGCATGCAGGCAGGCACGCGGCTAGCTAGTACGATACAGCATAAGAACGTGACTTTGCGGCAGAACCCTGGTAAATCACCATTGGATATCCTGATGGAGATCTTGGTCCAAATCGTGACGTAAGTGACTAAAGGCTAGATGTTGATGGGCAACATGCCTCGTTGAAACCAGATCCCCTCTCATGTCAAATCGAGTAATCACTTGCTTGTTCGCCCTTCATCTTTAGAGTCCTTCATTTGCTCTGCACCCGACCAACAAAGAACAATAGCAATGGTTGGTTGCCTGCATGGAGATGATTGTATGTTGCATTTTAGCAAGGAAGGAACTTGCTTACATAGAGGCATAAATTAACTTTTGTTCTTTAACCTGCAGGAGGGTATGTAAGAATGTATTGACTGATGAGTGTTCTATCAAAAGTAAAAAAAAAGATGGTCCCTAAATATCCTTGATTGGAGGTTGTGGTACCATACCGATGCCTCAATATTCAGAACGAAAAAACAATAAGAGAAACAACATGGCATATTAACCTATTTCAGATGAATTGAATTATTAGGGCTGAATGGAGCAGCACATACTATATTGGTCAAAGTATAGCGTTAAGGGGAGTAAGATCTAAAATAATCGTAAAAAGACTGGCCATGCAATCACATAAAAGTTTGATTTGCGTAAAAGCATGATTGATCTAAAATGCTTCACACCAGAAGTTTTACTTCTGTACTCTGAAAAAATAATTAGAACTAAAACAGACAAAAGAAGTAGTTTTTGTACCTGAACTTGATCTTTCAAATAGATAGTGCACTCAGTTTTGCTCCCGTATGGATTCCTGCATGGGACGGCATTTCTCTACGGCAGTCTGGCGCACCAAACAAATATACTTCAGTTCATCTGCATGCACATACTACTCTAGCTGTTGGGACGGCATTGTCTCTACGCGCTCAACACAGAAACTTCAGTTCATATGCATACACGTACACTACTCTAGCTGATGTAATCTTACACGATCAAAGTTTGCATGTATGTTACAAATACAGAAACAGCAAATAACATTTGATCGATGGTTACATACCTTAACATCAATGGACGTATATATATCCTGAATTCCTGGCCAGTTGAAGTGGACTGAGGCAGATCGTGCCCTTAGTGATGTTACGGCGTGGCATGAGGAAATGCACGCCCGGCAGGTCCCTGTCTATAAACATGTACCGATCACACGATGCCTCCACGGCCATTGAGTCGAGATCGCCGGTGGACTTAAGTTCATATGCGTACACATACTACTCAAGGTGTTTTAATATTGAACGATCAAAATTTATTGAAGTGTGAGTTGAAAATTTTCACAATTGTTGAAATAGCCTATAGGTTGTAGTAAATTATTTTTGCGAATTCTAATAATATCAAAATACAGTTTTTTGATTTGATCGGATGATATCAAAACCTAGTGAAGACACCAAACTTCTTAAATTACATGTCGATGAACTATTAGACCCTCGGGTATGGATTTCCAATACAGTTATTATCAGCAGTGACCCTAGGTATTTCTCACTTCCGTCAACTGATTAGCATCAAGCTTTCTTATTACTTCTATTTATCAATTTATCAATATTCTATTCTAACAAACAATCTCTGAAGTAGTATGTCGGACGCCAAGGAAATGATCCTAGCAAAAGTAGGCTACATGCATATCGACATGATGCACCGGGCTGGTTCTTTTGTCCCTAGATAACATTGATTAATCTGCACCATTGATGTTTTATAACCTCTAAATAGCTGAATCGAGCAAACCTGTGGAAGCCATGATAAGTGCATTAAAAATATATAGTTGCGGAGCCATTAGCAGGGAGCGTAGTTTGGCCTCCATCGATCAGTCCTACAGAAATCAAGTATAAATGCAAAAAATGAAAAACAATGGCATGCTGGACTTTTTTATCACCTAAATTTTATAAAATAAATTAGCATCACCAGCTATATATTTTCGATGAAACAACATAGCTTTTGTTTTCATTAGTCAAAAAAATGTACAGCACAGCATCAGCAGTTTTAACTTTTTAAGTACTATGCCTGAATTCAATATTAGCTTAAATAAAACCTACAGAGTTGCACTTCCATGCAGAAATTCAGTCAGGAAGCAAGAACTTAGAGTCGTATTGATATTCAGACAATTATGGAATGTACCTTGAATAGAGTGAAAATACTATTTTGCAGTCGGGGTCTTATATTCCTTCAAAAGCCAATATGTTCAGTGTTGCCCGAAGACATTCAGTCAGGAAGCAAGACCTTACAGCTGCATTGAGATTCAGACAATCAGGTCACGTACCTTGAATAGATTGAAAATAATAGTTGGTTCTACTCTGAATCCATATGCTTAAAATGGTGGTTCCTGCTCCTCCTCATACAACTATTTTAAGAATACGTACATTGCAGTGTAGGAGTATTTAGTGAGAATCAGTAAACTGAAAACCGAAGCTTGGGCTAGACGATCAAACCTGCAAGCTGCAGCTATGTGGAATTGCAGAGCATCGGCGCAACAGTCAGGCGACGTCTTTGGCGACCATGCTCCGATGTCTAGACCACAACGGCTAAAAGTGTCGACGTCTTCGGCGACCATGCTCGTATGCCTCGACCGCACTCTCACAGCTGCGCTGCCATCTTGAGCATGAATATGACCACCGTTATGAACGCCGGCTACATGAATCAATCTGATCGTCATCCTTGCCAGCAGAAATTGATGTATGTTGGACTATACCTCTGTTCATGGCTTCATGCACTTTATCCCCGTTTAGATGAACTGCGGAAGATTGTCCCGGTGGATCATATGACGGAGCCTTGTCCGGAATTGATGCAGGCGGAGATTTGCAGAAGATTGGAATTCCACTAAACAAATTATTCTGAGCTGCGTGAACTGGATCCGGTGCACATGGGAACAGCCAACGTCAACTGGATAAGGTATCGAACAGACAAACATTGGTTCATTGATTGCACAACGTACATGGTGATTACTTACTTTGATGGCTTCTCCCGCGGGCGATGCGTCAAACAAATCGGCATCTGTTCATACTCTCTCAGATTTCTATGTTTCTTGGAGGACCGACTGCCTGATTGATTGTAGGTGCTACACATCTTCCATCAGTGAAGATCTACACAGAGAGACGCATCGATCCCGTGGAGAGCAGCGGCCGGCGGCGCAGACAACGGCGTGCATCCCCGAAGATCAACACAGAGAGACGCATCGATCCCCGCGGAGAGCAGCGGCCGGCGGCGCAGACAACGGCGTGCATCCCCGCTCGACCGTATACTCGTTACCCTAGAAAATTCAATAGCTGGTCGATTGCAAATAGTCCAGGACCAACACGATCTAATTAATTAATGCGGCGGCTAGCAATTGGACATATGTCCGACTGATTAATCTTCACCGTTGATAAGCTACGGCTGTAAATTGATCAATCTTGGCCGTTTATTGTCCTGTGTTTTAATTATATAATAGATAGATAGATAGTTCAGACTAGCCCCACTCAATTTTTCACTAAAATATGCAACATGTTTGCCCTCTTGTAATAACACACCTCCCAACCCAATTCCACTAGCATCACATTCAAGCTCAAAAGTCTTATTAAAATCAGGAAGTTGGAGTAATGGAGCATGTGTTAACTTATCTTTCAATGTTATGAACGCAACCTGTTGTGCCTCACTCCAAACAAAGGGCACATCCTTCTTGGTAAGCTCATTCAGCGGCGCTGCAATAAACCCAAAATCGTTGACAAAGCGCCGGTAGAACCCAGCAAGGCCAAGAAAGCTCCCCAATTGGGTTAACGTCAAAGGTGAAGGCCAACTCGAAATTGCTTCAATTTTTGCGGGATCCACTTCAATGCCCTGCGCTGTAACAACATAGCCAAGAGACACAACTCGATCGGTGCAAAAGGTGCACTTCTCAAGATTACCAAACAAATGTGCAGCACACAAAGCATAAAAAACAGCACACAAATGAGTGAGATGATCCTCTAAAGACTTGCTGTATATCAAGATATCATCAAAGTATACCACCGCAAAACGTCCAATGAAAGCACGTAAAACTTCATGCATCAATCTCATGAAAGTACTAGGAGCATTGGTTAACCCAAAAGGCATAACTAACCACTAATAGAGGCCAAATTTAGTTTTAAATGATGTTTTCCATTCATCTCCCAATTTCATACGAATTTGGTGGTAACCACTACGCAAATCAACCTTAGAAAATATGGTAGAACCACTCAACTCATCAAGCATATCATCCAAACGTGGTATAGGGTGTCTATAAAGAATTGTAATGTGATTTATAGCCCTACAATCAGTACACATGCGTGATGAACCATCTTTCTTAGGTACCAATAAAATCGGAACAGCACAAGGCTAAGAGACTCACGAATATAACCTTTATCGAGTAGTTCCTGAACTTGTCGTTCAATCTCTTTAGTCTCCTCAGGATTGGTACGGTAGGCTGCACGATTAGGAGGTGAAGCTCCTGGAATCAAATCAATTTGATGTTCTATTCCTCGAATTGGTGGCAGCCCCGGCGGCAACTCTTGTGGAAAAACGTCCACATATTCCTGCAAAATGTTAGCAATGGCAGGGGACAAAGAGGGAGGCATATCCTCAAATGAAAACAGTACCTCTTTGCAAACAATTGCATAACAAACAGAAGTAGAAACATCCAAATCAGCAAGATCATATTTGCTAGCAAAGAAACATGGTTTTTTCAACCGAATTTCATTTGGAAGTTCTGCACTAGATGTATTATTTTTAGAAGGTGGCATTACTTCATTAGCAACAATCTGACTCTCACTTTGTTGTTTCTTCTCATTTTTTGCTCTACTAGCTCTAGCAAGATCATCCTTCAAAATTTGTTCAGGAGTCATGGGTTTAAGGCCAATTTTCTTTCCATTGTGCATAAGAGTATAATGATTAGTTTTACCATTATGAACAGATTCTTTATCAAATTGCCATGGTCGACCAAGTAACAACAAACAAGCTTGCATGGGCACAACATCACAATCAACAAAATCAGAATATGTACCAATGGAAAAGTGCACGCGCGCTGTACGTGTTACCTTGAGTCTACCTATGGAGTCGAACCATTGAATATGGTATGGATGGTGATGTTGTCGCGTTGATATAGAGAGCTTCTCCACCATCTCCATGCTTACCAAATTGTTACAACTTCCACCATCAATAATGATCCGAATAGCACGCTCCTTCACAACCCCACGAGTCTGGAACAAATTATGGCGTTGATCATGCTCAACTTGACTTAGTTGCACACTCAAAGCACGTTGTGCAACCAAGCTCTTGTAGGTATCCGCTGCTTCAGCGGCCATGAATTCTATGTCTTCATCAGAATGGCCATCGTCCCCTTGCTGTGCGGATATAAGGGCAAGTGTCTCCTCATCATAATCACTTGCAGAATCATACTCACCATCTTCTCGCACGATCATCACCCGCTGTGTTTTGCACTCTCTCTCAATATGACCGTAGCCCCAGCATTTGCGGCATTGAATGTCCCTTGTTCTACCGTGGAGCCCATGGAAGACGCCGAACTCCGGGCAGAAGCAGTAGATGTCGATGGCGGAGGCGGTGCTGATGTGCGCGAAGGCGGCATGGTGGACTTGTTGGCGGAAGAAGGTGCAGCACTGCGTGAAGCTGGATCCGGTTGGCGCGGCGCCCATGACGATGTACGACCTGCAGAAAAATTAGTTCGTGGCCGCGGCTCCCTATCCTGCACTTCACGTTCAGCTTTGCAAGCAAGATGAAACAAACGAGTGATAGAATTATACTCCTTATATTCTAAAATCGTTTGAATTGGTTTATTCAGCCCCCCAAAAATCATGCAAACATAGCTTCATTTTCCTCAACAATACCACAACGAATTAACCCGGTTTGCAATTCTTGATAATATTCTTCCACTGATTTTCTACCTTGTTGCAAGCGTTGCAGTTTTTGAAGCATTTCACGCTGATAGTAAGGAGGTACAAAACGAGAACGCATAGCACGTTTCAAAGCATTCCAAGTAGTAGGAATATTATCATGATACAGGCGACAATGTTCAGACCACCAAACAGAAGCAAAACCAGTAAATTCACAAGTGGCAGCACAAACACGTCTATCTTCAGGGTAATTTAAACATGCAAAGCGTTGTTCTACCTCTAATTCCCAGGTAAGATATGCACCAGGATTATATCTACCCTCAAAAGGTGAATTGTCAATTTTAGCTTAGCGACATGTTCGACATGTTCTTCATCACGCACCTGAGGTTGCTGCTGCAAGTTGTTCTTAGGTGTTGGTGTGGACGACCCCGCGGTTGTTGAAGAATGTCTACCTCTGTTTCATAGCCGTCCAAGTTAGCATCGGCGCCAGGGGCGGCTGCAGACGCCGCTGAAGCTCCTCCTGGCTCCTCAAGGCGAACCCGACCGGCACGAGAAACAGTGTTGCCGGGCACGTGAAACAACTCAGGTATGCGCGTCTGGAGCTTGTCCAGCAAGCGATCAAACTTGCCAGTCTGATCAGTCAAGGAGGTGTTGACGCCGTCAAATTTGGTGTTGAAAGTGCCCTCTAGACCATCGAGACGGTCCATGGCGCTGCCAACCCGTGTCTCGATGTCCAGAGAATGGTTGGACACCATCTTCTCGAAGTGCTTGTACAGCTCCTTGTTCGTCATCTTGTTCATCTCGTCGCCTGACATGGTTAGTAGAGACAGGAGACAAAACACAAGTATATGTTCCTAGGACTACAAATATGGTGGAAAATCACGCAAACCGTGAAGCAATATACAAAGCCCTTACAAATTCCTTACCACGCAGGAGAGCGTCACGGCAGCCGCGAGGACAAGTACCTCAAAGATTGGCAAAGCGATTACCAGGAAGGTACAATGCACGTAGTAGAAATCTGTGGAGCTGTAGGAGGCTTTATGGTAGCAAGGATTAGCAATAATCAAATCAGGAATGCAAGTTGAATAAACGCTCAAAGACGGTACCGTGCTGGTCCTAGGCTAGACCGGACTAGAGACGCGAGCCTATAGCACCAACAAAGTCAAGGCGCGGCAACAACAAGCACAAATGGAGAGCTCAAAAGCAAGATATAAGTGAAGATCACAGAAATTTCCGAACTTTTTTCACAAAAGTGGCAAAAACTCAACCTTCCCGGACTCTTTTGGCAATTCTGAGCGTCCAGACGGCGTTAAACCACGTTGTGGTTTGGGTTGGACAGATCTTTTTCTGCTGAAAATTTTGATAGGTCGCACGTCGAAAACGGAGTTCGTATGCAAAAGTTATGGCCAGTCAAAGTTTGGGCAGAAAAACTGCCCAATTCGGACTAAAATCGGAGTGGACTAGTAGAAATCAGGGTCAACCCGACTTCAATGCGGATTTGACTTTGTTTTTTTTGCTCTTTTTTTAACTAAACCGAACAAAGACGAAACAAACTTGATCACAACTTGATGTGGCCGAAGCGGATATGAACAGAATCCGTGAAGGGAAAGTAAACACAAACCCTAACTCGAATCGGTGTATGGTGGCGGCGGCGGTATGGATGGTGGCGGCTGCGGTGTATAGATGGTGGCGGCGGAAGGCAATGGTGGACGGATGGTGCGAGTCGTGCGGCGGCGGCAAGACGAATATGCAAAGAACTCGAAACTCTACGGGACTAGACGCTAAGACCAACAACTCGACACGACGATGCAGACGAAAACTCAACGATGCAATGCACTGAAAAGAAAATGCGACAGGCCCGAACGGGTTGTAGGACGGGATGATCTAACCCTAACTGTATTTTTGGCTTTTTCGTGGACTGTAGGTATGAAGATCTGATACCACTTGATAGGGCTAAGGTGTCCGATCTTTCGATGAGATGAAGATACGTCGATTCTGGTGAAGTTCAACCTTGGCGATCCGACTACTACGCACACGTACGCAGCGCCAATGCAATCGCTAAACCAATCTCCGGGAGTTACCGATCCTGCAGAAGCACGATCAGCCTGACCAAAAGGTCTAGTTCTACCTGCGATCGAGGACCATGTAAGAACCAATATTGCAATCAAAAATTGCGGATAAAAGATGAGATTTATTGAAACGGTGGGATTCTGCAAGTTTGTAGTACAGGAGGTCTAGCCGACACTCGTGCCTATGGCGAAGACTAGCAAATAGCTGAGTTCTTTTAACTAAACAAAATCCAAGTCTAAACGTAACCCTAGACGAGGTATATAAGGAGGAAAGGAGGGGGTTTTCGGCCAGCCTTGGGGTTGGCCGAATCCTACCCTAGTCGGACTTTTCTTCCCTAATACGGGCTCTAAAAACGCACTAAAACTTCTGGTCCGAAATTACATGGGCCCTGGCCCACAAATAAAAGGTGACGCATCACCATACGTGACTATGGACGAAATTATGAAGTGTAGTCTTGAGGAATTCGTCCAAGTCTTCAAATGTCATCATGGTGGATTCAAGTTGCGGTAGTCTCCATCGGTGTCATCATCCTCTCCCTTGTTTCCACTCCTGCGGCTATCTCCATTCACGTACATGCTCCATAGCTTGTCCCTCTCGTCCATGCTTGGTCCATCATTCCTAAGAGAAACAAACACATCTATTTTAGACAGCATCATATTCTCATGTACATTAGGAGTAGCTTGTAGAAACGAAAGTACCTGCTGTTGTAGTTGACGTGCACGAGCCCTAGTCAACGGTCCTTGTAATTGAGGTGGTGCAGTAGTTGTGGTTGCGTCAATGGTAGGGATGTCCTCATCAGAAATAGATCACCGTCCTTATTGACCGACGTCATCGCCATCACCGAAACCAGTGGAAGGCATCAAAATCAACTCCAATCCACACAAACTTCTCTTCCACTTGCGACACACGAACAAATATGAGAGGAGATGGACTCGGGGGAGGGGATAGGAGGGGGCGTACGCACATTCTTAGTCAAAATAGATCACTGTCCTGTTGACCAACGTCGTCGCCATCATCGAAACTAGTCGGAGCCAGGGAAAATGACTTTAATCGAAATAAACTTCCCTTCAACTTGCGGCACACGAACAAATATGAGAGGAGACAGACTCGTGGGAGGGATATGAGGTGCCGTATGAACATTCTTAGTGCCAAAATAGATCACCGTCCTTATTGACTTGACCGACGCCGTCGCCATCATCAAAACCAGTTGAAGCCACTGAAATCGACTCCAAACCACACAAACTTCTCTTCCACTCGTGGCACACGAACATTCTGAGAGGAGGAGATGTAGTCGGGGAGGGAAAAGGAGAGGGCGTACGAACATTCGTACTACCTTCTGCCTGAAAGCATAGCGTTGTTTCACGAATCGCTAGGGAATACACAGCCAAACAGAAGCTGCTACTGGTGCACAGTGTTCAACATTGAGAACACGGGATTGGCGCTAGCCGATCGAGGAAAAATCTGTCGTTGAGAAAGCGTGGCATATATAGTACGTCCACCTTTAGTCGTCAATGCTCTCTGGTTTTGGTGAAACAAATCAATAATCCACGTGCAATGCTCTCTGGTAACGACATCAACCTAAGCATCCGGCCCGTCGATGAACTCGAATGCATCCGGCGAGCCGGTACCGGATCGACACGTACGGCCACGCCGCGCCGCCGGCAGAATGTCATGTCAGCACAAAGTGCATCGGCCGGATGGTTGCCCAAAACTAATCTCGATCATCAGGACACTCGAGCCTTCTTATGCACCAGTTAGTGGACGGCAGGTATTGCATATTGCATGCAGTACAGGCAGCCGGCCTGCGGCAGCTAGCATTCCTCGCCTGGTGATTGGTGGCTAACCCATGATTTCGGTTCTGCAAAGGGCGGTCCTAAACTTTTTCATTTTTCACCACGACAAAATTGGCACCTGCTGATCGATCTGATCTGAAAGTTGTTTGGTAGGTGTGTGGGATGGTCTGTCGATCGAAAAGTCTGTGGGGGTTGTCGTTTCCACCGGCGGTGACCGGGGTGACGTGTCGATTTCTGACTGGTAGAAAATCGATCTCACTGTTGCTAGGAACAGTTGCGCACGCGGGGGGCGACGTGGCCTTCTCCTGGCCGTCGGATCTCCCAGATCGGATGGCTGAGAATAGGGGGCGACGTGGCGCGTGAAATGCTGGCTGAATCTTACCAACTTTTATATGTGGATCTATTATTATTATCCCGTTCGTGCTGCGAATCTAAGCGTGATCATCGTACTAGAGATCCACATGTCGGGCATATGTTTAAGTTTACTCCTTTTAGCTCTAGTGTTGGCCTTTTCAGGAAGGGGTGCAAAGACTCCACTGAAGATCGAGTCCTTGTTCTATAGTATGTGATGTAAACTGTCGAGGAAAATATGCATAGGCTAGACGCACAAATATATTACATTGGTGTAAATTGTAAATTATATTATGGTGGCCGCATTATTGTTGGATTTGGAATGGGTGACTTGGCTCCATTTTCATGTGTGAATGAAACGGAGGACATATACACGCATGCAACTTTTTGAAACAAAACGGGCAATTTTTGCCTCATTTTATTAAAAAAAGTAGGAGAGAATTGACCGGTTAATTAACGGAAAACCGGCCTAAAACCGTTACAAACGCTCTCGCAAGCTGTCATGGAACACGACCGCTTCGAGAGCACACTCAGCCACCCTGGCTGCCAACACAAACATCACGCACACCACTAAAAACGAGGACAGCCGTCGAGGTTGTACACCGGCGGCATCGTCATCACTTCTCCCGGGCAAGCGACTCCGACTTCGCCAAAGACACAACCACCAAAGAAAGCCTCACCGCAGCGGCAGCAAGAAGCCCACGCCGGCGTATGCCAAACAGATGACTCATCACACGGGGACAAGCAGCTCCGATTTTGAAAACGGGCTCCGAAGAGGAGATATGCAAGACCTGCGCCGAAGAAGCGCTTCGCACCGGACCACCCCTGCAGGTCATCGTAACGCTGCCCATAAGAAGGCTTGAAGACATAGCAGCTCCGACTTCACAACCTGGGAAGACCAACATGAAGACTCGGACACGTCGGAGCAGAGCCAACTAACAAGGTCTTGCCGCGACCTGACCATCGCCCGCTACCATCGTCGTTGCCCAGCCTGACGCCACACACGGAAGACCCACTTCGCCCGCCGGACTGCCGGCCGCAAAGCTATGAGCGGCCAGCCCACCGGCAAGCGCGAAAGGAAGCAAGCTTTTCACGGCGACGCCCCAAAGGAGGAAAGCGACGTCGAGGACGACACTCGTCACCCGACCCTCCGGGCCTAGATTTTCACCTAAAAATCTTGCTCCGAGGATGAAGAGGTCGAAGCAGACTCCACGGCGGCGCCTCCAAGGAGGAGCACGGCGCCCATGGGCGTCGCCACCACCGGCCGACAAAGCCGGGCTGAACTTTCGTCCGGAGCTTCTCGACAGCCACCTCACGCCCACGCTGCCACTGAACCACTCACACTGGACGCTGCAGCCACGCCACCACCACGCCAGACCACCACCAATCCTCGAAGCCGAGATCTGGCCGCCCAGAAACGGCACCCATCCTGCAGTCACGCAGCCGCCACGGAGCCTGCCGTCGTCGGAGAGCTTCACCATGGGCTTGGAGGGAGAGCTGCCACCCCCACCACGCCAAGCCGGCCGAGCCGCCGGGAGGTCCCGACCTGCCCGCCGCCGCTGCTGTCCAGGGGCCGCCGGGCCAAGGCCTTCGAGCCGCTGGAGCAGCACCGCCCTGGGAGCCCGCCGTCGCACTGCATCGTCGCCCGTCGCCGCACCGCGTCGTCGAGGGCTGAGCCGAGCCTCCCCCACCGCCGCCTACCGGAGCCGCCGCCAGAGGATAGCCGGAGACCCCACCCCCTTTGGGAGCGAGGTGCGCCGCCACCGCGGACCAAGCCGGCGGCAGCGGCGGCGTGGGGGACGGAGGAGAGCCCCGGCGGCTAGGGTTTCTGGGTTCTCCCGGGTCGCCCAGCCGGGGCGACACGGGAGTCGGGGCCGACACGACACGGGAGCCAGGGGCATGCAACTTTGGAACTAAGAGAAAATGCTATATCCTAAGTCTCAAGTCTTCCGGCAAGTTACAGTCAAGCCATTGAACAAGTGCTCCCATATGGTGCTCTAGTTAAGTATATATCTACGATCTATCCTATGCGTGTGAAGCCATGCTCCTAGTGCAACTCTTTCTATTCCCGTTATCTTGAAACCATTCTACGTTGCGTGTACACGTGTGCATGCTTACCAGTGGGGACTTGTGCATGAAGCCCACGTCATCCGATCATCCATGACATTTCTGATTCAAACAAATGGAACTTGGATCCATGTCAAGTTAAGACGTGGGAGACGAACTCGTGGGAGTCATTCGGTAGGATAAAATATACTCCCTCCGTTTTTTATTACGCAGTATAAAATGTTTTAGGTCTCTCACATGTTAACTAGGTGCAAGACTAAATGAGTACACACATTAAGACATATTTATATGCATATAGATACATGTGAATTTGAAAAAAAGGTAAAACATGTTACATTTATAAACGGAGGGGGTAACATTCAGTAGGACTCGTGTGGGAACACTTGTCCGTCCTGCTGTACTAGTCAGCCAGAACCCTAGTCAGCTGCTAATTAGGGCGTAGCATGTGCATATTAGCCGGACCAAATCGCTCAAAAACATTGGTCACGCGAGAGTTACGTCGATCCTGCGAGTTGCTTGCGTAAGTGCTGACCACTGCCCAAGACAAAACTAGACTATATATCGATGCGAGAGCAACAAGTTGATACAGTTGTTTGCAAGAACAACACAAAAAATGTGTTTTGTCCCCAGCGAGGAAAACAGTAAGGAAAAGAAGTGGATAGGAAGATAAAACTGGAAGTCTTTTTTTTTTTTCATACTTGTATTCATATGTAAAGGGAAGGATTACAAAGCCGGATACAAGCAAAGAAACAAAGAGAAGGATACAAAGAACGCCACTGCTGCAACACGCCGTCTTCAACCTCGAGATCCTCCAGCACGCGCAACCTCCACCGCCGGAGACGACGAAGGCATCAACCGCCCGGAGCCCTCATCCATGGAACGGAAGAGCTCCTTGTCCGAAGACGTTGATGAGCCGCATCAACCACCAGCTCCGACGAGCTGGATCTGCAGACGGAGATGGTCCATCGGCCGGGGACGTACCCCGAGCACCTTCCGGCCCAGATCTGGGGCCAGCGCCACACCACCTCAGCAGAGATGGCCAGATCCACCACCAGCTCACCGCACACCCCCACAGCAGCCGTCTCGCACCTCCTCCTCCGGCCTCCTACACACTCGCCACCAATCTGCCGCCGACGCCGGAGAGAGCAGCGACAGATGGGTGACTCACCTGCAGCTTGGCAGCACCGTCGACGACGACGCCGGATCGGGGAAGCCGCAGCGCACCAGAAGATCGACGCCGGCGACCCCACCACGCCAGCGCCTCCCGCAAACCCTCTATTTACAACGCCGGAGCGCAGATCCGGGGATTCCCCACCCTCCCGCCGCCGTAGCGGCCGGCGGAGGGGGAGGAATCCCACGGATACGCCGGCGGCCGCCGGGAAATCCGAAGTCGTCTCCGAGATCGCCTCTTGTGCACTGTAGAGAGAGGGGGTTTCCAGAAATAACGAGAGCGGTCTTTTGCTGCTAAACTGGAAGTCCTCGGTGAAATTAAATGCATGCGACTCTAATGTTCAACGGAGAACCGTCTAACTGCAATTCTGCCGTTCAACTCCGTGTGTGAGAATGGCAGGAGACACTGTTCATACTTCCACACTACTGGATGGGCATCACATCACTAGGGTTGCATTCTGACCCCTTTTTTCTCCTCGATCCCAATTTTCATTTCTGGGTTGCATGCTGACCTCATCGTGATATCAGGAGTGATGAGATCTAGTAGCATGTCATGTCGAGTTTTCATGAGCTTGTTCATGTCGATATGTCAGGGCTTGTTACCCATGCATATGGACTATGGAGTTGGTGGCTAAAGATCAATCTATGAAGCACCGGAGAGAGCTCTAGATTCACCGAACTACATGTGTCAAGGCCGGAGATCCATCACAAGAATTTGCTAAATATTAGCATAAGATGCGCCACCTATGCAAATATATCAATCACACATCCAGATCGACACGTTAACACAACTCTTAATCTCTTACGAGGCTGCTGTCAAGTGGAGACAATGGATTGGACCTCCAAAATACAATTTTCTAGGACATTTTTCCCTTTTCATGCATGTTGCATTCCCTGGCGATCATGGTGGGAGCGCGAGGACACCCCCTGTCACGAAACCGCCGCACCGTCGCCAACCTCTCCCTCCCCGGCCTCCCTCGCCGCCGCTGCCGCCGGCACCTGCTGTGGTGGCGGCGGCCCCCTGTTGCCAAAAAGGCCGTTGGGGGAGGTCCCTGTCCGCTCGCCTCGTCGTCGCGCCGATGGCCGGCCACCTCTGCTGGGGAGCGGAGGTCGTGTCGCCGGCGCATGGAGGCTAGGGCGGCGGCCCTGGAACTGGCGGAGTTGCCAGCCGTGGTGGCTGCTCGGGCGGCGCCATGGTCGCGACAGGTCAGCGTGTCGGGCCGTGCGGGCTAGATCTGGGCCCGATCTGGGCCTGACGGGTCCGAGCTGCAGTCGCGCTCGTGTACAAGGTCGTCGTCGTGCGTCAAGCGTCGAGTTCTGCGGGTCGGTGGCGATGCAGGAGGCTGCTCTCGCGCCGGCGAGCTCCGGGTCGGCTGGCGAGGTGGGCTCCTGCCTTGGCCTCCCAGGATTTGGCCTGGCCGGGGATCCAGACCCTGGCCGACGGGGTGAGCTGCGGGCAGAGCGTCGGGAACCAGATCCCAATTGGTTTTTCGACATCGAGATCTTTGGCTTCTCAGCAGGTGGTCGGCGACAGAGTCATGCCACTCGGCTTGCTTCCCCCTGGCCCAAGCTCTCGGGTTTGGAGGTCGAGATCGTTTTCTCCAGGTGAAAACCTCGCACTTAGGTGCCGACGGCGGCGTCGCCCTAGGGCGTCGTTCCCCTTCTTGAATGCGCCATTCGGGAGCTACGATCCTCTACCAACACGATTATGATCAAGTAATGTAAAGCATATGAACTGAATGAAGTGATCTAAGACAATGGTCTATAGTTGACGTAAAGAAAATAATGATTAACCATGTGTAACATCTAAGCGAGAATCTTTCATGGATAATACTTTGGAGACATGAAAATTATAAAACTCGTCATGTTTGATAGTTCACAAATCTATAAACTTTCGGCAAAGTTATTTAACCAACACAAAGGAAGATTTAAGTTTTCAGCAAGAGTTTCTACTTGTAACATATTTATCTCAAGATAATGTCAATATAAATTTTTCACAATTAAACATAAAGATAGCATGTAGTAGACTTGTACCTCAATTGATACTATGCGTTTGCTTGAGAGATAAAGATTGGAAAGGAAAACTGACTCAACATAAAAGTAAAAGAAAGTCCCTTCGCAGAGGGAAGCAGAGATTAATCGTGTACTAGACCTTTTTAGTTTCTGAAAGCATATAGAGACATAAAAAATATATTTTTGAGAGGTGCATACTATGGTCAACGAATGATAGTGAGCAATGCATTACTACATTTGCTAGACAGACTTATAAGAGCGGCTCCCATGAGGAACGTTATTTCTGCAGCAAGCAGATCATTCCTCTTTATCTCCTTTGTTTACACATGCAAATGTTTGACAGAATTCACAGGAACAAAATGTGAGGAGAGTTTTTGGTGAAAGTTGTAATTTATCTTTTATGGGGCTGGGCACCCAGTTGACCGCTCTTTTTGCAAAATTAATAGACAAGTAAATGAAGCATACAAGTCCTGAAAGAAATCTGTCCAACAAATGCAATAAAGACCACCCACTACTTCCTCATGAGCTTAGTAGTAGCGGTACAAAAATGAAGTAATAACATTTTGAATATTTTAAAGGTAGCACACGAAAAATTTACTTGGAGTGGCAAGGAAATACCACATGTAGGTAGGTATGGTGGACACGAATGGCATGGATATTTGGCTCAAGGTTTTGGATGCACGAGAAGCATTCCCTCTCAGTACAGAGTTTTTAGGCTTAGCAAGGTGTCAAGCAAACACATATCATCAACCCAATACACGAATGACCACAAGATATACATTAGGCATAACTATTAGACTCCACACTGTCTCCCTTGTCAACCAAACAATCATTTCAAAAAGAATATCTAGACTTTGAGAAATAACAATCAGAACAAGCATCATAATTCTTAAACTTTACGGTATTTCTCCACTAATCCATTCTTAAGTAAATGATCCACAAGTTTAAGCATTCATCTAGTTCATATCTCAAAACAATTAACAAGTATCAAATTATTCAAGACAATGATTTGTAAACTTCTTTTACCACTTCCTACATGATAGTTCCCTTTCAACCAAACACCAATCAACTTATTTGAAACAACTCTCTAAGAAAATATGCACGTAACACAAGAGAGTACAACCTAACTACAAGTAACTAATAGCTCTGAACAAGAGATACATGAAAAACAAGAGTTAGAAGCTAAGATAATAGAAACTGAACACTCTACACATATAAGTGAAGAACAGGAGTGTATTATGAAAAAGCGGAGCGTGTCTCTCTCCCACACAAGAATTCAATGATCCATTTATTGAAAAGTACCAGCAAAAAAACAAAAGAAAACTGAAAGCAAAACATAAACGACGCACCAAGAACGGCACATATTATGTAAAGGAATAAAAATATAGTTTCATGGGATCGACCTGATTAATTGTCGATGAAGAAGGGGATGCCTTGGTGATGCATGTAAAATGCATACATGAACTTTGCATTATATTACTTATATTTCAATCATATTTGCATCATATAAGGGTTATATCATTGATTTATATTGATTTTGGGAATATTTCATTGTTTCCCTATTTTTCTGGAATTAACCCTGCACAGGCAGAAAACTCTATTTTCTATATTTTGATGTTTCAGGGACCCAAACGACGTCCAAATGACCTAATAATTTACGGGGATCAGTTTTTGGAAGGAACAAAGCGTGGGAGCGAAGGAAGCGAACAAACGGAGACCCGAGGGCCAAGTTGAGTGGGCCCACGTGCCAGATTCCTTGGCCGCGTGGGACCCATCAACCTGGGCCTCGAGGCTCCGTTGCCGTCGATTTTTTCCCGAGCCTCCGTCTTGACCTAAAAACGACTATAAAAATAGTCCCCGACGCCCTTCGGAAAGGAGCGCCGCCGAAACACAGAAACCATGAAACAGAGACCTGGAGTTGCAGATTGGAGGGGAAACTCCGGCGGGGCGCTGCCGGCGTGGTCTCCATCTTCTACAACGACTTCTCCACCGTCTCCATGATGAAAAGGGAGTAGTCCACCCCTGGACTATGGGTTTGTGGAAGTAACTTATGTATCTCTCCTCTCTTGAGCTTCACTAATTAGTACCGTATGAGCTGCTGAACATGATTACGCTCATCTATGTAATACCTTTGTGGTGGATCTTTTTATGAGTTAATATATGTTTGAGATTGCAATAATTTTGTTTCAGTTATGAAAGTAGATGCATATTATGTACCCCGTTCTTGTTTACTTGTTATGATCAAGCATGTGTATGAGAGCGTGTGAGGGGAACGTGTGCATTAGTTGGAGTAACGGGGGGTGGCTAGTGCGGTGAACGTGAGAGAAAGTTCCGCGATCCACTTGGGTGTTTTACCTTACTTTGTTGCCTCACTAGGGATAAAGAAAAATACCTTGCTACCGGAGATGTGGGTGTGACCATTGCCACTACTCCATGACTAGATCTAGCATGTTCTTATTTTAACTTCATGTCATGAAACTTAATGCTATGCTCTGATTTATCTTAATTACTAAGGTGTTATGATTTAGTTCGCATCTTGGTGGAGTATAAGAGAGATTAATAAACAAAATATCTCTATGTTAGGGCTTGATGCCCATATAATTAGTAACTTGTCATGAAACCTTTTTGTTGCAATCTCATATGTCAATTCTAGTGTTCCATTATCTATCACTTTATTAAAGAGAGAGTGAATTTGTGAAACCATGAACCCCGGTCCATTTTTAATCATAAGAAACACCTTTCCAACAACTTTTATCCACTTTACATTTTCTGCCATTTAAAAATCCGAAAATACAAAAACACTTTTACATCTTGCATTCACAATACAAAACCCAAAAATATCATCCATCATTGTTTCCACCATCCTTGCATATTTATTTATCATCATTGCATATTTATTTACTGTTTTGCATTCATTTTATTTTGATATCATTCTCACACCTTGTGCTTGACAACCACTTGGTGAGGTTGAGGGAACAAAACAATTTATTTTGTTTTGTAGGTTTTCAAGAGAAGGATAAGAAGATAAATCTTTCAATACTGATTCCCCGAGAGTTCGATATTAAACCCTCGAGTCACCCCTCGTGGGGATAACCGTCTTTCCTATACTACACACTCTGCACTTGGAGTCTCAATCTAACCCATATTCTTTTGACGCAGGTAACTACGTCAAGGGCCATCACTTGGGCATACCCAAGCTTAGACGCTTGAGACTTCTTGAATATTTGGTGGAGGTCCAGGGGAGCCTCCCCAAGCTTCAGCTTTAATCCATTATCTTCCTTCATCACCTCCTTCTCTTAACACTTGAAAACTTTCTTCACATAAAACTTATCACAAACTTTTTAGAGGGGTTAGTACTCAAATAAAATAATCCACCTTCAGTTCTCACTTGACAAATTGCATGAACTTGTTTCTAAACATTTGCTACTGTCACAAAGCATTAAGTGGTGCTATTAGATCAAAAGAACCTCACTCAACACTTGTAGAAGATACAATACAAAACTAAGACAAAATCTGTCAAAAACAGAACAGAACTCAAAGATGATTTTTTTGAGACACTAGGACACCTCAAATTAGAAAACTCAAAACTAACGAAAGGTAGAAAAAACCCAGATGCTTACTGTCACAAATTTACAGCTCTAGATCACGTTCTGTGATTGTTTAGATTTCCGTACGGTGACGAACAGAAATCTGTTTCTGGACAGCAAACTCAAAATTTTACTTTTCTCTCATTAGAGGCTATTCTTGGCACACAAAACAAAAATAAAAGGATACAAAGGAGGTGTTACAGAAGTAACAGCCACCTTGACTCAAAGAAAAATAAAAACAAACTGAATGTAAAAATAATGGGTTGCCTCCCATAAGCGTTTTTCTTTAACGCCTTTTAGCTAGGCCTGATAGTTTTAATGATGCTCACATAAGGATAAGAGTTGAAACATAAAAGAGAGCATCAAGAAGCATATATTAAACATGTTTAAATCTAACACTCTTCCTATGCATAGGAGCCTTGTAAGAAAACAAGTCAATGAAGCACAAAGTGACTAGCATAGGAAGGCAAAACAAGCGCAACTTCAAAACTTTCAACATAAATAGAGGAGACTTGATATTATTGAGATATATGAAACCGTGTCTCCCTCTCTCATACTGACCATTAGGTCTTAAAGCAAACATCATATAAAAGCAACACAAGATAAAGCTCAAAACTTTCATCATAAAGAGAGGAAATTTAATAACATGATGGTTTCTATAACCATATTTTCCGCTCTCAAAATAATTTTTAGTAGCATCATGAATAGACTCAACAATATAGCTATCACATAAAAATTCTTATCATGATCCACAAGCATAAAAGTATCATTACTCTGCACACAAGCATAATCAATTTCATTAGTAATAGTGGGAGTAAAACTAGCACATCCATCATTATAATCATCATAAATTGGAGGCATAGAATAATCATAATGAATTTTATCCTCAATAGTAGATGGGCTGAAAATATCATATTCATCATTGTAAACATCATATATAGGAGGCATATCATAATCAACATAAACTTTCTCCTCAATACCTGGGGAACTAAAAAGATTATTTTCATCAAAACCGACCTCCCCAAACGTAAAGTCTTCCATAGCATTAGCAATAACGGTGTTCAAAGAATTTATTGTAATAACATTGCAATCATCATGCAAATAAATTTTCATAGGTTTTTTAATTTTCTCTTCAAACACTTCATGCCCCAATTCAAGATAAATTTATAAAGCTCTCTCATGTTGTTTTCAGCCATAGGACTAGTTTCAAAGAAAGTAACCATTGATAGCAAGTAAAGAACTAGACATAATAGCAAGAAGAAAAGAAAAATACTAGTTGCTGAAATTTATTTATTTGTGGTTTTTAATTTTTAAAGCAAAACAAGACTAACAAAAAATATATTAAGCAAGACAATAACAACGTAAAGTGTATGGACGTGCGAAACTCCCCGCGCCGAAGCTTCCAAATCCCCGACAACGGCGCCAGAAAACTGGTTGATGACGTGTGATGGACGTTCGCTGGGAACCCCAAGAGGAAGGTATGATGTAGCGTAGCAACAGTTTTCCCTTAATTGCAAAACCAAGGTTATCGAACCAGTAGGATTTGGAGAAGCTTTGGAAAGGTGACAATGGCAATGGCGTCGGAAAGCTGTTGACGTGGACCTACGCACATGTCGGAGAATGACTCCCACGAAACGGGGGCAGTCACACTCGCGAAGAGAGTTCGTGTAAGGGGCTGAACACGACGTCAATCAACCCTCACCCGGCGCGGCGACGCTGCTCGTCGTGCCTGAGGAGGGACATCACGGCAGAGAGAGACACGGCGCGTACCCAGGTTCACGGCCCTCTTGTGGAGGTAAAACCGCTACGTCCTGCCTGTCTGTATTGCTGCTTGTAGAGGTTACAGTACAGCGTGCTTGCCGAGGGCACAGTTGTGGCAATGGCGCGTACAAGGGGAGGGAAACTACTGTCTTCTTCTCCCTTGCGCGCAAGTGGCTAGACTAGGAGTAAAATGTGATCGATCCCTCCTTAGGGTGGTGCACCAGCTCCTTTTATAGGTGCCCCGGGCCTCCTCCCTGTCCTAGTGCAGC
The DNA here is from genome assembly GCA_947311845.1 of Poa pratensis. Classification (NCBI taxonomy): domain Eukaryota; kingdom Viridiplantae; phylum Streptophyta; class Magnoliopsida; order Poales; family Poaceae; genus Poa; species Poa pratensis. The sequence goes on from CAMZMU010000096.1 coordinate 24,995,783, forward strand.
GGAGGGGTTACCACATGGCGACAACGGTCGGGAGCACGGTGCACCGCTGCTTGGGCGTCCGTGAGCGCGGTCCATGGGCACAAAAGCTGAGGCCGCAGCAGAGAGGCCGCTGTCCATCCAGGACGGCCAGCTGCTGCCGCAGAGGAGCGGGGGAAGTCCCCACGGTGACGTCGCGTTTGGCGCGTAGCGCCGGCCTACTCCTTTATCACCAAAGTGGGACTGTAGCTCCGTCGTCACCCTGCGCAGAGGCGCGGTCACTCTGCGGCCGCTGCGGAAGCCATGTGCGCTCCGCAGAGCTTGCTTTACAGTGAAGGAACCCTCGCGTGGGCGGGAACGCCCTGTGGAGGATTCTGCGTTGACTTCCCTTCAGGGAAAGCTTCCTTGGAGAGAGGGCAGCGGAGTAGAGGCTCCACAGGCCCTAGCTGCCTCCTCAGGCCTCCGCGAGGCGATTCTGCCCCGCGGGCTCCCAGGCTTGCAGACCTGGTCCTTAGCGAGATTCACTCGCCGAGTGTTGAGGGTTATAGAGGCCTGGCCCAGTACACCCTGGTTCTTACTGGGCTGACAGTAGCCCCCGGGCCCATGACGGGCACGACGCGGTCCAGGGGGCGCAGGCGAAGCGTCATGGGCCCAAAGTGTCCGGCCGGCCCGAGACACGTGGCGAGCGGTTGGTGCGTCTCGGCTTCTCCGGAGGAGGTGGGCGTCGTGGTGGGACCCACGACGCCTCGGAAACCGCTCTGAGGTGATATAAAGGCTGCCGCGGCTGTGCCGGCAGCAGTTCCGCCGCATTTACGCCTTTTCCTTCTTGCATACACCTCCGGTGCTCCACTACTCCGGCGATTTCCGTTCTTCTCCGAGCTCTTCCGCCGCCCTTCCTTCGCGAGCCATGGGCCCCAAGAAAGGCAAGGCGGCGATGGTGGAGGCCTCCGCTGAAGCGCAGCGGGAGGAGGAGCTTGCGCCGGCTCTCATCGGCACTCGCGTCTCCACAGCGGAGGCGCTGGATAGGCTGAAGGTCCTCGTCGCCGGGAGGAATAATGAGCATGGCGCCAGCGGCGTCAAGGCGGCGCGCTTCGGCAAGCTGGCGGCGGGGTGGTACCCCATTTTCGTCCACACGCTGTTCGCCGGCTTGGTGCCGCCGTTCTCTCCCTTCCTTGCGGAGGTGCTGGCTTTCTATCAGATCCAGCTCCTGCACCTCCACCCGAACTCCATCCTGATTCTCGCCATCTTCGCCTATCTCTGCGAGGCGTATCTGGGAGTGATGCCCTCCGTGGCCTTCTTCCGGAGCTTCTACGCGCTCCGCAACACGGCGCCCGGCGAGCGGTCTGGGTGCGTGTCTTTCCGCATCGCAGACGGGATGGGCGCCGTCTACATCCCCATGTCGTGGGATGGCGACAAGGCCGTTACGAGGGTGACGAAGAAGGTGGAGGACTTCCGCCAGAAGTGGGTCCTCGTCGACGCCAAGGAGCGGAATGCCTTCTTCGATGAGCCTGAGGCGCCGCCGCTGAAGAACTCAAATTGGTCCAGCGAGAAGCTCCAGCACCAGAAGATTGCCCACTTGGTCTCGCGCATGAAGCTCGTCCGCGAGGCTGGCCTCACGGGGCAGATGGTCGCTGAGGACTTCGTGAGGCGGCGCATCGCTCCCCTCCAGGCGCACACGAAGCCGGTGTGGATGTACTCCGGCCCGGCAGATCCAATGCGCTTGCACCTCAGCGCCCACGCGCCAGACGACGTCGCCTCCATCTTAGGCACGCTCTTCATCGCCCCGGAGATCCCTGTTCCGGGCACTGAGCACCTGAGGCCCCTCCACCAGCTCACTCCAAAGAAGCGCCTCGCAGTTCTGGAGATGATGCCGACGTTCACGCCAGAGGGCTTGGAGGGAGAAGAGGCGAAGGGGGCTGCGGCGCCTGTGGTGGAGGAAGACTTGTTTGGCGAGTCCTCTGCTGCTTCAGACGCCGAAGCTGACGCCGCCGCCGGAGGAGTCAACCCCTCGTCAGGGGAGGCGAGCTCTTCAAAGCAGGCGGCCCCTGAGGAGGAGATCCTGGAGGTATCGTCCGATGTGGACGAGGATTTTGTGGTGGCCCCGTCACGACGGGCCACAGAAGAAGAAGACGAAGACGGGACGATAGCGGCCCGGAGGCCGCGGCAAAGCGGTGCGAGCCCCGCACCAAGGCCATCCACGACCGGGCCGCCAGAAGCCTGGAGAGCACTCCTCTCAAGAGGAAAGCTGGGCGGCCCCTGAGGAGCCCAGCGCTGGAGCCTCAACAGGCCTGCGGCGCTCCGCCAACAAGGTGTGGGTGGACACCCGCGCCAAGTCATCTGGGTGAGTACTGCTTCTTCTTGACTCGTTCTTGCTTATCGAGAGTTCTTGCCTTTCTCGAGGATCTCACTGTCTTGATTATCAGGGGTCTGGTTCATGCGAAGCGCCGCCGACTCCGCAAGGCTGCGGACGTGCGGCGCGACGCTACGACCGTTGTTGAGGGGCCTACAGCGCCCCTTGGAGAGGAGACTGAGGAGCCCGTGGTGACAGTCACCACGGGCCCGGCTGTTGACGAGGCCATGAGGCCTGTGGGGGAGACGCCCCTTGAAGAAGCAACTGCCTCGCCACCTCCTGCCGAGAGTCAGTTTGAGGAGGCGGCGAAGGCTCCGTCGCCGCCGCGCCCTGATGCTCCACTGGAGCCCCCAGAGACACCCGCCGTGGAGACGGCGGGGACCAGCACACAGGCGCCGGGAGGCGCCGACGTCGAGATGGAGGAGGGAACTCCTCCGCCGCCCCCTCCAAATTCCGAGCCTGAGGGGGAGGCCACTTCTTCTGAGGCCGCAGCAGGCGAGGCTGCGGTTGAGCCTCTGGTGGCTAGGCCTCCCTCGCCAGCCCCCGAGGCCCACGAGGAGGTCGTCGTGGAGAACAACGACGCACAAGACGGTGGGGGCCCGCTCCTGTGGCCCCGTGCTGACCCTGGTCCAAGCACTGTGCTTTCTGCACCAGAGGCTGGCGCTGGGGCGGAGGACGTTGCGCCACGTGAGGGCTCTTGGGCCTTGGTCTTGAGCGACCGGAGCCGGAGCGGCGCGAGCCGCCAAGCTGCCCTCCGTTTGGTGAGGGGCACCCTAGACGGGCTAGAGACCCAACTTGCCCTTGAGGAGGCGGAGCTTGGCAGGAGGTACGACGCCCTTGCTGCTGACTGGGCCCGCTTCTTCGAAGTCAGGCGGCGGAGTGGCCCTGACGACCAAGCTCTTCAGGCGCAGCGCGACGAGGCGACGCGGCAGGCCCAGGAGATCCGCGAGAACGCGGAGCGCGAGGCGCAAGAGGCCTTGGCGCCGGTCCAGGCGGAGCGCAAGGCGGCTGCAGAGGATCGGGAGGCGGCTGTGGCGGAGCGCCAGGCTGCAGCCTCCGACCGAGCGGCTATCGAGACCTCCCTCGCCGACCAGCGCAAGGAGCTGGCCAGCCGCGAGGAGAAGATAATTTCTGAAGCTGAGGTGGTGAGGAAGTCTCTGGAGCAGCATCGTCTGTCGCTGGAGGCTCGCGAGCAGGCCATGACGACACGCGAAGCTGAGGTGCTCAAGCGTGAGGAGAAACTGGAGCAGGCGGAAACTGACATGAACAGAGAGCGTGAGGCCTTGGAGTCCCGCGAGAGCAGCTTGGCTGAGGCCATGGGCAAGCACGACAAGGAGGTGGAGCGGCACCGGGAGCTTGTGGAGAAGGCCAACCAAAAGCTTGCCGAGAAGAAAAAGGAGGCAGAGGCGGAGGCCCTCACCAAGCAAAAAGAGTACCGCACTGCTGTCACACAGGCCGTCTCCCGGGAGTATGCTGGGAAGTTCAAGAAGCAGGAGGACGGCTTCCAGAAAAAGCGCAGAGAGCTCGGCAAGCGCATTCGCCAGCTGGAGGAGTGGAACGCCAACTTGAAATCCTCGCTGAAGCGCGCCAAGGACGCTAATCTCCGCACGGAGCAGGCCCTCGAGCGCTCGGAGCAGGACCTCACAGCCCTGATGGCAGACATGCAGGAGCTGAATGCGCAGGTGGCCCCTGTTGTGGAGAGGGTCGAGGAGGCTGAGCAGAGCGCGGTGGCGGCACGGGTCTTGACGCAGCAGCGGGAGCGTATGTTCCGATCTTTGGTGACGCGCGGGAACGCTCTTGCTGCGAAGCTGGGGGTGGATGCTCCTGCCGTCCCCGTCCACGGGAACGCCGACGTTGCCACGTATCTGACCTACTTCGACCAGCTCTTCTCCGTCCTTGAGGGCCCTGTGGCGGAACTCGACGATGTTGTCGACGAGGAGTGCCGCAAGCTCCTGCTGGTGGCGGTCGAGCGCGTCTTCGTCAACCTCAAGCGCCTATATCCATGCTTCGACTTCGAGTCCGTGACCGAGCCCATGGGGGATGCTCAGACCGAGACGCGCCTCTTCAACTCGCTGCGGGAGGAGATCAACGACTATGTCAACCGCTTCAAGAGGGTCGCTGAAGAGCCGGCCTCTGGCGAGGAGGAAGACGTCGAGGAGGAAGGCGCGGAGGAAGATGACGCTGAGGAGGATGAGGCCGCCAAGACTTCTGCTTAAGCTGCTCCTGCCACAAGTCGCGCCTGAGGCGCAAGTTATCTTTGTTTAAAGACTTTGTTTCATTTGTGATGGTCTGTAAAACACTTTATTGTGCTGCAATGTGCGTGTGCCCCTCGACGGGCATTTTATCCCTATTCCATGCCTTTTTCGCTTTACGTCGTCAGGACCCGTCTCTTAGCGCTATGACTCCGCCACTACGGTATGCCAGAGCAATGACTCAGCAAGGCCGGGGGGTGTTTAAGGCTTAGAGAGGTAAGAGCTCTCGAGTCGCGATGCTCGAGGGCTCCCCTTTGACGCTCAAGCAGTCCATGAAATGCGAAGGAGAAAATACCCGCCCGAGGGACGGAAGTTGCTCGTGAGAGGAAAAACACAACGCCTGAGGTGTAAGCGCAGGACTTAGCTTAGCGAGGTTCTGCCTCGTGGAGGGCGTTGATTTCCCTGAAGATGTGCTTCCCTCTTTGGGTCTGGAGCGTGACTCCACGAGCCTTGGGGGGACTCTTGTTCCCTGTGTAGGTTAGAGGTGGAACCAAAGCAAACATGGTAGAGAAACTCATGCGCGCTTATAGGTTTCCTCATGGGTGCCTCGCGAGGAGAGTAAGTACCAAAGGTCCTTAGGTGAGGTGGCAGGTTTGGGAGCAAGCCCCTGGGCCAGAGCTCTTTGGTGAGGTAACAGGCGTGAGAGCGTGCTCACGTGTTAGAGCTCGGATCCTTTTGGGTTTTGCGGTGCTGCTGGGATGCTCCCGAGGCACAGTCACCGTACTCAGCCCCCGCTCGCGAGGTGCGCAAGGGGAAAGATATGAGCGCGAATGAAAACACAGAGTAATGAGAACTAAAACTCACCCCCAAAATATTACATAGCGGCGCCGCAGCGCAATGTTTCACTAGGAAACGAATTGGTTCGTTACACTTGGGCTTGCCAAGATAAAGTTTCCATGTCGAGGCATGGGGACCACATTCAGTGGCTGAGACTCTTCACGGCCTGCGGCGGCACGTTACAGGAAGAGCTCAGAGGGACTGGCCCTCAGAGAGAGAAGCTTTTGTGAAGCTTGGAGGTGAAGCTGTGCGCTTTCCTCTAGAGACAAAAAATGCCTGGTGTGATAGAGATCACGGGTAGAACTTGCGTAGATGCGCGATGTTCCAAGGGTTCTTGACCGGGATGCCGTCCTCCGTCTCGAGGCGCACCGCACCAGGTCTGGCGACATGCGCGACCCTGTAGGGGCCTTCCCACATGGGCGAGAGCTTGTGGAGACCTTCCCTGGAGAGGATCCTCCTGAGGACAAGGTCGCCTGTCTCGAGAGTGCGCGGACGTATGTGGCGGCTGTGGTAGCGTCGCAGGTCTTGCTGGTATTTTGCCGCTCTGAGGGCGGCTCGGCGGCGCAACCCGTCGAGGAACAGCAGGTCGTCGTTGTGGAGGTCTTCTTGATTGTCCTCATTGAAGGCAAGGACCCTTGCGGACCCGTGCTTGATCTCTGTGGGGAGGACTGCTTCGGCTCCATACACCAGGGCGAATGGCGTCTCACCAGTGGGCTTTGTAGGGTTCGTGCGGATGGACCAGAGCACGGAGGGGAGCTCATCGATCCAGCCCTTGCCGTAGCCCTTGAGGCGGTTGAAACTTCTCGTCTTGAGGCCCTTGAGGACCTCAGCATTTGCTCGCTCGGCTTGACCATTGCTCTGTGGGTGAGCTACCGAGGCGAAACAGAGCTTGGTGCCGAGGCTCTCGCAGTAAGCCCTGAAGATGCCGCTGGTGAACTGTGAGCCATTGTCGGTGATGATGCGGTTTGGCACACCAAAGCGGCAGACCAGGCCTCTGATGAACTTCACGGCTGCCCTGGCTGGGATGGTGCGCACCGCTTCAACCTCTGCCCATTTGGTGAACTTGTCAACAGCCACGAAGAGGAACGGTAGCCCCCTTGCGATCTCGGGAAGGGTCCCAAGATGTCCAGCCCCCAGACCGCGAACGGCCAGGAGAGCGGGATGGTCTGGAGTCCCAGTGCAGGCTGATGGACTTGCTTGGCGTGGAACTGGCATGCATCGCAAGACTGAACGATGGTGACGGCATCTTGAAGCACTTGAGGCCAGTAGAAACCGCTCCTGAAGACCTTGCCGGCGAGGGTGCGCGCGCAGGAATGGTGGCCGCACTCTCCACTGTGTATGTCCCTGAGGAGCATGCGTCCTTCCTCAGGAGGCACACACTTGAGGGCAATGCCATTTGGGCGCTTGCGGTATAGGTCTCCCTCAGGATGTAATAGGATTTCGCTTGTCGAGCGACTCGTTCTGCCTCTGCGTCTTCCTCGGGAAGGACTCCTTTTAGCAAGTAGTCCTTGAGCTCGTCAACCCAGCCTGTTTCTTGGTGCACCATGGTTAGCATCAGACGCTCCCCTGAGGATGGGCCACAGTTGGGTGCGCCACCTGTGGGAGGTGGTGGGAGTACTTCGTCTGTGCTTGTAGCTGGTGCTTGCAGCGGCTGCTTTATGGATGCCTTGGAGAGCCTCTCTTCAAAGACACCTGCGGGCTGGGCCTCCCTTCGCGATGCGCGCTTGGCGATGTCATCTGCTTCCTGGTTCTCCTTGCGCGGGATGTGCATGAGCTCCATGCCCCTGAAGTGCTTCTCGAGCTTGCGGACCTCTTCAAGGTAGGCAGCCATATGGCTGTCTTTAGGGGTGTAGCTCTTGTTGGAGAAGTTGACCAGGAGCTGGGAGTCGCCTTTGATGAGTAGGTGCTTGACACCGAGGGCAATGGCAGCTCTGAGCCCGGCGAGGAGGCCTTCATATTCAGCGATGTTGTTGGAGATCTTGTCCATCGTGAAGCACAACTGGACGGCATAGTGGAGCTTGTCGCCTTTAGGCGAGGTCAGGACAACGCCAGCGCCTCCGTTGCGGCAGGAGAAAGCTCCATCGAAGTGCATGGTCCAGTGGCTTGGCGTCGTATCTCCAGGCGGTATAGTTTCTGCTTCAGGAGGCTCTTCAGGAGTTGGGTCTGTCCATTCGGCGACAAAGTCTGCCAGTGCTCTTCCTTTGATGACCCTTGTGGTGTCAAAACGCAAGTTGAAAGGCTGCAGCTCGATGTTCCACCCTGCTACGCGATCAGTGGCGTTGGGGTTGCGCAGGATTTGCTCCAGAGGGAATGATGTGACCACCGTGACAGGGTGGCCCTGGAAGTAGTGGCGCAGCTTTCTGGAGGCGATGAGCAGGGCGAGAAGGAGCTTCTGCTGCGTAGGGTACCGCTCGCGAGCATCTCTTAGCACAGTACTGACATAGTAGACTGGATGCTCGACAAGGGTTGTGGAGGGTGACGCAGCGTTGGCTCCCTCGAGGGACTCCTCAGGCCCTTTGGCGAGGTTTCCTTGTGGAGGAGTCTCAGCAGGGGTGCCTGAAGTAGGCTCGACAGCTGGCTGTGGGTCTGGCTCTGGGCCTGGAGGGACTTTTTCCTTGTCGGGAGGCTCTGGACTTGGAGTGGCTGCACTTTTCTTGGGGAGGACTGGCTCTTCTCTTTCGACCACCAGGACGGCGCTTGCGGTTTGTGGAGTGGCTGCAAGGTACAGCTTTAGATGCTCGCCCGTCCTGGGGGCTACCATAACTGGTGCGCTAGCCAAGTACTTCTTCAAGTCCTCAAATGCCTTGTCTGCCTCTGGAGTCCACTTGAAGGTGCCGGACTTCTTCATGATCTTGAAAAATGGCAGGGCCCTCTCGCCAAACTTGGAGATGAAGCGGCCCAAGCTGGCCATGCACCCAGCTAGGCGCTGCATGTCCTTGAGGCGGCGGGTGGCTGCATTTCTTCTATGGCCTTGATCTTGTCAGGGTTTGCTTCTATGCCGCGATGGGACACGAGGAACCCGAGGAGTTTGCCTGAAGGTACCCCGAAGACGCACTTGGCGGGGTTTAGCTTGATGTTCACCTTGCGCAGGCTGGCGAAGGTCTCCTCGAGGTCCTTCAAGAGAGTGTCTCCCTCGCGAGACTTGACTACGATGTCGTCAACATATGCCTCTGCATTTCTTCCCATCTGAGCCCCCAGGGCGATCCTCATGAGCCTCTGGAAGGTGGCGCCGGCGTTCTTCAACCCGAAGGGCATGCAAGTGTAGCAATACACGCCACAGGGGGTGAGGAACGCTGTTTTCTCCTCGTCCTCTTTAGCCATTTTGATCTGGTGGTAGCCTGAGAAGGCGTCCAGAAAACAGAGGAGATCACAGCCGGCTGTGGAGTCCACGATCTGATCAATCCTTGGCATGGGGTATGGGTCCTTGGGGCAGGCTTTATTTACATCAGTGTAATCGATGCAGAGCCGGCCTCCCCCATTGGGTTTTGGGACAACCACGCCATTAGAGACCCAGGTGGGGTGGGCAACTTCTCGAATAATGTCTGCTGCTTTTAGCTTTTCTACTTCTTTGATGATGAAGGCTTGCTTCTCAGGGGCTTGTTTCCGTGCCTTCTGCTTGACGGGGCGTGCGTTTGGACACACAGCTAAGTGGTGCTCGATCACCTCCCTTGGTACGCCGGACATTTCTGACGGAGTCCATGCGAACATGTCAGAATTTGCCCGAAGGAAGGCGACGAGCGCGCTTTCCTATTTGGGAGGTAAGCCAGCGCCTATGGTGACGCTAGCCCCCGAGCCCTCAGCCCCCGAATCGCTGGTGCTCAGCGACACCTTCTTTGTAGCAGCCTGCTCCTGAGAGAACAGCTGCTTCTTCTTCTTGGGCCTCGCGAGGGGCTCCAGGTCTTCGTCAGCAGGGAACGCCATGGCAGCAGCTTTGTAGGCGAGCTCGACAGCGCGTGTAGCGTCCTGTACGTGACCATGGATGGTGATGGTGCCGCCGCTGCCAGGGATCTTGACCATGTTGTAGGCGTGATGCGTGACGGCCATGAACTTCGCGAGGGCGGGGTAGCCGAGGATGGCGTTGTAGGGCAGGCCAATGTGCGCAACGTCGAAGTCGATGAGCTCGGTGCGATAGTTTTGCTGCGTGCCAAAGGTGACTGCAAGCCTCACTTGCCCCAGAGGCGAGATTGAGCCGCTGGTGACCCCTGTGAAGGGCCTGGAGGGCATAAGCCACTCGTAGGGCACTTGAAGCGTCTCAAAGGTCTCGACAGAGATGACGTTCAGGCCTGCACCCCCATCAATGAGCGTTTTGCCGACGGCGATATTGTTGATGGTGGGGGTGCACACCAGCGGGAGGGTGCCTACAGTCTTGGTGGACTTGGGGTGGTCCTTGGCGTCGAAGGCGATGGTGTACTGAGACCACTTGAGGGGACGCGATGTCTCCACCCCGGGCAGCGCTGCGTTGAGCTCGCGGGCGAACTGCTTGAACTGATTGTTGGACTTGGGCGCCTGAGCCCCGCCGAGGATGCACGCCATGGCGCCTCTAGGGGCCTGGTAGCCCCCAGGCTCCTCGTCAGGGAGATTGTTGTTCTTCTCAGCGGCGTTGGCCTGAGTCCCTTGAGGCTTCTGGTAGCCACCTTTGCGTCCGCCCTTGCGGTAGTTACGGCCTCTGCCGCGACCACCGCTGCCTTCTTCCTGCTCGCGCTTCTTGCTCAGTTGCTTGAGGTCGTAACAGTTCTCTGTCGCGTGGCCGCGCCTGTTGTGGTAGATGCAGAAGGGACGGTTGTCGATCTTCTTCTCGCCATCCTCTGCAGAGTCCTCTCGAGCGTGCTTAGCGCCGGGCTCAGCAGCCAGCACAGCAGTAGGCTTGCGCTTGGTCTCGTCACGCTTCTTGTGGGCCTTGGATCCCTCTGGGGGGTCATCTGCAGAGGCCACCTTGGTGAAGAGGAGACCCTCTTCAGCCTTGGCACACTTGTCTGCGATGTCGAAGAGCTTCACGACAGAGGAGAGGGTATCGTGAATGCCGAGCTTCTCAAGCATCCTGCGGTTGGTGACGCCCTCTCTGAAGGCAGCAATGACGTGCGAGTCAGGGATGTTGGGGATTTTGTTGCGGACTTGGCTGAAGCGCTGGATGTACTTGCGGAGAGTCTCGCCAGACTTCTGGCGTACGGCGCGCAGGTCGTTGTAGGTGAGGGCGCGCTCGTACGTGCCCTTGAAGTTCGCAACGAACTGCTTGCAGAGGTCCTCCCAGGAGTCGATGGAGTCCTCAGGGAGGTTCAGGAGCCACGACAGGGCAGAGTCCCTGAGGGCGTGCGAGAACCAGTTCGCCATGACCTTGTCGTCTCCTCCCGCAGCTGGATGGAGGTGGTGTAGAGCTGCAGGAACTCGATGGGGTTGTTCGTGCCATCGTAGCCCTTGGGGAGGTCTGGCCTGAACTTCTGCGGCCAGACGACGCGGCGCAGGTTGCGGGTGAAGGCCGTGCAGCCAGTGGCGTACGTGGCCACACCGCCCTGGAGAGCTCTGCGGTTTTGGCGCCCGGCCTGGCCAATTTCCTCGACGATGCGCTTCTGGAGGTCCCGCTGGCGCTCCATCTCCACCCGCGCGTCCGGCGGCGTCCGCTGCACGATTTGACAATCATGCGGCGAGGACGCGTGAGAGGCGGCTTTGTTTGCCGCAGCCGGAGGTGGTCCTGGCGGAGGCGGAGGCGCTCCATGCGCGGCGGTGCCTGCGCGCCCGGAGTTGTGGTGCACCAGGGAGCGCGAAGGTGCTGGAACCGCGCGCGGCGCAGCCGCGATGTCGACGAGGTGCTGGAGACGGCCAAGCCAGTTGTCGTGCGCCTCGGCGGTGGGGCGGTAGCGGAAGAGCTCTGCTGCCATGAGCAGCGCAGTGTTTGGGCTGGGCGCCGGGCGTCCAAGCGTGGACGCGCTTTGGCGCCGAGATGGATGCGAGGACTCAGCGTCCTCGCTGTGCTCGTGGTCGACGTCTTCGTCGTAGCGGTCGTCCTCATCCTCGGGGTGCTCCACGCGTGGCTCCGCAGTAGTGCGCCCCGAAGCGCGGTTGGTGCGCGGACGGCCGCGTGGCCTGGCGGCGTGGACGACGGGCTCGGTCTCAGCTCGGCCTGACGCGCGCCGGTTGGCGCGAGCAGCGCGAGTGTCCGCCATGGCGTTGAGGTCGATGGAGGTTGAATGCGCGCCTCAGCCCCCTACCTGGCGCGCCAATTGTCGGAGAATGACTCCCACGAAACAGGGGCAGTCACACTCGCGAAGAGAGTTCGTGTAAGGGGCTGAACACGACGTCAATCAACCCTCATCCGGCGCGGCGACGCTGCTCGTCGTGCCTGAGGAGGGACATCACGGCAGAGAGAGACACGGCGCGTACCCAGGTTCACGGCCCTCTTGTGGAGGTAAAACCGCTACGTCCTGCCTGTCTGTATTGCTGCTTGTAGAGGTTACAGTACAGCGTGCTTGCCGAGGGCACAGTTGTGGCAATGGCGCGTACAAGGGGAGGGAAACTACTGTCTTCTTCTCCCTTGCGCGCAAGTAGCTAGACTAGGAGTAAAATGTGTTCGATCCCCCTTAGGGTGGTGCACCAGCTCCTTTTATAGGCCCCGGGCCTCCTCCCTGTCCTTGTGCAGCGGAGGGGCTACCACATGGCGACAACGGTCGGGAGCACGGTGCACCGCTGCTTGGGCGTCCATGAGCGCGGTCCATGGGCACAAAAGCTGAGGCCGCAGCAGAGAGGCCGCCGTCCATCCAGGACGGCCAGCTGCTGCCGCAGAGGAGCGGGGGAAGTCCCCACGGTGACGTCGCGTTTGGCGCGTAGCGCCGGCCTGCTCCCTTATCACCAAAGAGGAAAGCTTGGTGGTCTGCGCCGTTGCCCCTGCTTTGTTGACTCCTTTATCACCAAAGTGGGACTGTAGCTCCGTCGTCACCCTGCGCAGAGGCGCGGTCACTCTGCGGCCGCTGCGGAAGCCATGTGCGCTCCGCAGAGCTTGCTTTACAGTGAAGGAACCCTCGCGTGGGCGGGAACGCCCTGTGGAGGATTCTGCGTTGACTTCCCTTCAGGGAAAGCTTCCTTGGAGAGGGGCAGCGGAGTAGAGGCTCCACAGGCCCTAGCTGCCTCCTCAGGCCTCCGCGAGGCGATTCTGCCCCGCGGGCTCCCCAGGCTTGCAGACCTGGTCCTTAGCGAGATTCACTCGCCGAGTGTTGAGGGTTATAGAGGCCTGGCCCAGTACACCCTGGTTCTTACTGGGCTGACTGCACACACGAACAAACTACTTTGCCCCAACGAAACAGAGAGGGTGTCAATCTCTCCGGCTTGCTGAACACAAAGGATTAAACGTATGATGGAAAATAATTTGAGAGTAAAAATGACCAGCGAGCAAATGACTAGGAAAAGCTATTAAAATGGTTGTAAGCAATATAGGAAAATAGGACCGGGGTCCACAGTTCACTAGTGGTGTCTCTCCAAAAGATAAATGTGTTGGGTAAACAAATTACAGCGGGGCAATTGACAAACATGGGCGCAACACAATATTATCAAGACACAAAGTTCACCGTTTCATTTAATATGGGCATTACGTCAAAATACATAGACCGTTATCCAATAGCATCTATGACTAATAATCCACCCGGGATCGCTATCCAGCATGTCTCCCGAAAGTATTAAGTTGCAAGCAACAGATAATTGCAATAAGTATGGTGCGTAATGTAAGCAATGGTTACAACATATAGCAATAAACACCGATGTTTTATCCATAGCAGCAACGACACATCTCAAGTCCTAATCATTTCTGTCAACTCGATCTTAGACAAGAGAGGCATGAACCCACTATCTAGCATAAATACTCCCTCTACTGATACAAGTAATTATTTCGGCCAAAGCATACACAAGCATCGGAGAGCATGCAAGATCATAAATAAAACATATCATAGATAAACTGAATAATAATGTCATGACTCCATAATTCATCGGATCCCCACAAACACAACACATAGCATTACATAAAGATGATCTTAATCATGTAAGGCAGCTCATAAGATCTAAACAATGGAGTACAAGGAGAAGAGCGTCTAGCTACTGCCATGAACCCGTAGTCCTGTGGTGGACTACTCACGTATCACTCCGGAGGCAGGCATGGTGGTGTAGATGCCTCCGATGACGATATCCCCTCCGGCAGGGTGCCGGGAAGAGATTCAGAACCCTCCCGATCTAGGGTTGGCGACGACGGCGGCCTCGGAACTTTTTTGGAAAATATGATCGGGTACCGAGGGTTTTCGGGAGGAGGACAATTTATAGGCGAAAGGGCAACTCGAGGAGGTTTCGGAGCCGCCTAGGTGGGGCCCAGGTGCGGTCAAGGGTGGACCGCGCCTAGGGGTCGTCTGGCCCCTGTGGGGTCCCCTACAGGTCTCATGCTGGCACAGTCTTTGTTTCTTCGTAAAAATAAATCATGTAAATCGGCAGCTTATTCCGAGAAAGTTCCCCGACTAGCTTTTCTGAAACAAAAAGACATCAAAAACAGGAACTGGCACTAGGCATCTTGTTAATAGGTTAGTTTTGTAAAATGTGCCAAAATGATATAAAAACATTATAAAAGCATGTGGCATTGATATATAATAAGCATGTAACATACAAAAATTATAGATACGTTTGGGACGTATCAAGTTGCCATAGGAACACCTTGATCTTCTGGGGTACCGCAATCCTCCAAATCTCACAGAAGTGTTTACGGGGTGTTCCCTCGCAGAGCTTGCGGCAGAGAGAACTGACAGTGAACCTCCCCGAAGGTTCAAGAGCCCAAACAATCCGATCTGGAGCCTGAGATAACTGGGCAGTCTCGAGGACTCTAATAAGGTTAACCCATTGGTTATTCTCCGCGGGCCCAAAGGCGCTCCTACACGGAATGTCCCATCTCTCTTGGCGAAAAGTGTGGGCGATTGTAGCCAGCGGCACCGAGACAATGTCATAAATCTCCGGGAAGGTCTCCCGCAGAGGTCCCGGGCCAATCCACCAATCCAACCAAAGTCTGGTGGAAGTCCCATTGCCAACATGGTGTTTGACCCCCAAAGCGGAACACTTCTTTGACTTTCGTCATCTTTCTAGAATTGCGAGCCCTGGGTATGGTTTTCCGCTAATAACAAGTCCTTACCCCTAAGGTATTTATTGCGGAGGATGTTGGCCCACAAGCCTTGTTCTCACTTCATCTGTCTCCCAATTCTCTCTAAAGTCACTAAAGAATGCCGATCTTATCAAATGTGTGTTCCTATGCACTCTTTCTCACGTTGTCTCAAAAAACAAACACATTCTTCTCACGCCACGTATTGTATTCTTCTTACTAGTGGCTCATTACTCGCCATTTTCACAGGTAGAAGAGAAATGGGATGGTGACTGGTGAGAGAGGGGGATATAGTAGTGTGGAGGAGTATGATTTTTCGTTTATTTTGAGAATCAATAATTCAAAACAAAAATCTTTTATACCGAGCTCCCAAATTGCAAGCGGTATTCACCGTTGTGTTACTCGCGTCAAGATTTTAAAAACTAGATTCCATGTGGATCATACACCCGTCACATCTAGATCTACAGAAACACCATTGCGTACAAGCTTTGTGAGCCGCGGTAGTCGAAACCATCCATGTCCGTATCGAGCATCGAGCATGAATGCACCCCTTGCCTTGCAGATCCTAGATCAGCCACCTCGTAGATACCACACCCAAGGGAAAGGCAAGCCGCCCACCGCGAGCCTTCCACCACGTGCCAAAATAGATCACCGTTCGTATTGACCAAAACCATCAGCATCATCGAAACTAGTCGAAGCCACGGAAATTGACTCCAATCCACACAAATCCACTCGTGACAAATGAACAAATATGAGAGGGGGAGACAGACTCGGGGGAGGGTCGTATGAATGTTAGTAGTGCCAAAACAGATCATTATTCTTATTGACCGACGCTGTCGCCATCATCGAAACCAGTCGAAGCCACACAATTTAACTCCAATCTACACAAACTTCTCTTCCACTCGCGGCCCACGAACAAATATGAGAGGAGGAGACAGACTCGACGGAGGGGCATATGAATATTCGTAGTGCCGAAATAGATCACCGTCCTTATTGGCCGACGCCGTCGCCATCATCGAAACTAGTCGAAGCCATGAAAATCAACTCCAATCCACACAAACTTCTTTTCCAATCGAAACTAGTCGAAGCCATGAAAATCAACTCCAATCCACACAAACTTCTTTTCCACACAAATTTTAGAGGAGGAGACGGACTGGGGAAGGGGATAGGAGGGGGCGTATGAACATTCTTAGTCAAAATAGATCACTGTCCTGTTGACCAACGTCGTCGCCATCATCGAAACTAGTCGGAGCCAGGGAAAATGACTTTAATCGAAATAAACTTCTCTTCAACCTGCGGCACACGAACAAATATGAGTGGAGACAGACTCGTGGGAGGGGATATGAGGTGCCGTATGCACATTCTTAGTGCCAAAATAGATCACCGTCCTTATTGACCGACGCCGTCGCCATCATCAAAACCAGTTGAAGCCACTGAAATCGACTCCAAACCACACAAACTTCTCTTCCACCCGTGGCACACGAACATATCTGAGAGCAGGAGATGTACTCGGGGAGGGAAAAGGAGAGGGCGTACGAACATTCGTACTAGCTTCTGCCTCATAACGTAACGTTGTTTATGGATCACGAATTGCTAGGGAATACAGCCAAACCGAAGCTGCTACTGGTGCACAGTGTTCAACAATCAGATCACGGGATTAGCGCTAGCCACTAGGGGTTGCATTATGACCCGTTTTTTCTCCTCGATCCAATTTTCATTTCTGGGTTGCATGCTGACCTCATCGTGATATCAGGAGTGATGAGATCTAGTAGCATGTCATGTCGAGTTTTCATGAGCTTGTTCATGTCGATATGTCAGGGCTTGTTACCCATGCATATGGACTATGGAGTTGGTGGCTAAAGATCAATCTATGAAGCACCGGAAAGAGCTCTAGATTCACCGAACTACACGTGTCAAGGCCGGAGATCCATCACAAGAATTTGCTAAACATTGGCATAAGATGCGCCACCTATGCAAATATATCAATCACACATCCAGATCGACACGTTAACACAACTCTTAATCTCTTACGAGGCTGCCGTCAAGTGGAGACAATGGATAGGACCTCCAAAATACAATTTTCTAGGACCTTTTTCCCTTTTCATGCATGTTGCATTCCCTGGCGGTCATGGTGGGAGCGCGAGGACCCCCCCCCCCCCTGTCGCGAAACCGCCGCACCGCCGCCAACCTCTCCCTCCCCGGCCTCCCTCGCCTCCGCTGTCGCCGGCGCCTGCCGCGGTGGCGGCGGCCCCCCTCTGCCAAAAAGGCCGTTGGGGGAGGTCCCTGTCCGCTCGCCTCGTCGTCGTGCCGACGGCCGGCCACCTCTGCTGGGAGCGGAGGTCGTGTCGCCGGCGCATGGAGGCTAGGGCGGCGGCCCTGGAACTGGCGGAGTTGCCAGCCGTGGTGGCTGCTCAGGCGGCGCCATGGTCGCGACAGGTCAGCGTGTCGGGCCGTGCGGGCTAGATCTGGGCTGGGCGGGCCTGATCTGGGCCTGACGGGTCCGAGCTGCAGTTGCGCTCATGTACAAGGTCGTCGTCATGCGTCAAGCGTCGAGTTCTGCAGGTCGGTGGCGATGCAGGAGGCTGCTCTCGCGCCGGCGAGCTCCGGGTCGGCTGGCGAGGTGGGCTCCTGCCTTGGCCTCCGAGGATTTGGCCTGGCCGGGGATCCAGACCCTGGCCGGCGGGGTGAGCCGCGGGTAGAGCGGCAGAGCGTCGGGAACCAGATCCCAATTGGGTTTTCGACATCGAGATTTTCGGCTTCTCAGCAGGTGGTCGGCGACAGAGCCATGCCACTCGGCTTGCTTCCCCCTGGTCCAAGCTCTCGGGCTTGGAGGTCGAGATCGTTTTCTCCCGGTGAAAACCTCGCACTTAGGTGCCGACGGCGGCGTCGCCCTAGGGCGTCATTCCCCTTCTTGAATGCGCCGTTCGGGAGCTACGATCCTCTACCGACACGAGTGCTACAAGGCTCTCCAGGTGAAAACCTAAGCTCCTTTGGAGCGGGCGGCGGCAGAGTACACGTACACGTCGCTACCTCCTTGGAGGCGCCGCCTTGGAGTGTCTTATCCCTCGTCGAGCTTCGGGTTCGCAGCGGTCGTGCGGGGTAGCTCTGAGGTCTGGGCAGTGGATGCCGAGGAGGCGGCCCGGACGGTGGACGTGCGCCGAGGCGGCGGCCTCAGGAGGCATTGCGACCATGGCTCTACGTGGCAGGGTCGTGGTTCTGCATCGCGCGGGCGCTGATTCAGTGCCACAAGGGTGGCTGGCTCGTTGCCCTTTTTTTCTTTTTCTTTCTATTTTCTGTTCGCCTCCGGACTTAATTTCGCCCGGGGTGACATTTGTGGATGGTTGTGTACAAGTTTCCCCCTGCTAATACACGAGAGCCAGCAATTGTTGGACCTTTCGGAAAAAAAAAATGATGGGAGCGCGAGCCTGTAGTAAACGTGGCGGCCACCCGCTGGGCCGGCGCCCCAGGGGAGAATCCAGAAGCATGCTGCAGGATCCTGTCTTAATCTAGACCACGAATCAAAATTGCAAAGTTTTTGAGTTGCTCGGAGACACGGCTAGTCATGGGCGTAAAATATACAAAGATCTTTGCCATGGTTGTAAGAACAAAATCTTTGCCATATGTTTATAGTGGCAAGTGGTGACGTTGCCTTCTTATGAAAAGAGCTGTAAATTGTAAAAAGCCAAACCATTAAATTAATGGCTTGGCGTAGCGTTGCGAATATTTTCGGCCATCCAGTAAACACATCGAACCAGTAAATTAATGGCTCGAACAAGTAAATTTATCGAGGGTTTTTGCACAATTTCATTAATGGTCAGCCATCAGATAGGTTCTACCTTATACCCACCACGTAGCGTTGCGAATATTTTCGACAAGTTTAAGCTTCTTATTAGAGTGGGAGCGATTGCCATTATTTGGTCGCTATGGCTATGTAGAAATGACAAGATTTTTAATGATAAAAATGCTTTTGTTATTCAGTTTATCTACCGGTGCACAGCTACGCTCCGTTCATGGTCGCCCCTACAGCGTGTGGAGCATCGGGGCCTATTCTTAGAGGTGTCTTCGCGGTTGGAGGCTATGGCGAAGTGGTTGTTTTCCCAGCATGGATGACAACATAATCTCCGGATCTGCCCTCCAGCAACATAGGCGTTTTTACAATTGCTCATTATGATAGTTATGAGACTTGTCAACTTATTGGGGCTGTGTGCATCCTAACTATGCAGAGGCCGGGTATAATACTGAAAACTCTTGAACTAAAAAAGATCCATTTATAAAAAAAATGGCTTGGCTAGGTGACGTCTAAATTTTTATGAAAGTTCAAATGGTTTTTGTACCCGATAAATTATGTTATTTTTAAGGTGTTATTTCAATGGATTAAAATTGGCCAGGGTAAGGGTTTCACATACAATTGTGCACACACGTTATGGGATAAGAAAGATAGTATTAAGCACTATTAGTGAAAAATGTACATATGTTAACAGGAATGTATGAGGACATGCAATGCTTACTCGGACACCATACCCTACTTCTGCAGCACTATAGATTCAATTATCCAACCCCTCGGTCCTATTCTGTCGAGCGGGGATATCTTGGTTATTAAGATAAACATAGTAGAGTAGTAGGTTATGTGACGTCATTGTTATTCACCGGAGAATTGATTCCAGCTATTATACTCATCTTCATCTCACTAGGTTTCACGCATAGGCTTGCGATTTCCTTTGCTCTTACACCTCTACCTTGATCAATCTACAATTTTGGTACCTAATAAGTCTTAGGAGCGAGACATCGACAAGAGAACATACATTTGAAACCTACAGAATCCATTATTCTCGTGCATATCTGTTTCTATGGATGAATAGATGTGCAAACTCGGTTCACGGATCGACAATTCAACATTGGGCCATCTTGTTCTTCCATCTAGCATCCTTGGATTATTCTTGTGCCTTATATACTCAACATGTAAATATGTTTTTCTCTTCTCTTTTGTTTGTTTTAGAGCCTGCCTGCAACATTTACATTGGTCGTTTTAGTTTTTCGTGCTTTTCTACCTGCACTATATACTGATTTTAATTGGAGAAAATGGTCAGACTGGCTTAGGCCCGTCGTAGATTTATGTTTCAGTGTTTAGTGCCTCTTGCATCTGTTTTCAGAATTAGATTGTTGTTATTGTTTTGTTTTGTTCTGTTTGTAAGAGGCATTTGGTTTTCCATAATAAAATCAGAGGGTGTGCCTTATTTTACACTAAAAAAAGAAAGTATTTCATAGTCAGCTTTATGTAGCAATAATGCTCAGTATGTTGTGGCATCGGTAAAGACAGTATGATATGAACATATACAAGAAAAAAAAAGTCGGGATAGCCCAATCTTCTATAAACCCTGACACCATTACCTAAACGAAGTTTGAAAAAAAAGGATGAGTAGGTGAAAAAAGATAAGGAAAACAGGGTAGATTTGCATGCTTCTCTCACATAGGTTTCCACGCCGGCTCGGGGTTCTTCAATGCCCGTGGCTACCGTGGGGGATACCACGCTGGAGGAGGGCGTGGACGTCGCTCCTTCGATGGGCGTGGCCGGGATGCGGGCTTCGGTGGCCGTGGTCGTGGCGAAGCTGGATATGCTAGGCTTGGTGGCTATGGCTATGGTCGTGGCCGTGCTGAGAATCGTGGTGTGCGAGGTCGGTATGGAGATGGGGCTTATGGTGCCCAGGGTGGCCGTGGCCATAGGGCAGGAGCACAGGCAGTGGTGAATCCAGGGGCGGGGGCGGTGGTGCCAGTCCCTGAACCTGAGGCTGTTGTGGCTCCGGTAGTTGCCCCTGTGCAAGAGGTTGTGGCTCAACCTGTCGCCCAGCTGCTTGGGGCGCCGGGGGGAGCAGGGCAGCAACAACCACGAGGGCCGCAGCAGGCGGTGGTACAGCCCCAAGCGGGCGCTCCTCGGGCTGCCGGGCTGCGGTGTCGGCGGAGCAACTCGCAGTTGCGCCGGTGGCGGCTGCACCGAAGAAGGGGAAGAGATGCTACAGGTGTGGACTGACCGGACATCGTTCGAATGATTGCACAGTGGAAGTTTGTGTGATTTGCGAAGGACCGGCACATGGGGAGAGGCTATGTCATTTGTTGACGGCTCCTAAACCACAAATTCGGGTCTATGGGTATGCTCATGAAGCTCTCATTTTCTTTGAGTATCCAGGCACCGAGACTTATAAACCAAGGATGGAGAATGTTCGTTTAGCCTCCTTGGTGGTGACAGGGGGGAGATGTCCATCCCTAGCATTGTATCGCAGCTGCAGCGGCTAGTTCCTTCTGAACAGTTCATTTAGGACGTTCGTCAGGTGGGACACAATGTTTACAAGGTGCAATTCCCCACTAGGACTGATCTTGAGAGGCTCAGAGTTTTTGGCTTATGCTGTGTGCCAAACAGCCCTTGTGAGCTCACTTTTGATAGCTAGAATAAAAACCCGGAACCTACTAGTACTTTGCCTGAAGTTTGGTTGCGAGTTTCGGGTATCTCAAGGCCTGATATTCAGGATTTTCTTGCTCTGTGGGCAGTGGGCGACATGTTTGGTAAGAAACTTGAGATTGATATGGCGTTTACAAGATCGCATGGAGTCCTCAGAATTAGAATTGGCTGCCTTGATCATACCAAAATTCCTAGAGTTTTTCCCATGCTTTTTAAATCCGGTTTCTTTGATCTTACCTTTTTGGTAGAGGGAGCAGCTCCTCCTGCAGAGCCGGATGTGGAGATGGGGGGGGGGGGGGGGGGGGGATGGAGATGACGATGATGATGATGATGATGGAGATGATGATCTCGGGGATGATTTTCAGGAGGCAGTAGCTAAGTACTACCCGGACTCTATGATGAGCAAGGAAGCTGCACCAACGGAGGCTACCACGGTGATCGATCAACAAGGTGGATCAGCCTCTAAACCACCTGCCGCGGCAGTGAAGGTGGGGGTGGTGTTTTCGCCATCGGTGCGCCGTGCTTTTGACAATGCACGGAAGGAATTCGCTTCATTGAGACGTGCTAGAAAAATGTTGGAGAAGGCTGATGAGGCCGTGATCACCGTCGAGCAGGCCACCGAGGGTGGGTCTTCATCGGTGATTTCTGCGCAGCATGAGGCGGTGCTGCTGCCCACCTCGCCGGGTACGCTGGCTGGGGCTTCATGCCTCCCGTCAGGCTCTCCTTGCACCACAGGAGGTGGGGCTGGATCGAGCCCGACATTGGCCTCGTCAAACTTCTTTGGAGATGGGGTTTCGTAATCCATGGGGAGCTCTCCACGCACCACAGGAGGTGGGGCGGGATCGAGCTCCATGTCGGCAGCCCTGGACTCTCCACGTACCCCGGGAGGGGGTGCAGGATCGAGCGGGGCTGGGCTGACGCGGCCTATGGCGCCGGTGTTCTCGCCCACACTGCCACCTTTTCCGATCATTGGTTCGGTCGAAATATGGCGGCACGACAGAGCATCGTCGACTTTGGCGGTGTCCCGGACGGCGAGGCGATGGGTGCTCGGTCGAGTGTGCGCATTAGGGCGCAGCACAACGCCGATGACACTCAAATGGGGCGCGCCATGGCTTTGGCGGATCAGCAGGACTACGTTCAAGGTACTCCAAAACAAACCCATTCCATTTTAACATTTTCCGACAAGCAAATTAAGGATAGGGCAGCGAGGTTGGGAGTTTCTTTGGGGGCAACAGAGAAACAAATTAATGATTCGGTTATGTCTATTAAGAAATCTGATTTAGATCGCTCGATTTGTTTTCTGCATAAAACTGTGAAAGATAAGGAGGTTGAACAACCGTATAGTTTGGTTCTTAATAGAGCTTCGGCCCTAACGGAGGATTTAGATGACGTTGAGATAGATAGAACGATGGAAGGAGAGTCGGATTTCCCAGTCATTTCAGAAACGGTCAAGAAGACCAGAAAAAGGAAGGATTACTCCTGTTCACATAAACGGAGGAGTGCTAGAATTAAAATACAAAACAAGCGTAAAAATGCATAGCTTAAGAGGGTTATTTTGGAACAGTGAGGGTTTTCGTGACGCCGGAAAACACTTGTTTGTTCAAGAATCTATTCGTGAGAGAAAATTGGATTTCCTAGCTTTGTCGGAAACCGGGAGATCTAATTTTGCCACTCCCTTTTTAAGCCATCTAGCTGCTGGGCAAGATTTTAGTTGGTTTTGCTTACCACCTAGAGGTAGATCGGGCGGGATGCTTTTAGGGGTAAATGTAGGCACGCTTCAGGTCACAAATGTCGAGGTCGGAGATTTTTCTGTCAAGCTCTTCCTAAAGTCGAAGAGTGACGGTTTCCAATGGGTTTTAGTGTCGGTGTACGGCGCTGCCCAAGATGAACATAAACCCCAGTTCCTATCAGAGTTAGTTCAACTGTGTGAAAATGAACCACTACCGATGATGGTGGGTGGGGATGTTAACATAATTCGGAAACCTGAAGAAAAGAGCAACGATAATTATAATCTGAGGTGGCCAATTATGTTTAATGCAATAATTCAAAGCCTAGAGCTAAGAGAGCTTGAGCTCTCGGGCAGACAATATACTTGGGCTAGTAGGCGAGAGACCCCTACTTTTGAGAAGCTAGATAGAATTCTCACAACTACTGAGTGGGAATAGAAATACCCCTTAGTTACGGTGCAGGCTTTAACTAGGGTGGGATCAGACCATACCCCATTGTTCGTCGACTCGGGTGGTCATGCACATGTAGGAAATACAACACGTTTCTCATTCGAACTTTCCTGGTTGAGATTGGAAGGGTTCTATGAGATGGTGGCAGCCGAGTGGCCTGCACCGGCTAAAGGGGATACACCTATCGAGGTGTGGCAAAATAAAATAAGACATTTAAGACGTTTTCTTAAAGGATGGGCTAAAAATCAGAGTGGCAAGTATAAGAAAGAGAAGGAAAGATTGCTAAAATTATCGATGACCTTGATATTAAAGCTGAAACTAACCCCTTTCGGTATCAGAGCGTGATACTTTAATGGAAGCGAACGACAGGCTTTGTTGCCTTCGGCGAGATGAGGAAACTAAGTGGGCACAAAGGGCGAAAGTGAAACACATTCAGGAAGGTGGAAACAACACAAAATATTTCCACCTTATCGCAAATGGGAAACATAGGAAAAAGAATTGTTTTCAACTAGAGCAAGAGGAAGGAACGATTATAGGGCAGGAAAATTTAAAAAGCTATATTTCAGAATATTACAAGAAATTGTTCGGTCCATCTTTGCCAAGTGATGTTAATATGGATGAGAATATTGCCCATGATATACCGCAATTATCACCAGAAGAAAATAATATTCTTACAGCTGATTTCTTATTGAAAGAAGTGTATGATGCTATTTTTCAAATGGAGCTGAACAAAGCGCCCAGACCTGATGGTTTCCCGGCCGAGTTCTATAAAACCTTTTGGGAGGTTATTAGAGATGACCTAATGGCCTTATTTGTTCAGTTAAAACAAGGGAATTTGTCTTTGTTTAAACTAAACTTTGGAGTTATTATTCTGCTCCCCAAGAAAGATAATGCGGTTCAGATACAGCAATATAGACCGATATGTCTTCTCAATGTTAGCTTCAAAATTTTCACAAAAGTAGGTACTAATCGTATTACTGAAATTGCACAAAAAATTATTAGACCGACGCAGTCGGCCTTTATGCCAGGGCGCCACATTTTAGAGGGTGTGGTGGTCTTGCATGAAACCATTCATGAACTTCAAAGGAAGAAAATGGATGGAGTTATTTTTAAAATTTACTTTGAGAAAGCATATGATAAAGTTAAATGGCCCTTTCTTCAACAAGCTTTGCGTATGAAAGGATTTGCACAGGAATGGTGCAGATGGATTATGCAATTTGTTCAGGGAGGAAGTGTCGGAATACAGGTTAATGATGACATCGGTCATTATTTCCAAACAAAAAAAGGTCTCCGACAGGGAGATCCTTTATCGCCAATGCTGTTTAATATAGTTGCAGATATGCTAGCCATTCTTATTGCACGGGCAAAGGAAGATGGCCAAATAGGTGGTTTGATCCCGCACTTAGTGGAAGGGGGTCTCTCTATCTTGCAATATGCAGATGACACTATATTATTCATGGAACATGATTTGGAAAAGGCAGTGAATATGAAACTAATATTATGCATTTTTGAACAATTATCGGGGCTTAAAATCAATTTCCACAAGAGTGAGATCTTTTGTTTTGGAAAGGCAAAAGAGGTAGAGGATCAATATAAACACATTTTCGGATGCGAGTCTGGTTCTCTGCCTTTTAAATATCTCGGGGTTCCAATTCACTATAGGAAGCTAAGGAACTCCGAGCGGTACCCAGTAGAAAGCCGTTTCGAAGGTAAGCTGGGATGTTGGAAGGGCAAGAGGCTATCCTATGGGGATCGCCTTGTCCTGGTCAACTCGGTTCTAACAAGCCTACCGATGTTCATGTTGTCCTTTTTGGAGATACCAAAAGGGGTACGTAAACGGTTGGATTTTTATAGATCCCTTTTTTTTTGGCAAAGTGACGAAAATAAAAGAAAATATAGATTGACCAGATGGAACATTATATGTCGACCGAAAGACCAAGGGGGTTTAGGGGTTGAAGTGCTAGAACTAAAGAATAAATGTTTACTCAGTAAGTGGCTGTTTAAACTTTTAAATGAAGAGGGGGTTTGGCAGGAATTGCTGCAAAACAAGTATCTTCAAAATAAAACTTTAGCTCAGGTTGAAGCATAACCAACCGACACACCGTTCTGGAAAGGTCTTATGAGAGTTAAAGAGGATTTCTTTAGTAGAGGATCCTTTCGAGTTGGAAACGGGGAAACCACAAGGTTTTGGGAGGACACTTGGCTAGGTAATACTCCGTTAAAAGATCAATATCCATTGCTTTATAATATTGTGCAACAGCAAAATGTCTCGGTTCATGATGTGTTTCACAATAGTCCACCCTTAAACATAGGCTTTCGTCGGGCTTTAGTTGGGAATAAGTGGGACATGTGGTCTCATTTATGTGTTAGATTAATGGATATTACTCTCACTGATGAACCATATAGGTTTGTTTGGAAATTGACACAGACCGGGATCTTTACAGTTAAATCTATGTATGAAGACTTAATGAATGGTCATACTAGATTCTTACAAACATATCTATGGAAATTGAAAATTCCGCTGAAAATCAAGATTTTTATGTGGTTCCTTCATAAAAAAGTGCTGCTTACCAAAGATAACTTGGCAAAGAGAAATTGGAAAGGAGACTCTCATTGTTCCTTTTGTGGGAATAGCGAAACTGTTGAATATTTATTTATTTCCTGCCCTTTGCAAAATTGGTTTGGTGTGTTATTTTTTGCACCTACAATATTCCTCCTCCCACCAATGTCACTAATATGTTTGGGAATTGGTTGAACGGGATGGATAAAAAGACCAAAGCTAAGATTCGTATTGGGATTTCAGCTATTTGTTGGTCTATTTGGAATTGTAGGAATAATCTTGTTTTTTATAGGAAAGAAACTTTTCATGTTTTACATGTTATCCATATGGCGGTGCACGGGATCCAGCTATGGACCTTCTTGCTACCTTCGGACCAGCGGGACCTTATGGTGGCTGGATGCATACGGCTCCTGTTGGTGGCACAGGATTTTTTCTCCCGACATACGTGGCAGCATATTATACGACTTTCGTAGTATACTATAGGCTTTGTTTTTTGTCCGGTTGAGGCTTGTCTCAATTTCTTTGTGATCATTTGAGATGTAATAATTTAGTTGGCACAAATTTGTTAATAAATGGCTGTGTGCATCACTCGATGCAGAGGCCGGGACATCCCCATTTCTAAAAAAAAAACACAACCACTTGATTTCGTACTCCATCCGTTCACTTTTATAAGACACACTAGCTATCCCCACGTACATAGCAAAATGAGTGAATCTAGACTTATTTTGTACATAGATTCACTTATTTTAGTATGTATGTGGTCAAAATAAAAACTATAGCTAGTGTGCTTATAAAAGTGAACGGAGTGAGTACTTATTTTCTTACTTGTACCTCTAAATATTGTTCTAAGACCACTAGGTGCATCGAAGGAGAAGCTTTTACCGGGCAATAACATATACGCACGCGCAATCGCATTGGCGGTAATTAATTAATTTTGTTATAAGAATAGGATATTCCGATCGAAGTGCTGGGTCGCTCAAGCCCATGTCTCCAGGTGATCAAACAGGGCGATCCTCTCGTACGTGTTGAAGGGGTCCTCGAACTCCCATGCCGTCCCCGGCACGGTGACCATGTCCTCCAGCCCCGTCATGTACACCGGCTCCACCGGCCATTCCATGAACTGCGGCAGCCAGTCGTCGACGAAGCCGCTGTTTGACACCGACGACGACGAAGAGAAAGACGATTCGGCTGGTGACGAAGCCGTGCCGCAGCTGCTGTCGAGCGGTGCCGGTGCCACGTCGTCGCATGGCAAGATGATGTCGTCCAGAAGTTGCATCATGGTGTCGGGGCAGAACGTGTCCTCGTGGGCACCTGACTCGCTTCCTGTGGCCTTCTCCTCAGCCGCCGGCACCTTCTTCTCCGCCGAGTCGCCGCCGGCAGGCCGTTGCGGCTGCTGCTGGGCAGGAGCACGCTGGAGGGGCTTGTGGGTGGCGGGGTCGATCCCCATCTTCCTGAGCTTCTTCTTGATGTGCGTGTTCCAGTGGTTCTTGATCTCGTTGTCGGTCCGGCCGGGCAGGTGGGAGGCGATCTTGGACCACCTGTTACCGAGCTGCTCGTGCAGGTCGATCACCGTCCTCTCCTCCTCGTCGGAGAGCAGGCCGCGCTTCAGGTCCGGCCGGAGGTAGTTGGTCCACCGCAACCGGCAGCTCTTCCCGCACCGGAGCAGCCCTGTTGACGCAAACGCAAGTAACAACACGTTAAAACATTGGTCAATGGAAGGTTACTGCGATTCGTAGACATGCATGTAACAGCTCTTTGCAAGTGTAGGCGGTGAGTGACCAACCGGCGAGCTTGGGGACGGCTCTCCAGCAACATTGGCCGTTGCCGTGGAGGAAGCTGACGAGCTTCTGGTCCTCCTCCGCCGTCCATGGGCCCTTCTTCAGACCCACCTTGTCGCAGCACGGCTGCCTCCCCATTGCCGCTAGCGAGCTTTGCACACACAAAGATCACTTCACTCACAAGAGAAAAAGCAGCAAGCAACGTCAAGCCAACTAACTAAGCTCGTAAATAATAAACAGCTTTGAAGTTCGCTATGTTTTGGTAGTACTAGTCTAGGCAGTAGCTAGCAAATGGCGCTTTAGCTCTAGCTACATGGTGAGACGCCGTTGCCACCTTCCTTTATAAAGGAGGAGGAGGGAGAACAAGACAAAGGGACCGGTAGCTTAAGGTTAGCAGCATAGGTACCATCAAACTGGTGACTAACTGCAAGTAGAAAGAATTTTGCACTGCAGCGCGTGTGTGTGCGCGTGCGTAGGATGGACCATGGACTAGCATATCAGCAATGGAGCAAAGTCTCTGTCCGGGGGAGGAGCTAGCTAAGGATTTACTTGTCGTGGCGCTACGGTGACTAGCATGTGGGGCCTGGCATTGCAAGTGCTGCCGGGTTGCTGCTCACGGGTTCCTTTTGCTTGCTTTGCAAGTGCTGCCCTGCTAAGCTTTCAAGCTTTTATTTGGATCCTCGTTTGTTGCTCAATCAAGGGTTATCAACGGGATTATTTCTTGGCATGTAATTAGTCCAGTCCATCAAGTCCTTATCGTTTGTTTAGCTTCTAAACTTGCTAATTATATTGGGTTTCGTTGTCGTGACATTTGCAATTTTTTTAGTTTATTTACATAAGAGTGTAATTGTCTTGTAGCGTTGTGCACTTTTTTCGGCTCACATATCGCTTGACTAGTGATTAATTCACAATCATAGGATTTGTGGTACGATTTTAGATACGTTGCCCCTTTTCTGAAAAGGGTAGCGTAACCCCGTCTTTGCATAAATCGGTGCCCCAACACTTTTATTGTGAAGTTTAGATATTCAGAGTTTACATCTCTACAATCTCTAATCGAGCAGGAAATGGGATGCTCTGGTTGCTCCGCGTAGAAACATTGCATGGGACCCAACTTATCATTTTTTATTTTTTATTAAATGGCTACGCACTCAGCTATCCTGACAGCATGTAGCGCAGCTTGCCTATTTCTTTTATTAAGTGTCAACACACACATGCTATCGTGGCGATGAAAATGATAAATGTTGGTTTTTCTTTCTCTCCCCTATTACTCTACTGGTTAGTGCAACATTAATGTTCAGACAAAAAAAAATGTACACACAATATATGCGCGTAGACGAGTATATTTCATTCCTATGATCGGTTTCGGATTTCGTCGACTGTCACTTCTCAATTTTCAACCGAACTTCGCACCTTTTTTAGACGAAGTTTATCAAATTTGTCACACTTGGTCGACCATTTGATATTTCTTTTTACGAGTAGATTTATTTCGCTGTTTCTCACAACTTTCGTGTTATGTATGTATGTGTTTAGAATGTGCTTGTTGTAGCTGTATTTTTCAATCCCTTTGTAGTCTCCGCTCAACCGCTGCCGCTTGCTGTGAACTCCGTCGCAGATGGGTTGTTTAACCTGGTCCATGGAGTAGATATTAAATTGTACATATGATTGTTGAACCTGTGGACATATTTTATGGTACGCTTGTGCGCTGCCACTGCAAACTTCGTCGGCGCCACACAACGCCTGTCATAACCTCCTCCACCGCACCGCCATTGTCCCCCTCGGTCGTTGTCCCACTCGCCGATCCATATGGGATGTCACAACACGAATTTGTTCCAAAAGTAAAGGTGCGCGATAATTTACCATGTAGATTAGAGGTGAAAGAGTAGGTGATAGTGCACACGGTACCCGTTGTAACCAAATATTGGAGTTTGTGTTTCTCGGAAAAATCAATTCAGGCAACAAAATGTGGGTATAGAACATGACTCAGCTCACATTTCTTCTCCGCCAAACTCTGGAAAGACGCGGATGTAAGGAGTAAAAAACGATGCAGGTAACCAAACATGTCTTTGTTGTATGCTAGGGATGGATTCATGTTCAACATGACGATATTTTGGCAGGTCAAATCTTGGCTATTACAAAGAGAGGAAGTATTTTTTTGTCTGGTTTAAATTTCAAAAATACCTAGCTTCAAAATAAATTTCACAAGCCCCAATAGATTTCTGAACCATCAATTTATTGCTAATTCGTATGCACCGATGTGAAAACGGCGGCGATATATGGATATAATGTAGTGGCAACGACAGACTGATAGAGATAAAGAACATACAGTATGTGGTAGGGTTTGGGTCAGAGTAACTAGGTATTGACGCTGGTCGAAGGAGAGATTGACTACCGGTTGGGCTGTATATGAGGTCAGATCGCCGAAAACTAAAAACGAGAGAGATTGAATAAAACATAAAGACATTGAATGGCGATACAATGGGCGCAGTATTTTTAACAAATTTTCAGGCATCTGAATTACATCTACACGCAGTTCTTCTTGATCGATAAGTATGAAACTAAAAACGGATGTAGCAAGATCATGCGGGCGGCAAAAGCGCGCCTTATCCTTCTAGTCTCATGTACCACTCAAGGATATTCTGCCCCAAGACATGTCCTATGTGGATGGCGTTTTTTTTTTACGAAGTCAATTTGTTCGGCACCAATGCTTAGTGTTGTTTTAAATAATAAATAGTATATGGTGTGTGCATGTTTGAATTAGTGGGCATTGGTTTATCCCCCTCTTTAAAATAAGAGAGTAATTATATTGTAGCTTCTGAACTTGCTAATTATTTTGGTTTTCGTTGTCGTGACATTTGCATTGTTTTGGTTTATTTAAGTAAGAGTGTAATTGTCTTGTAGCGGTGTGCATTTTTCGGCTTGCATATCGCTTGACTAGTGATTGATTCACAATCGTAGGATTTGCGGTGTGATTTTATATAGGTTGCCCCTTCTTTTGAAATGGGAGTGTAAACCCGACGTTTGCATAAATCGATGCCCACAACAACTTTATTGAAAACTTCAGATATTCAGAGTTTACATCCCATGGATCAACCAAGGGTATGCTGCCCCGGACATATCCTATGTGGATGGCCTTAGTTTTTTCTTTCTTTTTTTGTAAGTCAATTTTCTTCGGCGGCAATGCTTGGTGGCTTTCAATAATAAATATTATGTGGTAGAGGGCCATGATTTATCCTCCTCATTAAAAATAATGAGACTATAAAGATTTTTTTTTGAAAGATTTAAGCAGACAGTGTTTTGGGAAGACCGAAATCAACTATGTAGAGTTGAACAATCTTAGTAGATTAATATTTTATCAAGGTCGTGACCAATCCTACCTTACGACCTTTTCATGGTGATCTAATAGCAGCTTCATCATTTTTAGTGGAGAAAACGCGGTTGTTGTGAAGTTGACCTTTGAAGAGTTCAGTACAGTTATTTTACTTTAGAGATTCAGGTGCCACCTGCAAAGGGGATATTGCTAGAAAGTGATTTTGCTAAAAAAATACTTAAATTGCGGACAATAATTTAGAGGTCTGTAGGCGCAGCCGCAGTCTTCTCAATCCTTTCTGAGGCAGGACTTTGGTAGGTTGGAGACCTTGACTGATGCCATGCAAGAGCGCTCGGGTTGACAATGGAACTTGATAGCCAGCTAGCTGTGCGAACAAAGAACGAAAATTTGTCACTAGTGTGTTTTGCTGACATTCCATAGGGTAGGTAATGCACTAATGATAACATATCCACCTTCCGAAACATAGTGGAACATTTTTCAACAAAATACGGTGTTCATGGCGAATCAGGGTCTACGGGAAATCATTACCCGCCCGATCGAGCACGTTCAAAGATTAATAATGACATCACTGTTTTGATCGAAGGATAAAATTTTGTATTCACAATTTCTGACCTTGTATCGGATAAGTAAGCATCCAACGGCATAACAAGTAGTACATATTAAGTATAATAACAAGCCAGGACTTCAGGAGCAGGACTTCAGTTCGTCCATTGACTGGCTTCGCGAGCGAGACATGCTCGCGTCTCCGATTTCTCGGTCAGATCTGTGTTCATTGGTCTACCTGCCGGCTTCGTCAATTCTTCCCTACCAGAAAATCTTGTATTACTAGTAAATCATTTCTCATCCAACTCACAATAAATCTTCAACTCTGATGAGCTCTTTCAAGGTAGATAGAACCTTCAGACATAAGCTACGATGGTTTCAGTCAGAATTAACTTACATAAATCTCAGTAGAATTTAGCACGATGCATAATGTAAGTGTCCTTAATCAATCAATGAACATGTCTATAACCTTACAATTGGCATGCGGCGGGTCCGAAGTCGCTTCGGATTTATTATTTTCAGAAGGAATTTTGCAGGCACGCGTGGACAAGTGCAGTTGGTCATACAATCTAATTTGGTCTTCTTCTGGACGCCTTCACACCTATGGTAGCATGAAAAAAACTTAATCATGGCAACTGATCGTCTTTCAACTCAGGTAATCTCTGTATGGTGAATTAAGGGTGTGGTTGGCATTTTTCATAAGCCGTGTGAAAGCAATGAGCCACTTCCACATAAAGAAAGTGAGGAAGGAGATGACCTGCATGAGCAGCAACCATGGGCGTGGTCCAAAGATTGTGTCGCTGAAGAAACTCAGCAGCGGCATGCATGCAAGAAGGCAACCTTTGACTGCCCCTATGGCCGAAAAAGAAATTGCTCATGCGTCCCTATACCATTTCACCAGGCCCTTCTTTTGCTGACCTCTCTTATCTCTGAATGTCCAAACGCAACACACCGGCTAACTAACTGAAACTATATGCTCGGCTGGTCACCGGGTCTTTCTGCGTTACACCGGTGTTCATGTAAACGGCATGATCTTACATTTCACACCAGGAGTGATCATTCGTGATAGGGATGCATCGTTTACTCCGTGGAGTGTGAAACTGCCGTTACTTAAATCTAGAGAGTCCAGGAGTACCCTTCACTTCATGGCAACTAGCAAGGTGGCCCGCGCATTTGCGCGGCTAGACTATCTATTGATGCTATTTCTTTTTACTCATTTTTAAAACATTAGAGGAACATTATCCGTAGCTATAAATTTAATACTTTATTATTTTTTATGAATTTAAAAATAATTTAGGTTTCAATATGATCTTATAATTATTTCTTTTTTTATGCAAAGTAGCTTTTTAATTTTTTTAATTAGTTTCACATGTATAATGTGGTTGGGTCCAACTAAACATTGTGGAGATTCTTGTATCAATTATTTAATCTTCTACCTTTTTTTCTTCATTTTCCTCCTCTTTACATTTCAAAATTCAGAATTGCATGTCAAAAAAAAATTCAGAATTGAATTTATAGTCAGATTTTTTGTCTCATTATGATTTGATGGTATTTTCATGTAGCCGCATTTTTAAAATATTTTTTGAAATACATCTGCTTATGATTATTTAGCCGTGTTTTTTCCTAAATATTCCATGCATATTTGTATTTTATCTGATCATTAATTTCTCGCGACATCTTTTAGTACACGTTGTAAATGTAAATAAATGTAAATGAGTTTGTATTCCCTATACTCTCTCTCTTCTCTACAGGATGGAAGAGAAATGTCCTTTCTCTTCTCTACCGGTGAGTCAATCGTCCATGCATATCCAATCCACTTACCATACTTTTAAAATAATCTCATTTCTCTATTGTATTCAAGCCCATGGTCTTGGGTACGATTCTTGACCAAGCTGTGGATGGGTGATTCAGCCACGGACATGGCATTTCCAGCCGGCGATGCTTCATCTCGCCGTCGCTGCTTTGAACCTGCCGGCGATGGTTCATCTCTCCGTCGCTGATTCTGCGGTGGCCGGCAAGTTTAGTGCGTGCTGCACTGTGCGCGACCCGGCTTGTACCTGGACGTGGTCGACCACGACGAAGGCCGCAGCTGCGGCCCGCATTCAGCAGTCAAGGTGCGTTCCTCACTTCCCCCCTGCACGGCCGCTTCCCCATTTTTAATTTTTCCCCCAACTTTTAATTTCAGATCATCTGATTGCTCATGTTGTTTAGCTTGGAGCAAAGAACCCCAGGTAATCTATCATCCTATCTCCATCGCGAATTAGTTGTATTTTTCCAACTATTAATCTTCTCACTACATATTTGAGGATAAATCACGGTCCAGAATCTATATTTGAGGAAGTAAAATACCCGTTTTCTTCTCTTTGACGTCTGTATCCAATCCATTGACCGTGCTCAGTGAAATTCCCATTTCTCCGATTTATGCTAAGCCATTTTCTTGGAGGTGTTACTTGTTTAGGCTACATCTCGCCGTCCCAGTCGTCAAGTTCAGTGCTGTGATAAATTAGTTGGAGGTGATACTTGATTTCTGGATTATTTTTGCCATAGAATTAGTTGTATTATATCCATCGATTATACTTCTCATCTCACATTTGGGGATAAATGACGGTCCTCAATCTATACGTCTGTATGCAATCCATTTAACGTATTGTATGCCATGCCATTTTCTTTAAGGGGATGATCCAAATTTTTTTTTTGATGTACTTTCAGCTGCAATGGCATTTTCGTTGGTTAACATACAGTACCAATTTAGCCAAATATCTGATGGCGTTTGTGTCGTTTAGCTTGTATCAGAAGGATTCACTGGTAAATCCATCATTCTATATCCATCCGAATTAGAAATAATATGTGGTCCAATCTCCATGATTTTTTTATTTTAGATTTGAGAGAATATATAAAAACATATGTATGTATTTTATTGATTTGGGCAGTTTGCTCTTTAATTTTTTTGTAAGTACATTAAAAATTGGTAATCTGTACTTCGTCTCGACACATGTATTTGGCTATGGATAAATAATGACGTCCATGAAGTACATGTGAAGATTGTTAAGCAACCTTGAATAAACTGTGCTGTACTAAAACGTTGTATGTCTCCTTTGTGTCAATCGGTTCTCCACTCCATCAATGTCTTTTACTCCTTTGGTAATTTATAATATCTCCTTATAAACATTATTCTTTGCACTATCTTCACTTGGACACTCACTGTCATCGATTAGCAGCTTCAATCCTTCTTTGTTTGTGACCCTTGACAATGCCACATATAATTGCCCATGGCAGAATACTTGCTTATTCAGATATATTCCTACCTTGTTCAAGGACGGACCTTGGCTCTTATTTATGGTCATCGCGAAGCAGACCGATAATGGATATTGCCTCCGTTTCACCACGAATGGTTATTTTGAGTCGCTGGGTGGCATGATGATCCGAGGTATGTATACCTTTTCTCCAACGTGCGTTCCTGTAATTATTTGTGCCTCAGTGTATTTATTTCCAAGCTGTGTTATGGTCATTCTCGTACCGTTGCATAAATCTGCAGCTTGGTTGATGTTGCGTAGGAGCATCACCTACCTTCAGTTTTAGCTGATGGTCTGGGATTCCTGGAACTTCAAGGTGTTGAGGAATTCAGTAGGACACATGTTTTCCAATCTGCTGAAGTTCCTTGTTGTCTTGCACATGGTATCAAGGCTTCGGTATGTCACCTCTTCACATTGTATCTGGCCCATTATGTGCTCATTTATCTGCTTGACTGTTTCATTCCATGCACATAGTATTACTCTTTCTTCCAGGAATTCCCGTAGCTGGATGGCCCGCACATTTAAGCGGCTAGTTTGCCTGGATTTTGATGTTCAAAATTTTCCTTTGCTGTCTGTATGTCCCCGCACACAACAATTATTTGATTTAATGCAGCACTAATTATATGTCAGCCAAATTATCATAATTTTCAAATGTTATGGACATTACAGTTCTAATATAAATTGAATCTGACAACTTCTTTTTGCTTCATACTTCTAGTTCAATATAGGAAGTATGCTTCCTTATCCAGCTAATAAGAATTTCCTATGGAAGGTTTCTAAGTACAGTTGTACTCTTTATCAACCATAGTTGTATCTTCTATAATTTGTTTATCAAATGATTCATCTACCCCAATATAATCTTCTATGATATTTTACCCGGATAAGATTTTTTCAACCGTGTATAAATACAATATTGTTTCTGTAAAATATGAATTCATCTACATCATTATAATGATTCTGTAGAAATATATTTCGTCAGTCCAGCGGGAATATGGTGCCTCTTTTCTTATCTATTATTATACTACACCAACTGATTTGTAGATCCATATATTATTGCTTAGGCGTATCTGATGTGGGTCCTTGCGAAGGTTTGTTTGTAGTCTCATTTACCTCCTATCACATCATGCTGGCTGTGCATTTTATTGCTGGATGTCGTAGATTCTGGTGCCTTCTTTTGGACTAATTGTATGAAACGGATTGTTTTTTTTCAAATACAGACTAAGAAGAGCAAGCAAATAATAGGACAAATAATTCAAGTAAATTCGTAGGAAGGCTAGCTTACAGTAGAAAGAAACAAAACTTATATATGATAACATGGATGCTTTAGAATCAGGAAACATATATAACTTCAGCAATGAGTGCGTTTCCGCTAATAGTGTCTTGTATATAGTTCTACAGGTGATGCCATGAGAAGTTGTGACCTCATTTCCTTGTCTGTCTGATCCTTTAGAGTTTTGCATTATTCTGATCACAAAACGGAGGAAATTAGAAATTTTAGGTTTCAAATCAAAACATGCCATAATATATAAATTAGAGCTACAACCTCTTTATTCAAGTGACTTCTTAATTTGAAGAGGTAATTCTATGTATCATCTACGAAGAGAAGTTCTGTCGGAGAGAAAATGGGTTTGCTACCAACTTACCCACGTTATTTTGTATGTGTGCCCCAAATAAGAATGAGTGGAAGCATAGCATATATCTGATCCAAGAAACTAATAGCTGAGAGCTATCATCAACCATGGAGTACTTCTGCTCAGTGTTCGGTGGCGTGCAGAAATTTTATTCTGCCATTATTGTAGCTCCATGTTTGCTCTTCCATGTGGACATCGCAGAGCTCAATGGGAGGTGCACAATCCATGCTTTAATCTCTATTTTTACTGTAGATCAATTTCAGTGTAGCCAAAAAAATCCTTCTAGAATTATTTGATAAGATCAGTCTAGTTCATCTGTGTAAGAGCTGACACCTACATCAGAACGCAAAGAAAACAAAAAAATGAGACTGAGCAATGCGCTTATGATCAGAGATATGTTTTGACATCACGTACCATGAGTAGAGCAACCTTGCACATCACCTATACCTGCAGAAAACTACAAAGTTTGAAGCCTAAACATACCAGTGCAGCAGGGGTCATCTAAAAGAAAAAGTCTAACATTTGCACATCCATCTTAATACTCCATAATCAACGTACAAAACTGAGGATCTTTCCTGAATTATTTGATCTGATCGTGACGGAGCCAAAAAGGATCCGATCAAATCATGTAACCTGCAAATAAATAAAAGTATGGCACATAGATCTCTGAATTGTTATGCATGAAGACATTTAGCAAATCAAAATTGATCTTACAGTTTTAAATAACACATGGGATCAAATTTAATGCACATCTTGCTTGCAGAGAGTGGACGAAGTTAGTAAGAAGTCTAATCATAACTTGAAGAAGAAATAAATCAGGGAGACATATGCACTGACCGCCATATGCGTTTGCTCCAGCTGTCCAGCATCCTTCGCTTGGCAGTGCTTTCGCTTTTTTTAATACCTGTGTTATAAAAAGAGGAGCTTTATATTTTAGGGAAACAACATAGCTTTTTTTCATTACTCAAAAAAGTACATCACAGCATCACCAGTTTTAAGTACTATGCCTGAATCCAATAATTAGCTTGAATAGAACCTACAGAGTTGCACTTAAATGCAGAAATTCAGTCATGGAGCAAGACCTGAGTTGTATTGAGATTCAGACAATCATGGCATGTACCTTGAATACAGCGAAAATAATATTTGGCACTCGGGGTCTTCTATTCCTTCATGCAAATATGTTCACTATTGCCTGAAGACATTCAGTTTGGAAGCAAGACCTTTAAATTGCATTGAGATTCATACAATCATGTCACGTAGATTGAATAGATTGAAAATAATAGTTAGAAGTCTGGGTGATCAATTTCTTCAAATGGCAATATGTTGTACTCTAAATCCATATGTTTTAAACGGTGGTTCCTGCTTCTTCTCATACAACTATTTTTTGCAATGTAGGAGTACTTATTGAGAATCAGAAAACTGAAGAGTGCAGCTTGGGAAACTGAGGATCTTTCCTGAATTATTTGATCTGATCATGACGGAGCCAAAAAGGACCCGATCAAATCATGTAACCTGCAAATAAATAAAAGTATGGCACATAGATCTCTGAATTGTTATGCATGAAGACATTTAGCAAATGAAAATTGATCTTACAGTTTTAAATAACACATGGGATCAAATTTAATGGAATTGCAGAACATCGGCCGCACGGCTAAAAGTGTCAGCCTGGCGACGTCCTTGGCGACCATGCTCCGATGCCTAGACCATGCTCGCACAGCCGCGCTGCAATCTTGAGGATGGAATATGACCACCGTTATGAACGCGGACTACATGGATCGATCTGATCGTCATCCTGGCCTGCAGAAAATCACGCATGTTGGACTATACTAACCTCTGTTCATGCAACCTCTCCATCACCACGACCTAGATCTCTGCATTGACGGCTTTGGGCCTGGATTTTCGCCAGGATATGTCTCGCCATCTTCATCGCTGCCGTATTGATCGGAGCGAAGCGGCACCAATCACGATCTATATGGGGCCAAGAGATACGTGTGTATTTAGGTAGAGATTTTGTTCGCTGGAGTTCTTATCGTACACGGTGCCTAATCATGTTTTTTATGTCGCATGTGCATGTGCTTCGGTCCTTTGTATATTAATCTCAGCCGTTGGGATTTTATTACTTCAGATTGATAAATCTTTACCGTTGGTTATCCTGTGTTTTAAGTATATAATAGATGGGTTTGGGGCAACCCTACAATACTTGCCTTGGAATCCACTGATGAACGACGGCGTCCTTCAGTTATGATGAGCCGCAGTTTCCTTCCTCTCCCGTGGGGATAGGATTGGCTGCCTCAGTATCCCACAAAATGCCAGAAAATTGTTTCTCATCTTATCACACATTGACACATTCACACCTATTTTAAGATTGGCTATCCAGTGTGACATGCTACGATCGAGGAATCTCGTACCGCACCTGTTCAGAATGTGCTCTCCTTTGTGACATCTCCATCAGTGAAGAACGCTTCCTCCATGAAACTGATTGCTGGAACTCGGGCAGAAACTTTTGTGTACCTTTCATGGAGTTTTGGCGTCAGTCTAGTGAAGACTTTCTGTACTTCACATTCTGCTGACTGAAAGTCCATAAAATCTGCATAGATTCCATTCAACTTCTGAACAACATTTTGGTCGAGCTCCAGTCACTAACCTGCTCCGTCTTTCGCGTTCAGCAAATCATGATAAGCAGCCTCTATAGTCTATACTCAAGTCAGCGTGCACTCCTCCTGAAATGCTGTCCGAGGAGCAACAAAGCATCAAGCAGGTTCGCCCCAGAATTTCCTTTGGCATTTTAATAATGTATTAGCATCACAGGTCCAAGTCGCTATGAAGCAAGAGAAACATTCAAGGTCTTGAAACGATCGTTGGAAGACGAAATCAACAAACTGTATAACCATCATCATCATGTTGCTTTCTTAACGGTCCGCGAATTAAAATAGGCACTTCCCTCGGTCCAATCCATTCTTGTAAAGCCACATGTTACTTACAAAATGTTATGCTGCAAGCTAGAAATGAAAATAATCACTATTGACCATTTCTACGCTGACATAAAAGAGACCATTTCTACGATCATGGTAGAAGGAGCTATCGTTGTGTCAAGGAGCCTTAAAATACTTAATCCCACGAGGGTTCGAGTTCCAACCACAACCCTCGCATGCTTGCACACAAGGAGCATCATGATATAACAGAACATGGTTCATGAAACGAACACATAATAATCCTTTTGATCTCAAAACAAACAATGCGTTCCAATCTAATAAGATTTGTGGCCGCTTTTGGTTTGCAGGAATTTCGCAGGCATGGGAAATGGAAAATATACTGGAAGTCATAGAGCTAGCCGATGTGTCAACTTATTCAGTGCATGTATAAAAAAAAGCTTATTCAGTGCATGGTGAGGAATTGATGTCCATTTCAAACTACAATCCAGATATTTTTGTTTCATTCTTTCATGCTTAGTTCCCACCACTCAGTAAGAAGTACTCTCCAATTAAATATCATTTCCTTCTGTTGGACCTTTTCTTGTACTCCTTATACTGCATATGCATAATCATTTTTTATAGCAACGTGGATTTTATTAGATAATAGATACTACTGTAGCAACAACAACAGTTGAAAAACCTCATCGTCAGCAAATCAATATAGTTCATTGTACATTTACAGATTTTTCTAGTGGATTGTACATTTGCAGGTTGTCCTGGTAGGTGGGCAATTAGGCTGTAATGCACTGGAAATGCTTCCATAAGGGTATCACAGTTGGACGATGGACCATATCCAATTTGTATCACGGTCAAGTGGATAGTAAAATGGGCTTCTATTTTTTCTGACTGTCCAAGAGCACATTAGTAAAGACACTTTAAATTTGTATCCACCGTGTTCCGTCACGAATAATTTCGGCAATTAGTTACATGGTACTTATCACAAATTTAAAACTCTCACTAGGGATGAAGTGATAGCCGTAATATGATCGCTTCACTGTAGAAAAACCAATGTTTTTATGATAAATATTTCTCTCCCATAATCTACCTTTGCACCAATTTGGTTCGTTTGTGGTCCACATTAGTACGTGGAAAATCGAGACATTTTTATGGAGGTCTCTGCACAGTTTTCTGACATTTTCATAGGTGATATACAGTTGATTACTTGTACACGTCTTTGTACTTTTTATTTTTGTTAGGCTGTGCGGTTGCAACTTTGCGTACCTCTTAGCTATGCTGAGGCCAGATTTAATGATTAAATTTTTAGATAATAGAATGTCTTTATAGGAAAAGATACATGTAGATTTACTGTTTTCAGTCAAAGTTTTTTTTTTTATGAATCTAGTGGCCAGGATTTGCCGGGCATTGGCTGGGCCATTAGTACAGCCTAAAATACATCCTGCCCAAGCTAGCCGCATGGCATGGCCCTATGGCGCAGCCTGGTGCATTTCCATGATGGGCGTACTTTCTGAAGTGCAGTGTGCAGCGGTGACGTATGAAAATTCCGAAATACAAAACCCCGAAGGATGAATACACTGAAACCCGAAGTACAAAAATCTTGGAATACGAAATTCCCGAAGTACAAACATTCGCGTACGTAATACAAAGTGTATTGAAATCCCGAAGTCTAAGTACACTGAAAGTCGAAGTACGAAAGTATAACTACATTAAAAGCCGAAGTACACTGCAAATTTCTGCGAGAAGTACACTGCAAGCTAGCTGTTTATTGGTCGGCCTTTTAAGTGATTGCCCAGTTGTTGCATGGTTTTCGCCTTTCAAGTAGTGTGCGAGGCATTATAAGTGGATTCCTTCGACTAACACCATCTCACGTGTGTTTATTCTTGATGACTTTCCCATGAATATGATCTGATTGATGAGGAGATTTGGGATTGGCTAATAGATCTGGCACGTCAAACTTTTTCTAGACCAGATGGCAATGTCATTTTGAATATCCCCTACGATATGGTGGTGGTGAGGATTCCTTTGCTTGGGCACATGAGACTTATGGGATGTACTCAGTTAAATCAGCGCAAAGTTTTCTTCTCCTGATGAAGGACAGCTACAAGTATCTGAACGACTGAAAAACATACGTGGAGTTCTTTATGGAAGCTTAATGTGTTGCCTAAGGTGCTAGTTTTTTGGATGCCCTCATTAAATGATCGCATGCATGGATATCAGTGGCGGAGGTTGGACCAAATCTCTGAGGGGACAAATAGGGTAGAACGCTAAAAGTAGAGAATTAGTTGTCAAATATGGGTGCGTGGGGGGGGGGGGGGGGGGGGGGGGGGGGGGGGGGGGGGTTGCCCCCCATGATCTACACATAAGCTCTGCCAGTGATGGAAATTTTGAGATGAAGCTCATTCACGGTTTGATGCTCCGACCAGTTCTACACCCCTTCACTTGGGATAGGACAGTATGTGTGATTGTCTCTTCTCACCTTCGCACAGAGCGTGCAACAAAAAAGTACATGATTAATAGCTGTAGGACCTATTCGCCAATCATCCGCATAAAAGAAGACCTTATTTTGCTAGACATACCGAGTGCGTGTGTGTGCGCACTGCCATTCTCCCAGGTCATGGTTGGTTGCGGCCGGACAAGGCTATATAAATAAACATTGGCGATGTTGTTACCTCCGAGCTTGGCAAAGGGGGTGCCGACGAAGTTTCTACTGCCTTGATTGGTTCCTGGTGTAAACCCCGTGAGGCTATGTTTGTTTCTTTGGGGTTTGTTGGGGTTTATCCCTAGGGGATTGGGTGAAACCCCTCCATTCACCAAATCCCCCAACCCCCTCAATTCCCTGTGTAACAAATCCCCACCCAAAAGTAAGCTGTTTGGTTGGGTATTTTTTGGGGGTTTGGTGAGGTTTATCCCCTATGCTCCGTTTGGATGTTTGCAAAACTCCAGGCCTTCTCGCATGTGTGATAATGAAAACGGATTGCCTAGAGGTGGCGAACCTCAGAAACTCTCGCGCGCAAATCTCGTGCAGTTGTGGCTCCTATCTTATTAGATATTGGTTGGCTAGCTAGTTTTTTCAATTCTTTACTATTCAACGTGTAAACATGTCTTCCAATCTGTTAGCCCATCTGAGTGCAAAGCGAACTTGTTCGTCAATGTTGACTGAGAGTTGGGTAAAGTCTGAACCTTCATTTCTAGTCACACGCCTTCTGTCTGATTGTCCAGGGAATGCTTTTGTTTCCACGACACAAAGACACCAGTGTGTTAGGTTTAGAGAGTGCTTCGCTTCTCGTCACGCCGGCACATATTACCAGAAAAAATGCAACAGTTGGAAGCTAAATGGGCTGCCGCTGGTTAGCCTACCTAGTGATTCCCTGACGAGGAGTCGCCCGAGCGGCACCTAGAGTAGCCCACCGCCTTCACCTTCGAAAAGGCCCACTTTCTCACGGATCAAAGCACGATGGCGAAAGCCTTGAAATTTCTCCGTGCCTTTCTCGGCGCCTTTGGCCGGACTGCCTGTCGCGGTGTCGCCGGTGGCGCGGCGCGGTGGCAGACCGCGGGCGATCTTGCCCGCCAATAGAAAACCTCCTCAATCGATCCGATGACCCCGTTTGCTGGATCCTACAGTACGTTCTCGTGATCCATCAGAGCACGAAACGATGATGCAAAACCTGCAGCGGTGCAGCTAGCCTTTCAAGCTCCAACTACATATACCTGCTCTAGAACATCCTCAATACTTTAACCGGATGAATTGTCCAACGTGTCCTAGTGCCTTGATTAACCTCGTGATGTGGACACGTCACTCCGCTTACTGCCGCGACGTGGAGGCGAAGCTGATGGACGCTTCTCCTGGCTGCATGCCGTG
This sequence comes from Poa pratensis, assembly GCA_947311845.1. Classification (NCBI taxonomy): domain Eukaryota; kingdom Viridiplantae; phylum Streptophyta; class Magnoliopsida; order Poales; family Poaceae; genus Poa; species Poa pratensis. The sequence goes on from CAMZMU010000096.1 coordinate 25,038,800, forward strand.
TCAGCAACTTCAGGTTGGAAAAAAACCGTGGAAACTGCGTTGAATTATTGCAGGATTTCCCTGTCTCGTTCCAGTACTTCTTCTCCTGCGTGTCAACCACGTGCACGAAATGGACCACCTACCTGACACGCGCGGATTGTGGATCTTTCTTCTCGATACGCATCAGGAATTCAGGATCCAAGAGCTGGAGATAGTTCCGAGTCAACGTTGGCCTTGGCTACCACAGTCGTCTGTGGCTCTCATCCGCTGGCTGCCGCCTTCCTTCCCGATGCATCCTCTGCTCCGGCGGCAATCTGGAGCCGCTCTAGACCCGTTCAGTCCCGATTTGCGAGTGTTATATACTACTGTACAAATTTCCACGTATAATTTGACGAAGCATCCGAAAAATCGGGGAGAAACATTTTTTCGCAAAGATCTCCAAGAAACATGGAAGAACTAAGTACTGTTGGAACTTGGTATATATCTACAGGCAGCACAACACGTGAAGAGAGATCGACAGAACCACATCATGTAATCAAACTCAAGTACTCAACTAAAGCTCTGGTTCCATGCACGCAGAGAACATGGACAGGCATCACAGTAAGGCTCTCACATATAGCTCGCTCGCTCTCCTACGTATTTACAGCACACCGGCCGGCGCGGCCAGGTAAGGCAACTAGCTAGCTAGGCCCAGTCGCCGACCGGGACGGCGTCCCCGGCGCGACGGAGCGGCGACAGCGAGCGGGAGGCCGGCGGCGAGCTCTCCCGCCCGGGTGAACCACCGCCGGCGGCTGGCCTCGTCTCCAGGAGCTGCATCTTCAGGAGGTGCTTCCGGATCTCCTCGTCCTCCCGCTTGATCCTGCTCACCTGGCTGTGGATCAGCAGCACCTCCCGCTGCTCCTGCCCCTCCCTGAGCATCATCTCCTCCATCGGAGCAAGAACGAACGGCGACCTCACCATCGAGCACGTGCGTAGGAGCTGGAATCTGCTGGACGTATTGGTAATGGTAAGCACCGAGTCTCTCGGCGTCTCGGAGTGATTTATATAGAGGCGTGGAGATGGGAGAGAGGAAGGTGGTAGTCGGCTCAGGGTTTGCTTGCGACTTTGCGAGTTGGTTTCCACGGGAGAGCGACGGCGGCGGGCCGGAGACGTGGGGTGGCTTCCGAGCGGTCGTTGCCACTGTGTTGGAAAGCCACGCCACGGCTTCTCTTCTTCTTTTTGACACATGTATTAATCGTGCAAGTCATTTTCCCTTTTTTCAGCTTTTTTTGCGAGTCATAATGGAGAGAGAAAAACGTGTGGACTGATCAGTGACTTGTATGGTGGCCCACTGCTAAGGAACCAATTAAGGAGAGATGGGTCATCTTTCTAGTCACATCTCACATTATTTCGGGTCGGATACTACCTGATTAACTACGATCAATTCGATCCATGATTTACACGTGACCTCCAAAAAAAAAAAATCACCGCAGTACACGTATCAGGAGGGAGGGAGTGATGGCCACCACAACATTGAAAAAAGCTGGTCAAATCAGAATAGTTGGTAAGTCTTTTATCTAGATCTAGGTTTAAATCTCTTGAGGTGTGGTATAGTCCAATGCAATCCTAATTCCCAAAGAAAAAAGGGATAATCTACTTTAAGGTGCGTGTGGCGGATCGACGCGCAAAACTTGGACATCGGCATGGGCCCCACTTCTAAGGAAGTTATGGGCACACGTCTCTCGTGCAACCACTCCGGCCACACATCGATCTCTCGTTCAATTGGTTTTAGAGGGCCGACTTGTCAGCCATACCGAGGACGAAGAAGGGGTGCTCTCGGAGGAATACCCAACAGGGTAGGGCCAGAAGGCGAGGAGGATCCAACAACCCCATGGCAGCTCAAGACTGGACCAGCTCAATGCTTGGTGGCTCCATGGTGACTGACAGACGACTCAAGGATGGGCCGAGATGACTGGCGGTTCAAGCAGGGGCGGGCCCAGTTCAACTCAAACGTATTCAGTAGAATACCCAAATATTTAGGCAAAAAAGTAGGTTTATACAGTCTATAATACACATATACTATGAAAAAAAATACGGAAATGAGTCAAATGACAGTGATGTTGGGCCACAACTAAAAGCCCACCTCCTCCTCTATTAGGCCCATCAGGCAGCTAGACGCTAGCGCAGCCAGGGATCGATCAGGTTCTCAAAAAAAGCCAGCGAAACCAGTTTCCGTGTCTGTTCGATTGTTCGATCACCTCCTCGAAATTTCTCGATCAACCGATCCCCAAATTGAACCACGAAACAACGTCCAGCTCTAGGATAAACCAGACAGGAGATGGGACCGCGACGGGCGACGGGCAGATTTCCGGCATCGACGCGGCACGGCGGCAGGTCGCCCTCCTCGAATCTCCTCGTCCTTGGCTCCTGCTCCACGTTCAGGTCAGGACGGCTGCACATATCGATTCTTCGTCGCGATCGTCGCTCCTCATCTGATTTTCTTTCCACAGTTTCCTGCTTTGTCTTCTCGGAACATGAGGTGATGTAGAGATTCAGTAAAAAAATCACATGAATTTGGTCCAAAATTCAGAAGACCTAAATTTACTTTTTGTTTGTCACATTGCAAAGGTTGCTTTTGGTCTGAACTTCATAAGGATGAGGACATCATCACCAGTTTTCAAGCATTGAAGAATCGGAAAGTTACCGTGTAATTTGTAAGCTTTCCTACCATTTTGCTAGTTTTTATCTCTATATGTTTGAGATGTTGCTTCTTTCATATGTGGAACAATTGATACTTATAGAGCTGAAAAATTTCAAGTTATGGTCTGAATCTATTGCTCAAGATATTATAGTCAACTTGTGTCATATCTTCCATACATTATTCGGTTAGGAATATATGATGCTATAATCAATTATGCATGGAAGAAACAAGGCTTTGGATTGTCAAAAAAAATTACCCCCTAAGAGCATCTCCACCGGCGCGCCCAACTCGGCTCTCAATAGGCGTTTTGGGTGCGCCGGCACCAAACCGTCCCCAGCGGCGCGTCCAATAGCCCAAATGTTGCCGGCACGCCCCAATACAGCATCCGGTAACCCGCTTCACGTCCAGGTTCTAGGGATGCAAGCGGGCGTGCCGGCAACCGCGGCAACGCGCGCCTAGTCCAATCCTGATGGGCGGGGCTGACGTGTCAGCCGCACAACGGCCATGCGGATTTATTGTGGCCAGTTTGTGCGTTTTAATGACGCAGCGGCTCCCCAGGCGGGCGCAGACGACGCGACGCATCCAGCGTAGCACTGCAAGGTCAGGAGGTGGCGCGCACGCGTCGTCGTCGTCAATGCGTGTGGCAGACGTACCGGTGGCGGCGTTAATGCGGCCAGCGGCCTTCTCCGCTCCCCGCCGGCTTTTAAAACGGCGCCCGGCGCACCTCTCCTCTCCACACAACACCACCTCGCCTCTCCCACAGAAACCCTAGCCACCATACCAGGCAGCCGCAAGCCGCGACCGGAGCAGAGCGCCGAGGATGTGCTCCGCCGCCAGCAGATGGCCGCGGACCGTCGTGCTCGGCGCAAGCGCGCCAACGCCGCCACGACTGCGGCCATGACTCCCGAGCTCCGCCACGAGCACCTCGAGCAGCAATGCCTCCTCACCGAGGATCGGATGATGGGGCAGGAGTTTGCCCGCGAGATGCGACGCGAGGAGGAGTGGAACGCGGCCCAGGAACGCCGCCGCGCAGAGAAGTGCGAGGCGAACCTCTTCCAGCCGCCCCGACGAGGGCAGTTCGTCCCGAGCACCACCGGCGGCATACCCTCTATCGTCGCGTGGTTTCCTTGCAGGCGCGGCCAGCTCTTCCCGCGTCGTGATGCCTCCGACGACGACACTCTCGGAGGAGGAGGTGGAAGACTACTGTCGGCACAACATACCGGTGCCAGACGGCTTTGTGCTCTCATCGGGGTGGGTTCTCAACGTCGTCAAGGTGCCGGTGGCGCCACCGCTGAGCGGCAGGCCCCGCCTCCAGTACATCATGCGGCAGTGGAGGGACCTGCTGTTTGAGCTGCGCGCCGACCGGTTCCACTCCATTTCATCGCCGTACTGGGACGCCGTGATAGGCACGGAGCACGAGGCGCGCTGTGGCTCCTTCTTCCTCCCTAGGGGCACGCGGGAGCCACCGCCGGAGTGGTTCCACTCCGACGATGAGAGCGCCCGCTCGTCGTCGGACGAAGAGATACCCGACCTCCCCTTGACGGCGACAATAGCGTCACGGGCACCGGAGGAGAGGGCGCAATAACCTGCCCCCGCCCCACCATCGACACCGGCACCGGCCCCGGGCAGAGGAGGACAGCGACGGCGACTGGTCGGAGCCGGAGGAGTGGGAGTGAATGCAGGCCGCCATCAAGGCCTCCTTCCGCTGCCGCTTGATGACCCACAAGTATAGGGGATCGCAACAGTCTTCGAGGGAAGTAAAACCCAAATTTATTGATTCGACACAAGGGGAGACAAAGAATACTTATAAGCCTTAGCAGCGGAGTTGTCAATTCCACCACACCTGAGAAAGCACTAGTAACAAACGTGATGTGAAAGCAGCAGTAATATGAGAGCAACAGTAACAGTAACACAGAAGCAATGGCACCAGAAAATAGTTGCTTGCGTGGAGTTGACGGAAAAGCAATGATGATTAAAGATGGACCGGGGTTCCCAGCTATCTACACTAGTGGTAACTCTCCAATAACAAGTGTTGGGTGAACAAATTACAGTTGGGCAATTGACAGAATATTGAGCGCATGACAATGCATATATATGACATGATGACTACTATGATATTTAATTGGGCATTACGACAAAATACATAGACCGTTATCCAACAGCATCTATGACTAATAATCCACCGCCGGGTTGTCATCCGAGTTCCCCGTTGGTATTAAGTTGCAAGCAACGGATAATTGCATTAAGTAAAGTGCGTAATGTAAACAAATACATATGACCGTGGACATAGCATTGTTAGGTTATCCCTAGTGGCAACAGCACATCCGCAACCTTAGAACTTTCTGTCACTGTCCCAGGTTAAATGGAGGCATGAACCCACTATCTAGCATAAATACTCTCTCTTGGAGATACAGGCAACTACTTGATCAAGGCAACCACAAGTACCGGAGAGCATGCAAGATCTTAAATAACATATAAGATAGATTGATAATCAACTTGACATAGTATTCAATATTCATCGGATCCCAACAAACACAACACCGATTACATCATATGGATCTCAATCATGTAAGGCAGCTCATGAGATCATTGTATTGAAGTACATGGGAGAGAGAGTACCAACTAGCTACAGCTAGAACCCGTAGTCCATGGGGGAACTACTCACAAACCATCATGGAGTCGAAGTGGAAGCGGCGTGGTCGATGGAGATGGCTCCGGGGGTCAATCCCCGTCCCGGCAGGGTGCCGGAACAGGACCTTCTGACCCCGAAACGAAGTTTCGTGGCGGCGGAGCACGGAGATGTATTGTGGCGCCCTGACCCGACTGCTATACAGTGATACTGTGTCCCCGGTTATCCGATACCACCGGACACACTATCAAAGCATAATAGAGAGATCAAGACTTGTGGAACAACTGGCACATCACAGACTCTACGACACAAATCATATAGTTCAACTCTTATAATAGAGAAAGATAGCAAATGACAACCAGAGGTCACAGACCCAACATTCAACAAGCGGAAGCAAATTAGGTTGTTCTAAACAACAAGAACCAAATTATGGCCTAAGAGGCCTACACATAAACATCCAGCGCCAGCTGTTCCGGGATGTCCCAAGCTGCCACCTGGGAACCCCAGACTACTCGTCAACGTCCAGAAAGAACCCACCTTCGAGGTCGGTGAAGTCCTCTCCTGAAAATAAGCAAACGACGTTGAGTTCGACGAACTCGCAAGATTAAGAGCTAATATATGCTCGATGATTGGCTTTCAAGGTTTTATGGCTGTTTTGCATAAAGCTGATTTTATTTTAAAAAGACATAACTCCATGGCATCGACTAATCAGATTATTTTGAAAAGGGGTAAGAAGTAACCTCTTTTCTTTGATCACCTTTCTCAACATCTACCATCATCAACCACTGTACCTGTTCATCAAAGGCACCTCCCCGAATCACCCTCGAGGAAGCTCACCTTACAATCTTGAAATGGTACCTCTAGTACCCAGTTTTTTAATCATTCCGTTAAAGTTATTCTATGATCTTATCGTCCTTTCCCAAGTTGTCCGTAACCGTGGACACGGCTTTTCGAAAAGATTTATCCCAGCAGGGGTGTACAAAGTGGAAGTCCCCGGAGTCCCGAGGGGCCCCAGCTCCTTCGCCACGCGTACCGTCCGGCCCATTACCTGATCATTAGCTCTCTTCCTTGGAAAGCCGGCTGGGTGGGAGCGGTGTCGACTTCTCCCTCGTTAAGGACTTTCCAGGATCATCAGTGGCGGCAGGACTGCCAGTGCCTGCAACACCCGCCCACGGCCACTTATTTTCCTAACACCACAATCCTCATCTCAGTTCATCCCACCATCATCACGCACGCGCAAATGGAAGCCCGAACTAGAGGACCCTGGCTAGCCCCGCCCGAGTTATTTAGTCTATGAGGGTTCCTGCACTGCGAATGCATAGGCCTCACGCATGGTTGCACGCTCAGTCTTGGTTCGGGAGGTAAAGAACTCGCACCTAGGCGGCGAGAACGAGACAAAGCACCACAGCCACAGTGGCCTCTCATCCCCACCTTTTAGCATCTTATTACCTGTTACCACAATTCTCCACCATCAACCATTTATCTCATCACCTGTTTCCAACACAAAACATCCATCGTAAAGCTATGCAATTAACTAAGCATGGCTGAGCATCAACATAGCATAGTAAGTATCTCGGCCAACAATACAAACCTATGGATAATAGGAGGGGAAACAGGTATTGGCATCGGAAACTTAATGCAACTATAGGATACTCTAATCCAATAAATTGACATTTGGAACCGCATGCAATATTATAGTGGAGAAAATATTTGCGGAAAATAGGATAAGATATGCTCAGAGGGGGGAGTTACGCTTGCCTTGTTGAGCGAAGTAGTCAAACTGCTCGTCGGAGTAACGATGCTCAACTCCGAACTCGTGATCTACCGGAGAGCAAACAACACCGGAAAGCAAAAACAACAATCAACACATGGCAATTGTGCAATGCATACAAAAATGATGATATGCCATTTTAAATGTACCCTAGAAGCATTGAACAGGATCAACAAGTTAAATGGGGTCCCCGTTATATTTATTGCATTATTTGGAATAAGCCCCATATTTAAACTTAATGATTATAATTACTACTAGAGAACATTATTGTAGTGGTGATCAAATATGCATGAATGATGATGATTGTAGGTAGTTCACAACTTTCCGAGCATTTTGGTATAAGAAACACAATTTTCTGAGGTCCCGAGAAAAAGTTATTAATTTTATAATTTCCTCTTTTTAATTGCTTACTTTTAATTATTTTATTTTCAACAACTATTAAAAGTTATTTCCTCGGATTCGAGAGAGTTGGAGGAAGTAGTTGAATCATCGGTGTCGATGTTCATAAAGGCGTGAGGGGGTAGCGGGAATCATGTGCTAGAAGGGAGGAAATTGGAAAATAATCAGCGGGAAAAAAACAGACTAGCCGGTCTCCAGCCCGGTTGGGCCGGCTGGCAGGCCGACCGTTAACAGAGAGGCCCGGCTCACAGCCCGGTCTGGGCCGGTCCACAGGCCGGTCATGGGCCAGAGAAGGCCGGTCCGTAGCCCGGCTAAGCCGATGCCACGGCCGGGCGTGCGCGCGCGTGGGGAAATGACCGGCGGCAACGGTGCGACGGCGACGGCACGGCGAGGTGGAGCGAACCACGCGAGAGAGGGAGAGGGAAGGTGCGCACGGCACGGGGTGCTCACCACGAAGCAGTTGGCGAGGTTGGTGACGGCGGAGGAGCGACGGCAGCGGCGGATTCTGGCGGCGGAGCTCCGGACGGCAGCGGCGGAGTTGAGGACGGCGCGGTGAAACGGCGGCTTCCCCGGCCGATTCCTCTGGCGTAGAGGTGGAACGGACCACGGCGGAGATGGTGGTGGTCGTCGATTTGCCGCGGAAGCTCTCAAACGTCGGCAACGAGCACGGCAGCTCGAGCGGCGCCGCGGCCATGGAGAGGAAATAGAGGGAGAGAGGAAGCACGGGAGCAGGTGGGGGAATGGGGCAGCACGTGGTCTTGGGTGCTCCTCTTCCAGCGGGTGGAGGCAGTGCAGGGGGGGGCCCGGCGAGCACGGCGTCGAGGTGGTCTGGCGCAACCTCGAGCGCCCGCACGGTCGCTACAGAGGGAGATGGAAGAAGGCGATTCTACACTTTGCCCCTGGAAATCTTGCTGCCATCACGGATAGGTCCCTGTCCAGCTTTTAAAACCAGCAGTAACTTCAAGGATTTTATTAAGGCACTAAACAATTTTATAAAAATATGAAATAATTTGTGTAGCCTTTTTGTACCCTGTGGAAGCTCCACAAAAATTGGTGCCTCAAAATAAATTAGTTTGGACCACATTTGTTCATAGGTGTCAAATAGGGCATTTTGCTCAATTCAAAAAAGGTTGCTCTTTTGGAGAATTAAAAGCAAGTGCAAAATATTGTTTTGAAATCTTGGAACCTCCTTGACAAATATACGATGCCAAGATAAATTTGTTTTGCAAGTTTGAACACTTCCATTGCTTTGAATTTGTAAGTGAAACCGTTTGGCATTTGTTTTTAAATGGTGCCAAAACCATTTGTGTGTTGTTTAGCAAGTTGAATTTGGATGCCATGATGCAATGCAACACAAAAGCGAAAATTTTACTCGGGTTTTTAGGTTTTCAAATTCTGGGCTGTTACAACTCTACCCTCCTTACAGGAATCTCGTCCCGAGATTCTTAGAGTAGGAAAGAGGGAACAAGGGTTACAACGGTACTACACGATCTTCTCTCTTCGGGTGGCTTCTTTCTTGAAGGGGTTGATTGAGGGCATCATGAGGATCTTCATCGGCTTCACTTCAAGGTCACTATCACGTACTCCATAGGAAAGAAAGGAAGCCTCACCGGAAGGATGGATCTTGGTGAATATACCACGATCAAGTACCTCCTAGTAGAACTTAGGATGAGACTTCAAGCATCCCTTGATTTGACAGTTAGGAGACACAAGCGTTTGACGGGAGATTGAGGAGGAGTTTCCAGTTGGTAGACAACTGTTTCTCAAAGTTTCAGAATATGAACTTTGCACAAGGCCTAAAATCTCTGAGGGAGAGTGTCGAAACAAGCTTCCAGCAGATGAAGAGGTAACTTGTACTAGTCGGCTTGAGTAGAACTTTCCTCACGGAGGAGCATTTCGGATCACAGAAGAAGGGTCGAAAAGCTAGATCGAGAGAACTTCAGAAACTCCGCAAACGTTAGTATCAGGAACACTTCTTGATTTTCCAGACATCGGAGTCGAGCTTCTTGAGGATCACCAACTATCGTTTCTGATGGAGATTTAGATCTGGTCAGGTGTAGAGATACTTCAGACTCAGCACAGGTAAGAATAGGAAGCTTTGCAATGCATACCAACGGATTACAATTGCTAGGACCCCAAGAGTTGGACTACAAGGTCTAACTCCAAAGGAGGAACGAGATTGAGGAACTCGAGTATTAGCAACTTGTCAGAGGACAGCTGCCCTACTTGATTTACTTGCATCGAGACACGATTTAGTCCTTGTGGGGAAACACCAACGAAGACAGAAGAAGTTCTCAGACTTCCTCTCTTTCTGGAACAATTCAACCAGTGGCTTGGATGCATAGATGAAATTTTCAAGGAGAGGTGGTAACAACATACCATTCCGAGAATATTCCACCCGTGCATGATCGAGTTGGAATGATTCCGGGGAAACCAGACAATTCACTCAGATCCACGGCGACATCTTTCAGCAACTGCACGTGAACCAGGGAAAGTCACATCTAACTCCAGAACACACCCTTGTGAGGACACAAAATTAGTTCCGTCAATTTTCCAATGCTAACGCCCAAGATCCAATATAAATCTCCTCAAACATGGAGAAGATAAGAAGGTAGTTGATGGGCTCAACAACAAACTTATCCAGGTACTCCAAGACGGTAGACTCATATTTCACCAGAACTAGGCATAAGTATTGGTCACACTAACACATTCAGGTAGGTAGGTCTGAGTTTGATTTGACGATAGCCCGATTCAAATCAAAAGATTTGGAGATTAGCATTTCCACAAAGGAAATACCACCTTTCTTCGACACTTGAAACTAGACATCCCATTGAGTAGGAACTATATCGGGATAGAGCTCTTGCCTTTCGACTCTCCAAGTTGTCGTTTAAGCTCAACCGAATAATTCAGGGCATCCAGCATGATTTTTCTTGGAGAAGGGAGTTGTTCAGAGAACCAGCTTACTCATAAGCTCAACAACACGGTCAGGTGACAACCTAGCGATACTTCTGGAAAGACCTCCAAATTATCACGATCCACATATAGGATATCACGACATACCGGTGGATCTTGAGTTCAAGAGAGGATCATGCCTTTCAAGGCACAACTAGGTGGTCTTGGGAGCTTCGGCACGGACCTAGCTCTTTGACCGAGGGAGTGCATCAGAGCCAACTGACTTGGTAGCACTGTCAAACTCAGCTTATTGATTTGCTAACCAATCATGCTAAGGAGGGCAATGGGTATCCCTGGATTTCCGCACAGTAAGAACTGCTAAGAATATCCGATAGCCACATCATTGCTCACGACTTATCCTTCTGGAGTAATAAGTCACTCGGAGATCGGAGAGTAACAAAGTGTAAGAGCATCACTTCATCAAGAAGATCATGATACTTAGCACGAGTGCACACTCTTTATACCAAGATATCGTGCTTCTCTAAGATGGAACAGAAACAGAGACTAATAAACCTCTTATTCTGTGGAATACAAAACTTTGACCTAGCCCGAGAAGTGGACAAGGTACTGGAGTTTGTTTCTCCTAACAAGTCGAAGTGGAAAGTCTTGACAAAACACAAGAGTAACTTGCATCGGAACATACCAACGCACGATGATACTTTACTGCCAACTGACAGACAAAAGTCGGGAAGCAGATCAGAGTAAGAAACATGCTCAGGAGAATCCTAAGATGTTGGAGATGCACCGGTTATTACTCAGTTGTGATAACCATGCCCAAAGAAGAGATGCAGCAGAGTCACGAACATAGTTGGGGGACTCGCTAAGAGAATTCTGGTCATAACCCAGATGGTTCCAAGACAGAATTTCCAGCTATGGCAGAGTTAAAGTTACATAGTCATCCAAGGTGTGGGAAATTAAGTTTCAACCATTTACCACACAGACCACATAAAGGACTTGGGTTAAAGGTCAGCTTCATGTACCGGGATTCACAAGTAGCATGAGGATCACATGGGTGACAACCCACATAATTCAACACACCAGAACCAAAGTACAATCCGGGACCTTCGGTTCAAGACCTTGGGTTATAACTCAACAGAGGAGCAAATGATTAGACTCGGTAAAGACATCTGAGTGATTTCGGATTGACAACGCAGCGGGAGCAACTGGACACATAACACTAACGGTCGAACCCAACCCCGTTTCTAATCATTTTGAAGTAACAGATGAGAAGTAAAACCTTTAACTCAAATCGAGGTAAGATTGCTCCGAGATTAGAGGGTAACCAGATAAGGAGTAAAAAGAATCCTAAGATGGTTTTCACAACTCATTTTTAGGTTAAAAACATTTTCACAAACACTAGACTCAACATCGACCAGTAGAAGGGTTTCCTACAGGCAGTACTGCTCTGATACCAACATGTGCCGCCCTGACCCGACTGCTATACAGTGATATTGTGTCCCCGGTTATCCGATACCACCGACACACTATCAAAGCATAATAGAGAGATCAAGACTTGTGGAACAACTGGCACATCACAGACTCTACGACACAAATCATATAGTTCAACTCTTATAATAGAGAAAGATAGCAAATGACAACCAGAGGTCACAGACCCAACATTCAACAAGCGGAAGCAAATTAGGTTGTTCTAAACAACAAGAACCAAATTATGGCCTAAGAGGCCTACAATAAACATCCAGCGCCAGCTGTTCCGGGATGTCCCAAGCTGCCACCTGGGAACCCCAGACTACTCGTCAACGTCCACAAAGAACCCACCTTCGAGGTCGGTGAAGTCCTCTCCTGAAAATAAGCAAACGACGTTGAGTTCGACGAACTCGCAAGATTAAGAGCTAATATATGCTCGATGATTGGCTTTCAAGGTTTTATGGCTGTTTTGCATAAAGCTGATTTTATTTTAAAAAGACATAACTCCATGGCATCGACTAATCAGATTCTTTTGAAAAGGGGTAAGAAGTAACTCTTTTCTTTGATCACCTTTCTCAACATCTACCATCATCAACCACTGTACCTGCTCATCAAAGGCACCTCCCCGAATCACCCTCGAGGAAGCTCACCTTACAATCTTGAAGTGGTACCTCTAGTACCCAGTTTTTTAATCATTCCGTTAAAGTTATTCTATGATCTTATCGTCCTTTCCCAAGTTGTCCGTAACCGTGGACACGGCTTTTCGAAAAGATTTATCCCTGCAGGGGTGTACAATGTGGAAGTCCCCGGAGTCCCGAGGGGCCCCAGCTCCTTCGCCACGCGTACCGTCCGGCCCATTACCTGATCATTAGCTCTCTTCCTTGGAAAGCCGGCTGGGTGGGAGCGGTGTCGACTTCTCCCTCGTTAAGGACTTTCCAGGATCATCAGTGGCGGCAGGACTGCCAGTGCCTGCAACACCCGCCCCACGGCCACTTATTTTCCTAACACCACAATCCTCATCTCAGTTCATCCCACCATCATCACGCACGCGCAAATGGAAGCCCGAACTAGAGGACCCTGGCTAGCCCCGCCGAGTTATTTAGTCTATGAGGGTTCCTGCACTGCGAATGCATAGGCCTCACGCATGGTTGCACGCTCAGTCTTGGTTCGGGAGGTAAAGAACTCGCACCTAGGCGGCGAGAACGAGACAAAGCACCACAACCACAGTGGCCTCTCATCCCCACCTTTTAGCATCTTATTACCTGTTACCACAATTCTCCACCATCAACCATTTATCTCATCACCTGTTTCCAACACAAAACATCCATCGTAAAGCTATGCAATTAACTAAGACATAGCATAGTAAGTATCTCGGCCAACAATACAAACCTATGGATAATAGGAGGGGAAACAGGTATTGGCATCGGAAACTTAATGCAATTATAGGATACTCTAATCCAATAAATTGACATTTGGAACCGCATGCAATATTATAGTGGAGAAAATATTTGCGGAAAATAGGATAAGATATGCTCAGAGGGGGGAGTTACGCTTGCCTTGTTGAGCGAAGTAGTCAAACTGCTCGTCGGAGTAACGATGCTCAACTCCGAACTCGTGATCTACCGGAGAGCAAACAACACCGGAAAGCAAAAACAACAATCAACACATGGCAATTGTGCAATGCATACAAAAATGATGATATGACATTTTAAATGTACCCTAGAAGCATTGAACAGGATCAACAAGTTAAATGGGGTCCCCGTTATATTTATTGCATTATTTGGAATAAGCCCCATATTTAAACTTAATGATTATAATTACTACTAGAGCACATTATTGTAGTGGTGATCAAATATGCATGAATGATGATGATTGTAGGTAGTTCACAACTTTCCGAGCATTTTGGTATAAGAAACACAATTTTCTGAGGTCCCGAGAAAAAGTTATTAATTTTAGAATTTCCTCTTTTTAATTGCTTACTTTTAATTATTTTATTTTCAACAACTATTAAAAGTTATTTCCTCGGATTCGAGAGAGTTGGAGGAAGTAGTTGAATCATCGGTGTCGATGTTCATAAAGGCGTGAGGGGGTAGCGGGAATCATGTGCTAGAAGGGAGGAAATTGGAAAATAATCAGCGGGAAAAAAACAGACTAGCCGGTCTCCAGCCCGGCTGGGCCGGCTGGCAGGCCGGCCTGTTAACAGAGAGGCCCGGCTCACAGCCCGGTCTGGGCCGGTCCACAGGCCGGTCATGGGCCAGAGAAGGCCGGTCCGTAGCCCGGCTAAGCCGATGCCACGGCCGGGCGTGCGCGCGCGTGGGGAAATGACTGGCGGCAACGGTGCGACGGCGACGGCACGGCGAGGTGGAGCGAACCACGCGAGAGAGGGAGAGGGAAGGTGACGGCGGAGGAGCGACGGCAGCGGCGGATTCTGGCGGCGGAGCTCCGGACGGCAGCGGCGGAGTTGAGGACGGCGCGGTGAAACGGCGGCTTCCCCGGCCGATTCCTCTGGCGTAGAGGTGGAACGGACCACGGCGGAGATGGTGGTGGTCGTCGATTTGCCGCGGAAGCTCTCAAACGTCGGCAACGAGCACGGCGGCTCGAGCGGCGCCGCGGCCATGGAGAGGAAATAGAGGGAGAGAGGAAGCACGGGAGCAGGTGGGGGAATGGGGCAGCACGTGGTCTCGGGTGCTCCTCTTCCAGCGGGTGGAGGCAGTGCAGGGGGGGGGGGCGGCGAGCACGGCGTCGAGGTGGTCCGGCGCAACCTCGAGCGCCCGCACGGTCGCTACAGAGGGAGATGGAAGAAGGCGATTTTACACTTTGCCCCTGGAAATCTTGCTGCCATCACGGATAGGTCCCTGTCCAGCTTTTAAAACCAGCAGTAACTTCAAGGATTTTATTAAGGCACTAAACAATTTTATAAAAATATGAAATAATTTGTGTAGCCTTTTTGTACCCGTGGAAGCTCCACAAAAATTGGTGCCTCAAAATAAATTAGTTTGGACCACATCTGTACATAGGTGTCAAATAGGGCATTTTGCTCAATTCAAAAAAGGTTGCTCTTTTGGAGAATTAAAAGCAAGTGCAAAATATTGTTTTGAAATCTTGGAACCTCCTTGACAAATATACGATGCCAAGATAAATTTGTTTTGCAAGTTTGAACACTTCCATTGCTTTGAATTTGTAAGTGAAACCGTTTGGCATTTGTTTTTAAATGGTGCCAAAACCATTTGTGTGTTGTTTAGCAAGTTGAATTTGGATGCCATGATGCAATGCAGCACAAAAGCGAAAATTTTACTCGGGTTTTTAGGTTTTCAAATTCTGGGCTGTTACATGTATTCGGGAGTTTCGTCGATTGTTCTGTGAGTTTTAGGTCAGGGGCAATATATAGTCCAAAGGGCGTCGCGAGGAGGTGACCGAGGAGACGACACCACCCCAGGGCGCCGGGCAAGGCCCAACCGCGCCCTGCCCACGTGTGGGGCCCTCGGGCCTCCCCCGGACTTGTCCTTCTGGCCCATGGAGTCTTCTGGTAAAATAGGGGCCTCCGTAAATTTTCGTCCAATTCCGAGAATATTTCCAGACTAGCTTTTCTGGAATACAAAAACAGCAGAAAACAGGAACTGGCACTGTGGCATCTTGTTAATAGGTTAGTCCCAGAAAATGTATAAAACATGTAGCAATTGGTATAAAACAAGCATGGAACATCAAAAATTATAGATACGTTTGAGACGTATCAGCATCCCCAAGCTTAGTTCCTACTCGTCCTCGAGTAGGTAAACGATAAAAACAAAATAATTTTTGAGGTGACATGCTACTATCATAATCTTGATCATATAATATTGCAAGGCACATGTAAATGAATGAAGTGATCCAAGTCAATGGTCTATAATTTGCTACCAAATAGATAATGAGTAAACAATGAATCACACAAGCTAAACGTTTTCATGAATAGTACTTTCGAGACAAGCATCAAACAGTTTTGCATAAGTGTTAACTCATAAAGCAATAGTTTCTAATAAAAGGTATTTAATCAACACAAAGGAAGAATTTAGTTTCAGCATTTGCTTCAACTTTCAACATATTTATCTCATGGATATTGTCAACACAAAGTAGTATAACAAGTCCAATACATTGCATATAACGCATGTTGTAACAAAGTTGACACTAGTGTTTGCTTGTGGAAGACAGAAAGAATAGGAAAACTGACTCAACATAAAAGTAAAAGAAAGGCCCTTCGCAGAGGGAAGCAGGGATTAAATCATGTGCTAGAGCTTTTAGTTTTTGAAAGCATATAGAGATTGCATAAAATATTTGATACTCCTCCCAACCTTGCTAACACAAGCCATGGCTAACCGAATCCTCGGGTGCCTTCCATCAATCACATACCATGGAGGAGTATCTATTTTTGAGAGGTGTTTGTTAATTGTCAACGAATGGTAGCGGGTGAGAACAGTATTCTACCTGTCGAACGGACTTTTAAGAGCGGCTCCCATGAAGGACGTTATTTCTACCAGCAAGGCAGATCATCCCTCTTTCTCTTTGGTTTACACACATTCAGGTATTTCACTGTTTGTCATTGCTTACTGATGAATCAGGGCAAAAGTGTGAAGAGAATTAATTGGTTAAAGTTGTAATTAATTGGGACTGGGCACCCCGTTGCCAGCTCTTTTTGCAAGTTATTGGATAAGCGGATGTATATGCCACTAGTCCAGGTGTAAAAGTCCATTCACAAATAGAATAAAGAATAACCACACTAATTCCTCATGAGCTAGTAAACATTGACACAAAAAGGGAATAATAACATTTTGAATAATTTAAAGGTAGCACATGAAAAATTTACTTGGAGTGGCAAGGAAATACCACATATAGGTAGTTATGGTGGACACAAATGGCATGGATTTTGGCTCAAGGATTTGGATGCACGAGAAGCATTCCCTCTCAGTACAGAGTTTAGGCTAGCAAGGTTATGTAAGCAAACAAGAATATCAACCCGTACACCAAGTTTTATATGACAAACATATTGCAAACGTTATAAGACTTCATACCGTCTTCCTTGTTAACCAAACCCTGTTATTAGAAAATATCTAGACCTTAGAGGTACCACCGATGCAAACCAAATTTTCAACAAGCTTTACGGTAGTTCTTCACTAATAGGCTTAACTCATGTGATGCACAATTTAATCATGATCTACTTGTTAACTCAAAACAATTGACAAGCATCAAGTTATCCATTAGTGATCTACAAGATTAAGCAAGTTTTTCCTTATACCAATTACCACATGCAACATTTTCTGAACCAACCAAACACCAATCAATTTATTTCATCAACTCTCCAAACAAATATAAGTGAAGCAAGAGAGTACTTTCTACAAAAGAAAGCTAATAGCTCTGACAAGAGATACATGAAAACAAGAGCTAAAAGCTGAACAGCGCTAGATATGAATACTCAACAAATATAAGTGAAGAATAGGAGTATTCTCATGAAAAAGCGGAGCGTGTCTCTCTCCCAATCAAGAATGCTAGGGTCCAGTCAAGCTTTATTGAAAATAAAAGTGCAATACTGAAAATAAAAGCACACAGACGCTCCAAGAAAAGCACATATGATGTGAAAGAATTAAAATATAGTTTCACTAGAGATGACCTGATAATTTTGACGATGAAGAAGGGGATGCCTTGGGCATCCCCAAGCTTAGACGCTTGAGTCTTCTTGAAATATGCTGGGGAGATCCATGGGAGCCTCCCCAAGCTTAAGCTCTTCACTCTTCTTGATCCTATTATATCATCCTTCTCTCTTGACCCTTGAAAACTTCCGTCACACCAAACTCAAAGTAGATCTCATTAGAGGGTTAGTGCATAATCAAAAATTCACATGTTCTATAAAGACGCAATATGATTTGTTACTTTAAACATTAGCTACAGCCACTGATGTTATGTGAAGCTCTTCCACCCAAAAAAGAATTTCACTCAACACTAGTAAAAGAGAGAATGCGAAAAATAAAAAGGCATAATCTGTCTAAAACAGAACAGTCCGCAAAGACGAATTTTTTCGAGGCACTTACGACGCTCAGATCGAGAAACTCTGAACTAATGAAAGTTTCAGACATTCATAAAGATTACGCACAAAAATTTCAGATTTAATTAACAATCTGGTGATTTTAGGAATTTCGTACAGTGAACAGCAAAAATCTGTTTCTGCGCAGCAATCAAAATTAAGCATCATCTTATCATTAGAGGCTACTCTTGGCACAACAATGCGAGAAAATAAAGATACAAAGGAGTTGCTACAGAAGTAAACAACCTCCTTGACTCAATAAAAGAAAAATTGCAGAAAAATAAAATGGGTTGCCTCCCATAAGCGCTTTTCTTTAATGCCTTTTAGCTAGGCTTGATAGTTTTAATGATGCTCACATAAAAATAGAAAATGAAGCAAAAGGAGCATCAAGAAGCAAATTCGAAACACATTTAAGTCTAACCCACTTCCTATGCATAGGAATCTTGTACACAAATAAATTCATAAGAACAAAGTGACAAGCATAGGAAGATAAAACAAGAGTAACTTCAGAACTTTCAGCATATAGAGAGGTGTTTTAGTACCATGAAAATTTCTACAACCATATTTTCCTCTCTCATAATAATTTTCAGTAGCATCATGAACAAACTCAACAATATAACTATCACATAAAGCATGCTTTTCATGATCTACAAACACATAATTCTTATCAAGCTCAAAAATAGTGGGATTAAAACTTTCAAACCCACTTTTAACAATTTTATAACAAGATGATTGATCATTCTCAAGAGGTATGGGACTCCTAGATAAAGTCAAGACCTCTCCAATCCCATTTTCATTAGTAGTACAATTAATATTATCAACCAATATAGGACCATCATCTAGAGCTTTATCATAAACATTTTCTAAGCAAACTCTTTATACCATGCATTTCGATATTAGGCACAAATAAAGGATTATCATAAGATTTATCAAAATAGCATGGATTATCATAAATAACAGTAGCATAATCATTTCACAAGTTTTACTCATAGGGAATATTTCAAGAGAATCCACAGGAACATAACATTCATCCTCCTTTGGTAAGCATGGAGGGCAATCAAATAGTGTAAGAGATAAAGAGTTACTCTCATTAGAAGGTAGGCATGGGTAGCTACTCCATTCTTCCTCCTTTTGTTCATCACTCTCCTCCTCTTTTTCATCCAATGAGCTTTCAGCTTCAGCAGTAGTTTCTTCTTCTACAGGTTCCTGCAAATTGTGAGTGCATTCTTGTGCATTAATGAGTCTCTCTTTATAATCAATGATATAACAATTATTGCTGAAATTTTCTAGGCAATAATCAAGAATAAAAGAGACCGTTTCTTTAAGTTTATTACAAGCAACACAAGTTTCATAATTTTTAGCCATGAAGGAGTCTATTTCAGAAGCTCCCATAAGTAAAACAAATTGTTCTACTTCTTCAGCTCCAAATGAATATAGTTATTCCAATGATAGTTCATAATTAAAACTTCTTCACTAAAGCCACATTGGAATTTAAGATGTTTAGTATCTTGTTCAGAGCAACAATTTATATCATGGCGTTCCAGCAAAATTTCAGCAATTTGATTTAACTTTTTTAACATGCCTCTCATGATTTTACCCTCTCTTGATTCTCTATACTTTATATATAATTCTTTAGCTTCCATAAACATAGAGGTTCTAGCATGTTCTTCCATAGCAACAGTTTTTTTTAGATTTTCGGTTTTTAAATTTTTATGGATTTTGGGTATATAAGAAAAATAAAACTAACAAAAATAAACTAAACAAAAGTAAACTAAACAAAACACAACTAAACAGAAATAAACTAAGCAAAATAAAACTAGACAAAACAAAATAAAATAAAAACAGAGAGAGAGGTGGAGAGTACTCCCCAGGTGAACTTATGAGTAGAGCTATGCTCCCCGGCAACGGCGCCAGAAAATAGTCTTGATAACCCACAAGTATAGGGGATCGCAACAGTCTTCGAGGGAAGTAAAACCCAAATTTATTGATTCGACACAAGGGGAGACAAAGAATACTTATAAGCCTTAGCAGCGGAGTTGTCAATTCCACCACACCTGAGAAAGCACTAGTAACAAACGTGATGTGAAAGCAGCAGTAATATGAGAGCAACAGTAGCAGTAACACAGAAGCAATGGCACCAGAAAATAGTTGCTTGCGTGGAGTTGACGGAAAAGCAATGATGATTACAGATGGACCGGGGTTCCCAGCTATCTACACTAGTGGTAACTCTCCAATAACAAGTGTTGGGTGAACAAATTACAGTTGGGCAATTGACAGAATATTGAGCGCATGACAATGCATATATATGACATGATGACTACTATGATATTTAATTGGGCATTACGACAAAATACATAGACCGTTATCCAACAGCATCTATGACTAATAATCCACCGCCGGGTTGTCATCCGAGTTCCCCGTTGGTATTAAGTTGCAAGCAACGGATAATTGCATTAAGTAAAGTGCGTAATGTAAACAAATACATATGACCGTGGACATAGCATTGTTAGGTTATCCCTAGTGGCAACAGCACATCCGCAACCTTAGAACTTTCTGTCACTGTCCCAGGTTAAATGGAGGCATGAACCCACTATCTAGCATAAATACTCTCTCTTGGAGATACAGGCAACTACTTGATCAAGGCAACCACAAGTACCGGAGAGCATGCAAGATCTTAAATAACATATAAGATAGATTGATAATCAACTTGACATAGTATTCAATATTCATCGGATCCCAACAAACACAACACCGATTACATCATATGGATCTCAATCATGTAAGGCAGCTCATGAGATCATTGTATTGAAGTACATGGGAGAGAGAGTACCAACTAGCTACAGCTAGAACCCGTAGTCCATGGGGGAACTACTCACAAACCATCATGGAGTCGAAGTGGAAGCGGCGTGGTCGATGGAGATGGCTCCGGGGGTCAATCCCCGTCCCGGCAGGGTGCCGGAACAGGACCTTCTGACCCCCGAAACGAAGTTTCGTGGGGCGGAGCACGGAGATGTATTCGGGAGTTTCGTCAATTGTTCTGTGAGTTTTAGGTCAGGGGCAATATATAGTCCAAAGGGCGTCGCGAGGAGGTGACCGAGGAGACGACACCACCCCAGGGCGCCGGCAAGGCCCAACCGCGCCCTGCCCACGTGTGGGGCCCTCGGGCCTCCCCCGGACTTGTCCTTCTGGCCCATGGAGTCTTCTGGTAAAATAGGGGCCTCCGTAAATTTTCGTCCAATTCCGAGAATATTTCCAGACTAGCTTTTCTGGAATACAAAAACAGCAGAAAACAGGAACTGGCACTGTGGCATCTTGTTAATAGGTTAGTCCCAGAAAATGTATAAAAATGATATAAAGTAGATGCAAAACATGTAGCAATTGGTATAAAACAAGCATGGAACATCAAAAATTATAGATACGTTTGAGACGTATCACCGCTATATCAAACCCCACCACGCTCGGTGACGGCGGCGACCCGGAGACGTTCCTCAAGGCCGGAGCCGCCGCGGGTGAAACCAGAAGGCTCAGCGACAGCGGCGCGGATGAAACTTCCTCCTCAGCGGCCGGAGATCATTGAGGCATGCAAGACATGACGCTGCTGGGAGAGTCATCTTCCTCGACGCTGCCTTGTAGCTGGTTTCACCGTCGCCGGGACTAGCTTCCTTCTCGAGTGTCCGCCGGCAGAGCCGCTAGATCTAGGGTCTAGGGTTTAGTTTAAATCTAGTTAAATTTCATTTAAGTTTGTTAAATTTTGTTTAAGTTTTTCAAATGTCCTTCAAATTCAATGAAATATCTCCGGTTCGTCCATATTTGAGTCTCTCCTTTTCTTTTCTTCTCAAAAACCTATTGGGAGCGCCCGGTGGGGCGCGACGCTCGCAATAGGCGGCAACGCTTGCCGGCGCGCCCAATAGAGACATGCTCTATTGGGCGCGCCGGTGGAGATGCTCTAAGATTTTGAATACACACTACAGAAATCCTGGGCCCGCCACTAGGTTCAAGGCCCATAACGACTCAAGTCCCGTGATGACTGACTCAAGCCCCGTGACGACTTGAAACCGAAACGGAGACTCCAATACATAGTCGATTAGGACTCATGTAAAGCTTGACCTGGCCACCTATATAAAGCTAGGAATGGGCTCCCCTTGAGGGTAAGTTGGAAGACATCCATAGAGACGTTCATAGACTCAGTACGCACATCGTGCAGATTCTAACCTATCTCACAACGATAGTTGGTGCCCACCGTAAGACCAACAGTCGTGGGATTGTCACGGCAGATGTCATCGTTGGATGACTTCTCGAAGGTGTGCAACTAAGCGACATAGGCATCTTTGAGTCCGCGTAATGGGCACACAAGGAAAACAATGTACCCAGGTTCGGCCCCTCATGATGGAGGTAAAATACCTACTAATGCTAGACTGGTGATAATACTTGTCACAAGGGATCGATTCCATTGGGTCGAATCGTGGCTAGACCTATAACTTGATGACTTGAGACTTGTTGTTCCGTGCACTGGAGCCGGCCATATGTGCAAGGGCGGCTCGCGGGTTCAAGATAACTCACATGTGGATGTGCGAGTCGGAGTGCTATTTGGAGTCTATCTAGCTAGCCTTCGTGCTTTGCAAGTTGAGTCTCCGCCTCGATCCTAGGCTTCTCCTTTGGGTCTTCATGATCTTTAGTCGGCTCAGTCTTGTAATGTGTAAACCCATGGAGTGGTGCGGCCATAATCCTATCATGAGCCACCTTGGTGTTGTGGGTCATTCTGTTTTTGTAATAAATAATTCAGAAACTGTTTGCAGAATAATAAGAGTGGTAAGAAGGTATAGTCAGTACTAACCACAATTATTTGCAAAAAAATGACAAACGTGACAAGAACAAAGGGCAATGGGTGATCACCTCTCTAACTTTGATGTATTATCTCTACGATGACAGCTACTGAGCAATATCATGATGTAAACTTCTTCTTGATCCGCTGTCACAATTAATGATGCATCATACGGTGACTACTTGAAGCGGGAGTCCTTCCTCACCCTAGCCTTCTGAGGGTGGTGTTATGACGTGAACACCTTGAGAGGGCCCTTGTTTCGCATTTGCTGCCATCGCTCGTGGCCTTGCTGAAAATACTTTAGCAAACTCCTCGTACGGCTATTCCTCGCCGAAGGGATCTGTTCAACCTCCAGGCCCTTGTGCCAGATCGGAGGCCCTCTTGCTCTGGCGCTGTGTGCTCCCACCTCAGCACCCCAAGTGGTCTCGTCCCCAGCGGTGTTGCGGCTGTTCGTGGTCGGAAGCGTGCAGAGTTCGGTGGAGATGGAGCTAGAAGGAGACCTGGACTTGATTGCTTTTCTTGTTTTGGTTCCAGGGTGTTAGGTGCAAAAGTTATGGACCTAATTGTAATTTTCATTTCATTTTTGGTCCCCTATGTAATTTGTACTCCACTGACAGCGGTTTAATGCAGTATCGATGTCCTTCGCGACCCCTCTTCCCGTTAAATAAAACTCCAGCAAAGGCCAAATTTCGCTCCCAAAAAAAATAGTTTAAGATAGATTAAAGAGAAATATTTGGGGTTCAGGGTGTGCTATTCTCCATCAGATTTCCTAAAAATAGCTCTTCTTTTTCTACTGAATCAAACATGTACCGATATGTGAATGTAACTCATAGCCAAAAGTATTCCATATCTAACACATGTACATTTTCCCTTTGGATAAAATCATCCAACATATGTACTGTACCGATATGTGCGGGAGCAATGGGTTTCAGAGAGGATACCAATTTGCACCTCAAATGCATCATCTTGCATATCAATGTTTTAAATAGCCTCGATCCTTAAAATGAGCCTATAGCCGGGCTAAATGGAGCTATAGCAAAAAATTGTAGATAAATTCATTTAGCCCCAATATGCTCGAGCTATAGCCGGCTATTTAAAACTATGTTGCAGATCCATTTGAATATTCGATCCATCTGATGCGGAGGATCATCCTGTCTAGTAAATCAGATGATGCATTTGAGGTGCAAAATGGTGTCCTCTCTGAAACTCATTGTTCCCGCACAATGTAAATCAAATAAACAGCAAATTGGTGTCCTCTCTGAAACTCATTGCTCCCGCACAATGCAAATCAGATGAACAGGAAATTGGTGTCCTCTCTGAAACTCTTTCCTGTTTGGGCCATGCTAAGCTTTGCTTTGCCGCTCCACACTGCTCTTGGGCATCGGGCTGGTGGAGCCAAGTTCACGTACGCGCGCACAGTTAATCGTGCTGTCTATTGTCTTAACCGTGGACTGGAGATTGGGCTGCACTTTGAGATACATGTAAATCTCGTCCTAGATAATGAATTGAAAACCATGCATGAGAAACTTAACGCAGTCATCAACAGTTGGTTATTCCAACTTATTGCAATAACATTAGATATTTTCATCTTATTGACAATGGTAAACACCGGAAAAAAAGGATTTTCCAACTTGAGCAAGATGAGGGGAATATTGTGGGACAAAATAACTTAAAAAAGTTTATATCAGGGTATTACAAGCGCCTTTTTGGGGCGCCGGATGCCTGTAGTGTCTCTATGGATTAGTCTCGGATAGATGATCTACCGCAGATATCTCCACAAGAAAATAGTATCTTAACTGCTAATTTCACTGAAAAAGAAGTTTTTGAGGCTATTTCTCAGATGGAACATAATAAGGCTCCCGGACCAGATGGGTTTCCGGCCGAGTTTTACCAATTTTTTTGGAAAGTCATCAAGGGTGACTTGATGGCTATGTTTTCCCAACTTCAAAGTGGTGATCTTCCTCTATTTACATTAAATTATGGGGTAGTTACTTTACTACCAAAAAAAGAGGATGCTAGTCGAATCGAATAGTACAGACCTATTTGCTTACTTAATGTAAGCTTTAAAATTTTCACAAAGGTAGGCACGAACCGTGTTTCCTCAATTGCAAGTAAGGCGGGAAGGAATATTCTCGAGGGAGTGGTGATCTTGCATGAAACTATTCATGAGCTTCAAAGGAAAAAGTTAGATGGCGTGCTTTTTAAAATTGATTTCGAAAAGGCCTATGACAAAGTGAAATGGTCCTTCTTACAGCAAGCACTGCGTATGAAGGGTTTTGACCCTAAGTGGTGCGATTGGGTAGGTCGTTTTATTCAAGGTGGTAGTGTAGGGATTAGGGTGAATGATGACATTGGTCATTACTTTCAAACCCTTAAAGGACTTAGGCAAGGAGATCCTTTGTCTCCGGTCCTTTTTAATATTGTGGCCGATATGCTGGCGGTCCTCATTGCACGTGCGAAGGAGGATGGTCAAGTAGTTGCCCTCATTCGGGATCTTGTTGACGGAGGAGTGTCTATCCTACAGTACGTGGACGATACTATTCTGTTTCTTGAGCATGATACAGAAAAGGCGATAAACATGAAATTGATAATTTCTATGTTTGAGCAACTATCCGGGCTTAAGATAAATTTCCATAAGAGTGAGCTAAATTGCTTTGGCAAAGCTAAGGAAATCCAAGATGAGTACTGCCACATTTTTGGTTGTAAGGTAGGATCATTGCCTTTTAAGTATTTGGGAATCCCTATACACTACCGAAAGCTTTTGAACAAGGAGTGGAAAATGATTGAAGATAGATTTGAGAAAAAACTTGGGTGTTGGGCCGGTAAAATGCTCTCATATGGGGACCGTTTAGTTTTGATCAATTCGGTCCTATCTAGTCTACCAATGTTCTTACTTTCTTTCTTCCAAATTCCAATTGGAGTGAGGAAACGACTAGATTATTTCCGATCTAGATTTTTTTGGCTGAGTGATCAACACAAAAGAAAGTATAGGTTGACTAAATGGAACATTGTTTGCCGTCCAAAGGACCAAGGGGAGTTGGGTTACTTGAGATAAAAAAACAAATGTCTTTTAAGTAAATGGCTTTTTAAGATATTAAATGAACAAGGTGTTTGGCAAGAACTGTTATCTAACAAATACCTTAATGGAAAAACCTTGGCTCAGGTACAACCGAAACCCCATGATTCTCCTTTTTGGAAGGGGTTAATGAGTGTCAAAGATGATTTTTTTAGCCGAGGATCTTTCATGGTGGGCAATGGAACCCATACTCGGTTTTGGGAAGACACATGGCTTGGAGATAGACCGTTAGCCTCTCAATACCCTTCTCTATATAATGTGGTTCGGACTAAGAATGTCCTGGTAGCACATGTGTTATCAAATAACCCACTTAATATTGAGTTTAGGAGAACCTTGATTAGGAATAGATGGGAACGCTGGCTGCATTTGGTACATAAACTTATGACAATTACTTTATCAAATGAAAATGATACATTTTGGTGGGCTTTGACTACAAATGGGGCGTTCACCGTTAAATCAATGTATCTAGATTATATGCATGGTCACACTCTTTTTTTGCGAAAGTATCTCTGGAAAATTAAGGTGCCCCTAAAAATAAAGATTTTTATGTGGTTCCTTCAAAGAAAGGTTATTCTAACGAAAGATAATCTAATCAAAAGGAATTGGGTCGGGTGTAAAAAGTTTGTTTTTTGTTCGACGGATGAGTCGGTTGAACACCTCTTTATATCCAGCCCTTTTGTTAAAGATATATGGCGGCTTATACACTTCACTTTTAATATATCTCCTCCTACCAGTATAGCTAATATGTTTGGCCATTGGTTAGATGGGGTAGATAAAGATTCTAAGGCACGTATTCGCATTGGTGTTTGTGCCTTTTTATGGTCAGTTTGGAATTGTCGGAATGATATTGTGTTTAACAAAACAAGAGATGCTCATTTTTTGCAGGTCGTCCACCGTGCTACTTACTGGATCCAGCTATGGTCCTTTCTTCTACCGCAACAACAGCGAGCCCCCATGGATGTTGGATGTTCTCGCCTTATGGCGGTTGTCCGAGCAGTCTTCAGCAATGGGGGGTGGCAGCATTCTAGAAGGCTCCAATATGTGTAGTCTATCTCTTTTAGCTGTTTTTCATTGGTTTTTTTAGGCTACTATTGCCGATTCTTGAGATGTAATAACTGAATGATACTACTCTGTTACTTTTATTTAATATAAAAGCCGTATGCATCATCAC
This sequence comes from Poa pratensis, assembly GCA_947311845.1. NCBI lineage: Eukaryota > Viridiplantae > Streptophyta > Magnoliopsida > Poales > Poaceae > Poa > Poa pratensis. The sequence goes on from CAMZMU010000096.1 coordinate 25,065,753, forward strand.
GATGCAGAGGCTGGGTTTCCCTTTTCAAAAAAAAAAGTTGGTTATTCCAGCTTATGCAGTCATCAACAGTTGGTTATTCCAGCTTATGCAGTTGAGCCGAAGAAACTTAACGCAGTCATCAACAGTTGGTTATTCCGGCTTATGCAGTTGAGCCGAGGCCGCCGGCGACGTCAATGACGAAGCGGTAGCGAACGTCGTTCTTCTCGAGCCGCTCAAGCGCCGTGTTGACGTAGTCCATCTTGATCATCTCTACCTCCGCGGTGATGCCGTGCTTCCCCGCGAAGTCCAGCATTGCCTGGCAGCCCCTGATGCCGCCGACGCAGTTCCCGGCGATGCCCTTCCCGCCCGGCACGATGGCGTACGCCGGCAGCTCCAGCGGCTTGGTCGGCCCGCCCACGAACACCATCTGTCCCATCGGCTTCATCAGGGCGAACAGTGGCGAGGTCGGGTGCCAAGCCGACACCGTGTCGAGGATGCCGTCCATCGTGCCGACCGCCGCCTGCATCTGTTCGGGGTCCCGGCTCATGAGGAACTCGTCGGCGCCGAGCCGCTCCAGCGCCTCCTCCCGCTTGCCCGGCGACGTGCTGATGACGGTGACTTTCATGCCGAACGCCTTGCCGAACTTGACGGCGACGTGGCCGAGGCCCCCAAGGCCGACGACGCCCAGGTGCTTCCCCGGCGCGTTCAGGCCGAAGCGCATCATCGGGATGTACACCGTGACGCCGGCGCAGAGCAGCGGGCCGCCTTGTCCAGCGACAGCCCGTCCGGGACGCGCACCACGTAGTCCTCATTTACGACTATGACGTCGGAGAATCCACCCTGGGTGACCGCGCCGCCGTGCTCGGGGTCGATGCCGTTGGAGGTGAGCACCATGCCGGAGCAGTAGTTCTCGTACCCGTTCCCGCAGCACTCGCAGGAACGGCACGACCCGAGGAAGTACCCCACGCCCACCGTCTCGCCGGCCTTGAACTTGCTCACGCCGCTGCCGACGCTGGTCACCACGCCGACGATCTCGTGCCTGGTCCGTCAAGGAAAATATTGAGGCCGTTGCTGCTTCGTTGCTTTGCATCGGATATGGTTCATAACTTGCTATGCTACATTATGAATTGAATTACCCGGGAACAACGGGGTACATGGCGGTGCCCCACTCGTTCTTGATGGTGTAGAGGTCAGTGTGGCAGATCCCACAGTAGAGCACTTTGATCGTCACATCGTCGTCTTTCTGAGCCCTGAAATTGGAATTAACCCAGCTGACTGGAGTCCATCAACTGAAGCAAGCTAACAAGGCAGATGTCTGAACATTTCATATATCCCACTCTGTCAGAAACCTCCGGCATGTGTTTATTGTCTCCGGCAGAAGACCTTCACGTCAGCTGGCCAGAAATTGACTTGCAATAATATACTCAAAAACAAAACACTAAAGCACATTGATATGATGGATCAAGCTTCTGCATGTAAAGTACCGTGGAAATTCTCAGTCGTAGCCTGAACTCGGCAGTGGTGCGCGCGATGAAAGCAGAGACACGCACCTTCTCGAGAAGTCGAACGGGGAGAGCACGCCGGAGGCGTCCCTGGCCGCCCACCCGAGCGCCGCGCTTCCATGCGCCGTCTCCTGCTCCCCCACCGCCTTCGCCGTCGCTTTCACCCTATGCTGTCGCAGCGTTCTTGACGGCGACGCTACAGCGACGGCTCCGCTGCTGCCGCTGCTCCCAAGATTCTTGAACTCATTGCCGGACAAGCGAGCGCCGAGTCCACCGGGGAAGAATCGCAGGGGAAGAACCGAGCTCCGCAGGTGAAAATTGTGCGACATGACTGCCCCTGCCATGCGATTGTGCAAGGCGCTTTTGGTTGCCAGAGAAGAAGCTTGAGTGAAACTGCAGGAGCCAACGGCGCATGTGCTGAGTAGTACGGTCGTTAGCTCATTGGTTACGTCGGATAAGATGGATCCATGGCCTACTCTTTTAAGGACCGGTAGTACGCAGACAAAATCAACTAAAAACAAGGCTAAAATAGTTCTTTCAGGGAACCTCTCCCTATCCTTGGCTTATCCCATCACATGTGAACGAACGCACAGAAAAGAAAAACGATGCAGCGCGTTTCTTCAGTGCCATCCGTGCCTACGCTGGGATCAAATTGCTATTTCTGACGCGATCGAGCAATTTGTTGTTTGTAAATCCATAAATGTGTGTGCATGAGAGAGGCCCTGCAGTCTTCATGTCCAGTTATCCAAGACCTCTTGCAAAAATACGCCATTTGGGAGCTTTACCAAAACTCACAAGAGAACACCCAAATCCGGAAGTAATCTGACAAAAAATCCACTCTAGCAAAAGGAGCAATGCCGTATTAGTCTTCAAGAATCAAAATTTACGTTTTCGTTATTTTCTTAGAAACCGACACTTTCTTAGATATGTACTCCCTCTGTCCAGAATTACCCTACGTGATATCATTTTCGGATGCGTGCCTGCCGTCAGGAATAAACATCTTTCCCGACAGTCTGTTCCTGACGGCTTGTTCACCGTCACGAATTCCTGACGGTTTCGGGGCTATTCCCGACGGTTCGCGGCCGACGGAGGGCCGGAGGCGTCCCTGGCCGCCCACCCGAGCGCCGCGCTTCCTTGCGCCGTCTCCTGCTCCCCCATCGCCGTCGCTTTCACCCTGTGATGTTGCAGCGTTCTTGACGGCGACGCTACAGCAACGGCTCCGCTGCTGCCGCTGCTCCTAAGAAACTTGGGCTCATTGCGGGAGAAGCGGGCGCCGAGTCCACCGGGGAAGAATCGCAGGGGAAGAACCGAGCTGCGCAGGTGAAAATTGTGCGACATGACGCCCCTCTGCCCTCCGATTGTGCAATCCGCGTTTGGTTGGTTGAAAAGAAGTTTGAGTGAGACTGTAGGAGCCAACGGTGTCACGGTGTGCATGTACTGAGTTGTACGGTCGTTAGCACATTGGTTACGTCGGATAAGAGGGATCCATGGCCTACTGTTTTAGGGACTGGTAGTAGGCAGACAAAATCAACTAAAAACAAGGCTAAAATAGTTTTCAAGGAATCAAGGGGACCTCCTTCGCTTATCCTATCACATACTCCCTCTATCCAAAAATAAGTGTCTCAAGTTTATCAAAAATACATCCATTTTTTTATAAACTTGAGACACTTATTTTTGGACAGAGTGATTGTTTCATGTATGGATACATCAATTTTTTGATAAACTTGAGACACTTATTTTTGGACGGAGGGAGTATGAAAGAACGCACGGCAAAGGAGAAAAAGACGATGTATCGGTTGCTTCAGTGGCCTCCGTGGCCACGCTGGGATCAAATTGCTATTTCTGATGCGATCGAGCAATTTGTTGTATTTGTAAATCCATAAATGTGTGTGCATGAGAGAGGCCCTACACAAAACGTACTCCCACCGTTCTAAACTAGTTGACTTTTCTTTCGTCCACATGTAAATGTATCTATACATGTAACATGTCTATATACATCCACAAGTGGACAAATTAAAGTCATCTAATTTGGAACGGAGGGAGTAGTCTTCATGTTCCGTTATCGAGGACCTCGTTTAAAAAATACGCTATTTGGGAGCTTTACCAAATATCTGCAGAAAACATCCAAATTTGGAAGTAATCTGGAGTAAAATCCACTTGGAAAAAGAGCAATGCCGTATTAGTCTTCAAGAAACAAAATTTACGTTTCGTTATGTTCTTAGAAGCCAACACTTCGTTTGATATGTACTTCCTCTGTCCGAAATTACCCTGCGTTTTGGGAACTTTGTAAACTAAGCATATAGAAGAAAATATAAATTTCTACGATAAAAAATAAATAATATTAGAATCATCGTAAAATATATTTTTGTATTATATACATTTATAATAGATGTTGATATTTTTCTCTATGTGCTTGGTCAAACCTGTAAAAATTTGACCTTCACCAAATCCAGAACACGGGAAATTTCAGACAGGGTGTGTTGGAGATATGCCCTATAGACAATAATATTGAGTTATTATTTATCTACAAGTTTATTATTAGGTTTATATCTTTATGATATAACTATTGTGGTACTTGAATGGTGAGCATTCAAAGGAGAACAACCTACAAGCACGTGTAGACATATGAACAAATCAAGTGTTCCTAATCGTGTCTCTAAGATTAGCTTATCTTGTTGTTAGATGATCATATTTTTCTGATCATGAACTTTGCATAAGTGACACAACTATAAGAGTATATTGTCGGAATGACAATAGTACTGAACCGACCCAAGTATATATGATCTTGCTATGAGACGAATCGTTGTTAATGAAATATCAAGTGATTATGAAGTTTTCGTTAGCTATGTCCCTATATCATGAGAACATCTAGTGAACGCACACTTAGACAGTTATTCTTAGATTCTCATCTAACGTCTTGCTGTAAAAAGGGACTATAACGGTGACTCTCGGGTATAACCTAAACTATGTAATGGAATTGAGATTGTTCAAGGGTGGTACTTACTCTTCGAGGCGATGAAGAGATACATACTCTAGCCCCTCTCAGTATCACCGATGTCACCCAGTTGTCTGGCCAGACACAGTGCGATTCATCACAAGGACATCGGGGATGCAAATGAGAGAAGGAGAATGATATCGATACGAGTTTTGTATGTGCACATTGTCTCACCTCGTAATATCATTGGTATCGTTAATCTAAGGGGATTAGCGTAATGAGAAATACAAAAGGTTCTTTCGTTCTTCGTGAATGCACAAGAGCCATCATGGACATCCATGGTTTGTTTGTTACCGAACCTTCCAGGTCACACCCTTAAGCTGTGTCAATCTTTATTGAGAGTGATTTTGTAGTTATAGTGGCTTTGAAAAGTGGTCAGATTTATTCCGATGTCTCAGGAACAATTTCGATGAGAATTGGAGGTGTTCAGGAGAAGTTAACTTGAGAGGCATATAATGCCGGTATGAGGATGAAAGTCTTATGAGAGAATTATATGCGAACATGAGATGTTCCGCGATGCCGGCAAGTGTTTCTGACATCTGTGGATAGAGTAGATATCTTTACCTAAAGGGCTTATTTGATTCCGAAACTTCTTCGGAGGAAAACCAGGAAGAGGGGGAGTGCCGGAGGGGGCACTGGGAGCCCTGGGGCTGCGCCACCTGGGATGGGGCAGCCGCATGGATCCGGGGCCCACCATGGCCGGCGCACCACCTCCCCTGATGTTTCCTTTATTTAATTGGTGGGATTTAATTATATCCCTAAATTAAAGAAAAGGATAAAAGAAATAAATAGGAGGTGTATGGTAGGTGGACTCCCAGTTGGACTAGGAGTCCTAGACGAATTTGGGGAGGGTGCGGCCAGCCCATCTAGGGCCGGCACGCACCAAGGCTTGGGGAGACACCCTCCCAAGCAAGCCTGCCCCTCCTCCCTGCTATATAAAACCCTCGAACCTCTAGGGTGTCATACACAACAATTTCCCTCGTGGCTCTCTTTTTCTCTCTCTAGATCTCATGTGTTGAGAAAACTCTCTAGTTGTCATATAGATATAATCTTGTAGATTAGTTCTACCACCATAGACTATGCCCTAAGGCTGTCTCTCAACGTTGGCGCCGAGTACTGGATGGCGGAGCGCTGGAGGATTGGCGGATTGGATGTGTGGATACTAGAAGATGGATTACACGTGGGATCCTGAACGAGGGTGTCGACGACATTTGACCTACATGCTTGGACGTGAAAATCTTCTACAGGCTTCACCGACATCGTCATCGACAAACGCCATCTTCAGCACGGTGATTGTAAGTATCTAGATATAGCATTATGAGGTGCATCATATATGTATAGTAGATCTTGGCGGTTATATAAAACGGATTATTTTTATAAATTCCTACATGTAACCCTACAGGGTGAGTATATCGATGTGTGTCAAATCAGAAAGATAACCATCCCATGTCATCCTTATAACAGTTATGGTGAATAGGTCGTAGTTGGTCTCAGAGCTCTCTTCAAGCTTGTCCTTCAAGCTAGCTAGGCCGATGATTCATTTATATATGTCATCGACGAATACGGTCCTTCAGTGGTGATCTCACCTATGTCGTCTCCCATCAACTCGATGGATATTACCCGCCCTGAGTTGTACAATGACGAATGATCTTTACTATTAAATGGGAATTGGTCGTTCGTGTAACCAGACCGTGGTTCGCTCGGTGGTTCGCTCGATCGATCTCCGGCACCTCGTTTGATTGCTTCGACCCGCGATCAGGCTCATGGGCCAAGCCCAATCAAACCTCCACCGTTGGCGCGGCCGGCTACGCCTACTCCCCCATCTCCTCCCTTTCTCGCTGCCGCCGCCGCTCGTATCTTCTGTGTCGTCTCTGCCATGGTGATGCCCTAGGAGAGCCGTCGCCGCCACCGTTCTCCTTGCCCGTCCCCGCTCGATCGTCCCTACTTCTAGGACTGCACCGCCCTCTCAAGGATCGCATGACGCCACCACCAAGACCGCCTCCGGCACTTGGCGATGCTCTCATCCTGGATCCCATATCGCAGGATGAGACACCAAGATCACGCCTACTGCCCTTGACGCTGCTCTAATCGTGGATCCTGGAGCGGGTAGAGCACCTCCTCCCTCTTGACTGAGCCAGTGGTGGCGGGTGCTCGTGACGTCGCCCTTCATGGACGCGCAGCGTCGTCGCCATTGAAGTCAAGGGACTCGACATCGTCGACGACGCCACCTAGGTATCCAATCACCTCCCGCCTCCCGTTTCACTGTCTGATCAGTAAAGACGTAGGATGATAGAATTGCTCCAGATTACTACTAACGATTGCCTAGCCCTCTATTGCGACATGTCTCATCGGTTTATTTATGTTAAATCTTGTCGGGCAGGTCGTCGGCAAGACGCCCATGGTGTACCTCAGGAAGTCATCAAGGGTTATCTTCCTCCTCATTTTTTCTAAATTTCCATTTCGTTTCCGTCCCTTGATGGACCTGTTGACCAACTAAATTGTGCTCCCGACCAGCTGTGTTTGTTTCAGGATAGTAATCAACATTATATCCAACGCCAAAGAGAAGGGCTTGATAACACCCGAAGGTGATTCACCACATCTTATTGCTGTCATTCTAAATACACACCCGAAAAGGTCTATTCATGTACTCTGTTTATAAAGGTCTATTCAGCCAAACTACCACTAACATCAGTATGTTTGTAGTGACGACATGTGTCTCCTTCTGTTGGGAGCTATGGTTATAGACACACATTGAAAGATCATGCTGTAGAGGTTATTTTACTGAGATGCACACTCATTCGATTCACATATCTTCATTGGTTTGATCTTACTGCAGTGCCCATTAAGTTTTTTCAAGGAAGTTATAACAGAGATTTGCCTCTAGACATGTTAAGTTACCATCATAGTTGCTGACGCATCCTCTGGAAAGGTAGATGGGCCTCTCCTTTTACATTTTCTTTTCATTCCTAGCAGAGCTTATTTTCTGATTGACGATTGTTACTTTAAAGTTATTTTTGGACAATCTGATTGATGATTTTCCATATTCTGCAATGTGATTGGTTGAGGAAACTGATAGAAAACTTATTCCCTGCACAAGTGTGGAGTAGTTAATAGCAAAAATTGATGATGGTTGCATGATCTTTATTACATTGATTTAATATTTCAGTGTCATGGCTGATCAACCAACTAGATAATCTGGCTCTCGTTAAATTTGAATGGGTTTCAAGATGCCGCTAGATGCACTGCATGATGACGTAAGTACATAATATATCGATTATCAGGCTTGTTGAATTTGAATGCTGGCGACCTCCATGCCGGAATCCTCTCATAACAATTCAAGTCCAGGGCAAATTCTACAACTGGAACTGTGCAGATAAAGAAGAACATAATGTGAGATTAGGAGGTCCTGACGGTGTATGAGAGACATAGTATTCATACAGTCATGCTCGTGTTAGTTGCATTTTTTGCAATATTCATTCATCAGTGTTGATGGTTTAACTGTTAGGTGCATATCCATCCTGTCAATCGCTTCTTCTGCAGTACAACTTTTCTTTTCTTCTTTGTTTATCATTCTTGCTTAAACATGTTCTTTAGTGCTGCTATTAATTACTTCTACCGTGGTTCAACTTAGGATAATACCAATGGATTAAACGCTACTCCACAAGTTGGACTAAACACTTCATAAGACTTGTTGGCGACCTCGAGAACAGATTCCGGCTGGTACTTATCTAACTTTTGCATTTATTTGTTTTCATTCGGTTACTCGATGATAACTGCTGATTCCGAGATTATGGGAGTGAGGTGCATATATAGAATCCTACCTGCAGTTATCTGATGATGGCAGGCTAACTAATTGAACCTTGTAAGCAGCAAGAACTATTTTTTTGTACTAATTGAAGTTTTGTTCTTCTTTAAAGTTGCATATTAATTTGGTGACAACGAAACCTGTTAATTACTGCTCACATCCAACTTAGGATGATACTTTTTTCTCTTTTATGTTTTGTGTCCTTTTGTCATTCTTGGTTCTTCCTTCAGCAAGACAACAAGTTCTTACACAAACTAGCTAGATAGCACGATACATTCATGTCACGGTGACAGCTCTTGAACTAATTAAACAATTGATTTACTTGCTTTTACCGAGTACAAGATACAAATTGCTCTTTTTTATCAGGCAAGAGTTTGGTCACCGTTTGTGCACTTTAGTGTTGCAGTCAACAATTCCAAAAAGTGTGCATGATGTCTCTCAGTAGGTACTTCATAGAATCTATCTTTGTTAGGTTTTCTTTCTCCTACTGTCCCTAGATAAATGCCAACGTGCTCGTGCCATCAATAAGTTTAAATTACATTCTTGGTTCATTATTGAGGTGCATATGTGAGGTGCCATAAATTCCAAATGTGAGGTTCATTTTGTAATGTCATTGCATTGTTGGTTCATTATTGAGGTGCATATGTGAGGTTCCATAAATAGCAGATGTGAGGTTCATTTCTTATTTTCATTGCATTATTGGTTCATTATTTCCTTCAGCAAGGTTTTTGGAGCTGTTATAGTTTCTTGAACTAAACACTTCGTGTGCTCTCCTTGTTTTCTCACCGATTTGGATGCTATTGTATATGCAATGCTTACGGTTTTCCATATGGTATATTGCAGTTCAATTTTGATGTTTCAAATCAATAATTTGGAGTATGAGGCAGATGACTAATGCTAGCTACTCTCCGGATACTTTAGGAACTGCTGATTATATCGGTGTTATCACTGATTTATTCGGCAAGAGGGTGTATCGGCTCAGCGAAGTGGGTATTGTGGCTGTGGTGGACCTCCCTTCTAGGATAGTTTCCTTGATACGGCTTTCTTCGACCGCAACATTACACACGAGGACCCCCATGATGGCGAGCACGAGGATATGGAATGAGCAGTTCTGAGATTGTCTGGCAAAGCAAATTGCGGAAACAACCAGTGCACATGTTTTACAAATTCAAGATCCTCAAAATGTTCTGAGATTGTCTCAGTTCTTACATCAATGATTTGTCCCTGATCAACATGGCAATCCAGTCCAGTTTGAGAGAATGGAAGAACATTAAAACAACTCAATTGATATGCTAGAGTCAAAGCCCCGTGCACTAGGCTGTTCTGAGTAGCTGTTCTCAAGTATTATTAGATAGTGTTGAGATATATACTGCATGTATCACAAAGCAGGTTCAATTAGTACGCAAGAATATGTAAGAGCTGGCCTATTATTACACGAATGTTAGTTGTGTACCTATCTTGTTAATTTTGTTCTCTACTCTGAGTTTCTTGTGCGCCTGAATTGTTGAGCTTCATACTTTGTTCTTTTCTTTTCCCAAATACTCATCTGCCCTAATTTCATCACATATCTCTAAGGTGGTGCTAAGATCGCTGCCAATAGACGAGCTGCTATGTCGTGAACCGAGTCGAAGTATTTTGATGATTGGTTTATGAAATTTGGATAATTATTGGTCATGTCTATGTCGTGGACAAAGTCAAAGTATTTTGATGATTGGTTTCTGAGATTGAAATAATTATTTGTTATGTCTATGAAATTTGGAGTATTACTTTATGTTATTCCGTCGCAACGGCAGAACAAGGGTGAAAGTGGTGAACCCTAGTTTATTATTCATGGAGTGAAGAGCTATATATCCACTTGAGCCCCGGTGTTCTTATATTGTCATTTGTGATAGCTGATTTTTCTGAGTGGTGGAAGTCATCAAGACCTATCTGATATATTTTTCGGACGCGTGCATGAGTTTTACTAGTATGACGTGCACTAAGATGGCTATTTTTTTAAGAATGCGCTGGCGAGAGCGGCGTTCCATAGCCCGGGATATATGTATTATGTAGCCTTTTATTTTGAACATTTGAAAGACAAATTTCAAGGTTTAAAAAAAACTGAAAAAATATTTGCATCTAGCCACGGATAGATTTCCCTTGAAGGTGCCCATGTCACCGTCACCACCGAAGTTGGAGTCCTTCCAGTCCTTCGCCTTTGTGGACCTTTGAACTCCGTATGGTATAGTCACTCGCTCACTTATGACCATTGGGCATGTGATGTCTTTGAGTGATGAGGTTAATGAGCTAGGCTCTCTTTGCAAAATAGGTTTGTGACTTAAGCGTCAGTTTAGATTCGGCTAGCACTTAATGTGGTAAGGAGATTGCTTGTCTCCTAACGAGAAAGGCCATGAGGGGCAAAATCAAGAGGGTCGAGAAGTATTTCACGAACATAAATAAGAAGAGTGGCACCATAAGGATGACATATGCGGTTGTTCGATACACATTTTAACTTCCTACTAAACTCATTTTAACTTATAAGACACACATGTTTACCGCAAAAGGGGTAAAGAATAATGGCAATGATTCAATTTACACTAGAAGTTTCAGTAAATATGGTTACATAGTCATGAACTAGAAACCACTATTGATATATTTGATATATCATACTCTTTGGAGATTTTTTCCATAAAACATATACACTATATAGTTTATGCAATTATTAAAAAAATAAATGACAAAAATTTATTGTAAAATAGAGTTTAAAATCAGCACATCAACTTGATTTGAAGATATACATAAATATATATTATAAAAACAGTACAACTTGCATTTAAGAAATATTTATATGCATATGTAAAATAAATATAAATTTAAAAATTAGATTGAAATAATAATTTCTAAGAAATCTAATAGTTTAGTATAAATTGTGTCGATCAAAATTTTGCTTGGATGTCAATGTCGCAGTTATTTTAATGTCTAGTTGGTTGGCTATGTTTCATATATAATGATTAGCGGTCATTATAATTGGTCTAAAAAACCTCATTCATCTGAATAATTTCAGTAGACCATTCTAATTATGATAGTCTACCATGTAGAATTTTCAGAAGGTGCTTTATATGAATAAGCAGCTTGATCTTAATGAATCAGAGAGAAAGATTTTTCTGAATGCAATAGACAACAAGTTTAGCCTTTATCAAGTATGAAACCCTTTTCAAAATCAAAACTCAAGTTGTATGTTTACATTTAATGATGCATGCTCCTTTTATTTTACAAAGCCCCGTGGGTAGAAGTAGAGCAAGGAATCTGAAGAATGGATCTGAAGACCATTGCCAAAATGTTATGGCTGTTGGAGGCGATTTATGTAAAGTGTGGCCCCTGGATCTATGTTGTTGACCATCAAGTCAAGAACAGCGGGGTCAAGGGCTTTGTTCAGATTTTTTAAACTATCCTCTTTTAAGTTTAAGCCCTTGCTTCTTTTCCAGTTACTAAAATATCTTCATGTAATTCCTATTTTCCTCTTTCTAAACTAGACCCCCCCCCCCCCCCCCCCCCCCCCCCCTTTGTAGGACAACTCGGAGATTCTTGCGAAGATGTTAGAAATGATGAGGGGTATTAAAAATCCTCCGGTTTTGATGCTCTTTATTACTATAGGAGGGAGTTGTAAGGTTCAATTTATTACATTTGGAAACATCGATTTAGCTTGTGAACAAACTCATTACAATGTATTTTCATTGGAACTAAGTGGTCATGTTAGTTCTTCACTGTCATGAGATAAAATGGTGAGAGTTAATTGTTTGATCCGAAATATGTAGTCTTATTATTTCTTGATTGTCAATTGCTTTTTTCCAGTTGGGTTCCAGCGTTGATTGTTTAAAGTTTAAAAAAGTTCAGTTTTCATTGCAAACATTCTATAAAATGAAGATCTCGCCACTTATCAGCGCCGCTCGTCGACACCAAAAGAAGCTCTGAGGCAGCATATTGCAAGACATCAAAGGGGCAAAACCTAGCCTAGACTTAGCACTATTATTCACATAGGAGACACTAGCTCTCATCTAATCCCCACCCCCCAGCCGGCGGCACCGGCGGAAGGAGATGAGAGAGAGGAGTGGAATGGGAGAAGAGAGTCTCGACTCTCAAATCATGCGCGTGTAAGGGGTTACCAGAATTAGCCGTATCGTGATTAGTAGAAATGATGGTTTCATTTTCTATTATGTCGCAAGAGCAGGTTATTTATCATCGCTGGGCTAAAATTTGCACAATACTCTGGCAGATAGGCCCACTATTTTTAGTTCTTCTATGGGCATTTAAATCCAGCTAAATGCGAGTACACATGTCAGGTCTAGAACTTGAAACTGAGTGGGCTGGTTCCACCAGAAGGAACCTAACCACGGTTATTCTATTTGCCGTCGTGATGACGTGGAAACACACGTTCGTGGGGAGACCCCAAGAGGAAGGTATGAGGTAGTGCAGCAGCAATTTTCCCTTGAAATCTACCAAGGTTATCGAACCAGTAGGAATTGGAAGAGCTTCAACACGGTGGGAGACCCCAAGAGGAAGGTATGAGGTAGTGCAGCAGCAATTTTCCCTTGAAATCTACCAAGGTTATCGAACCAGTAGGAATTGGAAGAGATTCAGCACGGTGTCAGCGGCGCCGTTACGATCACTGACGTGGACCTTCACACAACACAATCAAAGTACTTTGCCCCAACGAAGCAGGAAGGTTTTCATTCTCCCCGGCTTGCTGAATGCAAAGGATTAAACGTATGGTGTGGAAAGTAATGATGAGTGCAAAAAAGAACATCGAGGAAATAAATGCAGAGCGTGGTGGAAACGATGTTTTTATCAGTGTGGAACAAATGACTGGGATCCACAGTTCACTAGTGGTGTCTCTCCATAAAACAGATAAATATGTTGGGTAAACAAATTACAGCTGGGCAATTGACAAAGTGCAAATGCATGACAATGCAAGATATGATAAGAACATGTTCATTGTTAGATCTATTGGACATTACATCAATATACATAGACCACTTACTAGCTGCATCTATGACTAATAATCCACCCCCGGGATAGCTTCCGTGTCTCCCGTGAGTATTAAGTTGCAAGTAACAGATAAAAGTATTAAGCAAAGTGTGTAATGTAAACAATGCATATGACATATAGACACAACAAAGTTGTTTTCTCCCTAGTGGCAACAGCACATCTACAGACTTAGTCGTTTCTGTCATCTCGAGCCCAGCCTTCTAGAGGCATGAACCCACTATCTAGCATAAATACCCCCTCTTGCAGTCATTAGCATCTACTTGGCCAAAGCATCTACTAACAACGGAGAGCATGCAGGAACATAGATAAAACATGGATATAAATAGAGGAACAAACTTGATCATAACTTCACAATTCATCGGATCCCAGCAAACACAACATATAACATTACATAAAGATGATCTTGATCATGTTAGACAGCTCACAAGATCTAAACATGATAGCACAAGGTGGAGAGACTACCAACTAGCTACTGCTATGGACCCCTAGTCCCATGAAGAACTACTCACGCATCACTCCGGAGGCAGGCATGGTGATGAAGAGCCATCCGGTGATGATTTCTCCTCCGGCAGGGTGCCGGGAAGAACTCCAGAACCCTCCCGAACTAGGGTTGACGACGACGACGACGGAACTTTTCGTGGATTTCTGATCGGCTATTTAGGGTTTTCCGAATAAATGTAATTTATAGGCGAAAGAGGGGCGCCAGGGGGGCACCAGGTGGGCCAGGCGGGGTGGCGGCGCGGGGCCACCCCTGGCCGTGCCGTGGGCCCGCCTCCTCTTCTGGGCTGCCTCCTGGGCTTCTCCTTCGGACTGATGCTTCGTTTCCGTGCAGAAATAAATCAGGTAAATTGGCGTGCCTATTGGAGAATATTTCCAGAAGAGAATTTCTGAAACAAAAAGACAGCAGAAAACATGAACTGGCACTGTGGCATCTTGTTAATAGGTTAGTCCCAGAAAATGCATAAAAATGATATAAAGTGTAAATAAAACATGTGGTATTTAATATATAACAGGCATGGAACATCAAAAATAATAGATACGTTTTGGATGTATCACGTCGTCATTACTATTTTCTCGCTTTTCAGAAAAATCGTATAACCCCAGGCGAAGGGACTCCAAGTATGGAACATAACTATATAAGCTCCTGATTGGAATTTGCTGACTTTGTGTCACTCAAATTTGGACCGCACATATCAGTGACTCACGTGACTTTGGGTTTTTCAAAGTGAGCTAATCTTGCCTATAAGTTGCATATCCTCCAAGTGCCTCCATACCAGCGGGAGAGACGTGATGGTCGTCGAACATGTCTTTCAACTGTCAAAGTTCACTGCGCTGCGCAAGAACCCTGTTTTTTGAATCGATTAGTTGTGAAACTAGCACTCCTCCATTTCGGGAAAAATGGGGAAACTAGCAGTCCCTCCGTTTCGGTTTATAAATCTTATGCGCGTCAATTTAACAAACATATTAGGAGTTCAATACTACAAAATATATGAGATTCGACAAATGGAGGCAAAGCTCCATGCAGCCCTTTATCTTGGAAAAAAAATCGAAAATCATATTTCTTAAGTTTCAAAATAATGTGAAAAAATATCTTAAATGTAGACAATGACGTAGTCAACCAATGTGTAAAATCTCAACTAAAAATATTATATATTTGGCTGCACAAAAATGACAATATGAAAATTGAAAGTAGTGAATAGTGCAAAAACTCAACTCTTCCAAATATATAAGATTTTGTTATTTTTGTTCAGCCCAGAATTTGAAATATTTTAATTTGAGATTTTGCATGATGTTGCAATAAAAATTATCTACATATAGGATTATTTCAGATTATATTTTGAAAACTCAAAAAATGAATTTCTTTTTTCAAAATAAAGGGCTTTATATGTTGTATTGTCTAACGATATAATTTTTGTTTATACAACTTATATTATGTTGCTCAAATTGACGATTTAGGCACAAGACATATAAAGCGACATCTAAGAGCATCTCTAGCAGATGCCGTAAAACACCCGAACCCTTATAGTAACCACTTTCTTAGGGTTCCGGCGGAAATGGTGACCCGCGCAGGTCCTGTATTTTCACCCGAGCCTTAATTTTTTTGAGGTTCCCTCAGATGGATGGATCCGCGTAAATCTCAGATAAGAAGTTTTGGGGCTGATTTGTCCGGTTTCCCGCATATCACGCGATGCGTTGGTGGGCAGAATATTCAGCTTCCACGCACAAATTACCCGCTGTCGCCGCCTCCTGCCTGACGATTTTGCCCGCCTCGTTGTTCCCGCCCGCGCCACCGCCATGCGTCGTCAATGTGGAGATACCTCCGAGCTCATGTTTGTGAGCATTTTTGCCAAGGTGATCATCCACCTTTTTTGGCAAAGAGTACCTCCGAACTCCTAACAAGGAGGACACCAAGCGGCTGATGATGCAGGATGATGCTAGAGACTGGCCGGGGATTGTTGGCAGTGTTGATTACATGCACTAGAGGTGGAAGAACTGCCCTTCTGCTTGGCATGGTCAGTACACCGGCATGGAAGAACTGCCCTTCTGCTTGAAGCAGGCGCATCCGAGGAGTTGTGGATTTGGCATTGATTTTTTGGTTTGCCATATTCACTCAATGACATGAATGTGCTGCAGAGATCTCATCTTTTTGCTAGACTTGCTAGTGGAGATGCCCCGGCTTGCAACAACACCGTCAACGGACACGACTATGACATGGGATATTACCTAGCCGACGGCATCTACCTCTCTTGGTCACATTTGTGAAAACCATCCAACATCTGCATGCTAAAAAACAATATGGTTTGCCAAGGCACAAGAAGCACGCGGAAAGCATATTGAGAAGGCATTTTGTGTGTTGCAAGCTAGGTTTGCAAATGTTCGAGGTTCTGCTCGTTTCTGGGATAAGAAATCCCACGGCAATATTATCAAGGCATGTGAAATTTTACACCACCTGATTGGTGAGAATAAGAGGGATTTGAACTTGCTGTCTATCAATGACAATGTTGGCAGCCCTGTAAAGCCTTTGAAAAATCCAGACAAGATCGAAGCATTACTTGAGACATACCGGCAGATTGACCACACCGAGACTCACCAACAACTTTAGGTTGATCTCATGGAGCATCATTGGAAATTGTATGAGATGAGCTCCTAGTCTCAAAATTTATTTGGTTTTTTCATGTGTGATGAACTATTATTTCTCTTGCGGATCATTCACTATTTGTTGAACTAGCCAGGTGGGTGGCCCTCGCAAATGCGAGGGCATCGCTTTTAGCTCCATATTAATATTTTAGATGTTGATATTTTTCCTATATATTTGGTCTGGCTTTATAAAGTTTGATTTTCCCAGAACATAAGATAATTATGAACGAAGGGAGTACGTTATTTCTTCGGTGGAGTACAAATAAATGACAAATTTATTCAACTGTGATCACAACAACACTCACAAAATGTCTGCGGCAGTTCATAGTAGTGGAATTTTAAAACTAACGAAGTCACGACATTAGTCGCTATACATACATTGTTTCTACGATTAATTGCAATAACCAAAAATTCTGTTCGACCAGGGCAACTCTATATAGTACTATTGAAGTGATAGCTAAAAATTATAGTTTGATTAGACTAAATAATAGTAATGAAATTATCCAATTTTGGTGTTGTTTTAACATGATGCAAAATCAATTTACATAATTAAAGTTAAGAATGAGAGCTGGTTGTTACTTTTGTTTTGATCTTGAATCATTGTGGTTTGCGAGGGCATCGTGCTAGGTGCATTGAATGTGTCAGAAATAAACTTAGCTTTTATAGACAAAATATTAATTTGTATTACCGTCTCCGATACACCGAATTGTCACTGAATCGGATGTGTGCTAGATCAATAATGCTTAATTCTTAAGTCTTCTTACAATAATGATGGATTGGATTTCTTACTAGTAATTACAAAAGATTACTAATAGAACATTCTACGAACTAAACTTTACACAAAGACAAAAGATTACATTTTCTACCATGTGCGCATCATTAAGGGAGATTATCCTTTAAATGTAAAATGACGTTTGTTCGACGAAAAGCAAAACAAAAAGAGATGGCAAACACACAGTATATATGGGAACTCTGTATCTTTATTGATCATTGTATTGAATACAAAGTACATGTACATGCTCCCATAGGAGTTTGCCTATTTTGCCTTCTACAACAACGAAGGAGATCTGACTGAAGAGATTGCGTGTAGTCCGCTGAATTCCCGGCGCTTTTGCAAGGCATCCGGTTAATTACATCTGCAGGATCAAGCCTACAGAAAACCTCCGATTAAGCTGCGTCGTAGTCGTCGTCGTGTTACATGAACCAGGAGAAGAAGAGTAGCTTTGTTCCGCCGAAACACGATCACGAGGGATCTCGACGTACGTAATTAAGAGTGAGATTGCATAGATGAAGAGGGTGGCTTTTGCCTCGTCGGTGCCCAGCCATATAGCCCGAACTTCATCAAATTGGACATGTGTATGTGTTGCTTTTGCCTCGTCGGTGCCCAGCAACGGTGTGTCCATCTCATCAAAATTAAGACGTGTTGATACATAGTGACCGAGCCTTGTCGTCACGTGGGGATGATTTTGTCTAGCCTCGTCGGCACTAGACATAAGGTGAATATGATGATTTTGACCATCATCTCATAGAGATTAGGCCATGGATTCGAGCTAGACGACTAATAAAGCGTGTCTTTGCTCTTTTTAGCAAACAAACTCCTTTGTAGCAAGCAAGATTGTACACCGTCGATGTAGATGGGACAATCAAACGATGACTTTGTGATGATTCTCGTGTACTCCGCACGAACGACGTTGATAAGGCGGTCGTTGCTATAGTTATACTTCACATGGTGCGACTTCGATGAGACGGTCGCCACCACGGTTGTAGATCGACACATGGGCGACGTTGATGAAGCGGTCAACACCACAGTTGTAGATTTTCGCATGGGCGACGTTGATGAGGCGGTCGGCACCACGGATACAAGTTTGCACATGGGCGACGTTGATGAGGCGGTCAGCACCACGGATACAGGTTTGCACATGGGCGACGTTGATGAGGCGGTCAGCACCACGTTTATAGATCGACACATGGGCGACTTCGATGAGACGGTCGGCACCCCGTTTGTAGATCGACACATGGGCGACGTTGATGAGGCGGTCGTTACCACGTTTGTAGATCGACACATGGCCGACGTTGATGGGGCAGTCGCGCCATGGTGGTAAGAGAAGATAGCACGAATCATGGACTCCGCAAAATGATAAATCGATTTGTACGGCACACTTTGTTGACGATTGCTTTGCACGGACCATACACAAAACACTCTTTTCGTATGAGATCAACCTCACGATCAAATCTTACAACTTACCCTTCAAAGCCACAATTGATGAAACGATCGTCATGTCGAAGCTCCGGAGCAGCGCCGCCGTCGGGCGCTGGATGAGATGTGTTTTTCCTGGCTAAGGCGGCGATCTGATCTCGCCTCCTCTGTGTGTGCGTGATTCTGGCTGGGTTTCTCTCGTACGTGCGTGTGTCCTCCGGCCGATCTGTGGTAACATGGTACTCTGGTATGACCGGCATCTGCCGTATTTTCTTCCTTGTGAAGGACCGCAGCCTGGCGGCCGCATGCGGGCGTGTGTGTGCGTGATTCTGGCTGGGTGTTTCTCTCCTACCTGCCTCCCTCCTCCGTGATGAGGTACTGCTGGCCTTTATATAGGCGTCGGCAGGGCTCGAGTCGGTTCAAAACGCGTCCCGTCGATCCGATAACGCCTGGAGTTTAAACGAACCATACGTATCTCCACAGGCGCACATGACGTAAGCCATGAAATCAGCCGTATCCAAAACGATCATCGTTACTCAAACAGTCGTCTTGGGACATGGAGAGTCTATGACCTGTGGGCCCATCATTTTGTATTTTATTTCATCTGGACGTGGAATTCCCAGGATGATGTTCACATGCATGAGCCGAACGATCAGAAGCTTGCTAGCTTATACGTGTACACCTCAATACTTCCGAAAATCATATTTTCTATACGATGAGTCGAAATATTAATATGTTTGCACCATTGTGTTGTGCATAATTAACTCTATGAGAAGAGTCCAATATCATAATAGATTCTTTCATAAATATTTTGTACATCGTGGGACCCACATGTCATTCACAAGAATTCTGTTAACTCATATTTATATTATGAATTTTTAGTACAAAAATTCATCAAACAACGTTCTTATCTATAGCTTAGTAGTGTCTTCGTCAATGTTGAGACTTCCCGACCTTAGTCTTCATTATATCTTGTGTGATTGTGTGCTGGGATACGATGAATTCTTGAACATGATGTTTCACTAAATTAATTGTCAAATTTTTATTATATCTGTGCATGTTTTGTACTTAATAAATTAGAAGTGTAATGATTTTGTGGAAAACCAATGTGTGGTTAGATAGGTAGGAAGGTGCTTGTTCCCAACCCAACAGGGAACATATGTTTTTGCACCATGTGTGTCTCGCTAAAGCCGATTATCTTTTGAACGGCAAATGACATTGCCGTCGATAGTGTTGACTTCGGCAATATTGAAGCTCGACAACTCTAGTTCTTAGTAGACTATCTGTGAGTGTGTGTACATATGGTGGTGGCGGTGTACTCGTGTGTATGTCGATATCGCAATCTATGCTTAGAAAAAAAAATCATGTATTTACCTTGTCATTTTTTATCCACTCATGCACAGACGCAATATATTAATATACTCAACTACTACTACAGAAGTAGTTTTCCTTTACGTGTACCACCCTATTCTCAATGAGTACATAATGCACGTATTTTTTTTGTTTCATAATGAGAACGGGCTGAACACACTGATCTTTTCTTGCACTGAACAGTTTGGACGTATGCCAAACCCGATCGTACAAATACAAACTGAAAAAAAAGATGCTGATCATATGGTTGGGATTTTTTTTACAGAAAGCTGAAAGAAAAAACAACCGGTGGGTCTGAACGTGACCTACATGTGCTAGCCATAAAGGACGTCCAGTTTTTTTAGATTGGTTAAGTCCAGCCAATCGATCCCTAGTGCACCAGGAAAAAAATCGATCGCTAGTGGGAAAAAAGTTCAAAACAAACCTTCAACTTATAGGCAAAAGATAAATCGAATCCTGAACTTTGAATCCCGGTAATTCGCACTTTGCACTTATAAATCCCGGTCTATTCTAAACCTTGTACCTATTTTCCGCACCTGAATAATAAAAAATAAAATGTATACTCTCACTGACAGCTCTGGCCCACTTATCATATCTATCTTCAACCTTTTTCTCTCCCCATTTTCCCCTCCGACCATCTTTTTTTTTTTTGGCCATCGAACTCGAGCCACTCGGCCACGCCCTCCGGTCAAGCTGGACGACATCGGCGTTCACGGCGGGTCTTTGCACAGAAGAAATCGGCCACATCCAATTACTTGGGTAGCTAGCAAGCCTCTTGGAAAATCAATCAGCCATACTAATGTCGCAAGAGGCTAACAGGTGCGGTGGCTAACAATCTGTGGCAGTAGCAACCGAGCACAAAGGCTGTTATTGCTCTGCGCTCACGTCGGGAAGAGCAGCGCTACTAGCATCAGCGCATGGCGGCGAGTCTGGACACAAACCGAGCAGACGAGCAGTAGTTTCAATTTGTGAGCCGGCCGACGGAGCCACGGAAGGAAGCTGCCCCTCGACGAGCAGCACACCGTGGTGGACGCCGTTCGTGCGGGCAACCGGGACCTCGCCACGCGGCGCTTACCAACGCCAGGCTCCGCATCGAGTCCAGGGGAAAAACGTCCATCCCGAAGTTGACCTGCGGACTGACAGACCAGCCATTTCAATCTTGGCGACGGGCAGCGTTTTCCAAGAGTCTACATTTTGCAGCGCAGCAGAATCCAATTCGTTAGGAGCTTTTTTCTTCCAATGTTGGCCGGGAACTTTGGATTTTATCTGTACAACTAGTTGAACTTCCAATTCCAAGATCGATGTACTGTAAACGACGAACAGATTGGTGTACTATTATTTCTTTTGTGAGGATTGAGGAACGAACAATAATAAGAAGGAAAAAACAGACGAATAAACACAATCTATGAACATGTTGAAGAATACAGTGTTGCAAGTTCTTGCACCAAAGAACTGAAACGAATTGCCAAGGAAACAATGAACACACGGTAGTTACGAGGAATGGTCGGCGGACACGCTGTGGAACTCATCCGAGTCCGCGGCCTTCCGCTGCGCGCTCCCGACGATGTCCTCGATCCTCGCGGCGACGTCGGACATCGCCGGCCGCCCGTCGGGCCGCTGCTCGGTGCAGTCGATGGCGAGCTGCAGCAGCCTTACCATCTCCGCCTCCACCTGCGCCTCGTTGGCGATGGCGGCGTCGAACACCTCCCCCGTCCACTCCTCCTGCACCACGGTGCGCACCCACTGCGGCAGGTCCGCGTTACCGTCGCTGCCGGGCACCGAGTTCGCGGGGGCCCTCCCGGTGAGCAGCTCCAGGAGCAGCACGCCGAAGCTGTACACGTCGGCTTCCCGCGACGCCCTGCGCGGGTCCGTCACCTCAGGGGCGCGGTACCCGGTGACGCGCTTCAGCGGCACGTTGGCGCCCACCAGCTGGACGAGGCCGTAGTCCGTCATGTAGGCGCCGTCGCGCGCGTCGCTGACTAGGACGTTGGACGACTTGATGTTGCCGTGCGTCGAGCCGGCGCCGTGGATGAAGGCGACGCCCCGCGCGCACGCCTGCGCGATGCGCGCCCGCGCCGCGAAGCCGAGGCTGGCCGCGCCGTTCGGGCTGTGGAGGAGGGTGGAGAGGCCCTTGGCGCGGACGAAGTCGTAGACGATGAGCTTCTCCTCCTTGCTGTAGAAGTAGGAGCGGAGTGGCACGAGGTTGTCGTGGCGGAGCGCGCCGAGCGCTGCCACCGTGCCGCGGAACTCCTTCTCCGGGATGGGCACCTCCCTGAGCCGCTTCACGGTCACGACGGCGACGCCGCCCTCGAGCGTGGCGCGGTACGTCGTGCCGAGCCAGCCCTTCCCGAGCACCTCGGCCGACGCGTGCAGCAGCGACTCCAGCTCGTAGGCCACGTCCGGCTCGCCCCCCACGAACACCAGGTTCTTGGCGTCGCTGGCGGCCGTCATCTGCGCGGAGCGCGACCGTGAACGCTTCGCGTTGCCCTTGTCTCTCCTCGCCACGGACACCGTCTCCGGTGACGCGTCCTCGTCGCCGTAGTTCGCCGTTTCGGTGGACGTGTCGGCCTTTGTCCCGCGACGACGGAAACAGAGCAAGAAGATCACGGCGAGCACCGCCACGACGGCACCACCAACGATGCCGGCAATCGCGGCGGTTGAGAGCTTGCTACTCTTGCCGCTCGGAGCAGCGGCAGGAGGCGGTAATGACGACGGCGGCGGTGGGTTCGTCGCGCACGGGCTTAGAGGGCCGCCACAGAGTCCCGTCCGGCCAAAGGCGCTGGCCGGCCTTCCGGCGAGCGACGCGGGCACGGGGCCGTTGAGCTGATTGCCGGAGACATTGAACAGCTGAAGATTCGGGAGGTCAAGGTCGGCCGGAAGGGTGCCGTTTAGGCCATTGTTCTCCAGGTACAGAGTGGCCAGCCGCGCGAGCTTATTGAAGTCCGGCGATACACCGCCAGTGATGCGGTTGTTGGAGAGCACGAGCCGCTGCAGCAGGCCGAGTGAGAAGAACCCTTCGGGTATCTCGCCGGCGAGCTGGTTCTCATAAAGGTACAGGTACCTGAGCTCCCGGCAGCTGCCGATGTCCGCGGGAATCCCGCCGGAGAGAGCGTTGGAGCGGAGCGACAGCGTCCTCAGCGCCGTGAGGTTGCCCAGGGACCCTGTCGGCACCTGGCCGATCAGGCCGGCGCCGGGGAGCTGCAGCGCAACGACGCGCTGCCCGGCTGATCCGGTGGCGTTGTCGCACCCGACGCCGCGCCACCCGCACGGGGACGGGGACGATGTGTTCCACGGGAGCCCCGGCCGACCGCCGCTCGGAACGCGAGCAGCGCCGCGCGGTCCGCCGCGAGGTCCGGAACGACGCGGAGCGCGGAGCAGCACAGCACGAGGACGAGAAGGAGCAGGCCGCCGCCGCCGAGCCCCCGGCTGCGCATTGCCGACCGATGAGCTGTGCAGAGGCCGCAAGGATCGAGTTAGTTAGCGACGCTCCTGCGCGACGATCGAGTTAAGTAGAAGCAAGTAGGGATAGGAAAATGCGGCGAGGTGCGTCAGTGCGTGTACGTACTTGGTTAAGTACGGAAACTATTTCTGATTATAGAAGCAGTCAAAGTAACGCGGGCGGGCATCGGCAGCCATGGAAGAACGGTTCCTGGTAGTCACCCGTCAGCAGGGATGTGGACATGTCGACTGTCGAATGGAAGCTAGCGTTCTGCACTTTGCATGAAAGGGCGACGATGCGGAGAAGAAACGGATTGATGTGTGTTACAGCTTGACCGGGAGAGATGATGACTGCAGCTAAGCTCAGCTGTGGTCGCCGGAGCAGACACGGCCGCGGCCTTCCATTTGGAGCGTTCGAGAATTCAGAGAATGTCTGGACTGGACGTCGTCTCCTAATATGAAGGGACGCCGTTGTTTCATTTCCAGCAGTGGTACTCGACGTCTGGACAAACAAAACAACTGGGTCGATCTTTTGCCAGTTCTTTTTTTTTTTCTTCAAACAAGATCTTCCGCTAGTTGCGGTTGCGCTACTGCTTGGCCTTTACGGGCGAGCATTGGAACGTGTACGGGGGTGGGAGAGACATGGATGGATCACATGGAGCGTGGCTCCATAGTGGTGGAAGACTAGCGAGGCGCGCGCGCCGCGCCGGGGGTTAAACTACTACTACTATATTTGCGTCGGGATCGGCGCGTCCCGGCGACGTCGGAGGCTCGGAGCTGTATATGCCGGAGCGTGCGGGGCGGAGAGGAGGAGAAAATGCGCGGGCGCGCCGGTGCCGGAGACGTCGCCGGCCGGCGCGACGGGGCGGGTGTCTGTCATGTGCCCCCTCGTTGTCGTTGGTCGCCATCTCCACTCGTGGTCTGTTGTTTGCACACTCGACTCCTCGTTTGGACAGCACGGGATACCGGCAGCGGCAGGTGCGCCGCGAATGCGACGGCTACCGTAGCTCCGTTGACGAAGCTCGCTCATTATAACAGTTGACGTAACTGCCGCCGGCCGGGCGACTGAGCTGGCCGGCAGGGCTGACCTCGGTACATGGCGCAAGAGAAACGCGTAGCGTGGAGGGTGACGCTGCTGCTAACTTTCGATATTTCTTGGTTTCCCTTTCGACTTTGACTGTGATTTTGAATAGAAGCGGATTGAATGGCCCTGCTGCTAATAACGTCATCAGCGTGATGCTGAGTGGAGGTACTTGATCGGAATGAATGGGCCAGCTGCTGCCATGTTCGATGGGTGTAGGAACCCAGCGCAAGAATTTGGAACACTATCTTGGAAACCGGTGATTCACACTGGCCTGGTCTAACGGCGATGAAGAAATTATTCCTTTCATATGTTTTTTCCATTGAAAATGATTCAGAAATAACGTTCTACGAGGATAGGTGGGTAGGTACTACCATGTCCCGAGAACAATATCTAGCTTTATAAAATATTGCCCTCGAATATCACAAAAGCGATACACTCGCTCAGGTGTTAAAAAGTAATCCACCAAATGTGACATTCAGAAGAGATATTGTTGGTCCTCGGTTAGCATCTTGGAATGAGTTGTTACAGCGTCTGACATTAGTCAATTGTCACATGGACCGATGAGTTTCGGTGTAATTTGCACAAGAATGGTAAATTCTCGGTGGACTCTATGTATAAAGCTCTAATTATCTAATCAGATGTGCTTGTAAATAGTAATAAGAAAATTTGAAAGATGAAGATTCTACTCAAAAACAAGTTTTTTGCGTGGTATCTTCGTCAGGGGTAATTCTTATTAAAGATAACCTTGCAAAACGCAGTTGGCCTGGAAGTAAAAAAGGTGTGTATTCCGTCATAAGGACAAGACTATTAAGCACTTAATTTCGAGTGTAAATTAGCGGGTTCTATGTGGTCAATCATCTATGTGGTCAATCATCCAGATATGTTCTACATTGCTAATACTTTTGTCAGTTGGCTGAATGGTGTGGATCATAGGCTTAAACGACTTATTAGGGTTGCAGGGTTTGCCATTATGTGGTCGTTGTGGATGTGTAGAAATGTCAAGATATTTAATGATAAAAATTCTTCTCTCATGCAGGCTATCTATAGGAGTACAACTACGCTCTGTTCTTGGTCACCGTTGCAACGTGTGGAGCATCATGACCTATTTACGGAGGTGTGTACAAGACTGGAGGATATGGCGAGTAACTTTTTATCCCAACATGAATGGCAGAATAATTTGCGGATTGGCCTCCACCACCATAGCCGTTTTTATAATTTCTCATCATGATATATAATTCGCCTTTTATTTCTTTTCGTACTTTTGAAGTTGTGACGGTTGTATGCATTTTAGATATACAGAGGCCGGGTGTAATAGTTAAAACTATTTAAATAATAAAGTTCCATTTATCGAAAAAAAAATCCAATTCTGTTGTAGAGATACTAACAATGCTTCAGTTGATGACCTTGTCACGATTTCTAGCCTTTTTGCCACATCGAAGTTTCGAAACATGCTTTATGGTTTTATAGAGCGAATGTGAAAATATACTTGCCAATAGAGCGTCCGACACCTGTGCCGAATAAGTGCTATCACGAGCGCTGGCACTGGTTGTCGGGCATAGGCGCATCCAATATTTTTTTAATCAAAATATGCAAAGAGCGACGGTCAAGTTTAAATATCCAACACAAAAGTATAACTAGGTTTGGTGATCATATTACAAACGTCAGATTTGCATGGAAATCAAATGGTCCATGCGTCCTCCCGTGTCTCCATCTCGGACTCGATCTCCACCGATGTCTCTGCAGTCGTGCCCATCGTTGGCTCCGGTGGCGTCTCGCACGTGGTTGGTTATATTGCTAGCACCACGACTAGCAAATCCAATAGCTAGAAATTATCTCATGTGACTTACATCTCTTGCGAGATCCAAATTTTATTTATCCGCATCAAAGATATATAGACGACCACATGCACTCTAGAAACCTTTATCATGATGTTAGTTAGACATATATGCTCTAGCGCCCTCTCCACCAAGATTTTTAAGGATAAAAAATAAATGCAAATATATAGAAACACAATAATAATACATCTCAAGATACATATTAATCCATCAAGGAAACCCAATATGAAGTCTTTCTTACTTTTGTTAGAACTCAGGGATATAAACATTAGGTGGAGTTTTTTCGAAGCACTTTCTCAATCAAGGCTTTAATAAAATTTAAAAAACTTTGTCGCAAAAATCAGTTTCATCTTTTTGTAAATGTACCTCTGTAGCTACATGTGAACACAAAAAAATTATATCTTAAAATTTAGCAGCATCATTATGTTGATGAAATAATATAAAAATAATTAAAATATTTTAGTATAAATAAAGGAAAGTTGTTGGTTTTAGTTTGCTACTGGTCTATTAATAACTTAGAGTAACAAAATGTACAATTACCCAAATTAATTTTAGAGTAATAGCTCCCGAGTGTCCGGGTCCTATGACCAACTACAACATATAAAGAGGTAGATCAGGGGCACGGCTTGCCGCGCGCCACCTGGTTTCTAAAGAGTACACTAGCCCAGGGTTGGGAGTACCATGTTGATAGGCTCCCGACTCTCGTACTGGTTTATGTTTTGTATAACGCTAATAAAATAGGTGGTAAACGATAATGTGTTCATGAGGTGATAATCAATTGGTAAAACACCATGGCAAGCATCACTGACATGACGTTTATACAGATCGATGATATGTAGTGAGTAAATAAGCACACAAAAATAATACATGAAATAATAGAAGTAGTTTATATTAGATAAAAGCTCATTGCTCGTCCATACATAAGGTTTACATACATGTGAATATTTTGAACAGATAGTTCCTTCACTGATATGTTGTCATAACTCATAAGTAAGTCGAAGACGGTGAACCGACGGGTAGACACTACCCTAAACAGGGAAATTCTGACGGCCGCGAACCGTCAGGAATAGCCCTGAAACCGTCAGGAATTCGTGACGGTGAACAAGCTGTCGGAACAGACTGTCAGGAAAGATGTTTATTCCTGACGGCAGGCACGCGTCCGAAAATGATATCACGTAGGGTAATTCCGGACAGAGGGAGTACATATCTAAGAAAGTGTCGGTTTCTAAGAAAATAACGAAAACGTAAATTTTGTTTCTTGAAGACTAATACGGCATTGCTCCTTTTGCTAGAGTGGATTTTTTGTCAGATTACTTCCGGATTTGGGTGTTCTCTTATGAGTTTTGGTAAAGCTCCCAAATGACGTATTTTTGCAAGAGGTCTTGGATAACTGGACATGAAGACTGCTTTGTTATGCAGGGCCTCTCTCATGCACACACATTTATGGATTTACAAACAACAAATTGCTCGATCGCGTCAGAAAGAGCAATTTGATCCCAGCGTAGGCACGGATGGCACTGAAGAAACGCGCTGCATCGTTTTTCTTTTCTGTGCGTTCGTTCACATGTGATGGGATAAGCCAAGGATAGGGAGAGGTTCCCTGAAAGAACTATTTTAGCCTTGTTTTTAGTTGATTTTGTCTGCGTACTACCTGTCCTTAAAACAGTAGACCATGGATCCATCTTATCCGACGTAACCAATGAGCTAACGACCGTACTACTCAGCACATGCGCCGTTGGCTCCTGCAGTTTCACTCAAGCTTCTTCTCTGGCAACCAAACGCGCCTCGCACAATCGCATGGCAGGGGCAGTCATGTCGCACAATTTTCACCTGCGGAGCTCGGTTCTTCCCCTGCAATTCTTCCCCGGTGGACTCGGCGCTCGCTTGTCCGGCAATGAGTTCAAGCATCTTGGGAGCAGCGGCAGCAGCGGAGCCGTCGCTGTAGCGTCGCCGTCAAGAACGCTGCAACAGCATTGGGTGAAAGCGACGGCGAAGGCGGTGGGGGAGCAGGAGACGGCGCATGGAAGCGCGGCGCTCGGGTGGGCGGCCAGGGACGCCTCCGGCGTGCTCTCCCCGTTCGACTTCTCCAGAAGGTGCGTGTCTCTGCAGTCTGCACTGTGCTGTGCTGTGCTGTGCGTCACTCTGCTTTTATCGCGTGCAGCTCTGCCGATTTCATGCTGTGACTGAAAAGTTCCACGGTACTTTACATGGAGAAGCTAGATCCATCATAGAAATCTTACAGAGTGGGATATATCAAATGTTCAGACATCTACCTTCCTTCAGTTGATGAACTCCAGTCAGCTGGGTTTTCAGGGCTCAGAAAGACGACGATGTGACGATCAAGGTGCTCTACTGCGGGATCTGCCACACTGACCTCTACACCATCAAGAATGAGTGGGGAACCGCCATGTACCCAGTTGTTCCCGGGTAATTCAATTCATAAGCACGATGTAGCAAGCTGTATGTATGAATCAGACCCGATGCAACGAAGCAGCAACGGCCTCAATTTTTTCCTTGACGGACCAGGCACGAGATCGTCGGCGTCGTGACGAGCGTCGGCAGCGGCGCGAGCAAGTTCAAGGCCGGCGAGACGGTGGGCGTGGGGTACTTCCTCGGGTCGTGCCGCTCCTGCGAGTGCTGCGGGAACGGCTACGAGAACTACTGCTCCGGCATGGTGCTCACCTCCAACGGCATTGATCCCGAGCACGGCGGCGCGGTAACCCAGGGCGGCTTCTCCGACGTCATAGTCGTGAACGAGGACTACGTGGTGCGCGTCCCGGACGGGCTGCCGCTCGATAAGGCGGCGCCGCTACTCTGCGCCGGCGTCACGGTGTACAGCCCGATGATGCGCTTCGGCCTCAACACCCCGGGCAAGCACCTGGGCGTCGTCGGTCTCGGGGGCCTCGGCCACGTCGCCGTCAAGTTCGGAAAGGCGTTCGGCATGAAGGTCACCGTCATCAGCACGTCGCCGGGAAAGCGTGAGGAGGCGCTGGAACGGCTCGGCGCTAACGAGTTCCTGGTGAGCCGGGACCCCGAACAGATGCAGGCAGCGGTCGGCACGATGGACGGCATCCTCGACACGGTGTCCGCGTGGCACCCGATCTCGCCACTGTTCGCGCTCATGAAGCCGATGGGACAGATGGTGTTCGTGGGCGGGCCGACCAAGCCGCTGGAGCTGCCGGCGTACGCCATCGTGCCGGGAGGGAAGGGCATCGCCGGGAACTGCGTCGGCGGCATCAGGGACTGCCAGGCGATGCTGGACTTCGCGGGTAAGCACGGAATCACCGCGGAGGTGGAGGTCATCAAGATGGACTACGTCAACACGGCGCTCGAACGGCTCGAGAAGAACGACGTCCGCTACCGCTTCGTCATTGACGTCGCCGGCAGCCTCGGCTCAACCGCATCAGCTGGACTAACCCACGGTTGATGACAGCGTTAAGTTTCTTCGGCGAATGTGTGCAGATCTAGAGCTTTTAGTAACAGTACCCGTCAAATCACTGAGGATTTTCACCAGGGCACTAAGCAGCACTCTGTTTCAAATTGAGTGTCACAGATTTAGTGGGGAGCATGTCCGAAAGCAGAACTCTTCTTTGCCATATGATCGAAAACACAGCTCGGGATCTTTAAACAGTTTTAAGTATTACACTCAGTTTCAGAATAGTTAGGATGCACACGGCTCATTAAGTTTACAAGTCTCCGAACAACAAAAATAAAAAGAGGAATTACATGTCATAATAAGAAATTGTAAACGTCTATGATGATGGAGGGCGGATCTAAAGATTATGTTACCATCCATGTTGGGAAAACAACCCCTCGCTGCAATTTCCAACCGCGTAGACATCTTCGAAAACAGGTTGCGGTGCTCCATGCATACGCTGTAGTGATGACCATAATCGGAGCGTAGCTGTGCATCGGTAGATAAACTGTACGACAAAATCATTTCTATCGTTAAAAATCTTATCATTTCTACATAGCCATAACGACCACATAACGACCATATAACGACAATCGCTCCCACCCTATAAAAAGAAGCTTTAAAACCTAATATCCACACCGTTTAACCAGTTGCCGAAAATATTCATAACGCTACATGGGCGGGGGGGGGGGGGGGGAATAAGGTAGAGCCTATCTGGATGGCTAGGCATATAGACCTATCAAATTTACACTGGAAGAAATGCTTAATAGTCTCGTCATGGTGACAAAAGACACAGTTTTTACTTCCGTCGCAATTGTGTTTTGCAAGGTTATCTTTTTTTTAAACACCATTACCGTAGGGAAAAATCCCTACGGTTTAAATTTTAGATATATGGAACAGGACCGAGTCCAGAACAGTTACAGTGGTGCTCAAAAATTACCTCATGGAGAATTATACATGATCAAATAACTAAAGATCTAAGCCACAAAAGCAATGGTTGTATTCTATCCCCCTTAACACGATGTTGATGGAGGAAGTCTTGCAAGGTTATCTTCAGTAAGAATTAACCCTCGACGAAGATACACACAAACACCTTAGTTTTTAGCGAGATCTTCATCTTCCAAATTTTCTTATTATTATCAACTGGAACATCATGATGGATTAGGGCTTTGTACATAGAATCAGTCGAGAACTTACCATTCTTGTTGAGATTTCATTAAAATTTATCTAAACCCTGGGTCAGCTAGACAGAGTCCAGCCGCAGTAGCTAAACATTTCAGGAGGCTTGCCTAGGGCCAAATAGACTTCTTGTGAGCGAAACATTCGGTGGGAAGTTCCCATCATCTTAGCGAGCGTACGCTTTTGTGTCACACAATATTGTACAAAGTCAGATATTGTTCTCGGAGCGTGACTTGACCTAGCCATTTATCCTCACAGAATCTAAATTCCGAACCATCCTTAATTGAGAATGATCCATGTGGGAAGAAGAACTTCTTCGTAGACATAAGGCCAGCCCAGAAGTGTGAATCGCCAGATTTCAAAAGAACCTGAGATAACGCTGTGAGCCCACATACTTTCTCCTGAGGGTTTACCAAACCCCTTCTTCAGCAAGAAAGGTTGAATCTATTTACCAAGTAGGGCTCTATTCTTTACCTCAAGGTCATGAATTCCAAATCCACCTGGATCTTTGGGACGGCAAACCACACTCCACTTACTCAGTCAATTTTTTTCACACTATCACCTTAAAAAAATGTTTGAAACATGTTCGCACACTTTTTGTATCTATTCTTCAACATGCAGTTTTATCTGGCGGGTAAAGAAGAATAACAATAGAAACATGCAGTTTTTAACTAGTTAGTTCTCATTTTGTGCATATTTTCTTCTCGTATTTCTACCTCTCATACACAATCATGTTATTGCCTACTTGGAAGAACAGAGAGATCAGAAGTTCGCATCCAGATCTAACATTAAAAAAAATTGGTTCTCTTTTTATTTACGAGAACATTATGAACTGGCGTCATTACACCATCATCCTCATGCACCGTGAACAAAATGGGCTCAGTGGCTAAACAAGCAAACATATAGTACTTGGACATGTTTCATCATTCCATGGATAACACATACACATAGATAAATGGAAACAGTAAAAAGAAACCGACATGTAAATTGTAATGGGTCTCAGGCTCTCAGCAAACATTCGGATTCTAATTACAAGGGAAAGTAGGCTTATACATATTTGCGCGTCCATGTTTACTGATTTTTATAGTACTAGAGCAGAAGAACACTGGAGTAATATTTGGGAAACATGGCACCAATAACTAGCGATAAAAATCAAAAAAGGGAAAATAATATAGCGAAAAATTACATTCGAAAACACACACTCCATCATCCCGATAGCGTCCAGAAATCTAAAGATGTGCACGCGACACTCGGTGAGAAGATTTTGACCTTCGTCGGGATTAAATGTGCAGCAACACGTATTGCTGGCGCCGTCTTCTGTTCTTGATGAGCCACCTTCCTGGCGAGTATTTCCGGGGGGCGTCAAAGTTTGGTTGGTTAACTTGGTTGTCGCCGGCAAATTTGAGCTCGGGCAGCGAAGATGCACTGATGCAGAGCGCAAACAGGGGCAAGGCAGAGAGGAAGCTGAAGAATGTATGAGACGCCAAGGCGACGGTGGATGACGAGCACTAGGTCAAGGGCTCGACTAGAAGCACTAGCAAAATGATAGCAGGCACAACGAGCGCTTGAACCAATGATAGCCGAAACTGGACCAGCTGAATGGTTATGTAGGCTGTTAGTGAAATGCAAGTAGATTGGAAAAACTAGCACTTTGTTGGGTTCAGGGCCGGTTCAATAAAATTTTGGGTATGGGGCGAATTAAAATCTTTACAATTTATACTAAACTTTTATATTGCTCTCGGTCTTATTTTTAGCAAGTTATAGCATTGATAAGTATAATGTTCTGATGTCCGCATTGTTTAACCTTATAACTAGCAATATTATTTAATATTAGTTGGTGTGTTTTTCCTTTGTAATGAATTCATAGAAAGATACTAAACTATAGTATTTTCTAATAATTAAACTCCCTTTTAAAACTATGGTTTCTACAATACATTATCTATATAACTCATAAATATTTATTGTAAATATTCGTAAGAGCACGATCTAATAAATGTCTAAATAGCAGTTTCTGTATGATTGATTAATCATCTTTACAAATACTTGTAAAGTATAAACTGAATCAATTACACTACATTTTCATGGTCGAAATTGCCTAACAAGTCAAAATTTAGCAAAGCGTACGTGCTTTCTACTCGGTATTGAACATCATTGTTTACCGTAATCAACAATGAGGAAATAGTTTGCATTATAGTATGTTTGCGTATGTAAATTATATTAATTGATATGATCTTATGCAGTCTAACCAGCAGCCGGTCGGCGGTGAATCTGGTTCAACGATATTCTCGATGCGGAGTCAACGTGAAGCCTTTCATACATGTCAAATGATCGGCTTTGTTGCGGCAGATGATCAAATGGTGGCGTAGGAGTTTAGCATTAGGGGCGACGAACCTAGTTCTTTGACGGCGATGACATCCTTCGTCGTGTGGACTACCATAGCGGCTAGATCTCCAAATGGTGATGGCATTTTTTAGGCTAGCGGCGATATAGGACGCTCCCTCCATCTCCAGATTGGGTTCTTTCCAGATCATTCGATGCTATGCACAGAGTTTCTCGTGGAGACATCAAGTTATGCACGTTACAAGATGCTACACACGACGTCTCTCATGAAGGCTCCAAGTCTTGCCTGTTGCCAGTATGGGACATCGTAATTCCCGTATCTTCTCGAGTGGTATCATGCTAGTGAGGTGTCACCATATGGGGTTCGTCCGTCGGAAACCTTGTCTAAGCGTTGTCCGACACCTCTGAGAAGGCCCTAAATTTGGGGTTAACCTCGGGGTACCAGACAGATTTAGATCGGCCTGTACCGATGTCGGATGCCGCTGGGCAACTTTTGTACTACCTCTGGTCCACATTAAGTGACGTGGAATGATCACTAGTTTAGACTAAAATGGTGTACAGGCCTGCGACACTCTTTTCGGATCCGAGGAGTGTTTTTTTTTATCCGGACTCCATTTGCCATGGAGATTTTTTTTTTGTGTTGCAGAAATGGAGACGCTCTGACGCACGCTATAAATGTCACTTAGGATTTACCGACAAGCGTGAAGAGAACAAGAAAACGGAGCAAGACATTCTGGGTCGCGAGCCTAGTGCGACAACCCTAAACATATGAGACCCTAGGCTCAAGATAAGCCCGGCTTTAAATTAATGAAGCCACCACACAGAAACAGAGTTCGTACAAGCCGTGAACCGGCAACATAGCGCGCAGGATCGAAATGGAAAGATACCGCGCTAAGCGCGAAAGTAGCACATGAGATGCAAACACATAAAGCTACTGAAGGCAAGTGTGTACTAGCAGCCCCCCAAGGCTCTACCACACACGCTGCAACACCTATAAGAGGTAGGGGATACAAGCATGAAGGTCGGGGATCAGGAGCCTGGGGCCTCCCGAACCTGTGTGTAGAGCAGACGAATCCTGCTAATCGTCAGCTCCATCGCCTCGCGATCCTGTCTCCTAGCCACTGGCTTCCACACCTGTAGATACATAGAAAGTTTATATAGACCGTCAGCGGGTTGGGCGGGGAAGACACCCTCAATGGTAAACTTATTCCTAGTCGTCCAAAGTCACCAAACTAAAGCTGCGCAACATGTCCAAAGAACTCTCTTCGATTGGCCCACGTGACCACGCAACTCCCGGTACAAGTCTGAGAAGCAGGCGGGGTTCCAATTGCATTGGAGAAGCTCCCGCACCGCACTCCACATGAACTTGGCAAGAGGGCATGTGAAAAAATGTGGTTTGTGTCCTCAAACTCCCCACATAAGGCACAAAGGCCCGTAGAAGGGCCATGTCGATGACGGATATTGTCATTGGATGGCAATCTCTTCCTTAGAAGTTGCCACAGGAACACTCTGATCTTCTGGGGAACCGCAGTCCTCCAGATATTGCAGAAGTGTCTATGGGGTGTTCCCTCGCAAATCTTGCGGTAGAGGGACCTGACCGTGAACCTCCCCGAAGGTTCAAGGGCCCAAATGATTTGGTTGGGAGCTTGTGAAATTCGAGTGGTCTCGAGGACCCTCATAAGATTAACCCATTGGTTATGCTCCGCTGGCCCGAAAGCGCGTCTACACGGAATGTTCCAGCCCTCCAGATGAAAAGCCTCAGCGATGGTAGCCTCAGGCTCCGAGGTAATGGCAAAGATCTCTGGGAAGCTCTCTCGCAGAGGGCCCAGGCCTATCCACCAATCCAGCCAAATTCTGGTGGAGGTCCCATTACCCAGAAGGTGTTTGGTCCCCCAAGCGAAACACATCTTTCACTTTCTGGACGGCTTTCCAGAATTGTGAACCATAGGTATGATTGTCCTCCAATAAGTCCTTATCCCTAAGGTACTTGTTTCGGAGAATGTCAGCCCACAAACCTTGTTCTCCAGCATATAGCTTCCAAATCCATTTGGCCATAAGACATTTGTTCATGATCTTGGTATCCATGATCCCTAAACCCCCCAAGGCTTTGGACAAGCAAACATCGGCCCACCGTACCCAATGGTACTTACGTCTCGCACCGGAGTTCCCCCAGAAAAACCGAGCGCGGTGTTTGTTCATAGCACCATGAACGCCGTCCCCCAACATGCACACCCCCATGGCATGTAGCGGCAGCAAGGAAAAAAATTGCGTGCTATGACAAATAGCGTGGCCATTTTCTAGAAGCTATAGAAGAAATAGCGGGATATAGCGAAGTTACATATAATATAGCGTGATGGAAAAAATAAATAAATAATACGAGAAATAGCTCAAAATATCAAGAATTTTAGCACTAAAAGCTTGTCCAAAAGCAATACATGCCTAACCAGGTAACCATAGTCAAATGTCAAGACCAAATTCATGGCAGAATACAAATATGAGGCTTAAAGTCTTAAACTCATGAACATCAAAGTAATAAACTTGAAAAGATTAACTGTTTTAAACTTTTAATCAGAATCGACTGCTTCATCTTCAGAATCACTAGAAGATGCACCAGATTGCCCACCATCATCATCAACTAAAACAGGAAGCAACCTCTTCCCAGGATGATAAACTCTTGTGTCAGCTTCATCATCTTCAATTGGCACAACTGGAACAGGCACAACACCTGTGATCCATTCATTTAGTTCATCTTCTACAACATCTGCATATGTGGTGTCCTCAAGTGGGTCCTTGTTTCTCATTTCTCTCTTTTGGGTGAGTTTGGAGTTGAACTTGATAAAGACAAGGTCGCTAAGTTTCTGACTTAGTAGCCGGTTGCGTCTCTTTGTTAGAATCTGTAGGTAAGGTGTTGAAAATTATTAGTACCTTAAATAAACATGGATACAATGTTTAAAATTTAAACCTACAGGCCTACACACGGCAAGAAACATGCATATAGTGTTCTGGACTGAATGCCTCTCCCAAGAAACAACAAATTTAGCTGCTGATCATAATTTGCAAGAAACAACAAATTTACCTGCTGAAAAACACTAAAATTCCTCTCGCAAGGCGAGGAGCTGCAAGTCAAACTTAAGATACGCATGGCCAATACCCTGAGATTTGGTGCACTTGTCCCATGAATGGACCACCATTTAGCTTCATTACAAAACAAAGTAACAAAGCAAGAGTTAAGAAACGAATGCAAGATCTGATTTGACAATTGAGAACATTAGAAAGCAAATACTCACCTGGGTCAAAACTTTTGTTTCTCGGCTGCCTTTTAGCACTTTCTCTTCCAAATGATCCCTCTTCATTCTGATATTCGTTGAGCTCAGCCAAGATTTTGTCTTGTTTGACAGGATCTCTAACCATCTTTTCCATGCAAGCGACAAGTCCACTTTGAAACTGACCATCTAACTCAATTTCTAGCTTGTTTTCATAATAGTAGTATGGATTGAGGAAGTATCCAGCCCTGTGCAGTGGCTTCTTCAACTTGTTATCCCATCTTTTATCCACAATGTCCAACACTTCTTGACAAGAAGTTTCTTGATATTCAAACTTGGCTGTAATTTCTTTCTTTGCATCCAAAAATGTGCCATAGATGAATCCCATAGCTGGTACATCGCTGTCCATTCTCCTTAGCAAAATAGCCAACGGCTCAAAGAACTTGACAGCAACATCTACTCCTTTCCAAAAGTTTTCAGAGCGCACTGTTTTATTGACATCACTTCCTTTCAGCTTATTTAAATAGCCCAGCT
Source organism: Poa pratensis (assembly GCA_947311845.1). Taxonomy (NCBI): domain Eukaryota; kingdom Viridiplantae; phylum Streptophyta; class Magnoliopsida; order Poales; family Poaceae; genus Poa; species Poa pratensis. Next base: position 25,102,853 of record CAMZMU010000096.1, read on the forward strand.
CATCCATCGCATCTGATCTAAATAGCTTTTGGAGTTCCTTCTTGTTGTCCAGCATGCTTTTCAAGTTCAAGTATCCCGTGGCAAACCTTGTAATACCTGATCTGACAAGATCTTTCCCAAGGAACTCTCTCATTAGGCTCAACAACCTTGTATGTGCATAGAGGAAAACAGTCACAGCTCTAGCTTGTGCAATAGTAGAGACAACAGAAGGCAGCTTCCCAATGTCCTCTAGTATCAGATCAATGCAGTGGGCAACACAACCATTCCAAAATATGCTGGGGCGCTTTGCTCTCAACAAAGTAGATGCTGCAAGATTCACACTTGCATTATCAGTCACTACTTGAACTACATGTTTCTCCCCAATCTCTTCTATACACTTATCAACAAGCTCAAAGATATATTTCCCATCTTTCTTCACAGCTGAACAGTCCACAGAATTAATAAAGGCAACACCATAAGCACTATGAACTACCAGATTCATTACCCCTCTACCTCTTATGTCTGTCCATGCATCTGTCATTATTGTACATCCAGTAAGCTCCCAGCATTGCCTGTGTGCCTTGAAGGATTCCTCCACTTTCTTCTTACTCTTCTGCAGGAATGGGCCACCCATTTCATAAGCACTAGGACCTAGCAGGTCTTCGCCGTATTGTCCAATTGACTGAAGCATAAGGTCAAAACTTGGAAGTGTGACAGCATTGAATGGAATGCATGCTTCATAGAAGAACCGGCAGATGTATTCACAAGCATGATTCCTTTTCTTTTCTCTGTTTGCAGTTGTCAGCTTCGACTGGATCTTCTCAACAAATTTCCCCTTCCTTGAAGCTACAGCCTCTTCGGGTGATAAATCACAGAATTTGTCCATAGGACCACTGGTGGATTTAGATCTTGCACCTCTCGATGACTTCAGCACAACAACAGAATCATTTGTGGTATCTTCATCGCTTGAACATTCCCCTTCTGAGTGGTTCAGGTTTACTTCGCTTCTTTTCCTCTTCTGCTCATTAACCTTTGCTGCCTTTGCATCACCCTTCTTTAGCAAATACTGAAGGATTTCTTCCCTTACATCAGCTGGAACTTTTTCACATAGATTGCAGCCGGCAGTTGGAATGTGTGCGAGGTGGATCTTGATCCGAGTAATTCCATTGGTGTACACATTAAGACAGAACATGCACCTCAACGAATTAGTCTTGTTGGGGTCAGTACGAGTGCAATATTTCCATGCTGGGTCTTTTGATTTAACAACAACACCTCCTTGTGCCGTTGATGCTGTGCTTGACACGCCAACACCTACTGTCGGGGGGTTGCCCCCGGGTAGGGCAAAGAAGTAGTGTTGGGAGCTATGAAGTGGAAAGGAAGGTCAATCCGGGTCTCACAAACCGGGTCACTTGGACCGGATCATGTTTAAATGCAGGGAGAGGCCAAAAGGCATCATGCAAAGTCTAGCCGGATCAGAGGAAGGGATCCGGCTTAACCCAGCCGGGTTGGTCAGAAGGGATCCGGCTTAACCTAGCCGGGTTGGTCAGGAAGGATCCGGCACAGGGCAATGTCGGATATTGCACAAGGGCCAAGTAATGTCAGTAAGTTCACGGGTCCTGCAGGTCTTCTGCCCGAGGCTCAGAAGACAGCCAGGTTGAGCCATGGGTTTTCCGGGTAGCAAGGCCCTAGGCGCTGACTCGGCTATTTCGGGAAAGGGCAGTGGCCTAGGCTCCGGTGGGCTACGCTGGCTTAAGCTCAAAGAGGAAAAGATAGACCTGCCGTTGGACTGACGATGAACTGGACTGAGTGACAGTAGCCAGAGCTTGTCCTGTTCCTCTTGTCCATGCCATTGTCATCTCCGGCCAGGGGCAAAATGGTAATCCGGTTAGTGTATAAATAGACCAGCACATCCTCCAGGGCGAGGGACGACGAAGAAGAAGCCTTATTTCCCCCCTTGCTCCATCTTCTTCCTAGAGCTCTCACCATTGTTGCTTCATACAGCTCGAGGAGCACACTGTACTTGTGATCATTGAGATATAAAGAGAGTAGGCTAGTGCTGCAGTAGGGGTGTTACCTCCACAAGAGGGCCCCGAAGCAGGGTACATCTTGGTGTGCTTTGGTTGTTCTTGGTTTTGCTCCTTCTTGCTTGTTCTTGCGTGTTCTTCGTGGTTCTTCATGCGTGCTTCCTGAGCGCGCACACCCTCCCCGGATCCCCCAACGTCCTAGCGAGCCCCCAACTTAAGCCATCCTATGGCATCTGCCGTGACACCACCACGACAGTTGGCGCCCACCGTGGGGCAGATAGTGGCGCTTGCTGGGCTAATTTCGGACGGGATCTTCTTCATCGACTCGGGGACTCGGCATCACCATTGTCCTCCGCGCTCTAGCTTGTTGCGGCAAGCAGAGGCGGGCGCGGCCTTCAACAGCGGACGTCTTCAGCGAATCTCAGATCTGTCCCTGCTTCGCTTGCACACCAGCAGCGCCGCGCTCCGTCGGCTCACTGGCCGCGTTCCAGCCGTATCTCCTCCGTCTAGATCAGCGCAGGCTGGCCGCGGCGCGGCCTTCTGTGCACATCTGCGTCCGTGCCCAGCATCTCCTCCGCGATGTTCGTCCTCTCGCTGGTCGTCCTCACCGCGACTTCATCGAGCTGTTGCGGCCGTCCTCTGTAGCTATGCATTAGCATCATTCAAGCAAGCATCCAGAGAGCTGGATCAAAGGAGCTAAAGTAGGCATGCAGGCAGCTGGATCGTGCGTCCCTGCACGCATGGCCGGGTGTTCGTTGCGTAAGTAGATTCCCGGCCGCGCGGATGGCCGCCCGGCGTTTCTGCTTGCACCCGAGATGGGCTGCTGGTTAGCAGCACTGCTTAGGTACCAGGCCGGTCGCCCGCACAAATCAATATGGCCGGCTTCGACCTCGGCCAGTACCGTTGCCCGGCTTCCCGCATCCGTCTCCCGGCTGGCCGCCGCCCCAGATCCCCAGCGTGGCTTCGCTCCTGCTGGTTCCCTGCACTGCCTCGTCCAAGATCTGCGTGTCGGCAATCCGACATCCCAGGCGAGCCAAGCTATGCGTGTCAACAGGCCGGTGTACGCTGTTCGCGGTGTATCTCGGCGGGTGGCCGAGATTTCTGTCAGGTTGGGCCGGCATATGCCACTCGCGGTTTGTCTCGGCAAATTAGGCCCAGATGTTTCGTCCGAGATGTTTTCGTGTCGGCGGCCAGATAACTTCGGCCGGGCCGAGATGCATATCTCCGAGCGAGCCAAATCAACGAGAGTGTCGGTTGGGCCGAGGTCATCCGGTTCAGTTGGGCCGAGATTCCATCAGTCTCGGTAGCGAGCTGTATCCGATCGGATGGGCTGCACCGCGTTGCCTCGGAGCAGAACAGCATTTCCTGGACCGAGCTTGGGCCAAAGCATCATCCGGCCGGCCCCATCGCTAGACTCGGTTGGACCGAAGTGCGCTTGCCTCGGACAGGTCAGTGACTGATTCATCTCGGGCCGGATCGGAGCCTCGGATCGCTGCTTCAAGGATCGAGTTCCTTACTTCGGTGGGGGGCAAGGATGGTTGAGCCGGGCTTCTTGCTTCGGTTGAGCCGGGTACATTGCCTTGGCAGGATCGATTTTTGCAGATGGGTCAGCATCAACAAATCAATTCCTCCGGGGCAGGATCCCCGGCCGCTCACTTATCCGAGTCCCTATTCAGCCGAGGCACGAGATGAGCATGCTAGAGCTAGCACCGCAGGTGCTTTAATGCACTCGAGCCATGATTGCATGTATGGAGCAGGTTTGGTGCTTGCGTGTATGAGCATCTGCTCTCCTTGCCATGTGCACCAAGGATGCATCCGGGTTGGAAAAGAAAAGAAAAAGAGAAAGAGGAGAGAGAGAGTTGGAGGCAGCCAACTGGGTAATGCTTGTGTCGGGTAGAAAATAAATTGAGAGAGAAAAAGCTAGTGTGTGGCCTATGTCGGCTAGCCGGGTCTAAAGAAAGAAAAAGAAAGAAAGGGAGAGAAGTATGGTGGCGATAGAGGTAACGACCGACATATGGAATATGTCGGCAGTTGAGTATAAAAAGAATTGGAGAGAATAGCCGGCATAAAAAGTCTGTGTCGGCTAAGAATTAATTGTTGATGTCAGGAGTAAGAGTGGCCAGAGCGGGTATGTCGGATCAGAAAAAATGACTCTGTCAAAATGACTCGGGCCAGCATAAGGATTATGTCAGGCCAGCGTAAAGAGTATGCCGGCCGGCGTCGAAAAATATGTTTCTGACCGAGATGAAAAGATGATATCTTGGCTCCGTTTGGTTGGCCGAGTGAGGCATGCCCGGTTCTACCCCTGCAGGTTTCTTTCGTCGCCCGCGTCATTTGGTCTGCTGAACCGAGTGTATCCGACTCAGTTGTATCCAGGCTATCTGTGTCTAGCATCTCACCAGTTTGATGTCTAGCCTGGACTCATTTGTACACCTCCGCCCAGTCTGCACCGACAATGCAATGTAAGTATTTACAGTATTCGGTTTGGTACCGCGCGCAAATAGTTAATCTCAAAAATAGCTCGAGGGCTGCCCCTTCTTGCCATGATTAGTTGTTTTCCCCGGGGGCAAAGTGTTTTGACCCGGGGACTGGGCGTCCAGTCCAGTTTTGTTTTGTCTCAAAAGTTACTCGGGGACTGCCCCTTTCGCATTTTGTCTAAGTGTTCTACCCGGGGCAAGATGTCTTGACCCGGGGACTGGATAGCCAGTCTGTTTACACCTTCTCCTAGATAAGAAAAGTAACTCGGGGACTCGGTTGAAACCGAGTCTAGTTTTTTGTGCATAGTATCTGCTGTTAGATTCGTTTTCTATCAAGTGCCATAGCTAGTTTGCCTCAGTTAGTATAATGGTTGTTTCCGTCAAATATTCTTCATCATATGTATGTTGGACTAACATTGAAAGGTGACATCGGTTTTGTTGAGAACGATCGTTACTGAGGTATCCTGGAAATCCGAAGTATTCCAGAAATTGGAGGTGCGTTGTAATCCAGGTCATATTGGTAATCCGAATCACATTGGAAATCTGAATCATATTGGTAATCCGAATCATATTGGTAATCCGAATCACATTGGAAATCCGGGTCATATTGAAAATCCGGATCATATTGGTAATCCGAATCATATTGGTAATCCGAATCATATTGGTAATCCGAATCATATTGGTAATCCGAATCACATTGGAAATCCGGGTCATATTGGAAATCCGGATCGTATTGAAAATCCGGATCATGTTGAAAATCCGGGTCATGATGGAAATCCAAGGTATCATGGTTATATTGGTTATCTTAAATTATCCAAGGTACCCTAGCATTATCGGTATTCTCTAGATCGCCGTGTATTTCGGTTTACCACAGTATCACGGTATCATTCCCCATCTAGGATCGCCGTCTATTTCGGTTTGTCACAATATCATGACATCATTCCATATCCCACATCGCTGTTTATTCTGTTTGCCAGCGTATCATGGCATCATTTGCATACCAGATCTTTGTTTATGTTTGTTAGCCAGAGGCAACCTTTGAGATATGTTTTTACAGGTTATATGTCAAACCAGCAGTGGCTGGAGACATCTATGTCGGTATACGCCAGAAGTGGCTAAAACCGGCATTCGAGATATGCTTATGTCAAACCAGCAGTGGCTGGAGACATCTATGTCGATAAGCACCCAGAGTGGCTACCAGACATCCGAGGTACCGTGACATATGTGATATGCCCAGAGGGGCTGAGATACCGAGACATATGTGATATGCCTAGAGAGGCCGAGGTACCGAGATATGTGATATGCCTAGAGAGGCCGAGGTACCGAGACATGTGTGATCTGCCTAGAGAGGCCGAGATACCGAGACATATGAGATACATAATTGCAGGTTTATGTCGGTCCAGCTTACGCTGGCGGCATCCGAGTTCGGTAAAAGCCAGGAGGGCTAACCGACGCTGGCGGCATCCGAGTTCGGTAAAAGCCAGGAGGGCTAACCGACGCTGGCGGCATCCAAGTTCGGTAAAAGCCAGGAGGGCTAACCGACGCTGGCGGCATCCGAGTTCGGTAAAAGCCAGGAGGGCTACCGACGCTGGCGGCATCCGAGTTCGGTAAAAGCCAGGAGGGCTAACCGACGCTGGCGGCATCCGAGTTCGGTAAAAGCCAGGAGGGCTAACCGACGCTGGCGGCATCCGAGTTCGGTAAAAGCCAGGAGGGCTAACCGACGCTGACGGCATCCGAGTTCGGTAAAGGCCAGGAGGGCTAAGAACCGACATACAAAGGCGCCCATGCAAGCAGCACATTTCCAGTACAAACTGTCCATCTTGTTGTTGATTCGGGTGAGCTCGGTCAACCGGATGTCGCATTAGGCCTGGAGGACATGGCTAGATAACCTAATTATGGTGGTGCCCGTGCACGCAAGATGTTGAATGCATGGAGATTTCGATGGTGGCATTTGTTTTTGTAAGACTGCGCGCGACTCTGCGAGTCCCCCGCAGCCTCGGGGACTACTGTCGGGGAGGTGACCCCGGGTACCCCAGAGTTGTTGCTTTGACCGAAGCTCCTAGGACGTCAGATGCGCTCCAAGTCGAGGCAGGTGGCCTCGACTCCGGATAACTCTCCGCGGACGCCGGGACATCCCTAACCGGATCACTCTCCGCCGACGCCGGGACATCCCTAACCAGATCACTCTCCGCAGACGCTGGGACATCCCTAACCGGATCACTCTCCGCCGACGCCGGGACATCCCTAACCGGATCACTCTCCGCCGACGCCGGGACATCCCTAACCGGATCACTCTCCGCGGACGCCGGGACATCCCTAACCGGATCACTCTCCGCCGACGCCGGGACATCCCTAACCAGATCACTCTCCGCAGACGCCGGGACATCCCTAACCGGATCACTCTCCGCAGATGCCAGGGCATCCCTAACCGGATCACTCTCCCGCAGACGCCGACGTCTCCATCCCTAACCGGATCATCATAAATATCTTCAGGAGAGGATAAGAAGAGGACATGGAGATTCTGAAGACAACAGCTAAAAGACAAAGGCAAGGACGGCATCTCCCAGAGATGCCGGAGACAAATGCTAGAAGACAAAGGAGTCAACTCATCAACAGTGTTTGTACAGTGCATTGTGCCTCCTCATCCACTCGTTGTCCCCTGGGTTCCCCTTTATAAGGATCACCAGGGGGAGAGCTCAAAGGGAGAGACGCGCGGGTGTGCGCAGCAAGAGGCTCCTCTCCCTTGCCTCTTCTTCTTCCTAGAGTTTCTCACCATTGTTGGATCAAACAGCTCGAGGAGCATTTGTAGCCCACCGTATGCAAAGAGGAGAATACACCAAATAGGCTAGTGCTGCAGTAGGGGTTTTACCTCCTCACGAGGGCCCCAAAGCTGGGTACATCGTGTGTGCTTTGTGTTCTTGGTTGTTCGTTCTTGTTCTTGCAGTGTTCTTCGTGTTCTTCGTGTGTTCTTCGTGTGTGGTTCCACCGCGCAATCCCTCCCCGAATCCACAAGCACCCGTTCGGCCCCAGAATAAGCCACCCCGTGGCGTTGGCTGGGGTTTCCATCCGGACGGGTTCCATCACCAGCTCCGGCGTACGCGTGCGTTCAGGGCTCGTCTGCAACTACGGCGGGTTCACCTTCATCAGCGACAACGCCGGCTGCTTCGCGGGAGGGCCACTTCCTGTGGATGGATGCTTCATCCGGTTCGGCAGCTTCCTCACCTACGTCACCACCGAGCTTGTCCACGAGTACCCGGCGCAGGTGCTCGTGGCCGAGGACCCTCCTTCTTTCCGCGCAGCTCTCGGACGGCGTAGCGCTCGCCCCGGGAGTAGCGTGGAGGTGATGATGACCGGACCAAGTGCTGGAGCAGGCAAAGGAGATGCCGGCATTGGCATGCCTGAGGTACTGGTCACGCCAACCGATCCGGTGGAAAGCCGGCTCGGACGGCGAAGTTCCCAAAGGAGAAACCGGATCCGGTTGGTCCACTTGGCATGTCAGTAGGGAGGCTCCCTTAGAGGATGTCCTGGAAAAGTTGTCTCGGCCAGTGGCACCTGGGCAAACGTAGAGTCCACTATAGCTGAGTTAGAGGCAGAGCGCCTGAGGTTGCAAAGAGAAGCCCGGTTAGTGGTGGAGTCTAGGCAAGCATTTGATAGAGACATGAGAGAGTATAATGCTGCCAATGGTATCACCGATGGTTTCACTCCGGTAGCGCCTCACCCGCGCAAAGAGCAGATTTGCGTAACAGGGGTAAGGACCTCAATGACGAGTTAGCTAGAGCCGCAAGATCGAGCTCGAGTAAGGCTACTAGTCATAGATCGGGTACAGGCAAGCCGGTGTATAGCTCCCCGGCCAAGAATCTTAGGGCTGCAGCGGCAGCGCGAGCCGAGTTGACCACATTAACCGGGGATGCTTGGCGCAAGCAGGCAGAAAGGGTCAATGAGCTGGTTGATGTGTGTAACCGGCAGAATGAGGCTTACCGGAAGGCTAATCCGGACGCTGGTGGTTCTCGGGTAGTAGTGTCGGCTAAGGCGGTTAGCCAGAGATCCAAGGGGCAAGCGTCATCCCCGCATGTCGGAGCTGACCGGGCCCAAAGCGTGAATTCGGGCAAGAGCAAACAGCTGCAGGCCTATGATGCTGAGTATGCCGGCAAGCAGCTAGCTGCTCAAGGAAGAGGTGGCCAGAGCAGAAACAATGGCGGACAAGGCAATCCGGGAGCCGGAAGGGGTAATTCGGCTGGCCGAGGTCAACCACCTCGTCCCCTGGGCAGAATCAACCCCGGCAGGAGCAGCAAGTAATGGTGCAAGCGCAGCAGCAAGGTGGTGGCCAGGCGGGCTACCGCTATGATGATGGTAATTCGGCTATGGCGCGAGCCGGATACCAAACGTATGATAATGCACTTGCATCCAGGCTGGGACCTCGGACATTGGATCCGGATGATCAGCGTCTCAGGTTGGATAGGATTTACCAGTCCGAGAAGCTGGAAGAGCAAGGCCCACCAGGTCCTCCATGCTTTGGGCCTCGGATCATGAATGAGCCGAATGTGCCGTTGTTTCAGCTTGGCCGAATCACAAAGCCGTATAACGGCAGCACTAAGCCGCAGGATTGGCTGATAGACTATGTATCCTCGGTGCACATTGCGGGGGGCAATCGCCGATGGGCGGTCCGGTATCTCCCGCATATGTTGGAAGGGCCAGCCCGGATTTGGCTGAATAACTTACCAGAGGGTAGTATCAACTCTTGGATGGATTTGGAGCAGGCGTTTTACAGCAACTTCTCCAGCACTTACAAGAGGCCAAACCGACCTCAGCTCTTGTCTGCGTGCAGGCAGGAAGAGCGGGAGACAGACCGAGAATTTTTGACTCGGTGGAGCAACATTCGCAATTCTTGTGAAGGTGTCGTGGAGGAGCAGGCCATTTCTTGGTTTGCGCAGGGTTGCCGACATGGCACCCCGCTTTGGCAGAAGCTCCAGAGGGATATGCCAAAGACCCTGGCGGAAATGATCCGGATAGCAGATACATATGCTCTTGGCGATCCGACGCAGCCAGCGTTGGATGTGGTGGGAACAAGCAGGAGGCAACCGGTCAATAACCGAACTGGACCATTGAGGCCCAGTGACCGACATGAGTTCGGTTATAAGAGGAGAGATCCGGATTACAGATACGGTTCAGATCAGGTTGCTGCAGTAAATATGGATCATCCTGATAGCCAGAGACCAAAAAATGAGGGTCCAGCTTGGAGGCCGAATCAAGGTGCCTGGGCAAAGAAAGTGTGGGATGGACCGAGTCCACCTCTAACTTTTGAGGCAATGATAGATGGGCCTTGCCGTTATCACACAACAGACCCACGCAAGCCGGCCAATCATTCAACTCGGAATTGTAGCTGGCATCATCGCATCCAGGCGGAAGGTCAGAGAGGGCCACCTCAGAGAGGTGCTCCTAGACCGAATTTCAGGCCAAATACGCCTTTATCCGGAGCCAATGCAACCCCGGTGAACGAAGGAGCTCCAAGGCCGGCAGCCACAAAGCCGGTTAACCTGGTAAATATGGGAGGCAACAACAACAATGCTGGTCCGAGTCGGCAAGGTGGATACCCCGGAAATGATTACAAGGAAGCTCATCAAAGTTATGTGGTTTTTGTGACCGAGCCAACTGACAAGAAAAGTCAGCTGCGAAGGGCGAAGGAGGTGAATGCAGTCACACCAGCAGTCCCAAAATACCTGAACTGGTCCGAGCAGGAGATCACTTGGAGCAGGGCTGATAATCCCAGGGTTATGCCAAGCCCAGGAAACTACGCACTGGTGGTGGATCCGACTTTGGTTGGACCAAAGATTAATGTGAAATTCACTCGAGTCTTGGTTGACAATGGCAGTGCTATAAACATCATGTATCGGGACACAATGGTCAAGTTGGGTTATTCGCCGAATCAGTTGCAGCAGAGCAGTTGCACCTTCCATGGTATAGTACCCGGGGTGTCTTGTTCCCCAATGGGTAAGATCTGGGTAGATGTGCTGTTTGGTACCAAGGACAATCACGACTTGAGAGTCTCGAATTCGAGGTGGTAGACTTGGAGAGCCCATACCATGCTCTGCTCGGCAGGCCGGCATTAGCCAAGTTCATGATATCCACTCATGTGGCCTACCTCAAGATGAAGATGCCTGGCCCGAATGGTATCATCACCGTTGCGGGAGATTACAAGAAGGCCATACAGTGTGCCACGGTCGGTTCCACCTTAGCCGAGTCGTTGGTGATCCAAGCTGAGAAGAGCAAGATGCATGAAGTAGTGGCGATGGCGAAGTCAGCTCAGCTCGGCGTGCTGGCTATGACCAATCCGGATGCAGGTGCAACATTTGAGGTGCCCAAGGAGACAAAGAAGATCCCCATTGACCCGGAGAATCCGGAGCGCATGGCCATCATTGGTGCCGGGTTGGGCGAGAAATAGGAAAGCGCGCTCTGTCACTTCCTCCGTGAGAATCGGGATATCTTTGCATGGTCGGCTAAGGACCTGCCTGGTGTTCCGAGGGAGTTGGCAGAGCACTCTTTATTTGTCAGGCCGGATGTGAAGCCGGTGAGGCAACCGACTCGGCGTCTTTCAGACGATCGAAGAAAAGTGGTGCTTGATGAGCTGGCTAAGCTACTTGCAGCCGGATTCATTATGGAGGTGTTGCATCCAGACTGGATATCCAATCCGGTTCTGGTAGAGAAGAAGAAGGACGAACCAGCGGTGGTCAAGGTGTGGCGTATGTGCATCGACTTCACCAACCTGAACAAGGCGTGCCCGAAGGATCCCTTTCCTTTACCTCGGATTGATCAAGTGATCGATTCTACTGCTGGGTGTGAGTTGTTGTCTTTTATTGATGCGTACTCTGGTTTTCACCAGATACCACTGAACCCCAAAGATCAAATAAAGACTGCTTTTATTACCCCGTATGGGGCGTATTGCTATCGTGTCATGTGTTTCGGTTTGAGAAATGCCGGTGCAACTTATCAGAGATGTATGCAGAAATGCTTACACTCTCAAATGGGCAAAAATGTGCAAGTGTATGTCGATGATATCGTCATCAAAACTAAAGAAAAACGCACTCTCCTCGAGGATCTCGAGGAAACATTTGTGAACTTGAGAAAGTATCGGTTAAAATTGAATCCGGATAAATGCACCTTTGGTGTCCCGGCTGGAAAGTTGCTCGGTTTCCTTGTATCGAGCCGAGGTATTGAGTGAATCCGGCTAAGATCCGAGCCATAGAAAACATGAAATTGCCTAAATGTCTAAAAGATGTACAAAAGTTCACCGGGTGTCTAGCCTCGTTGAGTCGGTTTGTGAGTCGGCTAGGAGAAAAAGCCTTGCCCTTGTATCAATTGATGAAAAAGAGCACCGGGTTCACATGGACCCCGCAGGCAGATTCGGCTTTCAATGAATTAAAAAAGATGTTGTCCACTGCACCAATTTGGCATCACCTTTGCCGAATGAGCCAATGCTACTTTACATTGCGGCCACTAACCGGGTCGTAAGTGTGGTGATAGTGGTAGAACGAGAAGAGGAGGGTAAATCCGTGCAGCGACCGGTGTACTATTTAAGCGAGGTGATCTCAACCTCAAAGCAAAATTATCCTCACTACCAGAAGATGACATATGGTGTATACCTGGCGGCCAAGAAGTTGAAACATTACTTCCAGGAGCACCCGATCACCGTAGTATGCGAAGCTCCAATCTCGGAGATCATTGGGTGCAAAGATGCGACTGGCCGAGTTGCCAAATGGGCAATAGAAGTGTCTCCTTACACCCCGCATTATGAGAGAAGAGATGCTATCAAGTCTCAGGCTTTACCGGATTTCCTTTGTGACTGGGCCGAGATGCAGTATGAGCCACCAAGGCCAGATTACAATTACTGGAAGTTGCACTTTGATGGCTCCAAAACCAAAATCGGACTGGGTGCTGGGATAGTACTCACATCACCGAAGCAAGATCAGTTGCGATATGTGTTGCAGATTCATTTCTCAGCATCAAACAATGTGGCCGAATATGAGGCACTGATCCATGGGCTTAATGTGGCTAAGGACATCGGCATCCGCCGGATAGAATGTTTTGGTGATTCAGATTTAGTGGTGCAGCAGTCTTCTGGAAATTGGGATGCCCTTGATGCCAATATGGCACTATATCGATTTCATGTCCAGAAAATTTCAGGATTTTTTGAAGGCTGCGAGTACAAGCACATACCTCGGCTGGAGAACGAAGCTGCTGATATCCTGTCAAAACTCGGGTCGTCTAGGGATGCAATCCCACCCGGGATATCCTTGAATCACCTAAGGATCCCTTCAATCAAGCCTTCACCTGATTCCGAGTCAATTTTTATCCCAAAGCAAGAATCTGAAGCTGTTCCTATGAATGTTGATGTCGGGTACATTTGGGAGGACCCGGGGACTGCATGGCGAGACTCGGGGACTGCGCACCGAGACTCGGGGAATGCTACCCAAATCTTAGGGAAAGGGGAAGAGAGGAAGATGGTGCTAACCGAATCTTAGGGAATGGACAGAGACTGATAGAAGAAATAATGGCGGCCGAACCAGTGGAAATAGATGAGCACTTATTCCCTTTGCATCCAGTACCGGAGTGGGCTGAAGAAATCATGAAGTTCATGTCGGAGGGGAGTTTGCCAAATGATGAAACCGAAGCTAGGCGAGTGCAGAGGAGGTCCAAGGGTTACACCATCATAAACAAGGAGTTATACAAAAGGAGTGCAACCGAGGTGCTACAGCGTTGCGTGGAGCCAGCCGAGGGCAAGGAGATGCTCCTGGAGATACATCAAGGAGAATGTGGGCATCATTGCAGTACAAGAGCCCTGGTGGCTAAAGTATTCCGGCATGGGTTTTACTGGCCCACTGCTCATGCAGATGCAGAGGACATAGTCCGAAAATGTGAAGGATGCCAAAGGTTTGCCAAGCAGACACACCTACCCGCATCGGCGCTCAAAACAATTCCTATCACTTGGCCGTTTGCTGTGTGGTGTTTGGATATGGTGGGAGAATTCAAGCCGGCTAGGGTAACATGACACATATGCTGGTGATGGTGGATAAGTTCACCAAGTGGATAGAGGTGAAACCGATCCGGAAAGTGGATGGTCATTCGGCTGTAACTTTCCTGAAAGAAATCATTTTGAGATACGGTTACCCCCATAGCATCATCTCGGATAATGGCACGAACTTTGCTGTGGGAGAGTTTGCCCGATTCTGCATGAATAAGGGGATCCGGTTAGACATAGCCTCAGTGGCACACCCAGAGTCCAATGGACAGGTGGAAAGATCAAATGCTTTGGTATTAGCTGGGATAAAAGCCCGGTTAATAGAACCTCTGGTAAAGACTCCGGGGTGCTGGATAGATGAGATACCGTCAGTACTATGGGGTTAAGGACCACGCCGAATCGGTCAACTGGCTATACGCCATTTTTTCTGGTATATGGGGCAGAAGCAGTGCTACCCACTGACATAGAATATGATGCACCAAGGGTGACAATGTATACCGAAACCGAGGCAAAAGAGGCCCGGGAAGATGCAGTGGATCTGCTAGAGGAAGCAAGAGAATTGGCCCTATCTCGGACAGCAGTATATCAGCAGGGTCTCCGACGTTATCATAGTCGGAAGATCAGCCCTCGAGTGTTTCATGAGGGAGATCTAGTACTAAGGCTGGTGCAGCGCAGCAAAGGCCGACATAAGTTATCACCTCCATGGGAGGGACCATTCATTGTGAGCAAGGCTATGCACAATGACTCGTACTACCTTGTAGACGCACAGGAACCAAGGAAGGATGGCCTGGACAGACCCGGAGAAGAAACCAAGCGACCCTGGAATGTAGCTCTGCTTCGACCCTTTTACTCTTAAGGGGCGCAATGTATGTATCTCAGTTTATTATAAATGAAATTTCGGCAATCCGAGTCTGGACTCGGGGACTGCCTCGTCCTTATGCATGTGTTTTTTATTACTGTTTTGTCCATACCGTTCATGTGTCGGATTGTTTTGAACCTCGTCCCAAAATTCAAGTAATGTATGCTGTGTTGTTGATCTCGTGACTCGACTGACAAACACCAAAATGGTAGTCAAGAGCAGAGGTGGGGAATATGGGAAACATGAAAATGGACTCGGGGACTCGGTCCAAAACCGATTCGGCACATGTCGTTTACTAACCCCTGTTATTTCTTTTTTGTTTATGTTAGATGATTCTAAACCACAACTCGCATGTTTCAAGTATTGTATGCTATGATTCCTATCTTGTGACTCGACTGTCAAACACCTAAAAGGTAGACAAGAGCAGAGATTCGGCAAAAATAGTAAACAAGAAAACAGACTCGGGGACTCGGTTTAAGATGATCCAACATAAACTTAGTCCGGATCACATTAAGCAAAATAAAAGTAGTCTCGGAAGAACTTAAATTGTATATTACATCTGCTCCCGGCATACCGGGGATTTAATGTTTTTCTTAAGATAATTCAGGAAGAGGAGCCATGGTTGCAGGAGACTCGGTTGCAGGGATGAACTCGGATGATGGAGGAACCTCGGTTGAAAGAGGACCCTCACTTGCAGGAATAACCTTGGACGGAGAGCTTGAAGGCTGGCAGACTCGGAAACATCCGGATCAGCTGAAGTTTTGGCGGTCTTGACTAAAGCTTGCTCTGTAGTCTTAGCCGAATCAGTGGCTGGCGTCTTGGAAGTCTTGGCTGGAGCTTGTTCGGCAGTCTTGGCCGAGTCAGAAGCTGGTACTTTGGTGGACTTGATACGAGGTTGTTCGGCAGAGTTAGCCGAATCACCAGATTCGCCCTCAGACTCGGCGTATTCGTCAAGGGAGGCATCGTCCGATTCCTCTTCTTCAGATTCTTCCCCATCCGAGTAGACCGGAGCTTCAGATCAAGATGCTTGGTGTTTGCAAATTCGGCCATAAAGTTGGCAGCTTCCTCGCGGATCTTGATCCGGTTCGGATCTGAAGCCCATGAAGAACCCTCGCGAAGGGAGCGCACTTTGGCGAGATCAATCAGCTCATACCAAGACATGATAAATAGCAAACCTGCGTCAGCACCAGCGCGGGCGGACGAAGATCTCCACTGCTTTAACCGGGTCTCCGCCTGATCCAGGTCTTTGATTAGCTCGTCCGCAGACCGGACTTGCCGAGCTTCAGGAAACAAGACTCGGTGAGCTTTGAGACTTGCATTGAACAGATCAATGTGGGACTCCTTCAAAGGAGCAATCCGAGCTTTAAGTGCAGTAATGTGATCTTCGATATCCCACGTCTCTGGTAGGGGAGCTCCAGCTAACTTAGCTCTCTCAGCTCGGGCATCCCTCACAGCTTTGGCGGCTTGAAGCCGGATGCTGGTAAACTCTCCTACATTCAGATAAGCTAACACCGAATTAAACGACGTAACACGAAACGAGTGTCGGATAAGAGCAGAGGAGGAAGAGGAGATTCGGCAAACTTACGATCCATGTCTTCATTGAGGCTAGCAAGATCAGCAAGCCATTTCGCGCTGATCGCCTTGTGAGCAGCCAGATCATCTTTCGCCGCTTTAGCTTCGGCTTCAGCATCTGCAACGTGCGTTTGGATTTTCTTGTCCAATTCGGCCCGCTTCTCAAGCCCGGCTTTGAAAGTATCTCGCTCCTTCTGGATCGAGTCTTTCTCCCTCTGCAGCGTGTCCCGGTCTTTCTTGACCTTCTCCTTCACTTTTTCAACCCGGTCAAGCTCCCGCAGGAGCCGAGTCACTTCTGACTTTTCCTCCGATAAAGCGCGCTTGTGCTCCTGATCTTTCTTTTTCATCTCCTCACCTTGCGCATCGAAGGAAGCTTGGAGGGCCTGGTGCTGCAGGACTAGCTGCTTAAAGATCCGGCTGCGAGCAGTCGTGGTTTCCTGAAAGAAAAAGGGTTAATGGCGTAAAAAGAGTCTCGGGGACTGGCACCCGAGACTAGCAGCATGGAGCCAAAACGAATCTCGGGGACTGGAGGCCCGAGATTAATAAAAAGAAAGTTGACCGAATCAATTGGAAGAGAGACTCGGGGACTGGGAGTCCCACAAAATTTATGATCAAGTTTTAGAGATTCAAGCCGAATGACTTTCTTACTCGGAGGAGTATCAGTCGTTCGACCAGAATCTCGGGGACTGGGAATAGTGTAGATTGATCATAATAAAAGCAGGATTCGGCGAAGTTACCTCGAAGACCCGGTTAGCTTCAGCGACCGAGGCCTGCACAGAGTGTAGAGATTGAAACATCCGGCTAGGGCCAGCCGGATGCGGCGACGCTGAAGTGGTTGAGCCTTCGGCAAGGTCCGCAGCATTCCAAGCTTTAACAAATTGCTCTGCGGAGCCGAGGTTGTCGCCGCTCGGAGTGCGGAGATTCGGCAGAACCTGGCCACTAAGGCGGGCGCGAGTGATCGCCTCAGAGAGTTGATCATGCACCCGAGTTGCTGATGGAGCGGCGGAAACCGGCTTGCTAGCAACCATCTGCTTATCCGAGGTGGTTGGAGTTGTGCCAAAGGTGACTTGAGTCGGCTTAGGTAGAGGCGATGCGCCCGGGGTCTTGGCTGGATCTGGCTGTTTCGGTTGGTTCTGGGACGCTTGCTGTGGTGGTTTAGATACTTCCTGTTGCTGCTTCTGCTGCTTCTCGAGAGGTTGTTGCTGCTGTTTCTTCTTTTCTTCTGCTGCTCTTGATTCAGAGCCTTGGGGTAGGGTGAGGATCCGGCTTAGTCAAAGACTTAGCCGAAGTCTTAGCTTTTTCCTTCTCCAACTCCTTCAGAGGGCGGGGCCAAGTTGAATCTCGGGTAGGACCCGAGATTTCCTCATTCTCCAGGTCAATAACCGACTCTGGAACGAGAGTCGGCGGAGGAGTTTTGGCAGTTGTGGCACGCGCGGGAGAGGTGACAGCCTTTTCAGGAGACTGGTGCTCCATGGCCGTATCCAGTGGAGGAATGGGAGAAAGAATGGATGAATGAGTTTGCTCGGTGACGAGGACGTCACTACATAAGCAAAGTAAACAGTTAATTCGGATAGAGTGGCTCGGATAATAGAGAAGGAAAGCGAATAAGTTAAGTTGGCATTACCCCTTGGTGGTAGGCATGGGCTTGAGCCGATTCGGCTTGGAGGCGGTTTTCTTCATTCTCTTGGCTTGAGGGACATCTGATCCGGACGCGTCATCACGTTTCCGAGATGTCCCTTGAGCATCCGGTTTGGCTGGAACACAAGGTGGTAACCATGAAATCGGAACAGCATCAATGGGATCTAGGATCCAGCAATCATCATCTTCATCTTCGGTGTAAATAGTCGATTGCTTACCCTTGCGGATGGGCTTGGCACGCGGAATCGGCAAATAATCGTCCGTATCCGCATCCTCTTCGCCCTCGCGCAGCGGGCTGCGATCCGGTCCCCACACTTTGGTGGAGAGATCTCCATCTTCGGTGATTTGGCGGTCGAACAGCTGCAGTATGACAAGGCAGATATGGATTAATCCAATGGATTTTATGAAGTATGGATTGATTCGGAGAATGGTGAACAAACCTGGGGGGAAGTGCATCTCGGTGGAACGGCTCCACGCCCCACCGCCACTTGTCCGACATCTCGGTGTAGGCGATGGCGTTTACCCGTCTCTTGACGGAAGCTCTGGTGAGGTCATGTTTGCTGATCCGGGTAGGATCTAGCAAACCACTCATGGCAAATCTTATGTTCACGTTGTTGAAGAGGACTGACACGGCGGAAGACGAAGGTCCGGAGGAGATCGTCCGAGAGCAGGCCCTTCTCCAGAAAATCCTCCAGAGTCTTATCTATGATTTGAAGCTCCGGAAGAGTGTCAGCCGGATCATATCTGAAGTTTAATTCGGCTGTGGGGGGCTCGATCTTGAACTCGGGCAAGTTGAGAGCATCATGGCCTTCAGCGCTCTTCACGTAGAAGAAAGACCTTTGCCATTTCCTGCAAGTATCCAGGCCAGTGATCCGGGGAAAGATGGAGCCGCCCTCGGAGTAATACTAGCCGAACCACAAGCGGTCATCACTTTCGGGTCACTGCCCGGGATAGTCTGTTTACGGAGGTGGAAGTACTTCGCCCAGGCTGGTACTGTCGGCCAGAGACCGAGATATCCCTCGAGAAAGGAGGTAAAAGCCGACAGGGAGACAAAGGCGTTAGCCGGAAGGTGGTGAGGCTGCAGGCCAAAGAAATCTAGGAAAGCCCGGAAGAAGTCACTCGCCGGGAGTCCGAATCCGCGCTCGAAATGCGCTAGAAATACAACGCGTTCACCCGGTTGGGTGATCGGTTTGAGTTCCTTCCCCGGTTTTCGGCATATAACTTCAGGTGTTATACGCCGGGTGCTCAGCAGCCATTCCAGGTCATCTGTGGTAACATCGGAACCCTCCCAACTGCCGGGAGGCAGCTTCGGCATATCCGAATCAGTCCTGCAAGAAATTGGAGATAGCCGAGTTAGGAAATTCGGAATCTCTAATCCAGAACGAATCGGATAATGGCATAACCGAATCAGATGTAAGGCAATTCGGTAAAAGCTATCCCGGATAAAGTTGTCTAGTTACTGCGGAAAGGTAATTCGGCTGGTAACTACAAACACCTTTTCGTGAGAATCTAGGGTTACGCGAGATCTACCGCAGCAGTAAAATAGAGAGTAAATCCCGAGTAAAAATATGGGGAACTGCTCGAGCGGTGGCAAGCCAAACTAGGGCCATCTAGTGCAAAACCTAGAAAGGAGATCTAGGGAATGCATTAAGGCGTGACAATGAACGCGTACACAAGTGAATCCAGAAGAAACAGGCGCAAGTTCCCAGCGGGATATGAACTCGCTCAAGGTCGCCATGGCTGGGGATGAAGAACTTACGGTTGCAGTACGGCGAGGAAGCGGCCTGGTGAAGAAACGACGGCGCAGGGCGCGGTGCGCAACTCTGGTGTGAGGTCTACGGCGTGGTTGACGTCTCCGGCACGGCAAGATCGCAAGGGCGAGGTCGCAACGGCGGCAATGGCGTAGATGGAGGTTTCAGAGTGGGAAGTGCGGGGAAGAAGAAGAGGAACCCCACACCCCTATATATAGCCGCTCGCTGGTAACTGGCGCACTACCGCGCGGTTTTCGGGGCGTGGCCGGATCAAGTGTGCCCGGAAACTTTGTGGTCGCAGGTGTGGCCGTGTATTTCGAACACATGGTGTGTCACAGAATTGGAAGCGATCGTGCGGATCCAGTGCACCGGTCAACGGAGAAACCGAGGAGGCGTGGTCGTTTAGTCAAATACACTCAAGTACCTGATGGATCCGGATAATGTGCTGTCAGTAACATGTCAAATCAGAGACCCGGATTATGAGGCTTTGCGCAGAGATTCCCTGCCAAGTGTCCCGGGAAATCCTGAGACAAGATTGGGTGATATGGGATTCGGTTAAAGGCGTGGGTTTTTAACCTGCTACGGCCCTCCATCCGAGGCTATAGGACCGCACCAGCTTCGGGGACTACTGTCGGGGGGTTGCCCCCGGGTAGGGCAAAGAAGTAGTGTTGGGAGCTATGAAGTGGAAAGGAAGGTCAATCCGGGTCTCACAAACCGGGTCACTTGGACCGGATCATGTTTAAATGCAGGGAGAGGCCAAAAGGCATCAGGCAAAGTCTAGCCGGATCAGAGGAAGGGATCCGGCTTAACCCAGCTGGGTTGGTCAGAAGGGATCCGGCTTAACCTAGCCGGGTTGGTCAGGAAGGATCCGGCACAGGGCAATGTCGGATATTGCACAAGGGCCAAGTAATGTCAGTAAGTTCACGGGTCCTGCAGGTCTTCTGCCCGAGGCTCAGAAGACAGCCAGGTCGAGCCACGGGTTTTCCGGGTAGCAAGGCCCTAGGCGCTGACTCGGCTATTTCGGGAAAGGGCAGTGTCCTAGGCTCCGGTGGGCTACGCTGGCTTAAGCTCAAAGAGGAAAAGATAGACCTGCCGTTGGACTGACGATGAACTGGACTGAGTGACAGTAGCCAGAGCTTGTCCTGTTCCTCTTGTCCATGCCATTGTCATCTCCGGCCAGGGGCAAAATGGTAATCCGGTTAGTGTATAAATAGACCAGCACATCCTCCAGGGCGAGGGACGACGAAGAAGAAGCCTTATTTCCCCCCTTGCTCCATCTTCTTCCTAGAGCTCTCACCATTGTTGCTTCATACAGCTCGAGGAGCACACTGTACTTGTGATCATTGAGATATAAAGAGAGTAGGCTAGTGCTGCAGTAGGGGTGTTACCTCCACAAGAGGGCCCCGAAACAGGGTACATCTTGGTGTGCTTTGGTTGTTCTTGGTTTTGCTCCTTCTTGCTTGTTCTTGCGGGTTCTTCGTGGTTCTTCATGCATGTTTCCTGAGCGCGCACACCCTCCCCGGATCCCCCAACGTCCTAGCGAGCCCCCAACTTAAGCCATCCTATGGCATCTGCCGTGACACCACCACGACACCTACAATCAGACAACAAGACCAATTAAAACTTTAAAACTGAACTACTACAGGAACCAATGAACTACCATCTTTTGTACTACCTAGCTACTAGATAATGAATAACTTGATAATGATCAACGAACTACACTTGCACGTAGCTAGTAGCTACCGACTGAATCAAGGAACAGATCAAGGGTATCTTGTTCTTACCCGGTTGTGGCCGCCGGCGTGGAGGACATTGTGGGCTGACTGTGAGTCTGTGACTCTGCTAGAGGAAGCTTCCGCCGATGTCGAGCTTGAGGAAGCACGGAAGTCGCCGCCGCTGCAACTCGCCGTAGAGGACGAGCTCAGGATGCCACTGCAGCTCGAAGAAGCGCTCTGGATGTCACTGCAGCTCGACGTGGAGGCAGAGCTCGATCCGCCGGTGGAGGAAGGGCTCCCGCCGCCGCCGCTGCAACTCTACCAGCCGCCGCCGCCACCGTCGCTCCCGTGAACAGCGTGGAGGATTTTGTTAGGGTTTGTGAGGAGAGGACTGAGGAGTGAGGACTGAGTGCATCTGGGACATTTCGACTATATATTCGGGCTTTTTGGGCCGATGGGCTCTGCAGGATTTAGGTTTTTTTTTATAGCGCCGCTAAAAAGCTATACGCTAAACAGGTTTAGCGTGGTTTAGCGCGCTATTAATGCCATTAGCGCCGTAGCGCTAACTTTTGGTCAAATATAACGTGGCCCTTCAAAATACGCTATGTCGCGCTAATAGCGACGAAATAGCACGAATTTTTTTTCGTTGAGCGGCAGGCTAGATATGCAAGCATTGACTAAAGTTAGTCTCGCGGCTGCTGACATCATGTTTCCCATCCAGGAATCAGCCCTCTTGCCAACCTTCTTGGGTAGAGGACCCCAATCCCCTGCCGTTAACGCTTTTTCACTAATTGGTAAGCCCAAGTAAGTAAAGGGGAAGGACCCCAACTTACATTTCAGCATGTTCGCTATCCTTTGTTGTTCAAGATCAGGGCTCCCCAAAACCATAACCTCGCTCTTGTGGAAATTAATCCGCAGTCCGGACATGCACTCAAAACAAAGGAGGATGAACTTCAGGTTGTCAATGGCCAAGTCATCTGGCTGGATCATGATGATCGTATCATCCGCATATTGCAGATGAGATACCCCCCCAGGTATAAGATGAGGAACCAAACCACTGATGTGGACCGCTCCTTTTGCCGCGTCCAAGATGGCCGCGAGCGCCTCCACCACATAATCAAAGAGTAAGGGTGAGAGGGGGTCGCCCTGTCTGTCCCCCCTACCATTCCGGAAGAAGTTGCCAACTTCCCCGTTAATAGTGATAGCAGTTTGGCCCCCCGAGACCAACCCCATGGCGCGATGCACCCAGCCAGGGTCAAAACCCTTGCGAAGTAAGACCTCCCGTAGAAAGGGCCACTTCACATGATCATAGGCTTTCTCAAAGTCCAGTTTCAAGAAAACTCCCCCAAGTTTCTTGGATTTCACCTCATGCACGATCTCTTGTAAGAAGATGATACCCTCATGGAAATGTCGCCCCTTGATAAACACAGATTGAGTCCTACTAAGCGTGCGGTGAGCAATGGGCGAAAGACGGAGCGCGTAAGCCTTAGCCACAAATTTAAAGATAACATTAATCAAGGCAATCGGTCTAAATTGTCGTATGTCGTCCGCCCCGGGCACCTTGGGGATCAAGGTGAGAACTCCAAAGTTTAGCCTCGACAGATCTACTCTCCCAAGAGCAAATCCGTTAGTAATTTCCATGATGAGTGGTTTAACTAGAGGCCAAAACTTTTTGAAGAAAACGACCGGCAGACCATCCGTCCCAGGGGTCGTGTCAACCTTCATGCTTTTCAGGACCCCGTGAAGGTAAGCATGAGGTCAATGTTTTCCTCCTCCGAGACGCGTCCCTGCGCATCCCAGAGGGATCTAGAGAGAGAAGAGCCCCGGCTCTCCTTCCTCGCCTAGTAGGTCATGGTAAAAACCGTAAATGTGCTCTTGAATACCCCTTGGATCCGATATAAATCCCTGCTCTGAAACCAAGCGGGTAATCACACATTTCCTCCTCCTCCCATTGGCGATGGCATGGAAGAAGGCAGTGTTGGCGTCCCCTTTAAGGAGCCAGTTAACTCGGCTCCTTTGCCGCCAATATTCCTCCTCCACCTTAGCTAGGTGGGTCAGTTGGTCCTACAAATGATACCTGAGGGCCCAACCCTCATCATCTAGGCCAGAGGAATCAGCCAGCGCGTCCAGACCCTGGATCTGGGAAAGGATGTCAGCCTTCAGCACCTTGGCCGGCCGTCCAATGTTGGCCCCCCAGCCTTTGAGGAATTGGCGTAACCCAGCTGAGATCTTATTCCAGGCGGTAATGGGGTCACCTGAGGCGCCCACAAGCCCCTCGAGATGTTGCCATCGCTCGCGTACCAGGTCCCCAAACTCTGGACGCTCCAACCATGCCTTCTCAAAGAAGAAGCGAGGGCTCCGTTTCCTAAGTACCTCCCCAAAGCTAAGAACCAAAGCTCCATGGTCAGAGCCAATAATGGTCTCAGCCACTAGCGAGCAAAGTGGGAACAACATCTCCCACTCGGAGGTCATGAAGACCCGATCCAAAACGGATCTCACCGGATTCAACTGCTTGTTCGTCCAAGTGTATCGAGACCCGCCCCTACGGATCTCCCTGAGTGCAAGATTAGCGATAAAATCGTTGAACTTATGCACATGAGGCCAGTTAATGTTATCATTGTTCTTGTCCTCTGATCCCCTAATCAGGTTAAAGTCCCCACCCACCACCAAGGGCAGGGACATGCCGCAATGGCATTAGACAGCTCAGTCAGAAATTCATCTGTGCGCCGATGATCAGCGGGACCATAGACCACAAAACACGCCCAGTGCTTAGAAGTGTCTAACTGAAGGACATCCGCCCTGATGTAGAAGGAGCCACTACTCCAATTCTGCACCTCAAACGAGTCCTCGTTAACCCCTAGTAGCATACCACCCGAATGACCGGTAGGCGGGATGGAGTGCCAAGCGAAATGCCCCCCAGGGTCAATGCTTCGCAACTCGGCAGGGGTAAAGGAAGATTTAATGGTCTCCTGGAGACCCACAAAATCTAGCCGCTCACGGGAGATAAAATCCTTGATCTGGGTACGGTGCCCCGGACGCCCGAAACCCCGGATGTTGTAGAAGCCCGCGCGCATTACGCACCCGAGGCCTTCCTCCGTCCGCGACGGGATGCCAACTTCGTTTTAGCCATGCCCCTTCCATTGGCTTTGGGGGCGGCCTGAGCTGTGGACGAAGACGGATCTGTCGGCCCCAACTCAGGGTCTTTTTCAGTGGCCCCAACCACCTCGACAGACCCACTCGGGACCGCGGCAGCCGCCTTGGCCACCTCCATGTCCCGTCGAAAGATCGCCTCTGCGATCGCATCCTGAGCTGCCTCCTTTGCCCTAATGAGCGACAAGTCTTCCAATTCACGACCTGTCTCGACCGCGAAAGCTAAACCCACATCGTGTACTACCGAAACAAGATGAGGATTTGGTAAATCTTGTAGCACGGAAAAGCGGAAATGGGGCAAACCTGACTCCTCGAGGTTCCTCACCGCAGCGCGGCGCTGTGCCTTTTCCACTGAAGGCAAGGCAGCCTCCGGGCCGTGGAGCCGCGCGCTCTTGCGAGCGGGACCCGACGGCATGGGCTTCGTGCGCGTTCTGTGTGCCACCGTGCCACCCTCCACGGTCTCCACGTCCCCCGCCGGCAGCTCCAGCTGGGCCACGTCCCCCATCTCAGCATCGGTCTCAACCTCCGCCGCCGTCTCCGCAGCGACCTGGGAGGGAGAGCCCGAGCCGTCAGAGGCCAGGGAACCCGACGAGTGCGTGGGTGAGGCGTCCACCTAGGGCTGGAATCGAGCCGAGCCGAGCCGGCTCGAGGCTTGGCTCGATCAAGCTCGGGAAAACTCGAGCCGAGCTAGGCTCGGCTTGCCTCTAAAAATTTCCTGGAAATTGGGCTTGAGGCTCGGCTCGGCCGGCTTGCGAGCCGAACGCCACAAGCAAGGCCCCCAGTCTGAAGTAAACTAATTTCATCGATCGATCCCCTGCCAATCTTTGTTTCTTCCTGCTCTTGCGCGCGCGACGGCGCGAGCTCTGCCTAGGGTTGGCCCGCCGCCGGCCGCCTCCTGCCACCACCAACGCGGACGCCGCCCGCTGCCGCTCGCAGGGAATACGGGATCCGCCCATGGCACCGTAGCTGCTCCTCCCGTCGATGCACGCGGCGCCGCGCGTCTACCGGTAGCGGCGGCCACCGGCCGGCCGGCAGCAGCAGGACTGCAGGAGCTCCTCTGGTCCTCTATCTCCCGTCGCGGCATCAAGCTCTTGCGCTGCCGGCAATTGATCCCGTTGGACAGCTCCGTTGCATGTTCTTGGTTAGCCACCAAGGCAACTACCCATACCTAGCTAGTCTTTGTATTTAGCATCCTGTTGATTTACTCGTCCAAGCACATTTTCTACCTTGTTTTTCTTCTTTGAGACGAGCTGAGCATACGTACTGATCATTGGAGTAAAGTATAGCACATGTGATCCTATTAATATTCTTTAAAATACTTCTGTTGTACAATTTGGATGCACAGATTGGTCTGACAATGAGGTTATAATTTGATAGCAGATCAAAGATTCCAATAAATATGTAATTTTCGTTTCTTTTATAGATACCCAAAGGAAAACCTACTGTACAAGTGTCTAGATTAATGTCCATAGATCAGATGAGGAATGCCAGAGTATGTTATGGATCAATTCATCCATATATCATATTAATTTTCATTGTGAAATTTTAGTTAATAGCAATGATTTATCACGATAATCCGAGTTCATCGAGCCTTCGAGCCGGCTTGCGAGCTTCACCGAGCTGGCTTGTCGAGCCTCGAGCCTTGCCCGGAGGGTTTAGGCTTGGCTAGTCCGACTTTCGAGCCGAGCCCGAGCCGAGCCTCGAGCTTCGTGTCCACCCCTACGTCCACCGTAGGCGAGGTGGGTGGCGGCACCACCACAGTCACCACCGGGCCCTCGGAAGACGCCGACGCCCTCCTCCTCTCGAGAACGGACAGCGATGGGGGCCACGACCCCGCACCCTGCAAGTTCGAGCCGTACTGGTCCCCGACCAGTGGCTCCACCGCCAACCTCTCACTCGCCACACCGCCTGGTGCCGTGTTGGTAGCGCTCCGGCCACCGGCCGACGCGTAGGTCTTATCCTTCTCCCCCGCCAGCCTCCACTTCTCCTCGGTGAGGCTATCATCCGAGTCCGAGTTGTCGTCGTCGTTAACCGGGGGCGGGGGCGGAGGTGCAGGAGCAGGGACACGCGGCGGGTCGATGCGGATCCCCACGTTGAACCCCTCACACTTGTGGAAAATCTGCGCGTAACCATTGAGCTTGGAAGGGTCACGGCATGCGATGCGCATCCGCACCGGCAGCCGGTTGGCCAGGGAGTGCGCGTCCACCTCCAGGGGCGGCCAAGCATCCGCATCCCCGCCATGAGGCGATCCACCCTCCTCATGCGCTTGGGCAAGCCAGTAATCGTCACCCAAGTTTCTTGTAGCAGCACGGCAGGAGCCGGGTCGGCGTCCGCAAGCCAGATCGAGGCCTCGGTGTTGTGGAGAGGGAGGAAGAGCCTCCCGCTCCGCGCACTCATCTTGAGGAGATCACGGGAGGGGAACAACACCGAAAACTGCAGCGGGGCAAGCATCCGCACGCGCCAGTCCCAATCTCCCTCGACCAGGTGACGGAGCTCCGCTTCGAGGTCCTGGATCGGCAGCCCGTCCCCCACAAAGGAGATGATGGCCTTGTTAGTGTCCTCCTCCTTGTCCGCCTCGTTCTCCTCGAAGTCGAGGTAGAAGAAGCCCTCTCCGGGTATGGCTTGTCCCATGAGGTGGAGGGCAGCGTCGCTCGGCGGGGCGAACCGGCACGCGGACTGGAAATGGACAGCCTAATTGGCCCAGTGCGTTGAGGGAGATCGCATGCTTTATTTAGTATCATTTGATAACATAATGTTTTGGTGATTGACCGAATGCGTGGTCTGCATCTCTTCACGAGGTTTTAAAAAGGTAGACCACCCACGACTGACCAACTACACGATCTCTATAGTGCCTAAATTAGTTTTTCCTTTAATCAATCACAGGGGCAAAGCTTTTGCCTTCATGCATTCCGAGAAAAAGCTACTCCGGGAACGCTACCTTCGCGGAAACCAACTACACGCTGCTTTCTTCCATATGAACAATATACTTTCTCTGTTTTTTGTACAAGGCCACTATCAAATATATATTTTTGCTTCTATATAAGGTCATTATCTCTTCCCAAGATGTATTAAATAGGTTTCAACATCGTAATATGGTGCTAATTAATGTGAATGTTGCAGACATCGATAGAGAAAGAAGCACCACATGCAACATGATTAATTCGCTCAGAACACAAGAGACTTTTCACACAATTAATTATGATATTTATTAGTTGGCTTCCTTTTCTTGGTATCTGAAATTTGTAATAGTGTCCTTGTATACAAAAACGGAGCCTTTGCTCGGGCGTCGAAATTTACCCGCACGAATCGTCCTTCTAATTATGATTTTTTCTTCGTGAATCGTCAAAATGTTTTTTGTTAGTGAACGTACACCGTTTGTCGAGGGCAAAGAATTCCTTTGACAAAATTTTGCTAATGAATTCTTATCAACTTTTTTTTTCTGGAGTTATGGAAATTCTTACCGATACTTTATTCGTCCAATCACTCTATGATGACTAATCCAGTGGTTTGATGCAGTTTAATCTAATGTATGGACGTCTCGATCTGCACTGCCGTACAAAAAATAGGCGCATACAGAAATAGGACGTATAGCAACACTCTTAGTACAAGTACCAAGGTGAGCATAAGATTCTTATTTTCCCCGCAAAAAAAAAAAAAAAAAAAAAAAAAAAAAAAGATTCTTATTTTATTTTACGTTTATTTGACGAAACTTAGCAAGAGATTCTGGGAAGTTTCAAAAAAAAAAAAAAGAGATTCTGGGACAGATGTGTTTTACGTTCTGAATCTGATGCCGGAATGGATTCGAGATACGTAGTATCTGACGTCGTCATCCCTTTAGATGCGTACTATCTGACGTCCAGGCCAATTCGTTTGCCTGTCTATTTATGCCCATCTCCGGGCTTTGGCAGTATCACTCTGATTTCTGAGCAGGAAATCAAAGTACCTAGGATCGAAGAAGCAGTCATCAATGGCGGAAGGCTTGCCTGCTCTCGGTTGGGCTGCGAGGACGCCTCCGGTCACCTCTCCCCTTATAGCTTCTCAAGGTATGTCCCTATCATGCTCCTCCGTTGTCACCTCCCGCGCCGGTCTGATGAACTCACGAATGTACGCGGTGGCATGACAGGGTTCAGAAGGACGACGATGTGACGATCAAGGTGCTCTTCTGCGGGATCTGCCACACCGACCTCCACATCATCAAGAATGATTGGGGCAACGCCCTCTACCCCATCGTCCCCGGGTGAGTAGACCAACCAAAAATTATCCACAAATTCGGCTCCAAATTTCAGCAAGCTTGATTCTTACGATGGTGCCGTCCTGCGCAGGCACGAGATTGTCGGCATCGTCACCGGCGTCGGCAGCGGCGTCAAGAACTTCAAGGCCGGCGAGACGGTGGGCGTGGGCTACTTCATCGACTCCTGCCGCACCTGCTACAGCTGCAGCAAGGGGTACGAGAACTACTGCCCCACCCTGGTGCTCACCTCCAACGGCGTCGACCGCGACGGCGCCACAACCCAGGGCGGCTTCTCCGACGTCCTCGTCGTCAACAAGGACTACGTCCTGCATGTCCCGGACAGCCTGCCCCTGCCCGGGACGGCGCCCCTGCTCTGCGCAGGCGTCACCGTGTACGGCCCGATGGTGCAGTACGGCCTCAACGCCCCCGGAAGCACCTCGGCGTCGTCGGCCTCGGGGGCCTCGGCCACATGGCCGTCAAGTTCGGCAAGGCCTTCGGGATGACCGTCACCGTCATCAGCACGTCGCCCAGGAAGCGCGAGGAGGCTGTCGACCGCCTCGGCGCCGACGCGTTCCTGGTCAGCCAGGACCCCGAGCAAATGAAGGCCGCGGCAAGCACGATGGACGGTATCATCGACACGGTGTCGGCGTTTCACCCGATCGTGCCGCTGCTGGACCTGCTGAAGCCGATGGGGCAGATGGTCGTGGTGGGCGTGCCGAGCAAGCCGCTCGAGCTGCCGGCCTTCGCCATCATCGGGGGCGGCAAGCGCATCGCCGGGAACGGCACGGGCAGCGTCGCCGACTGCCAGGCGATGCTGGACTTCGCGGGGAAGCACGGCATCACCGCGGACGTCGAGGTCGTCAAGATAGACTACGTCAACACGGCGGTCCAGCGGCTCGAGCGGAACGACGTCAGGTACCGCTTCGTCATCGACATCGCCGGCAGCGACCTGCAGGGCGCCACCGCTTAACTTGTGCCACGGAATGTGGACGCCCGTTAGCCGAGGAAGCGGCCACCGGCTTTACAGCCACATGAAGTCAATGAGTTGTTGGTGTGTTGCTATTCGGTTGGTGTGTTTAATTTCAGCTTTCAATGTCAAATAATTGCTTCGTAACTTGTGGCAATGTCTGAAGGAACCATCGCTGCTGCCCGAAAAAAGGAAGTGTCCGGTTCTTCTTTTTCTTTGGATCACACTTGTCAAATAACGAATAGAAAAAACTTATGGTTCCATTTCAAAGATGTTTCGCGTTCATATGCATGATTTCGATACACAGGTTGGGATAATCCCCATTTCGAAAAGAAAAAAATCAAAGATGTATTTTTGTTTTAAAAGGTTTACTATCTTCGATCAAGATTTTACAAAAGAATATTCAAAATTATCAAAACAAAATCAATATTATTAAATTCATCATGATATATTTTGTTTTATTTATGACTTATCAAAAAGTCTTACCAAAAAGTCTTATAATTTGAACCGAGGTAGTATAGATTTAGTAAAAGGTAGATATGTTTGACATTTGCAAGGAAATTAGTACACATCATAATAGAAACGTTTAACTTTAAAAATAATAATGTGTCTTAATTATAGGTTGGAACCGGGGGAGTATAGCCAAGTCACTTTAAGTCCCGAGCTGCAGTGATCATTTTATTTAATTTTTTCAAAAACTACATCTACAGGTTTTAAAACTCTGTTTTTTTAATGTAGTCAACTATACATTCTCAAGTATGCGAAATCACATTGTGTTTTTTTGGTATGATGGGCTACCTAGAAATGACAAAATCTTGTATAGTTTAGAGATTTGGAGGTGTGTATACTCAGATTCACACATTTTTCATGTTATGTAGAACTGAATATGAAGTATTTCAAATTACATCATTGACAACAGTACAATTTCTTTTCATATTTTTAAACTTATCAATATGAGTTTTGATTTTTCAATAAAGAGATAAGAAGTCTGCTCGGAAAACTAATGATTCCTACGGCAGACTAGAAGTACGAGGCGTATTTGTGGAACTGTGGGCCGCGGAGCTAGGCCGCGGTACAATTTTCTGGGCATGGTGCAGAACTAGCCCGGCATTCTCTGGCCCATGAGACAGAAACGCGCAGAAACGAGCGACTGAACGGATCGAGCCCTCTCCCTCCCCTTGCAGCGGCAAGCAGGAATACGCGCGCGCCGCCAAGCCAGACCGTCGTCGCCGGCAGGACTGCTCGCCGCCGCCGGCCCCGGCCCTTAGGCTCGCGCCGTACTTCTCCTCGAGGCTCCGCCAACCCCCCCCCCCCCCCCCCCCCCCCCCCCCCCCCCCCCCAAGATACGCTGCAAAGCAGCCGGCCTGCCGCCGCTGGTTCTCCCGCCCTGCCTGGCCGCCACCCTGCCCTCCTCCGGTCCTTCGCGCGAGCGCGACCATTGGCCGGCGTATTTCGACTGTTCGAGTGTTGCGCCTCTACTTCTCCTACTCCCCTCTGAGCTAGGTAATTTCTGTTCAAATTT
This sequence comes from Poa pratensis, assembly GCA_947311845.1. Taxonomy (NCBI): domain Eukaryota; kingdom Viridiplantae; phylum Streptophyta; class Magnoliopsida; order Poales; family Poaceae; genus Poa; species Poa pratensis. Next base: position 25,133,751 of record CAMZMU010000096.1, read on the forward strand.
ATGGACTGTAGAATTGAACTGGTTCACTGATTTAACAATCTAGTGTTATCAGTTTCATGTACTTTGTTGGATCGTCGTCTCCCACCCAGAGTCCGGAGCACCCCAACCATTGTCGGTGCTGCGTCTTGGCTCCAACTCTAACCAGCCCGTCACCGCGCCTCCGACTGCCTCAAAACCACGCTCGGCTCTGCTGCGGCCGCCAGCCATGGCCATCGAGTGCCTTGTGCTAGGTGAGCGACCTAACAACCACAGCCTTTTCCTCACACTATTTGATCGATTGAAATCACACTGAATTGTTCTGTTTTGTGTATGTACGAGCGGCAGGGGCGGGGCAAGAGGTGGGGAAGAGCTGCGTGGTGGTGACCATCGGAGGGAAGCGTGTCATGTTCGACTGCGGCATGCACATGGGCCACCACGATTCCCAGCGCTACCCCGACTTCGCGCGCATCCGTGCCGCCGCCCCAGGCGCCGCCGACTTCACATCTGTCATCTCTTGTGTGGTCATCACACACTTGTATGTAGGCAAAATGTTTATATTTCCTCCTTTGTCGATTTTTTTCAGTCCCTAGCACGATTTGTTTACTTCTGAAGTTTTTTCTATTGCAGCCATTTGGATCATATTGGGGCCTTGCCGTATTTCTCCGAGGTCTGCGGGTACAATGGTCCGATTTACATGACGGTGAGCCTAACTTTGGTTGTTTCTGCCAATTGCTCGTGTATGATTGGTTTTGTCCATCTGGTTAGGGAATAAATGTTGTGTCGGTGATTGTTAGATTTTATATTTGGCTCCATCTGAGCTAGCAGTAGCCAGTAATACCTTGCTGGGTAATTTTTTTTGATAAATGGACCAAATGTTAAGCGAGTGAAAGTTGTTTACAAATTTTTTTTTAAAGTTAGCTACCAGATAGTGGATATCATGTTTGATATATGTGCAAAATTTCAATATCAAACTCAATCTCATCTACCAGATAAAAACAAAAACTTGAATAGTTATTTTACATGGTTTATTAACTACTTGTCTCTTTGGTATCTGGAAAATGTGTTATATTTGTGGCTTCAGTATCTTTTTCTTAGTGATCTTTATCTTATAAGTAAAATTGTGTCCCAAACAGTACCCAACAAAGGCTTTAGCTCCATTGATGCTGGAAGATTATAGGAAAGTAATGGTAGATCACAGAGGAGAGGAAGAACAATATAGCTGTGATGACATTCAGCGCTGTATGAAGAAAGGTAATGTTAGGTTTCAACATATCTTTCACTATTAATTCTGGCACACAAGTATGTATCGATGATGATTCTCACTGTTTTTCTTATTTAACCTTTCAGTCATACCCGTGGACTTGAAGCAAAACATTCAAGTAGATAGAGACCTTGTGATCCGTGCCTATTATGCTGGACATGTATGTTTTTATACCTATCTTTCTGTCGTATCTAGACAAGATTAGTGTTCATCTCTGTCTTCCTAATCTAGCTATTATTCCAAGTTCAAGGTTTTGGGAGCTGCAATGATTTATGCAAAAGTTGGAGATGCTGCTATGGTCTACACTGGGGATTACAATATGACACCAGACAGGCATCTTGGAGCAGCGCAAATTGATCGTCTGAAGTTGGATCTCTTAATAACAGAGTATGTTCTAACTAAAATTGCAAATATATTTTTTCTACGCTGTGTCCAGCTTTCTTGGATTGTTGACCTAGTGTGTTGAGGTATTATGCCCAATTAGAGGCCTAGGTTCTATTTAACAGCACAAGGGGGGCAGGTTTATGTTATCCTGTCCTTTATTTTGTGACAATTCATTGCATGGTATGCCATGTTTCCAAACTGCTACATCAGTCACCAGTAGCTGGTTCATGTAGTTAACCACTGTGCGTACCTGAAAATCAGTTGGGCTATAACCAGAATTTATACCTCTACAATTACTAAATATAGGTTGGTGCATTTAGCTAATTTAAATAAAATAAACATTTTTTCATTTTCTATGGTTTTAGGTTGTGTTGTTTAATGCTCTACAACTAAAATCTGGCATTAACAGTACAGTTCGATGGTTTGCATGTTTCTTTTTCTTGTAAATACTCTAAACTGAAGTAACTATCTGCAGGTCTACATATGCTAAAACTGTACGTGACTCAAAGCACACCCGAGAGAGGGAGTTCTTAAAAGCGGTATAAATCATGAACCTCCCCACTGCCAATATATTCGGCTTTGTAGATCTTGGTTGCATGTTTACTATTTTTGTGGACAAAGATAATTATCAAAACTGATGGCTATGTTATCCTACTTCCATACAGCACAAATACCATCCATGAAGTTAATATTCACCAACATTAAGTGTGATTTCAATTGTATCTTTTGTCAAGTCTTGAAGTTCAGGCGAAAGTTACTCAACCTGGCTATATTGAAAAGTTTAACTAACATCCTCTGAATTTGTGTCTGCTACTTAGTGATAGTATGTTTTCTGTAGGTCCATAAATGTGTTTCTGGAGGAGGTAAAGTTCTGATTCCGGCATTTGCTTTGGGAAGAGCTCAGGTACCCTCAGTTCTTCTCAGTTATATGGGCGGAGACAAATAAATTATGATGGACTATCATCACTACTTGAGTAGCTTCCCTTTGAAAAAGATTTCTTAGGATTTTTCAACTTCCATTAATTGAACATCCATTTACATGTGACACACACAACACTGCTCTTATGTGTGTCAGGAGTTATGCATATTACTGGATGACTATTGGGAAAGGGTGAACATGAAGATTCCTATCTATTTCTCAGCCGGTATGTGTGTTTTGGTCAAACTTTAACTTGCCTTTATGTATTTTTCTGATTTATTTGAGATTATATTTGTTCTATAGGTTTAACCATTCAAGCTAATATGTACTACAAGATGCTTATTGGATGGACTAGCCAAAAGATCAAGGACAGCTACACAGTTCACAACCCATTTGACTTCAAGCATGGTATGCTCTTGAAAAATCTTCTCAGTCCTATATGCAAAATGAATATACTGCACATTTGATTGAGAAAAAACTCTAATGTTTATTCGGCCTTTAAACTAAGCCCTGCATGCTGATCTTTGGCAACATAAGAAAAATACCTTGCTTATATGATTTAAAAAAATAAATCTACTGGATAATGATGTCTATTTGTCCACTACCTTGCTCCTTAGTGAAGGTTCATTCCCAGTGTCGAAGAACAACTTTTGTCACCTAACTTAACCTATACACTCTTAAACAGAATAGTGATATTTTGCTTCATTTGCAATCCTTTACCATAACGTATTGATGGTTTTCTCACATTGCAGTTTGCAACTTTGAGCGTTCATTCATTAACGAACCTGGACCCTGTGTACTTTTTGCAACACCTGGTATGATCAGCGGTGGATTTTCTCTTGAGGTGTTTAAGAGATGGGCTCCATCAGAAAAAAATCTGGTTACACTTCCAGGGTATTCCTCTTCACTCTCAAAATATCTGTTTTTTCAATGTTTGCTAATGGTGTAGAATATATTTGTTTATTTGCTGAATAATTTGCATGTTGTGCTCATGGGCTGTTAGTACTGCTATAGTGGAGAACAGGGGGAAGTCTACCCTGCCCTCTGCTTTAGTGAATGCTTACCTGCTTGGACATGATATCATTCTGTTTGGAGCTTTATACTGTAGCTTGTACTCATTGACACATTTTTCTGCTTTGATTTTGATTAAATTCTAATTTTCCTCATCTTATACTGAAAGAACTCAAGTAGGGAATACTTTTCTGTTTGTTTATAATATTTGAGCTGTGATATTTGTATTTTGACGCTATATTTATTTTCCATGCAGATATTGTGTTGCAGGAACCATTGGCCATAAATTGATGTCTGGAAAACCTACTAGGATTGATATAGACAAGGATACCCATGTTGATGTCAGATGTCAGGTTGCTCTTTCTTCTTTTTACAGTTCTCATTCTGTGCAGTAAAATTACATTGGAAATGGATATTGTCTTGACCGTTGTTTGATAAAATATTGCTCTCCAGTTTTTATCATGATAATAGGTAATTAAAATTGTTATTTTTGTCCTCGTGGCGCATGTGTGATCAGTTGAATAACAATGTGTTTTCCCTCAATGCTGACGGCAGCGTGGACGTAGACTGGGAGTCCGCATCTTGTGTCATTACTCATTAGTCACCACTAGTCCAGCTTTTGTGTTTTAGTATCTTCTTAATTTTTTTTCATATGTTGCTTAGAATGACAATAAATGGCATCTGGTTATTATTTATTATGCATTCTCAAATTCGTAACTCGTAGTGTTACAAAACTGTACAACAAATTAGCTCTACATAGTACTCCGTAGCAACAATAGTTCAGGATTGTAGTTCAATCAATCACTTCTTGAAATTTTGGTAGATAACTTTTTAATCCTTATTTCCTGTGTTTATGCTTGTCCTCTTTCTGAGAGTGTGGCGATATGGAGCCCGAGCTACACATAGCTCTTTATTTTGAAAATCATATTTTGGAGTTTCAAAAAAATCTGAAAATATCCTGGATGTAGATAATGTTGTCTTCTACCAACTCAAATATAAATAAGTTGTATTTTGGTCTGTGCAAAAATGACAAAATCTGAATCTGAAAGTGGTGAATAGTACAAAATTTGAACTCTCCAAAATCTGTTAGATTTTGTTATTTTTGTGTAGCCCGTAGTAAGAATTATTTTGGGTTGAGATTTTGCACATTGGTATAATGGATTTTTTTTCAGAATCTTTTGGAACTTCGAAATATGATTTTCGAATTTTGCAAAATAAAGGGCTATGTGTAACTCGGCCTCCAAAAGCACTTTCCGCCCTTCTGATTGCTTATGCTTCTTATCCTCTCATACCAGTGTTTTTCTCATTCTGTGCACCAGATCCATCAGCTGTCATTCAGTCCTCACACAGACTCCAAAGGGATCATGGATCTTACAGAATTTCTTTCACCCAACCATGTGATTCTTGTTCATGGTGAAAAGCCTCAGATGGCCTTCTTGAAGGACAGGATTGAATCCGAACTGGGGATGCCATGCCATTACCCAGCCAACAACGAAACTGTCTCCATTCCGACGACTCAGAATCTGAAAATAAACGCCACAGAGAAGTTCATCACGAGCTGCACCACTGCACAACCTAGAGATGGTCTGCAAAAGCCAAACCTCCCATGCGGTAACCATCTGCCAGGAGTCGACGTCGACCAGAAGCTAGCTGAAGGCATTCTTCTGATGGAGAAGTCTAAGGCGCCAAAATTTTTGTGCGAGGATGAGCTTCTTCAGTTGCTGGGCACAGAGCGCCATTCTGTCCAATTTGAACCGCTGCTTAGCTCGAGGATTGAAGAGGCACAAACCACCATTGTAGATGATTTAGCAAGCGAGTGAATTGTGTGGATGACACCAATGATTTTTACAAATCCCCTGTCAATCCAGTACGGTGCAAGATCTAACAGCCTTGTAGTTTTATAAGGGCATCTCTCGTGTAATTCAAATGTCCGCCGGCTGTGTTTTGGGACCGCTTTAAAACTGTACTGTGCATTTTTTTTCGGTTTCTTTTTTCTAGTTCTCATCACTGTAATACCAGATTCTAGTTCCGGGACTACAAGGCTGTTACAGTATCACTGTGATGAGAACTAGAAAAACTACAAGGCTGTTACAGTATTTCAGACACAGAGAGACTGCGAGAGGCGTGCCGGGACCGGGAAATCAACCATCCAGCATAAAGCCACCAACCACATGAAGCCGAATCAACATCAAGTCCTTTCCATCCTGTTCCTTCTTCCGCGCCCACAGGCATCCACAGCAGCACCGCTAGTTCAGTTCACCACGAGCATGAGCTCCGAATCCGCCCCGACCGTCGTCGTCCACAGCGGCGGCTGCCACTGCAGGCGCGTGCGGTGGCAGGCGGACGCGCCGGCGAGCCTGGCGGCGGGCACCTGCAACTGCTCCAACTGCGCCATGCGCGGGATCACCTACTTCACCGTGCCCAACGACAGGTTCAGGCTCCAGGACGGCTCCGAGGAGTTCCTCACAACCTACACCTTCGGCACCGGCACCGCCAAGCACATCTTCTGCAAGGTCTGCGGAATCACGTCCTTCTACAAGCAGCGCGGGAACCCCGGCGAGGTCGCGCTGTCCGTCAACTGCATCGACGCCGGCACCGTCGAGCACGTTGAGGTCACGGAGATCGACGGCAAGAATTGGGGCTACTAGCTAGCGGTCCTACTCTTTTTTTTTTTTCAACGTAATAGCTCTCATTTATAAAATAAAGATCCAGTTACAAGCATGTTACAGAACTGAAAAGATAGGATAAACCTAGACAGAAAACCATCGCCTATCCTCCTCCTTCGACACCACCGAAGTGACCACCAAAGGGACGAAAGACAGATCACCTCTTCATCCGATCTCGACGCGGCTCCATCGCTGATTAGCTTTACAGAGCTCCAAAGTAGTTTGCCAGAAGCAAAACCATTGTCTTTGAACGAATCAGACCAGAGCAACATGTCCCCGGACACGCCATCGAACTTCATGACTGACACCCCCACACGACTACGACGTCGAAGGAGGAAGCCAGAACTGTCAGCCTCCAACCACAAACCCAGCATAGTATACATCATCTTCCAGCTGTCACCTGTGCAGACAACCGTCTGCGCGTACTCCTGGACGACACATCCTCCCTGCTCCACCAAGACGTCGGATAGAACGCCGCAGCAACGGGGACAGAGCAGAAGGGGAGACACACCTGATGGGGTCGCCGCCGCCGCCTCGCCGACACCATCCATGAACCCCAAGTTCACCAATCTGAGGGATCGACAAACACACGATGCCATCAACTCCGAGACGCCGCCATGAAGGACACCACCGGAGTGGGAGTGAAGTTGAGGCAGATTTATTCGACCGGGCGCCGCTCCCACCACCCTAACGACGCACCACGACCTACAAAGCCAAACCCTAACTACAGAACGGAGGAACCGGATCCCCCCTCCCTCCCGCCGCTGGAGCAGCAGCCGGAGGGAGAGGGGACCAGCAGGCTCGCCGGTGGAGATGGGCAGGAACACAGATCGCCTCCTGGTCGCCTTTTCCTGGCGGCGGCTAGGTCAGGAGCAAGGAACTGATCTAGCGGTCCTACTCCTAGCCAAGTCTTCTTCCCACTAGAAGGGAATACCGCTGGTTTTTGAGATAGATACTAGTATATCTTAGTGGGAGTATATCGCAATTCCAGATTGTATGAAAAAAAATCGAAGGATCGTCGTCCTGTGTTCTTATATGATGATTTTTAGATCAAAGAGGGGTGTCCGTCTTTATAAATAAAGCCATGCGTGTTCTTATAACGGCCATAATACTTATCCGGAAAAGGAAGTACTTCTAGCTGTATTGCTCTAAGCTTGTTTGTTTGTTGAACTAGGTTGTTCTAAACTTATTATGTAATGTCATGTCGTAACATAGCCACAATATAAAAACAAATGTGATCTACTAAAAGGTACAATATATAAAATCTGATTGGACAAATGAGATGTATCATAGTCAATGGCAGGGTTAAGCATAAGGAGGTTGCCATGTGTGCACACGCTAAATAAAGCATTTGCTAGTCCTCTACTGGGTTTGGATGGCTGTATCCGTTGATGGTTACCCGGAAAGTGTTTTTGGCTCTCGAGTTCCAGTGATACTCATAATCTAAAAATTATAAAAATAGTTTCAAAAAAATTGAAAAATCCTGGATGTAGCCAATGATATATCCAACAAACGTGTAAAAAAAATCAACTTCAAATACTTTATTTCAAATCTCTAAATTTATCAGATTTTATCATTTTTTTGTACCCAGAATACAAAGTATTTGAAGATGATTTTTGGCGTGTTCGTTGAATACACTATTGGCTACATCCGAGATTTTTCCAACTGTTTTAAAACTCATAATTTTTTTGATTTTTTAAACTACCAGGATCACTGGAGCTCGGGAGAACGAAATCTCCTCTCGTATTCCGATACATGCTAGTGATTATTTTAACCATATGGGGATGGGTGGATATTTCTTCGAGATACTTTCGAGGTAGAAACTTGGCTGACGAGGTAGAAGATAAATAGTATTTGACAACATAGAAAAAATTAATGAGAGATTTTAGTGGATTGAAATTTTCCACAAAAGAGAGCGCATTAGAAAATTTCCTTAGGCCCTTTTTTTATTGTAAGAATTTATGGAATATTTTTGTAGGACTTTTTCCTTTGAATTGTCTTTGCATAAAAGGAAAGAAATGGTGCTACTCTAAATCCTATGGATTGGGTCATCCATGACCATGTGTGCCTCGGCCTCCCTGATCCTCCTCTGTCGCTTCAATCCGAATTAGTAAATGAGTGACTGGTGGAAAACAATGACAATTTTTTTCCTTCTACTATAAAAACTCGTGAGCGAAACAGATACCTCGTTTATGTCCTGTGGAATATTTGGAAAGAAAGGAACCGGAAATTTTCGGTGGCGAGAGCAAAAATTACCACGAGGTGGCTGAGTTGGCAATGGACACAATTGTGCATCGGGACACTTTCTTTTTCATGTGTTGTTCTGTGTTATATCCAAATGACTATTCATACAGTTTTCTCATGTGTTTTATCTCAATCCTGTGATCCAAAGCTCTAAATGTTTTCATTCCTTTGAATCAAACGACCAGATCAGGTAAAGCTCCCTCCAAATCAAATGAGCCTTTCTGTTTATGTAACATGACCATATAAGTTGTTTTTTCATCAAATTTACCAAAATAGATACACAAGTTTTGTTTTTGTGTACTCACCGAAAAGAAAAAATGGGCGCCAGGGTCGCCACTCGCCACTCTACAAGTGCCCTGGTCAAAGCCCGCCGCCCGCCGGCGATGTCCTCCTACCGCAGTCATTTCCGTCGTCGTCACCGCTGACGAGGAGAACGTGGTATCAGCCCAGCGACAGCGTAGCTAAACAACCAGCCGAGGCGAGCGACAAATTTCTACGCTTGTTCTCAGCACATCTTCGTCTTTTCCCCTCCAGCCAGCCGGAGTCGGGGCAAGAAGTCCACGATGGGCTCGGACGTTGTCCACAGCGGCGGGTGCCACTGCCGGCGCGTGCGGTGGCAGGTGGAGGCGCCGGCGAGCGTGGTGGCGTGGATCTGCAACTGCTCCGACTGCTCCATGCGGGGGAACACCCACTTCGTCGTGCCCGCGGACAAGTTCAAGCTCCAGCCCGGCGCCGACGAGTTCCTCACCACCTACACCTTCGGCACCCACACGGCCAAGCACACCTTCTGCAAGGCCTGCGGCATCACCTCCTTCTACATCCCGAGGTCCAACCCCGACGGCGTCGCCGTCACCGCGGCCTGCGTCGACCCGGGCACCCTGGCGCACGTCGAGTACAGGAAGGCCGACGGGAGGAACTGGGAGAAGTGGTTCGATGGGAGCGACATCTCCGAGTTCTCCAAGCCCGCGGCCGCAGACGAGTAGGACCTGATCGTTGTTCAGTTCAGGGTTTCAGGTCAGTTTGGTTGGTGGTTAATTGTTGTCTGAATTCCTCTCCCTGTTACTGAAAACTATGTGAAAATAAAAACAATCCATGCTCTGATGTGCATGGCTTTTGATGGATGTTTAGACTCAGTTCTTCTTATGTCTAATTTCAATAGCCATGAGATGAGATTGAGCCTAAAAGATGATCCCGATGAGTATGTATTCCAATGTGAGTAAAGTTCAGGATTAAACATGGAGATAAGTGCAACAGTTTTAATTGTGCTTTGCCTAGAAAGGCAGAGATATACCTGTCCTTATGCTGTTGATCAAGCGCTACTGAACGCTTATTCAGAACTCAAGCACCACGCTAGAAGCAGAGTTTTTCATTTGACTGAAACATATGTCTCTTATAAGCTTCATACGCTCAAAACAAAAGGGGAAGAAAAATAAACATACAAATACTACTAGTTTAGAAACTCTCCAACACAGAAGTGTACATGAATAGTTGAATTCAGGTGATATTTGTAGTATCTGTAATGGATCCACGAAGACATTTTTTTTAGATAAAGAGATTTTATTACTTAAGAGTTTTAAGCATTACACCCAGCCTCTGCATAACAAGGATGCACAGAGCCACGAAGACATGTCGAGATTCTGCCAAAGATGCTTGGTTTCCCTACGAGCTTGAGGTTTTTCAGAACGAAGTCCTGGCGATCATCCATGGCTTCTCAAAGAAAAGATTTGAGAGCAGCAGACGAATATGAAGACCATGGCTAATGGATGCGGAGCTTAATTGCTGCTATGAGGCTGGCTCTCAGATGGTGCTACCACGAGAAGTAATGGTACAAAAGATAAGCTTGAGACTGAGAGAAGGCATTAGTCTTTTTGTAGGCTTGCTGAAAGGGATCTCCGTAGCATATTCTTCGAGCACAAACTTGTTAACTCCTTTTGGGCTTTACCCCCTTTATAGTCCTGTCGTTTATGCTTCACAAAGCAAATGGTGTCGCTCAGTGTAGAACTTGTGGGTGACTAAAGAAGAAGTGATCGGCATTTCTCTAAACAAAGTTAATGGCACTTGTTCACAAGAGACCCCATATAGTTGGTCCCAGTCATCAAAACACACTGTGTGGTTGTGCAAATACTAAGCATATAACATTTGCAAATTATTCATTTCCAATAATAAATAGTGATATTGTAGATAGAAAATGTTGAAGATTTTGTATAGCTTTGTTTTCATAATTTTTTGGTGAATGATCAGAAGTTCTCAGATGACCAGAAGAACTGCATGGGTTTCTGAATCTAAAGTCTGAGAGATATAATATGGTGAACCATGCAGGTTTCAGCTCTTGCAAAGTGTCAGGTCTTCCTGATTTTACTTCGTCAGAGAGTGACTACTCTCGTATGGAATGACTTAGAAAGCTAAATGTCTAAATCGCCTTAAAAGAGTCATGATATTTTGTGGATAATACACCGTAATGCTATCTTGACACAAAAAATGAAATAAAGAACCAGTTCAAACGTTAGTTGAGTGGAAGCTTCCACTGTCTTTTGTTCTTTGAACGAAACAGTTCGGGATTTGTGTTTCAAGGGCCCAGCGTCTAAATTCCTACGGGGTGCTACATGCTTGAACCTCGGTGTATCAGTATCAAGTATTAACAGAAGTATATTGTTTGGGCTGGTCAATTCTGTCTCTCACCAAGTATTACACTGTATGTCTGTAACATTTGAGGGCATCTAGAAAAGAAGAAATGCAGTATGTTCGTTCGTCGATCATCTAGCTGTGAGCAATGTCAGCGTGAAAACGGTGATAGTAGAGGCTTAAGGATGTTTACTTGCATGAGGATTAAGTACCAATGTACTACCATACATCTTCTCAAGATGCTGAGTTTCCTAGTTTCACAATTGGACTACTATCCATACAACGGTAACGCCACTTTCCCCCGACCTCCGCGTCGCTCCGTACGGGGCGACTCGGGGGAACCCTAGAAATCCGCCGCCGCCAGCCCACCCACCGCTGCCCGCAGTCGCCGCCGCTGCCACGGGCCGTCGCCGCGGTGGCGGCGGGCGCCCTCGCCACCAAAAGGGGCTCGGGGGAGCTCGCCGTGGAGGCGCTCGACGCGGTTCTGAAGGTGGCGGCGCCCTCGGTGGAGTGACGCGCGTCCTCGTTGGGCGAGGATGCAGGGATGGTCTGCGGTGTTGCGGCGGCGGAGCAGGGGCGGTGGGGCGACTGCGAGGATGGGGCAGCGGCGGCGCACGCGCTCGGGCTAGGATCGGGCCCGGGTGGGCTAGATCTAGCGGCGCCCTCGCGGGCCTTCCGGGCCTTTTCTGGGTGCCGGCGGGCCGCGACGGAGATGCACGGTGGTGCAGGGCGCCGGCTCCTCAGGCGGTGTGGAGGTCGCCGCGCCCTTCCTGCTCGCCCTAATCTGCCTCCTGCGCCTTCCATCCGTGACAGAGACTGCTCCTGGCTCTAGGTACCATGCTCTACCTTCCTTGTTCGGGGATTTCGGTGGTGCGAAGTAGGGGCACGGGAAATCCCGGCCGGCGAGTCCGACACTGCCGCGGTGGCGCCTGCGGGTGTCGCCTTTCCTCGCTGGAGGGCGTCAGGTCGTCCCCTACTACAAACCCCATCTGTGTGCCGGGGGAAACCCGAGGACCTTTCGGTCCGAGCAGCAGCGGCGCCTGGGCGTCGCTTTCCTTCTTGAAGGTGTTGTTTCTGGTACTCAGGTTCCCTTGGTACAAGAGGTGTAGTGGTGGAACGACGCCGATCTCTGTCTCGGACTAGGAGCTTCAAAGGGCGCAATGTACTTGCTTCGTGGCTTCGCGGAGGCGAACCCTACTCTCGACTCCGGTCCGGCATATCCCACTTGCCGGGGCTAGCCCCTCTTCGGCCTGCCTTTTCTCCTTGGCGCATAGGTGTGATCTCGTCGGAGCGGTTCCGTGGTAGTGGTGAGTCTCGGAAGCCACCTCGCCGGAGACGCGGCCTTCAAAGCTCGGTGCTCTGCATCCTCGCCGTTTGGCTGGTTGCTCGGCATGGAGGGTTTGTTGTGAGGTTTGGCTGTGGTGGTGTCCCTGCTGAGCTGTTGTAGTGTTGTTGTGATGTTGCTGTTGTTGCTTGTCGTGCTTCGGCATGTGCCGCTGTCCTAGCTTTGCTAGGTGTTGTATGGTTTTCAGGCCTGGTTTTTCTTATAAACCGAGTCAATTGGCTATCAGCTTTTCTTCTAATCATAATGAAAAACAGCTCTGACTGGCTTTTTAGTCAAAAATCAATTGGACTACTGGAATTCTATTGGCAATCTACTTTCGGTCATTTTCTGGAAGAAGCAAAAAAGGTACGGTTTAAATATCATGATCTTCGAACAGGTAAAGTACCACTCAGGTTAAAGTGGACATGCATGTTGCATTTGTAAATCAACGAACACTGCAGCAGTTGAGGCCATTTGATACTTAAATTGGAAAACAGTGGATGCCACTTGTTGCCTGAAGTTTCTGATGTGAACTGCGATGAAAGGCATCACGGTTGGTCGACAATAATGCAGCATCGACTTTTTCTAGAACCTTCCATTAGGGGACGGGGGGAGGCGCCAACCGGTGAGTGGCCGTGATTTGGTTTGATCACAGCACTGACGAGTCAAAAAAAATTGAGTGATCCCCAACTCTGGAGTTTGACCTCGACATTGACCAAACAAGGAGTGAAACATCGCGAGAATACGCGAATGAGAGCCCAGTCCTGTTCGGGGATCCGTGCCAAGAAAATAAAATAAAGATTACACACACTCTTTTTAATCGTAGAAAAAACACATGTGTAAAATCTTGAAAAATCACGCACATAGATATCGTGTAGAAAACCATGTTTTTCGTCAATAATACGGCTATTTGCTACTCCCTCTGTTTGATATTAAGTGGCGTGATTTTAGTTTAAGTTTAACTAAAACCACCCCACTTATTTCAAATGGAGAGAATATGTTTTTAAAAATAACAAAATGAGCAACTAAATACGGTATTTAGATTCTAAGTTCTTAGACAGAATTTTGGAACCTGGGCCAGGTGTGACGTCGGTTCACATACGTTGCAAGACTCCGTCTCCCATCATAAGATGGTCCATGTCTGAGATTTTAACACTAGTCGTTGAAAGTCACTTTGTACTCCCGACCTCCAGTGATCCCTATATTTTCAAATTTTAGAAAACATATTTACAAGATCAAAAAAATTCTGAACTCCCGAACGTAGTCAAAGATGCATCTTTTTTATTTAACTGGTCAAAGATGCATCCTACTAGTATGTAAAATCCCAATGTGAAATGTTTTTGTATTATGAGCTACATAAAAATGACATATCTTGTATATTTTAGAGATTTAAAAGTGTGCACTCAGATTCACACATTTGTCATTTTTGTGTAGCTCGAAATATAAAGTATTTCAAATTGAAATTTTGCAAATTTGTGGAATACATCATTAATAACATTTAGGATTTTTTTCCAGAATTTTATAAACGTGTAACCATGATTTTGGATTTTTTAAATGAAGAGAGCACTAAAACCCGGGAGCAAGAAATCTTCACTCTATGTTAGTAGTTTACATTGTTAAAAGTGCCAAGTCACGTGTATGTCTTTTGAGTGATGGTTAGGTGGCATAACCACATGATCTGTTTAGAATACTACTTGGTCCACTTTGTGTTGTGGTGGTGACTGGTGAATCATTAGAAAAAATAGCTTTAGTATGTGTTGGCTGTTTCTATATAATTTGAGATGAGAAATGGAAATGGATGCGGACTTTTTCTTAACTATATCAGTTGATCTACATATATCTCTGTTGAGCCTCCTTCTCCGAGCAAGCTAACAACTCCATGGGATGCCTACGATGTCGGTGGTGGAAAACTTTTTTATTTAGTTACCCTTGTGCCCCGTAAATAAAAAAGGTTCAGTTACATAAAAATTAGTATTTTCATCGTAGAAAACGTGTTGTAATTGCACAAAAGATGATGCACGTGCAACAAACACAAACCCAAAAAAAAGAATGTAAAAGTGCAATGCAACCAAAAAAAATGCGACTGCACAAAAGAACCGCAATAACGACAGATACGATACAAACCACAACAAAAAAATATGACTAAAACCTCTTAAAAGTGACCGGGTCGTTACATAAGTGACCAAAACTTCATTACAGTAACTGATATTTTATACAACCTCTGTTCCGTTTTGGGAGTTCAAATGAGAGTACAAAACAAGTGAAACTGCAAATACACATGTAAATGAAACTTTCATAAGATCATTCGGGCATCAGCATTTTAGCGAGTCGATTCCAAAATACTGCATATGGTCGAGTAAAAAATTGCAAATCCGCTCGTCAGTTTGACATAGTTAGATTAACAACTTGTCGCCAAATTAATCTCCCGATCGATCACGTGCCGCCCGCCGTGCGCCCATTCCCCCTCTTCACACTCCACCGGCTCTCGGAGTCCCGATCTCGCACGGGCCCAACGCCGGAACCGCTCGCCCCTCGCCGCATCTCGGCGCCACCGTTCCCTCGTCGCCCCTGCCGCCGCCGCCATCTCCTCCTCGACCAAGACCCCGCGGCCTTCTTCTCCGCGCTCAACCACGCTGCCTCTGCCGCCATATATCTCGCTGGTGAAAGCGGGTAGGGAAGGGGCGGGTGGACTAGCTCCGGTGGCCCCTCCACGTCTGACCTGTTGTGCTGCCGCCTCCGATGCTTGCTGCGCTGAGGTAGCTCGTCGCCGAATCAACGGTAAGTAGTTTGTTCCTATTTTCTGCTGGCTCTGGATGTCAGCTCAGAGAATTTCGGGTTAACCTAGCTGTTTAGTGAGAAAATGGATTATGGTGAACCGTAGTCATGGGCCAATCATCAAGATACTAGTATATGTTTGTATAGTGACTTTATATGTATATCAGATTATGATGAACTTAGGTCTGCAGGTGCTGAGGTTGTAGAAAGCTGCAGATAACTTTAATTCCACACGTATGGATTGAAGCTAATAGATTGGTAAAAATAAAACCTATATTTATTGGTTATTATATATATGAAATATTGAAATTATCCAGAGAACCCTGATTGTGAACTAAGCTTGATTTGCTTGGTGTGTTTCTCTTTCCCAGGGAAAATATATTTATGTCAGATTAGTTGGCTAACTAAATTCAGTCTGTTGGTATGTTGAAAAATAAGAACTGATATGTTGCCCGAATTCAGATGCAAACAACTTGCCTTCAGTGTTTTCTGAGATATTAATGTATTTAGCTTGACTATTTGTCCTCAGTAAAGCTGATCCTAAAGAAAACTGGGGTGTTCTTTTAGTAAAGAGCAAAATCTATGATTTCTTATTTATAATAGCTGCCAGTTCAAATATGTAAACATTCCTTCTTTGGTTTTTCCCATCAATTAAAGCATATGGATTTAGGCTGGATCAGAAAAATGAAAGTTTTAATTTGCAGATTGATCAGTGAACTCCTATTTTTGGTTCTGAGCTGAGATTTTTATTATGTAGACCTGAATTTGAACTTTGTACTGAACTCATTTTGTTAGCTTGGATGTGATGTGGGACTTATATGTGCCCCTCCGTGCATTCTATTCCATCACTGTACTCCGTATAGTCCGTATAGGAGATGTATGTTTGTATATACGTGAACACTAGTTGAATGTGTAGATAAATCTCTTGGCAGAATTAGAAAAATGAGCAACACGAACAAAAGCAAGGATCAAATAGTCCTCTCGCATCATTTTAACTGTGATTATTCTCTGGCTTCTCCAACCATGAATCTCTTGACAGAATTAGAAAATGAGCCACAGGCTGACAGGCACTCCCTATCTCTTTATCTATCCGCGTCCGCCCGTGGCAACCGCCTCTAAAATTGGCTCCTCAACGTCCCTAACTGCACCACCATGCAGAACTTGTGACTTTCATTTGTTATTTGTTCGGTATTTTTTCCTTGTTTTGGGGAAGCGCTCGTTGGTTGGTTCGAATTCTGTGTTTGTTGGCAAGGTTGGCCATTCCCTGATGTGTTCTACCTTTATCCCCTCGTGGGTGTGGGGCTACATCTCCTTGTTTGTGCAGGCGACTGGGATTTTTAGATCCAATAAAAGCAACTAGACACATACACCATTATAGATAGCAAAAGTTAGGACTGCACTTTGATTGGTCGTGCAGTTAGGGGCTAATTCCTCTTTGGGGGAAATAGAAATATTTGATTGATCCTGGTGTTAGAATTACTCACTGCTTCAAAATTTTATGAGCAGAAGTGGTCGTGTTGTGTAGTTTCAATACTCCAAATTTTTGGTGGAAATTAGTTTCAGTACTCGAAGTAGTGTCTAGCTCAGTCTTAACTCCTTATCTTGGTTGTCCTTGTCTTGTTTCGTGTGTCTTACATAGCCCATTATCTATGATGCGGTTTAGAAATTGTTGCAGTCTGACTATTTATGCTAGTATTTATCGCTGGTACTGCTTAAATTGGTGTCCCTCATACTGTTCTCATGACCGGACACTGCCAACTATGTATCAAATGCTTTGAATAGCGGGCCTGCCTTACCCTTCTCATCTGCAGGTTATATTTTGGTGTGGACGATTATGAGCAATATCTGAGATCCCTTGGAGGGGCCTCCTATGCTGACTTCCTGGGATGAAAGGCGGTGTTCTGCATAGACTTCTAGTCAACAAGCTATGCCTCGGCCTTTTGGTTCTCCTTGTTGTGCCGATTATTCTTTTGTTACTGGGCACAACGTCAGAGCAGCTGAAAGTTTTTTCCCAAGGTATACCCTCGTAAATATACTTGCTACTGTGCTTGTTCATTAATTTGATTGCCGGTTCAGAATCTACTCTGCTGCTTTTGCTGAATTTTTGTCTGGATACTCCTTCTGGCATCAGGGTTCGTACAGCAGCAGGGACTGCAACATCTTGGAGATAATATATCAGTTCTAGTTGGTCCCGCAGGCCCAGCTTATAACAACCACACTCAGACAACTATAACCAGACTGAACAAAGGTAATCTCGTGTGATATGCTACTTATATTATTTTGATCATTTGTACCGTGCCGTTTTGTGCTTATTCATTCACCTAGAGCATTGCAAGGCTGTTTCTGATGAGTTGTTTCCAAACATGGAATTAATCATTCGTAAATGCGCACAGCTTATGTGTTGAAGCCTGAAGATTACTTACTTATGCCTAATATAATGCTGGTGCTACTTTGTAGACTGTAACTATGCAAAGGGAAGGTGGGTAGCAGATGAGAAGCTTCCACTCTATTCCGGTAACGAGTGCAAGCAGTGGCTGTCAAAAATGTGGGCTTGTCGGATGATGCAACGCACAGATTTCTTCTATGAGAGTTACCGATGGCAGCCACATGGTTGTGAAATGCCTGAATTTTCAGGGCCTAACTTTTTGAAAAGGTATTGTGCTGTTTTTAACTGTGCAACATCTTACATGCTTGGACTTGTTCTAACATATTAGCTTACAGGATGAGTCATAAAACTCTTGCTTTTGTGGGTGATTCGCTCGGTAGACAGCAATTCCAGTCCATGATGTGTATAGCAACAGGTGGTACATACAGCCCCGAGGTTGAAGATGTTGGATGGAAATATGGCCTTGTCAAAGCTCCAGGTGCTTTAAGACCTGATGGATGGGCTTATCGATTTCCAGGGACTAACACCACTATCCTTTACTACTGGTCTGCTAGTCTATCTGAACTGGAACCTTTGAACGCAACAGATCCAGCGACTAGCTATGCATTGCATCTTGACCAGCCAGTAACATTCTTGAAGAAGTATCTCCCCAGTTTTGATGTTCTAGTACTTAACACAGGTCATCACTGGAATAGAGGGAAATTCGATGGAAACCACTGGGAATTGTATGCTGATGGGAAGCCTGTAGGGGAAGGTAGACTTGCAGACCTCATCCGTGCAAAAAATCTTACACTGTACAGCATTGCCAGATGGGTGGATTCAGAACTCGCAAGTCGTCCTCAGCTGAAGGCTTTTCTGAGGACAATGTCACCGAGGCATTTCGTAAACGGAGACTGGAACACTGGGGGAAGTTGTGGTAATACCGTTCCCTTTTCAAACGGAAGCGAGGTCTTGCAGGATCATTCCAGCGACTTGCCTGCAGAGCGTGCTGTAAATGGAACTCGGGTTAAGCTCTTGGATATTACCGCCATCTCACAACTAAGAGACGAAGGGCATATCTCAAATCGTACTCTGAGAGCTCCAACAGGCATTAGTGATTGCTTGCACTGGTGCCTTCCTGGCATACCAGATATGTGGAATGAGCTCCTCTTTGCGCAGATTTAGTACCTGCACTTGAGCAAGGGTATTTTTCTCCCAGCGCCCAAGGGTCTATTCTGTTCCTGCTGGTGGTCTGTACAGGGTGAACTGCTTTCTTCGAGTGTTACTTATGGACTTTTTGGTCATCCATGCCCAGGCGTTTACCAGTGCCAAGATGATAGCATTATATCTAGAGTTTGAATCGCACTTCGGTTCGGATTCCTAGCTTCGTTTCAGGTCAGTTATGGAGTTAGCTGCTACAGAGCCACTCTCCAGGCACGTCGGATTTTTTCATTTTCTTTACTGTATAATGCTACAAATATTCCTCAGTTTACCATGTGCAGCATACTATATTACGTAGAAATGTTTATACAAGTAGACCAAAAGTGCTATGTGCTCTATTGGATGAAAAGTGGAACTTTTGGTTGATGTCTGTATCCTCAGAACTCTTGTCCGCCTTAACACTTGAAACAGGATAGTTGAGTTTATATTCTATGAATGATCACACAACCACTTGAAGCCACCGATAGTAAACCCTCGCGATCATCCGCAGTATAGTTTAATTTATCTTTCCGCGGTTAGGTCTTCTCAATTAATCAAATGGTTCAAGATAGATGGCAGCTCCAGCCATCCGTAGTCCCGTAACATTTTGTTATCCTGCCTGATTTTTCTAATGGGCGCTGCACTTGATGAGAATACAAAATACACCCAGCCTGTTGTACTAGATTTTTTTTTTTTTCAAAGAATCATAGAACTTCCTAGAACTTAACCAAGCGTCAAGATAAGGATTAGGCAAGTGTAACCAGAAGTTGCTGCGGCCATCACTGTTAGTATCTCAGAACAAACCAATTATTGTCCTGAAAAGAAGGGTCAACCACCTTCCTCCCTTGCATAATTAGCCGGGTCGTCGACCGGACGTCGCGAGCTGATCTCGCGCTTATCCTCTCGTCTCAGAAGACAACAACAACATGTAGATTTGGACGACGCTGGCCGTGGAACAACGACAAGCCGAGTGCCTTTGGGAACGCCGACCTGTCTTATACTCCATGATCCACCTGGAAGAAACGCCAGGTCATGAACCACGCCGGACGAGACGACATCGTTATCTTCCCCGGGCACCCGGGGCGGCGATGCTGACCGAGCGAGGCCACGCACGAATGACTCTCCCTACCGGCCGCAAGCCAGATGGTCCAAAACCTGCTAGGCGCCGGCCGGAACCAGCCGCCGTATCTTATCTTAGTTCCTAAACAACGGAAGTGGAAGTGTAACCGGGTTTATTAACCAACCGGAGACGGAAAGGCTTTGCTTTAATCCAATCCAGCAGAAGATCCCTTCCACTTGTGGGACTACTAAACACGGCATAGCGCCGTATGTAGAGCTAGCATCTAATCGATCCCTAGCGTGGATGATGAATTGCTGATGATTATCGCCGGAGTGGAGTGGGGGCTTTGTTACCCCATATGGCACAAGACCATAAGCCCGGCCAACCACCTCTCCACCCCACCCTTGTCATTTGTCACCAATCAATGGCGTCGACACCATCACAAGACCTAACAGAGCTATCCGAAACCCCACAGACACTAAGGATGGACAACGGCACACAGTAGAGCACGAGCCGAAAACAGAGGAGGAAGTTATTGGCGCCTCCACCAGGCGGCGAGAATGGCACCGGCACCAACCACAACCAACCGTGCGACCAAAAACAAGACCCACACGACGAAACAACATTCAGATTAAAAGCAGCGGCTCCAAAGATGGCCGTGTTTCTGCCCCGGCGATCTTTGGATGAGCAGCCTGTGGCCTAATTTCTTTGAAAATGCAGAGTTCACATCGGTGAAAGATTGACTGAGCACAACACGAGGCACACCATGCTTGCCGACCGATCCTCCAGCCAGTGCGTTCCTAGAGTATGTACACCTGGGGAGCTGCAGGCGACGATGATCCCCCTTTTCTTTCTTCTTCCCGAGATGCGTCTTATTGAGGTCACCATTGCTGGGCTTGCTCACCTCAGCGCGGTGTCAGTATCCGATGTAGACGAGGAAGATGGGGGAGCGCCGCTCGTCTGGTCAGAGACATTGGCGAGGGCCTGGATCAGCCGCACGATGTCGGAGGGGTCGTCCAGGTAGTACTTGGCCTTGCTGGGCTTGCGGCCGACGGTGCATGCGAAGACCGTCGCGTCGGGGTCCAGGCACGGGCCTTCGACGGCCGTGGTGATCACCTCGAACATGTCCTCGTCGGACCGATCGTCCCCGATGCACAGGACGAAGTCGGGCAGGACGCCTCGCTCCTGCATCGTCGACAGCAACCGCTTCGCCACCAGGCCCTTGTTTACACCCTGCAATTGCAAAGAACAGAGCATGGATTAGTGTTTCAGTTACACAAGTGCAGTGACACTCACAGTAGTAATAAGGAAAATAAAGTACTGTTTGTGCCGGGCAACTCATCACCTGTGGCTTCACCTCGACATGGTTCACGTCAGCTTTGACTGAGACTGGCTCGTTAGAAAGGACACTCTCCAGGTGGTCATGGAGCTCCTTGGCTTGGCAGGATCCAAAATCAGGATCGGCGTCTTCGTAGCACCAGACGATTGCGGTCTCCTTGTCCTCTATTGTTGACCCGTCCGTCGTCTCCGTGTAGGTTTTCATCACAGGCTCCACAATTTGCTTCCAGCTAGAGTCTGTTGCCGGGGCACACGTCTCCCATTCTGCATCTCCTCTCAACCTACAGCGAAAACACATCAATTAACACGTAGACAGGTCAAATGTTCAGTGCAAAGTTAGTAATTTCATTGCAAGAGTAGAAGGTGCATCATTAGTGCAGAATTTTCAAAGAACAATGGGGATTACCTGAGGAAGTAGCCGTGCTCAGCAGCTAGCCCCAGGTTCTCACATGGCGAGAACCATTCACTTAAGGTCGCCCGAGTCTTTGTGCTTGCGAGCAAGACCATGTTGTTCTTATCACGACAAAGGCTGTTCAACATGTCTATTGTTTTGGAGCTTGGATTCTTACCGAACGATGTCTGAGGCATCAGCGTACCATCATAGTCCAAGAGAATGACGCGTGTGGTTGTCCTCCGGTAGGCTGAGACAAGCTGCTCAACCGCGAGTTTCTTGAAGCTTGTATCAAGGGCTACAACCCTGAACCTTAGCCCAAATCCTATGCCCCAACAGCGCCTCTTGTTATGGTCCTGGCAAGTCCTCTCCAGATCTTGCAAGAAGCTGTTTGCCCAGTATCCGACATCGTGTGTGCTCACAAACTTGTGGTGCTTCTCATGTCTCAGCACCTTCTCCCCTTCAGGTATCTCCAAGGCAGAGTCCATTGCGTCAGCCACCGAATCAATGTTCCAAGGGTTCACTCGTATCGCGCCACTTAGGGAGGGGGAGCAGCCAATGAACTCCGACACGACAAGCATGCTCTTCTTCCTTGTGGAAGGGCTGGGACCCAGAATTCTGTCTATCTTCTCATTTCCTTGCCTAGCAATGATGTACTCGTACGGTATAAGATTCATGCCATCCCTCACTGCGGTCACCAAACAGCACTCGGCAACGACATAATATGCCATTCTCTCATAGAACTGCAGCGGTGTATCGATCAATATAACTGGCTGGTAATCTGGCTGCCCAAATGCCTCGTTGATGCGCTTCACCATCGCATAGCTCTCATCCTGTACCTCCTGTACATCCTTTCCCCGCCCTCTCGCCGGATTAGCAATCTGTACCAACACCGCCTTTCCCTGCCACTCTGGATGCTGCATCAGGAGCTGCTCAAATGCCAAAAGCTTCAAACTGATACCTTTAAAGATGTCCATATCATCCACCCAAGCATCAAAATCCGGTCCCGATCACAGAACTGCTTGAGAAGCTCGGCAACCTTGACCCCAGTCTCCAGGAGGTTGAGCACCGACTGCAGCTGCACCAAATGTACTCCCACTGGCAATATTTTGATAGTAACAGTCCGTCCATAATACTCCAGTGCAATGTATCCCCTCTGCGACTCATACTTCAACCCGAGCATCCTGCTACAGCAAGACAGGAAATGTCTAGCGTAGTCAAATGTGTGGAACCCAATCAAATCGGCATTCAGCAATGCTCGGAGCAGCTCCTCGCGAACTGGCAGAGTCTTGTAGATCTCTGAAGACGGGAACGGGCTGTGCAGGAAGAACCCAAGCCTGACCCGGTTGAACCGCTTGCGCAGGAACGTCGGCAGCACCATGAGATGGTAATCGTGCACCCAGACGAAGTCCTCGTCAGGGTTGATCACCTCCAGGATCTTGTCGGCGAAGATCTTGTTGGCGGACACGTAGGCCTGCCACAGCGTGCGGTCGAAGCGGCCGCCGAGCTCTGGCGACAGTGGCAGCATGTAATGGAACAGTGGCCACAGCTGCTGCTTGCAGAAACCGTGGTAGAAGCGAGAGCGGAGGTCGGCAGGCAGGAACGTGGGCACGCACCGGAAGCCCTCGTAGAGGTCGTGCGCGACCTTGTCTTGGTCGGCCACCAGGATTTCGTCGCGGAGGCCGCCGACGTAGACGAACTCCATGTCGGCGCGGCCCTGGTGCGCGCGCAGGCTCTCCTTGAGCTGCCGCAGGAGGCTGTCCTCGTCCCACGTGAACTCCCAGCCGCCGCCGGCGCGGCGGGATGCGCGGACGGGGAGCTGGTTGGCCACGATGATGGTGCGCTCCCTCGGCGCGTGGGAGGAGTGGTCGGAGGCCGCCGAGGCGGCGTCGGCGTCGTCGTCGGAGCAGTCGAGGTCGGGCACAATGCCAGACGCCGTCACCACGCGCGGTATCCGGCGCCGGCCGGGCGATGGCAGCGGTTGATCCTCGCCGCTGCCGGAGGCGAGCTCCATGAGGTCAGAGTACGATCTTGACGCCATCCCGAGCACCAAACCAAGATCCTCCCCCACCAGATGTGGTCTTCTCACCACCCTCCACTGACAGTCTCTCGCCAAAAACTCGAAAGACTTCAAATTTGCAGGGAGCCAGGAAGCAGAGCAAGAATGCCCGGACAGAGAGGAAAGGATCTGCGAGTCCCAAGGGGAAGAAATCCTGCCGGCGAGATTTTAGCGAGGCAAAGAATCGAATCGCGCAAAGGAACTCGCCAGAAATACAGAAACAAATCCGCCCTTTCCGGAAAGGAGCGGCACCTTTCGGTCAAAGAAAGAACACGGCGGCAGCAACGTCTGACTCAGGTGCTCCTCCTCCCGCCGCCCACACGGCCACTATGCCGACAGATCGCCGCCATTTCTTGGACCAGCATTAGCTGAAGGAAAGCCCGAAAGATAAAAACAAGTGCTTTCTTCCTCCCGGGATGAAATTTCAGGGAAAAGAAAAGAAGAACTCGGCGGATTGCCAAAAGCCGAGCGCGGTAGAGGTGGGAGGACTGATCCTCAGTTCGCGTGCGGCAAGAGGTGGGAGGACTGATCCTCGGTTCGCGTGCGGCGCGGCGGTGGCTCTTGAGGATTGCCAAGGGCTGGGGGCTTCGGGGTGCGGATCTATGAGAGTAGTATAAGTAATGAGGAGAGAACCAGCTCAGCAAGCTGCTGCTTTTCTTACTCTATTTCTTCGAGCTGGCGGGGAGCTTGCAATGCCAGGACGCGGCCTCTGCCAAGGCACACACATGGATTATAATAATCGGAGTTTCGCGGTTAACACCCTGGTTTAATAATACTGTCGTTTCAGGTCTGCCGTCCTGCATGCCACCTAACAAGCGCCAAAAGAATTTTGGAGAAACCAAGCGGCAGAAAATTAGTCTGAGTACTATATTAGCATTATCCATTTTGGAATGGAGTTTCCGCTTTGCTCACCTTAACTGCCTCCGTTTGCCAATATGAAATGTGCACACTATCTCCTTTCTCTCTCTCCCTCGCCCCTCGGCAAAAGATAGCTGGCCTTTTTCACGACGAGTTTTGCTAACTTCCTGTTACCGAAGAGCAACTAAATGTACATGGAGCACTAGGCAGGTTAATTTCCTCAAGAAAAAGATTAGTATCATGTGCCCGTTGCTAACCTGATATCACCACGGTTTTTCTTTCATGCATGGGTATTACCAACACTTGCTTGTAGGACAGGAATTCCTGGTTCTCAAATCAAAGTTTTACCCGTATTATACTTTTTTATATGGACCCTAACTATTTTCAACCACGATGGTGACCTCCTGTCTTCAGAATATCAGGCTATTGTTAGAAAGATAATGACGTGGTTGCATGCGTAATACGCCTTCATCCATTAGATCACATCACAGCTAGCACCAACGAACAAAAATTCCACACTTGACAACAAAAGTCTTGGTTGATAAGAGCGTCGTACTACCCTCGCCTATTTAACAATTCTCAGCAAATCCAAGGGCCTCCTCGAGAAAACCTAGCCGCGATCTTATCTGCGAAAGAGCAACGGTCATTCTGGCCTCCCGATTTGTCCGATGTGCCCGTTTTGTTGGCCGCTCGATCTGCATCGGACGGTGGGAAGTCGGCCGCAGGGAGGGCAGCGGCGCAGAGGATCCGAAGGGGTGTTCCTAGGAGATATATCCGGCCGGATTGGATGAGATCGGTGGGAGCCCATACGTGTCGGACGCTGGGGGCGCCTCGGCCAATACAGGAGAGATACACGGGAGCGCGTTCACATCAGCCAAAAGTCCACCGAGAGATGGTTTTCGAATTTCCTCACCAGGCATACGGCATTTGAACAGAAAACCGATAGAACAGCAAAACCACAAAACAAGTAGTACAGCACTTTTTTATTTGGGAAACTTTTAGTAAAGCTACTCTCTCCGTTGCATAATTCTTATCATGGTTTCAGTTTAAATTTAAAATAAAACCACGACAACAGAAAATTTAACAGAGATAGTAAAAAATTGTATTGCAAGCGTTTTTACATAATTCCGAAAAGGTAGCAAACCACCCTGGCCACCAGTTTTCTAGCTCCACCCCCTGCATGTATTTACCATCCTTTCGAGAACTGTGATATGTCAAACACATGCACTATGGACACGGTGTTTTTCGGATATACATCGTGATATTTATGTTAGCGCAAAAAGTTTCGTAAAGAAAAAATATTTTTTGTGGCCTATGCAAAAAGACAAAAACAATCGCGTACAAAGTTATTTTGAAAAAACCCGGATTTGTCTTTTTTTTGCACAGTCCACATAAATATTTTATCTTCGCAAAACTTTTTTGCTAACATTAAATGTCATCTAGTATATCAGAATTATTATTTTTTGGAATTTTTTGATATTTTGAAAAATGTTTTAAGCAGCAGGTGCATCTAGACCTATGAGTCGAGATATGGCTTTCCGATGCAGTACATATCTCCATTACTCACACTGTTCGGAATTACCCATGTGTTCTTGGTTTAGTCGCAGTCAAATTTTACACAGTTTGACTAAGCATATAGAACACAATATTAATATTTATAATATAAAAGAAGTAGTATAAGAATCATGATAAAATATATATTCATATTATGTACATTTTGTATTATACTCGGAACACGGGTTAACTCCGAACAGAGGGGGCAATATAAAAAGAGAACGTCAGTCATTCATACTAGTGCATGCATCTAATGTTCCATGACTGTAATGATATATGAAAAGTAGTGATACTCGTGTAATCATTACTTCTAACCATATTGATCTAACGATTCAGAATCTCCCAATGTTGGATCGCTTAAACGATATGTGGTCTACTCAAATTATCATGTCGCTTTTCTACATCCACTATATCACGCTCGCAACCATCAGGGAGAAAAAAAAATCCCGCGACCCTTTACCTCTAATCATGCGACAATATTAGCGATCTTTTCTCGAATGTTCCTCCACAACATTGCGACCTCCATCTCATGTCGCCCACAGAGCACCTAGGGGTCCGAGAAAAGAAGGGCCCAATGGTAAACTATACAGTAATCACTATGTTATTATACATTACTCCCTTTACAAAATTAAAGATTGAACTTTTTTGGGGTCAATAACGCACAATTTTGACCATTTTTTCACCTATAATATGTCTAAAATATAGTAAAAATATATATTAAAATGTATCCCACAAGACAAAATACATCGATGTCATTTATACAAGCTCAATCCATACACGTTGGTACTATTAGTGGTCAAAGGCGTGAATTAAAGATGATAAAAAAATCTTGTAAAAAATCATGTGTGTCTTACATTTTGGGACGGAGAGAGTATCTTAACATTATAAAATGGCTAATTTGCTGAATCAAATGCACACCATGGTGAAAGGATCGTATGACACCTAGAGGGGGGGGGGGGGTGAATAGGTGCTACTTCAATTTTAGTACTTTTTCAAATTAGGCTTGACACAAAAGGTAAATTCTCTAGATATGTAACTATGGTGAATTTACCTATATGACAAACAAACAACTATACAAGATACACGAAGTAAAGACTATAAACAAGGATAGAAGTAACCGAAAGTGAAAGCACGCGGAGACACGGATGTAATCCCGAGTTCCTCCTTTTTAGGGGAGTACGTCTCGTTGGAGAGGTGTGAGCTACCACAAAGGTCAAAACTCAACCGCCACAAAGGCGGGTGCACCTTCTTCTCCGATAAACCGCACCATAAAGGTTTGGTTCACCTTCCACTATCGGAATCCTTCAAGGCGGAATCCGGAGCCCTTACAACAACGATCCGGGGCACAACCCACAAGAGGATTGGGGGCTCCCGA
This sequence comes from Poa pratensis, assembly GCA_947311845.1. NCBI lineage: Eukaryota > Viridiplantae > Streptophyta > Magnoliopsida > Poales > Poaceae > Poa > Poa pratensis. The sequence goes on from CAMZMU010000096.1 coordinate 25,161,136, forward strand.
ACAGCTACAAATCTGTCACAAAGACAATCAAGTGAGTACAATATGAGGCTAGGTTTTCCCAATGGAAATCCTAGCAAAGGGTCCCCCAAGTGAATGAGGGGGAAATGAAGAACGGCTTGGTGAAGATGTAGATCCGGGGCTTCTCCTTCAATCCTCCAAGTATCAACGAGTTTGGGTGGAGGGATTGGGAGATCTATCAAATCTTGAGCTTGCAATCAATGGTGTTCTTCAATGTGTTCAAGCTACTTGTCTCAAGGTAGGTGGAGGGCTATTTAAAGCCCCTCCAAAAAGTGGCCGTTTGAGGATGCAGAGTGGCCGGCTGGGGAGCCGGTTTGGCCGGCCTGGAGGCCGGCCTGGCGTGCTGAGGCCAGACCCAGAGGGGCCGGCATGGGGGCCGGACTGGCCGGCCTGGGTGCCGGCACCCCAGCAGAGCCAACCGGCCAGGGGCCCGGTCTGGTCCGGCCTGGGAACCGGCTACCCAGCCGAGCCAGCCGGCCTGGAGCCCGGCCTGGCCGGCCTGGGAACCGGCCACCCAGGGCACGCGCCTCTTTTCCGATATCTCGAACTTTCTTTCTTCTTTTTGAATAAGGAGAGATACCGGACGAATTCTGAAATCACTTAGCAACATATTAAACTTTCACGGTGTTGTTATCTAACACACAAAACATAGAGGGGATAATAAATGTCCTTTCAATCTCCCCCTTTTTGGTGTTAGATGACAACACACGGATTTGCAATTGTGTCGTGGTGGGATCACGCAGATGCCTAGGGGTAGGCTTAGTCTGGGGCCGAACGTACGCTTGAGGATTCGGGGAGGGATAGCGCGATGGAGCCGTACACGAAGAACACTGCAAACACAAAGATCTACCCTGCTTCGGGGCCCTCGTGAGGAGGTAAAACCCCTACTGCAGCATCTATCCTCCTTTGGTGTATTTCCCTCTGTATATGCTGTGTGTACAAATGCTCCTCGAGCTGGATACCTCTCAGTGCCTCTAAGTATGCCTCTAATCACTGCTAACTAAGCTGCTAATCTCCAGAGAGGAGAGCTCCCGCGGGGGGAAATGAGCCCAGGGGCCTCGTGTGCCCGTCCCTTGCCTCTCCCCCTGGTGCTCTTTATATAGAGAGAGCCCAGGGGACAACAAGGGGACAAGGGGATAAGCAGGGGACAAGAAACACTATTCCAGGTACACTATAGCTGACATGACCAATGGGGTCTTGTCAACACTGTTCACGCGTCATGAAGGTGTACTCTAGTCACATCGCTGGCACTGTAGCCACGCTGCATGTGTCATCGTCTTTGTCCTCTAGCGTCTGTCTCCTGGATCTTGGCATAGCATCTGTATGTGACGAGGAAGGATGCCGGAGTAGTTGGCGTACACAGGAGGCAGCTAACCCGGGTGGTTGATGTAGAAGTTGAGGAAGAGACCGAGGTAGCTGTTGGAGATGTCGGGGCCTCCTGCCCTGGTGTGGTCGCTGGAAGTTGCTTCCGAGGTGAGGAGCTGGGGGCGCGCCTCGGCGAGGATACGTCGGGGCGAGTAAATGGCGTTATGCCTCGGTCGATGCAGCGGAACCCGGCCTGATGGCGGTCTCGGTCACGCATGACCGAGCGAAGCGCACCGAGACGAGCGCTGACGGCCATGGGAGCGACGGCCCGTCCGAGGTGAAGGTGATGCCTGCTCTGAGCTGAACCAATCCGGCCTGGCAGCGGCCCAATCCGAGGTAAGTACCTCGGCCTGCTCCGAGGTAAAAAAAGGCCACGGCCCGCCCCGAGGTAGCGAAGTGCCGGCCTGCTCGGGACTGGTGGCGACGCACTGGTCCGATCGAGGTTCAACCGAGTTGAACGCTGGGTGCTGGTCCAGCAGGGACCTGGCCCATCCGAGGTGTGGAGTGGCGTCGGCCCATTCCGGGACAAGAAGAACTCGGCCCATCCGGGCTCTCTGGCCGATCCGAGGCGAGCAGCGCATAGCTCGGCACCGCCCAGCGAGCGACGGATACCTCGGCCTCGCCCGGGGCTTGGTACCTCGGCCCAGTAGCGGGTATCTCGACCTGGGCACACCAGATTCGGCCCAGGCTGCCTTTTTCTACCTTTGCACTTATCTTTTCTCTATTTACTTCCTGTTGTTATCTCTTTTAGTACCTCGGTTAAACCATCACTTTGGGGTACCCGGGGTCACATCCCCGACAGTAGTCCCCGAGGCTATGGGGGACTCGCAGAGTCACGCACAGACTCAAAAAAATAAATAACTGTACCAGAAACCTCCTGCACCGTACAGCCTTGCCCTTCAGGCCAAATGCGACATCCGGTTGACCGAGCTCACCCGAATCAACAACGAGATGGACAATTTGTACTGGAAATATGTTGCCTGAATGGTCACCATTATATGCCGGTTCTTAGCCCTCCTGGCTTTTACCGAACTCGGATGCCACCAGCGTCGGCTAGCCCTCCTGGCTTTTACCGAATTGAGATGCCGCCAGCGTCGGTTAGCCCTCCTGGCTTTTACCGAACTCGGATGCCGCCAGCGTCGGTTAACCCTCCTGGCTTTTACCGAATTGGGATGCCGCCAGCGTCGGTTAGCCCTCCTGGCTTTTACCGAACTCGGATGCCGCCAGCGTCGGTTAGCCCTCCTGGCTTTTACCGAATTGGGATGCCTCCAGCGTCGGTTAGCCCTCCTGGCTTTTACCGAACTCGGATGCCGCCAGCGTCGGTTAGCCCTCCTGGCTTTTACCGAATTGGGATGCCGCCAGCGTCGGTTAGCCCTCCTGGCTTTTACCGAACTGGGATACCGCCAGCGTTGGTTAGCCCTCCTGGCTTTTACCGAATTGGGATACCGCCAGCGTCGGTTAGCCCTCCTGGCTTTTACCGAATTGGGATACCGCCAGCGTCGGTTAGCCCTCCTGGCTTTCACCGAACTCGGATGCCGCCAGCGTAGGCTATACCGACATAAACCTGCAAGTATGTATCTCATATGTCTCGGTACCTCGGCCCCTCTGGGCATATCACATATCTCGATACCTCGGCCCCTCTGGGCACATCACACATCTCGATACCTCGGCCTCTTTGGGCGTAACTCATATGTCTCAGTATCTCGGATGTCCGGCAGCCACTGCTGGTTTGACATAAGCATATCTCGAATGCCGGTTTTAGCCACTTCGGGCGTATACCGACGTAGATGTCTCCAGCCACTGCTGGTTTGACATAAGCATATCTCGAATGCCGGTTTTAGCCACATCGGGCGTATACCGACATAGATGTCTCCAGTCACTGCTGGTTTGACATAAGCATATCTCGAATGCCGGTTTTAGCCACTTCGGGCGTATACCGACATAGATGTCTCCAGCCACTGCTGGTTTGACATATAACCTGCAAAAACATATCTCAAAGGTTGCCTCTGATTAACCAACATAGACACTGATCTGGTACACAGGTAATGCCATGATACATTGGCAAACAGAATAAACGATGATTTGGGATATCGAATGATGCCAGGATATTGTGACAAACCGAAATAAACAGTGATTTGGGATATGAAATGATGCCGTGATACTATGGCAAACCGAAACAAACGGCGATCTAGAGAATACCGATAATGCCAGGGTACCTTGGGTAATTTGAGATAACCAATATAACCATGATACCTCGGATTTCCATTATGACCCGGATTACCAATATGACCCGGATTTCCAATATACCTCGGATTATCAATATGACCCGGATTTCCAATATACCTCGGATTTCCAATATACCTCGGATTACCAATATGACCCGGATTTCCAATATACCTCGGATTACCAATATGACCCGGATTTCCAATATACCTCGGATTACCAATATGACCCGGATTTCCAATATACCTCGGATTTTCCAGGATACCTCAGTAACGAACATTCTCAACAAAACCGATGTCACCTTTCAACGTTAGTCCAACATACATATCATGAAGAATATTTGACGGGAACAACAACTATACTAACCGAGGCAAACTAGCTATAGCACTTGACAGAAAACGAATCTAACAACATTTACCAAGCACAAAGAACTAGACTCGGTTTCAACCGAGTCCCCGAGCTACTTTTCTTATCTAGGAGAAGGTGTAAAACAGACTGGCTATCCAGTCCCCGGGTTAAGACATCTTGTCCCGGGTAAAACAACTAATCAAAGCAAGGTAGAAACGAGGAGCCAGTCCCCGAGCACTGTTTGAGACTATCTAGAAGCATGGGCAGACATATAAATGATACTTACACGGTCAGGTTGTTGGAGAAGTCTTAACTCGGATTCTCCCAGGATACCTCGGATTCCAGAACAGCTCGGATTCCGGAACAGCTCGGATTCCAGAACAGCTCGGATTCCAGAATAGCTCGGATTCCAGAACAGCTCGGATTCCAGAACACCTCGGATTCCAGAACAGCTCGGATTCCAGAACAGCTAGGATTCCAGAACAGCTCGGATTCCACTGTAGCCAACTCGAAAATGAGTCAACATACGGGGACGATGCCGAAGTTGAGTCCCCGCGTTGATGACGAAGGTCCCATCCGAATTAATCCAGCAAGCGCCAATATCAGCCCCACGGTGGGCGCCAACTGTCGTGGTGGGATCACGCAGATGCCTAGGGGTAGGCTTAGTCTGGGGCCGAACGTACGCTTGAGGATTCGGGGAGGGATAGCGCGATGGAGCCGCACACGAAGAACACTGCAAACACAAAGATCTACCCTGCTTCGGGGCCCTCGTGAGGAGGTAAAACCCCTACTGCAGCATCTATCCTACTTTGGTGTATTTCCCTCTGTATATGCTATGTGTACAAATGCTCCTCGAGCTGGATACCTCTCAGTGCCTCTAAGTATGCCTCTAATCACTGCTAACTAACCTGCTAATCTCCAGAGAGGAGAGCTCCCGCGGGGGAAAATGAGCCCAGGGGCCTCGTGTGCCCGTCCCTTGCCTCTCCCCCTGGTGCTCTTTATATAGAGAGAGCCCAGGGGACAACAAGGGGACAAGGGGACAAGCAGGGGACAAGAAACACTATTCCAGGTACACTGTATCTGACATGACCAATGGGGTCTTGTCAACACTGTTCACGCGTCATGGAGGTGTACTCTAGTCACATCGCTGGCACTGTAGCCACGCTGCCTGTGTCATCGTCTTTGTCCTCTAGCGTCTGTCTCCTGGATCTTGGCATAGCATCTGTACGTGACGAGGAAGGATGCCAGAGTAGTTGGCGTACACAGGAGGCAGCTAACCCGGGTGGTTGATGTAGAAGTTGAGGAAGAGACCGAGGTAGCTGTTGGAGATGTCGGGGCCTCCTGCCCTAGTGTGGTCGCTGGAAGTTGCTTCCGAGGTGAGGAGCTGGGGGCGCGCCTCGGCGAGGATACGTCGGGGCGAGTAAATGGCGTTATGCCTCGGTCAATGCAGCGGAACCCGGCCTGCTGGCGGTCTCGGTCACGCATGACCGAGCGAAGCGCACTGAGACGAGCGCTGACGGCCACGGGAGCGACGGCCCGTCCGAGGTGAAGGTGATGCCTGCTCCGAGCTGAACCAATCCGGCCTGGCAGCGGCCCAACCCGAGGTAAGTACCTCGGCCTGCTCCGAGGTAAAAAAGGCCACGGCCCGCCCCGAGGTAGCGAAGTGCCAGCCTGCTCGGGACTGGTGGCGACGCACTGGTCCGATCGAGGTTCAACCGAGTTGAACGCTGGGTGCCGGTCCAGCAGGGACCTGGCCCATCCGAGGTGTGGAGTGGCGTCGGCCCATTCCGGGACAAGAAGAACTCGGCCCATCCGGGCTCTCTGGCCGATCCGAGGCGAGCAGCGCATAGCTCGGCACCGCCCAGCGAGCGACGGATACCTCGGCCTCGCCCGGGGCTTGGTACCTCGGCCCAGCAGCGGGTATCTCGGCCTGGGCACACCAGATTCGGCCCAGGCTGCCTTTTTCTACCTTTGCACTTATCTTTTCTCTATTTACTTCCTGTTGTTATCTCTTTTAGTACCTCGGTTAAACCATCACTTTGGGGTACCCGGGGTCACATCCCCGACAAATTGAGACCACACTATATCATGTTTAGACGAAGAAATGGCTCCCCCTACATGTGTGCATATATTTTGTTTGCCTTGGAATGCAAATGCACATATAAGGGGGGACACATTCCCAACAAGATAAACAACAAGATATAGAAACAACATAGTCGCACATCCATAGACATATCCAACAAAGTTGAGATTTGGAGAAGATCATACCTTGTACCAATAGATGTAGATAGTTTAATATCAATGCACAATATCCTAAAATCTCAACCATAGATAAATCCGAATACCGAAATCCATAGATTCATACAATAATTTATCCATCTCATACAATAGTGATCGCAAAGTTCCACAACATAACCACATAAGGTTCCATGAACATAAAGGTTCCACGAGCACAAACCACATAAAGTTCAACTAAAACAAATGCGATGAAAGACAACGAAAATGCAAATAGAAACCATGCATGAATGCAAATCCCCTCGGATATCTCTCCCCCTTTGGCATCAAGACACCAAAAAGGAAGAAAGACACGAGAGAGCCCATGTATCACTCATCGGGAAACTCCTCCTCATCACCATGAGCAGCTCCACTTCCACCACCAAACGCTTGACCGGAGCTAGATTCACCTTGGGAGCCCGGACAATAGGGAGCAAGAGAGGAAGCATCATCACCGAACCAATAGGTGTTCTTGGACATGTAAGTGTTCTCCGAGACCTCGGCTGAAGTTGAATGAGAAGGCTCGGGGAAGTCAAGTTTCTTCATAATTGCTCTTTGATTACGATTATAAGACTTTTGCTTGCGATATGCCTTGAAATCCTTGACTTGCTTATCCACAAAAAAGCAATTCATCTTCTTGAAAGCATCTAAAATGCCGTGCTTCTTGGGGGGCTCAACATGAGCTTCAGGGGCTGCAGCTCTAGCACGCTTCTCTTGAGAAGGAATGACCGCATCCGGAGGACGAGCGGGTAAGGAATGAAGAGTAGGTGTGTACAAAGTAGGGACATAGGCATTGAGCGCGACTTGATCCAACTTCCTCTCAAAGAGCTTCTGAAGATAGGGACCATAGATGGGAACCCTTTTGTCAAGTACCACGGTGTGCATCTCTTCCCACATATAGTCAAGAACATCAATTTTCTTCTTCCTCCAAAAGGTGGGCATAATGTGATGAAGGAGATTAATCATATATGCACGAGCCTCAGTCTTCTCCCCAAGCTTGACAGCGATAGTGTTCCGGAGAATAGCATAAGTGGTTTGCCAAAATGGAGTCATATGAGTGCACTTGGGGACCTTTCCAACAAGGCCCAACCCGGGAGGATAGCAATGATGGATCGCGGGATCGGCTTTCATGATGGTTTGTGAGTGAATACGAACATAAGCCATGGGGCAATGAGGGAGCTCCTCGATGCCAAAGAGAGCACCAAATTCAGCAAGGGAGGCTTCACACTTGATACCGGCACTCATCCAAGTCATAGTCCTTGGTTCTTCCCTTGAGAAATAAACTGTGGCATAGAATTCTTGAAGCAAATCGGGAGAATAAGGTGTACCCACTCCCATGAGATTAGAAATGCCATGAAAGTCCATAACCTCCATCACCTCCGGCCAAATATCCTTGCACTATCCACATTGAAGCAAAACGTGGAGACATGAGAGTTCTTCATGGGTTCTATGATTTGATCAAACATTTGGAGATGCATCTTGCAATAAAAACGGCTATCCTCCGGGCAAGTGGGTGTGGGAAAAGCATATGGATTGAACTCCAACCGATCATGCTCAAACTCATCACTAGGCACTTTGATCCAAGATGAACGTACCGGTTCCGCTGGATTGGAAGGGGAAGGCCCCTTTTTCTTGCCCGCTTTCTTGATCTTCTTGGAGTTGGTGTTGAGAGCACGGTACCTGGAGGAAAGGGGGGTGGAGTCCTCAAGATCCTCAAGTCCATCAAACGTTGAATCATCAGCCATTGCCACGAAATCGGAGCTTCACCAAGAAATCCCCACACACACCAACAATGGAGGAGAGCTCCCCCAAATCTTCACCAAAGGATGAATCTTGTGGATGGAAAGGAAGATCTGGAGGGGATCTTTCAGATCTGAGGCAGGGAGAGTGTGGGGGTGGCTCTAATGGAGGGGGCGGCGGTGGTGGAGCACGGGAGGGGCAGCCATGGAGGGGAGCACGGGCTGGGAGGAGGAAGAAGTGAGGAAAAACTGTTCGGGGACCCTCCTCTTGATCGAATCCAGTGCACTGCCTGCCCGGCACGGGGGCCGGTTGAGCCGGCCTGGGAGCCGGGCTGCAACCCGAGGCGCCCGGCACGGGGCCGGTTTGAGCCGGGCAGGGAACCGGGCTAGCACCCGAGGCGCCCGGCACAGCAGCCGGCTGGTCCGGCCTGAGCCGGCTAGGCAGATTTTTCCCTTCACCACTTCTTTTCTTCATGAAAACCTTGGCACAAACACCGAAACTCTTCTCCTCTTGAAAACCTTTGAATCAAACACAACTTTGATGACTGCTGGACTGCTTTGGATAACCATCTTCAAGAATAACCATGGAGCAATTGAGAGTGACACGGGGGGATGCAAACATGAAGAAATCTTCACACTTCCAATGGATAAAACAAAAGATCCCAAATAGCAACATTGGAAGTGATTAGATGTGAAAATCAACAATATGCAATGAACACTCGAACAAGACTCAACTCTTCAAAAGAAGAGGGCGGTGGCCTAGGCCACCATGTATGAGTGTATGTGGTGTGACACCGCGAAGATATATCTTGGGTTCACCGCCACTACTCGTCATTTAAGCTCACAATTCATAGAACGAAAATAGAGATGCAAATGAGTTCTTACTATCGGCATAATGGGGGGAGGGATAGTCCAATGGATTAGGACCGCACTCCCCCTATGTCCATGCCTACACCTAAACCAAACATATAGCTAAGATATAGGTGTGTATGCAAGATAGTCAAGCGACGCTCCCCGAATCTACGATATTTAGCTCATGCCTCAAATAAGTGAACCTTGCTTCATCAAGTGGCTTCGTGAACATATCGGCAAGTTGGATCTTCGTGGGAATATAGCCAAGCTCAATGTCACCCCGGTTGATGTGATCACGAATGAAGTGATAACGAATCTCAATATGCTTCGTTCTTGAGTGCTCCACCGGGTTGTGTCCAATCTTGATAGCACTTTCATTGTCACACAAAAGAGGCACTTTGTCACAATGGACACCGTATTCCTTTAAAGTTTGCCTCATCCATAACAATTGAGTGCAACAACTAGCGGCCGCCACATACTCGGCTTCGGTGGTGGAGAGAGATATACAATTTTGCTTCTTAGAAGACCAACTCACCAAGGACCTACCAAGGAATTGGCATGCCCCGGAAGTTGATTTCCTATCATCCTTGCAACCGGCCCAATCCGAATCCGTGTAACCGGCAAGAGAGAATGTTGAGCCTTTAGGATACCACAAACCAAACCTTGGGGTATGAACCAAATATCGAAAGATTCGAAGAACCGCCGTTTGGTGGCTTTCTTTGGGAGCCGCTTGGTACCTTGCACACACTCCTACACTCAACACAATATCGGGTCTAGATGCACAAAGATAAAGCAAAGAACCAATCATAGAGCGATAGAGTTTTGATCAACATCCTTATCTTTACCCTTTGGATTAAGTTCAAGATGACACTTGGTGTCCATAGGAAACTTCTTCTCTTTAGCATTTTGCATCTTGAACCTCTTGAGCATGTCTTGGATATATTTGGCTTGAGAGATGAAGGTCCCTCCACTCAATTGCTTGATCTCAAAACCAAGGAAGTACTTCAACTCTCCCATCATGGACATCTCGAACCTATCGGTCATAAGCTTTGAAAATTCATCATTAAAAGCTTTGTTAGACGAGCCAAATATGATATCATCAACATAAAGTTGGCATATGAAAAGCTCCCCTTTAACCCTCTTGGTAAAAAGAGTGGGATCGATTTGCCCCACTTCAAAGCCACGGTCTACCAATAGCTCTCTTAGGTGCTCATACCAAGCACGAGGTGCTTGTTTGAGACCATAGAGCGCCTTATCAAGTTTGTAGACATGGTTAGGGAAGTGTGGGTCCTCAAATCCCGGAGGTTGCTTAACATATACCAACTCCTTTAAAGGACCATTAAGAAAGGCACTTTTCACATCCATTTGTTGCAACTTGAAATTATGATGTGATGCATATGCAAGAAGGATACGGATGGACTCAAGGCGAGCCACGGGAGCATAGGTCTCTCCAAAATCAATGCCTTCAACTTGAGAGTACCCTTGAGCTACCAATCTTGCCTTGTTCCTCACAACCATTCCATGCTCATCTTGCTTGTTCTTGAATATCCACTTGGTGCCTATAACATTGAGGCAATCTTTTGGCTTCTCCACTAGATTCCACACTTTGTTGCGCTTGAAGTTGTTGAGCTCTTCATGCATGGCTTCCAACCAATCCGGATCTTCAAGAGCTTCAAAGACTTTCTTTGGTTCCACCATAGAGATGTGGGCTTGATGTTCATTGAAGTTTGCCAATTGTTTTCTTGTGGTAACCTTGTTCTTAGCATCACAAAGGATATTATCTAGATGAAGACTCTTTCTTCTCCAATCCTTTTTGACTCTTGCTATACGACGGGTTTCGATATCCTCATTGATGCGAGGAATTATCGCTTGATCATCTTGATCATTTGAGTCCCCGTCTTGACCGGAATGTTGACCTTGATCATCTTGAAGCACATCTTCAACAAATGAAGGAGAGGGTTGATCTTGGTCATGACCTTGGCTAGCATCAACAATAGGAGAACTTGATTCTTGCATAGCAACATGGTCAACATGAGGAGGGTCTTGAACTTGTTCTTGGGAAGGTGCATCATTTGCTTCCATGATAGGCGCCGTTTCAACTTGTGATGAAGAGGCCTCCACTTGAATGGAGCTTGGACTTGCTTGAGGAGACTCGTAATGAATCTCAACGGGGCGATGGAAACCAATGCCCATTCTTCTTATAGCATCTTGAGGCTCTTCATTATCTACATCACAAACATGAAATTGCGCCACTTGGGAGCCGTCATTCTCATCGAACCTCACATCACAAGATTCTATGACTTTCCCAACGGTCTTGTCATAGACTCTATAGGTGTGAGATTCGGCACCGTACCCAACAAAAACACCCTCTAAAGCTTTAGATTCAAATTTAGACAAACGAACACTTTTGTTCTTATAGAAACACTTACAACCAAATACTCGGTAGTAGGAGACATTGGGCTTGTTGCCGGTGAGCATCTCATAAGATGTAAACTTCTTGCCAACACGAAAGAATAACCGGTTAGATGAGTGACACGCCGTGGAGATGCCTCGGCCCATAAGAATAGTGGAGACTTAAACTCCGCCAACATAGACCTTGCCATATCCATGAGAGTCCGGTTCTTCCTTTCGGCTACACCATTTTGTTGAGGGGTATATGCAGCGGAATATTGATGACGAATCCCCTCTTCACTAAGAAACTCATTTAAGGTGTAGTTCTTGAACTCGGAGCCATTATCACTCCTAATGACCAAAAGGGACATTGTATTGGCGTTGAACAATATTGGAAAAGTCGATGACGGCTTGTTGGGTCTCATCCTTCGTCTTGAAGAAATAAACCCAAGTAAATCTTGAATAGTCATCAACAATCACCAAACAATATTTCTTCCCACCAAGACTAGGTTGAGGCACGGCACCAAAGAGATCAACATGAAGAAGTTCCAATATCCTCTTTGATGAAATGATGGTCTTGCTTGGATGGGGAGAATCATGCATCTTTCCTTCAACACAAGCCCTACAAAGACGATCTCTAGAAAAAGAAACATTGTCTTTTAGTCCAAGAATGTGGCCACCCTTGTGAAGACTTTGCAAAGTTCTCATGTTGACATGGGACAAGCGGCGATGCCACAACCATCCCACGTCGGCCTTTCCGAATAGGCATATTGCTTGAGTGTTGGTAGACCCCGAAAAGTCCACCACGAACAACTCATTTTCAACATACCCAACGAACATGACCTTTAGAGTCTTGCTCCTCAAGAGTACCACCATATCAATAGTAAAATGGACATCAAAATTCATCTTATTAAGTGCACGAACGGACATAAGATTGTAACCGAGGGACTCGACAAGCATGACATTTACAAGGGTGATATCCTTTGCAACTACCACCTTGCCGAGACCCGTTACCTCCGCTTTTGATTTATCACCATAGGAGACGGATGCTTGATTTATATTTGGTCCCAACTCCGTCATGATCTCTTTGCTTCCGGTCATATGACTAGTGCATCCACTATCAACCACCCATTTAGACCCACCGGAAGCATAGTCCTACAAGAAATCATTGCTTGGTTTTAGGTACCCATTTCTCAATGGGTCCTCTTTTGTTAGCAACAAGGGTCTTGGAACCCAAATAGAGTAAGCAATGTAACCATCATAAGGACCAACATATTTTGCATAAACATCCCCATAGTAATCAACATAAAGAAAGTAGTTGGGATTGTTATGCCCCGCAAAGTCACTACGAGTGGTCTTGCCCCTAGTGGCATTACCATCCGCAATGGGAGTCTTGGCTTGAGCGGGCTTGGCATTGGTGTTGCTCTTCTTCTTCTTTGCCTTGGCCACATAACCAAGACCCTCCTTCCCTTTGTGTGGCTTTTGCTCAAAAATTTGAGCAACCACCTTTTCATTACCTTTAGGAATAGAGGTCTTGGCACTAGTGGCCTTGGCAAGCTCAACCTTCAACCTAGCATTTTCCTCAATAACATTTGCATGATCACAAGAGGGAGTAGAGGTGCTAGGTGAGTTAGATTTGGAAAGTTGAGTTTGAAGTTGCTCATGAGACTTGACTAGAAGAGAGTGAGTACTTTCCAAGGCCTTATGAGCCTTGTTAAGTTTCTCCACTCCTCAAGGAGTCTAGCATTAGCAACCACAAACTCGGCTTTCTCCTTTTTAACCACTTTATATTTAGCAAAGACATGATCTCTATCCTTAATGATTTTAGCAATTATTTCATCATTTTTATCATCAAGAGACTCAATTCTTTCCTCAAGAGAGGTTCTATATTCACTTTCTTCTTCAAGAGAAGCATTCAAGGATTCTATGGAAGCATTCAAGGATGCTATGGTGAGAGAATCCTCTCTCTCAATTTTTCCCTTGTCATCAAGGATTTCTTCGGCCGCATCAAGTTGTCTCAAGAGAGACTCAACATAAGCCTTAGCTTCACCTTGCAAGTTAGCCATAATAGTATCGGAAGCAACAAGTTCTTTCTTAATCACAAGACTAGTTTTATCATCTATTTCATGCATAGTCTTGGGAGTAGAAGATGATACCTCGGTGACGGAAGCCATGAGGCAACGAGCGGTGTTGACGGAGAGGTTCTCATTGGGGGATTCGAAGAGAGAAGGAGGTGGAGTTGATACAATGGCCAAAGCGGCCACCTCACGAGTGGGTTCTTCTTCTTCTTCGGAATCCTCGGAAGGATACTCTTCTTGAGTCAACAACACAATTCTTGGTGCTTTCTTGAAGAATGGCTTCCTCTTGACAAATGGCTTCTTTTGTATCATGTTTGATTCGCCCTTGAGGACAAGCCTTCCACCGTTTTGCTCTCTATTCTCATAAGGACAATCTTTGATGAGTGATGCTTGTTATGACAATTGTAGCAAGTCTTTATCCTATTAGCAAACTCCTTCTTCCCGCTTGGATTGCTTGCATGATCAACTTGAGCCTTTGCCTTGGCCGGGTCACGCCAAAAAGTCCTTGTTGCAAGAGCTATGTGACCATGGAGGGCCGGTTCAAGTTCATCGGGAGGAAGGTTGTTCGGGCATGCTTCAACTCCATCATGTTCATCAAGGCACACAACCTTGGCCTTCAAAGCAAGAGAGGGACCTTGCTTCATTCCCATGGCCCTAGCACGGTTGTCTAGAGCATTCTTGGTGGCAACCTTGGAGGCTTGCACCTCTTGCATAACTTCATTGGATGTCATCTCAAGGTAGTTGAATTTTCCTTGAATGGCCTTCAATTCAACGGGCTCGAAGGGCATGAGAGCATTCACATACTTCCTCTTGATCCAAGCATCATCCACATAGGTTGCCCCAACATTATGAAAGGCTTTGGCAAGAATGTTGAGTCTTCCATACATCTCTTCATGGTTTCATTATCAAGCATGTAGAAACCTTCGGCCTCATTGCTCAAGCCATCATATCTATTCCTCTTCATGCTTTCATTCCAAGGAATGCCACCTCAAGGCACTTCCAAGCTTCTTTGGCGGTGGAGACGTTTTGAATGTGATGAAGACCACTTTCTCCAACGGCAAGTTCAATCATGTGAGAGCGGAAGCATTGAGTTGTTTCTCGGCAACCTCTCTTCTTGTCAAGTTGTTAGGATTCACGGCCTTGTATCCCTCTTGAATGATCCTCCAAAGCTCGATAGAGGAACTGTTGATATGAGATTTCATTAAGTGTTGCCAAGTAGTAAAAGCCGATGCATTAAGTTTAGGAGGTGGACCCAAAGGGTTTATGCGAGTATGATGGATAGGTGGGTCGGGAGAGTACGCAAAGGGAACCCCATGGTACTCCGGCTTCCCACCTTCGGGAGTGGTGGTAGAGGTGGAAGATTTCTTAGGGTCGGTTTCTTTATCTTCAACCCCTTCTTTTCTTTTCCTCTTTTCCCTCCTCGGTTTCACCGTCATGGGAGGAGCGGAGTCATCTAGTGGGTGGTCTCCTTAGGAACCTTGCCACTTGCGAGTTGCTTGATCAAGTCACGCATCTCGGCAAATTTGGTATCCATGGACGATATCAAAGATGTCTCCATCGATTTGAGATCGGCCATGGATGCCGTAGTGGCTTGGTCCTCTATTGGATCACCATCACTTCGTGTCATACTTCTCTTAGGCGGTTAAGCCCAACAAGAGAGCCGAGGCTCTGATACCAATTGAAAGGATCGTATGACACCTAGAGGGGGGGGTGAATAGGTGCTACTTCAATTTTAGTACTTTTTCAAATTAGGCTTGACACAAAAGGTAAATTCTCTAGATATGCAACTATGGTGAATTTACCTATATGACAAGCAGCAACTAAACAAGATACACGAAGTAAAGACTATAAACAAGGATAGAAGTAACCGAAAGTGAAAGCACGCGGAGACACGGATGTAATCCCGAGTTCCTCCTTTTTAGGGGAGTACGTCTCGTTGGAGAGGTGTGAGCTACCACAAAGGTCAAAACTCAACCGCCACAAAGGCGGGTGCACCTTCTTCTCCGATGAACCGCACCACAAAGGTTTGGTTCACCTTCCACTATCGGAATCCTTCAAGGCGGAATCCGGAGCCCTTACAACAACGATCCGGGGCACAACCCACAAGAGGATTGGGGGCTCCCGAACAGCTACAAATCTGTCACAAAGACAATCAAGTGAGTACAATATGAGGCTAGGTTTTCCCAATGGAAATCCTAGCAAAGGGTCCCTCAAGTGAATGAGGGGGAAATGAAGAACGGCTTGGTGAAGATGTAGATCCGGGGCTTCTCCTTCAATCCTCCAAGTATCAACGAGTTTGGGTGGAGGGATTGGGAGATCTATCAAATCTTGAGCTTGCAATCAATGGTGTTCTTCAATGTGTTCAAGCTACTTGTCTCAAGGTAGGTGGAGGGCTATTTAAAGCC
Organism: Poa pratensis; assembly: GCA_947311845.1. Classification (NCBI taxonomy): domain Eukaryota; kingdom Viridiplantae; phylum Streptophyta; class Magnoliopsida; order Poales; family Poaceae; genus Poa; species Poa pratensis. The sequence goes on from CAMZMU010000096.1 coordinate 25,176,829, forward strand.
CCTCCAAAAAGTGGCCGTTTGAGGATGCAGAGTGGCCGGCTGGGGAGCCGGTTTGGCCGGCCTGGAGGCCGGCCTGGCGTGCTGAGGCCAGATCCAGAGGGCCGGCATGGGGGCCGGACTGGCCGGCCTGGGAGCCGGCACCCCAGCAGAGCCAACCGGCCAGGGGCCCGGTCTGGTCCGGCCTGGGAACCGGCTACCCAGCCGAGCCAGCCGGCCTGGAGCCCGGCCTGGCCGGCCTGGGAACCGGCCACCCAGGGCACGCGCCTCTTTTCCGATATCCCGAACTTTCTTTCTTCTTTTTGAATAAGGAGAGATACCGGACGAATTCTGAAATCACTTAGCAACATATTAAACTTTCACGGTGTTGTTATCTAACACACAAAACATAGAGGGGATAATAAATGTCCTTTCACATGGGACTCTTGAGATTTGAGAACAACATAGTGTAACCGGCGACGACAAGTTTAATTACCATGATATTCTCTTTCTGGCGAGTCATGCATATGTTTTACGGAAATTTACTCGTTTTAATTTCGTGTTGTTAATTTATTTTTCATAACCTGGCGGGGTACTTGGGTACACAAGATGATAATAAGCACATGACACAAGATCATATCAAATAATAAAATTTATATACGCAAACCTACTATAATCCACGTTATTCATCAGTGATATTCTAAACAATGTTGTTTTAATACCAAGTACAAAGCATGCACTTTTGACTTGTTAGAAACTTTTGAACATAAAAAATTAGTGTAATTGGTTCAGTGTATACCTTGCAAGTTTCTATAAAGGTGCTTACTTAATCATACACTTGAAACAGCCATCGAGAAATTTGTTAGATTGTCTTTACCATAAGTATTTGTAAATTATATGGATTATACATTGTAGAAAACATAGTTTTGTAACAAACTTGTTACAAAATATTCAAATGAATTCACTACAAACAAAAACAGACAAGCTAAACATTAGTAACATTGCTAGTTATGTGGTTAAACTGTGCTAAGAAACATATAATGATGCATGTAATGCTATAACATGTTAAAAATAAGTCACAAAAAAGTATAAAAGTTCAGTATAAATTTTATTCGTCTTCGGCCTGAATATTTATTGGATCGGCCCTGGTTGCCAATAACAACCTTCGCCCTCTGCTGCCCGCGCAGACCACTGGTTTTCTTAGCGGCCGACACCAGCCCAACCCTTGTGCCACTACCCACGCGTGTTTGCCCACCTTGGGAGCATGCCGGTGCTGAGAAACCCACCGCCGACATTTCCCTTCGTGGCTAGCAGGGCACAATGGAAAGGTGCTACGATGGTGGTGGGAGTAGGGTTAACAATAGATGTTATCATGTGTTTTCTACACGATGTGCCACTTCTTATGTGAGATGTTCCCCATGAGCAGTGTTTCTACTACTAGATATGAGTACATCTTTGGCCCCTCACCATGGCCTTCTGATCCCTAAGCGACTATGAAATCCACGTCCTCGACTCCTCCGGATAAGTTTGACTATTCGTAGTAGACATCCTCAACACCTTTTGAAGGTCCTGCTTTCTCATCCTCCAGTACTTCTTAGTCTAAGAAAGAATTTTGAGAAGGAACATATGAGTAGATCGTAATCAGTAAGTTCAAATAAAATATTAGGTGTTTAAATTTTCTAGCTACTACCATAATCATAGATCGTGAGCAAAATTCATGTTTGTAATCATTTGTTTAAAAGTCAACTTTTATTCTGAAAACTATATCCATAACCCTTCACAGGTTGTTATAACCTCATGGGGTTCCTTTCCACCGCAACCGTAGTTTCCACATAGAACAAGGAGTGTCACTTTATGCACTAGTGTCCTTAAGCCACAATTTTCCTTAACAATTATTTACTCTACGTAGGGGTGCGTCACTTTACCCACTAGTGTCCTTAGCCTTGTTGCACTTACCACACTTTATCGTGTGATGTGGCCCGGTCTAAAAATTTCGAAGCCATATACTCTATATATTAAAGGAGCGACACTTTCGCGGCCTATCAGCCACCCGGCCGCTGTAGCCGCTACAGTAAGGACTGTTGTACAGTGCCGCGGTACTGTAGCATTTTCCTTTTTCTTTTTTTTTTGCAGAGAAAAAACACCGTGCTTTTCGCGTCGACGAACAGATTCCATTCCCGTGATCGGTTTCGAATTTTGTTCACTCTAGCTTCTTAATTTGTGATTCACAATCGTCAACACATTCAACGAATTTTGTCAAATTCGTCGCGCTCAGTCATCCGTTTGGATTTTCCTTTCACAAGCAGACGCACAACTGTGTCGCGGTACTGTAGCATTTTCCTTTTTTCTTTTCTTTTTTTTGCAGAGAAAAAACACCGTGCTTTTCGCGTCGACGAACAGATTCCATTCCCGTGATCGGTTTCGAATTTTGTTCACTCTAGCTTCTTAATTTGTGATTCAAAATCGTCAACACATTCAACGAATTTTGTCAAATTCGTCGCGCTCAGTCATCCGTTTGGATTTTCCTTTCACAAGCAGACGCACAACTGTGTTGCGGTACTGTAGCATTTTTCCTTTTTTTTTTTGCAAAGAAAAAACACCGTGCTTTTCGCGTCGACGAACAGATTCCATTCCCGTGATCGGTTTCGAATTTTGTTCACTCTAGCTTCTTAATTTGTGATTCAAAATCGTCAACACATTCAACGAATTTTGTCAAATTCGTCGCGCTCAGTCATCCGTTTGGATTTTCCTTTCACAAGCAGACGCACATCACTCTTCCAAACAACTCTCATGTTTTAGCCTTTTTATTTCGACAGACATATAGATATGCATTTCTACAGCGCTCACCATTTTTTGCAGTAAAACCATCATGTTTTCCAAAAAAACATAAATAAATCGGCCCTCTGGAATAATTTTTTTTGCATCAAAAGTCCCGCACACCGCTTTTTGTGGAAAAGACCTCGCATTTCTTACAAAAAAAACTCCTTACGCAGCTACAGTATCCAAATCTTAAAAACTTTCTAATTTGAACAACTTTAAAAACCTAAACATCTTTAAACCATAAAAACAGTTATTCACGACAAAGAAACAAACATGTTTGGAAAATTCAAATTTCTCAACATATGGCAAAATTTTAGGAAAACAAATAACCAATTTGGACCATTTCTATCCAAAATTCAAATTTAAACCCTCAAAGAAAAAACTCTTTGAAACCCGATTATTTTATGAACGTGACATGTACGTTCCCACTTTCAACAATTTTTAAGATCTAAATGTTTTTTAAAACGTAAATTTTCCCAGTCATAGCTATTCCCAAATTTGACCAATCTCTAAAATCCGACCTTTTTAAAAATGTTTTTTTTTTAATTTCAATGACTTCCAAACTTAAACAATTTCATGATGTTGCCATTTTCAACTTCTAATTTAAAAACACATACCATTGTGCACAATTAAAAAAATAGATGAATTTCCAAATTCAAAACAAAAAATCAAACTTTCCACACGACCTAATAAATGCCCATTGTATTTCCAAACAATATTACCCACTGCCAATTCGAAAAAAGAAAAAAAAACTATCGCGATAATTTCCAGGCGATAAATATTTAACCGCATCAGATAAATTAACGTGAATCTCATCCTTTTCTAAAACATTTTTTAAAAAAGTTAAGTTTCTGACAAGTGGTACCCTTTTACTCCGACAATTTCCAAAAAATAAAAATCGTTCGGACTAACTTGATTTTTAAATTTCGACATTTTTAAATACAGCGGGTGCAGCATGTCGTTCCAGCCAATAAATATTTAACCGCATGACATAAATATTTTTAAAAAAGTTATATTTCTCACATGTGGTACCCTTTTACTTCAACAATTTCCAGAAAATAAAAACCGTTCGAACTAACTTTATTTTCAAATTTCGACATTTTTAAATACAGGGGGTGCGGCGTGTCGCCGTACCAAATTCCACTAGTATATGCTAAGTTCTTGACACATTCGCCCAGTTGTAATGCGGCATGTTCTCGACCGTACCCATTACCCTTCCCAAGACATTAGTACCAACATCCCACAAGATGGGGACATTTACGTGCTCTCCCGATGCTGGTTGTCGCGACACCTCAAGCTCGTACTAGTCATCCGAGGATATGCAAAAAAAATGGTGGTACTTATGACTTGCCATCCCCAAATTGGGACTGATGTTCAATGTTGTCTATACGGCGCAAAAATAATTGTCGACATTTGTTATTAGTTCTATCTGAACATACCCAATACAATGGAATCTCCACCACATCAATCATTACTGATTCCATTGTCCACCACAATAGTCAATTTATAATTATAGAAAACTAGCCGTTATTTAATGCAGATGATAAACTGTATAGATAGATTGCAATACCACAATAAAGAAACTGGAAAATGGACATGAGCAGGAGTTAAATTGTCTCGAATCCGCAAGATGGTGCAGTTCAAAGCTTCGATTTGACCATGGACCTCGGGTATTAAAAATTGGCATCATTGTCGATAAGGACGATGTTTAAAGAATTGGTTTTCATGCTGTTATGCATAGTATGCCATGATTTTGAGTTTGGAACCCAACAATCCCTATCTTTTACTTATGTTTGACTTTTTGATTTTTTTGAATATTTGAATCATCTCATTTAATATTCATGTATTTTTTATTTTAAAGGAATAAGCTGAATAATTAGCAAACATTAGGAATTATGTTCCTAATAATATTAAGTACTAAATGTGATTTTCCCACATTTGTAAGTATTTACAAAAAATAATTTAATTCATTGCTTTGAACTAATTTTGTTACCCATGTCAAGGAAACAATTTTTTGGTCTATACTATATACACAGTATGTGGCCGAATATGTGGTCTTTGGTCATTGTGCAAAAGGACAATGGAGTCGGCGACTCACCTCTTCGTCCATTGCCGCTACACCATTTGGATTTTTAGAGTCTCATCAAGGAATGGCTTGGGCAATTCTCCATTAACTCCCAACATTGGCTAACCCATTTCCTTAAACGTTGGTGGCTTTACATTACTTACAAGTCCCTCGACACCAAATCGAAAGGCCATTGCCACCCTCACTTTGCTCGCTACTTCGGAGCTTGGAACGAAAGGAATCGTCTTATTTCCCACAACAAGCAAGCGCTGTCATTGGTGATTTTCAGAAAAATCCAGAAAAAAGCGAAACTCTGGATTACCGCTGTAGCGAGAGTATACCAGTTGTGTTTTTAGTTTTTTGGCTTTTCACCTAGTTAAACTCCTTAAAAATGGATGCTTGATATGGATCACAAAAGACTTTTGCATGCATCCACGCAGCACAAAAGACGTTTGCATGCATGCTTGATATGGATGCCCATTACCAGTGAGATCGATTAATCTTGTTGATTAAACAACCATACGCACCGAACGGAAAGTTGCTCAGTATATCTGCAAAGCCAAAAGCAACGGGCCAAACAAACCTGTCTAATTTTTACACAGGGGAAAAGAAGGTGAGGATTGCACGCACGCACGCACGCACATTTTTATAGGGTTTGTTTCTCCGTAACTTTCACGACCAGGATTGCTGGTGGGAAAGAATCGGAGAAAGATACGACCTGACGTTGACTGGGTAGACGACGTGGCAGCATGCGTCGCCATGCAGACGCGATGGCATGGCGCCAGCAGCTCCTGCGTCTGTTGACTCTTGCCGACTAACAGTCGTCGTAACACTGCTCGCAACAGAACGGCTGACAGTAATCTCGCACCGATGTCCGATGCTATGCTTTTAGGCTTGTTTGGTAACTGCAATCTCGGGGATCCTGACTTTTTTCCAGAGAGAATTTTCCTCTAGTCCGGAGGTCGGGAATAGAATCCCGTGGTTTACACCTGGTTTTTCAGATTTCTGGCCGGAATTATTTTCCGGGAATATTTAACCCGGACAGCCAAACAAGTCCTTAGAGGGAAGGATAAAACGGCCGGTTTGAATTTCTCGCACCTACATTTAACTTTTTCTCAGTCTACAGATTTGGTTCAATCTCAGGGTGTTGCTTTTGCGTGTGGTTGGAATTTTAGTTGGTTGAAGAAACTTTCACTCGCTAAATTTTTTTTTCTTGTCTCAACTATAAGGATTGATACTGAGGGCGGTCACGGTCTATGCAAAATTGGATTTGTAAGGTCTCTTTCTTTTATTAAAAAAAAAGGGTCTTTCTTTTGTGTTTCTAGACTTGCTTATAATTTCCACACTGGAAGTTCTGAACAAGTGGTTGCTTATGGCCAGCTTTCCCCCAATGGCGTTTTAAGGAAAAGGAAAATTGATCTGAAGCTCCCGCATTTTTCAGCTGGATAACTTTTCAGCCCAAGAAAGCAGATTCGAACTGTCTTTTATTAGAGGAACGCGTTGCGCCGTTGCCTGTAGCTCTAGCTCATATGCAAATCTGTCGGGTCAGCTGCGTTGCAGAGATCACTCCGTCATTGAAGATCCTGTAACTGCGTTCTCGCCAAAGCTTCAGGAGGCATCCCCCAAAGCAAGTTGGCCATGTGGAACATTGCAGTTTATCTTGCGCGTAGACGAATTCAGTAAGAACATCTCCACCGGGGGTCTTCAAATCGGTGTCCGGCACCCCCAATTGAGGCTCAATTGGGCCAATTGGGGGTTGTCGTCCACAGTGGCGCACTCCAAAGGCCAATTCTAAAAAAAAATCATCAATACATCGGCGGTGGTTTTTGCATGTCAATACGAACTGAAGATAGAAAATAGAATAATTATTACAAGACAATTTCAAATTCGAATGCAAAGTTTAAATATGAATTCAAGTTTAAAACATGACATATCAAACAGCCGCCGGCTGAGTCGTTTTGATAGCCCACAGGTGCACCACGAGGTCATTTGTGCAGCTGCAGATGTATTGTTCCATCACGAATTTTCTGATGCATGGAAAGAAATTCTGCATACTGCGTCGGCACGCCCGGCTGTGGATTGGCCATAGGCCCCTGGAAATCATACACATCGCTGACCAGTTGCCTCCTCATATCACGCTCGCTCTCAATGATCATGTTGTGCATGATCACACAACCACTCATGATCTCACACATTTCAGCTAGCGACCATGAAAGACAAGGGTAGCGGACGACGGCAAACCTGGCCTGAAGCACTCCAAGTGCCCGCTCCACATCTTTGTGAAGAGACTCTTGCTTCGTTACAAATGGCAATCTGTCTCGCCGACAGGGTTGCGGATAGTCTTCACAAATGTTGACCAAGTGGGACAGATGCCGTCAGAAAGGTAGTACCCCTTGGTGTACTCATGGCCATTGATCACATAGTTGCGTGGTAGAGTTAGGCCATCACAAAGTTTTTTAAACACCGGGGAGCGTTGGAGCACATTGATATCATTGGCTGCACCGGCGGTGCCGAAATACGCATGCCAGATCCAAAGATCATAGTCTGCCACGGCCTCAAGTATAACACTGCACTTTCTGTGATGCCCTGACTTGTACATCCCTTGCCAAGCGAACGGGCAGTTCTTCCAGTTCCAATGCATGCAATCGATGCTTCCAAGCATCCCTGAAAATCCTCTTGCTTGGCCTTGTGCCAAGAGACGAGCCGTGTCTGCCTCATTTGGTGTTCTCAGATATTCGTCTCCAAACACCTTCATAACTGCCTTACAAAATCTGTAGGTGGCTTCGACGGCGGTGGACTCAGACATGCGGAGATAGTCATTCAACGCATCGGCGGGAAGCCCGTACGCAAGGCACCGTATGGCCGCCGTGCATTTCTGAAGAGATGATAACCCAAGGAGGCCGGTAATGTCTCTCTTCAGCTCAAAGTAGTCGTCGAATTCCCGAACGCCATGCACGATCTTCCTGAACACGCCCATGCTCATCCTGAAGCGCCGACGAAATTCGTGAGGTAAGTTCGTCGGATTCGTGGCAAAGTAGTCGTTGTATAAGAGCATGTGTCAAGTTGCTCTGTTGCGTTCCTTGTTGGCCCTCCGCCCCTTCACTGATCCTCCAAACTTCGGCGCCGCCTCTGCCTCGACTGCGGCTTCTAGAAGTGCGGCCATGACCATCTCATTCTCCTCGTCGTTGGCCGCAAGGGCGGCATCCTCCGCCATCATTTCGAAAAACATGATCTCGTTGTCGCTGTCCATTGCCTATTGGACGAAACAAAGCAATGAAACAAGGCTACGAATGACCAATCAATAAAATCAGCCTATCAACCAATGGTCGAACAGGTTGCGGGCAGGGCGGGAGGAAAGAAGAGGCGTACCTGGGCTGAATTAGCTGCGCCGGCGCTAGACGAAGTCGCAGACCAGCGGGGAGCAGTGGCAGGCAGGCCTACGTGAGCGCTGCGGCTTGGTCCCCGAGGTGCGAATCAAGCAGGCGGCGACGAGAGTGGCGGCGATGTGCGAATCGCCGGCGAGAGGAAAAAAAGGAGGGTGTGGGGAGCGAATGAATCAGGTCACGCCGGTGCTGTGTGTATGACGGGCGGAGGCTCTTTCGGGGGTGCCGGACACGATTTCGCTCGGGGGGACCCTTTGGGGGGTGCCGCTGGTAGCGGTTTTTTGTGTCCAGACCCCCAATGGGCCTTTGGGGGGTGATTTGGAGTCCCCCGGTGGAGATGCTCTAATCAAATTGGAGCGCTTGGCTCTGCGAGCCCTAGCTTGCTCCAAATCAGATTAGAGTTCTTAGAGCATCTCCACCGGGGGCCTCCAAATTGTTGTCCGGCACCCCCAATTGAGGCCCAATTGGGGGGTGCCGGACCTGTGTCCAGTCAATTGGGGGGGCGCACCCCAAAGACAAAAAAATAGTTGAATTCAAACGATTTTGAAGGCATATCAAATTGATTCATATTTGGTGCAAAGTATAAAATATTTGAACGAAATTTGAACTAGCCTAAACCCTAGCCGCCGCCTAACCTACTACAGGTTGTCGAACCACGAGTCGTCATCGCTGTCATCCTCGATTTTCACCGTGGCAGAGGAGGCAGCACGGCTGGTGGAGGCTCCGTCGTGGCCCGGCGCACGGCTGGTGGAGGGGCCGCCGGAGGAGGAGGAGGCTGACATCTGGGCAGAGGTCGCCAGGGTCGCCAAGAGGCCCGGCGAGTACTGCTCGATGACGACCACCGATTCGGAGAGCGCCTCCAGCAAGCCCGGGCTGTCGCTGTTGATGACCCACAAGTATAGGGGGTGTATCGTAGTACTTTCGATAAATAAGAGTGTCAAACCCAACGAGGAGCATAAGGTGTTGACAAGTGGCCCGATTGCGCGTGTCGCTGGCGGCTCGCCATTGGTTCCGAGTAGTTACCGACCTAATGGGGTTGCCGTGCACACTATGCTGGAGGGACGGGGTATATATGTTGTTCTGGATCAGATGGTTACTGCAGCTCTCATTTCCCCCATTTTCTTTTACCTCGCTGTTCTTGCTCCGCCGTGCTTTTCTCGAGCTCTACCGGTATTCCATGGAATCCGTTTGCTGTTCTTCTGGTCACGGTTGTTCCCGTTGAGATCGGGGTGGGTTTTCTTAACGTGTCTTGCCCTCTCTGTTTTTGGTCGTGTTTGTTCATGTTGTCCACCGTGTGCTGGATCCGTGTTCGTTGGTTGTTTGTTGCTTATGCGGTTTGTTCTTCTTTGTTCTATGGGTTTTTAACATTTTTTTTGTTACTCTGTTTTTTCGCAGGTCGCCGGTTAATTGGTTTTAGCCTCCGGTGTTTAGTCGGGTTTGTGACCTGTGTTTTACATATTTTTATTATTCATTGGCGTTGTTGTTTCGGTATGTTGGTCTCATTGATTTAGATATGTGTTTTTTTTTGTAGGTATCCAAGGGAAAATCGAAGCTATAGTACCCATCCGATTCAAGGCTAAACGTGTATACCCCCTCCCCCCAGCATAGTGTACACGACAACATAATAATAAATGACAGCTTGGTTGGTGACCACTCGGAACCATCTCCGTCTTAATACACTGTCAGATCATGCCGGCTCCCTGGAGTCGGCTTGAAGATACATCTCTTTTTGCGATTTGTCTTGATTGTGTGTACATGTTTTGTTATTTTTTCAAGTTGATTTTTAGTTGTTTGATGATGGCTTCATCTTTTTATTTCTTATGCGTTCGCCTGTCATTTTCAGTCCGTTGGTTGTTTATTTGGTGTTACAGGTTGCTTTGTGTATATCGATGCTTTTAAGTATGTGTCCGAAGTTTTATTGTGTTGTTGTTTCGGTCTGTTTTGTGCTCATGTTGCTTCCTTTCGTTTCATTTTTTGTATTACTATATGTCATTTTTTTGTATTACTATATGTCATTTGTTGGCTTTGCTTCCTTCCTTTCGTGATTGACCTGTGGTTTATTTTCCGTTGTTTTCCGGCCATTGGGGATCGTTTCTGTTGTTTGTCTTTGTTGTTGTCTTTTGTTTGGGTTTAGCTTTCCATTGTTTGTGTTGTGAGTTGTCCTGTTCGGTGGTCGCAGTTTTTTTAATTTTTTGTTGGCTTTCTTGTCTTCCTATTCGCCGTGACGTTTTCTTTGCTTCTTCCTGTCGGTCGGTTTATGTTTTTGTTATCGCTTCTTGTCGCTGCTGTTTCTGGAACGTTTTTCGTATCTGATTATTGATAAAATTCCACGACAAGTATCTTATTTTGGTTACACCGTGCAAGAAGACACTGAGATCCAATGCACATCATGAAGCGAGGTATTCGTTTTCGTTGGTGTATGTATTTTCTGTCGGTGTAAGTTGCTTCGCCATGGACTACGTTGATGAATGCTACAAGAGCACTCTTTAAAACAATAGTGGTGACAGATCAAGTTATGTCCTCTGCAGAAAGTTATATCGGCACCGGCTAAATTGAAGGCGCGTGTGTACACATGTAACGATATTGGTTGTTAGATTTATGTTCTTTTCTTCTTAGTTTTTTAGTCAGTGAAGAGAGAGTGGTATTAGTCTTGCAGTGAAGTTGGCGTAGTGGGTAGAAGACGTCATCGATCAGGCGTCGGCGCCGGCTTCCCACTCGCCGGCATACGGCAAGCACGAAACAATAAAACTCAGAAAATGTTTGGTTTGGCCGAGTCCCGGGAGTCGGCAGTCATGACCTTCTCCGTCTCACTGCTCGGCTATGCGTCAACTGAAAGTGCATGTGTTGCCCATGTGTGGTTTTGTTAAGTAATGACAATCCTTATGGACTAATATTTGCATTGAGATATACTTGTAGATCTTGTCCATAGGAAAAGATTGGAGTTCATGTGTTGGACTCTAGAAGATTACATGATGATCAATGCTCTATTCAAGGGTTTATATGAAGAATGGTCAAGTGTAGAGTTGAGCATATTGCAAGTATGTCTTGAAGGATTCAAGACATCATAAAGATGTGCAAGTTCAAGAGAAGCATCTCGAAGAAATCCTGCTTGAAGCTTGCCACCCATGTGGAGATATTGGTCAAGTGAAGATGTGCCTATGAGAGGCTCTTTCACATTAAAGTATGGGGGAGCAACATGTAAATCTTCATCAAGCGAAGCGTAATCAAGAAAGGTGGTCCATTTGAAGAGATCAAGATCGTCATAATCTAGCTCAAGTGGGATGCGCAAGGCAAAGGTATGATCTTGATAGGGCTTCTATTTTACTGGTCTCATGGTTTTAGTAGGAGACCGGGTTATAGGATAGACGGCGTACTATCAAGAGGGGCTCTCAAGTGAGTAACTTGATCGCATCTTTGTGGAGAGCTCAAACCTTTGCATACTTGGCATATCATCTTTCTTGGTTCTTATTTGGCTTTTAACCATGTGAGAATTTAGAGCTTGTGTTCATCTCCATACCAAGCTCTATTTCATAAAAAACGGATTACATATGAATATCTTGTTGAGTTTTTGATGTTGGAGGTTTTACCGGTTTTTCTTTTCTAGAGAGGTAAAACTCTCCTCTATTGATTTCTTCCTCACATGATGGACTATGATGTGTATATGCATGATATTTTAAAGCTTGTGATTATCTTCGAAACAAGCCCAAGATCATAGAAAACGGAGTCCGGATGAAAAACTTGTTATGTTTCGGGTTTGAAAATATTATCGGTTTATCCGTGAGGAAAGCTCCCATGGTTGGTAACTTTACTCTATTTATGGTTCTTAATATTTTTCTGGGGACCTATAAAAAGGCCCCCTTCTTCCCAATGGTTCCAGTTCTTCCAAGCACGATTTTTCTCCATTCTCACCTCCATTGTTGACCTTGGAAAGCTTACCCCTCTCTCAATTCCTTCTATGATTCTTGCATATCTTTGAGGGAAAAGTGAGAGGAGATCTAGATCTATATTTCCACCAATCCATCTCTCCTAAGTGAGGGGAACTCTTTCGATCTAGATCTTGGAGTTCCATTTGTTGTGTTCTTCTTTGTTCTTCCTCTCTTCTCCCCCCATAAGCATTAGTTGCTTTTGGTGGGATTTGAGAGTGAAGGATTTGAGCACTTGTGCTCTTGCCATTGATTTGTTGCATCGTTTGCAACACGATCAATCAGACATCATCGCATAAACATAAAGAAGTCGAGAAGAGTTAAAGTGCATGGTGTCCCCATGTATGGTTTTGATAATTAATGACAATCCTTATGGACTAATGTTTGTGTTGAGTTATTCTTGTAGGTTTGTCCATTGGCATCGCTTGAACTCCATGTGTTGGAGAGATTGAAAGTGCATGGTGTCCCCATGTATGGTTTTGGTAATTAATGACAATCCTTATGGACTAATGTTTGTGTTGAGTTATTCTTGTAGGTTTGTCCATTGGCATCGCTTGAACTCCATGTGTTGGATTCAAGGTTGTATGCCATCAAGATAATTGATTATAATGGACATATTTGATATGATCAAGAAGATGAAAAGATACAAGGTTGATCAAGACTAAGTGCAAAGAGTGGATTCAAGTTGATCAACACACAAAGCTAAATGATATACCATGTGGGATCATGTGATCCAATGGTATGGTAAGAATTTGTCCATATAGGTTTATGAACTAACCCATTATGTGTGTGTGGCATTCCTTTGTTGGGGTTAGGTATCTCTCCATGGGCTTGCATCAAAAGGAAGATTTCTTATAGCTCATGGAGGATGACGTCAAGTGGTGATCGTCATCAAGATTGAGGTGTGCAAGTTTAAGATCGGCATCTAGAAGATATCATGCTTGAAGCTTGCAACCCATTTGGAAATAATGGTCAAGTGAAGATGTTCCTAAGAGAGGCACCCCCATCTTGGTGTATGCGGGAGCGATATGTGAGTCTTCACCAAGCAAAGCGCAATCAAGAAAGGTGGTCCACTTGAAGAGATCAAGATCGTCATCATCTAGCTCAAGTGGAATGCGCAAGGCAAAGGTATGATCTTGATAGGGTTTCTATTTTACCGGTCTCATGATGTTAGTGGGATACCAGGTTATAGGATAGTTACCGTACTATCAAGAGGGGCTCTCAAGTGAGTAACTTGGTCGCATCTTTGTGGAGAGCTCAAACCTTTGCATACTTGGCATATCATCTTTCTTGGCTCTTACTTGGTTTTTCTCCTTGTTGGGTTTTGGTGCTTGTTGTGATCTTCATGACAGGCCCAAGTTCTCCGAAAACGGATTTCGTATGGAAAACTTGTTGCGTTTTCGGGTTGGAAATATTATCGGTTTATCCTTGAGGAAAGTTCCACACCTCCATGTGTGTCAACTTAACTCTATTTATGGTTCAGGAAAGTTCCACACCTCCATGTAGGAAAGCTCTTGTTGCTATCTTTCAAACAAAATTGGTTTCACCTGATTTGGATTTCGTACGTGAAAGTTATTGGGTTTGCAGTTTTGTGGTTTTTCAGGCCGGAGTCTCCGGTGTCCCCAACCGGAGTCTCCGGACTCAGGGTTTCTATCGAAGAGGCTCAAGTTGGTTCACTCCCTGGACCCTGTCCGGAGTGTTACTGGAAAGTTACCTGAGGAAAGGCGGAGTCTCCGCCCTAGGCCGGAGTCTCCGGTCTTTGGACCAAAAGACTCCGGTCTGACCTGCTCCCGGCCTCAAGGTGGTTCAGCCGCTGGACCCAGACCGGAAACTTACCGGAATGTGTCCGGATTCACCGGCCCAGGCCGAAGTCTACGGTTTCTCAGGCTAGAGTCTCCGATGTAAAATTTCCTGCAACGGCTATTTTTCTGGGGACCTATAAAAAGGCCCCCTTCTTCCCCAATGGTTCCAGTTCTTCCAAGCACGATTTTCCCCCATATCCCACCTCCATTGTTGACCTTGGAAATCTTGCCCCTCTCTCAATTCCTCCCATGATTCTTGCATATCTTTACGGGAAAAGTGAGAGGAGATCTAGATCTATATTTCCACCAATCCATCTCTCCTCTAAGTGAGGGGAACCCTTTCCATCTAGATCTTGGAGTTCCATTTGTTGTTTTCCACTTTGTTCTTCCTCTCTTCTCCCCCCATGAGCATTAGTTGCTTTTGGTGGGATTTGAGAGTGAAGGATTTGAGCACTTGTGCTCTTGCCATTACTTTGTTGCATCTGTTTGCAACACGATCAATCAGACATCATCACATTAACATAAAGAAGTAGAGAAGGGTGAAAGTGCATGGTGTCCCCATGTATGGTTTTGATAATTAATGACAATCCTTATGGACTAATGTTTGTGTTGAGTTATTCTTGTAGGTTTGTCCATTGGCATCGCTTGAACTCCATGTGTTGGAGAGATTGAAAGTGCATGGTGTCCCCATGTATGGTTTTGGTAATTAATGACAATCCTTATGGACTAATGTTTGTGTTGAGTTATTCTTGTAGGTTTGTCCATTGGCATCGCTTGAACTCCATGTGTTGGATTCAAGGTTGTATGCCATCAAGATCATTGATTATAATGGACATATTTGTTATGATCAAGAAGATGAAAAGATACAAGGTTGATCAAGACTAAGTGCAAAGAGTGGATTCAAGTTGATCAACACACAAAGCTAAATGATATACCATGTGGGATCATGTGATCCAATGGTATGGTAAGAATTTGTCCATATAGCTTTGTGAACTAACCCATTATGTGTGTGGCATTCCTTTGTTGGGGTTAGGTATCTCTCCATGGGCTTGCATCAAAAGGAAGATTTCTTATAGCTCATGGAGGATGACGTCAAGTGGTGATCGTCATCAAGATTGAGGTGTGCAAGTTCAAGATGGGCATCTAGAAGATATCATGCTTGAAGCTTGCAACCCATTTGGAAATAATGGTCAAGTGAAGATGTTCCTAAGAGAGGCACCCCCATCTTGGTGTATGCGGGAGCGATATGTGAGTCTTCACCAAGCAAAGCGCTATCAAGAAAGGTGGTCCACTTGAAGAGATCAAGATCGTCATCATCTAGCTCAAGTGGAATGTGCAAGGCAAAGGTATGATCTTGATAGGGTTTCTATTTTACCGGTCTCATGGTGTTAGTGGGATACCGGGTTATAGGATAGTTGCCGTACTATCAAGAGGGGCTCTCAAGTGAGTAACTTGATCGCATCTTTGTGGAGAGCTCAAACCTTTGCATACTTGGCATATCATCTTTCTTGGCTCTTACTTGGTTTTTCTCCTTGTTGGGTTTTGGTGTTTGTTGTGATCTTCATGACAAGCCCAAGTTCTCTGAAAACGGATTTCGTATGGAAAACTTGTTGCGTTTTCGGGTTAGAAATATTATCGGTTTATCCTTGAGGAAAGTTCCACACCTCCATGTGTGTCAACTTAACTCTATTTATGGTTCATAAAAGTTCCACACCTCCATGTAGGAAAGCTCTTGTTGCTATCTTTCAAACAAAATTGGTTTCACCTGATTTGGATTTCGTACGTGAAAGTTATTGGGTTTGCAGTTTTGTGGTTTTTCAGGCCGGAGTCTCCGGTGTCTCCAACCGGAGTCTCCGGACTCAGGGGTTTCTGTCGAAGAGGCTCAAGTTGGTTCACTCCTGGACCCTGTCTGGAGTGTTACCGGAAAGTTACCGGAGGAAGGGCGGAGTCTCCGCCCCAGGCCGGAGTCTCCGGTCTTTGGACCAAAAGACTCTGGTCTGACCTGCTCCAGGCCTCAAGGTGGTTCAGCCCCTGGACCCAGACCGGAAACTTACCGGAATGTGTCGGGAGTCTCCGGCCCCGGCCGGAGTCTACGGTCTCTCAGGCCGGAGTCTCCGGTGTAAAATTTCCTGCAATGGCTATTTTTCTGGGGACCTATAAAAAGGCCCCCTTCTTCCCCAATGGTTCCAGTTCTTCCAAGCACGATTTTCCCCCATCTCTCACCTCCATTGTTGACCTTGGAAAGCTTGCCCCTCTCTCAATTCCTCCCATGATTCTTGCATATCTTTGAGGGAAAAGTGAGAGGAGATCTAGATCTATATTTCCACCAATCCATGTCTCCTCTAAGTGAGGGGAACCCTTTCGATCTAGATCTTGGAGTTCCATTTGTTGTGTTCTTCTTTGTTCTTCCTCTCTTCTCCTCCCATAAGCATTAGTTGCTTTTGGTGGGATTTGAGAGTGAAGGATTTGAGCACTTGTGCTCTTGCCATTGCTTTGTTGCATCGGTTTGTGCTCTCCACGAGGATTCGTGGAAGTTGAAAGTTTGTGAGCTTGTTACTCTTGGGTCTTTGGACGCTAGACACCATTGTGGTGGTTGAGACCTTTTGTGGTCACTTGTAGCCGTTCGGGAGCCCCCAATCCAGTTGTGGGTTGTGCCCCGGATTGTTGTTGTAAAGGCTCCGGATTCCGCCTCGAAGGATTCCGATAGTGGAAGGTGAACCAAACCTTTTGTGGTGCGGTTCATCGGAGAAGAAGGTGAAGCCTTTGTGGCTGTTGAGTCATTGTGTTGACTCACACCTCTCCAACGAGACGTACTCCCCTAAAAAGGAGAAACTCGGGAATACATCCTCGTCTCCGTGTGCCTCGGTTATTTCTATACCTGAGCTCTTTACTTATGCACTTTACATTGTGATAGCCTTCGTGCTTGAAGTATTCTATATTGCTATCACCTTGTTGCTTGTCTTGCTTAGCATAAGTTGTTGGTGCACATAGGTGAGCCTAGTATATTTAGGTTGTTGGCTTGTTAATTTAAACACCTAAGTTTTATTCCGCAATTATCAAGCCTAAACCGGAAAAGTTTTAATCACCTATTCACCCCCCTCTAGGCGACATCCTTGTCCTTTCACCGACTCCAACGAGTCGGCAGGACTGACCTTCTCCGTCTCACTGCTTGGCGATCCTGCCGACTCCAGCGAATCCACGGAGTCGGCAGGACTGACCTTCTCCGTCTCACTGCTCGGTGAATCCAGGGAGTCACCTCTATACATGCGTAACAATATTATTGGTTGTTAGATTTTTTTTGTTTTTGTTTTTTTAGTGTTCTTGCCGAGCGTGTAAGGTTCCTACATATGCTTCTCTGGGTTAGTTTCGTGTTGGGTCATGTTATCTCTTTTCAATGGAAAGAGAATGTATTTGTGCACTGTGTGTTTTGAGATACAATCAATCGAAGAGAATAAGACTGGGTCCAATAAAAAAAGAATTTGATTGAAAGGGATAAGTACAAAGGGATTCGACGATCTAAAAAACACAAAAGGGTTTAGTAATCCCCTCCTATGAATATTAATTAGTAAAATAATGTGGATGAATAATATTTTGCTCTTTTTTGGACCGGAATGACCTTCTTCGTCTCACTGAACAGAAAATGTTTATTCTGACCGATTCCCGGGAGTCGGCAGGAATGACCTTCTCCGTCTCACAGCTCGGTGAATCCAAGGAGTCACCTCTATACATGCGTAACAATATTATTGGTTGTTAGATTTATATTTTATTTTTGTTTTTAGTGTTCTTGCCGAGAGTGTAAGGTTCCTATATATGCTTGTCTGGGTTAGTTTCGTGTTGGGTCTTGTTATCTCTTTTCAATAGAAAGAGAAGGTATTTAAGCAGTGTGTGTTTTGAGATACAATCCATCGTAGAGAATAAAACTGGGTCCAATAAAAAAAGAATTTGATTCGAAAGGGATAAGTACAAAGGGATTCGGCGATCTAAAAAAACACAAGCAGGGTTTAGTAATCCCCTCCTACGAATATCAATTAGTAAAATAATGTGGATGAATAATATTTTGCTCTATTTTGGATCTGATTTGGCGGCATGGCCAAGCGGTAAGTCAGGGGAGTGCAAATCCTTTATCCCCAGTTCAAATCTGGGTGTCGCCTGTTATTCAAATTGAGATTGTGTCGGTCTTCAGTCTACCGTCAAGCTAATCTTTTTCTGCCTGACTTATGAGAAATCCAAATATCAATGTTGTCGTAGATTTTGGTTTCACGATTTAAATTACCACACCGCAGGCTCAGCATGTTGGAAGACTTCACGTCTGCCGAGTCTAGCAGTTGAGTCGGCCAGAAAACTCATGACGTCTCGAGGGAGTCGGCGAGATCAGAAAGTGGCCGCCATGCATACACCACATTTGGTCTAGGAACGATATTGGCTTCCCCGTCTTAATGCACCGTCCGATCATACATCGAGAATAAGGTGAAGCTTCCTAGACCACTCTGACGTCATACATCGAGACTGACATACTGCCACAGCGTACGAAGTGGTTCGATGGAACACACTCCTCGTCCGTGAACTGTCGTAACAAAAGGATGCATGGCGACTGGATGCACGCGTTGGTCTGTTATTCAGCTGCGGGTTGTGCTGTCTTTACCGTGGATATGTTTCGCTCTCTTTAGCTGGTGTGCCGCTGAGACGAGCTCTTACCCTTAGTAGCAACAACATATCTTGATCCTTCACCGTGGATCTGCTTTTTTTCTCTTCGTGCAATAAAAACTTTTCCGTTGAGGTTTTAGTTACTGCGTCTGCCCGACTGGATGGCCCCGTCGTTGGAGTCGGCGAGGTTGAGATTGGAGTTGTACATCAGGAACATGATGAGAACTCATTCTCAGCCAAAGGCATGACAGGAGGGACAAACACACTGGAATCGACTCCATGAACCATACGTCACTATACGCTGTTGAAACCGACTAAGGAACCATACGTCATGTACGCGATGATGACGTCCTTGGCTATGTGTCAACGTTCGCTGGTCATGATGCTTATGTTTCCATGCATAGACGGTATGGTCGCGCGTCACAGCAGCCCGTGTTCTACCTGGATGTACACGGCCTGTGTAATGCGGCGGGCGTGTAACCGCCTGTGAACAGTTCTCTGATGTTGCGGCGCTGGTCAAACACAACATTTATTGCTTGCTTTAAATCGATGTCTGCTCGTGTACCGACAGTTCTAACTCGCGTCTCCATCAGCCGGATCCGTGGAGTCGGCACTTAATGTACACGATGATGATGTGCTTGGTTATGTAGGCATGTTCGAGACGTCATGATGATCCTGTTTCCATACATAAACGATATGGTTGCGCAGCACGGCGAGGCTGGTTCTACCGGGATGTACACGCGCTCTATGATCCGGCAGGCGTGCAACCGTCTATGAACAGTCTTCTGATGATGCATCGTTGGTCAACACAGCAGTTTTCCATGACTTTAAATCGTTGTCTATTCGTGTGCCGTCAGGTCTAACTCGCACCCATACAGATCGAGGATCAGGGACGTTTGTCATGCCGACTCCAGTGAGCCGGCGTGATCTGACAGTGTATTAAGACGGAGATGGTTCCGAGTGGTTACCGACCTAGCTGTCATTTATTATTGTGTTTCCGCGTACATTGTGCTGGGGGGAGGGGGTTTATACGTTTAGCCCTGCATCGGATGTGTATTGCAGCTTCGATTTTGCCTAGGACCTCTTGATTCGGCATGAATAGCGTTTGGCGTACGCGATGCTAACGTGCTTGGTTTCGTAGACACGTGCGAGGCGTCATGGTGCTCGTGTTTTCGAGCATGAACGTTGTGGTTGTGTGGCATGCTAAGGCCGTTTTTTATCAGACAGGGTGCAACCGCGTATGAACACTATTCGGATCATGCGAGCTTTGTTGACCATGGCATTTATTGCTGGCGCTCTCTGCTCGTGCACCGACAGGTTTAGCTCGTCCGACTGTACCGTTGGATATTTGTTGGTGAGAATTTATGTCCATGTATGAACAGTCCGACGAAGGAAGGGACTTGCACGGAAGAAGAGGATATCAGTTTATTAAGTCGGACCGATTAAGCCGGCACGGCAGCCTAGCAAGGCGTATATTGGCTTGTCCGTCTTAATGCACCGTCCGGTCACCTGCGTGACGGCAAGATTCACTCGCGTGTCTGATAAGATTTCGTGGTGTAATCTTTGGTTGCCCGGTTTGTGTTTTCATATTTCCGTATCTGTTTGTTCGTTGGTTGCAGGCATTTTTTTGGTAGATCGGGTTTTCCTATTTGGCCTTTTGTGTGCTTTTTATACCTGTTTTATGACCTCTTATGACTTTTTTCCTTACAGGTCGTCGTTTATTCGGGATTATCTCAGACGCGAATGGTTTTTCTTCACTTTTTGGCTTTATGTTCCTGTCGTTCCGGTGCTGAGTTATCCTGGTTGGTGTGCGCTGCCGGCTCCCGTTGGACTTTAAAATACATCACGAAACGGCGGCCTGCAGTAAACAAAGCGGAAGCCAACTCACCAAACACTTCCGAGACTTCCTAATCCTCTTAATGGCATCTCGCTGTTGGCTCACTTCTACAGTACGAATGAAGGCTCTGCACGGAAGAAAAGGATGTCAGTAGATTAAGCCGGACCGATTAAGCCGACACGACCGGTTGTATGGAAGAAGTCTTCACACGTCCTAGGGTGTATAGCCTCATCGTAGCACGCAATTGATTGAGCTGTCGTAGTATGGTCAGACCGAGTGGACTATAGGAGTAACTCTATGGCTATCATAACACGTCAGAGTTCTGTATTGTCTTGTCAAACTATCGTCATGATTAGTGCAGTTTGACCAGATAGACACAACATGGCCTCTCTATTTCTACACGATCGAACTAGCCCAGAAACTTCCACGATCATCGTGTACCGCCACATGCGGAAGTAATGTCACGTCCAGGTTGCATGTAGAACAAATACGGGAAAACTTGTGTACAGAAACCTGTACACAGTGCTTGAACAGTACTGTAGTACAAAAAAAAATGTATGTGTTCTTTTCTACCAACTAATTCATGTACAGTACTCGCAACTTCGGGAGGATGCCTTTTTTATTTGTTCCAAGGAAATGATTGCAAACAAATTGGTGCACATGCAAACCAAGTACGTACTTCACCAGAGGCATGACACAAGGTGCAAACACGTGACATGGAACCGTTCACTGTTCAACCCGTCTACAGGGAGCCGGTGAGGCCCTCCCGATGTGGAGGGTTGGAATATTCTGCCGGTTTCTGGTCGTATTAATTACCGTGTAGGTTCTGTCGTGGGCTGATTAATCCCAGACGGATTAGCTTGGAAACCTGGTAGGCGCGTTCCTTCGTTGCGAAGCCTTGGAGGGAAGTTCCTTCCTCAGTAAATATCTATGTTATATGGTGTACATGGTTCTTAACCGATGGATTTGAGACACGCGTAGGCACGCTATAACACTACTGTTTATTTTTTGTTTTCCATATTTATCACGGCCAACAACAAGTTTTCGATGACCACCGTCCTCATCCAGCGTATCAAGAGCGAGGGGAAGAATTGGACCCTGGCTGGGGCCAAAGCGCTTGCGGAAATTATCGCCTGATTTAGTTTTCTGTTACCATGTAACCTTTTTATTTTGGCCTACTCCTGGTCCCATGTTTGCTCCTTCTTTATCAATATAAAAGGCAAAGCTTTTGCCCTGTTTTAATTAAGTCGGGATGTTTTGTTTAAGTCAACCAAACATTTCCTACTCTCTGCCTCTATCTTTAAATCTATGTCACCCTCGCTGTGTACGATTCGGGAAGGAAACAAGATCATCATGACGTCTCCGTTCTTAAGCCGGTGGGTGTTCCCTGTCGTTATGAAAGAAGAAACGTGTTTGCTAAGGGTAAATGCTCGTGTCGTCGATGTCGTTGTTGGTTGGGAAATGCGGTACATAATTGACGTAATAACTCGGTTGTTTTTTGCATATGGGATTACTTGGCAGTTGGGTAAAAGACACTTTGCATTGATGCATGCTTATCATTCAAATGGAAGACCATCAGTACATAAACACGCACACAAAACGGAGGAGGATCCAGAGATTATCAACCCCTTGATAACTACACACACAACCTCTAGAAATTTGAAGTGCATGTGATCTCGCGGCAAGCTTCCGCTGATATGAGATGCTCATGGTTACTAAGTTGCTCAAACTACATTGAGACGATCTTGAGGACTATTATACCCAACTAATTTACAATACTTTCTAGCAATCTCAAACCCTAGGCGAGCATCTAGAGCAGCATACCTTATTTGTTCGACGTTCAGTGGAACTTCGTCCCAGCCTTCTTGTCTGATGGACGCTATCTTGGTATTCTTCTTTGAAAGGTTCGTCCCAATATAAAAATTGTCAAGATCATAGAGATCCGGAAGAAAAATTTTCGTTGGGTTCCGGATCGCCGACTAGAGGTCGCGCGTGTTGGGAATTACATTCCCGTAGCATTGCAGCATACGCACATCGTTGTTGATGGCCGCGCCACAGAAGATGATTTCCTTGTCCCGAGAAATGCCCTTAGGAGATCCGGTACTCCATTGGCCTTGCTTATCTGGAAGACCAAATTTCTGTACGCCACCGAGAGTTGAAGGACAACGGCGCGTCGCCGCTTCTCAGCTGGGAGATACTTCTGCTTGACATTCTTCGGACCGGTGGCGTACTCGCAGTCTAGGCCAACACACTTTACCGGTGCGTTGTCGAGGAACATCTCCTTGACACGACGGATCCACTTCTCCACTCTTGCTGCACGGCGAGTGAATGTCACCGTGAAGTACATGTCTTGCTCCTCGTAGTGGTAGCGCCGGGAGTTTTCGGTTCGCGCCATTGGAATGGAAGGGAGAGAGGGAATGGAAGTCAGAGAGGATGTGGCTCTGTGTTTTTCTGGTGGATCGACTTTGCGGTCGTTTCGGCGTGGTATGTAGATTATATAGCGGCTGTAGACGAGTGTGAACAGCTTAAGGGTTGAGTCGTATGAACACTTCGAGATTTTGCGGTATGAACACATAAAGGTTTTAGAATTTATTGTTGGCATGGTAATTCGAAATGTGAGGGAATCAGGTGCAGAAATTATTGATGGTGCATATCTCGAGAACGGTGCATCTTCCGGAAGAGGTCTTTTATGGAATAATTTTGCGACTAATGGTTGGAAGTCATATTGATGGTCCAACCTTTTTTGTTATTTTGTAGTTAATTATTTGGTATGTTGCTGTAACGACAAGATTCGTGCGTTGTGCACGAATTTCTTATTTTCTATGTATTGTGTGGTAAGCCGTCCGAATGGATAGGGAGACACCGATGTGGTTCGTGCCAAGTTGATAGAGCTTTATGTGAGGAGCGCATGGTGGTTTCTTTGATTTGTATCAGATGCATTTTGTTGACCGTGGATACAATATATCAGATGGATGATAGTACAATATAATATTTCATCACAAACAGTTTCACACTTTGTACAATCAACAAAATGTTCACATTCAAATCATCATCATGGTAAAAACCACAAACAGATAGCATTTCATAGAGTAAACTTGGAAGTTTGTAAAACATGAAATATGACCATGGACGATCTAAGAAGTCCACTCGCGTTTGGCCATTTCGATGTGCTTGTCGAGGCTCTCCTATTCGTGGGTCAAAGCTTCATTTTGCAGGACCAATACTTTATTGCGCTCGATCCCGAGCTTGATCTCGAGGTCCAAAACCTTCTTCGACAGATCATAGTTGCTGGCAATCATCTTCTTCAGTTCTTCATCCTGTTTCATTGCCGTGTTCTGCGTCTTGAACAACAACTCTCTTGCCTCAATTGCCTGGTCGAGGTTACTGCTGGCGAGCTTGAGGGCCGCAACTAACTCATCTGCAATCTCGAGGTTCCTCATTCTCAGTGAGGCAACCACCTCAGTTTCTGACGTCGGCTCCGATTCACCGGGCCTGTACATACGTAGTTGCAAGCAGATCGATGAACAGAAGTAAGTTAAACCAAAGGCAAACAACTTAAAACGGATGTAAAGAAGTGAAAGTAGAGAAGGAAGTAAGAAATCACTTGGAAACAGAGCGCGTCTCCCGTGCAGCCATTGTTGGGGAAGGAGTACCAGGTGGCGATCGATGTACTAGCTAGAGATGGAAGACGGTCAGGCAGGCGTTCAAGGGGCACTAAGTGAAGGTGCGTTTGGTTGCCCCTCTATTTAATCACAGGAGATAGGTGGAGGTTGCGGAGAAGCCGAGGAGTTAACTCATCCCCACGTCGTCAATCCGCACTAAGCATGCTCGCCCCTACGACCACTACGTCCCATCTCTACTGCATGCGTGGAAACCGAGGAGTTTACCCTCCCCACGGTCAATCTATGACGTGCGACGGTTTAATTTTTACCATGTGTTCTCAACCTCGATGGTTCCAACGCATTCCACCATTTCTTCCCACGTTTCACCGTCCGAAAAATATTGTATGTTTTTTGTGTTTGCTCAGTTCTTAGTGTTTAGGCGTTTTAAAGGGTTTTGCGCCTGTGTGGTTATACTTTTTAAAAAGGTAAGGGTTTTGTTACATGAATCTGTTATCTGTTTATTATTTGTCTTATTTTTTGCTCGATTTTACATATGGATATAAACTATTTATGCCCATTGATTATTAGCATCGTGTATGGTCTGTCGTCAAAACATGGCTCGGGGGGTCGTGCGCCAAGGCGCACCACTAAATCTAGTAAACATAATGGATAGACCCTTCGCAGAGGGAAGCAGAGATTAGATCATGTACTAGAGCTTTTCAAGTTTTCGAAAACAGAGACAAAAGTTGTTTTGAGAGGTGGTTGTCTACGTCAACGGTTGGCAATAGAGTTCTTAACATCTTCCATGCTAAACAAGTTTTAGAGCGGTTCCGATATTTTTATACTTTGCATTATATAATATGCACTTTCATAGTTTCACACTCCTCCCCACCATTGCTTACACAAACCATGGCTAATCGAATCCTCGGGTGCTTGCCAACAATCTCAAACCATAGATGAGTGTCTATTTTTTAATTTTAATGGTCTAACCAGCTCTTTATAAAATTATGGACTAGCAGATGAAGCATGCAGGTCTGTGAAACTCAATTTAGCATGGAAGATAATAAACCCAACTACTACTTCCTCATGAGCTAAAAACAGTGTCAGAAATATGAAGTATTTTGAATATTTTAAAGGTAGCACATGACAAATTTACTTGGAGTGGCGGTGAAATACCACGCATAGGAAGTTATGTGGACACTTTGGAGGGTAATGGCTCAAGGTTTTGGATGGACGAGAAGTATTTCCTCTCAGTATAGGGTTTTAGTCTAGCAAGGCTTAATAGTAAACATAAGAGTTGAGAGATACAAACTAATATACATGTAATAAAAACAATCATGCATTCTTCCTTGTAGGCACAAATATCTTAATTCAAGAATACTAAACTTATGAGCTAACAAGAAAGAAACATAACAAGGATAATATATTTGCATGTAATTCTCTCTTCTCTACTTAAGTATCCAAGAATTGTTGCTACTGACCAATACTAAATTTGCCATAACTAAATAGATTTAATTGTTGTACCCAATGTAATGCCAACACTCATGACAAGCTCAGCATATAAAAGAAATTGCAATGCCAAAATAAAGAGTGCAGAAAAGTAAAGATGAAACTTCTCATTAATATTCCAATAACGACAAACTCACACCAACGGATACATAGATAACCAACTAAAGGAACGACACTCCACATTGCAAAGCATCTTATATGATAACTTCTCTACTCATGATATGACCACAAAATTATAAAAATAAAAGATAAAAGATGATGATACCGAAGCACTCCCCAAGCTTGGAACAAGCCAAGGTGGTGTTGTTACCCATGAAGTTTAAACTTGATCCTTTGGTTAAGCACGAGATTCTTCGTCGTCAAACTTCCAAGGCAGGGTCTCCCCATCGGAGAAGGATGACTTGGTCTCGATTATCCTGAAACTGGTAGCAGAACTTATGCGTTTAAACCTGGTCTCATACTCATAGTTTTGGTTGTGTAAGTCATAGATCTAGGCTTGTAATTTTGTGGTAGCTTCACTGAGGGCGAAGATTGTCGGAGACTAGTCCCAGGAACTAGGGGTGTCTCTCAGAAGCCAGGAAACGAGTGAGGGGCTGAACACATCGTCAAACAAATCCTCAACAACCTCGGCGACGGTGCTCGTCGAGCTCGGTGAGGAACATCACGACAGAGAGGAAACACGAGCCGCTACCCAGGCTCAGGCCCACCGTCAGGTGTAAAAGCCCTACGTCCTGCTAAGATGTATTGCACTGCTTGGAGAGGTTCACAGTACAGAGGTGCTTGCCGAGGGCACAATTATGGCTATGGTGGACTATGGTGGAATGAGCTCCGTCTTCTTCCTCAGACGTAGCTCGGTGGTTCTGGAATGAGTTGGTGAATGCGGGATCCCCTCCTAGGTCGTACACTGGCTCCTTATATACTGGGCTTGGTCCTCTTCCCCGAAAATCTCCGGCGGGAAGGGATACCACAATGCCGCCGAGTTGGAGCACAGCGTACAGCGTCGGGGCCGTCCATGGACGCGGTCCATGGCAGAGAGCACGTCGTCTTGGCAGAAAAAGCCACCGTCCAACCAGGACGGTGGGCTGGCGCTGCAGAGCTTTGGGGCGTGCCCCATGGTGACATCGCAGTTGGAGCGTAGCGGCGGCGGCCGCTTTATCACCAATTTGGCAAGTCTTGGAGTCTGATGCGGGCGCAACCGGCGCCTCGGGAGGCGCCGCTTCCTCGGCGGAGAACTCGAGCGCCTCGAAGAGTGCGGCGCCTGAGGCTAAGATCCACGAGATCTCCTCGGGCAGCGGCGACGAGTTCGTGGTTCCCCCTCGAAGCGTGTCGAGGGGGAGGAGGAGAGTGACGATGACGATGCTTCGTCGGGCCACTGCGAGCCCGCTCCAAGGCGATCCACGACAGGAACTCCGGACCCGGAGGAAACAGAGGCACGGACGAGCGCGGAGCCCAGTGCTCCGCCCGCGCGGAAGAAGAGGAAGTGGGTCGACACCGCGGCGTAAGTTTTTGTACTCCCTTTCCTGTTGATGTTGTTCTTGTGTAGGCCTCTCGAGGGTTTTTGAGTCTTTTCCTCTCCAGGCGCCCTGAGGAGCCAAAGAGGCGGAGGCTCCGGAGACTTGGAGAGATCTCCAGCTCTGCCGCGGCGTCCGACGCCTACACTGAAGAGGTGCACCCGAGGCCACCGCTTCCTCTCCCGAGGCTGCGACGCCACCTCCTGGGCGGAGGAGCGCCACGAGGAGAGAGGAGGAGGAGAGGTGACGACGCCGCCGCCTTCGCGGCCTGACGCTTCTCCGCGGCAAGAGAAGACGCCGGAGAGGACGCGGCAAGGACCACGCCGCCGGCGAAGGAGGGCGCGGCGGAGACAGCTGCGTCTGCAGAGACGCACGCTGACGTCGAAATGGAGGACACCACTGTGCCGTCGCCTCCACCGAGCTCGGGCCTTGGAGGGCCTACGGGGGCTGAGGCTGCCGCGGGGACGGCCTCAGCAGAGAAGGCCAACCCTGCTCCTGGGAAGAGGAGAGTGCTCCCCAGGGGCAGAAAGATGGTGGAGCTGATGGTGGGGGCGCCTCGAGCCCCCAGAAGGCTCCCAGCGCAGAAGGCGAGGGGGGCTCTCGCCAGAGCCCCCAGAAGGCCCCTTGCATGGAAGAAGGGGAGGCTCCCAGCAGAGCCCCCAGGCGCGCCTCGAGGACACCCAGAGCCCAAGGCGCGATGCCCCGGAGTCCTCAGCAGGCGCTGGCGCTTCCAGGCCCTCTGGAGAATCGTGGGCCCTAGCCTTGCTGGGTCGGCGCCCTGTCGCAGCTCGCCGAGAGGCCGTCCTTCGCTCGGCGAGGGAGGTGCTCGATGGGCTCGAGGCCCAGCTCGCTGAGGAAGACCGCACCAGGGCGGAGGAGGTCGCCGAGCTTGCGCGGGGCTGGGCTTGCCTCCAGGAGACCGTGGAGCGCTGCCGCCGGAAGGACGAGGCAGCCCAGGCGCAACGCGAGGCGGCGCTGCGCTCTGCTGAAGAGATCCGCATCAGCGTGGTCCGCGAGGTCGAGGAGACCCTTGCGGACCTGAGTGCTAGCGCGAGGCTCTCGAGGCGGAGACGGAGGCCAAGCATCAGGAGCTGGCGGCGCGCGAGGCGGCGGTCTCCACCAAGCACAAGGAGCTCCTGGACCGCGAGGCGGGATCATGCCGAGTCGGAGACCGTGCGGCAAGGCCTGGAGAAGCTCCGCGAGGACCTGCGCGTCCGCGAGAACCAGATGGTGCAGCGCGGGGCAGAACTTGATGCCCGCGAGACCGAGCTACGCAAGCGCGAGGAACAGGTCGAACAGATCGAGAAGGATCATCTGCGCAGCGGGAGCACCTGGAGTCTCGCGAGAGCAAAGTACTCAAGACGAGGCGTTCTACCAGAAGCGCCTCGCGCTGACCAACGAGAACCTCCGCAAGAAGGAGGAGCAGATGGCGGAGGAGTCCGCGACCAAGGAGCAGCTCTTCCGCGACAATTGCAGGAAGGACTTCGCGGAGAAGGCCAAGAAGCAGGAGGCGCGCTTCACGAAGAGACGCAACGAGCTGAGGCCGCATCAGGGAGCTTGAGGCTCAGAAGAAGCGATTTGACTCCCGCCTTCATGACGCTGTGGAGGCTCGGAAGCACGCGGAGCAGGACCTTGCCTCCTTGACGCAGG
Organism: Poa pratensis; assembly: GCA_947311845.1. Lineage (NCBI taxonomy): Eukaryota > Viridiplantae > Streptophyta > Magnoliopsida > Poales > Poaceae > Poa > Poa pratensis. Next base: position 25,205,551 of record CAMZMU010000096.1, read on the forward strand.
ACATGAACGAGATGCAGCAGCAGGTGGGGCCTGTTGTGGACTCGTCGAGGAAGCTCGGCGGAGCGCTCTGACTGCGCAGGTCTTGTCGCGCCAGCGGGAGCGCATGTTTGCTTCCTTGGTGAGGCGTGCGTGGCCGTGCGGCCGCCTGGGGACCGAAGCCCCCAGGCTCTCTGTCGAGGGGAACTCCGACGTCGCCACCTACCTTGGCTTCTTCGAGCAGCTCTCACCAAGTTTGAAGAGGTCGTGACGAACCTCGACGACTGGTCGACACCGAGAGCCGCGAGCTCCTTGGCGTCGCGGTCGGCCAAGTCTTCGCCAACCTTGCACACCTCCACCCCGGCTTCGACTTCGCGTCTGTGATGGAGCCTCTGGAGAAGGACTCGCCTCGAAGCTGGACGCCTCGGTGTGGGACGACGTGGAGAAGTACACTCAACGCTTCAAGAGGGTCGAGGTCGAGGAGAGCGACGACGAGGCTGGTGCTGAGGAGGTGGATGACGAGGACGTCGACGGCGACGACGACAACCCCGCTGCTTAGGTTGCCCCTGTAGAGAGATGTGCCAAGGGCACCAGTTATCTTAAGACTTGTTGCTTTTATTTGTGCTGGTTTGTAAAGACACTTTTATTTGTGCAAGTGTGAGTGCCCCTCGGGAGGCCTTTTATCTGTTCCCTCATGTCTTTTTCGCTCTACGTCGTTAGGACCCTGCTCTTAGCGCAAATAGCACCGCCGCTTCGGTATGCCGGAGTCAGGGCTCGACAAGGCCGGGGGGTGCGTAAGGCTTAGAGAGGTAAGAGCCCTCGAGGCGCGATGCTCAGGGGCTCCCCTTTGACGTGCAAGCAGCCCATGAGGCGTAAGAGAGAAAAGAGAGGCTCGAGGGGCGACAAAACCAGCGAGAGGGAAAAAGAGCTCATGAGGCGTAAGTTCTGGACTTAGCTCTGGCGAGACGCCTGCTTTGTAGAGGGTGTTGTGTTCCTGGTGAGGTGTTCTCCCTCTCGAGGCTGCCTGAGGCTGGTTTGGAGCTTTTGGAGCCCTGCAAGGCGTCTTGTTCCCTGCGTTGGAGAGAGAGGCGAACCCACAAGCAAAGCATAGTTGTACAACTCATGCGCGCTCATAGATTTCCTCATGGGTATCTCACGAGGAGAATAAGCACCAAGGTCCTTGGTGAGGTGACGTGCATGGGAGCTAACCCACGAGTCAGAGCTCTTTGGTGAGATAACGGTCGTGGGCGGAGAGCCACGAGTTAGAGCTCGGATCCTTTGGATTTTACGATGCTGCTGGGATGCTCCCGAGACACAGGCACCGTGCTCAGCCCCCGCTCGCGAGGTGCGCATGGGGAAAAATGTGAGCGCGAATGAAATGTAAGAAAACAAACTCACCAAGCAATATTACATAACGGCGCCGAAGCGCAATAGGTTCATGATGACCTGAAATTGTTCATTACACTTGGCGAGGCCAAGACAAAGTCCGCCATGTCTGGGCATGGGGTTCCACATGGAGTGGCTGAGGCTTCCCGCGGCCCGTGGCGCGTTGTAGGAAACTCTCAGTGGAGATGGCCCTCGTGAAGGGAAAGCTTGGTGAAGCTGGGAGGTGAAGACGCGTGCTTCCCTCTTGAGACAAAAAATGCCTGCCGCGACGTGATCACGGGTAGAACTTGCGTAGGTGCTCGATGTTCCATGGATTTTTGATCGGATCGCCGTCTTCCGTCTCGAGCCGTACCGCGCCAGGCCTGGCGATGTGCGCGACCCTGTAGGGGCCTTCCCACATGGGTGAGAGCTTGTGGAGGCCTTCTCTGGAGAGGATCCTCCTGAGGACGAGATCGCCTGTCTCGAGGGTGCGCGGCCGTATGTGGCGGCTGTGGTAGCGGCGCAGGTCTTGCTGGTACTTTGCCGCTCGGAGGGCGGCACGGCGCGTAGTCCATCGAGCAGCAGCAAGTCGTCGTTGTGGAGCTCCTCTTGGTTGTCCTCGTTGAAAGCAAGGATCCGTGGGGACCCATGCTTGATCTCGGTGGGGAGGACTGCTTCAGCGCCATAGACGAGAGCGAACGGCGTTTCTCCAGTGGGCTTCGTGGCGGTGGTGCGGATGGACCAGAGCACGGAGGGGAGCTCTTCGATCCAGTTCTTGCCGTGGGCCTTGAGGCGATTGAAGCTTCTTGTCTTGAGGCCTTTGAGCACTTCTGCGTTCGCCCGCTCAGCCTGCCCGTTGCTTCGTGGATGAGCCACCGAGGCGAAGCAGAGCCGTGTGCCAAGACTCTCGCAGTAGGCCCTGAAGATGCCGCTGGTGAACTGTGAGCCGTTGTCGGTGATGATGCGATTTGGCACGCCGAAGCGACAGGCCAGGCCTCTGATGAATTTCACCGCTGATCTCGCCGGGATGGTGCGCACCGCTTCAACCTCCGCCCATTTGGTGAACTTGTCGATGGCGACGTAGAGGTAGCGGTAGCCCCCGCTGGAGCGTGGGAAAGGTCCCAGGATGTCCAGCCCCCAGACCGCGAAGGGCCAGGAGAGAGGGATGGTCTGGAGCCCCAGTGCGGGCTGGTGGACTTGCTTGGCGTGGAACTGGCATGCCTCGCAAGCCTGGACAACGGTGGTTGCATCTTGAAGCACTGAGGGCCAATAGAACCACTCCTGAAGACTTTCCCTGCAAGGGTGCGTGATGATGAGTGGTGGCCACATTCTCCACTGTGTATGTCCTTGATCAGCTGGCGGCCTTCTTCAGGGGGGACGCATTTTAGTGCAACTCCATTTGGACGCTTGCGGTACAGGTCTCCCTCGTGAAGGCAGTATGACTTGGCCTGGCGAGCAACTCTCTCTGCTTCTGCGTCCTCTTCAGGGAGGACTCCGTCCCTGAGGTACTCCTTGAGCTCATCGATCCAGCCCGTCTCTTGTGTGTCATGGCCAGCAGCAGGCGTTCCCCTGTGGGTGGACCGCAGCTCGGCGCTCCAGATGTTGGTGGTGGTGGGAGCTCTTCGTCCGTGTTCATTCGACGCTTCTTTTGGCTGTTTCACCGATGCCCTGGTGAGTCTCTCCTCGAACACGCCCGCCTGCTGGGCTTCTCTGCGTGATGCTCGCCTGGCGATGTCGTCGGCCTCCTGGTTCTCCCTTCGTGGGATGTGCCTGAGCTCCATCCCCTTGAAGTGTTTCTCGAGCTTGCGGACCTCCTCGAGGTAAGCGGCCATGTGGCCGTCCTTAGGCGTGTAGCTCTTGTTGGAGAAGTTGACGAGGAGCTGGGAGTCGCCCTTGATGAGTAAGCGCTTGATGCCGAGGGCGATTGCGGCTCTGAGCCCGGCGAGGAGGCCCTCGTACTCGGCGATGTTGTTGGAGACCTTGTCTGTCGTGAAGCACAGCTGGACGGCGTAGTAGAGCTTGTCGCCCTTGGGTGAGGTCAGGACGACGCCAGCCCCAGCGTTCTGGCATGCGAATGCTCCGTCGAAGTGCATGGTCCAGTGGCTTGGCACGTGTCTCCTGCTGGCGTGGATTCTGCCTCATGAGGCTCTTCTTGCTGGTGTCTGTCCACTCGGCGACGAAGTCAGCCAATGCTCTCCCCTTGATGACCCTGGTGGTGTCGAAGCGCAGGCCAAAAGGTTGCAGCTCAATGTTCCACCCTGCGACGCGTCAGTGGCGTTTGGATTGCGCAGGATCTGCTCCAGAGGGAATGATGTGACCACCGTGATGGGGTGGCCCTGGAAGTAGTGGCGCAGCTTCCTGGAAGCGATGAGGAGCGCGAGGAGGAGCTTCTGCTGCATAGTGTACCGCTCGCGAGCATCTCGCAGCACAGTGCTGACGAAGTAGACGGGATGCTCGACGAGGGTTGTCGATGGTGACGCAGCGCTGGGCTCCTCGGGAGCCTTGTCGAGCCTCTCTGAGGTGGACCCTCGACGAGGGTGCCTTCTGGTTGTGCGGGCTCGGCATGGGGCTCAGGGCCTGAAGAGGATGTTTCCTTGTCGGGGGGATCTGGGCTTGGCGTGGCGGTGTCCTTCTTGGCGAGGACTGGCTCTTCCCTTTCTGCCACCAAGGCTGCGCTCACTGTTTGTGGAGTGGCTGATAGGTACAGCTTCAGATGCTCGCCAGGCCTTGGGGCAACCATGACAGGTGGGCTAGCCAAGTACTTCTTCAGGTCTTCAAATGCCTTGTCCGCCTCAGGCGTCCACTTGAACGTGCCAGACCGCTTCATGAGCTTGAAAAATGGCAGCGCCCTCTCGCCGAACTTGGAGATGAAACGGCCGAGGCTGGCCATGCATCCCGCGAGGCGCTGCATGTCCTTGAGGCGACGAGGTGGCTGCATCTCTTCTATGGCTTTGATCTTGTCAGGATTCGCTTCTATGCCGCGGTGAGACACTAGGAACCCGAGGAGTTTGCCTGACGGTACCCCGAAGACGCACTTGGCGGGGTTCAGCTTGATGTTTACTTTGCGCAGGCTGGCAAAGGTCTCCTCGAGGTCCTCCATGAGGGTGTGCTCTTCGCGAGTCTTGACCACGATGTCGTCGACGTAGGCTTCTGCATTTCTTCCCATCTGAGCCCCCAAGGCCTTCCTCATGAGCCTCTGGAAGGTGGCGCCGGCGTTCTTCAGCCAAAGGGCATGCAGACGTAGCAATACACACCACAAGGGGTGAGGAATGCTGTCTTCTCCTCATCCTCCTTCGCCATCTTGATCTGGTGGTAGCCTGAGAAGGCATCCAGAAAACAGAGGAGGTCGCAGCCGGCGGTGGAGTCCACGATCTGGTCTATCCGAGGCATGGGGTACGGGTCCTTGGGGCAGGCCTTGTTGAGGTCGGTGTAGTCGATGCAGAGCCTGCCGCCCCCGGTGTGCTTGGGAACGACCACCGTGTTGGAGAGCCATGTGGGGTGTGGAACTTCCTGATGATGTGTGCTTCTTTCAACTTCTCTACTTCCTTGATGATGAACTCTTGCTTCTCTGGCGCCTGGCGCCGTGCTTTCTGCTTCACGGGGCGTGCGTTTGGACACACGGCTAAGTGGTGCTCGATCACCTCCCTCGGTACTCCGGACATCTCTGACGGTGTCCATGCGAACATGTCAGAGTTTGCCCTGAGGAAGGCGACGAGCGCGCTTTCCTATTTGGGAGGCAAGCCAGCGCCTATGGTGACGCTAGCCCCCGAGCCGCTGGCGTCCAGTGACACCTTCTTCGTGGCTGCCTGCTCCTGTGAGAACAGCTGCTTCTTCTTCGCGGGCCTCTCGAGGGGCTCCATGTCCTCATCAGCGGGGAATGCCACGGCAGCGGCCTTGTAGGCGGTCTCGACAGAGCGCATTGCGTCCTGGACTTGACCGTGGATGGCGATGGTGCCGCCGCTGCCTGGAAGCTTGACGATGTTGTACGCATGGTGAGTGACGGCCATGAACTTCGCGAGGGCGGGGTAGCCGAGGATGGCGTTGTAGGGCAGGCCAATGTGTGCGACGTCGAAGTCGATCTGCTCGGTGCGGTAGTTCTGCGGCGTGCCGAAGGTGACCGCGAGCCTCACCTGCCCCAGAGGTGTGGTGGAGCCACTTGTCACCCCGTGAAGGGCCTAGAGGGCATGAGCCACTCGTAGGGCACTTGAAGCTGCTCGAAGGTCTCGACAGAGATGACGTTCAAGCCCGCACCCCCATCTATGAGTGTCTTGGCGACGGCGATGTTGTTGATGATGGGGGTGCACACCAGAGGGATGGTGCCTACAGCCTTGGTCGACTTGGGGTGGTCCTTGGAGTCGAAGGCGATGGTGTACTGCGACCACTTGAGGGGCTGGGAAGCCTCAAGCCCTGGAAGCGCTGCGCTGACCTCGCGAGAGAATTGCTTGAAGTGGTTGTTGGACTTGGGCGCCTGGGACCCGCCGAGGATGCAGGCTATTGCCCCCTGAGGGGCCTGGTAGCCCCCAGGGTTCTCGTCGGGGAGGTTGCCGTTTTGCCCAGCGTTGTTCCCCCGAGCCCTGTGCTGGAAGTTGTGGCGTCCACCTCCGCGGCCACCACGGCCTCCGCCGCGGCCGCCGCGGCCCTGGTTCTTCTCCGCTCCTTGCTGAGCTGCTTGAGCTCCCAGCAGTCTTCAGTGCGTGGTTGTGCCTGTTGTGGTAGATGCAGTATGGGCGATTGTCCGCCTTTTTCTCTTCAGCCGCCGGAGAGGCCTCGCGAGGCTGCTTTGCGTCAGGCTCTGCCGCGAGGATGGCGGTGGTCTTGCGCTTCTCGGCAGGCTTCTTCTTGCTCCTGGACCCCTCAGGAGGGTCTCCTCCACTTCCTTCTTGACGAAGAGGAGGCCCTCTTCAGCCTTGGCGCACTTGTCAGCCAGATCAAAGAGCTTCACCACAGAGGAGAGGGTGTCGTGGATGCCGAGCTTCTCGAGCATCCTGTGGTTCGTGACGCCCTCCCTGAAGGCGGAGATGACGTGCGAGTCCGGGATGTTCGGAATCTTGTTGCGGACCTGGCTGAAGCGCTGGATGTATCTGCGGAGGGTCTCGTCAGGCTTCTGGCGCACCGCGCGAAGGTCGTTGTAGGTGAGCGCGCGCTCGTAGGTGCCCTTGAAGTTGGCGACGAAGACCTTGCAGAGGTCCTCCCACGTGTCGATGGTGTTCTCGGGGAGGTTCATGAGCCACGAGAGCGCGGAGTCCTTGAGCGCCATGGAGAGCCAGTTGGCCATCACCTTGTCGTCGCCTCCTGCAGCCTGGATGGAGACGGTGTAGAGCTGCAGGAACTCCAGAGGGTTGGTCCTGCCGTCGTAGCGCGGAGGGAGGTCTGGCTTGAACTTCACGGGCCAGACGACGCGGCGCAGGTTGCGGGTGAAGGCGGTGCAGCCCGTGGCGTATGTCACGGCGCCACCAGCGAGTACGCCGCGGTTCTGGCGACCTGCAGCGGCAATCTCCTGCACGACGCGGTTGTGGCGGTCCCTCTGGCGCTCGATCTCCACGCGGGCATCCGCCGGAGTCCGCTGCACAATCTGGCAGTCGTGCGGCGAGGATGCGTGCGACGCGGCGCGGTGGTTTGCTGCCGGAGCTGCAGCTGGAGGAGGTGGCGGAGGCGGAGGGGGAGGAGGAGCGCCGTGCGCTATGTTCCCCTCGCGTCCGGAGTGGCGCACCAGCGAGCGAGAGGGCGCTGGTGCTGCAGTGGTGGCGGCAGGAACGGCGGCGGCGTTGATGAGCTCCTCGAGACGCCCAAGCCAGTTGTCGTGGCCCGCCTGCGTGGGACGGTAGCGCAGCAGCTCTTGCGCCATCAGTAGCGCGGTGGCTGGACTGGGCGCGCTCGGCCCATCGTGGAGGCGCTCTCGCGCCTGGATGGGTGCAGGAGGAAGCTCCCTCGTCCTCGCCGTCGATGCCGCCGTCGTTGCCGCTGCCGTTGCCGCCGTCATCCTCAGGATGCTCGACGCGCGGCTCGGCGTTGCGCTCTGAAGCGCGGTTGGCGCGTGGGCGACCACGCGGGTTGTGGTTGGCGGCGGGCTCGGTGTTGGCCCTGCCGGACGTCCGTCGCGCAAGACGCGCAGCTCGCGTGTCAGTCATGGCGCGGAGAGGTTGAAGAAGTTGAAGACGCGCCTCAGCCCCCTACCTGGCGCGCCAAATGTCGGAGACTAGTCCCAGGAACTAGGGGTGTCTCTCAGAAGCCAGGAAACGAGTAAGGGGCTGAACACAACGTCAAACAAATCCTCAACAACCTCGGCGACGGTGCTCGTCGAGCTCGGTGAGGAACATCACGACAGAGAGGAACACGAGCCGCTACCCAGGTTCAGGCCCACCGTGAGGTGTAAAAGCCCTACGTCCTGCTAAGATGTATTGCACTGCTTGGAGAGGTTCACAGTACAAGGTGCTTGCCGAGGGCACTTATGGCTATGGTGGACTATGGTGGAATGAGCTCCGTCTTCTTCTCAGACGTAGCTCCTTGGTTGTGGAATGAGTTGGTGAATGCGGGATCCCCCTCCTAGGTCGTACACTGGCTCCTTATATACTGGGCTTGGTCCTCTTCCCCGAAAATCTCCGGCGGGAAGGGATACCACAATGCCGCCGAGTTGGAGCACAGCGCACAGCGTCGGGGGCGTCCATGGACGCGGTCCATGGCAGAGAGCACGTCGTCTTGGCAGAAAAAGCCACCGTCCAACCAGGACGGTGGGCTGGCGCTGCAGAGCTTTGGGGCGTGCCCCACGGTGACGTCGCAGTTGGAGCGTAGCGGCGGCCGGCCGCTTTATCACCAATTTGGCAAGTCTTGGAGTCCGCTTTGCTTGCCGCAGCTCCTTTGACCACTTTATACACGAGAATGGCAACTGCGGCGTCTTCGTCATCGCGCGCAGGCGCGCGCGTCACTCTGCGGCGGGCGCAGAGCCCATGTGCGCTCTGCAGCGGTGCAGGAGCTTGCTTCCACTTGAAGGAACCCCGCGAGGGCCTGAAGCCTCGCCGAGGTTTTGTAGCCGTTGACTTCTCGCGAGGGAAAACCTCCCGAGGGTGGCGCGGAGACGCGCCAGGGCCTGAAGATCTTCTAGGAGAGGCCTTCCGAGGCAGAGGTTTCTCGAGGCCTCCAGGCCGATCGTCTGGTCCTTAGCAGAAATGCTCAGTCGAGCAAAGAAGCCCTCGCGAGGGAAAATGCCTCGCGAGGCTCGTCAGGCTGAAAGCCTGGTCCTTAGTAGAATTTCCTGCGGAGCGTTTGAGAGCTGTGGCAGGCCGGCCCATGATACCCGGTTTTCACTGGGCCGACAAAGATCTGCTCCCAAAGCTTTTTAGTTTCCTTCTTGTGTTCATCAATAAGCTCAGAAATTATTTTGTAGTTGGCTTCCACTCCACGTTCCACCATCATTTTGCACTCAAAGATTTCCTGCTCCACTTCTTCCAGCCTGGCCTTCACGTCTCCCTCTCTCTTGGGTCCTTGGAGATTTTCTTGGTGGAGGGCGCCATCCTTGAGTTGCAGCACTTTCGGATGCATCTTCACCTCATTGATGTATGGGTTGACGATGTTCTTGAAGAAACTATCCTTGGAGGCTCTGGCGCAGACATGGTGGCTCTAACTTGAAAGAAGATTCCTGGCAGAAACAACTCGAAAACAAAACACGACAAAAACACGAGATACGGATCTCGGGAGATCCAGGTAAATATATGGCAAAAAGTTTGGCTACGAAAAGAAGGCGACAAGTCGAAACGGGGTCGGAGATGGGCTCCGAGGCGCCCAGACGACCCCTCGGCGCGCCCAGGTGGCGTCTGGTCCCTCCGGGCACCGTTTCCGACTCCAAATTTCTTATTTTTCATAAAAGTGATGAATATAAAATTTTCAGAATTAAATGCGAACCTTTTCTTACCGAAATTGTCACCTATTCCAAATCAGGCTCTGCAGTTTCCTGATGTTCGAATTTAATGAACTCTTCCGGCGTCACTACTTGAATAATATCAACATCTTTCCCATAAGAATCTCCAGAAATATAATGCTTGAGTCTTTGCCCATAACCACTTGCGGCTTATCACCATCAAATGAAGTAATTTTTATAGCACCGGAGCAATAAACTTCTTCAATAATATAAGGTCCTTCCCACTTCGAAAGTAGCTTTCCTGCAAAAAATCTAAGACGGGACCTATACAATAATACTTTATCACCAATGTTAAATTCTCTCTTTAAAATTCTCCTATCATGCCATCTCTTAACTTTTTCTTTAAATAACCTAGCATTTTCATAAGCTTCACTTCTGCACTCATCTAGAGAACTCATATCAAGTAACCTTTTCTCGCCAGCAAGTTTAAAATCTCTATTAAGCTCCTTGGTTGCCCAATAAGCTTTATGTTCTAATTCTAAAGGTAAATGACAAGCTTTTCCGTAAACCATTTTATAAGGAGACATGCCCATGGGGTTTTTATAAGCAGTTCTATACGCCCACAAAGCATCATTTAGTTTCTTAGACCAATTCTTTCTAGATTTATCAACAGTCTTTTGCAAGATCAATTTAATTTTTCTATTCGATAACTCTTCTTGACCACTAGTTTGAGGGTGATAAGGCAAAGACACTCTATGATTCACATCGTATTTAGCAAGAGTCTTCCTAAAAGCACATGAATAAAGTGAGATCCCCCATCAGTCATAAGATATCTAGGTACACCAAACCTAGGAAAAATAATATCATTAAGCATTTTCAAAGAAGGCGACAAGTCGAAACGGGGTCGGAGATGGGCTCCGAGGCGCCCAGACGACCCCTCGGCGCGCCCAGGTGGCGTCTGGTCCCTCCGGGCACCGTTTCCGACTCATTTCCGACTCCAAATTTCTTATTTTTCATAAAAGTGACGAATATAAATTTTTCAGAATTAAAGGCGAACCTTTTCTTACCGAAATTGTCACCTATTCCAAATCAGGCTCTGCAGTTTCCTGATGTTCGAATTTAATGAACTCTTCCGGCGTCACTACTTGAATAATATCAACATCTTTCCCATAAGAATCTCCAGAAATATAATGCTTGAGTCTTTGCCGTAAACCACTTGCGGCTTATCACCATCAAATGAGTTAATTTTTATAGCACCGGAGCGATAAACTTCTTCAATAATATAAGGTCCTTCCACTTCGAAAGTAGCTTTCCTGCAAAAAATCTAAGACGGGACCTATACAATAATACTTTATCACCAATGTTAAATTCTCTCTTTAAAATTCTCCTATCATGCCATCTCTTAACTTTTTCTTTAAATAACCTAGCATTTTCATAAGCTTCACTTCTGCACTCATCTAGAGAACTCATATCAAGTAACCTTTTCTCGCCAGCAAGTTTAAAATCTCTATTAAGCTCCTTGGTTGCCCAATAAGCTTTATGTTCTAATTCTAAAGGTAAATGACAAGCTTTTCCGTAAACCATTTTATAAGGAGACATGCCCATGGGGTTTTTATAAGCAGTTCTATACGCCCACAAAGCATCATTTAGGTTCTTAGACCAATTCTTTCTAGATTTATCAACAGTCTTTTGCAAGATCAATTTAATTTTTCTATTCGATAACTCTTCTTGACCACTAGTTTGAGGGTGATAAGGCAAAGACACTCTATGATTCACATCGTATTTAGCAAGAGTCTTCCTAAAAGCACCATGAATAAAGTGAGATCCCCCATCAGTCATAAGATATCTAGGTACACCAAACCTAGGAAAAATAATATCATTAAGCATTTTCAAAGAAGTTTCACCATCGGCACTAGGTGTTGGTATGGCTTCTACCCATTTAGTAACATAATCAACAGCAACAAGAATATGAGTATTACCATGCGAGGTAGGAAAATGACCCATAAAGTCAAATCCCCAACAATCGAAAGGTTTAATAACAGGAGAACAATTCATAGGCATTTCATTGCGTCTACTAATGTTACCAACTCTTTGACACTCATCACATGATAAAATAAATTTCCTTGCATCTTTAAAAAGAGTAGGCCAATAAAAACCTGATTGAAGAACCTTTTGTGCAGTCCTATCTCCAGCGTGATGTCCTCCATAAGCACTACCATGACATTTGCGCAATATTTCTTCTTGTTCATGTTCAGGAACACAACGTTGCATTATGCCATCTACTCCTTCTTTATATAAATGTGGGTCATCCCAGAAATAATGCCTCAAGTCGTAAAGAATTTCCTCCTCTGTTGGTGAGTAAAAGTTGGAGGCAAATATTTGGCAAAAATAAAGGTAGTTAATCGGCATACCATGGACTTTCATGCGAGTTTACCTTAATGGCCGCCAATTGTTCATCTGGAAAACTATCATTAACAGGAATAGGATCATAAAGTATGTTTTCCATTCTAGATAAATTATCAGCAACAGGATTATCTGCACCTTTCCTGTCTACGATATGCAAATCGAATTCTTGCAACAAAAGAACCCATCTAATAAGTCTAGGCTTAGCATCTTTCTTTTCCATGAGGTATTTAATAGCATCATGATCAGTGTGAATAGTTACCTTAGAATCAACAATATAAGGTCTAAACTTATCACATGCAAACACTACCGCTAATAATTCTTTTTCAGTAGTAGCATAGTTATTCTGAGCACTGTCAAGAGTCTTACTAGCATAATGAATAAAATTTAATTTCTTATCTACTCGCTGTCCAAGAATAGCCCCTACAGCATAATCACTAGCATCACACATAATTTCGAAAGGTAGAGTCCAATCAGGTGGTTGAACGACAGGTGCAGTTGTTAAAGCCTTTTTTAGAATTTCGAATGCTTCTTTACAATCATCATAAAAAACAAATGGCACGTCTTTTTGAAGAAGATTAGTAAGTGGCTTCAAAATTTTAGAAAAATCTTTAATGAATCTCCTATAGAAACCAACATGACCGAGGATACTACGAATACCTTTCACATCTCTTGGACATGGCATTTTCTCAGTTGCCTCAACCTTAGCTCGGTCCACTTCAATACCTCTTTCAGAAATTTTATGACGGAGAACAATCCCTTCATTTACCATAAAGTGGCATTTCTCCCAGTTCAGGACAAGGTTCGTTTCCTCACATCTCTGTAAAACTTTATCAAGATTGTGCAAACAATTGTCAAAAGAAGTCCCATAGACCGAGAAATCGTCCATGAATACCTCCATGATTTGTTCACAAAAACCATGGAAAATAGCGACATGCATCTTTGAAACATAGCAGGAGCATTACATAAACCAAAAGGCATACGTCTATAAGCATAGGTTTCATAAGGACAAGTAAAAATAGTTTTCTCTTGATCTTGATATCTAACAGCAATTTGTGAGAAGCCAGAATAACCATCAAGTAAACAAAAGTGAGTTTTCTTAGACAACCTTTCTAACATTTGATCAATAAAAGGCAAAGGATAATGATCTTTCTTAGTGACTTTATTAACTTTTCTAAAATCAATGCACATTCTATAACCAACTACAGTTCTCTGAGGAATAAGTTCATTATTATTGTTTGCCACAGCAGTTATACCTCCTTTCTTAGGAACACAATGCACAGGACTAACCCATCTACTATCAGCAATAGGATAGATTATACCTGCATCAAGAAGTTTTAACACTTCATTTCTTATGACTTGTTTCATTTTTGGAATCAAGCGGCATTGATGTTCAACAACGGGCTTTGCATCAGGCTCCAAATTAATCGTGTGTTGACATATAGAAGGAGAAATCCCTTCTAAATCATCAAGAGTATAACCCATAGCTCCTCGGTGTTTCCGCAGCACTTCTAACAACATCCCTTCTTCCGATCCTGAAAATTTAGAACTGATAATAACAAGATATATTTTCTTTTCATCAAGATAAGCATATTTAAGTGTTTCAGGCAAAGTTTTTAATTCAAAAACAAGATCTCCTTAGGAGCCGTTGGGGTACCCAACTCCTCCACCAGTAAATTATGTTTAAGAATTGCAGGTTGTCGCTGAAAAATATCATCCAATTCATTTCTTTCTTCTGTAAATACCTCAATTTCGTGATTCTCGTGAATTGCTGCAAATCATTGTTAGGAGCAATGGCGATAGTAGCAAGTTGTTCAACTTTAAAGTCCTCATTAGGCAATTCGTTTTCATGACAGTTTTTAGAAAACATAGAAAAATTAAACTCATAAGATTCTCCATCAAATTTAGTGTAGATTTTCTCTTTCTTACAATCTATAACAACACCACATGTATTTAAGAAAGGTCTACCAAAAATAATAGGACAAGTTTTACTAGCAGCAGAACCAAGTACCAGGAAGTCAGCGGATATTTTGTCTTAGCGCATAAAATTTCCACATCTCTTACAATACCAACCGGAGAGATGGTTTCTCTATTAGCAAGCTGAATAACCACATCAATCTCTTCTAGTTCACAGGGACCAATTTCTCGCATAAAATCCTTGTAAAGGGAATAAGGAATGGCACTTGAACTAGCACCAATATCACATAAACCATAATAGCAATGCTCACCTATCTTGACTGAAAGCACAGGAGTACCTATTTTCTTGACATTATTAGGAGGCTTAACAATATTAGAAGCATCTTCACAAAAAATAATTTGTCCTCCTTCCACATTTTCAGCTGCAAGATTCTTAACTATTGCTATTGCAGGTTCAACAGTTATTTGTTCATCGGGTTCTTTAGCTTTACTTTCACTTTTATTAACTACGCTAGCCACAATAGAATGTTCTTTTACTTTAACAGGAAAAGGCATTTTCTCAATATAAGGTTCTGGCAGAATATGATCAATAGTGTGGACTTGAATGTTTTTAGCAGAAACCGAAATAGTATTATCTTTATAAGTTTCATGATACTTGTTCCATTCTTGTTTAGGAATATCAATACATGAAGCAAAAATCTTACAGCAATTAACAACAATCTGAGAATCAAGACCATATCTAGCACTAAACTTACGAAAACTCTCAGTTTCAACAAAAGATTTAATGCATTCATAATCATATTTTATACCTGATTCCCTACCTTTGTCGTTCTCCCAGTCTTCGGTATTACGCTGGATCCTATCAAGAAGGTCCCATTTAACTTCTTCTTTTTTACTCGTGAAAGAACCATCAGAAGAAGCATCAAGTAAATCCTTATCATGAAGAGGAAGCCTAGCATAAAAGTTATTAATAATAATATCCCTGGGAAGCTCATGAATGGGACATTTGAGCATTAAAGACTTCAACCTCCCCCAAGCTTGAGCAATACTTTCTCCGTCATGAGGCAAAAAAATATCTATATAGTTCCTGTCTTGATGAATTTCATGAAGAGGATAAATTTTAGAAAAGAATAGAGGCACAATCTCTCCCCAGTCCATCAAACGGGCATTTTTCAGCAGCCTGTACCATTCCAATGCTCTATCTTTCAGTGATATAGTGAATAGTTTCCTCATGATTTCCTCCGTTGAAATACCTGCAATCTTAAATAACTCGCATAATTCATGTATATAAAGCAAGTGACAACAAGGATGGACTGTTCCATCTCCTGCATAGCGGTTATTCATAACACGTTCAACAATTTTCATAGGTATTTTAAACGGAATTCTTTTAGCAGGCAGACGGTTATTTGCCATTGCAGTAGCGATAATCTCACTCCCAAACAGTGATTCAAATGGAGAGGGATCCATGATAAAATAAAATAACAAACATAAATAAAAACAACACTTACAGTAAAAGTTCTCCTTACCAATTCCACTTACCAATAGCGCTTCACTCCCCGGCAACGGCGCCAGAAAATAGTCTTGATGGCCCACAAGTACAGGGGTGTATCGTAGTACTTTCGATAAATAAGAGTGTCGAACCCAATGATGGCGTGAATCACACGCTCGTTGGGAGACCCAAGAGGAAGGTATGATGCAGTTCAGCAGCAAGTTTTCCCTCAGAAAGAAACCAAGGTTATCGAACAAGTAGGAGCAGCAACTCTTCAGAATGTTGTTGGTGGCCGCACAGCGTAACACGATCACCAACGTGGAACCTGCACACAACACAATCAAAGTATTTTGCCCCAACGAAACAGTGAGGTTGTCAATCTCACCGGCTTGCTGAAAACAAAGGATTAAACATCTCGTGTGGAAAATGAGTATTAAATTGCAGAGAATGAAAAAGGAACAGTTTGCAGTTTGTGGTTGTTTAATCAGTGTAAAAGAATGGACCGGGTCCACAGTTCACTAGTGGTGTCTCTCCATAAAAGATAACTAACATGTTGGGTGAACAAATTACAGCTGGGCAATTGACAAATAGTGAGCGCATGACAATGCATATATATGACATGTTGACTACTATGATATTTAATTGGGCATTACGACAAGATACATAGACCGTTATCCAACAGCATCTATGACTAATAATCCACCACCGGGTTGTCATCCGAGTCCCCCGTTGGTATTAAGTTGCAAGCAATGGATAATTGCATTAAGTAAAGCGCGTAATGTAAATAAACACATATGCCCGTGGACATAGCATCGTTGGGTTATCCCTAGTGGCAACAGCACATCCACAACCTTAGAACTTTCTGTCACTGTCCCAGGTTAAACGGAGGCATGAACCCACTATCTAGCATAAATACTCTCTCTTGGAGTTACAAGCATCTACTTGGCCAAAGCATCTACGAGTAACGGAAAGCATGCAAGATCTTAAATAACATATAAGATAAATTGATAATCAACTTGACATAGTATTCAATATTCATCGGATCCCAGTAAACACAACATGTAGCATTACAATAATATGACCTTGATCATGTAGGGCAGCACACAAGATCTAAACATGATGGCACAAAGTGGAGAGACAACCATCTAGCTACTGCTATGGACCCGTAGTCTAAGGATGAACTACTCACGCATCACTCCGGAGGCAGGCATGGCGATGTAGAAGCCTCCGGTGACGATTCCCCTCTCCGGCAGGGTGCCGGGAAGAGGTTCTGAACCCTCCCGAGCTAGGGTTGACGGCGGCGGCGTCTCTGGAACTTTTCGTGGATATTTGCTCAGGCACTTAGGGTTTTCGCGTCGGGGGAATAAGTAGGCGAAAGGGCGGCGGCTGGAGACCCCCGAGGGGCCCACACCACCCTAGGGCGCGGCAGAGGGGGCCCCCGCGCCCTAGGTGCGTGTGGGGCCCTCCTGGCTCCTCTCCGTTGCTCCTTCGGTCCATCAGGCGTGTTTTGGAAAAATAGGGACCCCCGTGTAGTTTCGTCCAATTCCGAGAATATTTCCAGACTAGCTTTTCTGGAATACAAAAACAGCAGAAAACAGGAACTGACACTTCGGCATCTTGTTAATAGGTTAGTCCCAAAAAATGTATAAAAGTGATATAAAGTAGATGCAAAACATGTAGCAATTGGTATAAAACAAGCATGGAACATCAAAAATTATAGATACGTTTGAGACGTATCAGCATCCCCAAGCTTAGTTCCTACTCGTCCTCGAGTAGGTAAACGATAAAAACAAAATAATTTTTGAGGTGACATGCTACCATCATAATCTTGATCATATAATATTGCAAGGCACATGTAAATGAATGAAGTGATCCAAGTCAATGGTCTATAATTTGCTAGCAAATAGATAATGAGTAAACAATGAATCACACAAGCTAAACGTTTTCATGAATAGTACTTTCGAGACAAGCATCAAACAGTTTTGCATAAGTGTTAACTCATAAAGCAATAGTTTCTAATAAAAGGTATTCAATCAACACAAAGGAAGAATTTAGTTTCAGCATTTGCTTCAACTTTCAACATATTTATCTCATGGATATTGTCAACACAAAGTAGTATAACAAGTTCAATACATTGCATATAACGCATGTTGTAACAAAGTTGACACTAGTGTTTGCTTGTGGAAGACAGAAAGAATAGGAAAACTGACTCAACATAAAAGTAAAAGAAAGGCCCTTCGCAGAGGGAAGCAGGGATTAAGTCATGTGCTAGAGCTTTTAGGTTTTTGAAAGCATATAGAGATTGTATAAAATATTTGATACTCCTCCCAACCTTGCTAACATAAGCCATGGCTAACCGAATCCTCAGGTGCCTTCCATCAATCACATACCATGGAGGAGTATCTATTTTTGAGAGGTGTTTGTTAATTGTCAACGAATGGTAGCTGTAATGCACCTGCACTTAGAAAATGGCAAGGTACCTGTGTATAGTGCAAACCCCTGGATCGTTTCATTTGCACACACGGTTTAAGATGAATATCACAACATTGTATCAATTATTGCACGAATGATCCAGACTTGGAAAAATAAATGGTTCGATACATCTTTGCATAGCTTAAAGCTAGCTTAAACAATAAAGCAGCAGAAATAAATCTTCAATGAGCCTCCATTCTTCATGATGCGCCACAGGCGAAAACATGTTGGTTGTAGACTCGAAACCCAAACGTAGTCCTTACTCATCGTCAGAAAATTCTGCAACAATTAATAATTTGCAACAGAGTGGGTCAGATACCATTAAAAATGGATCTGGCAAGCGACACTATGTGGACACTTAGTGGATTAACTCTAGTAACCTATATGCATATTTGGCTGGTGGAGTTCAAGGCTGTTTTGCATAAAGCCAATTTTTGCCGAACACTTTGTAAAGATTTTCTTCCTATTTAAGACAAGTATGGCTTGAAAACCATAGTCTCATCTACCCTTGTTCACCCATCAAAATTTTACTTAGAGAAATAAGATGTTGGGAGCCTCCGTTGACATCCTTGATCAGCTACTTGGATTGTCCGTAACCGGGGACACGACTAAGTACTTAGTTTTTAACTCTGCTGAGGTTGTGCACTTTCACCATTAGACCCAACAAACCCAAACTATCCTCAAGCACTCAAATTGTGCTAAGAAAAAGGAGAGAGTTGAGACAAGATTTTTCAGAAGCCTTTCCTCATCCCATGCCGCCTTGACCCGTTCCCATTCTAACCATCTACCACCACCTGTCAAGACGGGACGAGTCCACGCAACTTAATCCATCAAGTCAGAGCCCATATGACTAATGGTTGCACGGTAACAACTTCACTTTGACAAAACATTGGTCCCTTTAATACCCTGGGTGGCAACCACAAGTGACCATCCCTTAGAGGTCACCCCTAAGAGATGACAGTCAACCTTTCCGTCATCTTTTCAAAACCAAGTCCACCCAGGTGATAAATTACTTAGTAGAATTAAACTTTAAAGAAAACACATTTGCATAGCATCAAATAATCTACTAAGTTATCACAGGGGTTCTAGACACAACTAGTGTAAAGGTATGGTGGGTTTAGCATCTAGCAATAATACTATCCAACACATGCATATAAAGAAATACACTAAATAATGCATATAAAAATACTTAGGAAATTTCATGGGGGTGTGCCACTTGCCTTGGCAACAAGCAGAATAGCAACAACAGTTGCAACAGTCCTCGTTTCCCTCCGGAGATTCTAACACAACAAACAATACATAATGAACAAACAAGTTTCATAAAACTTCTAAGGAAAAATATGTCATGCATGATGTGCAAAATATTTCTAAGGACTAGAGATGCATGCCATGCCATGAAATTATTCTAAGTTAATGAAAGGCAAGCAAGATGGTCCAAAAACGACTAAGGACCAAGGTCATAACACTTGGGATCGAAATTTAACTAAGGACTAAAACTAACACATCAAGTCCAAATAATTTCTAAGGAAAGTAAGCAAAATAAGAAGTGCAAAATAATTTCTAAGGAAAAAGTATGAAAACAATTAGTTGATAATTTTTTTAAGGACAAACCTTTGTCATATCAAGCACTTAGAATATTTTCTAAGGAAACAACTAAGTTTTCAAGATGCTAAAATTTTCTAAGGACAAGATCTAGTATTAATAAGGAAATTTCTAAGGAAGAGTGTTCAAAATTTTTATTACCAAAATTTTCTAAGGAAGAAGGTTACTCTATTTGGAGAGGTAGAATATTTCTAAGTACTTTTGTAACCAAGATGATCAAAATATGACTAAGTCATTTTATTAGTCGAATATATGAAGAAAATTTATTTTAATCAATTTTTAATTATTAAATTACCACCTAAAAGAATTTAATCAATATCTATTATATAATTAAAACACAGGATAACCAATGGCCAAGATTAAACAACAATCAATGCACGGTTCAGATTGAAACAGAAAAGTAACGCGTGAAACTAACGCTAATTTTAATTTGGAAGGACACCGTAGAAGTTGGAGCAAAATAGGACACGTAGAGAAAACAATTAGCACCAGCATATTACGATGGAAAGAAATCAGGAGACACGCAAACAGATATAGATTACAGGGATACAGAGGAGACCCGAGGATTCTTTCCGGCCGGACGTCCAGCGTACAGATGCGGTGGAGACACGACGAGTCGACGATTCTCTCCGGCCATCTGGCGCACGAGTTCGTCGGGTTCTAGGTTCATGGAGAAACTGGCACCGAATAATCAACGCCTTCTGACTCGCCATCACGCCGGCGTATACGATCCGGCAAGCCGCTCCGAAGACACTTAGCCGCAGCTGTCTCGCAGGCACGCGGCAGCATCTACCGGTGTTGACTCTGGCACCCAACAGGATTTCCTGCCACGCTTCAACGTCTTAACACACGCCCACTACTTGGATCAAGGTCGTGGACTTGGCCAGCATACGGAAGAAGATCACAACTGATGCATCACTCTACAATATACTGGCATCGAGTATCACGTGTTTATTAGAAGAATCAACCAGGTATGTTTTCGGAGTAAAAGCACACAAAGAAGTACGTGATTAAAAGCATGTTATATGTGATGTACTGGCTGTTAGCTGCTAGCCTATACATATGTATTTGTGAGATATAAATATGCATGTGGTTTAATTCTATAGATTGGATGTACGATCATGCCTGCTAGCCTATACATATGTATTTGTGCGATATAAATATGCATGTGGTGTATATAAGTTAATTCAGGTTTAATTCTATAGATTGGATGTAGGAGTATATAAGTTAATTGCATTTATTTAACAAGCTCGCCATGAAAATGTAATGCCACAGTGATGAATTGATCGGAAAGCATGGAGGCTGGTGCAGTTTTGACCACCAAGGATTGACACGAATCTAGATTGATGTTTGTTGGAGTTCGGAACATCTGTTTGTGCTTATAGTTTTTGGCCTGGCTGTTCTGGCAGTCGAGTGTGTTACACGAATGGGAAGGTAAGTTTTCAGCTGTAGCACTTGCATGTTTTCTAGCAATTTTGAAGCACGCAGGTTTTTAATTACATAAGCATATGCAAAAAAAAAATCCATTTGTTTTAGGTACGTGATGACTACGATTGTTTCATATGCGAGAAAAGGTGGACATGCTTTCGATCTATAGGAATTAAGCGAGTTCAGATATTCAATAAGAATTTATTTGATCCGGAGAACTCAATTAATTGGGCCATTCTGAGTCCACAATTGTTAATGTATCTGGATCAGCGGTGCTTTACCATTCAACCGTTCAAACTATCAAGTACGAAGTCAGGTTTGTACACACTACACAAAACTCACTTTCATATTGAGTGTCAGTGTATTTTAAGTGTTGTTTATACCTTCTATTTACAAACACTTTATACAACAACACTGGCAAATAATATATTCCAGAATTTGTAGATCAATCAATAAATATTGGAGTATACATGTTTATAGCCGGTTTCAAGGTCTCTCTGGTCCGGAAATATAGGTTTATATTTAGATTCTCTTACAATTTTCTTCAAAAGAATATGATTCTAATTTTTTTTGCGGCTATGAATCTTTATTTACTGCGTGGATACATAATGCAACTCATTTGAAGAATCAAATTTGGAACAAACTCGATGTGAAATCAAGAAAGCGGATGGATTTCAGAATAAAATCTAGGGGCATATAAGTTAATTGCATTTATTTAACAAGCTCGCCATGAAAATGTAATGCCACAGTGTTGGATTGATCGGAAAGCAGGGAGGCTGGTGCAGTTTTGACCACCAAGGATTGACACGAATCTAGATTGATGTTTTGTTGGAGTTCGGAACATCTGTTGGAGCTTATAGTTTTTGGCCTGGCTGTTCTGGCCTTCTGGCAGTTGAGTGTGTGTTACACGAATGGGAAGGTAAGTTTTCAGCTGTAGCACTTGCATGTTTTCTAGCAATTGAAGCACGCAGGTTTTTATTTACATAAGCATATGCAAAAAAAAATTCCTTTTGTTTTAGGTACGTGATGACTATGATTGTTTCATATGCGAGAAAAGGTGGACATGCTTTCGATCCATAGGAATTAAGCAAGTTCATATATTCAATATGGATTTATTTTATCTGGAGAACTCAATTAATTGGGCCATTCTGAGTCCACCATTGTTCATGTATCTGGATCAGCGGTGCTTTACCATTCAACAGTTCAAACTATCAAGTACGAAGTCAGGTTTGTACACACTACACAAAACTCACTTTCATATTGAGTGTCAGTGTATTTTACCGTGTTGTTTATACCTGCAATTTACAAACACTTTATACAACAACACTGGCAAATAATATATTCCAGAATTTGTAGATCAATCAATAAATATAGGAGTATACATGTTTATAGCCGGTTTCAGTGACATGGTGCCGTATATGATACATGAGTTGTGCCATATTGACTAAATGGTCTGGGTGCTACTGCATTTTAACTTTATTCCTTAGTGCTTTATTGTGCTCCCTCCGCCCATCTCTTGAGATAAATGCTTTATGCGTACTATGGTTTATAATTAAATAAGAGAGAAACATGCTGGCAGCTTAATAAGTGAATAATGTATTAGATAGACTCTCTTAGGTCGAAATTGCTTCCTAGGACGAAATATACAGGAAAAATATACTGCTAACTGTACCTCCCTCGCCCCGTAATACAATTTCTAAGCAGATGAAATGGCATATCTGTATTTTATTCGGAAGGAAGCTTCCAGATGATAAATATCAGAGTACTCTATCCCCTTGCGGTAACAATATAATATCCCTCTAAGGTAGACATATATTTGAATAAGACTATATTCTGCCATGGGCAATTATATGTGGCATTATCAAGAGTCACAAACAAAAAAGGATTGGGGCTGCTAATCGATGAAAATGACTGTCCAAGTGAATATAGCGCAAACTTCCAATTAATATAAGCACGTTCCTGCTTGCTTAGCATAGTTCAAATGTATTTCCTGGACTTGATTCATTTTCATGATCATAATATTTCAATTTATTATTTATGTACATTTGAACTAATTCTAGATAATGAGTACACCATATCTCATCCTCTCCTCTGATCTCTCTAAAGCTACAAACATTGACAACAACAATCAACAGCTTCCCCCGCAAATAAATAAACAATCAACAGCTAACTTCACTACAACTTTCAATGAAATTTGAGGTTTCAGGACCATATTTGTCATAACCTTGATTTTGGGAGCCTCGGGCATCAGGTTGGGCAAGATTGTTGTCTGTGGATTTGTTTGCAGCACAATTGATATTGTCGCGAGGAGAGCAAAGATGAAATTGATGGTCTTATAATAAATAGGCAAGAAGTTGTGTTTCTTAAATCTTTTTATATTGCACATGCGAATGGTGAGGTTATTGACGTGCACAATAGCTCTTCTTTCTCAGCCACATACAACATATTAATCACGGCAAGTTTGATAAAGTTAAACAAGGAGTTGCAGGATTTGGAGCCACTAATTAGTTTGGGTTACGCATACACAACTGCTTAGAAGTTACAACGTCATATATGCATGTTATTGTTAGCCAAGGATCATTCCTAAGTAATGACTAGAACACATACAACATGGCGATCTTACTTAACGTTACAAAAAAAAGAAAAAAAACGAGCAGCTCAAGTAAGTTTATTTTTTATGTACAACACGCAGGCTAAAGTATGCAGCTATATATTAGAGACTTTCCTGGCTTCCTGGGCTACGTATGCACAATGGCAACATAGATACCCAGCGGAAGAGAAAACACTTGGATAAAAGTCGTTGCCTCTACACGGCCAGCAATTAATATCTAAAGGTAATTGGTCCTTTTTTTGGGGTCATTGGTCTTGACTTGCTATTCTGACTGTTTTGGACTCCATAGTAAGGTGCTCTCTCGATTGTTCTCTATTTGGAATTTAGCTTGATGATGCATTCTGGAATGAGGCGAATGCTGTTTTTAAGGAGTGTAATGCTCAGATGCTGCCAACAGCAATGATGAGGAGCTGAACGAAATGGAGGAAGAGGATAGCTTGGTGCTGTCGTATGGTGATGGTTCCTTTCTGCCAGGTATATTCATCGGAGATGACGGCGTCAAGGTAAGGTAATATCTATGGGGTATGTCGTTTATTTTATTTTATTGATATCTGGGAAAGAAACTTACGAAAATTCCACTAAATGCCATTGTGCTGTTAGGTTGGGGGAACCCGGTTCCTTTAAATTGGAGAGCACGTGTAACTTTCTTCAACTCATGTTTTCCCCTACCCAAAACTAAGAATGTACAGAAATTAGTCGATTTTTTCGTACCAACAATCTAAAAATATGATTTATAGATTAATATTTAGCAAAATGCTACTTTAATGGCCAAGAGGTATACTTCATGTACAACCATCTCTTTGTATCAATTAATTGCATATATTAATTCTATTATAGTGACGGATTAGATCAGTTAACAATTAGAGTAGAGATCACACAAAAGAAAATATAATAATATAAATGTACTTTGTGAATCTAGCCGCGCAAATGCGCGGGCCAACCAGCTAGTTAATTACTAAAATCAAAGAAAATACTTTTACAAAAATAGTAGAGTATTCCTACGGCCAATTATTAGTTATACAAAGTTAAAGCAATTGGATTTACTCAAAAATCAATTTTTAAATTTAAGTTAAGTCAAATTTACTTAAACAACCATTTTTAAAATTGAACCAAAATAAGTTTGACAAAACGTAAAACTAATTATGCCAAAAGTTTCTACGTGTCATAAGCTTTCCAGAAATATAAAGTTCATAAAATTTGGATAAAGGAATAAAAATTAATAATAGATCTAATCGTAGGGACTAATCTGTAACGTGCAGAGGCTAAACTGAAAGGAAAACAGAATAAAATCTTCTCGCTGAAGTCCCTGGCGACGTGGCGTCTTCTGATTGGTGCGCTTCTTCTCCGTGGGCAGATGCGGCGATGCGGACGCGGACGGGTTGCGGCGCGGACGGACGTGGACGGATGCGGGCTTCGTGGGTAACTTGACGACGTGGCGATCTCCGGTTGGCTGATACCGCTTCGTGATGCATCTAATCTCCACCGTGCAAAAACGATCCAACGGCCTAGATCTACTGTACCAAAAACGAGCGACGTCTCCGCCGGAAACATGCCGGAAGTCTATCTCTACGGTGGCGCCATCGCCGGCGGCGAGCTAAACGCAACAGAAAAGGAGAGAGGATGGGGGCTTGGTACCAGGAGATGCAGGACGTCGCGGCGGAGCTGATGGCGTGGTCGATGAGGTCGCGAGCTTCCTTCTCCTCCTGGGATCGCTCGTCGATGATGGGGTGGCGGCGGCGAGCTCCTGTCGATGATGGATTGCTCGATCTGCTGCGCGAGAAAATACGGCGAGGTGTCAGGGAGGTGCGCACGGTCGAGGCGAAGCGAAGGGGAGGGTTGAGAGGGGCAATGCGCGCAAGGGCTCACCGGAATACGGCGAGGTCGTCGACGGCAGTGGCGGCACGGCGGCGTCTCGTGCGTGCAGCCTGGGGGCGTTCGACTCGGGATTTTTGGGGCAAAACACGGGGCGGGTTCTGGGGTTTATAAAGGGGGCAAAACGCGTGCGGATTGCGTGCGAAACAAGCCGGATTCGGTTAGGATTTGGGGTTAGGGTTCGGGTAGAGTTCGAGTTCGTCACGGGGCGATGAGGGAGATGACAGGTGGGGTCACCTTGCCAGCGAGAGGTAGCACGCAGCTGGGCTGCACTATCTACCACGCGCGCGTTTAGGTTAGATGGGCTCGGCCCAACAGCGTAGGCTGCGCATTTTTTTCCAGAAAACTTTCTTTTCTGTTTTACTCAAATTTAAATATCGTTTGCATTTCAAAACCAAAACCATTCAAACCACTTTCAATATTTTTGTAAAAACATGCCCCACACGTTTATCATGTATTGGGGTATAATTTTCAAAATCTTTATTCGAAAATTTGAAATAGTTTGAAAGACATTTGCAGATACTTTGCAATTCAGGTTTTTGAGATAAATTTCTCTAAAATTCATAATTTGAATTCAAACACAATGCAAACAATGATGCATGACATGATGCATGATGCGAATGAAAAGTTTTAAATTTTTGTGAAAATTGGAATGTTACAAACCTAACCCCTTAAGATGAATCTCGCCCTCGAGATTCGGATTGGCTAGCAAATAGGTAAGGATGTTCTTCTTTGAGGTCATCTTCTCTTTCCCAAGTTGCTTCTTCTTCTGAATGGTGATTCCATTGTACTTTGCAAAACTTGATAGTCTTGGTTCTGGTAATTCTCTCTGCTGTCTCCAGAATTTTTATGGGTTTTTCCTCATAAGTGAGATCACTTTCCAGCTGAACTTCTTCTAGTGGCACTGTATCTCTCAGTGGAGTTTCTGCCATTTCAGGGTGACACTTCTTCAGCTGACTAACGTGGAAAACAGTGTGAACTGCGGAAAGTGCTTCCGGTAGTTCCAACTCATATGCCACTTCTCCTTTACGTGACAACACTTTATAGGGTCCAATAAACCTTGGTGACAGTTTTCCTTTGATTCCAAACCTCTTCACACCACGAAGGGGTGAGACTCTAAGATAGGCTCTGTCTCCAATATCATAGGTGACTTCTCTCCGTTTGGAATCAGCATAACTTTTCTGCCTGGATTGGGCTGTCTTCAATCTGTCCTTAATCAGCCTAACCTTTTGTTCAGCTTCTTCGATTATATCAGGACCAAACAGAGTTCTTTCTCCTACTCCACTCCACAAAATTGGGGTAGTGCATTTTCTTCCATACAGTGCTTCAAATGGTGACATTTCTATGCTGGCTTGATAACTATTATTATAAGAGAACTCAGCATAGGGAAGATTATCATCCCAACTAGACTTATAGTCTAATGCACATGCTCTCAGCATGTCCTCCAGAATTTGATTTACCCTTTCAGTCTGTCCATCAGTCTGGGGGTGAAAGGCTGTGCTAAACTCTAGTCTAGTTCCAAGGACTTCATGTAACTGTTTCCAGAAATGTGAAGTGAATTGAGTGCCTCTATCTGACACAATCTTCTTTGGAACTCCATGCAAACAGACTATTCTCTTCATGTAGATATCTGCTAGCTTGGCACTGGTGTACGTTGTCTTTACAGGCACGAAATGAGCTACCTTGGTCAAACGATCAACAATAACCCAAATAGAATCATAACCAGACTTGGTTCTGGGTAGACCTGTGATGAAGTCCATCCCAATCTGATCCCATTTCCAGTCGGGTACTGGCAAAGGTTGAAGTAACCCTGCTGGCTTCTGATGCTCAGCTTTTACACGGCTACACACATCACACTTGGCAATATATTCGGCAATATCTCTTTTCAAATTGTTCCACCAAAACCTCTCCTTCACATCCATATACATCTTGGTGTTACCCGGGTGTATGGAGTAAGGTGAGTCATGGGCTTCCTAGAGTATCAACTTTCTGAGATCAACATCTTCTGGAACACAAATTCGTTCCATGAACCATACTTTGCCTTCTTCATCTAGTCGAAATCCTTTGGCCTTGCCTTCACTTAAGTTCTTCTTGATTTCTTCCATCACCTTGTCTTTCTTCTGAGCCTCTTTGATTTTGTCCATCAAACAAGGTTGCACTTCTAGAGATGCTACGAAACCTTCAGGTACTATCTCCAACCTAAGATCCTTGAATCCCTTGCATAGGTCTTCTGGCAATTCCCCTGCCGTGAGTCCGTTAACGTAAGTTTTACGGCTTAAGGCATCTGCTACTACATTGGCTTTTCCTGGGTGATATTGCAAACTCAGCTCATAGTCTTTGATCAATTCCAGCCATCTCCTTTGACGTAAGTTCATTTCCTTCTGAGTAAAGAAGTACTTGAGGCTTTTATGATCTGTGAATACTTCACAACGTTTTCCCCATAGGTAGGGTCTCCAAATCTTCAGGGCATGTACTACAGCTGCTAATTCTAGGTCATGGGTGGGGTAGTTGACTTCATGCTTCTTGAGCTGTCTTGAAGCATATGACACCACTTTGCCTTCTTGCATCAACACACCTCCGAGACCTCGATGTGAAGCGTCGCAATACACTTGGAAATCTTTCTCTAGGTCAGGCAAACACAGGACTGGTGCTGATACCAAGCGCTTCTTCAGTTCTTGGAAACTAGTCTCACAGGCCTCTGTCCACTCAAACTTCTTACCCTTTTTCAGTAGTTCAGTCATAGCCTTGGAAATCTTGGAGAAATTTTCAATGAATCTCCTATAGTATCCTGCTAGTCCCAGGAAACTATGGATATCTCCCACATTCTTGGGCGACTCCCAGTTGGTTACAGCCGAAACCTTTTCAGGGTCTACTGCTATTCCATCCTTAGACACAATGTGTCCTAGGAATCCAACTTGATCCAGCCAAAACTCACATTTACTGAACTTGCCATATAACTTGTGCTCTCTAAGCCTTTGCAAAACTTGACGTAGATGTTCCTCATGTTCCTTGTGGCTTTTGGAGTAGATCAAGATGTCATCGATGAACACGACGACAAACTTGTCTAAGAAATCCATGAACACTTTATTCATCATATTCATGAAGTATGCCGGCGCATTAGTTAAGCCAAAAGGCATAACTGTGTACTCATATAGACCATACCGGGTGGTGAAAGCAGTCTTAGGTATGTCTAACTCCCTAACCTTCATCTGAAAGTATCCAGATCTGAGATCAATTTTTGAGAACACGCAAGCTCCTTTCAGTTGATCAAAGAGGTCATTGATTCTAGGAAGTGGGTATTTGTTCTTAATGGTTACTTCATTCAAAGCTCTATAATCCGTGACTAGCCTCTGAGTACTATCTTTCTTCTGAACAAACAAGATTGGTGCTCCCCAAGGTGAAGAACTTGGACGGATAAAACCTTTCTGCAACTGTTCCTCTAACTGTGTCTTGAGTTCTTTCAGTTCATCTGTGGCCATTGGGTATGGCCTCTTGGCTATTGGCCCTGTGCCTGGCTTAAGTTCAATGAGAAACTCAACATCTCTATCGGGTGGCATTCCCGGTAGTTCTTCAGGAAACACATCTGGGTATTCCCTTACTATGAGCACATCACCGAGGCTAACCCCCTTAAGAGAATTAAGTCTAACTTTCTTCATTTCGAATTTTGACTTGAATCTGATCTTCTTCTTTTCTGGAGTGGTGAGGGTGATTGCTCTGTTTGCACAGTCTATGATCCCTTCGAAATGAGTCATCCAATCCATTCCCAGAATGACATCTAGACCTTGGGTTTCTAGGATGATTAGGTTTGCGGGAAACTGGTGCTTTCCAATCTCAAGGTTAAGTTGTCTACACCCAGAGTTTACTAACATCTCTCCGCCAGGAGAGCTTACTCTAATAGGTTTGCCTATGGTTTCCTCAACTAGCCCATGCTTGTTTACAAATTCTCTTGAAATGAATGAATGCGATGCTCCGGTATCAAATAAAAATAATGCTGGACAAGAGTTGATTAGGAACGTACCAATCACAGCATCAGGTTCATCAAAGACTTCCTCAACATTGATGTGATTCACATGTCCCTTGTTGAAAGGATTGGGCTTGGTAGGAGTGTCCACTCTCTTCTCAGGACATTCATTAGCATAATGTCCCTTGTTGTTGCACTTGTAGCAGAGCACCTGGCTGAGATCTTTCTTGGGTTCAGAATTTGGGCGATGCTGTCCATTGTTATGGTTATGTCCAGCATGTCCATTTCCCCTGTGTCCTCCATTCGATCCTCCATTGTTCCCCTTGAATCCTCCATTGTGATTGTGCGCATGGGGTTTGTGAAAGTTGCCCCCATTGTGGTTCCCATGTTTATGACCATGGTTCCCATCATGAACAAAGTGCTTCTTGAATGAGGGTTCAGAGTGGTGCTTGTTCGAATTCATCTTCCTCTTCCTGTTTTCAGCTTTCTTCAAGCTATCATCGAGGGTGATTGTTTGATCAAGAAGTGTCTGATAGGTTGGAGCATAAGCCAGCGAGAGGTAGCACGCAGCTGGGCTGCACTATCTACCACGCGCGCGTTTAGGTTAGATGGGCTCGGCCCAACAGCGTAGGCTGCGCATTTTTTTCCAGAAAACTTTTCTTTTCTGTTTTACTCAAATTTAAATATCTTTTGCATTTCAAAACCAAAACCATTCAAACCACTTTCAATATTTTTGTAAAAACATGCCCACACGTTTATCATGTATTGGGGTATAATTTTCAAAATCTTTATTTGAAAATTTGAAATAGTTTGAAAAGACATTTGCAGATACTTTGCAATTCAGGTTTTTGAGATAAATTTCTCTAAAATTCATAATTTGAATTCAAACACAATGCAAACAATGATGCATGACATGATGCATGATGCGAATGAAAAGTTTTAAATTTTTGTGAAAATTGGGATGTTACAGTAGCGGATGAGAACAGTATTCTACCTGTCAAATGGACTTTTAAGAGCGGCTCCCATGAAGGACGTTATTTCTACCAGCAAGGCAGATCATCCCTCTTTCTCTTTGGTTTACACACATTCAGGTATTTCACTGTTTGTCATTGCTTACTGATGAATCAGGGCAAAAGTGTGAAGAGAATTAATTGGTTAAAGTTGTAATTAATTGGGACTGGGCACCCCGTTGCCAGCTCTTTTTGCAATTATTGGATAAGCGGATGTATATGCCACTAGTCCAGGTGTAAAAGTCCATTCAACAAATAGAATAAAGAATAACCACACTAATTCCTCATGAGCTAGTAAACATTGACACAAAAAGGGAATAATAACATTTTGAATAATTTAAAGGTAGCACATGAAAAATTTACTTGGAGTGGCAAGGAAATACCACATATAGGTAGTTATGGTGGACACAAATGGCATGGATTTTGGCTCAAGGATTTGGATGCACGAGAAGCATTCCCTCTCAGTACAGAGTTTAGGCTAGCAAGGTTATGTAAGCAAACAAGAATATCAACCCGTACACCAAGTTTTATATGACAAACATATTGCAAACGTTATAAGACTTCATACCGTCTTCCTTGTTAACCAAACCCTGTTATTAGAAAATATCTAGACCTTAGAGATACCACCGATGCAAACCAAATTTTCAACAAGCTTTACGGTAGTTCTTCACTAATAGGCTTAACTCATGTGATGCACAATTTAATCATGATCTACTTGTTAACTCAAAACAATTGACAAGCATCAAGTTATCCATTAGTGATCTACAAGATTAAGCAAGTTTTTCCTTATACCAATTACCACATGCAACATTTTCTGAACCAACCAAACACCAATCAATTTATTTCATCAACTCTCCAAACAAATATAAGTGAAGCAAGAGAGTACTTTCTACAAAAGAAAGCTAATAGCTCTGACAAGAGATACATGAAAACAAGAGCTAAAAGCTGAACAGCGCTAGATATGAATACTCAACAAATATAAGTGAAGAATAGGAGTATTCTCATGAAAAAGCGGAGCGTGTCTCTCTCCCAATCAAGAATGCTAGGGTCCAGTCAAGCTTTATTGAAAATAAAAGTGCAATACTGAAAATAAAAGCACACAGACGCTCCAAGAAAAGCACATATGATGTGAAAGAATTAAAATATAGTTTCACTAGAGATGACCTGATAATTTTGACGATGAAGAAGGGGATGCCTTGGGCATCCCCAAGCTTAGACGCTTGAGTCTTCTTGAAATATGCTGGGGAGATCCATGGGAGCCTCCCCAAGCTTAAGCTCTTCACTCTTCTTGATCCTATTATATCATCCTTCTCTCTTGACCCTTGAAAACTTCCGTCACACCAAACTCAAAGTAGATCTCATTAGAGGGTTAGTGCATAATCAAAAATTCACATGTTCTATAAGACGCAATATGATTTGTTACTTTAAACATTAGCTACAGCCACTGATGTTATGTGAAGCTCTTCCACCCAAAAAAGAATTTCACTCAACACTAGTAAAAGAGAGAATGCAAAATAAAAAGGCATAATCTGTCTAAAACAGAACAGTCCGCAAAGACGAATTTTTTCGAGGCACTTACGACGCTCAGATCGAAAACTCTGAACTAATGAAAGATTCAGACATTCATAAAGATTACGCACAAAAATTTCAGATTTAATTAACAATCTGGTGATTTTAGGAATTTCGTACAGTGAACAGCAAAAATCTGTTTCTGCGCAGCAATCAAAATTAAGCATCATCTTAACATTAGAGGCTACTCTTGGCACAACAATGCGAGAAAATAAAGATACAAAGGAGTTGCTACAGAAGTAAACACCTCCTTGACTCAATAAAAGAAAAATTGCAGAAAAAAATAATGGGTTGCCTCCCATAAGCGCTTTTCTTTAACGCCTTTTAGCTAGGCACAAAGCATGCATCAAGTATTACCAAGTGAAGAAGCATCAACATTGTAATTTGTTCGAACAATAGAATCATAAGGTGGCTTAATCTTCTTCCTAGGAAAGTGTTCCATACCTTTCTTGAGAGGAAATTGATATTTTATATTCCCTTCTTTCATATCAATAATAGCACCTACAGTCTAAGAAAAGGTCTTCCCAGCACAATAGGGCATGATGGATTGCACAATATCCAAGACAATAAAATCAACGGGGACATAATTGTTGTTAACCATGATAAGAACATCATCAATTCTTCCCAAAGGTTTTTTAATAGTAGAATCAACAAGGTGAACATCCAAGTAACAATTTTCCAAAGGTGCTAAATCAAGCATATCATATAATCTTTTAGGCATAACAGAAATACTAGCACCAAGGTCACACAAAGCATTGCAATCAAAGTCATTCAATTTCAATTTAATGATGGGCTCCCAACCATCTTCTAACTTCCTAGGGATAGAAGCTTCATGTTTTAATTTTCTTCCCTAACTTGCATGAGAGCATTAGTAATATGTTTAGTAAAAGCCATGTTTATAGCACTAGCATTAGGACTTCTAGCTAGCTTTTGCAAGAACTTAATTACTTCAGAAATATTGCAACCATCAAAATCAAAGTCATTATTATCAAAAGTAATGGAGTTATTATCTTCCTTATTGCTAGAAATTTCAGCATCTTTATCAAGGACAGTTTCAGAGTTATCAGGCAATTTAGGACATTTTGCAATAGAAGTGGAAACATTACCAACACCAACTATCTTGCCATTAATGGTAGGAGGTTTGTTAACACTTGAGTTTGAAGCATTTTCAGAAGTAGTAATAGTATAAACTCTAGCAATATTATTCTTTCTAGCAATTTCATCCTCTCTTTCCCATCTAGCATGCAATTCAGCTAACATCCTCACATTGTTATCAATTTTAACTTGTATAGCATTGAGAGTTTTGCTCTCTTTAACATCATGAGGCATGTTCTTTAGTTTCAATAAGTCAACATCAAGAGCAAGACTATCAACTTTAGAGGAAAGCACATCAATTTTCCCAAATTTCTCCTCAACAGTTTTATTGAAAGCAGTTTGTGTACTAATAAAATCCTTAAGCATAACTTCAAGATCGAGGGTACACTCTTATTATTGTTATAGGAGTTACTATAGGAATTTCCATAACCATTGCCACTATTAGAAGGATAGGGCCTATAATTGCTATTACCAAAATTATTCCTATAAGCATTGTTGTTGAAATTATTATTTTTAATGAAGTTCACATCAACATGCTCTTCTTGAGCAACCAAAGAAGCTAAAGGAACATTATTTGGATCAACATGTGTTTGACCATTTGCAAGCATAGACATAATAGTATCAATTTTGGCACTCAAGGAGAGGTTTCCTCAACAGAATTTACCTTCTTACCTGTTGGAGCTCTCTCGGTGTGCCACTCAGAATAATTAATCATCATATCATCAAGAAGCTTTGTTGCAGCACCCAAAGTGATGGACATAAAGGTACCTCCAGCGGCCGAATCCAATAAATTCCTTGAAGAAAAATTTAATCCTGCATAGAAGGTTTGGATGATCATCCAAGTAGTCAGTCCATGAGTGGGACAATTTTTAACCAATGATTTCATTCTCTCCCATGCTTGAGCAACATGTTCATTATCAAATTGCTTAAAATTCATTATGCTACTTCTCAAAGAAATAATCTTAGCAGGAGGATAATATTTTCCAATAAAAGCATCTTTGCATTTAGTCCATGAATCAATACTATTTCTAGGCAAAGATAGCAACCATTCTTTAGCACGTCCTCTCAAGGAGAAAGGAAAAAGTTTCAGTTTAATAATATCACCATCTACTTCCTTGAGCTTTTGCATTTCACAAAGTTCAACAAAGTTATTAAGGTGAACAGCAGCATCATCAGTACTAACACCAGAAAATTGCTCTTTCATAACAAGATTTAAAAGTGCAGGTTTAATTTCATAAAATTCTGCTGAAGCAGCAGGTGGAGCAATAGGTGTGCATATGAAATCATTGTTGTTCGTGCTAGTGAAATCACACAACTTAGTGTTCTCAGGAGTACTCATTTTAGCAGAATAAAAACAGACAGAAAATAACTTGAAAGTAAACTAGATGCAAGTAACTAATTTTTTTGTGTTTTTGATAATTGAAAGCAAACAAGATAAAATAAAATAAACTAAGCAAGACAAAAACAAAGTAAAGAGATTGGAAGCGTGAAACTCCCCTTGCAGAAGACTGCTGTCTCCCCGGCAACGGCGCCAGAAAAAGAGCTGTTGACGGGAGAGCAATAGTGGCAGTCTGCCGAAGCTTCTACTCCCCGGCAACGGCGCCAGAAAAAGAGCTTGATGGCGTGAACACACGTTCGTTGGGAGACCCCAAGAGGAAGGTATGATGCAGTCAGCAGCAAGTTTTCCCTCAGAAAGAAACCAAGGTTATCGAACCAGTAGGAGCAGCAACTCTTCAGAAGGTTGTTGGTGGCCGCACGGCGCAACACGATCACCAACGTGGAATCTGCACACAACACAATCAAACTACTTTGCCCCAACGAAACAGTGAGGTTGTCAATCTCACGGCTTGCTGAAAACAAAGGATTAAACGTATGGTGTGGAAAATGAGTATTAAATTGCAGAGAATGAAAAAGGAACAGTTTGCAGTTTGTGGTTGTTTAATCAGTGTAAAAGAATGGACCGGGGTCCACAGTTCACTAGTGGTGTCTCTCCATAAAAGATAACTAACATGTTGGGTGAACAAATTACAGCTGGGCAATTGACAAATAGTGAGCGCATGACAATGCATATATGACATGTTGACTACTATGATATTTAATTGGGCATTACGACATATACATAGACCGTTATCCAACAGCATCTATGACTAATAATCCACCGCCGGGTTGTCATCCGAGTCCCCCGTTGGTATTAAGTTGCAAGCAACGGATAATTGCATTAAGTAAAGTGCGTAATGTAAACAAACACATATGCCCGTGGACATAGCATCGTTAGGTTATCCCTAGTGGCAACAGCACATCCACAACCTTAGAACTTTCTGTCACTGTCCCAGGTTAAACGGAGCATGAACCCACTATCTAGCATAAATACTCTCTCTTGGAGTTACAAGCATCTACTTGGCCAAAGCATCTACGAGTAACGGAAAGCATGCAAGATCTTAAATAACATATAAGATAGATTGATAATCAACTTGACATAGTATTCAATATTCATCGGATCCCAGCAAACACAACATGTAGCATTACAATAATATGATCTTGATCATGTAGGGCAGCTCACAAGATCTAAACATGATGGCACAAAGTGGAGAGACAACCATCTAGCTACTGCTATGGACCCGTAGTCCAAGGATGAACTACTCACGCATCACTCCGGAGGCAGGCATGGCGATGTAGAAGCCTCCGGTGACGATTCCCCTCTCCGGCAGGGTGCCGGGAAGAGGTTCTGAACCCTCCCGAGCTAGGGTTGACGGCGGCGGCGTCTCTGGAACTTTTCGTGGATATTTGCTCAGGTACTTAGGGTTTTCGCGTCGGGGGAATAAGTAGGCGAAAGGGCGGCGGCTGGAGACCCCCGAGGGGCCCACACCACCCTAGGGCGCGGCAGAGGGGGGCCCGCGCCCTAGGTGCGTGTGGGGCCCTCCTGGCTCCTCTCCGTTGCTCCTTCGTCCGTCAGGCGTGTTCTGGAAAAATAGGGACCCCCGTGTAGTTTCGTCCAATTCCGAGAATATTTCCAGACTAGCTTTTCTGGAATACAAAAACAGCAGAAAATAGGAACTGGCACTTCGGCATCTTGTTAATAGGTTAGTCCCAAAAAATGTATAAAAGTGATATAAAGTAGATGCAAAACATGTAGCAATTGGTATAAAACAAGCATGGAACATCAAAAATTATAGATACGTTTGAGACGTATCACCCAACGAGGAGCAGAAGGTGTTGACAAGTGGTTTCGAGCAAGGTTTCACTGTAAACACTACTGCTGGCTCTAGGTTGACGAGGGAATATCTCCCCGGCAATAGTGCCAGAAACAATGCTTGTACGTCACACGTCAGTTGGGAACCCCAAGAGGAAGGTATGATGAGTGCAGCAGTAAGTTTTCCCTCAGTATGAAACCAAGGTTTAATCGGACCAGTAGGAAAACGAGGTTTGCTTCGAAGGTGTTGGTGAAGGAGTGTAGTGCGGCGCAACACCAGGGATTCCAGTGCCAACGTGGAACCTGCACAACACAACCAAATTACTTTGCCCCAACTTAACAGTGAGGTTGTCAATCTCACCGGCTTGCTGAAAACAAAGGGTTAAACGTATCGAATGGAAAATGATGTTTGTTTGCATAAAACAGTAGAGAACAATGATTGCAGTAGATTGTATTTCAGATGTAAAAGAATGGACCGAGGTCCACAGTTCACTAGTGGTGTCTCTCCAATAAGATAACTAACATGCTGGGTAAACAAATTACAGCTGGGCAATTGACAATTGATAAGTGCATATAACATGCATGTGTGAGTTGTGGTGTCTACTATGAGATTCATTTGGGCATTACGACAAAGTACATAGACCGCTATCCAGCATGCATCTATGCCTAAATAGTCCACTTTCCGGTTAATATCCGTACCCCTTCCAGTATTAAGTTGCAAGCAACAGACAATTGCATTAAGTAATGTGCGTAATGTAAACAATATATTCATCCTTGAATAAAGCATTGCTGTTTTACCCCTAGTGGCAACAACACATCTACAACCTTAGAACTTGCTGTCACTATCCCAGGTTAAATAGAGGTTGAACCCAACTATCATGCATAAATACCCCCTCTTGGAGTCACAAGTATTCACGTGGCCAAGGCTTCAACAAGTAACGGAGAGCATGCAAGATCACAAATGACATAGACATGATAATATAATATTCAGCTCCACATAGGTATCAATATAAGTCAGATCCCAGCAAACACAACATGTAGCATTACAATAAGATGATCTTGATCATGATAGGCAGCTCACAAGATCTAAACATGATGGCACAAGTGGAGAAGACAACCATCTAGCTACTGCTATGGACCCATAGTCCAAGGATGAACTACTCACAAATCACTCCGGAGGCGGGCATGGCGATGTAGAGCCCTCCGGTGATGATTCCCCTCTCCGGCAGGGTGCCGGGAAGAGCTTCAGAAACCCCCGAGTTAGGGTTGACGACGGCGGCGGCAGCGAGTATGTTCTGGATGAAAGGCTCGGTGTTTTAGGGTTTTCGCGTCTCGGGGAATAAATAGGCGAAGGGGCGATGTTGGCGGACCCCCGAGGGGCCCAAACCATATGCAGGCGCGGCAGGAAGTGGGCCCGCGCCTCCATGTGGTTTGGCCGCCTCCTGGCTCCTCTTCGTCAAAGTTTTGCATAAGAGGTAACTCATAAAGCAATAGATTCAAAGTAAAAGGCATTGAAGCAACACAAAGGATGATTAAGTTTCAGCAATTGCTTTCAACTTGTAACATGTATATCTCATGGATAGTTGTCAACATAAAGCAATATAACAAGTGCAATAAGTAAATATGTAAGAATCAATGCACACAAAGTTGACACAAGTGTTTGCTTCTAAGATAGAAAGGAGTAGGTAAACTGACTCAACATAAAGTAAAAGATAGGCCCTTCGCAGAGGGAAGCAGGGATTAAATCATGTGCTAGAGCTTTTTAAGTTTTCGAAAGCATATAGAGAGCACAAAATAAGTATTTGAGAGGTGTTTGTTGTTGTCAACGAATGGTAGTGGGCACTCTAACCCCCTTGTCAACCAGACTTTCAAGAGCGGCTCCCATGAAGGACGTTATCTCTACCAGCAAGGTAGATCATCCCTCTTCTCTTTTGTTTACACATGTATTTTAGTTTCTTTATAGATGACACTCCTCCCAACCTTTTGCTTACACAAGCCATGGCTAACCGAATCCTCGGGTGCCTTCCAACATTCACATACCATGGAGGAGTGTCTATTTGCAAATTAAGTTGCTTACTGATAAATCAGGGCAAAACATGTGAAGAGAATTATTAATGAAAGTTGTAATTAATTGGGGCTGGGCACCCCGTTGCCAGCTCTTTTTGCAAATTATTGGATAAGCGGATGTATATGCCACTAGTCCAGGTGAAAGTCTGTCAGAAGTAAATGACAAGATTGAAAGATAAAACACCACATACTTCCTCATGAGCTATAAAACATTGACACAAATAAGGAGTAATAAAGTTTTGAATAGTTTAAAGGTAGCACATGAAATATTTACTTGGAATGGCAGGAAATACCACATAGTAGGTAGGTATGGTGGACACAAATGGCATGGGTTTTGGCTCAAGTTTTGGATGCACGAGAAGCATTCCCTCTCAGTACAGAGTTTAGGCTAGCAAGGTTGTTTGAAGCAAACACAAGTATAAACCGGTACAGCAAGAATCACATAAAAACATATTGCAAGTATTATAAGACTCTACACTGTCTTCCTTGTTGCTCAAACATTTTACCAGAAAATATCTAGACCTTAGAGAGAACAAATATGCATCCCAAGTCTCAACAAGCTCTACGGTAGTTCTCCACTACTAGGCTTTAACTACATGATGCAAGAGCTTAAACATGATCTACTTGAGAGCTCAAAACAATTGCAAAGCATCAAATCGAAACAAGACAATGATCTACAAGAATGCATATGTCTTTTCCAATACCAACTACTACATGTAGCATTTTCTTTCTTCCAAACAAACACCAATTAATTTATTTAAACATAAACTCTCCAAATGATAATATAATGCAGCAAGAGAGTATTTATAAACAAGTGCTAACAGCTCGAAGAGATGCATGAAAAACAGGAGCTAAAAGCACTGCAGTAGCTAGTTAAGAATACTCAACAAATATAAGTGAAGAACATGAGTATTCACATGAAAAAGCGGAGCGTGTCTCTCTCCCACACAAGGATTGCTAGGATCCGAATTTATTCAAACAAAAACAAAAATAAAAACACACAGACGCTCCAAGTAAAGCGCATAAGATGTGAAAGAATTAAAATATAGTTTCACTAGAGATGACCTGATAAGTTTGTTGATGAAGAAGGGGATGCCTTGGGCATCCCCAAGCTTAGACGCTTGAGTCTCTCTGAATATGGTTGGGATGAACCACGGGGGCATCCCCAAGCTTAGGCTTTTCACTCTTCTTGATCACATAATATCACCCTTCTCGCTTGATCCTTGAAAACTTCCTTCACACCAAACTCAAGACAGTTCTCATTAGAGGGTTAGTGCATAATCAAAAATTCTCATATTCTGTAATGATACAATCAATCCCAAAGCTTCTGGACATTAGCTACAGCCACCAATGCTTTGTGGAGCAAAGAAATCCACACAAACACAGTAAAAGAGCGAATGCAAAACAAAAGGCAGAATCTGTCAAAAACAGAACAGTCTGGAATGACGAATTTTTTCGAGGCACTTAAGTTGCTCAGATGGATCTGGCCTAAAATAATGAAAGTTGCGTACATATCTCAGGAATATGCGTGATTTTTCTCAGAATTTTTGAATTTTCTACAGGGAGATAAGCTCAAATCCGTGACAGCTAAAAATCTGTCACTGCGCAGAAATCCAAATCTTGCATCAACTTTCAATATAGAACTTTACTTGGCACAACATTGCGATAAAATAAAGATACAAAGGAGTTGCTACAGAAGTAACAAAACTCCTTGACTCAAAGAAAAAAAAATAACAGCAAATAAAAACGATGGGTTGTCTCCCATAAGCGCTTTTCTTTAACGCCTTTCAGCTAGGCGCAGAAAGTGAAAATCAAGTGTTGTCAAGTGGCAAATCATTCAAATCATCAAAAGCTTCTTCCAACACACAGCTTGTAACAATGGGTATCTTAGATGTTCCTGGAGGTGTTTCATTACCTTTAACCGTACTAAAAGTTTTATCAATTTTAAGCTCATAATGAGTCTTTGGTTTTGGCACTTTAGGAACATACATAAACTTTTGCTCTCTACCCACATAAACTTTCTCCTTTTTAGACTTAAGAGAAGTAAAGGTTGAACTTAAGGTTTCAATAGCTTCCTCTAACTCATCAATTCTATGATTTTGGGTGTCATGGATATTATTATCCTCAAGAACAGTGATTCTTTCATTGATGGTGGCTATTGATTCATTAGTCTTACCAATACAATCAAGAAAATTTGGAAAAAAATTCTCCATAGAGTCTAACTTATTTATAACATCCTCCAAGGTGATCTCAATTTTAATATCTTTAGTGGGTGGTGTTCCTACCAAACTTTCAATAATATTACAGGCTTCTAAAGCAGGAGTACCCAAGAAATTTCCACCTGTAAGAGTGTCTAGAACATACCTATACCAACTAGAGATACCAACATAAAAGTTCCTAAGGAGGATAGTGGTAGAGTGTTTCTTAGTACATCTATGATGAGCATCACTAATTCTATACCAAGCATCTTTCAAATTTTCACCTCCTAGTTGCCTAAAAGAACGAACTTCAACTTCAGGAGCATTCATTTTGAAAAACAAAATCAAACTGAATTAAACAAGTAACTAATTTTTTTGTGTTTTTGATAAAGAGAGCAAACAAGACTAAATAAAAATAAACTAAGCAAGACAAATAACAAAGTAAAGAGATTGGGTGTGAGAGACTCCCCTTGCAGAAGCAATTCGTTTTCCCCGGCAACGGCGCCAGAAAACGTGTTGGTGGCTCTAGTTGACGAGGGAATATCTCCCCGGCAATAGTGCCAGAAACAATGCTTGTACGTCACACGTCAGTTGGGAACCCCAAGAGGAAGGTATGATGAGTGCAGCAGTAAGTTTTCCCTCAGTATGAAACCAAGGTTTAATCGAACCAGTAGGAAAACGAGGTTTGCTTCGAAGGTGTTGGTGAAGGAGTGTAGTGCGGCGCAACACCAGGGATTCCGGTGCCAACGTGGAACCTGCACAACACAATCAAATTACTTTGCCCCAACTTAACAGTGAGGTTGTCAATCTCACCGGCTTGCTGAAAACAAAGGGTTAAACGTATCGAATGGAAATGATGTTTGTTTGCATAAAACAGTAGAGAACAATGATTGCAGTAGATTGTATTTCAGATGTAAAAGAATGGACCGGGGTCCACAGTTCACTAGTGGTGTCTCTCCAATAAGATAACTAACATGCTGGGTAAACAAATTACAGCTGGGCAATTGACAATTGATAAGTGCATATAACATGCATGTGTGAGCTGTGGTGTCTACTATGAGATTCATTTGGGCATTACGACAAAGTACATAGACCGCTATCCAGCATGCATCTATGCCTAAATAGTCCACTTTCCGGTTAACATCCGTACCCCTTCCAGTATTAAGTTGCAAGCAACAGACAATTGCATTAAGTAATGTGCGTAATGTAAACAATACATTCATCCTTGAATAAAGCATTGCTGTTTTACCCCTAGTGGCAACAACACATCTACAACCTTAGAACTTGCTGTCACTATCCCAGGTTAAATAGAGGTTGAACCCAACTATCATGCATAAATACCCCCTCTTGGAGTCACAAGTATTCACTTGGCCAAGGCTTCAACAAGTAACGGAGAGCATGCAAGATCACAAATGACATAGACATGATAATATAATATTCAGCTCCACATAGGTATCAATATAAGTCAGATCCCAGCAAACACAACATGTAGCATTACAATAAGATGATCTTGATCATGATAGGCAGCTCACAAGATCTAAACATGATGGCACAAGTGGAGAAGACAACCATCTAGCTACTGCTATGGACCCATAGTCCAAGGATGAACTACTCACGCATCACTCCGGAGGCGGGCATGGCGATGTAGAGCCCTCCGGTGATGATTCCCCTCTCCGGCAGGGTGCCGGGAAGAGCTTCAGAAACCCCCCGAGTTAGGGTTGACGACGGCGGCGGCAGCGAATATGTTCTGGATGAAAGGCTCGGTGTTTTAGGGTTTTCGCGTCTCGGGGAATAAATAGGCGAAGGGGCGATGTCGGCGGACCCCCGAGGGGCCCAAACCAGCAGGCGCGGCAGGAGGTGGGCCCGCGCCTCCATGTGGTTTGGCCACCTCGTGGCTCCTCTTCGTCTCTCCTTCGGACTCCGTGTACGTGCTGGAAAAATAGGGACTGGCCTTTTGTTTCGTGCAATTCCGAGAATATTTCCAGAAGTAACTTTCTGAAACCAAAAACAGCAGAAAACAGGGAACTGGCACTGTGGCATCTTGTTAATAGGTTAGTCCCAGAAAATGCATAAAAGTGATATGAAGTGTATATAAAACATGTAGCAAATGGTATAAGGAACAGCAGAAATTATGGATACGTTGGAGACGTATCAACTACCAGACGGATTTTTAGGAGTTTTTGATACAACAGATAAATAAAGTGCGAGTAAATAAAAGAGAGCAATAATAATTGCAGCGAGTGGCCCAATCCTTTTTAGCACAAAGGACAAGCCGGTTGTTTCACTTATGATTACCAAACGTTCCTGAGGACACACGGGAATTACGTCAAGTTGCTTTCGCTTCATACCGTTGATTAATCTTCAATGTTTTGATAAGCGTTGTGTGGGTGAACCTATGCTAATGCACCGCGCTTACTTGGACCAGTACATACTTGTGATTACACCCCTTGTAAGCTACCGCAAATACAAGGGAGTAATTAAGATAAATCTAACCACAGCCTTAAACTCTGAGATCCTACGCTCCCTCGTGCACTAGTTTACCAACGGGGGTTTAGGTTTCTGTCGCTCCGGCAACCCCACAATAGGTAAACTAAATACACAATGCATTCCCCTAGGCCCATAAAGGTGAAGTACCGTGTAGTCGACGTTCACATGACACCACTAGAAGAATAACACCACAACTTAAATATCAAACCATTAAAAATTACTCAACATAATTCCACTACTAGCATCAAGCCTTCTCCCATGTCCTCAAGAACTAAATGAACTACTCACAAGACATCATATGGATCATGATCAGAGGTGATATAATGATGAATAACAATCTAGACATAAACTTAATTCACTGATAAAACTCAAAATCATCAACCACAAGGAGTAATTAAAACCGGAGAGTTTCCCCTATGAACTAAACAAAGAACAACCCTAGATGTTACATCGGAACGGAGTGGAGCGATGGAGATCATGGTGCTGGCGGTGGAGATGATGATGATGATGATCCCGATGAAGTCTGGCGTGATGGTGATGACGATGGCGAAGATTTCCCCCCTCCGGGAGGGAATTTCCCTGGCAGATTTCTCCCTACCGGAGAGCTTTTTCTCTCTCTGTGGTTTCCGCCCCGTGGAGGCGGCGGAATATTCCG
Organism: Poa pratensis; assembly: GCA_947311845.1. NCBI lineage: Eukaryota > Viridiplantae > Streptophyta > Magnoliopsida > Poales > Poaceae > Poa > Poa pratensis. The sequence goes on from CAMZMU010000096.1 coordinate 25,248,770, forward strand.
TCGAAGGCTTTCCTCGCGTTTTAGGTTTTCGGGGAAGATATACGCGATAGGGGCGAGCCAGAGGTGGGCCAGGGGAGACAGACGCCACCCGGCGCGCCCCACAAGCCGCCACGCCATGGGTCGGCTGGGCCCCTCGTGGCCCACCTCGACTCCGTCTTCTGGCTCCCCCTGTTATCTGAAGAAATAGGAACTTCTATATTCTCTCATGATTTTTGGAGTTCCAGAAATATAGTATCTTGACGATGCTTTTTCCAACTGATTCCTGGCTCCGGCAGTCCCAATAATCATCAAACATGCAAAATAAGATAAAATGACGTAAGTAATGTATCTTAATATGAAATATGTCCATGAATAACAGTAAATTATGATATAAAATAGTCATGCAAAATGGACGTATCAGCCGTCATGCTCGTTCTGCATCTCGGACGGCACGTCGTAGCCTGTCGGGATTACCTCCACTGGCATTGCCTCTGCCCTAGGGCGACGTAGGTAGAGGCGCCCGCGCGGGCGTGGTGGCGAACGCGCTGGCGAACGCTGGCGACGTTCGCGGATGGTGATGCCGCCTCCACCACGCGGCGGTGAGTGGCACTCCGCCTTCACCACCTGGCGCGGCACGGGGCGCGGTGGAGGGAAGCGCGGCACCGGAGGAAGGAGGCAGAAGGGGATGGCACTGCCCGTGGCAGTGTGTCGGCGGGCGGCTTCGATCGCGGAGGAAACCGTGTGGAAACCGGTGTTGTAGCACGTCAGGAGGGCGTTGGGGCCGTCGATGGTGGCGACGACCGCCTGCTGCTCGCGCTCGAAGCGCTCGAGCCAACGGCCCTAGTTCGCCTGGCCGTCGTCGTTCTCGGGGAGGCGCCGCTCCGCCGGCGTCATCCAGCTGCGCCGGGGAGCGATGAACCGGCGCATCTGCTCCGCCGTCTCGGGCAGTGGTGGCACGGGAAGACCACCAGGCGAGACGGCCCAGTGCTTGGGCAGGCGGCAGTCCGGAGGGGCGAGGATCCCGTACCGGTGCATCTCCCAAGCGTCCTCGCTAAGGATCGTGCGCCCTGCCGTACGCCATGGGTGCGAGGAGAGTGAGGGCGAGGAGAGTGAGGAGAATGAGTGCGAGAGAGAAGACGGGGTGGATAAGCGCGGCGAGGGCGCCGACTTATATCGTGGTGATGGGCGGTGCGGCTGGCGTAAATGCGACGTGTGGGGAATCCGCAACGCCGGCCGCGTGGCCTGGGGAGCCGTCGCCTCGCCGCCGTTAATGGCATGCGTTTGTGCAGGCGCACCGCCGTCCAGTCGCGTCGCGTTGGAAACCACCGACGACTGCGCCATTAGCGCGGCCAGACCGGCCTCCTGCACGGCGCGATTAATAACGCATGTTCGCGCCGTGTCTCTATGACGGGTGGGCCGCCCCTATCAGAGGCATGTCCGCCCCATGTCCGGCACCCCGAGAGGGCCTCCAAACTTGGAGGCCCTTTCGGGGGTGCCGGACACGATTTCGCTCGGGGCGACCCTTTGGGGGGTGCCGCTGGTGGTGTTTTTTTGCGTCCGGACCCCCAATGGGCCTTTGGGGGGGGGGGGGTCATTTGGAGGCCCCTGGTGGAGATGCTCTTATAGTGCAGCGCAATGTGATGGACTGATTCTACTGCTGGGCATACTGTACTTGGTGTTGAGTCTGCCCCGATAATTCAGGAAAGTCGCAAACAACAAGCATCAGGAGGCCCTATAGCGCACGGTTAACCAACAAAATTGCTCATCAGAATTCAGAAAAGTGATAGAATTATGCCATTCCATCATTGGCAAAGATTTTTCACATCATTCAGTAGCCACATAGTTTTAAGTCCAGTGGCGGACCTTGACCATAATTATTGGAGGGGCAAAAATACATTAGGTGACGGCTGAGGGGGCTAATCGAATTATTTTATGTTTTATATGGTCAAAAATGATAAATACTAAGTAGTATTGTGCAAAATCTAATTAAGTTGGGGGGCCATGGCCCTTTTGGCCTCCACTAAGGTCCGCCAGTGGTTAAGTCCATGTACTACTCTCTTAGTAGTGCTGGGATTGATAGATCCTTTAAATATTTATGTAAAGCAAAGGTCCCTTTGAAGATCGAAATTTGGCTATGGCTTATTTGGCACAATGCGATTGCTATCAAAGACAATTTACTGAAGAGAGGGTGGGCTGGAAATGGAAGGTGTCAGTTCTGTGATGAACCTGAAACAATTCACCACCTTTTCTTCACATGTTCAGCTGCTAAGTATGTTTGGTCTACAGTTGCGCAGGCAATTGGTGCCCCAACCCGACCTGGCTCCTTTTCACAATACTTCTGGTGGATTCTTCATTTTCTCCTAGTTAGTAGAAATGTACAGATCACTCTCATTGTTGCTGTGTGTTGGGCCATTTGGAAGACACGTAACAAAGCCTGCTTTGAGGGGAAACTTATCAGGAACCCTAATGAACTAATATGTTACCTTTGTGTTTTTGTGAAATACTGGGCAGGTTTACACAATTCTGCAGATCAGGAAGACCTGCGCACGGGTGCTGACACCTTGATGAACCTCGCCACTTCTTCGGTTGCTGCTGGGAACCCTTCTGGTTCAAGACTGCTGGATGGACCTCATCGTGATGACCGAGAAAAAGAAGATGCGGAGAAGAAGACTGGAGAAGCTGATACTGGTGTCTATCTGTAGCACAACTCTTTTGTGAAGGATTTTGATCTGCTAGCTTGTCTGTAGTATCCTGGTTGTAAAATGCTGAAGTTTTAAAACAGATCCTTATGTTGCTAGCTCGCCTGAACCTAGTTTCTCCTGTTGTCGGCGGAGGAACTGGTTCCTTTTTCTTTCTTTTTAGTTTGCAGTCTTTTCTTTACTTTCTGCTGCTGAGCACCTGGATGCTGTCTTACCCTTGTTTTCGTCATCTGGTGAAAATCGCTCCCAGTGGGGGATCGCGTTGGTGTTCAGTAGCCACGTCCATCTTTCCTATACCCAAACACCTCTCTCTCTCCCTGACAAATAATTGTTGTACACTGTCACCACAGGAGCACACGATCTGGCAGGCCACATCAGATGTTAGGTTTGATTTGTGGAGAAAGTAATTCCAACTAGGCTAGTGTGGTCGCCTCATCTACTATTGTTCTTTTTGACAAGAAGGGCCGTGAGAGTGTTCGATCGGGGCCAGACACAGACGGCGCCGCAAAGATCCACTGAACCTGCCCGACGATTCTACAGATGATTAGATTCAGTGAAACCGGGTGAATGGAGATGAGATCCAGGATTAGCCACATGCGCGGCGTGTAACCTCGGTTGGATTGGGTGTCCGCTTGGTTATAGGCTTCGTAGCCTTCTGCTGCCTTTGCGGCGCCTTCTTCGAGAATCATATACTAGTATGTATGAATGCATGGCATGCATGATTGGTCATTTGCCTGAATGAGGCGGACAGTACGGGTAGGTTCAGTCGAGGGAAAGCTTCTAGAAAGAGAACTGTGCATATTCTCCTGCCACTGGTTGCCACGGATGGCTCAAGCTTGTCCAAGTTAGCATCCGTGTCGTTCACAACAGCGTTTAAGACGAAAATGGGCTGTTGGCAACGGCATCAAGAAGATCTCCAGAGACCACATACCTAATGGCATGCCATCCAACGAAAGACGCCACCATGGACAGCCGTATAACTTTTCTTTGCATGCATGATGCATGGGTACACGTACGTGCATGGCCGGCCATAGCTTTTCCTAATCATCGTTCTGACAAACCACCCGGCGAAAGGAACCCAAACTTAAGGCGCGGCACTCCCAGTAACTCCAGTGCTTACCAGATCAAATGAGTGAATGACTAAACGTTCCCGTATGGTTAAGCGCTGTCATCTCACCGATCAAATAAGCTCGTTAAGCGGTGTCATCTCACTATGGGAGAACATATAGGCGCACTTTGCTTGAGGCACAACTTGGAAATGCCACTAAAAATAGCGAGTGGGACAACAAGAGAGACGGCAAGAGTTTTTGGGCGAGCCCATCAAAATTGTCAACGTGGTAACAGTTAAAGGGATTGATTCGACCGGAATGCTCCCTTTGGACATACGCGAGGTTGGCTTCAACCAGAGGGGTACCCTTTGGACATTCGCGGTACTGGTTTCAACCAGAGGGGTAAAAAGGAGGAAAATGAAAAAAGTGTGGCAATACTAAGCATTCCTAAATAAAGTGGGGCACACAAATAGTAATCTCTGCTACAAACTACACATCATCGATTAGTTACCAGCAAGCAGTAAAGTTGATTTCTCTGGCACTGCCTCGAAAGGTGTTCATGACTCCCAGAATGTTCGCCAGGGACAACATTATGACAAGTGAAATCACATATGGACCGGCGAAGTGGCGAGGTCATATAGTCATTGCGACGAAGCTCTCCAAAATTCGTTGCTTTTGGGCTCATAAAGGAATTATTGATCATCTACAAGCTTTGGATCGATCAGTTTGTCATCTCAACTGATATCCGTAGCACAAAACCACTATTGTGACCGTGCAAAGCCATACCTTTGACTTGGGGTTTAGGTGCACTCTGTGCCGTTGCGGCCGGCATGGCAGCCAATAAGCCCGAGAGGGGTTTCACTACCATTAAGAAGATAGACGTAGATGAAAAAACTTCATGACTTATGGACCGAAACCGTATACACCGAAGTTTACACTTGTAGACCATGCCTTTTCTCTCAAGAACTAGAGTTTGCCAGCACTTTGACTCGACGTTCATGCAGGTGGTTTGCTACCATGTGGTGCAACTACCATGTTCACATGTGCAAGTTTTTTACCTTTTTTTTTTTAGATAAGAGGGTGCGGGTCCCCGGCCTCTGCATCAAAGTGATGCACACAGCCATCCGCAATTATTCATCAAAGTTTACAAGTTACAACATTGATCAAACCGAAGTCAGCCGCTCGGCAACAAAAAGTCGCTACAACTATGATGGGGGTGGCCATGATCAGAGCCGCATGCCTTGACCTCCCACCTACACGCATCATCTACAACCGGAGTACCGGTCCAGCAAACTCTCAACGCGCACTGCATGCGCGCGCTACAGAAGTCGCTACCGCCGTCTTCCTCGAACCCATCTTCAGGCAAAGATCAACGCCATGGCCTTGCAAGACCAGCCGGCGACATCGCCATGACGCCAAACAGCATATCCGATCTGCGCGTCATCATCATCACACGTCCAGCGCCGAGACTCCGCTGCGCCGCGCCGCCAAGACTCGCCGTCGACGACGTGTTAGATGCCTCAACACGCCACCTCTCCTTGCCCGTCCCATCCAGCATCTGCTCCAAAACGATGCCCCCAGGAGGGAGAACGACCCTGAAAGGGCCGTCATCGTCCGATCCGGGAGACCTAGATCTAGGGTTTCCCCCGGAGCAGTCCAAGATGGGTGACGCGGACTGCAATGACGATGCCTCGATAAGGAAACGACGTCGGAGACGCCGCCATCGTCCGCCATAGCCGAAGCCGGCGCGATTTTCACCGGCAGCCGCACCACCCGACCTCGTCGCTGGCCGGATCGCGCTAGGCCCATCATGGGGCCCAAGCGCCGACAGCGGAGCGCCGCCGCCCTCGCTGCCCCCTTCTCGCACCTTCGGATGTGTCGAAGATGGATCTCGATGGGACCGAGATCCGCAACCACCGCCGCCGCATCGCGGCCGCCGATCGCCGCCGCACGGCCAGGCAGCCGCCATGGCCGCCGTGCACAGCCCTCTGCCCGAGGCGCCCCAGTCACGCCCGGTAGTGGCCGCCACAACCTCCAGCCCTAGCGCCTTTGGTGTACTGGTTTACGTTGTCTTTACAGGCACGAAATGAGCTACCTTGGTCAAACGATCAACAATAACCCAAATAGAATCATAACCAGACTTGGTTCTGGGTAGACCTGTGATGAAGTCCATCCCAATCTGATCCCATTTCCAGTCGGGTACTGGCAAAGGTTGAAGTAACCCTGCTGGCTTCTGATGCTCAGCTTTTACACGGATACACACATCACACTTGGCAATATATTCGGCAATATCTCTTTTCAAATTGTTCCACCAAAACCTCTCCTTCACATCCATATACATCTTGGTGTTACCCGGGTGTATGGAGTAAGGTGAGTCATGGGCTTCCTGGAGTATCAACTTTCTGAGATCAACATCTTCTGGAACACAAATTCGTTCCATCAACCATACTGTGCCTTCTTCATCTAGTCGAAATCCTTTGGCCTTGCCTTCACTTAAGTTCTTCTTGATTTCTTCCATCACCTTGTCTTTCTTCTGAGCCTCTTTGATTTTGTCCATCAAACAAGGTTGCACTTCTAGAGATGCTACGAAACCTTCAGGTACTATCTCCAACCTAAGATCCTTGAATCCCTTGCATAGGTCTTCTGGCAATTCCCCTGCCGTGAGTCCGTTAACGTAAGTTTTACGGCTTAAGGCATCTGCTACTACATTGGCTTTTCCTGGGTGATATTGCAAACTCAGCTCATAGTCTTTGATCAATTCCAGCCATCTCCTTTGACGTAAGTTCATTTCCTTCTGAGTAAAAATTTTTATGATCTGTGAATACTTCACAACGTTTTCCCCATAGGTAGGGTCTCCAAATCTTCAGGGCATGTACTACAGCTGCTAATTCTAGGTCATGGGTGGGGTAGTTGACTTCATGCTTCTTGAGCTGTCTTGAAGCATATGACACCACTTTGCCTTCTTGCATCAACACACCTCCGAGACCTCGATGTGAAGCGTCGCAATACACTTGGAAATCTTTCTCTAGGTCAGGCAAACACAGGACTGGTGCTGATACTAAGCGCTTCCTCAGTTCTTGGAAACTAGTCTCACAGGCCTCTGTCCACTCAAACTTCTTACCCTTTTTCAGTAGTTCAGTCATAGCCTTGGAAATCTTGGAGAAATTTTCAATGAATCTCCTATAGTATCCTGCTAGTCCCAGGAAACTACGGATATCTCCCACATTCTTGGGCGACTCCCAGTTGGTTACAGCCGAAACCTTTTCAGGGTCTACTGCTATTCCATCCTTAGACACAATGTGTCCTAGGAATCCAACTTGATCCAGCCAAAACTCACATTTACTGAACTTGCCATATAACTTGTGCTCTCTAAGCCTTTGCAAAACTTGACGTAGATGTTCCTCATGTTCCTTGTGGCTTTTGGAGTAGATCAAGATGTCATCGATGAACACGACGACAAACTTGTCTAAGAAATCCATGAACACTTTATTCATCATATTCATGAAGTATGCCGGCGCATTGGTTAAGCCAAAAGGCATAACTGTGTACTCATACAGACCATACCGGGTGGTGAAAGCAGTCTTAGGTATGTCTAACTCCCTAACCTTCATCTGAAAGTATCCAGATCTGAGATCAATTTTTGAGAACACGCAAGCTCCTTTCAGTTGATCAAAGAGGTCATTGATTCTAGGAAGTGGGTATTTGTTCTTAATGGTTACTTCATTCAAAGCTCTATAATCCGTGACTAGCCTCTGAGTACTATCTTTCTTCTGAACAAACAAGATTGGTGCTCCCCAAGGTGAAGAACTTGGACGGATAAAACCTTTCTGCAACTGTTCCTCTAACTGTGTCTTGAGTTCTTTCAGTTCATCTGTGGCCATTGGGTATGGCCTCTTGGCTATTGGCCCTGTGCCTGGCTTAAGTTCAATGAGAAACTCAACATCTCTATCGGGTGGCATTCCCGGTAGTTCTTCAGGAAACACATCTGGGTATTCCCTTACTATGAGCACATCACCGAGGCTAACCCCCTTAAGAGAATTAAGTCTAACTTTCTTCATTTCGAATTTTGACTTGAATCTGATCTTCTTCTTTTCTGGAGTGGTGAGGGTGATTGCTCTGTTTGCACAGTCTATGATCCCTTCGAAATGAGTCATCCAATCCATTCCCAGAATGACATCTAGACCTTGGGTTTCTAGGATGATTAGGTTTGCGGGAAACTGGTGCTTTCCAATCTCAAGGTTAAGTTGTCTACACCCAGAGTTTACTAACATCTCTCCGCCAGGAGAGCTTACTCTAATAGGTTTGCCTATGGTTTCCTCAACTAGCCCATGCTTGTTTACAAATTCTCTTGAAATGAATGAATGCGATGCTCCGGTATCAAATAAAAATAATGCTGGACAAGAGTTGATTAGGAACGTACCAATCACAGCATCAGGTTCATCAAAGACTTCCTCAACATTGATGTGATTCACATGTCCCTTGTTGAAAGGATTGGGCTTGGTAGGAGTGTCCACTCTCTTCTCAGGACATTCATTAGCATAATGTCCCTTGTTGTTGCACTTGTAGCAGAGCACCTGGCTGAGATCTTTCTTGGGTTCAGAATTTGGACGATGCTGTCCATTGTTATGGTTATGTCCAGCATGTCCATTTCCCCTGTGTCCTCCATTCGATCCTCCATTGTGATTGTGCGCATGGGGTTTGTGAAAGTTGCCCCCATTGTGGTTCCCATGTTTATGACCATGGTTCCATCATGAACAAAGTGCTTCTTGAATGAGGGTTCAGAGTGGTGCTTGTTCGAATTCATCTTCCTCTTCCTGTTTTCAGCTTTCTTCAAGCTATCATCGAGGGTGATTGTTTGATCAAGAAGTGTCTGATAGGTTGGAGCATAAGCCAGCGAGAGGTAGCACGCAGCTGGGCTGCACTATCTACCACACGCGCGTTTAGGTTAGATGGGCTCGGCCCAACAGCGTAGGCTGCGCATTTTTTTCCAGAAAACTTTTCTTTTCTGTTTTACTCAAATTTAAATATCTTTTGCATTTCAAAACCAAAACCATTCAAACCACTTTCAATATTTTTGTAAAAAACATGCCCCACACGTTTATCATGTATTGGGTATAATTTTCAAAATCTTTATTTGAAAATTTGAAATAGTTTGAAAAGACATTTGCAGATACTTTGCAATTCAGGTTTTTGAAATAAATTTCTCTAAAATTCATAATTTGAATTCAAACACAATGCAAACAATGATGCATGACATGATGCATGATGCGAATGAAAAGTTTTAAATTTTTGTGAAAATTGGGATGTTACAGTAGCGGATGAGAACAGTATTCTACCTGTCAAATGGACTTTTAAGAGCGGCTCCCATGAAGGACGTTATTTCTACCAGCAAGGCAGATCATCCCTCTTTCTCTTTGGTTTACACACATTCAGGTATTTCACTGTTTGTCATTGCTTACTGATGAATCAGGGCAAAAGTGTGAAGAGAATTAATTGGTTAAAGTTGTAATTAATTGGGACTGGGCACCCCGTTGCCAGCTCTTTTTGCAAAATTATTGGATAAGCGGATGTATATGCCACTAGTCCAGGTGTAAAAGTCCATTCAACAAATAGAATAAAGAATAACCACACTAATTCCTCATGAGCTAGTAAACATTGACACAAAAAGGGAATAATAACATTTTGAATAATTTAAAGGTAGCACATGAAAAATTTACTTGGAGTGGCAAGGAAATACCACATATAGGTAGTTATGGTGGACACAAATGGCATGGATTTTGGCTCAAGGATTTGGATGCACGAGAAGCATTCCCTCTCAGTACAGAGTTTAGGCTAGCAAGGTTATGTAAGCAAACAAGAATATCAACCCGTACACCAAGTTTTATATGACAAACATATTGCAAACGTTATAAGACTTCATACCGTCTTCCTTGTTAACCAAACCCTGTTATTAGAAAATATCTAGACCTTAGAGATACCACCGATGCAAACCAAATTTTCAACAAGCTTTACGGTAGTTCTTCACTAATAGGCTTAACTCATGTGATGCACAATTTAATCATGATCTACTTGTTAACTCAAAACAATTGACAAGCATCAAGTTATCCATTAGTGATCTACAAGATTAAGCAAGTTTTTCCTTATACCAATTACCACATGCAACATTTTCTGAACCAACCAAACACCAATCAATTTATTTCATCAACTCTCCAAACAAATATAAGTGAAGCAAGAGAGTACTTTCTACAAAAGAAAGCTAATAGCTCTGACAAGAGATACATGAAAACAAGAGCTAAAAGCTGAACAGCGCTAGATATGAATACTCAACAAATATAAGTGAAGAATAGGAGTATTCTCATGAAAAAGCGGAGCGTGTCTCTCTCCCAATCAAGAATGCTAGGGTCCAGTCAAGCTTTATTGAAAATAAAAGTGCAATACTGAAAATAAAAGCACACAGACGCTCCAAGAAAAGCACATATGATGTGAAAGAATTAAAATATAGTTTCACTAGAGATGACCTGATAATTTTGACGATGAAGAAGGGGATGCCTTGGGCATCCCCAAGCTTAGACGCTTGAGTCTTCTTGAAATATGCTGGGGAGATCCATGGGAGCCTCCCCAAGCTTAAGCTCTTCACTCTTCTTGATCCTATTATATCATCCTTCTCTCTTGACCCTTGAAAACTTCCGTCACACCAAACTCAAAGTAGATCTCATTAGAGGGTTAGTGCATAATCAAAAATTCACATGTTCTATAAGACGCAATATGATTTGTTACTTTAAACATTAGCTACAGCCACTGATGTTATGTGAAGCTCTTCCACCCAAAAAAGAATTTCACTCAACACTAGTAAAAGAGAGAATGCAAAATAAAAAGGCATAATCTGTCTAAAACAGAACAGTCCGCAAAGACGAATTTTTTCGAGGCACTTACGACGCTCAGATCGAAAACTCTGAACTAATGAAAGATTCAGACATTCATAAAGATTACGCACAAAAATTTCAGATTTAATTAACAATCTGGTGATTTTAGGAATTTCGTACAGTGAACAGCAAAAATCTGTTTCTGCGCAGCAATCAAAATTAAGCATCATCTTACATTAGAGGCTACTCTTGGCACAACAATGCGAGAAAATAAAGATACAAAGGAGTTGCTACAGAAGTAAACACTCCTTGACTCAATAAAAGAAAAATTGCAGAAAAAAAAATGGGTTGCCTCCCATAAGCGCTTTTCTTTAACGCCTTTTAGCTAGGCACAAAGCATGCATCAAGTATTACCAAGTGAAGAAGCATCAACATTGTAATTTGTTCGAACAATAGAATCATAAGGTGGCTTAATCTTCTTCCTAGGAAAGTGTTCCATACCTTTCTTGAGAGGAAATTGATATTTTATATTCCCTTCTTTCATATCAATAATAGCACCTACAGTCTAAGAAAAGGTCTTCCCAGCACAATAGGGCATGATGGATTGCATCAATATCCAAGACAATAAAATCAACGGGGACATAATTGTTGTTAACCATGATAAGAACATCATCAATTCTTCCCAAAGGTTTTTTAATAGTAGAATCAACAAGGTGAACATCCAAGTAACAATTTTCCAAAGGTGCTAAATCAAGCATATCATATAATCTTTTAGGCATAACAGAAATACTAGCACCAAGGTCACACAAAGCATTGCAATCAAAGTCATTCAATTTCATTTAATGATGGGCTCCCAACCATCTTCTAACTTCCTAGGGATAGAAGCTTCATGTTTTAATTTTCTTCCCTAACTTGCATGAGAGCATTAGTAATATGTTTAGTAAAAGCCATGTTTATAGCACTAGCATTAGGACTTCTAGCTAGCTTTTGCAAGAACTTAATTACTTCAGAAATATTGCAACCATCAAAATCAAAGTCATTATTATCAAAAGTAATGGAGTTATTATCTTCCTTATTGCTAGAAATTTCAGCATCTTTATCAAGGACAGTTTCAGAGTTATCAGGCAATTTAGGACATTTTGCAATAGAAGTGGAAACATTACCAACACCAACTATCTTGCCATTAATGGTAGGAGGTTTGTTAACACTTGAGTTTGAAGCATTTTCAGAAGTAGTAATAGTATAAACTCTAGCAATATTATTCTTTCTAGCAATTTCATCCTCTCTTTCCCATCTAGCATGCAATTCAGCTAACATCCTCACATTGTTATCAATTTTAACTTGTATAGCATTGAGAGTTTTGCTCTCTTTAACATCATGAGGCATGTTCTTTAGTTTCAACAAGTCAACATCAAGAGCAAGACTATCAACTTTAGAGGAAAGCACATCAATTTTCCCAAATTTCTCCTCAACAGTTTTATTGAAAGCAGTTTGTGTACTAATAAAATCCTTAAGCATAACTTCAAGATCGAGGGTACACTCTTATTATTGTTATAGGAGTTACTATAGGAATTTCCATAACCATTGCCACTATTAGAAGGATAGGGCCTATAATTGCTATTACCAAAATTATTCCTATAAGCATTGTTGTTGAAATTATTATTTTTAATGAAGTTCACATCAACATGCTCTTCTTGAGCAACCAAAGAAGCTAAAGGAACATTATTTGGATCAACATGTGTTTGACCATTTGCAAGCATAGACATAATAGTATCAATTTTGGCACTCAAGGAGAGGTTTCCTCAACAGAATTTACCTTCTTACCTGTTGGAGCTCTCTCGGTGTGCCACTCAGAATAATTAATCATCATATCATCAAGAAGCTTTGTTGCAGCACCCAAAGTGATGGACATAAAGGTACCTCCAGCGGCCGAATCCAATAAATTCCTTGAAGAAAAATTTAATCCTGCATAGAAGGTTTGGATGATCATCCAAGTAGTCAGTCCATGAGTGGGACAATTTTTAACCAATGATTTCATTCTCTCCCATGCTTGAGCAACATGTTCATTATCAAATTGCTTAAAATTCATTATGCTACTTCTCAAAGAAATAATCTTAGCAGGAGGATAATATTTTCCAATAAAAGCATCTTTGCATTTAGTCCATGAATCAATACTATTTCTAGGCAAAGATAGCAACCATTCTTTAGCACGTCCTCTCAAGGAGAAAGGAAAAAGTTTCAGTTTAATAATATCACCATCTACTTCCTTGAGCTTTTGCATTTCACAAAGTTCAACAAAGTTATTAAGGTGAACAGCAGCATCATCAGTACTAACACCAGAAAATTGCTCTTTCATAACAAGATTTAAAAGTGCAGGTTTAATTTCATAAAATTCTGCTGAAGCAGCAGGTGGAGCAATAGGTGTGCATATGAAATCATTGTTGTTCGTGCTAGTGAAATCACACAACTTAGTGTTCTCAGGAGTACTCATTTTAGCAGAATTAAAAACAGACAGAAAATAACTTGAAAGTAAACTAGATGCAAGTAACTAATTTTTTTGTGTTTTTGATAATTGAAAGCAAACAAGATAAAATAAAATAAACTAAGCAAGACAAAAACAAAGTAAAGAGATTGGAAGCGTGAAACTCCCCTTGCAGAAGACTGCTGTCTCCCCGGCAACGGCGCCAGAAAAAGAGCTGTTGACGGGAGAGCATAGTGGCAGTCTGAAGCTTCTACTCCCCGGCAACGGCGCCAGAAAAAGAGCTTGATGACGTGAAACACACGTTCGTTGGGAGACCCCAAGAGGAAGGTATGATAGTTCAGCAGCAAGTTTTCCCTCAGAAAGAAACCAAGGTTATCGAACCAGTAGGAGCAGCAACTCTTCAGAAGGTTGTTGGTGGCCGCACGGCGCAACGATCACCAACGTGGAATCTGCACACAACACAATCAAACTACTTTGCCCCAACGAAACAGTGAGGTTGTCAATCTCACTGGCTTGCTGAAAACAAAGGATTAAACGTATGGTGTGGAAAATGAGTATTAAATTGCAGAGAATGAAAAAGGAACAGTTTGCAGTTTGTGGTTGTTTAATCAGTGTAAAAGAATGGACCGGGGTCCACAGTTCACTAGTGGTGTCTCTCCATAAAAGATAACTAACATGTTGGGTGAACAAATTACAGCTGGGCAATTGACGAATAGTGAGCGCATGACAATGCATATACATGACATGTTGACTACTATGATATTTAATTGGGCATTACGACATAATACATAGACCGTTATCCAACAGCATCTATGACTAATAATCCACCGCCGGGTTGTCATCCGAGTCCCCCGTTGGTATTAAGTTGCAAGCAACGGATAATTGCATTAAGTAAAGTGCGTAATGTAAACAAACACATATGCCCGTGGACATAGCATCGTTAGGTTATCCCTAGTGGCAACAGCACATCCACAACCTTAGAACTTTCTGTCACTGTCCCAGGTTAAACGGAGCATGAACCCACTATCTAGCATAAATACTCTCTCTTGGAGTTACAAGCATCTACTTGGCCAAAGCATCTACGAGTAACGGAAAGCATGCAAGATCTTAAATAACATATAAGATAGATTGATAATCAACTTGACATAGTATTCAATATTCATCGGATCCCAGCAAACACAACATGTAGCATTACAATAATATGATCTTGATCATGTAGGGCAGCTCACAAGATCTAAACATGATGGCACAAAGTGGAGAGACAACCATCTAGCTACTGCTATGGACCCGTAGTCCAAGGATGAACTACTCACGCATCACTCCGGAGGCAGGCATGGCGATGTAGAAGCCTCCGGTGACGATTCCCCTCTCCGGCAGGGTGCCGGGAAGAGGTTCTGAACCCTCCCGAGCTAGGGTTGACGGCGGCGGCGTCTCTGGAACTTTTCGTGGATATTTGCTCAGGCACTTAGGGTTTTCGCGTCGGGGGAATAAGTAGGCGAAAGGGCGGCGGCTGGGACCCCCGAGGGGCCCACACCACCCTAGGGCGCGGCAGAGGGGGGCCCGCGCCCTAGGTGCGTGTGGGGCCCTCCTGGCTCCTCTCCGTTGCTCCTTCGTCCGTCAGGCGTGTTCTGGAAAAATAGGGACCCCCGTGTAGTTTCGTCCAATTCCGAGAATATTTCCAGACTAGCTTTTCTGGAATACAAAAACAGCAGAAAACAGGAACTGGCACTTCGGCATCTTGTTAATAGGTTAGTCCCAAAAAATGTATAAAAGTGATATAAAGTAGATGCAAAACATGTAGCAATTGGTATAAAACAAGCATGGAACATCAAAAATTATAGATACGTTTGAGACGTATCACCCAACGAGGAGCAGAAGGTGTTGACAAGTGGTTTCGAGCAAGGTTTCACTGTAAACACTACTGGTGGCTCTAGGTTGACGAGGGAATATCTCCCCGGCAATAGTGCCAGAAACAATGCTTGTACGTCACACGTCAGTTGGGAACCCCAAGAGGAAGGTATGATGAGTGCAGCAGTAAGTTTTCCCTCAGTATGAAACCAAGGTTTAATCGGACCAGTAGGAAAACGAGGTTTGCTTCGAAGGTGTTGGTGAAGGAGTGTAGTGCGGCGCAACACCAGGGATTCCGGTGCCAACGTGGAACCTGCACAACACAACCAAATTACTTTGCCCCAACTTAACAGTGAGGTTGTCAATCTCACCGGCTTGCTGAAAACAAAGGGTTAAACGTATCGAATGGAAAATGATGTTTGTTTGCATAAAACAGTAGAGAACAATGATTGCAGTAGATTGTATTTCAGATGTAAAAGAATGGACCGGGGTCCACAGTTCACTAGTGGTGTCTCTCCAATAAGATAACTAACATGCTGGGTAAACAAATTACAGCTGGGCAATTGACAGTTGATAAGTGCATATAACATGCATGTGTGAGCTGTGCTGTCTACTATGAGATTCATTTGGGCATTACGACAAAGTACATAGACCGCTATCCAGCATGCATCTATGCCTAAATAGTCCACTTTCCGGTTAACATCCGTACCCCTTCCAGTATTAAGTTGCAAGCAACAGACAATTGCATTAAGTAATGTGCGTAATGTAAACAATACATTCATCCTTAAATAAAGCATTGCTGTTTTACCCCTTGTGGCAACAACACATCTACAACCTTAGAACTTGCTGTCACTATCCCAGGTTAAATAGAGGTTGAACCCAACTATCATGCATAAATACCCCCTCTTGGAGTCACAAGTATTCACGTGGCCAAGGCTTCAACAAGTAACGGAGAGCATGCAAGATCACAAATGACATAGACATGATAATATAATATTCAGCTCCACATAGGTATCAATATAAGTCAGATCCCAGCAAACACAACATGTAGCATTATAATAAGATGATCTTGATCATGATAGGCAGCTCACAAGATCTAAACATGATGGCACAAGTGGAGAAGACAACCATCTAGCTACTGCTATGGACCCATAGTCCAAGGATGAACTACTCACGCATCACTCCGGAGGCGGGCATGGCGATGTAGAGCCCTCCGGTGATGATTCCCCTCTCCGGCAGGGTGCCGGGAAGAGCTTCAGAAACCCCCCGAGTTAGGGTTGACGACGGCGGCGGCAGCGAATATGTTCTGGATGAAAGGCTCGGTGTTTTAGGGTTTTCGCGTCTCGGGGAATAAATAGGCGAAGGGGCGATGTCGGCGGACCCCCGAGGGGCCCAAACCATATGCAGGCGCGGCAGGAGGTGGGCCCGCGCCTCCATGTGGTTTGGCCGCCTCCTGGCTCCTCTTCGTCTCTCCTTCGGACTCCGTGTACGTGCTGGAAAAATAGGGACCTGGCCTTTTGTTTCGTGCAATTCCGAGAATATTTCCAGAAGTAACTTTCTGAAACCAAAAACAGCAGAAAACAGGGAACTGGCACTGTGGCATCTTGTTAATAGGTTAGTCCTAGAAAATGCATAAAAGTGATATGAAGTGTATATAAAACATGTAGCAAATGGTATAATATAAGCATGGAACAGCAGAAATTATGGATACGTTGGAGACGTATCAAGCATCCCCAAGCTTAGTTCTACTCGTCCTCGAGTAGGTAAAACGATAACAACAAATAATTTCTGAGGAGACATGCTTTCACACAATCTTGATCAATATATTGCATGGCTCATGTCATGAATGAAGTGACTCAAAGCAATGATCTATAGTTTGCTAACAAATAGATAAAGAGTAAACAATGAATCATATAAGCAAAAACTTTTCATGAATAGTACTTTCAAGACAAGCATCAAAAAGTTTTTTTTTGAAACTTTTATGACAGTAGGAAAGGCTCCTACTGCCTCTATATTAAAACACCCCTCAGGAGGGCCAGGAGTAATTACATGGGCAGAATATGAATTTACACAAGGAGGATCTCTAGCTACTTATAAATCAGCAGAAAAAGAGTGTATAAAGGAATGCTTGTTCTCCTTAGTCCTATGAACCAAAAGGGAGAAGTCAGTTTTGAATCTTGCTTTCCAGGAGCAAATGTCAGGGATGATCCCATTGAAGTAAAAGTCATTCCTCTCCTTCCATAGGCTCCAAGTAGCCACTGCAAAAATGTCCATGAACATGGCCCTGTTCCAGTGGTCTCTGGCAGAAGCAATTAGTTGTAGTCTGTCCAGAGTACCGTCAGCAGGGATCGTGAAGCCCAAAGCCTCCCAGCAATCTGCAGCAAAAGCACAATTGAAGAAGAGATGTTCCACAGTCTCTTCTACATTAGCGTTGCACATGGAGCAGTCAAAATTATTCCCAATGTTGTAGTGCCTCGTTCTCAGCATATTCCTGGTATTCAATCTGTCAGAGAGCAAGAGCCAGCAGAAGAATTTTATTTTTGGTATACACTTTGTTTTCCATAACCAGTTGAAGGAGATATGTGGAACAATATCTCTAAAGCAGAATTTGTAGTATTTATTTGCTGAGTAAGTATCAGAGCCCCAAACATAAGTCCATTGGTCACGCTCCCCTGATGTTAGAGATATCTGATTGGTGGCTATCTGAGCCTGTCTGAGTTCCATCAGAGCTTGGGGAGAGATAGGCAGGGCAAAGTTTTCTGACAGAGAGGTGGCTGTGAGGAATGCTTTAGCAGAAACATCCTCATCAAGGGCAATGAAAAGGCTCTCGGGTAGTTTTCAGAGGCAATGCCCTCTCCCCAGGGGTCCTTCCAAAACAGAATGGAATCCCCTGTTCCAATAGTGCAAAGGGAAATACCTCTATAGATAGGTGATAATTTACAGACATCCTTCCACCAGAATGAGCCACAGCTATCAGTTGCATGTGGAACAGAGTTGGTATAGTATGCTTGCCAGATCAGTGTAACCCAAGGAGTGTCCACCTTATTATAGAACTTGTGTAAATATTTTAAAAGCAGTGCCTCATTCTGTACCTTTAAGTTGAGGATGCCCATTCCTCCTTTATCTTTAGGTCTACACACTTTCTCCCAGGCAATTAAAGAATTGCAGTGCTCACCATCTTCTGTCTTTTTATTCCACAGGCAATGCCTTCTAATTTTGTCCACATGCTCAAGAATTTTAGGATGCATTTTAAGGGCACACATGGAAAAGGTAGCAATAGAAGTGAGCAGAGTATTGATAACAGACACTCTCCCATGTAGGACATCATCATAAAATTAGCAGTCATAGCTCTCTCAATTCTGTCTACAAGAGGCATTAGATCCTGCACAGTAGGTTTGGTAGTGCCAAGTGGAAGTCCAAGATAAGTGAATGGCATAGCACCAATGTCACATCCAAACATACCTGCAATTCCAGCAGCTCTCTGAGCATTCACATTAATTGGGATCATCACTGACTTGTGGTAATTAATTTGCAGACCAGTAGAGTTTGCATATGTATCAAGAATTTCTTTCATTTTGGCCACTTGAGTCAGGCAAGCTGGCATGATAATGAGGGTGTCATCAGCATATTGCACCACTGGGTAATCCATCCAAAATCAGGTGAGAAGGGTGCTTGGAGAAGCCCATCTCTGAAAGCTTTGTTTATTGCTGATTGCAGCAAATCTGCAGCTAGGACAAATATGAGAGGTGATAGGGGATCACCCTGTCTGACACCTCGTTTACAATGAAACTGTCTTCCTGGGACTCCATTCAGAAGGACAGAAGACATTCCTGAGCTGAATATCATTTCAATCCACTGCAGCCATTTGGCATCAAAACCCATCTGTCTCATGATATTAATCATAGCTTTATGGTCAATGGTATCAAAGGCTTTTGCAAAATCTAATTTTAGCAGTATAATTTCCTGTTTAGAAGCCTGGCATTGATGGATGAACTCAAAAGCCCAGGCAATGCAGTCCTGAATTGTCCTCCCCTTTAAGAAGCCATATTGATTTTTGTGTACAGTTTTCAGCACCACTTTTTGCAGTCTGTTGGCTAGAATTTTTGTAATTAGCTTTAGACAACAGTTCAACAAGGTGATTGGTCTGTAATCATTGACTGTTTCTGGGGAACCAATTTTGGGGACAAGGGTGATGAACCCAGTATTAATGCTTTCCATATTTAGATTACCAGCATGGAACTCATCACAAAGAGCATAAATATCTCCCTTAATAATGTGCCAGCAAGTTTTCAGAAAGTGTCCATTAAATCCATCAGGTCCTGGAGCTTTATCATTTGGCATTTGTTTAACTACATCATCAATTTCCTCATGAGTGAAGGGAGTTGAGAGGCAGGCAAGATCATCTCGAGGTGTGATGAGAGAGGCAAGGTCAAATCCCATAGGTGGATGGCTAGCTGTTCCAAGCCGACATTTATAAGTGTCAAAAATTAATTTTTCCTTATCCACATGAGAAGTAACCTGAGAGCCATCTGGCAGAGGCATCAAAAGTTTTGCATAAGAGGTAACTCATAAAGCAATAGATTCAAAGTAAAAGGCATTGAAGCAACACAAAGGATGATTAAGTTTCAGCATTGCTTTCAACTTGTAACATGTATATCTCATGGATAGTTGTCAACATAAAGCAATATAACAAGTGCAATAAGTAAATATGTAAGAATCAATGCACACAAAGTTGACACAAGTGTTTGCTTCTAAGATAGAAAGGAGTAGGTAAACTGACTCAACATAAAGTAAAAGATAGGCCCTTCGCAGAGGGAAGCAGGGATTAAATCATGTGCTAGAGCTTTTTAAGTTTTCGAAAGCATATAGAGAGCACAAAATAAGTATTTGAGAGGTGTTTGTTGTTGTCAACGAATGGTAGTGGGCACTCTAACCCCCTTGTCAACCAGACTTTCAAGAGCGGCTCCCATGAAGGACGTTATCTCTACCAGCAAGGTAGATCATCCCTCTTCTCTTTTGTTTACACATGTATTTTAGTTTCTTTATAGATGACACTCCTCCCAACCTTTTGCTTACACAAGCCATGGCTAACCGAATCCTCGGGTGCCTTCCAACATTCACATACCATGGAGGAGTGTCTATTTGCAAATTAAGTTGCTTACTGATAAATCAGGGCAAAACATGTGAAGAGAATTATTAATGAAAGTTGTAATTAATTGGGGCTGGGCACCCCGTTGCCAGCTCTTTTTGCAAATTATTGGATAAGCGGATGTATATGCCACTAGTCCAGGTGAAAGTCTGTCAGAAGTAAATGACAAGATTGAAAGATAAAACACCACATACTTCCTCATGAGCTATAAAACATTGACACAAATAAGGAGTAATAAAGTTTTGAATAGTTTAAAGGTAGCACATGAAATATTTACTTGGAATGGCAGGAAATACCACATAGTAGGTAGGTATGGTGGACACAAATGGCATGGGTTTTGGCTCAAGTTTTGGATGCACGAGAAGCATTCCCTCTCAGTACAGAGTTTAGGCTAGCAAGGTTGTTTGAAGCAAACACAAGTATAAACCGGTACAGCAAGAATCACATAAAAACATATTGCAAGTATTATAAGACTCTACACTGTCTTCCTTGTTGCTCAAACATTTTACCAGAAAATATCTAGACCTTAGAGAGAACAAATATGCATCCCAAGTCTCAACAAGCTCTACGGTAGTTCTCCACTACTAGGCTTTAACTACATGATGCAAGAGCTTAAACATGATCTACTTGAGAGCTCAAAACAATTGCAAAGCATCAAATCAAAACAAGACAATGATCTACAAGAATGCATATGTCTTTTCCAATACCAACTACTACATGTAGCATTTTCTTTCTTCCAAACAAACACCAATAATTTATTTAAACATAAACTCTCCAAATGATAATATAATGCAGCAAGAGAGTATTTATAAACAAGTGCTAACAGCTCGAAGAGATGCATGAAAAACAGGAGCTAAAAGCACTGCAGTAGCTAGTTAAGAATACTCAACAAATATAAGTGAAGAACATGAGTATTCACATGAAAAAGCGGAGCGTGTCTCTCTCCCACACAAGGATTGCTAGGATCCGAATTTATTCAAACAAAAACAAAAATAAAAACACACAGACGCTCCAAGTAAAGCGCATAAGATGTGAAAGAATTAAAATATAGTTTCACTAGAGATGACCTGATAAGTTTGTTGATGAAGAAGGGGATGCCTTGGGCATCCCCAAGCTTAGACGCTTGAGTCTCTCTGAATATGGTTGGGATGAACCACGGGGGCATCCCCAAGCTTAGGCTTTTCACTCTTCTTGATCACATAATATCACCCTTCTCGCTTGATCCTTGAAAACTTCCTTCACACCAAACTCAAGACAGTTCTCATTAGAGGGTTAGTGCATAATCAAAAATTCTCATATTCTGTAATGATACAATCAATCCCAAAGCTTCTGGACATTAGCTACAGCCACCAATGCTTTGTGGAGCAAAGAAATCCACACAAACACAGTAAAAGAGCGAATGCAAAACAAAAGGCAGAATCTGTCAAAAACAGAACAGTCTGGAATGACGAATTTTTTCGAGGCACTTAAGTTGCTCAGATGGATCTGGCCTAAAATAATGAAAGTTGCGTACATATCTCAGGAATATGCGTGATTTTTCTCAGAATTTTTTGAATTTTCTACAGGGAGATAAGCTCAAATCCGTGACAGCTAAAAATCTGTCACTGCGCAGAAATCCAAATCTTGCATCAACTTTCAATATAGAACTTTACTTGGCACAACATTGCGATAAAATAAAGATACAAAGGAGTTGCTACAGAAGTAACAAAACTCCTTGACTCAAAGAAAAAAAAATAACAGCAAATAAAAACGATGGGTTGTCTCCCATAAGCGCTTTTCTTTAACGCCTTTCAGCTAGGCGCAGAAAGTGAAAATCAAGTGTTGTCAAGTGGCAAATCATCAAAAGCTTCTTCCAACACACAGCTTGTAACAATGGGTATCTTAGATGTTCCTGGAGGTGTTTCATTACCTTTAACCGTACTAAAAGTTTTATCAATTTTAAGCTCATAATGAGTCTTTGGTTTTGGCACTTTAGGAACATACATAAACTTTTGCTCTCTACCCACATAAACTTTCTCCTTTTTAGACTTAAGAGAAGTAAAGGTTGAACTTAAGGTTTCAATAGCTTCCTCTAACTCATCAATTCTATGATTTTGGGTGTCATGGATATTATTATCCTCAAGAACAGTGATTCTTTCATTGATGGTGGCTATTGATTCATTAGTCTTACCAATACAATCAAGAAAATTTGGAAAAAAATTCTCCATAGAGTCTAACTTATTTATAACATCCTCCAAGGTGATCTCAATTTTAATATCTTTAGTGGGTGGTGTTCCTACCAAACTTTCAATAATATTACAGGCTTCTAAAGCAGGAGTACCCAAGAAATTTCCACCTGTAAGAGTGTCTAGAACATACCTATACCAACTAGAGATACCAACATAAAAGTTCCTAAGGAGGATAGTGGTAGAGTGTTTCTTAGTACATCTATGATGAGCATCACTAATTCTATACCAAGCATCTTTCAAATTTTCACCTCCTAGTTGCCTAAAAGAACGAACTTCAACTTCAGGAGCATTCATTTTGAAAAACAAAATCAAACTGAATTAAACAAGTAACTAATTTTTTTGTGTTTTTGATAAAGAGAGCAAACAAGACTAAATAAAAATAAACTAAGCAAGACAAATAACAAAGTAAAGAGATTGGGTGTGAGAGACTCCCCTTGCAGAAGCAATTCGGTTTTCCCCGGCAACGGCGCCAGAAAACGTGTTGGTGGCTCTAGTTGACGAGGGAATATCTCCCCGGCAATAGTGCCAGAAACAATGCTTGTACGTCACACGTCAGTTGGGAACCCCAAGAGGAAGGTATGATGAGTGCAGCAGTAAGTTTTCCCTCAGTATGAAACCAAGGTTTAATCGAACCAGTAGGAAAACGAGGTTTGCTTCGAAGGTGTTGGTGAAGGAGTGTAGTGCGGCGCAACACCAGGGATTCCGGTGCCAACGTGGAACCTGCACAACACAATCAAATTACTTTGCCCCAACTTAACAGTGAGGTTGTCAATCTCACCGGCTTGCTGAAAACAAAGGGTTAAACGTATCGAATGGAAATGATGTTTGTTTGCATAAAACAGTAGAGAACAATGATTGCAGTAGATTGTATTTCAGATGTAAAAGAATGGACCGGGGTCCACAGTTCACTAGTGGTGTCTCTCCAATAAGATAACTAACATGCTGGGTAAACAAATTACAGCTGGGCAATTGACAATTGATAAGTGCATATAACATGCATGTGTGAGCTGTGGTGTCTACTATGAGATTCATTTGGGCATTACGACAAAGTACATAGACCGCTATCCAGCATGCATCTATGCCTAAATAGTCCACTTTCCGGTTAACATCCGTACCCCTTCCAGTATTAAGTTGCAAGCAACAGACAATTGCATTAAGTAATGTGCGTAATGTAAACAATACATTCATCCTTGAATAAAGCATTGCTGTTTTACCCCTAGTGGCAACAACACATCTACAACCTTAGAACTTGCTGTCACTATCCCAGGTTAAATAGAGGTTGAACCCAACTATCATGCATAAATACCCCCTCTTGGAGTCACAAGTATTCACTTGGCCAAGGCTTCAACAAGTAACGGAGAGCATGCAAGATCACAAATGACATAGACATGATAATATAATATTCAGCTCCACATAGGTATCAATATAAGTCAGATCCCAGCAAACACAACATGTAGCATTACAATAAGATGATCTTGATCATGATAGGCAGCTCACAAGATCTAAACATGATGGCACAAGTGGAGAAGACAACCATCTAGCTACTGCTATGGACCCATAGTCCAAGGATGAACTACTCACGCATCACTCCGGAGGCGGGCATGGCGATGTAGAGCCCTCCGGTGATGATTCCCCTCTCCGGCAGGGTGCCGGGAAGAGCTTCAGAAACCCCCCGAGTTAGGGTTGACGACGGCGGCGGCAGCGAATATGTTCTGGATGAAAGGCTCGGTGTTTTAGGGTTTTCGCGTCTCGGGGAATAAATAGGCGAAGGGGCGATGTCGGCGGACCCCCGAGGGGCCCAAACCACAGGCGGCGCGGCGGGGGCCGCGCCCCAGTGGTTTGGCCACCTCGTGGCTCTCTTCGTCTCTCCTTCGGACTCCGTGTACGTGCTGGAAAAATAGGGACTGGCCTTTTGTTTCGTGCAATTCCGAGAATATTTCCAGAAGTAACTTTCTGAAACCAAAAACAGCAGAAAACAGGGAACTGGCACTGTGGCATCTTGTTAATAGGTTAGTCCCAGAAAATGCATAAAAGTGATATGAAGTGTATATAAAACATGTAGCAAATGGTATAATATAAGCATGGAACAGCAGAAATTATGGATACGTTGGAGACGTATCAACTACCAGACGGATTTTTAGGAGTTTTTGATACAACAGATAAATAAAGTGCGAGTAAATAAAAGAGAGCAATAATAATTGCAGCGAGTGGCCCAATCCTTTTTAGCACAAGGACAAGCCGGTTGTTTCACTTATGATTACCAAACGTTCCTGAGGACACACGGGAATTACGTCAAGTTGCTTTCGCTTCATACCGTTGATTAATCTTCAATGTTTTCATAAGTGTTGTGTGGGTGAACCTATGCTAATGCACCGCGCTTACTTGGACCAGTACATACTTGTGATTACACCCCTTGTAAGCTACCGCAAATACAAGGGAGTAATTAAGATAAATCTAACCACAGCCTTAAACTCTGAGATCCTACGCTCCCTCGTGCACTAGTTTACCAACGGGGGTTTAGTTTCTGTCGCTCCGGCAACCCCACAATAGGTAAACTAAATACACAATGCATTCCCCTAGGCCCATAAAGGTGAAGTACCGTGTAGTCGACGTTCACATGACACCACTAGAAGAATAACACCACAACTTAAATATCAAACCATTAAAAATTACTCAACATAATTCCACTACTAGCATCAAGCCTTCTCCCATGTCCTCAAGAACTAAATGAACTACTCACAAGACATCATATGGATCATGATCAGAGGTGATATAATGATGAATAACAATCTAGACATAAACTTAATTCACTGATAAAACTCAAAATCATCAACCACAAGGAGTAATTAAAACCGGGAGAGTTTCCCCTATGAACTAAACAAAAAACAACCCTAGATGTTACATCGGAACGGAGTGGAGCGATGGAGATCATGGTGCTGGCGGTGGAGATGATGATGATGATGATCCCGATGAAGTCTGGCGTGATGGTGATGACGATGGCGAAGATTTCCCCCCTCCGGGAGGGAATTTCCCTGGCAGATTTCTCCCTACCGGAGAGCTTTTTCTCTCTCTGTGGTTTCCGCCCCGTGGAGGCGGCGGAATATTCCGTCGAAGGCTTTCCTCGCGTTTTAGGTTTTCGGGGAAGATATACGCGATAGGGGCGAGCCAGAGGTGGGCCAGGGGAGACAGACGCCACCCGGCGCGCCCCACAAGCCGCCACGCCATGGGGTCGTCTGGGCCCCTCGTGGCCCACCTCGACTCCGTCTTCTGGCTCCCCCTGTTATCTGAAGAAATAGGAACTTCTATATTCTCTCGTGATTTTTGGAGTTCCAGAAATATAGTATCTTGACGATGCTTTTTCCAACTGATTCCTGGCTCCGGCAGTCCCAATAATCATCAAACATGCAAAATAAGATAAAATGACGTAAGTAATGTATCTTAATATGAAATATGTCCATGAATAACAGTAAATTATGATATAAAATAGTGATGCAAAATGGACGTATCAGCCGTCATGCTCGTTCTGCATCTCGGACGGCACGTCGTAGCCTGTCGGGATTACCTCCACCGGCATTGCCTCCGCCCTAGGGCGACGTAGGTAGAGGCGCCCGCGCGGGCGTGGTGGCGAACGCGCTGGCGAACGCTGGCGACGTTCGCGGATGGTGATGCCGCCTCCACCACGCGGCGGTGAGTGGTGCTCCGCCTTCACCACCTGTCGCGGCACGGGGCGCGGTGGAGGGAAGCGCGGCACCGGAGGAAGGAGGCAGAAGGGGATGGCACTGCCCGTGGCAGTGTGTCGGCGGGCGGCTTCGATCGCGGAGGAAACCGTGTGGAAACCGGTGTTGTAGCACGTCAGGAGGGCGTTGGGGCCGTCGATGGTGGCGACGACCGCCTGCTGCTCGCGCTCGAAGCGCTCGAGCCAACGGCCCTAGTTCGCCTGGCCGTCGTCGTTCTCGGGGAGGCGCCGCTCCGCCGGCGTCATCCAGCTGCGCCGGGGAGCGATGAACCGGCGCATCTGCTCCGCCGTCTCAGGCAGCGGTGGCACGGGAAGACCACCAGGCGAGACGGCCCAGTGCTTGGGCAGGCGGCAGTCCGGAGGGGCGAGGATCCCGTACCGGTGCATCTCCCAAGCGTCCTCGCTAAGGATCGTGCGCCCTGCCGTACGCCATGGGTGCGAGGAGAGTGAGGGCGAGGAGAGTGAGGAGAATGAGTGCGAGAGAGAAGACGGGGTGGATAAGCGCGGCGAGGGCGCCGACTTATATCGTGGTGATGGGCGGTGCGGCCGGCGTAAATGCGACGTGTGGGGAATCCGCAACGCCGGCCGCATGGCCTGGGGAGCCGTCGCCTCGCCGCCGTTAATGGCATGCGTGTGTGCAGGCGCACCGCCGTCCAGTCGCGTCGCGCTGGAAACCACCGACGACTGCGCCATTAGCGCGGTCAGACCGGCCTCCTGCACGGCGCGATTAATAACGCATGTTCGCGCCGTGTCTCTATGACGGGTGGGCCGCCCCTATCAGAGGCATGTCCGCCCCATGTCCGGCACCCCCGAGAGGGCCTCCAAACTTGGAGGCCCTTTCGGGGGTGCCGGACACGATTTCGCTCGGGGCGACCCTTTGGGGGGTGCCGCTGGTGGCGTTTTTTTGCGTCCGGACCCCCAATGGGCCTTTGGGGGGGGGGGGGTCATTTGGAGGCCCCTGGTGGAGATGCTCTTATAGTGCAGCGCAATGTGATGGACTGATTCTACTGCTGGGCATACTGTACTTGGTGTTGAGTCTGCCCCGATAATTCAGGAAAGTCGCAAACAACAAGCATCAGGAGGCCCTATAGCGCACGGTTAACCAACAAAATTGCTCATCAGAATTCAGAAAAGTGATAGAATTATGCCATTCCATCATTGGCAAAGATTTTTCACATCATTCAGTAGCCACATAGTGTTAAGTCCAGTGGCGGACCTTGACCATAATTATTGGAGGGGCAAAAATACATTAGGTGACGGCTGAGGGGGCTAATCGAATTATTTTATGTTTTATATGGTCAAAAATGATAAATACTAAGTAGTATTGTGCAAAATCTAATTAAGTTGGGGGGCCATGGCCCTTTTGGCCTCCACTAAGGTCCGCCAGTGGTTAAGTCCATGTACTACTCTCTTAGTAGTGCTGGGATTGATAGATCCTTTAAATATTTATGTAAAGCAAAGGTCCCTTTGAAGATCGAAATTTGGCTATGGCTTATTTGGCACAATGCGATTGCTATCAAAGACAATTTACTGAAGAGAGGGTGGGCTGGAAATGGAAGGTGTCAGTTCTGTGATGAACCTGAAACAATTCACCACCTTTTCTTCACATGTTCAGCTGCTAAGTATGTTTGGTCTACAGTTGCGCAGGCAATTGGTGCCCCAACCCGACCTGGCTCCTTTTCACAATACTTCTGGTGGATTCCTCATTTTCTCCTAGTTAGTAGAAATGTACAGATCACTCTCATTGTTGCTGTGTGTTGGGCCATTTGGAAGACACGTAACAAAGCCTGCTTTGAGGGGAAACTTATCAGGAACCCTAATGAACTAATATGTTACCTTTGTGTTTTTGTGAAATACTGGGCAGGTTTACACAATTCTGCAGATCAGGAAGACCTGCGCACGGGTGCTGACACCTTGATGAACCTCGCCACTTCTTCGGTTGCTGCTGGGAACCCTTCTGTTCAAGACTGCTGGATGGACCTCATCGTGATGACTGAGAAAAAGAAGATGCGGAGAAGAAGGCTGGAGAAGCTGATACTGGTGTCTATCTGTAGCACAACTCTTTTGTGAAGGATTTTGATCTGCTAGCTTGTCTGTAGTATCCTGGTTGTAAAATGCTGAAGTTTTAAAACAGATCCTTATGTTGCTAGCTCGCCTGGACCTAGTTTCTCCTGTTGTCGGCGGAGGAACTGGTTCCTTTTTCTTTCTTTTTAGTTTGCAGTCTTTTCTTTACTTTCTGCTGCTGAGCACCTGGATGCTGTCTTACCCTTGTTTTCGTCATCTGGTGAAAATCGCTCCCAGTGGGGGATCGCGTTGGTGTTCAGTAGCCACGTCCATCTATTCCCTATACCCACAAACACCTCTCTCTCTCCCTGACAAATAATTGGTGTACACTGTCACCACAGGAGCACACGATCTGGCTGGCCACATCAGATGTTAGGTTTGATTTGTGGAGAAAGTAATCCCAACTAGGCTAGTGTGGTCGCCTCATCTACTACTGTTCTTTTTGACAAGAAGGGCCGTGAGAGTGCTCGATCGGGGCCAGACACAGACGGCGCCGCAAAGATCCACTGAACCTGCCCGACGATTCTACAGATGATTAGATTCAGTGAAACCAGGTGAATGGAGATGAGATCCAGGATTAGCCACATGCGCGGCGCGTAACCTCGGTTGGATTGGGTGTCCGCTTGGTTATAGGCTTCGTAGCCTTCTGCTGCCTTTGCGGCGCCTTCTTCGAGAATCATATACTCCCTCTGTCCAATAATAACGGTCTCAAGTTGGAGTACTATGTATGAATGCATGGCATGCATGATTGGTCATTTGCCTGAATGAGGCGGACAGTACGGGTAGATTCAGTCGAGGGAAAGCTTCTAGAAAGAGAACTGTGCATATTCTCCTGCCACGGATGGCTCTAGCTTGTCCAAGTTAGCATTCATGTCGTTCACAACAGCGTTTAAGACGAAAATGGGCTGTTGGCCACGGCATCAAGAAGATCTCCAGAGACCATACCTAATGGCATATGCCATCCAACGAAAGACGCCACCATGGACAGCCGTATAACTTTTCTTTGCATGCATGATGCATGGGTACACGTACGTGCATGGCCGGCCATAGCTTTTCCTAATCGTCGTTCTGACAAACCACCCGGCGAAAGGAACCCAAACTTAAGGCACGGCACTCCCAGTAGCTCCAGTGCTTACCAGATCAAATGAGTGAATGACTAAACGTTCCCGTATGGTTAAGCGCTGTCATCTCACCGATCAAATAAGCTCGTTAAGCGGTGCCATCTCACTATGGGAGAACATATAGGCGCACTTTGCTTGAGGCACAACTTGGAAATGCCACTAAAAATAGCGAGTGGGACAACAAGAGAGACGGCAAGAGTTTTTGGGCGAGCCCATCAAAATTGTCAACGTGGTAACAGTTAAGGCCCTGTTTGTTTCTAGAGTTTTTTTGGGATTGGTGGGGATTATCCCGGTCAAACCCCGAAATCCCCACATATCCCAAAACATCGTTTGTTTCTAGTGTATTAGACATGTTTTATCCCCACATTTTCCCACAAATCCCCAAACTCTAGTTCATTTTTTGTCAATCCCCTAGGGGATCTAATACACTACCCCTACCTAGTGGATTGGATCCCGGGGATTGGGTGAAGTTTGGGGTTTCACCCAATCCACTAGAGGATTATCCCCACCAATTCCCAAAAAAACTCTAGTAACAAACAAGGCCTAAAGGGATTGATTCATCCAGAATGCTCCCTTTGGACATACGCGAGGCTGGCTTCAACCAGAGGGGTACCCTTTGGACATTCGCGGGACTGGTTTCAACCAGAAGGGTAAAAAGGAGGAAAATGAAAAAAAGTGTGGCAATACTAAGCATTCCTAAATAAAGTGGGGCACACAAATAGTAATCTCTGCTACAAACTACACATCATCGATTAGTTACCAGCAAGCACTAAAGTTGATTTCTCTGGCACTGCCTCGAAAGGTGTTCATGCAGTGGCGGAGGACGGGAAAAAAATGAGGTCGGGCGAAGTTTAAAGCATACAAACGTTTTGCGAAAAAATGTGACAGAATACAATCAGATGCGTACGTATACAAACGTTTTTGCGTACGTATACAAAAATCAAGGTAGGGCGGTTTCCCTACCTTGCCCTACTGGGTCCTCCGCCACTGTGTTCATGACTCCCAGAATGTTCGCCAGGGACAACATTATGACAAGTGAAATCACATATGGACCGGCGAAGTGGCGAGGTCATATAGTCATTGCGACGAAGCTCTCCAAAATTCGTTGCTTTTGGGCTCATAAAGGAATTATTGATCATCTACAAGCTTTGGATCGATCAGTTTGTCATCTCAACTGATATTATCCGTAGCACAAAACCACTATTGTGACCGTGCAAAGCCATACCTTTGACTTGGGTTTAGGTGCACTCTGTGCCGTTGCGGCCAGCATGGCAGCCAATAAGCCCGAGAGGGGTTTCACTACCATTAAGAAGATAGACGTAGATGAAAAAACTTCATGACTTATGGACCGAAACCGTATACACCGAAGTTTACACTTGTAGACCATGCCTTTTCTCTCAAGAACTAGAGGTTTGCCAGCACTTTGACTCGACGTTCATGCAGGTGGTTTGCTACCATGTGGTGCAGCTACCATGTTCACATGTGCAAGTTTTTTACCTAGTGAGATTATGAAGCAGATTCCCACATTCATGCCCAATACACCGAGAGGTAAGATAGGAATGCGAGAAAACCATGAAATTACTTTTATTACGTTAAATCTTTAATATCAGTAACAATTATACTCTCCAGGCGTAGGATAGTTTGGGTGTGGTTGTAGTGGTGTTTGTAGATCAATATGTCATTGCTCGCCCTCGTTATCTTGCATAGGGAGACACAATCATCAATGATGGCAAAGAAAACTCAAGTAAGTTTTCCGCTATAAATCCAAATGAACTATACTTATCCATTTTATAATCATGCAAACTATATACTATTACATCTAGAACTGAACTCACTTCTACTCTAAGATGGTCATTAGAAAATTATAGCTAGCATACACAACAAGAGGATTGCACTCTTCTTGGATTACGATGGTACTCTCGTACCACGCACATAATCTCTTCTGAGGGTGTTCGTGTCGGTAGAGGTAAATAAGCACACCCAATATATATGACATGTTTTTTTTACACTAAAACTGTAGGGCAGGCCCCTACAGTACCCAATATGACATGTTAATTGCTGATATTGCTTTAGATTGTTTAGATTATTGGTAGAGCTTAGCTCGATCTCTAAGGGTGGGTGGGGGGGGGGGGGGGGGGGGGGTAATGGCCCCCCTGCACATACATAGCTTAACCATTATTTGAGACTACTTACCACACTAAAAGCATGTTAATCTTAAAATTTTAGTTGATGTGTCTAACTTGTTTTTCCCTACCATATATTGTTCATCCTTTTTATTTGAGAATTTATGACAGCTAATCTAATGTGTGTTTTGTTGTTTATGCTTAGACAATAATTCGTACAATTGGAGTGCAGGATGCCATGACTATGAACAACATATCCATTATTTGCATTTGCAATTGTCAACCGTAGTATAGGTTTCTCATTATTAGTTTCTTAAATATCCATTCTTGTAGAGAGGCTAACCGAAACTCTTATATTCCAGCCACTTCCCAAGTTGGAACCTATTGTAATTGATATATAGCAATTTTTTAACTATCAAAATTAGCATGTTTCATACACCCATTTGATTATATATAATATGAAATGCTAATGCACTTGTTGTGTACAACACACTACACAATGAAGGTTCTAAAAGGGATCAATGGTGCTTTCGTTGAAAACAATAAATTGTGTGTTTCGTGCATAGCCGAAATTTGAAGAGACGATCCTTCATGTTTCAGTGCTCTGAGACCCTTCCTATCTCAGAAACTTTGCCTTCAACTTTTATGTACTATTCTTTGTACAATTGTCAACTAGTCAAAGACATAGTAAATAATTCCTTCAATATTTTTCCTGATCTTAATGCGACCCCTTGTAAAATGGTAAGTAGATTAACTTGTCTAGCCATGAATTTTGAAGATTGATGGTTGATTCATCACATGTGTGATGTATGTAATTCTATAAGTTTAGGGGCTTCGTTTGGATTACGATGATACTCTCGTACCACTCGCACAATCTCTTGTGAGGATGTTCATGTCCGTAGAGGTAAATAAGCGCACCCAGTATTGACATGTTAGTTGTTGATGTTCCTTTAGATTATTGGTAGAGCTTAACTTGACTCCCTAGGAGTGGGGTGAGGGGCAATGGCCCCCTCCTCACATGCATGTATCTTCACCAGTATTTTAGATATCTTACCACACTGAAGCATGCTAATATTAAAATGTTAGTGGATGTGTCTAACTTTCTTATCCTTAATATATAAAATAATCAGATGCGCCAAACCTCCACGTGGTAGCAAAGTGGTTCACTGAGTGAACCATGACTTTGAGGGTCATTACCACTTACCATAGTATTACCATATTGTCCATCCATGTTATTTGAGCATTTATGACCACTAATCTAATGTGTGCTTTGTTGTTTATGTTTAGACAACAAAATTCGTAAAATTGGATAATCTCCACTGTGCAGGATGCGACGAGGATGAACAAGTTTTACATTTTTCGCAATTGTAACTGTGAATCGAACTATAGGTTTCTCATTATTAGTTTTCTTAAATATCCACTCTTGCAGAGAGGCCAAACGAAACGCTTCCAACCACTTCCCGAGTTGGAACCTATTGTAATTGATGTATAGCAACTATTTAACAAAATTAGCAAGTTTCATTCATCTATCTGATTATATATAATACGAAAATGCTAATGCACCTGTTTTGTACAACAGGCTATACAATGACGGTTGTACACAGGATCAATGGTGCTTTTGTTGAGAAAAAGAAATTGTGTGTTTCCATGCATTGTCGAAACGTTGAGGAGATGGCGCTTCATGTTGCAGTGCTCTCGCACCCTTCCTATTTCAGAAACTTTTCCTTTCATTTTTATGTGTCATTGTTTGTACAATTGTCAACTAGTTAAAGACATAGAGAATAATGCCTTCAATATTTTTCCTGCTCGCAGTACGATCCCTAAAATGGTAAGTAGATTAACTTGGCCAGCCATGAATTGTAAATATTGACGGTTGGTTTCATCACATGTGTGCTGTATGTAACTTATAGGTTTAGGAGCTTCGTTCAAAGGAGGATTTTGCCCATAGGATTGTTGTGGATCATCTATTCTGGTATCTTCTTCAACATGTAAAGATGGACAGCTCCCAAGTGCTCGCCATCCACATTGGCGACGAACAGACTTATGAAGATGAGAATCCTAAGATAATCATCTAAACTACTCTTATCTTATTAATTTTTTGGTAATAAAATTTCTTCTACGTGCTGCTATATTTAGCACCCTATTTAGTTGCCTGCATTATTTTTGACTAGCCTCGCAGAAACACAAACATGGGCGTTTGGTTGCAGTTGTGTGCCGAACTCTTGCCTCTAAACTATATGGTGAACTTACCTCACACCACTTGGGAAGTAGGTGGCGAGCAGGGTGTAACACCCCAATTTTCTTACCTTGAATTGTGGTGTTAAGTTAGAATTTTCAGAAATAACAAAAACTTTTGTGTTATTATAGAAAACTTTTGCTGGGGCTCATATTTGGTTCCTTAAGCCCTTTTTGGTTGTGTTGAGTCTTTTTAGTATCACTTTTATATTTTCCTCTAGTTTTAAATTGGGTAGATTGGATCTTCTCGATTGTTAAAACATAGCCACTCTAGAGCCCTGGATTAAGCATCTGTGGTGTGGTTTTTGCAATGCACCTCGACCATCTTGCTCCTTGAACATTCTACTTCCAGGTTATGCTTTGTTTGACCTTTTTAGAACTTGTTTGAGCATAATACCATCTTGGTGTTTAGGGCTAACCAAAACAGTGACCATGTGGTCACTTTTCTCAAATTTCTTTGTTTTCAAAATTCTTTCTTCAGGCTTTTAGAATTAGAACTTTTTGCACCACCTCACTTAGTTCACCACACTCATGTTTTTGAGTTAGCTCTTGAGTTGACCACGTTTTGTCTTGTGAGTTTAATTTAGAAAATCGAATTAATGTTAGTTTAAAAACCCTAAAACTAACTAAACCGACCCCATCCCTCTCTCCTTCATCTTTTCCTCTCACCCCTGGACAGAGAGGACGTCCTAGTCAGCTGGAGCCCGCAGGTCCACCTCCCTCTCCCCCTCTCCACCACCCCTCTTCTCCACTCACTTTCCTCCTCTTTCCACCGTGGCCCTATGGAGCTTCATCCCCTCTCCTCCCACTGGCCAGGCCACGTCTCCGACCAGCACCACACTGCCCCCACCTGCACCACCCACTCGAGCCAATGGACGTGCCTCTCTCCCTCTCCTTGGACCCCCTGGTCCGAACGAACCCTAGAGGACGCCTCTGTCCAAAACCCGACCCCGTGCTTCTCTACTCTCCCTTCCTCTCTCAGACCGTGCACACTCACCCCCTCTCTCCACCCCAGGCGCCCAGCCCGCTCCCGTGCCCTCTGCTGCTCGAGATCGTCCAAAAATCCGAAGGTCGCCGCCGGCGAGATCCTGCTGTGGCCGCCGTTCTACTCCCCCTTTCTCCGCCATTTTTGGCCCGTGGAGTTTCCCTCTGCAAGACCTAACCCCTCCCCTCTTTCTTCTGCCCAGAGGCTGCCCGTGGACGCCGTGCTCGACCTCGACCCGTGAAGACCATCGCCGCCGTCGCCATGGATTCCGGCCACCCCAGCTGACGCCGTCCACGCCCGAGCCTCTCCCTCGACCCCCTCCTTCATCCCCAGCCCGCCAGCGTCGCATGCACGGCCCC
This sequence comes from Poa pratensis, assembly GCA_947311845.1. Classification (NCBI taxonomy): domain Eukaryota; kingdom Viridiplantae; phylum Streptophyta; class Magnoliopsida; order Poales; family Poaceae; genus Poa; species Poa pratensis. Next base: position 25,283,690 of record CAMZMU010000096.1, read on the forward strand.
TAGGTGAGCGCCCCGTCGCCGCCATTTCTTCTCCGCCCCCAGGTCGACCCCGCGCGCTCGTCGCGTTGAAGGAGACGAAGGGGAGCCGTAGATCTCCCGATCTACGGCCCTGTTTGAATCCAGCCCGGCGCGGACCGTTTCCTCGCGCGGGCGCGCGCGCAGCGCCGTGTTGGGCCGGCCTGCCTAGCGCACGGCCCAGATCTGCGCATGCCACGGCCAGATCTGGCCCAATCCCAGCTCGTCTTCGTTTTTTTTTATCCCAGTTTTAATCTTATCCAGTTTCTGTTAATTGTTGTGTGTCTAGTTTAATTCAATTGTGGCAAATCTGTGTGTGCAAATTATTTAAGGGTATTTTTTTTAGATGCCTATGTGTTTTTTTAAACATGCAGAAGTGGGTTTGCTCAAAAATATTTAGTATATTTTGCATGGCATTAAATCTTGTGGAAAATGTATTTCTAGTGTTCTATTTTTAGCAGGAGCTAGGAATGTCCAAATTGAGTGAATCCAATTTCTACAGAAAGCTAAAATCAATACTTTTCCATAGGATTTAACCTTGCATGCAGGAGATTCCTAGAACTGGAGTTCTACTCCTTTTGGTTTTGAGACCAGTAGCCTTTGTAGGATTTTTAGTTCCAATTTGGTGTTAGCTTTTGACATGAATCCAATTCCCCTAGCTTGGTATGACTTATAGCAGTACTGAGGTAGAAGGATAGATTTTTAGGAGCATTATTTTAGGATTTGTGGATGTTTCCCCAAAAACAGCAACACTGCTACTATTAAAAGCCCCATTTTAATTGATTGCCTTTGTTTGTCTATGTTTAGGATTGTTTTAGTTGTTTTATCCAGAGGATGTTTGTGTGTTAAAATGGCTTGGGTACAGTTTTCTGTCCACTAAATCCTTTAAAGAAAAGAAATCAAAATGGTTTGGGTGCTACACTTTTCTCTTGGATGTGATTTGATGTGGGTTGCTTTGTGAGATGATTGTTAGAAATGTTTAATATGTTAGTACTGTTAGTGCTTGAGTAGAAATAAAATGTAGTTAGTTATAAAATGCTATTAGTGCCTAAGGAAATAAAATAAATTAATCATGCTTGTTTGCTTAATTACATGATTATTGGAATAAAGTAAACTTCACTAATAAAGTTCTTCTTAGTTACTGGTTGTTTTAAGTTTATTAGTGATGTTTAGTTTTACAAAATTGAAAGTGATTCAAAAAGGTTGTCTAATTATCACCTTAACCTTATTTTGTAAATAAATAATAAATGGTTTTGTAGTTGCCAAACATGGTTGTGTGGTTTGATATGTTTGTCTTGTTAGTTGATCTTGATAGCCCTTAAGTCTAATACTAGCATGAGTAGTTTGTTAATGTCCCTATCTTAACTTGGTGGAATAATTTAATAATAGAAAATAATTAGTAACTTAACTTTTGTCTGAAGTATTTCCTGAAAACTAAAGAGATACTTTTGTCTGAAGTATTTCCTAAACTACGGTAACACCCCTTGTTAAGTGACCTAACCACCCTAAGTGGAGTTTTGCTTTAGGGTTTAGTTAAAACCACCTTTGTAACTATTAGGGTTGTTGTGTATATGCTTAGGTGTGTGTGTTGTTTGTCTTAGCTTTATGGACCTTCTGGTGGTGGTTGTATAACTAAGTGAATCGCTTGCTCTTGTTAGCTAGCTTAGTGTTTTGTGCAATGCTTGATGTTTTGTTTATTTACTTTAGATTGTTGTCAACCCGCTTCTTAGAGTGACGGTAGTTCCGTTTATTTTTCCGGTACATTAGATCCGCAAGAGGAGGAACAGTACGTGGAAACTGAACAGGTCTACGAAGCAGAACCAGACCAGGGACAGTTTGCTGAGCAAGGCAAGCCACCTCACCATACCCTACTGAAACCCTATTATTTCATTAAAGCATGTTTTGTTTTTCAAAATAAAATAATGCATGTTTTATTTCTTCTGTGGCACTTTGCCACCCAAAACTATTTTTTTATAAAATATTGTTTGGCCAAAGCTATCTACTAGAATATAATAGGTGTTATAAAAATTAAGTCTTCACTTGAGAAGCCTTCTACTGAAGGCGCTATCAAGAAAATTATATTTTCTAGTAGTATATCCTTATCTCAAAACTATAGGATGGGAGCCTGGTCTTTGGTAAAATGTTTTCCCGGGGAAAGCCCGAGTCGCTGGGAGCGATCGGCGAGAAAGTATTTTACAAAACCCATGTTGCTGGGAGCAAATGGAGGTTTTTATGAAAACCCGAAGTGCTGGGAGCATTCGGAGAGTTTATAAAACCCATGTTGCTGGGAGCAAATGGAGATGTTTATGAAAACCCGAAGTGCTGGGAGCGTTCGGAGAGTTTGTGAAAACCCGAGCTGCTGGGAGCAGTCGGAGGTGGAGATGTTTTTGAAAAACAAAGTACAGCCCTAGCGGCCGCCCGAACAATTAACCCGTGCAACCACACTACCTGAGATGGGTAGGGCTTAGCCGGAAACTTGTTTATCTTAGTACGGAGCGCCTCAAAATGCTTAGGAGGGCGGGGCTCTCTGAACCAAGTTATCTAAATGCGGGATCCAGTTCGAGTCTGGATCGCTGCTGGTTGCAAACAGTGGGCCTCCTGTCATGGCGCAGTGTTGCTTGGAGAGACCGGATCGATACGATGGCCATCTCCACTGGGTGCCGGGGAGATTCAGACCCACTGAAGTGGAGGCTCTGTACTAGGGTCGACATAGTGAAAAGCTTTGATCATGTTATCCGAAACACCGCATACTGTCGTATGAGGACCGTGGCTGATCACGGCGGAATGACTGTTTGGTGTGGTGAAAGTGCACCACCTCTGCAGAGTGTAAAACTATTCGAATAGCCGTGTCCGCGGTCATGGACGGTTGGAAAAGCCACCGATCTAGGCGTATGGGCATTTTTATGTTTTAAAAAGAAACTGTTTCGGTGAAGAAAAAGGAGGCATCGAGGAGGTACCTGGGAGGTACGGATTTTTGGAGAAGATGGTTGGTCTCGGGGAGTCAACCAGTCGGAACCCGGAAAGGAAAAAGGGCATCCCTATCCTAGTGTTTTGAAAAAGTTTTACAAAAGTGTTTTCAAACGTGGAAATGTTTTCTGCCATTTCTAAAAGAAGGAGAATTATATCTCCAAATGCCTTTTTCAACAAAGATATAGAGATGTTGTATTCTCTATGTCTAAAAGCATCGTTTGTGAAAATTAAGCCCTATAGTCATATATAGCAGCTATCCCAGATTTCGAAAACGCTTTTATTGCATTACCATGAAAACTTAAGCCTGTGGTGGTCTTGCGAGTACGTAATTGTACTCATGGCTGTGTCCCTGGATATTCCAATGTCCAGATTACAACGAGGAGATGTACGGCGAGGAGGAGAAGTACGCCGACGACTACGCCAACTGAGTGTCACCGGTCAACTGCTCTGTGGGAATGCGTCCGGTTGTGACAAGGGCCGACGCTAGCCGGAAGCTTCCGCTATATCGTAGTTAATTCCGTCCTGAGTGACGAGGGTTGCAGGCTTGGTCGTGTGACACCATTTATGTAAGTCTTGTACTAATCGAGTTGGATGATGTAACTCTGTATGCCATGTTGGTTATGTGATCGCGATGCACTGATCATTGGATCGTGATCTGTTTACATAACGTGGGCACCTCGGACTGTAATCTGAGGGGCCCCCACACAGGGCAGCAGTGGGGGGGGGGGGGGGAGGTCACGGTATAGGAGTTTCTGCTTCAATGGCGGAGTTCACGGTGGAAGCGGGTGGCGGCTCAGCAATTGAAAAACACATGTACACCAAGCACAACATAGTAGCTGCTTCAGCGACTACGGTTCGCAGCGGCTACCAACGGCGACTGAGTGGAGACGACATCCAGGTTAAAAAACATACGTATATCTAGCATATCCTACTACCTGCTGCTATAGCAATGGAGTTCATAACAGCGAGCGGTGGTGTTTAAGCAGAATGACACAAAATTTGAAGAAGACGCGTATATCAATCAGTCTAAACACATACATACGTACTGTACAAAATCTACTTGCACATATCCACCGAATCAGAAAGCTACAATACGAAAGTTGTGTGAAACGATGAGGTAAACATACTCCTCAAAGGAAATGTCAAACGATCGACTATGTGTGATGAATTTGGCAAGATTTGTGTACAGCGGATTCGAATATAAACACAAAATCGAGAAGTTACAGTTGAGTTGACGGAAGTCAAAACCGATCGCTGGAATGAAATCATAACATCGATATGCATATTTCTCGTTGACAAATTATGTCGAATCAAAATACAGTTGTGTGGATGACATGTTTAAATGAAAGAGATTAAGGAAGGGGAGAAGAAGCAAAAGGCACCTATGTGATAGACCTTATATGGAATGTGGCTTGCTCTCTCTCTACTATACAAAAGACTGCATCTGGATAAGCGACTGATTCAAGCGTTCATTCAGAGTCTAGCCAACGTCGTTTTAACTTTTGTGCGGTGCAAAATTTTAGTGCGACCCAGTCAACTAAACTGGCAAAAATTACACCCAACAGGCCTATATAGAGGTCACAGGACTAACCAAACTCGCGACATAGAGAATTTAACAATTAGTGGTGTCCACCATGAATCGAAACATCTCCACTGGTTACCAATATCGGCAACTTGGAGTCAGGAATGCTGATGAAGATGCGTGCATGTCACAAGAAAAAGACAGGGATGATTCACCATCCAATATACACAAGCATAGGTCATGGTTCTTGTGTGTTGATTGGGGATCGATCTGGATATGCTTCACACTCACATTATTTTTGCATTAGTGTTTTCTTCTTATAATTGTATCGCTACTTATCACATGAGCCATTTTCTCAACTTGAAGAAGATTCCCACTTTATTCTGTCATGGATCCAAATTCCAATCACCGGGTGGAGTAGGAAAAATAGAGAAAGGAAAACCACTATCAAACAAGTGCTAGGAAGTTTTAGCCTTCCATTCAATGTTTGTAAGCCTCTTTGTGTTGTTTCGGACTGTTATGATCTTCTTGATTCTTTTAAGTGCGAAGTCGCCCTCTGCATGCTCGCCACCAGCTTCACTGTCATGATCCTGGAGCTCAACACGTACCCACCTGTTAAGGCGCAGAGCAGCAGCAGGAGCTTCCTCCATGGCGCCATGGCGCGAATGCGTAGGACATGCAGTTACTCTAATTTGGAGCTTCAGTGCAGCTGCTTGTGTATGTGTACAGGTTGTGCTCCTGCTGAAGGCTGTTGTATTCTCAGGCTGGGCTCTGTTCCTGAAACAGTTACTGTGAGGATGGGTCGGCTTTCATATTCAGACTTAGGTTTTGGAGAGCTGACACGCTCAGTGGCAAGCATGTCCATCACTTCAACAACGTTAACGGCGCGTGTACAGATGCCCTTCTCAAGCACCACCATGGAGCTTAGTGTGGTGTTGCAGTAATCCACGAGAGGAAAGATCAATGCTATGTGTGTTGACTAGATGAAATAAAATGATAATCAAAATAGATACTGAAACTAATAGTCGATCAAGTTAAAACATATTTGAATTGCTACTGATTTAACTTTATGTGCCTTTTATCCATGATATGAATATTATTAATTTTGTGCAGGTGAGTTGTTGTTTTATATCCATTTGGTAGTTAGAGTAAGTTAAAAAATATAATCTGTGAAATATATAGTGCGAGAACTAGGAGCCCATCGGAAATTGAAGCTACATTCTTTTAGAGAACTCTCCAAATGGACATATAGAGAGATAAACTTGTAGTGGAGATTATTTGCACCCGGGCACCAGTGCTCCCTCCTGTTTTAAAAAATTCGAAAATCATATTTAAATGTTTCAAAAAATTCTGGAAACAATTCCGCGTATAGCCAATGATATATCCCACTAACGTGCAAAATATCAACTTCAAAAACTTATTCTAAGCTACACAAAAATGACCAATATGTAGATCTGAGAATGTATATTTTCAAATCTCTAAGTTTTATCAGATTATTATTTTCATGTAGCCCATAATATAAAGTATCTCAGACTAAAAATTTACACGTTGGTGGGATACATCATGGGCTACATCTGGATGTTTTTTTCAGATTTTTTGGAAACTCACGAAAATGATAATCGAATTTTTTAAATGAGAGGGAGCACTGGTGCCCGGGATCACAATGCACTTTTCGGATAAAGTTACCACTTTTGTTGAACTTGCTATAGGGAGGCCCCGCTCATGCTATGCTCAAGAAGAGAATGGGAAAAGCCAAATTGAGGTTTACATGGTCGATCATTTTTCTGCTACAAAAGACCGCGCCCGGAGCAACGCAGGGCCATAATTGCTAGTTTTAACTAAGAAGTTCAATCTTGTGTGCGTGCACGGCGGCCTCCACCGTCTCGAGCGCAGATATTTGAAAATGCGGTTCGCCTGTTTTGTTAGCTGCGTCCCCACCATTGTCAAGATAATGTGGCATGCTATCTCTGGGATGATTCAGAAATAGTACTGGGGAATCCAGCGAAAAAATAAAATGTAGGAATGAATTCAGAAAACCTTGACCATCGGTCTCGACGACAGCGACGTGCCACGTCGTTACCCTCTTGGGGGCGTCGTCGTGGAGCTACGGTATCTCGTGGCTTGTTCCAGTGGTCTCCGGTGGCGAGTTTGGCATTCCCTGTTCTTTCTTTCTTATTTTTGATATGCTTTGTAAGAGGTTCCCTCATCACTTTGTATCGGTTCGGCGGCCGTTGTGACTTTATTTATAAAGCGGGGCTACGGACTGTTTTCGTGAATTCAGAAAAACGATACTCACTTCAGAAAGTTAGTTGGGCCTCTGCTTAGAGAATTCGTAATACAGTACTCATTTGCCAGCTGATTCAAAAAGCCCATCACGTTATATCACCGCACCTAAATAATGCACTTGCCTTACAAACAGTGCTTACTCCCTTTTCTTTTGCTTGGATACAGTCATACAGATAAGACTTACTTAACGCGACATATAGAAATAGAAATAAAATACACTAACACAGTGTACATCATAAACCTAAAACCAAACACGAAAAACTATTGGTGCACATCACTACACTTTGGATCGAACACTTGGAGTCTGCACGTACAGCTACCGATCGACAATGGCAACATTACACACATACATACATATGTAGGTAGGTAGCTGCACTTATTTTTCTTGGCACGTATAGCCCGGTTTCACAGCGGCGTACTCAGATGGCCTGGACGGCCTTGGCCAAGCCGTAGGCGGCCGACGAGGCGAGCGCGCCGATGACGGCAGTCTGGATGGCGCTGAGGAACGGGCGGTTCCCTGTGAAGCGGCCCTTGACGTAGCCGAAGAAGAGCAGGGCAGCGAGGGTGACGACGACGAGAGGAGCATGGCGCGGTCGACCGACGGCACGAACATGTAGGGGGAGCGGCACCATCCCGCCGATGACATATGCCATCGCGATCGTCGCCGCGCTCGTCAGCGCCCGCCGCGGGTCAGGCTTCTCCAGACCCAGCTCGAACCTGAGTCGAAGAAACTCCGGACATCACTCACATGATGAAGTGATTAATCAAAAAAAAAGAGTGGCTTGGGTGGGCCATTTTATTACTTCATCATGAACTCGAGCCAGGCCTTGGGGTTGTTGCGGAGGGAGTTGACGACCGGCCCGTACTCCTCGGGGCCCAGCCCGTACTCGGAGAGGATGTCCGCGATCTCGGCGGCCTCTGCGCAAGGGAATCGAGTTCAACCGTGAGTTCAGACTGTCAGACAAGATCAAATGGGTGTGTCTCAGTCATGGGGATCTACCTGTGTCGGGGACGGTGTCGATCTCGTCCTGCTCGCGCTGCTGCTCCCGGTAGTAGTGGTCGGCGTCGCTCTTAGCGGCGAGGTACCTGACATGAGCACGAGTGCGCTATTAGTCATATGCTTGCATGCGATTAGACCGGTTATTGCAGAGCTTGCTATTATGAACCCACGAGGAGCTGAAAAGAAACTCCGCCAAAACAAGAGGACTTGCAAATTTTGTTTTGACCCAGCTCAAAGCCTGAAACAGTTTGCTTCAGAAAACTTTTCTCCTTTGGCTGGATAAAGTTCCATATATATGTCACCGAAAATTTGCCAGTACTAAATGTCTGAGTGAAAGTAATCTTAGATTCCCATGTAGTACAGGTCAAGATTCTTTGCAGCGCAAGTGCGCGGAGCGTGTGTTAACAGTATTACGAAATGTTTTGGCGGTCACTTGCACAGAACAGTATTGTTTTCCTGCATGTACTGCTCACTTCCTTAAATGATACAGTATCTGCATAGTAGAAAAATGAAAAACTGATGCAGGGAAAATATTTTACAAAAACTAGCTGATACTGAACAGAAACTTCGAATGCACGATGTCTTCTTTTACTCAAGAAATCACCGGCTGTGTAGTCAATGCCTCGATGAGCGTTATTCAGAGTTTTCTTTTCTTGCCTTGTCTTTTCCCAAGGAAATTATTAAGAGTCTCTCCCTTCCATTCGTGGTAGTAGTATCAAGAACAGCAAGCACTCTGACTAATCTCCGTTTGGGAAAGAGAAACTACAACTGAAATCTATTGACAGCTACATTCTTTTATTTTCCTGCACATGAACTGTTCACTTCCTTACCTGACCCAGATAGGAAATTGAATAATTGATGCAGGAAAAATAATTTACAAAAACTAGCTGAAACTATTCGCATGCACGATGTCTTCTTTTACTCAAGAAATCACGGTTGGATACCGGTTGTGTAGTCAATGGGCATTATTTATAGTTTTTTTTTGTTGTCTTGTCTTTTCATTTTGCCAAGGACATTATTAAGAGTCGCTCCTTCCATTCTTCGTTTGAGAAAGAGTATCAAGAACAGCAAGCACTAGAATCTCCGTTTGGGAAAGAGAAACTACAACTGAAATCTACATCTACCAACCCTTCGCAGAAACAGCAAAGACAACAAATCCAGAATGAGCTAACTAGGCATCCAGCACAGCACCATACATGCAGATTAGTACTAATCGCTGGAGAAACAAATGCCATTAATTAAAGGAAACGTATACCCAGGAAATCAATTAATAGAAGATTTTGTTCTCTTCTTACCCTCCGAGCCCCATGGAGATGGCGCCGGCGGCGACCTCGGCGAGCCCGGCGGTGAGCACGAGCGCGGAGGAGGCGTTGGCGCCGGACAGGCCGGCGGCGAGGGCGAAGGGCACGGTGAGGCCGTCTGAGACGCCGATGATGATGTCCCGGACCACCTCCCCGGAGGTGAAGTGCTTCTCCTCGTGGTCGTCCAGGAGGAGCCTCTGGTTCTCCTCGTCCTGCACGTGCTTCACCATCTTCTCGGTCAGCGTGGGAATCAGCGCGCGACTCGAGTGTACTTGCTAGCTAGCTGCTACGAGTAGCTGGTGGCGATCTGTTGGGAGCTGTGAGGTTTGGGTGGAGGGTGAGGTGAGATTTATAGGGTTAAGAGGCCGGGTGAAATGTCTTGTTTGGGCATGGAAAGTCGGGGTAATCAAAGCATTTGCTCCCGCATGGTCTTGTGTGAATGTGTAGTGCGTCTGCGTGATTCTGTTTGTATTCATTTTCGTAGTTTCATAGGAAGACCACGAGTCTGCCTATACCACTGAGTATTTCTGATTAAAGTGCCAAAAAAGAGGAATCTTGGCCCTGATTTCGTTGCAAAGAGTATATATTCCCTCTATGCCACCAAAGAACATGGCACCATCCTACTTCAGGTACTCACAACTATATATAAATTAAGCAGGCTGACCACAACATGTATTACACACAACTATATATAGGAAGTTTTTTTTTACCAAACAAAACTTCAGGTCCTCTTACTTCATTTTTTTTGCGAAGAAGGCGAATAGCTATATATTGAAACCAACGAACCAGTTGAGTGTTGGATAGAGACAATAAATATACATATGTTTCATGATTAATGTATTATGCTTTCATGATTAACTGTTATGGTCTATAAATATGTGATTTATAGAGAAGCTCATACGCACGTGTAGAAACATAAACAACCCTTTTACTCTTTGTCATGTCTCTGACAAAATCGTTAATACTGGATGACCTTGCTTTCCGGTCATGGACACAAGTGTGTGTCATTATTAATGAGAGCACATTGTTGTCTCAACAATGTGACTGGGAAGACCCAAAATAAAGATATACTACGAGATCAAGATTTTGGTGTATATGGTATAGTCTTAGATTGATCTACTTGTTTATTCCTTAGACCATGAGAATTTATGGATGTGTATATTAGAGAGATAGCTTTGGCACAGTTAAACGTCACGGCCGTAACTGGGTGGCCATAAAGGCTGTCGCTGGGTTATCTTGAAGATATGCATTTATCATAGTAGTTCAAGAATGAAAATTGCTCCTCTGTTTAACTGAGAGATACATCATGGATCCACTCTAGTGGGAAGGTATCCATAGATAAGTCTGTGCAGACAAAGGTCATGATATTATATCATGGGATACTGAAACATGGGAAAAGAGTAATGGCATCTCGCCGGTAACGAGGATAAAGTGACATAGTGAATGAAAGATCTCATTCATGGTAATGTCATATATCTCGCCTCGGGTGGTAGATGAGTATCGTGAAGTAATGGGAATATGCTTGATAGTCAAACAGGTTCAACAGAGTGTTCTTCGTTAATGATAGCAGTCATTCAGGTCGTCCATGGATCTGACCTTGACCGGTGATTGGATAGGCAATTCCAATTATAGCAACCCGTTATCGAACCTGTAGGGGTCACACACTTAAGTCGTCATTGTCTGATGTATACGTTGGAGGTTAGGAGTAGAGGAAGAGTATCATTCGGTATGTTCTGGCATGATAGAATTATGTTCAGAGATTTGATCAAAGTAATATTGAGGAGGTGTCCGATTTATTCCGACATATAATTTCTCCAAAGTTTTGTTTGCGGACACTGGGTGTCCCGAATCATATAAATAGTTCTATTTATATGATAAGGTAATTAATTATAGGAATTAATTAAACAAAACAAATTAAAAGGAAAAATATAAAGTAACCGGAGCCCACCGGAAGGAGGCTGCCGAGTGGGCCCGTTGATGCACCTAAAATGCATCTACTTTTCCAAGCACTTTGCTTCATAATTTGCTCCGGAATCTTCCCATGTTTGAATAAAACTGCTGAATCTGACGCTGTTTTTAGCAAAGTCTCTTTTCTGGTTGTTTTTGCAGGAAATTAAATCGGAAAAAAATACCACGTCAATTTTTATGGAAAAGAAGGGCATCGTGCAAAAGATGGACACGAGGAAGCGTCCGAGGGCCAAAAGAGTGGGCCCACGCGGCCAGATTCCTTGGCCGCATGGGCCCACCCATCTGGGGCCTCGGGAACCGCCTCTCCTTCGGCTTTCGCGTACCGCCTCATATATACGAAAAAGTGGCTGACCTAGAAGGGGAGAAGCTTTCGCGAAACAGAGCGCCGCCGCCACCACGATCTTCGTTTTCGGAGACAGATTGATCTAGGATTTCTCCCTCGGAGGAGGGATCCGGAGGCCGTCTTCACCGCCATCTTCACCGCCTTCATCTCCATCGACCATGAGCTCCTTCACCATCACCATGTGTGAGTAGTCCACTGTAGGCATATGAGGTGGATGGGGATTGGATGAGATTCATCATGTAATGATACCCGTTGTCCGAGATCTTAGGGGTTTATCTTGAGGATATTTTTGTATTGGTTGATGCACTTATGCTATGTTTAAGGCTTGCTACTAGGGACCGAGTGGCATGATTTCAGTACTGAACTTATTTTGCCCCATCATATATTTGAGTTTGGTATTTATCTGCAAAGTGTATCACCTGCTATTATGTTGAACCTGCGAACCCTAAAAGTGACATATAGGGAAAACAAGGGGGAGATGTTTTAGTTTGAGGATTCTATGTGTTCATGAAGTGTTAATGCGTTGTTCTGGGCTATTCGAAAGGGTAGACCTTAATTACCTTTAGTTCCAAGTTGGCCCCGGTGAATGGGCAGGTAGGACAATAGATGTTGTGCAAATTCTCTTGGTTAGTACGCACAACTACTTACGGAACACATACCTACATATATCGGAGTTAGAGATAAGTCCCATTGCTATTTGTATCTTATTATATGATCAATCTTATTCATGCAACACCCCGCTATCACCTCATGCCTACGTTTTAAATCTCTGAGTTACACTTTCACTTTTCCGGTGAAAACTGGGAAACCCTTGTTTACTACTGCTGTTTTATTTTGCTTGCTTGAATCATCCTACTGCCATAACTATCACTGCTGCAAGTTTATTGATATACAGGTGTGGTTGAGAGTGACGCCTCAATTGCTAAAGTCTTATTGGTATTCTTGTGTTCCCCTTGAGTCGAACTATAAATTTGGGTAATACTTCCCAACGAAGGTTTCAACGATCCCCTATACTTGTGGGCATCACCCGTAGGACCCACAAGGGAGCCGCGCCACTTGTGGCGGGTGGGGCCCGGCCGCGCCACCGAGGTGGGCCGAGCCCACCAAGGTGCGACGCGGCGACGACGCCAGCGACCGAGGTGAGCCGAGCCCACCAAGGTGCGGCGGTGCACGAGCGCGGCAGGCGGGCGAGGTGGGCCCACCAAGGCAGCGGCAGCAAGGAAGGAGGAGGGGAGCGAGTTGGAGTTGGACTCCAACTCCTCTCCCATACCGAATTGGGTGTTGGGGTTCTACCCCTTCCCCAAGTCCCCTACCCCTTGGGCCACCTAAATAAACCCTCCAACCCCTCTCTATTTGGACACACAATTTAGACGCGGGTTTAGAGGCTCTCCTTCATTGGGGTTTCTCTAGATCTCGATCTAATCTCTCTCTCTCCCTCTCCCTCTCCCATGTGTTGGGATTGATCTCTCCACCTTACGTACACCAGTAGCTCTTAACTCTGGCACGGCGAAGCGCTGCTGGACTTTGACGGACGTACGTGTGCAACCTCTCAGAGGGGTGAAGCGTCCTAGACGTTTGACCCTCACTCTGCTGGATCAAGAAGGTTGTACGAGGGATCTGCAACTCTCTGATACGTCTCAAACGTATCTATAATTTTTGATGTTCCATGCTTGTTTTATACCAATTGCTACATGTTTTGCATCTACTTTATATCACTTTTATACATTTTTTGGGACTAACCTATTAACAAGATGCCGAAGTGCCAGTTCCTGTTTTCTGCTGTTTTTGTATTCCAGAAAAGCTAGTCTGGAAATATTCTCGGAATTGGACGAAACTACACGGAGTCCCTATTTTACCAGAACTCATGACGGACCAAAGAGGCGACGGAGAGGAGCCACGTGGGCCCCACACGTGGCCAGGGCGCGGGGCCCCCCTCCGCGCCCTGGGTGGTGTGGGCCCCACGGGCCTCCCAGCCGCCGCCCTTTCGCCTACTTATTCCCCCCGACGCGAAAACCCTAAGTACCTGAGCAAATATCCACGAAAAGTTCCAGAGACGCCGCGTCGTCAACCCTAGCTCGGGAGGGTTCAGAACCTCTTCCCGGCACCCTGCCGGAGAGGGGAATCGTCACCGGAGGCTTCTACATCGCCATGCCTGCCTCCGGAGTGATGCGTGAGTAGTTCATCCTTGGACTACGGGTCCATAGCAGTAGCTAGATGGTTGTCTCTCCACTTTGTGCCATCATGTTTAGATCTTGTGAGCTGCCCTACATGATCAAGATCATATTATTGTAATGCTACATGTTGTGTTTGCTGGGATCCGATGAATATTGAATATTATGTCAAGTTGATTATCAATCTATCTTATATGTTATTTAAGATCTTGCATGCTTTCCGTTACTCGTAGATGCTTTGGCCAAGTAGATGCTTGTAACTCCAAGAGAGAGTATTTATGCTAGATAGTGGGTTCATGTCTCCGTTTAACCTGGGACAGTGACAGAAAGTTCTAAGGTTGTGGATGTGCTGTTGCCACTAGGGATAACCTAACGATGCTATGTCCACGGACATATGTGTTTGTTTACATTACGCACTTTACTTAATGCAATTATCCGTTGCTTGCAACTTAATACCAACGGGAACTCGGATGACAACCCGGCGGTGGATTATTAGTCATAGATGCTGTTGGATAACGATCTATGTATTATGTCGTAATGCCCAATTAAATATCATAGTAGTCAACATGTCATGTATATGCATTGTCATGCGCTCACTATTCGTCAATTGCCCAGCTGTAATTTGTTCACCCAACATGTTAGTTATCTTTTATGGAGAGACACCACTAGTGAACTGTGGACCCCGGTCCATTCTTTTACACTGATTAAACAACCACAAACTGCAAACTGTTCCTTTTTCATTCTCTGCAATTTAATACTCATTTTCCACACCATACGTTTAATCCTTTGTTTTCAGCAAGCCAGTGAGATTGACAACCTCACTGTTTCGTTGGGGCAAAGTAGTTTGATTGTGTTGTGTGCAGATTCCACGTCAACAGTCCAGACTCCCTCAACAACACTATTTTTCTGGCGCCGTTGACAACCTTCTGAAGAGTTGCTGCTCCTACTGGTTCGATAACCTTGGTTTCTTTCTGAGGGAAAACTTGCTGCTGACTACATCATACCTTCCTCTTGGGGTCTCCCAACGAACGTGTGTTTCACGTCATCAAGCTATTTTTCTGGCGCCGTTGCCGGGGAGTGAAGCACTTCTTCAGCAGACTCCTATCTCCCCTTCGACGCCTATTTTTCTGGCGCCGTTGCCGGGGAGACAGCAGTCTTCTGCAAGGGGAGTTTCACGCTTCCAATCTCTTTACTTTGTTTTTGTCTTGCTTAGTTTATTTTATTTTATCTTGTTTGCTTTCAATTATCAAAAACACAAAAAAATTAGTTTCTTGCATTTAGTTTATTTCGGTTTGTTATTATGTCTAGTTATTTATTTGCTATCAATGTCTTCTCTTTTGAAACAAAATCTTATTGGCTAAGTGGGTTCACGGAGGAACAACATAATTACTATAAGGAATACCGCTTGTCTCAAAAAGGGAAATATTTATGGGAACAAATAAGTAGATTGAATTATTTTGCTAAAAACTTGTGCTCTACTTATGATGAATCCTACTGCTTTAATGAATCTTTATGTTGTAGAAGGCATAAACACCTCCCTTTCCAATGTGATTATAATGATAATGAAACTTTGGCTGCTTATGCTAAAGGAAATTATGACTTTGGTAATCTTGAGCGAATTGAAGAATTTTTTGTTTTTAAGGGTGCCTATGAAATTGCTGGTTATATTCAAAATGATGATGCTCCTTGTAGAACTGAGAATTATGCTATACTTGGTTATTGCCTTGAATATTATAATGATAATCCTTATATCACTGAATTTCTTGAGAAAATTTATTCTCCAGAACAACTTGCTACCTTTCAGGAACCTGTGGGAGAAGAAATGCTAAAACTGGCTCATTGGATGAAAAAGAGGAAGAGAGTGATGAACAAAAGGAGGATCTACCTTCTAATGATAGTAACTCTTTAACTCTTACATTATATGATTACCCTCCATGCCTACTAAGGAGGAAGAGTGCTATATTGTTGAATGTCATGATTCTATTGAAATATCTCTTTTGATAAATTTGAAGTAACAACTCCTTGACTCAAGTAAAAGGAAATTGCAGAAAGTAAAAATGTGCTCCCTAATGTTATATATGATAATGCTCTTGATGATGGTCCTATATTGCCTAATGATATTATTATACTATATTGTCAAAAGTGGGTTTGATAACCCCACTGTTTTTGAGCTTAATAAAAATTATGTGTTTGTAGATCATGAAAAGCATGCTTTATGTGATAGTTATATTGTTGAGTTTGTTCATGATGCTACTGAAAGTTATTATGAGAGAGGAAAATATGGTTGTAAAAGTTTTCAAGTTACTAAAACACCTCTCTTTATGTTGAAAGTTTTGAAGCTATATTTGTTTCATCTTTCTATGCTAGTTGCTTTATGCTTCAATAATTTATTTTGTTACAAGATTCCTTTGCATAGGAAGTGGGTTAGACTTAAATGTGTTTGATATTTGCCTCTTGATGCTCTCTTTTGTTTTTCAACTCTTATTCTTATGAGAGCATCATTAAAATCTTCTAGCCTAGCTAAAAGGCATTAAAGAAAGCGCTTTTGGGAGGCAACCCATTATCTTTTATTTTCAGTATTAGTCAAGGAGTTTGTTTACTTCTGTAGCAACTCCTTTGTATCTTTATTTTCTCGCATTGTTGTGCCAAGAGTAGCCTCTAATGATAAGATGATGCTTAATTTTGATTGCTGCGCAGAAACAGATTTTTGCTGTTCACTGTACGAAATTCCTAAAATCACCAGATTGTTAAAAAATCTGAAATTTTTGTGCGTAATCTTTATGAATGTCTGAAACTTTCATTAGTTCAGAGTTTCTCGATCTGAGCGTCGTAAGTGCCTCGAAAAAATTCGTCTTTGCGGACTGTTCTGTTTTAGACAGATTATGCCTTTTTATTTTTCGCATTCTCTCTTTTACTAGTGTTGAGTGAAATTCTTTTTTGGGTGGAAGAGCTTCACATAACATCAGTGGCTGTAGCTAATGTTTAAAGTAACAAATCATATTGCGTCTTTACAGAACATGTGAATTTTTGATTATGCACTAACCCTCTAATGAGATCTACTTTGAGTTTGGTGTGACGGAAGTTTTCAAGGGTCAAGAGAGAAGGATGATATAATAGGATCAAGAAGAGTGAAGAGCTTAAGCTTGGGGAGGCTCCCATGGATCTCCCCAGCATATTTCAAGAAGACTCAAGCGTCTAAGCTTGGGGATGCCCAAGGCATCCCCTTCTTCATCGTCAAAATTATCAGGTCATCTCTAGTGAAACTATATTTTAATTCTTTCACATCATATGTGCTTTTCTTGGAGCGTCTGTGTGCTTTTTATTTTCAGTATTGCATTTTATTTTCAATAAAGCTTGACTGGACCCTAGCATTCTTGATTGGGAGAGAGACACGCTCCGCTTTTTCATGAGAATACTCCTATTCTTCACTTATATTTGTTGAGTATTCATATCTAGCGCTGTTCAGCTTTTAGCTCTTGTTTTCATGTATCTCTTGTCAGAGCTATTAGCTTTCTTTTGTAGAAAGTACTCTCTTGCTTCACTTATATTTGTTTGGAGAGTTGATGAAATAAATTGATTGGTGTTTGGTTGGTTCAGAAAATGTTGCATGTGGTAATTGGTATAAGGAAAAACTTGCTTAATCTTGTAGATCACTAAAATGGATAACTTGATGCTTGTCAATTGTTTTGAGTTAACAAGTAGATCATGATTAAATTGTGCATCACATGAGTTAAGCCTATTAGTGAAGAACTACCGTAAAGCTTGTTGAAAATTTGGTTTGCATCGTGGTACTCTAAGGTCTAGATATTTTCTAATAACAGGGTTTGGTTAACAAGGAAGACGGTATGAAGTCTTATAACGTTTGCAATATGTTTGTCATATAAAACTTGGTGTACGGGTTGATATTCTTGTTTGCTTACATAACCTTGCTAGCCTAAACTCTGTACTGAGAGGGAATGCTTCTCGTGCATCCAAATCCTTGAGCCAAAATCCATGCCATTTGTGTCCACCATAACTACCTATATGTGGTATTTCCTTGCCACTCCAAGTAAATTTTTCATGTGCTACCTTTAAATTATTCAAAATGTTATTATTCCCTTTTTGTGTCAATGTTTACTAGCTCATGAGGAATTAGTGTGGTTATTCTTTATTCTATTTGTCGAGTGGACTTTTACACCTGGACTAGTGGCATATACATCCGCTTATCCAATAACTTGCAAAAAGAGCTGGCAACGGGGTGCCCAGTCCCAATTAATTACAACTTTAACCAATTAATTCTCTTCACACTTTTGCCCTGATTCATCAGTAAGCAATGACAAACAGTGAAATACCTGAATGTGTGTAAACCAAAGAGAAAGAGGGATGATCTGCCTTGCTGGTAGAAATAACGTCCTTCATGGGAGCCGCTCTTAAAAGTCCGTTCGACAGGTAGAATACTGTTCTCACCCGCTACCATTCGTTGACAATTAACAAACACCTCTCAAAAATAGATACTCCTCCATGGTATGTGATTGATGGAAGGCACCCGAGGATTCGGTTAGCCATGGCTTGTGTTAGCAAGGTTGGGAGGAGTATCAAATATTTTATGCAATCTCTATATGCTTTCAAAAACCTAAAAGCTCTAGCACATGATTTAATCCCTGCTTCCCTCTGCGAAGGGCCTTTCTTTTACTTTTATGTTGAGTCAGTTTTCCTATTCTTTCTGTCTTCCACAAGCAAACACTAGTGTCAACTTTGTTACAACATGCGTTATATGCAATGTATTGGACTTGTTATACTACTTTGTGTTGACAATATCCATGAGATAAATATGTTGAAAGTTGAAGCAAATGCTGAAACTAAATTCTTCCTTTGTGTTGATTAAATACCTTTTTTAGAAACTATTGCTTTATGAGTTAACACTTATGCAAAACTGTTTGATGCTTGTCTCGAAAGTACTATTCATGAAAACGTTTAGCTTGTGTGATTCATTGTTTACTCATTATCTATTTGATAGCAAATTATAGACCATTGACTTGGATCACTTCATTCATTTACATGTGCCTTGCAATATTATATGATCAAGATTATGATAGTAGCATGTCACCTCAAAAATTATTTGTTTTTATCGTTTACCTACTCGAGGACGAGTAGGAACTAAGCTTGGGGATGCTGATACGTCTCAAACGTATCTATAATTTTTGATGTTCCATGCTTGTTTTATACCAATTGCTACATGTTTTGCATCTACTTTATATCACTTTTATACATTTTTTGGGACTAACCTATTAACAAGATGCCGAAGTGCCAGTTCCTGTTTTCTGCTGTTTTTGTATTCCAGAAAAGCTAGTCTGGAAATATTCTCGGAATTGGACGAAACTACACGGGAGTCCCTATTTTACCAGAACCACTGACGGACCAAAGAGCGCGGAGAGGAGCCACGGGGCCCCACACGCCAGGGCGCGGGCCCCCCTCTGCCGCGCCCTGGGTGGTGTGGGCCCCACGGGCCTCCAGCCGCCGCCCTTTCGCCTACTTATTCCCCCCGACGCGAAAACCCTAAGTACCTGAGCAAATATCCACGAAAAGTTCCAGAGACGCCGCCGTCGTCAACCCTAGCTCGGGAGGGTTCAGAACCTCTTCCCGGCACCCTGCCGGAGAGGGGAATCGTCACCGGAGGCTTCTACATCGCCATGCCTGCCTCCGGAGTGATGCGTGAGTAGTTCATCCTTGGACTACGGGTCCATAGCAGTAGCTAGATGGTTGTCTCTCCACTTTGTGCCATCATGTTTAGATCTTGTGAGCTGCCCTACATGATCAAGATCATATTATTGTAATGCTACATGTTGTGTTTGCTGGGATCCGATGAATATTGAATATTATGTCAAGTTGATTATCAATCTATCTTATATGTTATTTAAGATCTTGCATGCTTTCCGTTACTCGTAGATGCTTTGGCCAAGTAGATGCTTGTAACTCCAAGAGAGAGTATTTATGCTAGATAGTGGGTTCATGTCTCCGTTTAACCTGGGACAGTGACAGAAAGTTCTAAGGTTGTGGATGTGCTGTTGCCACTAGGGATAACCTAACGATGCTATGTCCACGGACATATGTGTTTGTTTACATTACGCACTTTACTTAATGCAATTATCCGTTGCTTGCAACTTAATACCAACGGGGACTCGGATGACAACCCGGCGGTGGATTATTAGTCATAGATGCTGTTGGATAACGATCTATGTATTATGTCGTAATGCCCAATTAAATATCATAGTAGTCAACATGTCATGTATATGCATTGTCATGCGCTCACTATTCGTCAATTGCCCAGCTGTAATTTGTTCACCCAACATGTTAGTTATCTTTTATGGAGAGACACCACTAGTGAACTGTGGACCCCGGTCCATTCTTTTACACTGATTAAACAACCACAAACTGCAAACTGTTCCTTTTTCATTCTCTGCAATTTAATACTCATTTTCCACACCATACGTTTAATCCTTTGTTTTCAGCAAGCCAGTGAGATTGACAACCTCACTGTTTCGTTGGGGCAAAGTAGTTTGATTGTGTTGTGTGCAGATTCCACGTCAACAGTCCAGACTCCCATCAACAATATTTTCTGGCGCCGTTGACAACCTTCTGAAGAGTTGCTGCTCCTACTGGTTCGATAACCTTGGTTTCTTTCTGAGGGAAAACTTGCTGCTGACTACATCATACCTTCCTCTTGGGGTCTCCCAACGAACGTGTGTTTCACGTCATCACTCTCTTACCGCCAGGCTTGGTTGTGAGAATCTTCTTCAGGCTTCATCGACATCGACATCGTCATCGACACCTGTTCCGCATCTTCGTGTTGGTAACGATACAATACTAACCCTGCTTGTATCTTCATAGTTGTTCATGCCTGTTGCGTAGGTCGGAAAATTTTAAATTCTACTACGTAACCCAATATTGAGGACCATCCTTAAATTAATCTTTTTACCTATGTCCCTGGAAGAAAAGGACGTCATCTTCCTCCTGCACTTGCCGGTGGCGTCCCATGAGCAAAGCCTAGAGTCAGTAAAACAATGTTGATGTGAGAGCCCAAAAGTTGTCGGTCGGAGCGAGAAGCCGCTAGCGATAGCATTCTTAGAAACATCGTCATCTAGGAGAAGAAAGCGACGAAGAGGGTTGGACTACCACCAGATCTTGCCAGAAAGATCGAGGGAAACATTATCACATTGACACCGCAACAAAACTGAAATTGGCCAAACAACACCGGTCAAAAAAGAAACCAGCGAACCGACCTGCAAACAGAAACACGTAACTACATTCACCATTCCAAAAGAGATGGGACTAGACGATGCCCCATCCTCCTCCACGACGATGAGGTGGCCGAGGAGTCGGGAACACCTTTTTGTTGTTCTGCACAAGGCCACCATAGCACCGTTACCGGTTGACCAAACCCTAACACTAAGGACCTCACTCCAACGTCGATCGTAGGTCTGGCATCCCCACCCTTCCCTACTGGAGTGGCAAGCAGAGGAGACGGGGCCCATCGATTTTGCCGGACGGGGAGAGAAGATTTGTTCTATGTTAGGTGATGTGGCGGCGTGTTCTTTTGTTTGAGCCTTCGTGGCTTTCTGCTATTAACGCCGTAGTCCTAAACAATGATGGTATGTCAAATTCAAACAAAATTAGCGTGGTAGAATAGATGGTCTTTCAATGGGAAATAGGGCTCAAAAGTTAAAAAAATGTGTTTAAAAGTTTTTTTGTGAAACACAGTACAGACACAACGCTCACAAACACGTGCACACACTCATCCATATGAACGCACGCACGCACACCTTATCCCTATGAGCACCTCCGAAAAACTGAGCCGACGATCGGGTCTTGAGATTGACGAAGTCATCACAGGCGCCTCGCTGTCGGCGGGAACGTCGCCTCGCACTGAAAAATATTCCGCCTAAATGACAAACACCACGTGTCAAACCTGGAGTTTGAACTCTGATGGGCTGAGTTATAACCACCATGCTAACCATCCTGCCACATGCAGCTTCTCAGGGAGCTCCGAGTCAACTTCTGGCCGCCGCAGTTGCACTGTTTGTGGACGTTTCTATAATGGGGTTCGTCGGTTTTATGCTAATTAACTGGTAATTATTTTATGTCTTGATTATAGATATTGAAAAGTCTTTTGCCACGTTACCAAACGCATGAAAAACACGTCGCAATCGTTTGGCATGTCGTGGAGAATGTTTTCACTCCTTACTATGACCGGAGTGTGCCCACGCACACTTCACCCACTCTAGATACAAAACACCGGTTATAATCGCAAATCCGAAAAATATCGGTGCTAGCAGCAGTGATACGGATTTGCTAGTATAAAGATGAACGGGTACGCCCCTTTTAAAAATAAATAAAGATGAAGACGACATATTCGCACGCCGGCCTAACTTTTGGGTCTAAAACGTACCACATGTGTTGACATGGTGATCCCATATCTACTGACATGTAACCAAAAAGTGGTTGTAGCCTCATGAGCAATCACCGCCTCACCGTAGATCCGGTCGATTCCCCGCCCTCCGGCGCCGCTCCGGCGGCGGGAGGACGGGAATCGCCGGATCCGTGTACATAGGTACTGTAGGTGTGCGTTGCGTTGCTGCTGGTGCCGCATGGAGGAGGTGGCCCCGGTGGTTCTTTTGCAGGTGGAGGTCTTCCTCTGCGGCGGCGGCGCTCCACGGAGCTCTGCCGTTGCTCTTCTGCCGCACCCGTGTTCGCGGCTCTGCGGAGCTGCCGTGCGCGGTCTCCCCTTCGCGGTTGCCGCGAGACGGCGGATCTGGCGTCGACGACTTTCGTGCAGGTGGCTGGTGAAGTCTGATTCGACGACGGCGACGTCCGCTGGCGTAGGTCCTCTGCGGCCGGCGATCGGCGACTTCCCGTCCGCTCGGGGTGCTCTCGATCCAAGGCGCTTGGAGAGCAGGAGCGGCGGCGCGCCACCGACGGCGTCATGGACGAAGACGGAGTCGAGTTGCAGCAGGGTTTGGACTGTAATTTCTATCTTTCTGTGGACCTTTCTGTAATTGCTGGATTTTCATTCAGCCCCTGTACTCGCAAAAAAGATTAACGAAGAAGAACCGCATATATAGATCAAAACGGGCAACAAAACAAAAGGTTTTTTCGAGAGTAACAAAACAAAAGGTTTCAGAGTTGAGCGCATGCGTCCAGGCATCCAGCAGCCGCGCATGTGCGTCCAAGAGGTGGTATAGAGAGGATTTTCTTAAAACATTGGGATAGAGGTCGCCGGTCGCGATCGGCGCGCCGGAAATCAGATCGGGCGCGTGGTCACCGCCGTGACACGCAGGCAGGTGTCGTGTGCCCGGCACGAAAAAAGGCGGTCCAGAAAAGCAGCGGGTCGCTGGCTGCCGCCGCCGCCGCCGCACGCGCCACGCGCCCCACGAGTCCACAACAACTGCCCTAGCTTTTGGTTGGGGAATACGGCCGGGTAGGTTTGGGTGTCTCCTCACGAATTTCGTCCAAACTTTTGAAAAGTTTGGATCCTCAAATAGGCTTTTTAAAACTGATGAGAAGTTTGGAGCCTCCATTTCGTCTTGTGAGAGTGTTAAGCTGCGGATGCGTGAGAATCGAGAGGTTAAAATGCTACTACAGCCAGGGCCGGCCCGGAGGGGGGGTCAGGGTGTGCGGCCGCCCCGGGCCCCCAAAATCTAGGGGCCCCACCCCAGGTATATATACGTATAGCTATTGACTGGTTTGGTCACGGAAGCAGAAAAAAAAAGACAATGGGCTCGCTGTGGGATGTGGCCCATGGAACAACGCATCGCTAGATCGCATCGCTAGCAATTTCAAGCAGAACGCACACGTACGGGACCCAGTCAGCGGGGAGTCTCGGCTTCCTTTCGTCTTCCATGGCGATTGCCACGCGTCATGCCGCGTCGAGGCCATTCCTAGTTCGTTCCCCATCCATGATCGCCGCCACCATGGTATCAATCCGCCTCAAATAAAAGTCCGACGTTGTTAACAGAATCCTAGTTCGCCGTTTTTAAGTGAATTCCTAGTCCGCCGTCCACCACGGTAATTTTCTTGTCCTTTTCCATCACTAGATCATGCTCTTTTTTCTATCCATGACGCGCAATCCGTCAATTCATGTTCCTTCTAATTTCAGTGGTAAGTTTATTTGTTGATTTCAATTCTCGAGGCCCCCAATCGTCAGAATACGCCACACCGTTTTGCCTCTTTCCTTTCCTGTCTCCGGGCACGTCGACGTGGTACACGAACACGCAAATTATTGATTTGACCAATCTGAGGTACATAAATACTATTTCCTAATCACTAATTTCTACCTTCACATACATCAGCTGATAGAGAAAATATGTGATGAACACCGGTAGATGCTCTGAATTCTCCAATCGTTCCTAAACTATTAGCTGATAGATAAGTTTTTCAATTTGGGGCGGGGAGGGGGGGGGGGGGGGGGCGCCTCAACATAGTTCCGCCTATGCTTGGATGCATTTAAGTGTTATATTGAAAACATATAGTTGACATGTATATTCATTATTACTGTTATTTTGTCTATATTAATTAAGGGCCCCAAAATTTTGTTTCGTCCCGGGCCCCCAAAATCTCAGGACCGGGCCCTGACTACAGCGCACCTAGACAGAGATCCCAACAAAATCCAAACTGGCATTGTTGTCCTGTTGCCTCGGCACGGAGGGATGGCCTGAATTGAACCGTGCCATGGTTTTGTTTCTTGTTGCTTACACTAATCGTTCTTGTTTTAACGTGTGGATGCACTCGATCGAGCGAAAAATGGTTAATGTCTTTTGGAGGAACTGGAAGGGCATCAGTTGTGTGAGCTGGGGTTTTCCAACTTACAGCCCCTACCATGTACCAACTCCTCTAGCATGGATAGACCGAATTACACTTTATCACTTTAAAAAAAAAGTGGCATAGAAAAATAGGTGACCGGTTTATAAGGAAAACTGACCGAAAATCGATACAACACAGAACGGCCACACCCCCCGAGGCCACTCTCCCACACGAGTTGACAACCATGTCGCCCTAGC
The DNA here is from genome assembly GCA_947311845.1 of Poa pratensis. Taxonomy (NCBI): domain Eukaryota; kingdom Viridiplantae; phylum Streptophyta; class Magnoliopsida; order Poales; family Poaceae; genus Poa; species Poa pratensis. Next base: position 25,308,299 of record CAMZMU010000096.1, read on the forward strand.
AACCAAAACCGACACCCAAACACCTCGACGCAATGATAGAGGCGAACATCCGGAGCGGCCGCCACCCTGAAGCCAAACCCCCACGAGTCGGCGACCAACACGCCCTAGCGACCGAAACCGACACTCTAACACCTCAACGCAACACGGTGGATGCGATAGACTGGACCCACAACTCCGACATCCACGCTGGTCATAGGGCCGCGTACTGCCTAGCCTATGACGAAGAATGAACAACGCCGACCAAACGAACATGCAAAGCGCCGACATAGGAGGAGAAGGGCTCCACAGCGATGCCACCAAGGAGGGGGCGACGACCGAGAGTGCCACCATCACCGACTTCAACCGAGGCCAATGCAGGGTTTTCAATTGGAGATCACCAAACACCAAGACGCGTCCGCCAATCACCAACTTGCTAGATGGGTCCCTTCGGCCAACGGAACATCCAATGCGAAGGCCCAAGAGGCAAGCGACACAAGAGTGCCGGCCTCGCCCGATCACTAACATGTGTTTTTGCACCACAATTAGTTTGCAATGTCCGTGAGATATTTTTACTTCATTTTTTAGGCATATGGAATTTCCTTGTTTTTGCCACACTAGTTTTTGTCTATTTTACTTTTGTAATTCTAAAAAAAATCATTTTGCTTTTGCCCCGCCTGTTGCTGGTGCGACATAAAAAAATGAAAATGGTGAAATTTGTTTTGCTTTTGCGCCTATTGTAGTTGTTTTGTTTTCTCTTTTGCCGCTCAGAAAGGGAAATGCGGCAAAACCAAAATTGTAAAAAATTAGAGTGGCAAAAATAAAAGGGCAAAAACTAGGGTGGCAAAAACAAAAATTTCCCTTTAGACATCATATCAAAATCATCCAATTCTAACAAGGTATGATGCATGAGGCAAGATGGCTATAGATAGGCAATCAATCGACTGTCCTTGTACTATCTTGAGGGAATAAACCACCATTCGGAGACAATAAGAGGAGACAACCAACATCAACCTTCCGATCTGAAACTCCAAAATAAGATCACTGAGTCACCGTGCGCGTTGTTTGCAGCTCATCTTTCACATGTCCAGGCCGGGCCTTAGCCTAGCGTGTGCCCGCCACAGGCCGGCCTGATTAGTCCAGGTGCCACTGGATTACCATAAACTAGGCAAAAGTACTCATCTTATCAGCTCACGCCATAGTGTTGTTCTGATGTGCAGGTCACGGAGGAAGCTAGAGACAAATGTCTAGGTCACGCATCTGAACGAACAAATGTAAGTGGTATTCGGTGGCTATCCTAATTTGGTTAGTCATGTAGGGCTTTCCAGTTAACATCTCGCAGTAAAAAAATCATGGACATGGGTTAGGTGATCAGTGTTGTTGTTAAGCATCAGGTCTTATACATCCACATGTCGCAACTCATTTGCTCCATCAAGTTACAGATCTTATTATAGTTAACAATACATAGTTTTAAATCAGCTCATTTTGATTTTTGTGTATACTATAATATAAAGGATTTTGCATTGAGATTTTGCACGCACCTGGTATACTTCATTGAGAACATGCATGATTTTTCAGATTTTCTGAAACTTTTAAAGATATTTTTAAAAAATATTAAAATAGCAGGAGCACGGGTGCTCGAGTGCGAAAACCACTTTCCGATAGCTAATAGACTTGAGTATGATCCCTCTTATCATATCCAATTTGATTTTTTTTTGTGTGTTCACGGACCCAATAATGAATAGATCGCTACAAGAAAAATCAAATCCATGGCTCAGAAGAAGAAAAACGATATGCATTATTTGGATAGATTAGGTGCTATTGCTAGTGATGGGGACATGTGACCAAAGAGCTGATCTAAGCCGGTAGGGGAGTGTGGCCGCCACACGCCTTCATGCCCTTGTCCTGCATCTTCTTTATTTTCATGAGGTGACCAGACCTGCCCACCACCGCTTTTGGGAAGAAAAAGAGCAAGCGAACAAGACAAACAGACAAGCGAGGCTGCGCTGGAGATAAAGAGGATTTGGAAGTGTTCATCTCCAAAGTGGCTTTCTCTTCTCAGTCCGGCCCCGTAGCACCACGATCGAACGTTGACGCCCACTTGCCACTGTCGCGTTGCAGATTCCACCGTGATGTGTGACGAGTTCTTGGTGTGTATCAGGTTAATAAGAGTAACCACAACGATTTTATGCAAGAATTGCTACAGGTTATCGCTCAGTGGACTCATTAAGGGCAACTCCAACATAAACGGACATAAAATTTATCCGGTTTTTATTCGTTTGGTTCACAACGCGGTCAGTCGTCCGGTCAATATCCATCATTTTCTATCCATTGGACCCAACAGGTGACCCATTTGCCTATCCAGTATTTCTTCTTTTTTGATCATTTGCCATATTACATCAAAATAAGATGCCCCGGCCTCATAGTTCATTCAAACACAAATATAAAGATGATCATGCATCTCTATCGATATAGAATTGTTATGCTCATGTCGATCGTCATGATCTGAGCCTCCTTGGTGAGTAGCGCTAGCTCAACCTTTTTGCCTTTTGACTCACTTTCTTGGCTCTAGAGCAGGCTTTGGTCTTATCGATCTCGAGTTTTTTTTTCATATTTCAAAAAGGTTCTTAGCGTTCGCCTCTCTTTCCGAAGCTTCCTTCTTTTCACTTGCCTTATCATTCCACCTCTGGTTGCCCCGCTTCAATGTCTCGGCAGCTCTCTGCTCTGAGGTGAGCACTTTGTTTGGCTAGCTTCACTGCACGAGGACGGGGGTGGTTTTGTCACTAAGGCGGCACGGGTGGTGTGTCGGCCATGGAATTTTCGCTAGAGTAGCCGCGGAGGAGGAAAGAGTTGGAGTGAGAATTGTGTGCCAGAAGCAGGCGGGCTATGTGAGGACAAGGGGACGACACCGTGAGCGTCCGCGCATGTCCAGAACGGACGCAAACCCAACTCAAATTGAGAATGAAAATAGGTACGCGAATAGAAAAATGGACACCGGTCTGTTTATGTCCCCGTGTTGGACCGTAGTTTTTACCAGCGTGGATAGAAACGTATGGCGGGCAGACCAAATGGGTGGGCGTATTGGAGTGCCTAAGGCATTTTCGACATCGATATCTTGATCACGGGCACCTCTTTTCTGCACATGTTAACATCTGAAGAGAACACGCACACGAAATGGGCCGTGCCCGTGCTTGAGAGTCACAGATCAAACACGAAATTATTAAAGCTAGCTATCAGAGCGAGTGACCACTGGCCAACTACAAGTCTAAAAGCCTACGGCGTGGATATGTGTTTTCGCCTTTGCGTGTGCCGTGACGTGGCACAGGGAATGTTTTTTCTCTCGCGGCACGATTCATGCATGGCGCGTGGAGGAGCAGTTGGCCCGACCGGATTAGGACTAGTCGTCTTCGTTTGGGCCCGGGTGGGTGTATACTTAACAATATATAGGATCTACTACATGACTTAGCAGTTTGGATTAGCATCTTGTCTTCTATCACGTGTACCCTTGTGATCTAGGGATCTTGTGACAGCGAGGTCACCTCTAGCGTTCTAGTGCTACAGTAGTAGATATGTGACTAGGAGGTGTCGACATGGTTTGCTCACTGGATCTTCACTCTTTATGCGAGATCATGACTCCGAAAATTCATCTCGATCTTGACATGCTTAAACTTACTCAAAGGATCGTGTATTTTTGAAACATTAATCCTCGGTTCTGTAAGCATGTCTAGCCGATCACTCAAAATTTACGCTTACTTTTGTGGGTGTGATTCGCTCGGTAGACAGAATTTTCATGTATATAGCAACAGGTGGAGGGCATCCGCAATGTATAAGGTGAAGTTTTGCATTAGATGGGACTCACTTGTCATACAAATTTTTTCCCAGTATATAAGGTTAAATTTAGCCATAAGATGGGACCACATGTCTTATTAGTACACACATATGTGAGAGAAGAGAGAAACAATTTTTATTGCTTGTGGGCAACCCATAAGTTTGAGGTGCACCTTAATCTATTTTTATTCACAATGTATAAGGTCACCTTAGGGATATAAAATGTCACGAAAAAGTTAAATGTATTTTTTTTTCACATTGCGGTTCATACCGATCCTTTAAACTTAACTGCCTGAAAATATTTAAACACAAATTTATGCAAATTTACATAACTTTAAACAAAATCTAAATTAAAATTACATAAACCAAACACCTAGTCGATATTGGTGAACCCGGCTAAAAACTTCTTCAAGTGTTTCTCGCATGTCGGAACTAACAAGGTCTCCGCTCGTCGTCAGTCTTTCTTGACTTGTACGCCTCGTACTGTCGGTGCTTCTCCTTGACGTGTTCCGGATGTTGGAGCTCCTGCATGTAATATCGTCGGCGCGCTCCGCCTTGAGGCGCTCGCGGGCCTCCCGGTCCTCCCACAGATTGCGTGTGGGATCCACTCGGGGGTCGACGGGTGCCAAATCCGGCAGGTTGCGGCTATCGAAGGGGAAGTTCAGTTGTGCCGCCGATCCGTGGAGGTTCGTCGACGTGATGTCATATGCGGGAGCTTCCTGCGCCGCCAAGTGGTAGGAACCAACCCGAATCTTCTTGTGGGTTTTGCGTTTTGTGATCTCCGCCACCCACGTCCCCCACAACCGTTGTCGCACGTCAGTGTACCTCCTCTACGGTGGCGGTGATGGTGGGAGGTCGAGGAACTGGGACGAGGAGCTGTTGTGGGACGGTTGCTCGCGACGTGGATCCGTGCTCCGAATAGGCGAGGGGGGGGGGGGGGGGGGCTGGAGGATCCTATCATGAGGGCGTCACCGGATTGGGGAAGGAGGTGGCGGGGGTGGTGGATTTGGGGAAGTAGGCGGTGGGAGTGGGATGAAGTTTTGTTGATCGAGCGGCGCGGCGAGTAAAATACAAGATAGCGCGGCGGCGAGGAGTAAAAGTTTTTCTCCTCTAACAGCTATAGGGATCGCTTATCTGCACGTTAGAGAGAAAAAAGTGAAATTTTATTCCTCATCGCTTAGAGATGCCCTAAATACAGCCCTGAGGTTGAAGCTGTTGGACGGAAATATGTCCTTGACAAAGCTCCAGGCGCTTTAAGACCTGATGGATGGGCTTATCGATTTCCAGTGACTAACACCACTATTCTTTACCGGCCTGCTAGCAGTGGCGGATCCAGGGGGGGGCGAGCGGTGGCCAGGCCCCCCCCATGGTTCGGCCCCCTCCAATAGTATGTAGCAGGGGCTTGTACGTATACTCGTATTCGTTTGATATAATACTCCGGAAATTAGTAGAAGGTCGACTAATCCTAGTCTGCACAGCCCAGCTATTAGACCAACTGTTGATTCGAATGGGCCAAGCCCAACGTAATTAGCCAAGGACGTAAGGCCCGAACCAGAATGGCACATACGTAATAGCTTAGGGCCTAGGAATCGATGGATTGATGCATGTACACGATCCCATCTACTCGATCTTCTGTTGCTGCCGAGACGCGCACAGGTTCCGTGAACCATGATTCAGCACTGCATCGAGCGAAGCTGCAACAATTCCTCAGCGACGACGATTAGGACCTGCCACCATCTCGTGCGCCACGTCCCCACGCTCAATGCAGTTCCCACGCCCCCACCTAGAGTTTCGCTGGTTTAGCGTCTTGCCATCACGAGCGGGACTGAGGATTTAGGCGTCCCCCAATCGGTGATTGGCAAAGCCGCGAAGGAAAATCTCTGCAACATGCCGCCTTGCCGCGCGCCATGGCAAATTCCTGACTGATCTAATCCGCTGATCGTCCTAAGGTATTACTGTATGCATACCATATCGTATAGATATTTGCAATTGCTACTTCGTTGCTACTTTCTATATTGATTTGCTAGTTATATGAATCATAGTGTGTTAATGGTCCAGAACTAACTAGAATAGTATAATTATTTAAGTTATGAAGAGAAAAGATCCCACTAATAAGTAATTGTTTTAAACTAGTTGATTCAGTAATCCAACTCCAGGGCTGAAAATACAAATGCAACACAGATAATTAATTTTTTTGAGTCATTTCTCGAAATCCTTGAACAAACTAAAATCGAAAGCACAACACATGGCGAGCCCCAGAAAAGCCCTAACATACTTGACTTGACATACTTAAATACTTGCTCTAGTTTCGTCTCGCCCCCCTATGGTCAAATCCTAGATCCGCCCCTGCCTGCTAGGCTGCTAGTCTGTCTGAGCTGTGGAACCTTTGAACGCAGCAAATTCAGTGACTGGCTATGCTCTGCGTCTTGACCGGCCAGTAACATTCATGAAGAACTTGTGTATGTTCGTGCCCAATTTTTTTCAGATTTTTTCAAACTGTTTTTGTATTTTTTTTTAAATTTTGACAAACATATCAGGAGCATATGCACCCGGGAGACAAAGTGAATTTCTGCATCTCCCCAGTTTACATTGTACAGAGTCGTCCTCATGTGAAGGCCTTTTATAGGACAATGTCACCGATGCATTTTGTAAATGGCGATTGGAACACTGCGGGAAGTTGTGGTAATAATTTCCCTTCTCTAATGGAAGTGAGGTCTGGCTCAAAGGATCATGTCAGAAAGGTGAATATATAGCTGCTACTCCTTGCTTTTGACGTCAACTCATAAACCCATGAATAAGTGGTCCACAGCTAGTGTTGTTCTGAGAAAAAGGAACTACTGCCGCTTATAAATGGTACGGTAGTATTACATTCAGTGGTGCCCAAAGTAAATAATGGGCCCTGTGCCAATTCTCCGGTTTAAGTGCCCAAATAGAAAACAGAACAATGAGCGCATCTGGTGTAGTGGTATCATAGTACCCTCCCACGGTACTGACCAGGGGATTTTTTTTATAAATATGACCCCTGCCCAACGTATTTGTCAAAAGTAGCCTCTCCGAATTTTTTTGTCAAATATAGCCCTGGCGGGAAGCACAAAAGGCAACACGTGTCCTCCCGCCAAACGAGATGGCGGAAAGCTACTTTGCGCCGTTCCAGTTGGCGGAAGGTCTCTTACAGCCAGTTGAGCTGGCGGAAGGTGACTTTGTGCCGTATAAATTTTCACCACTACGTCCACTTAACGTCCACAAAGAAGGAGACACGTGTCCTTCCGCCATCCGGTTTGGCGCAAAGTAGCTTTCCGCCAACTGTACTGGCGGGAAGACACGTGTCGCCTTTTGTGCTTCCCGCCAGGGCCATATTTAACAAAAAAAATCGGTGGGAGCTAATTTTGACAAATACGTTGGACAGGGGGTCATATTTGTAAAAAAATCCTGACCAGGGTTCAATTCCCTGGATTCGCAATTGGTTTTGCTGCTACATTTCTTTATTTTTTATTTTTTGTTTTGTTAGAGTCATCTCCACCGGCACGCCCAACTCGGCTCCCAATAGGCGTTTTGGACGCGCCGGCAGCAAAATAACCCCAGCGGCGCGCTCAATAGAAAAATAGTTGTCGGATAGAAAAATAGTTGCCAGTGCGCCCCAATACAGCGTCCGGCAACCCCGCTTCGCGCCCAGCTTCTAGGGACGCAAACGGGCGTGCCGGCAACCGTGGCAACGCGCGCCGAGTCGAAACCCGACGGGTGGGGACGACGCGTCAGCGGCCCAACGGTCGGGGCGGATTTATTGTGTCAGATATGCCCGGTTTAATGACACAGCGGTTCCCCTGGCGGGCGCAGACGACGCGACGCATCGAGCGCAGCACTGGAAGGTCCGGCGGTGGCGCGCACGCGTCGTCGGCGTCAATGCGCGTGGCAGATGTACCGGTGGCGGCGTTAATGCGGCGACCAGCCTCCTCCGCTCCCTGTAGGCTTTAAAACGGCGCCCGGCGCGCCTCTCGTCTCCACACAACACTTCTCAAGTCGCCTCTCCCATAGAAACCCTAGCCACCATGACAGGCAGCCGCAAGCCACGACCGGAGCAGAGCGCCGAGGAGGTTGTCCGCCGCCAGCAGATGGCCGCAGAACGTCGTGCTCGACGCGAGCGCGCCAACGCCGCCACGACCGCGGCCAGGACACCCGAGCGCCGCCACGAGCACCTCGCCCACGAGATGCGTCACGAGGACGAGGAGTGGAGTGCGTCCCAGGCGCGCCGCCTCGCAGCGCAGCGCGAGGCGGACCTCTTCAAGCCTCACCGCCGCCCCGAGCAGGGCAGTTCGTCCCGAGCACCACCACCAGGCGCGGCCAGCTCTACTTGCGCGGGGCGCACGACGCTGTCGAAGGAGGAGGTGGAGATCTACTGCCGGCACAACATACCGGTGCCAGACGGCTTTGAGCTCCCACCGGGGTGGGTGCTCAACGTCGTCAAGGTGCCGGTGGCGCGGAGCGGCAGGCCCCGCCTCGAGTACATCACGCGGCAGTGGAGGTACATGTCGTTTGAGCAACGCACGGACCCGTTCTACTCGATCTCGGCGCCATACTGGGACGCCGTGATCGACGCGAAGCACGAGGCGCGCTGCGGCTCCTTCTTCCTCCCTAGAGGCATGCGCGAGCCACCGCCGGTTAGGGGTGGATATCGAGCCAGCTCGACTCAACTCGACTCAACTCGTAAATACTCGTTAGTTAACGAGCCAACTCAACTCAACTCGTTAACTAAACGAGCGCCAGACCCCAACTTGGCTCGACTCAATAAAAACTCGAGCTGGCTCAGTAAACTCATTAAGCTCGGTAATAAACGTCAACAACAGAAACGTGTATGGGGGAGTAGTCCATAATATAACATAAACTTAAACATTCAAACATTGCTTAACAAATCATTGCCCATAGCATAAAAATTGACTAGATGATAGAACATAACAGCTAGATATGCCCTACATGGCTATACTGGCTATGCTTGTGCGTAGATCTGGCCTAGATAATGTGGGCATTATAGATCAGAACTTTGTGTTGCATGTTGATGAACGAAAACATTCAATGTACTAGCCCACTAATTAATTGTCTTAGGCATACTATGAGCTACACGAGTTTAACGAGTACTCGTAACTCGACTCACTAAACTCGTTTTCTTAATGAGTTAGAAATGTCAGCTTGGCTCAACTCATTAGTGTCCGAGTTCGAGTCAAGTTGAGCCGAGTTTTCGAGTACTCATTAAAGCTCACGAGTTCCGAGTTTTATTTCCAGCCCTACCGCCGGTGTGGTTCCACTCCGATGAAGAGCGCGAGCGCATGTCGTCCGATCCCGAGATACCCGAGCGCGAGCGCGAGCGGCACCTTGAGTGAAACCGGAAGCCTCAGCGACGGCGGTGCAAATGAAACTTCCTCCTCACTGGCCGGAGATCATCGAGACATGCAAGACATGCCTCGACGTTGCCGTGTAGCTGGTTTCACCGTCGCCGGGACTAGCTTCGTTCTCTAGCGTCCGCCGCCAGAGCCGCTAGATCTAGGGTCTAGGGTTTAGTTTAAACTGAGTTAAATTTCGTTTGTCAAATTTCGTTTAAGTTTGTTGAATGTCCTTCAAATTCAATGAAATGTCGCCAGTTCTTTCATATTCTTTTTTTTGGTGAAATACCTATTGGGAGCGACCAGTGGGGCGCGACGCTCCCAATAGCCGGCGCGCCCAAGAGCACCTGTCCGACAACTTTGCCGGACGCTGTATTGGGCGCGCCGGTGGAGATGCTCTTACTTTCTCGGGTTGCTTGTAAAAGCGAAATGCATGCGTAATTTTAGTTGACACTTGCAAGTACAGATAGTATAGTGTGGTGTCTATGCAGCGCTCTCGATCTGATAAAACATACGTGGTTGGTACGTGGTAGTATATCATACTGGTATGCTATGGAATGGACTTGGTCGCATTGCTTGCTGCATTATCAAATCAACGCGAGGGGGCGGTGGTGTGACACGATCGCATCTTTCCTTTCTGGTAACTTGCAGCAAAATAACCCTATGCTATGGCGGGGTTACTGGTCCTCTCAGCGGTGAAGCGTTAAACCCTACCTACGTGATTACAACCTTTTTTGATCCTGCAGGAGGGGGAGACCCAATATTATACCAGCATCTCTTTTGGTTCTTCGGTCATCCAGAGGTGTATATTCTGATTATGGCTACAGTCCTATTAAACTGCAACCGTGATACGCATTTCTTCGACATGTGTGAATACCTACGCACATTACTGGTTTTGGTTTTTCCTTTCTACATGGAGCCCACGGGCTACGAAATCGGCTGTCCGTTCCAAGATGCAGGTCCAGTCACACGCTCTCAAATAGGAGAAAATTCCTTATATGACACTGTCTTAAAACCGTGTTCCTTATTTGACACCGGTAAAAAAAATCTTCCTTGTATGACCTCTACTCAAATTTTCTTTACCTATATGACACTGCCGTTTGATTCCGTTATACTGTTCCGTCAAAGTTTCACGGGCGGACAGTATTACCCTCGTCACTCCAGCGTTGAAAGACCAAACCAAGAAAACGACCAATCTTCGCTATGTGCTAGGGTGCTGAAAGGCCGCTATTTTCCCAACTGTGAGTTCTGGGACGCCCCGCAACCACGCTCCTCATCGTTCACTTGGCGAAGTATCTGTTTTGGCATGAGCCTCGTGAAGAAGGGGGTGCGCTGGACAGTTGGGAATGGCGAGAAAATCAAGTTGTTGGCTGACAATTGGATCCCTAATTTTAAACCTGGTTCGTTCAAGCTTCTGGCGCCTATCCCTGATGGCGCAACGGTGAACATCCTCCTCTCGGATGATCGCTGTACGTGGGACACTGAAATGGTGTCTGCTGTTTTTGAGGAAGACGTGGCAAACCAGATTCTTCAGATTCCAATCAGTCGACGGGTCGGCGAAGACTTTGCTTCCTGGCCCTTTACACGGTTTGGTGACTACACTGTCGCTTCAGCATACAATCTAGCACGAACTGAAAAGTTCTATACTGAACGAAGCAAGCAGGGTAGTGGCACCAGCTCTACCACAGCTGAGGATTGTGTGTTCTGGAAGAAGTTGTGGGCTACCAAGGCGCCAGGGAAGGTGAAAATCAACCTGTGGCGTTTCGCACACGACTGCCTTCCCTCCGGATCCCAACTGTGCCGTAGACACATTCCAACGACCGCGCACTGTCCGTATTGTTCTCGGGAGGAAACAATAGAGCACGCCGTGCTCTTCTGCCCGTTTGCTCAGGAGGTGTGGCGGGAGATCAAATTGGTGTATGGATTACATCTACAAAGGAAGACTTTCACTAATCCGAAGATTTGGCTATATGATTTTATGCTGAAATCAACGGACAGAGAGAGGATGATCCTTACTGTGACTGCTTGGCATCTGTGGACAGCTCGCAATGGTCTTCGTAATGGTGAATCCATGAGGAGTCCGCATTCGGTTGCTGAGCAGATCAAGGCATATGCGGAAATGATTGAATGGCATCTATTCAAACCACTCCCTTCTCCTAGGCGTGATACCAGCTCATCAGTCTCTCGATGGTCTCCGCCGCCTGAAGGTACGGTTCATATCAATGTGGATGCTGCAATCTTTGCTTCTTCTCGACGGATGGGAGTGGGCGTCGTGATCAGGAACCACCTTGGTGAATGCGTTACCGCTTGCAGTGAGCTTCTTGAGATGGTCAGGACTCACGACGCCGAAAACTGCTGAAGCGCTGGCGCTGCGCCGCGCTGTCTCCCTGGCTGATGAAGAAGGCTACCGCAAACTATTGGTGGTCTCTGACTGCCTTTCGTTGATCCAACGTGTTAACTCTCCAGGTTTGGATCGTGGCCCTGCTGGTGTGGTGATTCAAGACATCAAGCTTCTTGCTAGCAAGTTCACTGAAATCACATTCGGTCATGTTCGGCGTCAATTCAATGAATCGGCGCATATCTTAGCTCGTTCTGCAGAACAGTTTAATTCTTCTACCTTTAGAAATGTTGCACCGGATTGTATCCGGGAAACTTTGTGTAATGATTTGATATGATCAATAAAGTATTGTTAAGCCTCAAAAAAAAAAAAAAAAAAAAACGACCAATCCGTCTTCCGTTGGGAGTGGCCAGTTGCGGCGGCGGCGTAAGCCGAGGGTCCATGGAGGGCGGAGCAAGCACGGCTGCTGGGATCGGAGTAAGCGCGGCGCCGGACGGTGATCCAGGCACGGCGAAGGGCGGTCAACGCGGGTCTGGGGATGGCTGCCAAGGCACGGCGGCCGGAGGTGAGGCGCGTCTGACCGCTCGTCGGCGAGCTCAGCTGCGGGCTCGTCTGGCCGTGGATGCGCAGATGCCCCTTCACATACTCGTCCTCAACCCAGATGTCCCTGTTCTCAGACATTTGCGCACTGATCTGGTTTTGTTTTGTGCCCAGATCTGCCACTCCTCTTATTTGCGTATCCAATTCCTATCTAGTTTTGTCCCCACCGTTGTTCCTTCCTTTGATTTTTGGGTTGTTCCTTCAGAGTCCTGGTTGAATTTGGTTGATGGGTTTGTTGGATCTGAATTGAAAAGGGAATTACGTGCTCTACGTGAGCTTCTGTGCATTTTTCTTCAGAGTTCAGGTCCCATGAACTACTGTGTAATTGATTCACGTTACGGCTGCTTGTTCAGAAGTTCGATCGGTCTAGTGTGTACTAGTACCAAATCAATCCATTGATACATCATGAACAATTAATATTTGATGTTTGGAAAAGAAACTGAAAATGGTATGCATGGTCTTTGATATCCGTTGATTTCATAAATAATTATATCAGTTATATCCAAGTACTAGTTTTGGATATACATATCTAATAAATACCTACAAGCGCCTGGAGCTGAACAGAAAATTCGTGCAAGAGTTTAGAGGTGGAGTGAAGTTAAGTATAGTGGAGCTCTCCCGAAGAACAAATACGTAACATTACTTATGTCTTGTACAGATTTTTGATCACATTATGCATCAGGGGTAAAAATGTCTTTTCATGCCTCTCTTTAACACCGTTGGTGAAACAAATACACTAGAGTGTCATATAGGGAAAGAAATTTTAAGAAGAGGTCAAATAGGGAAGAAAATTTGCATCGGTGTCAAATAAGGAACACAATTTTAAGGAGGTGTCATATAAGGAATTTTCTCCTCAAATAGAGGCCGGGGCGAATGGCCGTAAGCTCATGAATGTTGCTGAGATTTTTTTGTCGAATAAACATTTCTGTCATGGAGGCCCAGTCCAAGCTCCAGGGCACAATCGCAAGGAAAAACTGGGCGGCTTCATGGGGGCAAAACCTATTCATCGCTCGGGTCGATGATAGGCAGGCGTAGCACACCTCCTTCGTGGGCCGGCCCAATACGATGATACCTCTAGTTCTCGGTTTTCTGCACTTTCGGATATTTTTTCTTTTTCGTTTTTTTGGTTGTTTCTTTTTTATTTCTTCTATTTTTCGGTTTTCCTGTTTCTTTTTCGGATTTGAAAATTTAAAGATTTTCGAAATCGAAATAGTTCGGATTTGAATTTCACTCAGATCTAAAATATGTTCAAATTCGAATTTATCTAGATTTTGAAAATCGTTCAGATTTGAAATTCGTTTGGATTCGAAAATCGTTCAGATTCAAAATTTGTTCAGATTCGAATTTCGTTCAGATTTGAAAATCGTTCAGATTCAAAATTTGTTCAGATTCGAATTTCGTTCAGATTCAAAAATCGTTCAGATTTGAAATTTGCTCAGATCTGGAATTTGTTCAGATTTGAATAAAAATTATTCAGTTTTCAAAAAGACGTTTAAATTTGAACATAGGCCGAGTTCCGAGCGGCCCATGTACGAGCGGTCTAAAGTGGGCCGAGCCCAGTAGCGCGCGAGAGGGGTGTGCGATGCGTGCTTAGCGTCGCATAGGTCGACGAATAGGGGCACCCCTTCATGGGGAGGTCCTGTGCATCGCCTTCAGACGATGCTGAAGGCATCCGTTGCCTGAAGGAAGCGCCTTCATGGGCCAGATTTGGACGGCCCAATACAAAACGTGTACTGTTTTTATTTTTGTTTTTGTTTTTTCTTCTGTTTACAAATCGGAACAAATTTGAAAACCGGAATAATTTTCAAAATCGAACGAATTTCGAAATCTGAACAATTTTTGAAATCTAAACAACTTTTGAAATCTAAACGAATTTCAAAATCCGAACAAATTTTAGATGTGAACGAATTTTGAAATCTGTTCAGATTTCGAAATCTGAATGAATTTTGAAATCTGAACAATTTTCGAAATCTGAACAACTTTTGAAATCTGAACGAATTTCAAAATCCGAACAAATTTTAGATCTGAACGAATTTTGAAAATCTGTTCAGATTTCGAAATCTAAACCAATTTTGAAATCTGAACGAATTTTGAAATCTAAACAATTTTCGAAATCTGAACAACTTTTGAAATTTGAACGAATTTCAAAATCCAAACAAATTTTAGATCTGAATGAATTTTGAAAATCTATATAGATTTCAAAATCTGAACGAATTTTAAAATCTGAACGAATTTTGAAATCTAAACAATTTTCAAAATCTGAACAATTTTTGAAATCTGAACGAATTTCAAAATCCGAACAAATTTTGAAATCTGAAACAATTTTCAAAAATCTGAAAAATATTTTTCAAGAAAAAATCGAAAAGGAAACGAAAAAAAAAAGAAAACAATAGAAAAGAAAATAGTTAAAAAGAAAAAACAGAGAATAAAAAAAAACGAAAAAAAACGTCGAATGGGCCGGCCCAGTAGAGGGCGACCGGAGCATTTTGCATCGCCGCGGGGCGATGTATAGGAATCACTGGCTTCATGCTCAACAAGAAACAAATAGGCGGCTTGCAGTTGCAGGCAGGGGAAGTCGTCATGTAGCGGGAACCTTGTGGGTTTTTGTTCGTGTTTGAGGTGGTCCGTGTAGTAGAATAGGTTTCGCCTTGAACGCAGCATGAAGAGCAATGGTTTGGATCTTGTGTAGATGCAACGGCTGTGGCTATTGCCAACCGTGACTCCGTGAGTTGAATCATGATCGATTATAGTAGAGACGAAATAGCAAACGGAGCTTGGCTCTGATGGTTGGGTTCCCTGTGGTGGAACCAGCCCACCCAGGTTCAAGTCCTAGACTTGGCATGGGCGTTTGCATTTACCTGGATTTATTCCAGGATTATCCGGCGCTATTCTTTCAGTGGTAGGTGACGTGCCCGTCAACAGCGAGGCGCCTGTGGTGACTTCGTCAACCTCAAGATCTGCCGGCTCAGTCCTTCAGAGGTGCTCATAGGGGTAGGGTGTGCGTGCGTGCGTTCATAGGGTGAGTGTATGTGCGTATTTGTGAGCGTCTGTGTTGTACTGTGTTCTCAAAAAAAAAAAAAAATAGTAGAGACGAAATAGCTTGTTTCCTCAATCGATGACATATCTTCTTCAACTGCGCAGTATGAAAATGGCCGATCACACATGCATCATGCTTAGAAGACATTACTCACTATATGAAAGCCGGCCGGATCCAGCGATCCGGCTACTGTTCATACTGTAGAAAATGAACAGTGTTGAACAGTATCCAGGTGGGACCCACCTGTCAGCCGCACGCCACGCGGTTATTTTGCAAAAAGCGACAGGCGAGCCCAGAAATTACACCGCACACCTCCATTTTCACGAAGCGAGGGACCTAGACGTAATTCTCCAGAAGTCCAGGGACCCGGCTGCAAAACAACCCGCAGAGCCTCCCCTCTCCTTTCTCTCTCCCCGCGCCGCACCGAGTTCGCCGCCGCCGCCGACACGCCGCGCCGCCGCGCCAGGCCTCCCCGCGCGCATCGGGGCACACGGCGTGATGCGCCGTCTCCTCCGCTCCCTCCTCGCCCAGGGACGCTTGCCGGAACGTCGTCGCCGCGCCGGAATCAATGCCGCCGTGTGCGCAGGTGCCAGCCGCGTCCGCGCGTCGCCGCGGCTGCTCCGGCGACCAAACAGCGGCGGCGCCGCCACCTGCGGCCTCCCCGCGACGAGGCGCGTCGTACGCG
Source organism: Poa pratensis (assembly GCA_947311845.1). Taxonomy (NCBI): domain Eukaryota; kingdom Viridiplantae; phylum Streptophyta; class Magnoliopsida; order Poales; family Poaceae; genus Poa; species Poa pratensis. The sequence goes on from CAMZMU010000096.1 coordinate 25,324,135, forward strand.
CCCACGCGCGCGTCCCAGAACGCGGCGGGGCGCCGCCGGCGAGCTCGGCGCCGCCGCGGGCGATCTGGCCAGATCTGACCACTGTGACGTCAGCATGACATCATAGTGGGCCCAGTCTGTCAGTTTTTCCCCCAAATTTTTTTTCCCTGGAAAAATAGCCCAAATTATCCATACGATTTTGAAATAATTCTAAATAATGCAACTCAATAATTTTAAATATGTCCACAAAAAAATGACATATATGTCAACGTGGACACATAAAAATAAATATGTCAACGTGAGCACGTAAAAATAATTGCTCGCTGTTTATGTCATGCGATCGAAATTCAAATTTGCATGTTTCAAAATTTTGAAATGCCTTCGAAATTTGCCCATCATTTCGTAAACGTTGAATAATTCATATCTTGATTGCTTCCTAATTCGAACAACTTTCATAATCTTTCCGTTTCAATAATTTCTGACTCTACGCAATTTCTAAGTGTGAATATTTCCAATATTAAATTTACGGGCCACAAAAAAATGTGACAAATATATCGACGTGGACACAAAAAATAAACGTCGCCTATTTATATCACTCAATCAAATTCCACATTCAAATATTTCGAAATTTCAAATGCATTTCAAATGTGCAATACATTTAGATCTAAACAAATTTTGACTGCGGACATTTCTAAAATTAATTTGTTTGCCACCACGGTGTTTACAAATGTGACGAATATATCAACATGCACATGAAAAAATGCTCACTACTTATGCCATAAATTTGCTAAATATTTGCAACTCACACCTTTACTACATTTTAAAAAAAATATGTATTTCACAAATTTCTTTTGCGCTCAGATAAAATCCACAGAAACAATATCAGTAGTATCATTACATATGATAGACCCAACAACACAATTTGCTACAAACCATCCTACTTAAATAGATTTTGTTAAACATTAAATATGTTTAGGGTTCAGCTCATCGACGGACCAGTGGCATTTTTGTCATTTTAAGTAGTAGGATTTTATTTCGTCCTACGCGTAAAAATAAGAGTTTTGCTACAACTGGTAGGTGAAATCTTAGTGTTAGATTACCCAAAACTTTCTTTGCAGTGTGCTCTGTCCTGCATATCTGCATAAATGCTTCTCAGATTGTTTTAGATATTTAGATATTTTGTTTGCTTTTTTGATTGTTTGTCCTTTCAATTCATAGCCACTAGGCGGCTCATCATTCAAGCGTTCATTGTTTCTATTTGTTCAACATGTTTGAACATTTCAAACTACTACATATTTAAAGATTTAACAAAACATATAAAAATGCTCAAAAATAGAGTGGGCCCTGTGGATTTCAATTAAATGTTAACGTCGAAATACGAACATGTTTGAACATTTCGGACTACTGATTACTTATATATTATACATAACATATAAAATGCTCAAAAAAAAAAGAGCCCACTGTATATAAAAAAAATTAAAAAGGAAAACATCAAAAAATCAATGTCCCCGAATATATCCACTCCAAAAAATACATGTAATGTATCAAAACACTCAGAAAAATACATGTAAACTACTTATGGTATAAAAAAACATTGAATATTCAAATTTTACCAAAATTTGCTGATAATACACATGCGCTTTTTCTAACATCAATTAAATGTTGCCGCCGAAATACTAACATGTTTGGACATTTGAAACTACTAAATATTTAAATATTGTACAAAATATACCAAAAATGCTCGAAAAAATGCTACCTACTCATAAGAAAATGAAAACATGTTTGAACATTCTAATTTGGCCAACATTTAGGCGATTATTCCGATTTTCCATAAAATATATCGGAAAATGCTATTAAAAAAACTGCTGTCTACTTATATCAGAAATACAAATATATTTCCCATAAAATATATCGAAATATGAGTGTTTTTCGCATAAAATTATCCTAATCTAAGCCTATTTGGAAAATTTGTAATTTGAGTTCGAATGCTCAAATGTCAGAATTACAAAAAAAATGCCAACTACTTTCAGTGGAAATTTTTTTGCAGCATTTTTAATTGATGAATATTTGAAAATTTCAAACTACTAAATACTTAAATATTCGACGGAACATAGAAAAAATTCTTAAAAAAATGTGGGCCCATTGAACATAGAAAACAAATTTTAAAAAATAGAAAACATCGAAAAATCAATGTCCCCGAATATATCCGCTGCAAAAAATACAGATAATTTATCAAAAAAACAGAAAAATACATGCAAACTACTTATGCTATAAAACAGCATTGAATATACACATTTCGTCAAAATGCGCGGATAATTCGATGCACTTTTCCTAATTCCAAATAAGTATTAACATCGAAATACGAACATGTCCGAACATTTCAAACTGCTAAATATTGGAATATTGTACATAATATATCAAAAAAGCTCGAACAAAAATGCAATTCCAACTTTCCATAAAAATATAACGAAAATGCTTAACAAAAACGCTATTTACTTATATCAAAATATAAACATATTAATTCACTACGGTGACGCCACGCCAAATTTAACTAGTGTAGTTTGCACAGCTAGACGAAATCATAGTGACAAGGCCTAGGCAATCGATGGCCATCTCAACATATGATTGCTGTTGGGAGGATGCCGTATCACCTTATCCCTATCGATGTATCTACCCATACCCATCGGTGTGTGGATAGCCGGCCGTGCGAGCAAACGGGATGGCAAAACAGTCGTAGGGATCAGCCGGTCAGAGCGTCATGCGCAATATCGACTTGGTCTTTTTTTTTTTTTTGACTTGACTTGGTCATTGTTTGCAGTAGCGACTCGGGCAAATGATCTGTTGAGCGAAACGTCTTTCTGTCGAGCGCGCAACCACTCGCCTGGTGTGCGTCCCGCAGCGCGTGGGTGGGACGTGGGTGGGTCCCGTCGTCTTCTTCCTCCTCCTTTTTTCCCACCTTCCCCCACGCCGCCGACGCCGATTCTCCCCCTATTTCGATCTCCCTAACCCTTCCCGGCGTCGAGACGGCGACCGACGACGCTGCTGCGACCGGAGGGAGCTACGGTGGAGAAGGCGGTCGTCGAGGATAGACTTACCGGGGGTGGGGTGGGGTGCTCGCCGGCGACGAGCTCCGGTATGCGGCGGGGGGGGGGGGGGTTAGAGGGATGGTCCGGGGCGGCGACGGACCGGCGGAGGCCGAGCTTCGAGGAGGGCAGGGCGGCAAGCAGGCGGTTAGGACGGCGGCGGCGGGGGGAGGGAGGGCGGGGCGAGCTCTTCATCTTCCTCCGACGCCCACGTGCGGTGCTCCTCCCATCGTTGTCGGAAGCCCACGTGCGCTGGTTCGAGACCGCGCAAGCGCTCGCACACGCAAGCTAGCCCCGCCCTCTGTTGAGGGTATTTATAGAACAAGCGTGAGATCAGGGGAATTTTAATTTCTTCTTCTGCAACGTCTGAACAGAATGGAAAAATTCCGAAGTTTCAAATCAGCGGATCTAAATTAGTTTGTTCCCTGAAGTAGGTTATGCTGGCGAGAGGAGGTCGATGCTTTTGGTCCGTGAGCCTCTCATCATGACATTGTCCGGATGATCAGTTGATCACGTGGACTGTTAGCATCATGTCCTAATAAAGTGGTAGCATATCCGAGAGCAAAGGTCCCGGAAAACGGAAAGCTATCGTCACCTTTTATGTTGCACATTTACTCACACAGGTGTGTATCCCGTGGTTAATACTCCCTTCGTTCACTTTTATAAGGCACACTAACTATTCTTACATACTCACTCCGTATCAAAATATAAGACTTTCTAGCTATTCCACACACATATGCATCTAGACATGTTTTAGTGGAAGATTCACAGGTTTTAGTGCAAGGTTCATGTGAATCTTCCACTAAAACATGTCTAGATGCATGTGTATGGAATAGTAGAAAGTCTTATATTTTGATACGGAAGGAGTACATACTAAAAGGAGTGAATCTATGTACAAAATAAGTTCAGATTCACTCATTTTGGTGTGTATGTAAAGATAACTAGTTTGGCTTATAAAAGTGAACGGAAGGATTACTATTGCTAGAAGAATTTAAGCACATGAATATATGGACTTGACTCAGCTAATATAATAGTAGTACTACGTAGCAGGATGTTATGTTTAGACAAATATATTACAACATCCTTTGGCTGCTTTGTATACTTGTAATGAGAGTGATTTTAATCGGACGCACCAACTTTCTGTTGGATATTTAGTCTATATTTCACCGGCATTTTAGGAAGCTAAATCTTAAGAATTCAAATATGTACGCACCCTAATAATTTATTGAGATTAACGCACCATTGGTCACTGAACTTGGCAGAGATGAGTATGCTGGTCACTCAACTCGCGAAATGTTGTCCGCATGTCTCTTAACTTGACAGCGATGAGTAAACAGGTCACAACCCAGTTTTATTGGCTAACCGACGCTGACCTGGCAAGTTTAAACGTGATAATTAGCGCGTCAGCATAATTGGGGACGACATTTTTATGAAAACCCCCTCAAACTTAACAGAAAGGGTTTAAATTGTAAACGGCTGCTGGAATAAAAGAACGGGCCCGAACCCTAGAAATTCAAAATCCCCAAATCCTGCTCCCCAAATCGCGATCGGCGGCGCCGATGGACAGCCGCCGCAAGTTCCCGTTCGAGATGTGGCGGAACGGCGAGCCGGAGCAGGTCCGTTGGGTCCTCACCCCGACGCGCACCATGCTCAAGCTCGAGCGGAAGTGGACTGGGCGGGCGGTGGTGGCCACTGTCCGCGGTCATCGTCCTCCTGTCTCGCCGGAGGACGTCGTGGCGGTGCTTGTCTCGGAGTGCGGAGTGACACGCTGCGACTTGAAGGTGGATGTAGCAGCTCCGCCTGTATAGCGCAAATCAGCTACCATCTTGTCCATGAACACACACTGAAATGTTCCCCTGCTCAGCTCATCAAAAGTATCTATATTCTCGTCCAAATACACACGGTTCTGCCCACTGCCACAGAAGAACCCTCCATTGTGAACTTCAACGTTGAATCTATCGTCAAATCGTCCTAAATGACATGAAAATTTATTAGAAACGAACTAAGAACAGCAGCTTCAACCTAGGAAAATCAAGTACTACAAATTGGTGTGCAAAACGATAATTGTAGATAAGCTACACCCGCCATGCCTAAAATCACACCGGATCTTCCCCAAACTAGGTACAATTCTACCCCCAAATCAAAATCCCGCATTTGGGTTTCCGAGCGGAAAATCTTACCGTAATTGGGAGGATCATTCCATGCAAATTTGCGTCGCGGAGGTGGTGGTTCCTCTCCGCCCCATGCCTCCCTTCCGCCGCCGCTCCACCCGCCTCACGTGTCGTCGGCGACGAGCTCATCCGGCGCGGCCATGTTGCCCGTGTCGTCAGAGTAACAGCCGCCCTCTCCTATCTGTTTGTCTGGGTAACTAGTGGAGGAACTGCTTTTTCAGGGGTTCTTTGCAAAACATCCATCCGCCTCAGGTGGTCAAACAGTCAGTCAACTTGCCAGGTCAGCGTGCCAACAAAGCTGGTTTGTGACATGTTTACTCATCTCTGCCAACTTAAGAGACATGCGGACAACATTTCACGAGTTCAGTGACCTACATACTCATCTATGTCAAGTTCAGTGACGAATGATGAATGGTGCGTTTAACTCTTATTTATTTATCCTCATCTGATAATGCAGGGAGAATGGGAATGCGTACTTGCATTTCTAAATGGTCGTGGTCGTGGACTCGTGGTGCTGCTTGTGCCGACCTACTGCTGACGGCTGACCTAGTGACCTGCCAGGCAGCCACGCATCATGAGGCACGAGTTGTGGAGTATCTCATGCATCGACCAGAATAAACAAGTCGAGCAAATGCGAGAGTCAAGACAGAACATCGCATCTCTGTCGAGAGACAGGCCAGAATCGATGAGCTAAATCCATTGCAAGGTCCATCGATCAAATTAAACAAAGGAGAAAGTACGGAAAACTACAGCAACTAACGCACATGGGCTTGAAATTGAATGTATCTGCGAGCCTTCCGGAAATTCGCATTGGCACCCGGGAGCATATGCTCCCGGTATTTTCAAAAAAAAATCAAAATTTGAAAACTTATCACAAAATCTGAAAAAAAATCATGCACGTACCTGAGCATGGTACGCACCGCCGTGAATAATTTCGCACCGAAATGTCACCGTATGCGCCCTGGGAAAAAATTGGGATCTCATTTCCTGTCAGAAATTTGTCATTTTTGCCCAGGGCGCATACGGTGACATTTCGGTGCGAAATTATTCACGGCGGTGCGCACCATGCTCAGGTACGTGCATGATTTTTTTTAGATTTTTTTGATAAGTTTTCAAATTTTGAATTTTTTTTGAAAATACCGGGAGCATATGCTCCCTGGAGCCAAAACGGCATTCTCCGAGCCTTCGCGGTACTTACTGAAAATAGATTCTCCTCCGTTTTTAAATATAAAATGATTTGGATGTTACACATATGTCTATATACATATTAAAATGAGTAAATATATAAATAAAAATGTGTCTATATACATTTATGTACATATGAATGTGGATAAAGGCTAAAATATCTTATTATATTTAGAAACAGAGGGAGTACTTCGGATACGGAAATCACGAATGTATCGCGAGCTCTAGTGAGCTCGTTTTTCAAAAATAAAATAAAAATGGCATTTGCAAGTTTCAAAAAATTGGGGATAAAAATTCTTCATGTACATAACATTGAACACTACCATCCTGAAAAAATTTAATACAAAATTTATTATTTTTAGGGCTACACAAAAATGACAAACAGACATATCGATTTTAAATTCTATTTTTATTTTGTTTTCGAAAAACGAGCTTCATGTAACTCAGGAGCCATTTGTACGCCCTCTTTCGGATAGCTCTTACTCATATACTCCTTTGTTTACAAGATCTTCCTATACCTAGTTTAAAAAAAATCTTTGATATACTCCTCGTGAAAGATCATACAACTAAATATGTAAGAAAAGGAAACATCAATCTAGACAATAACTATGCAGTTCCTAACAGGCACAAAATTACTAAGTGTTGCTTTTTGACCATGATGAAACAATTAAAAACTTAATTTCATAGTACAAGTTTGTCCGCTTTATATGATTGGTTATCCAAGTGACATCTAACATGTACCCGTCACATATTATTGCTATGATTTTGGCAACTCGCAACGTGGTATTGATCACAAGTTTAGTTTTTTTTCGTATGGTGGAAGCCCTCTCTTAATCTCGTCGTTATGGCTATGTGGAAAAGATAAGATTTTTAATGATATTGTTTTTTCTGTTATGCATGTCATCTAGTACGGGTGCACACATATACATCATTCTTGGTCTTCTATACAACACGTGGAGTTTCGAGACCTGTTTACAGAGGTATCTACGAGTTCTCGACGATTCTTGTAATTTAACATTTTGCTTCTACTTCTTTTTGGTAAGTTTGGCTGTTTGCGTCTTAAGAATGCAGTGACCAGGACCAAAACTTTTGTATCATTGTGATATTACGACTAATAAAATTCCTTTTATAAAAACACGCAGCTACTAAGTACTCCCAGACGAAAAGAAGGGTCAATAAAAAGTACAAGATAATTATATCTTTATGTTTAGCATGGGGGGTGGGGGACTTCTCACAGGGAGGTAGTATTGCCAGAGTTTTTAACTGAGTTCTAGACCATGGTTGGAAAAGAATTTTGGCAACAAACATAACAAAGTGGGATTATTTGGACTCATCCTCCGAGGACGATTGTGATCAGACTGTTTGGAGGTTAACAAAATCTGGAAAATATATTTTTCAATCTTTGTATAATTAAGCATTTGTGAGAAGTTTGAACAAATAGATCTTTAAACACTCTTGGAAGTGAAAATTGCTTGCAAACATACAAATATGGTTTTGGTTCACTTCACACAACTCTCTTGCCTCAAATATAACGTAATGACGAAAAATGTTGGCCGGACATGATTTGCCGTTTTGGTGGTGAGGATGAAACGCCCCATCACTTATTGTTTTGTGCCTGGTTGAGAAATACATGTGCAGTGATGTTCTAAAGTTGTATGGGCACGACCACACAAATCGACACAACTAGAAATGGAAGGAAATAAAGTGCATGTTAATTTCAATGTAATTAAAGAGAGGAGTACAAGTGAATTTTTTTTTGAAAGAGATATGCCCTAGAGGCAATTAATAAAGATATTTTATTTGTCATATCTCGATTGTTCATAATATGTTTTTACCATGCTATAACTGTATTGAGCGGAAACATTAATACACGTGTGGTATGTAAAAAACCAGGTCCCTAGTAGCCTCTTTACTAGTCCACTGAGATCAACAGATGATCAAGGTTTCCTGATCATGGACATGAATGCCAATTGATAATGGAGTCATGTCATTATGTGAATGATGTGATGGATGCACACCCAATATATAGGAGAACGTAGTACTCAAACCTTCGACCGTGAGATCGTATCTAATCACTATCTCTGGAAGGTGCCTCGATTGCATCAAACGTCGCATCTTAAATAGGGTGACAATAAAGGTGTCGCATATCAGGTATCCGAAGGAATAGGTTGAGGCGTATGATCAAGAGCGGGATTTGTCAATCCACATAGCAGGATAGATACTCTGAGCCCACTCGGTGAGATTGCATCGAAGAGATTGCAAGCATGTGACTAGGTCACGAGGATGTAATATCACAGACGAGTAAAGATAGTATTGTCGGTAACGAGATCGAGCTAGGTATCGTGATACCGGAGATCGAGTCTCGGACAAACTAAGTATCGCCAGGCAAAAGGTATGAGACTTGACGTCTAAGATTCAGACGACAAAGATATTCATGGACGTACAGGGGCTATCATGAGTTTCCAGATCCCGTTGTTAGTCATTGATCGGAGAAATGTCTCGATCATGTCTGGAGTGATCCCGAACCGTAGGGTGGCACACTTAAGGGTAGACGACGGTTTAAATTAGATTGGATATGGAAGAGAGAATAGAGAAGGGTTCTGGAATGGTTCCGGGACATATCCGATGGAGTTCGGAGGGCGACGAAATGGAGTTCGGAGCCGGAATAAATTAGATAATATGTATTTAATATTAATTAATGTAATTAATGATTAAATATATTTTATTTTAATTATTTTCGGATTTTTTAAAGGCAGCCCACCTAAATGGGCCTTGACCAAAGGCAAAAGGCCCATAGGGGGGAAACTTCCCCCTTGGTGCGAATTGGGAGGGGGCTGCCCTAGGTGGGCCGAATGGGGCCCACCTAGGGCCGGCGCATCCCTTGGTGCGGCTGGCCATGTGGGAATAGTCCCACATGGCTAAGCCACCAAGGGTGACACCCCTCCCTCCTCCTTTATATAGGGGTGCCCATTGCCTTTGGAAAATGGATCCTTCCTCTCTCTCTCATCGTTTAAGACGTGACTCCGCAATTGGAGCTACGCACGGGTTGAGAAGTTTTCTCCACCATACGCACACCGCCGTGCTGCTGGATCCAAGTCTTCTGCTTTCGCTGCTTTGCTGGATCGGAACCCGGAGGTCGTCGTCTACACTGTATGTGTGTAGAGCTACGAGGTGCTAACTTGTGGCACTTGGAGGAGTTCGCCTACACGACCTTGAGGTCGGCTACGTCGGCTTCATCGACAACGCTTGTGCGCCCCGCTTTTCGGTCTACAAGGGTATGTACATCGATCTTCTCCGTTACTCTATATCTGCATAGTAATAGATCTAGCTATTTAGGTTATCGTTGTTAGGATTTTTTTTTGTTTTCTGCATACGATCCCCTTCAAAAATGCACTAGGATGCTTTTCTACCATTTTCGTACAAAATTGCTTGGTGAGCTTCTTTTTGTCAAAGTTGACCTCGGACCATTGCAATTAGTCCATCCGTTCAGATGTAGTACGAGGACAGGGCAAACACGGAAATACCAAGACATATGTGTTGAGTTCCTTGTTGGGAGTCTCCAACTGTTGTGGACTTACTCCAACCTTGTGTATAGGTTTGGTCAACGAGTTCAAATCGACCTCATGTGGACTGAGCTCTTCCGCTGAAAAAGCTTAAAGATAAGCACAACCATGTGTTGGAGTGTCTTGGTGGCTGCACATCCCTCCAACAAATATGCACTTATCTTGGGAAGAATCTTCGATAATTATATCCTCGTGTCCACGATTACGGTGATAGCTTACCTTAAACCCGTGTATCGTTACTTGTTCTATGTGGCCTATCACATTAGCATTTCCCTTAGCTGTAAAGAATAGATAAATATTAGTAGTACTCACCTATTCACCCCCCGCCCCATCTTGTTGATCAAACCGATCTTTCAACTTCGACCCATTTGTGAAGAAAGGGGGAGGCATTTCACTAACCCACGGAAGTTCTTGCCTCAAGAGCATACAGAAGAATAAGAAGAAGAGACACATAGAGGAACATCCCTTCACATCGATTTCATTCCAGAATCATTCCAAAGTTGGCTGCGGACAACGACGCGAATCAACAAAACGAACTTGCAATCCTGAAATGAAAATAAATAAGATACTAGTTAGTTTAGTGTGCAAGATGAATTCCTGGCGGGTCAAGTATCCCTCCCCATTTCTAAAATATGACGACAATACAAACATTCATATAAATTCACAACTTATTATAAAGCTATAATAATAATCCTAAAATGTTGTATTCCAATAACTTTATATGCCGGGACAATTATGTAACAGTGCAGAAATACTAATCTTCAATATTCCTAATAATCTCATGAATTTTACTTCCAAAAATGTATAGCATGACTACACAAATCGACACAACTAGAAACCTAGAAACGGAAGGAGATAAAGTGCATGTTAATTCAGAAGTGAGCAAAGGGAGGAGTATAAGTAAAAAAAACCGAAAAAACGGTAGTGTCACTTAAATTTGGGCATGGGTAGCCCACCCCTAAAAAGCCCGCCTGAAAGCCCGACATCGGGCAGCGGTAGTGTCACCTAAATTTGGGCATGGGTAGCCCACCCCCAAAAAGCCCGCCCGAAAGCCCGACGTTGGGCCGAGCCACTTTTACTCAGAGAGCCCGGCCCGAAAGCCCGAAAATTAGTGATTTTTATATTTTACAGAAAACATGTATTAATATACTCTAAAAAGGATTATTTAATATCTTTGTAGTCATTTTCCACAGTTTCGGGCCAGGCTGAGGCTTGGTTTTTGTACCATTCGTACAATATTGCTCGGTGGAGCTTTTAATTTGTCAAAGTTAACTCAATACTCTTTCAGTCTCTCGCGTACTACCACTACTAGACCCTCTGAGACACCTACTTCTCCTTCAAATAAAATCAGTACAGTACTAGCAGCATAAAATGTTGGGAATTTTCACCTCGAGGTTCCGTTCACGGGTAGTACGAGTAACAGCGAGCGCAAGTGGCATGGCGTACGTCCAAGAGCTAGCAGCCAACCCGAGGCCGAGGCCGTGTCCCGTCTGTGTCCGCAGTTAAGAAAAAGGCACTCGCTTTCCCAGAGGGCAAAGAACGGCAGAGAAAAAACGGAACGGGCACGAGAATTATGCCGCTACGTACCCGATTTTAAACCCTTGGCCGAGAATAAAATATGTGCTGCTGCTGGAGTACATTGACACTATTGCACTCTGGCGTTCATATATCGCCCTCCAATATTAAAGCATCTCCAAGAGCAATTGCAAAAATGGGTTGGTAAAGCTGGTTTTTGCAATAGGAGAGAGAAAGTTTGGCAATCAAATTTGTTTTCAGCATTTCAATCCTTTTAAAGTGGATTGCTAAAACTAGACTGCATACACTGACAAGTAGGGCCACTTTGTCATACACACGCTGACACGCATCACAAACCCCACACCCCTCCCTTGTCCTTTTCTCGGCGTTGTCGGGCCCTAGGTTGGTGTCATCGCCGCGCCAGGTGTAGGGGACTGCGCCGACATCCTCTTGCTCTCGCCGCACCAAACGAGAAGAAGAAGAAGAGGGTCTAGGAAACTCACCAGAGACAGCTCGACAGGCCGTGCGAGCGCTAGGTTGCACTGTGGGGCGAGGAAGAGGTGCGGGAGGTCGAGGAAGATGGGTAAGGCGAACATCGACGACCATGCCCACGACCGCGCTCAATTGCTGGGGGTGGCAGTCGACGATGACCCGAACCGAGCCGCCGCGACCTCCAATCGAGGACGCGATGGTGGTCGATATTGGAATTGACCGGCGAAGGTCACGGGAGGGGCGGAACCCGTGCGCCCGTGCGGAGGCTGAGGCGCGGGAGAGGAGAGGCCAAGCAGTGAGGAAGGCGTCGAGTGGGGGAGGAGATGCACGATGGCTGGGAAGGTCTGAGTGGCATATTTAGAATAGCTTTTGGACCATTTTTTTTCGGGGACCAAGAAACTTAGACTACTAAATTGAAAAGATTTGAAAAATTGGATTGCTAATTTGTCTGATTTATAGGGCTCCTTTGATTTATAGGATAGGCAAAGTGTAGGAATAAGAAAATCATAGAATTGATATGGCATGTCTAGTTGAATCCTATGAGAAGAGAAAGTTCCTTTAATCAGTAAAAGAAAATTTTCCATGAGGTTGAAGCTCATGTTATTTTTCTATGGAGTTTGTACTACAAGATTATTATAGGATTTTTTTAATGAGATATGATCATATGAATCAAACGACATTAAATGAAATTTTCCATAGGATTTCAATCCTACATCAATATTTTGACAATCCTATGAAGTAAAAGAGCCCTGTATTATGGGTATATTTACAAGAGGTATTGGAGGTGCTCTTGCCTAAAGGAAAAATTGGTTGCGTATGTCGATGTGTGTACGTACAGTCGGGCCCGCACCCCAGGAATCCAAGACACGGGACGCTGGGCCCGGACGCAAGGACTAATTCAAATTGCCAAACGTTTCTATAGCAGCGCGCGGCCCGAGGAAAAGGGTAGAGAGAGACTGGACGGGGGAGGCCCATCACAATAAAACTGCTCCTATCACGGCCGCGTCGTGCAGAGAGGCACAGAGCCGAGAGCTCAGAGAAGAGTGGTGAGAGCTCTAGAGGAGATGGCATCCAGCTCATCCTCCCCGCGGCTCTCTCACCTCCTCCTCCTCGTCGTGGGTGCCGCCGTCCTGCTCGCCCATGGCGGCGAGGCCAGGCAGCCGGCGCCGCTCCACGGCGTGCGGCCCATGGCCTTCGACGAGGGCTACTCCCAGATCTTCGGCAGCGCCAACCTCGCCCTCCGCGGCGAGGGCAAGCGCGTCCACCTCTCCCTCGACGAGTCCACCGGTGAGTACCAGCGGCCCCGTTTGTGTGTGCTATTTCGGCGTAAGCTGAGGTGCGCATTGCGCTTTGGTACGTCACGAATCGGTCCCTCCCCTTTGGCTCGGTAGGCAGCGGGAGGACGGTGATGCCATTTTGCTAACGTCAGGGTTGTCTTGGCAAAACTGACTCTTCCTCTTTCTCTTCTGTGCTCAGGCGCCGGGTTCGCCTCGCAGGGCCTCTTCCTCCACGGCTTCTTCAGCGCCGCCGTGAAGCTCCCCGCCGACTACGCCGCCGGCGTCGTTGTCGCCTTCTACGTACGTTCACTCTTTCCTCACATCACTGCTCTCTCTCTGCAACGTACCAAACCAGCCACCATTCAATCAATCAATCAAGAACCTCCTAATGCGTGAAAAAAATGGTTCTTTGTTTGTGTGTTCGCAGCTGACGAACGGCGACACGTACGAGAAGACCCACGACGAGCTGGACTTCGAGTTCCTCGGCAACGTGCGCGGCCGCGAGTGGCGGGTGCAGACTAACGTGTACGGCAACGGCAGCACCAGCGCCGGCCGGGAGGAGCGCTACGACCTCCCCTTCGACCCCACCGACGACTTCCACCACTACTCCATCCTCTGGACCCAGCACCGCATCATGTGAGTGAGCAAATCCAGCATTACTCTGTTTCCCACTCTTATTTGTTCCTTGAATTGAGGTCTTGTTACTATGCATCTCTAGTTCTCTGATGAGTTCTCTCATGCCCAATCCTGCTTGCTGTCGATTTGGAGTTTGGATTCCTGATGAGCACTCGTGGGGTGGGCAAGGAGAAAGAGGAAACGTTTCTTTCCGTGTTCCTTTCTTGCTCTTTTTTGTTGCCTCTTTTGCTCTGTCTGCTGCTTGTGTCACCACCCCCTCTGACCTTGGCAAATTTGGGCCCTTTCCGAGATCTTTGCGCCTGTTTCGATGCGCATTGCCTGGATTCCTTTACCCGAAAGAATCGATGACGATTTCGCTCGCACATATAGTGAATAAATAAACACAGAAGAAAATAATTCAGAATTTGTGCTTTCCCTTTTCGTGAATGAATGAATCATTTAAGTTGCACTACTGACATTTGTGTCTTGCAGATTCTACGTGGACGAGACGCCGATCAGGGAGGTGGTGAGGACGGAGGCCATGGGCGCGGCGTTCCCCTCCAAGCCCATGTCCCTCTACGCCACCATCTGGGACGGCTCCGCCTGGGCCACCCTGGGCGGCCGCTACAGGGTAAACTACAAGTACGCGCCGTTCGTCGCCGAGTTCGGCGACCTCGTGCTCCAGGGCTGCCCCGTCAACACCATGGACCACCACTCCGCGGCGGCGTCGTGCGCCTCGCCCTGGTACGAGCCCACCGCCGCCGCACTGTCGGTCGAGCAGCACAAGGCGATGGCGGCATTCAGGCGCGGCCACATGTCCTACTCCTACTGCCACGACCGCCTCCGGTACCCCGTCGCCCTGTCGGAGTGTGACGCCGCGGGGCTCCGGCGTCTGTTTGGCCCGGACGGGATGAGGTACGGCGCCGACCACCGGCACCGCCGCGGAGGACGCGGTCGCCGCTCCGACGTCGTCATGTGATCCCACGCGGCCGGCGCGCCCACCCGTCCGGCATGGGTAGCATGGCGCGGGCGTTCCAGCAGTGAGAATTCCAGGCTGTATAGAGGCGGCGTCCTTGGTAGGGTGACTGTGCCGTGCGCGGTGGAGACCGGTCGGAATTTATGCCCCCCGTTGTTGTTGTCACGAAGGCTTCGCCCGCGGCGGGGCACACGACTCACGCGCGCATTGTACTCCCGCCCTGCCCCATCCGCCATGGATTGGGGGTAGCTTAGCGTTTATTGTCTCCTTTGGACCATCCGTGACATCGATGATCAATTCAATTCCGAGCTGTTTATTAGAAAGAAAGATTTTCTCCGACGTCGTCCCGTTCCCTCTAACCTTGCAAATCGCAGCGGCGTGTGGCCGGCCGCTCGCAGTGCAGTCGCTCCATCGTCGTAGGCACTAGGCTCGCCGTCACAGGGAATAGTGCCGGAGCGCTCGTGATTCTCAGCGACGCAAGGTTTTCATTTCATGGGTGGATCGCACTGTTGGACGCGGCGTAGGGAGGTACGACTACGAGGCTGGGCTCCAGTGGCGGTGGCGGCACATGCATGGGGAGGCGGTACCGTGTGGGTGCCCGGGTGGGCACGAGAGGTCGCTGTTTTGTCAGGGATTTCTGGAGAAACGTTCACCGGCTAGGCTTGGAAAGATTCTAGCGCTACATGACGCTGTGTTTGCCTCTCGTCCGTGTCAGACGCTGTGCGGCCGCCTGTTCCTGAGAGGGAACTCGTTCGTGTGCAAGATGATCGTCATGTGCTCGTCGCCGGCAGAGGAAACTGGCCACTGCCGACGAGTTCTTGTATCAAGGCATGGTGATTTCGTCCATGGGCAGAATGTTGCTCTGCACGATTGCACGAACCGAATCGGATATGTTGACGGACTTGCTAGTCAGTGATTGTTCGCAGCGGTTGGGATAATTTATTTTCCATACCTTTTTTTTCTTCGAAATGGAGCTTTAGACCCTCGGACTCACGGATCCATTTTTCATTAATAAGATAAGGAATCACATAACATTACAAGGAAATACATCATTCAATCGCAAACCACCTTCCTGCCGACAACTGTCGCAACACTTACAAGTTCGACGAAGGGGGTGGACCTGATCGGAGGTATATACTCTGACCTCACACACCTATGAGGCCTCACTAAGCTACCCAACGGCGAGCCGGAAACACAAGCCGTTCCAGCAGACCAACGACACGCAGCCACACGCACACTCAGTAGCCATCGTCATCATGTTCTGCCAAACCATTTTCAGGAGGGATCAACGCATGTCATAACGATGCCTTCAATAAGATAAAAAGGCCAATTGATGCAACCATTGTCCAAGACAGATGTCAAAGCTTGGTTTTCATTGCAGTCGTTCATCCCCGAACCCAGAGCTGACCGGATCGTCATTTTGGCACCGATGAGGCAACCATCATACGTGTGTGATGGACCGGGCACGCCCAGCCTAGGACGACCCCGTCAAGCCGGATCGCTCCGCTTCTGTTCCATCGATCGTGTCTCCATCGGATGCGGGAGAAAGGCCCCTCCACCACCTTCCTTGAGGCGAGCACGGGCTTTGCCGGCGGCCCTTTGCGGCACCAGTGGCTTAACGGAGAGAGAAGGAGAGGCCCTAGCGGCTAGGGTTCCCCGTGTCGACGGTGGAGGACGACGCACGGGGAGGGGGGGCTTGTATTTCTCGATGGCGATCTTTTGTACTAATTTCTTTGTTTTTTCGGTGGTTGATACATGTCTCAATCCTTTGTGATCTTTGAACTGTAAACCTTTTGAATAGATTTAGTAAAAAAAAGGCCGTATGAGTCAATCTGATGCAGAGGCTAGGGTGGCTCCCCCATTTTGGAAAAAAATACAAAATAGAAATTTTGGTATTCACGACATCATCTTCCGCTGAAAATTCATCTCATCTTAGTAAAAGACATATAAAACATTAAACTTGATTTTTGATCTCCGATGGACTAGAGCACAACCAACGTTCTAAATGTCGAATCAATCGTCGATGAAACCTAATCTTATGCAGACGGCTATATCTTTGCGCAGAAAGGTGTGTGTGATATGAGATGAAACGTCATTGTTGTTCAGTAATGACTGCAGATAAATCTGACATCACTACAAAAAACTAACTTCAATCACGGGTCGCCCTGCAAATACATCCAAGGTTTGGTATTTGGGGACCCTAATCCTAGAACAACCAGTTGCGGCAAGCTGTCCTGGGCAGCAGCCTCATCTCTAGCAGCCACATGAGCAGATGGCCGAGAGAGGCATTGTTGCTGCTGCGTGCTGCAGAAGCAGAGCAATGGCATCTGTGGCTCAATTGGCTACTTTATTTATTACCATTATTCAGTGGCGTATCAGTAATATATATTGATGATATCGCAGGTAGCAGTAGCACGCAGTCCAACTGACTGCATGCGCTATGCAGGTTTGTACGAAGCAGCGTAATAACTTGCCGGGTTTACTGCGTCAGGATGAAATGTTTCGTCAGCTTGATTCCTTGAGATGCAGACCTAGCCTCAGCGTTCGCAGTTACGTCGTCGACCAGAACTCGCAGGAAATGTTTCACAGCTTTCCGTTGTCAAGTCTTTGCTTAGTGCATTCGCCGTACCGTAGTCCGTAGACATTCAACTTCTCGTAAACGTTCAAACTGTACAGCTCGATTAAAAAATAGAACAAAGAAACAAAAGAAAGAAAGTTCCTGAACAGGAACGGAAAATATCACTCAGTGAAATTGTGAAATACATTCCCATTCACAGATGCAGGCATTACCTTTTGCATGCATAGCACATGCATACAGTGCAGTGATATTGTGAATACATGTCCATTTGTTAGGATGACTACAACGGGGCGACGCATCGAGTCCGCGCGCCTCCGTTTTTGTCCGTAGGGGCCAAAAATACAGCCCAACGGGGCGACGCAAACGGACCGCGGTTCGTTTTTCGGTCCGCCGTGACGCATTCCTGGCCCAAATTTGGGCCACCGATGCGTCGACACGGACGCGTCCGCGCGTCCGGCTCTGTCCTTCTCTGTCCGCTCCACCAGTTGCCAGGCCCACCTATCAGTCAAAGAAACACCCCACGCCCTCCACTTCTTCTCTCTCCTCTCTCCCGAAAATTCCACACCGCATCCGAGAGACGGCGATGGCGGCGAGCCGCACGAGCTCTTCTCCAACTCGGCCCATCGGCGACGACCATGGCGAGACCCCGGAGGCGGAGGACGGCGTCGGCCTCGGCGACGACCACGGCGGCCAAGGCCTCGCGCCTTGGCGACGACCACGGTGGCCTCGCGCCTCGGCACCCGCTGCACCATGGCGCCGACGGCGCACGGCGGAGGACGGCGTCGACCTCGCCTCCAGCTCACCGACCAGAGCCCGGCCTGCTCCACCCCGGTGTCGCGGAGGACGGCAGCGTGGTCTTCCGCCGAGACCCGCGTGCTCCACTCGGCAACGCGGTAGTGGATGTGGGCGTCCTTGTCGCTCGGCTCCTGTCCAGCTACTCCACGGCGAGGGCTAGCGCGGCCGTCCTTGTCGCTTGCGCCGATTTGCTTCCCGACTCTCCGGCCACGCAGGAGCTTCACTCCACCACGCAGGCAGGAGGCTGGTTCCGCTGCTCTCTCTCTCTCTCTTCGTATTTCTGTTGCTGCTGCTGCTCTCTCTTGGATGCCTCCGTCATCTTGGCCAGAATCGCAAGCGGCAGTTCCAGACTTCCAGTACTAGTACTTCCAATACTAGTATTTGTGTTTGTATCTTGGCAAAGAATCGCAGTTCTATTTCTAGGTCTTGCTCTTCTTTGTTCAGATCACCTGCTTTTTTTCCTCTCGCCTCCGACGCCGGCGACGGCCTCGTTCTCGACTCGCAGTTTGTGCAAGATTAAGATAGAAACGGACATGTGTGAATAGGATGCGTCGCCACCGTTGGGGGCACTGGCCGGACAGGCCTGTCCGCTCGTGTCCGCACTGCCCGGACCACGACCCAAACGGACAAAATCCAGACAAAATCGGTGTACGTTTGGGTCGTCCCGTTGGAGTCATCCTTACATGCTGTCTTCTTGCAACCGTACCATAGCAGAATATCGTCTTACCACGTTGCCAGTATTACCCTTAAAAAGTGTTGTCAAATGGAATTAGGGAAAACGCATACCAGACACCGCAGTCTCTTTTCCTATATCTCGAAACAGGTTTTTATTCCATTTTATAAATAAAACAACATGCCAAGTAAGTCCATATAAACTCACACTCCCTGACGTAAGGAAAAACAGTTCGCTGGGGCAGCAGAACAAGTAAGCCTAACAACAAAAAGAAAACTAGAGGGGCAAGGGGAAAGGGGAAATAAGAAGGGAAGAACAAAAGACGAGGCCTTCCGACGCTCAGTGGCTGGGAGGGGAGGAGATGCGACGTGCAGTCCCCACAAAATTATCGAGCAAGTCATCCAGCCACGCCCTGTTCCGCTGGCTACATAGCGAGTGCCACTGCTGCAAGAAAGTCGGAAATTTATAGATAGAGCTCAATCACCATTTTATTACGGATCGTTCAAAGAGTCCACGCCATCCTGGCAAACACCAATCAGAAGAGGCGACGCCTCCTTCCAGTCCGGTACACCTGGGTCTCTTTTCCAATATCGTGCGTCTATGTCTATTATTAACTTACTTGTAGAGCATGCAGTGGCATAGCACGATATGATTGTGGGGATTGGTTGCTATTCTTATTGTTGGCACCCCGTTGTGGGTCGAAAACTAGGCCGCGCTAGAGAGGCGAGAAAAATAGGTTTCTCGCAAGCTTATATTCACCATGAGGTAGTACGAGGCAACCTTGATATTCATAGGTGTATAGTCGCGGACTTACACCTAATGAAAATCAAGGTTGCCTTGGACTACCTTTACGGGATTACAAGCTTGTGAGAAAAATACCTAGGAAAATTTAGTCCTATTCTTCAAGAGGTTAAACTCCGAGCAACAGACTTCACTTTGTCGAGTTTTGTTCACGAGCGAAGAACTTGTGAGCGCAGGCGTATGCCAACCGTGATTTCTGTCGCGACGTATAGCTTCAATAGATCCCGAATTATTTTCTGTATCCCTTTAAAACGTTAGTATGTCGTGCAACGCGCCAACACCATCTTAAATAATAATCAATCAATGTTGAGGCTTGTTACAAAATAACAAAATAATTATTGATCATAGAGTCGCGGCTGTTATCTGTATCACTTAAAAAATATTTGATCATAGAGTGGCGGCTGTTTTCCCTAAACAAAAGTGGGGGAGGGACAGCCTAGTGCGAAATTTGGGGCGATGGCCTTTTGCATTGCGGATTCTAGAACAGCCGCACGAACTACATGTAGTACTAGGGATAGTTAGCGCGGCAATGCCGCGCGTCCGTCTGATGATTTTCAAATATTTTTTTTGTAAAAATATTGTTGGAATTTGAATATTATTTGAATTGGAAAAATTTGCGCTTGAAGGAATGTTGAGTTTTGGAAAATTGTTCGTATTGGAATGTATTGAAATTTGTATTCTTTTAATGTTAACAAAATGATCAAATCTGAAGATATTCAAAATTCTGAAATCTATAAATGTGAAATTTGAGCTAAAATGATCAAATAGGTTTTCAAAATTGTACAGTTTGGAGTTTATTCAAGTTTTTAAATTGTACAATTTGGAATGTATTCAAATTTTAATTCTTTTAGTGTTTACCAAATGTTGAGGGGTGGAAGTCATATTAAAATTTGGAATATTCAAATTTAAAATAAGAGTTGGGATGCTTAAATATGATTGTTGTGTAGATTTTGGAAATTGTTTAAGTTGGGGTGTTTTCCAGATTCGAGTTATTTGTATGTTTGTAAAATGAGTAGATTCCGAAGGTATTTAAGATTTTGAAATATTTAAATTTGAATTCTGATTATATGGCATAAATAATTACCATTTATTTTTGTGAGGGTATTTATAGAAATATTTTCATGCTGCAGAAATTATTGTAAGGAGGAAGTGCATTAGGAATTTCTTGAAATATTCACTGTTTGAAGATATTCAAATATATTTGGTTGTTTGGACATAAATAATTAGGATTTTTTTGGACCATTTTTGTTTTTTTTTGTTGAGAGCATTTTTACATTTGTTTTCTTTTATTTTTTTGACAGTGTTGGCGACGATTTTGTTGAGCCTAAAAAGAATTATTGAAATTTGAGAAATACAATTAGGAAAATATGGCTGGAAATTACGGGGAAAATAGTTAAAATAATACTGTCGTATACATGAAGGATGTCGGGATATTGATATTGTAATTAACGTGCGACATATTTACCCTAGAGGAATACAGTTGGGAAAATGAGGCGGAGAAATACAGTTGCAAAAATGAGGTGGGAATGGTAAGGTTTCCTATTAAAGAGTTCTATCATCAACGATTTTTATGCCAGGAGCTTTGTGGTAACAAATACGTTGATGGGATTTCTCGATATAATTGCAATTATCACGAAGTTATTTTGCTGGATAACTTATGTTACCTTCAGTTGTATGCAATGATGGATCGCAAAATGATATGATCTCTCTGAGCGGCTGTATTTTGTGAAATTTGGCAGCATTTTGTTGCCAATTTTTGTAGATGATGGATGGAAGCCAGCATTGTACAATTGCTGCAGTGTAAAACTTGAAAGCTAGTTGAAGTCTTGTGATAACTTCAACAGCAATGGTTATCTGATCTCTACTTATTTATTGGCTCATACATGTGCTTCTTATTAGTTCAGTGTGACAGTATGAACAGAACTGCATTATATAATAGCAGAACATGACCTTGAAATATGCACCCGTGTGATTATTAGTTGGTAAAACGCAATAAAAATATGGAAGCAACTAAAATAAAATTTAGGTTAATGATTTGTAAATGTTTGAATATTTCGAACCTTACAGTAATTGCAAAAGTTAACCAACTATTTTGTTGATTAAACTCAAATTATAATGTATTTACAACTTTATTGCAACAATCTGAAATCGTAAAAGGGAAAGTACAATTGTTGCATAAACTAAAATGCTTTGTTTTCTTGTCCTTCTTCTTAATCGGTATTCCAAATTTATTTTGCTGCAAAGCAAAGGAAAAGCAAAAAAATAGAAGAAAACAAATGTAAAGATGGGGGGGGGGGGGGGGGGGGGGGGGGGGGGGGGGAATGTCATTTGCACAAATTTCATATTTGACATTTAAGTGCTGAAATGCAACAGAAACATTAAAGCAACCAAATAAAATATTTAGGTAACTGATGTGTTGAATGTTTGAATAATTCAAAGTTTATGGTAAATATTTTTTTTTTTTGTAGACAAAGCAAACATTTTACTGATTAAACAGAAGTTACAATATATTTGCAATTTTATTATACAGAATTGAAATTTAAAAAGGGGAGAATTGTGTGGGCTTAAACATTATTGAAATGGAAATAAAATTTGCAATTAATTTTTTTTTATAGTTCCAATTATTTTATTTTTGTGATATTTTTTATATGTTTTTCTTGTTTGTCCGCGGCTTATGTCCGAGCCATAAGCCGCGACAGTGTGGTAAAATTTGATTTGGAAACTTATGCATTCAAAAATCGTTTAGGTTTGGAAATTATTGAAATAGAAAAAAGTTTATATTTAAAAAGTGTTTAGTTCTAAAAAATTGTTCATGTTAGGAAGTTTTTTAGGTTTGAATTTTTGCTTATTTTACAAAATGGCTAGATTGGAAAGTCGTTTAAAATTTAGAAGTATTTAAATTTGAAATTTGATCGTACGGCATAAATAATTAGGATTTTTTTTGGTTGTTCTAAAATATTTTGAAATTAGTTAATTTGTAACATTATTTATTTTCTGTATTTTGTATAAATTGGGAGGGCCCACGTGTAATAGATTTAATATTTTCTGCAAATTCCAGGGAAAAGAAAAAAAAACTGACAGCCAGGTCCCACGGTGACGTCGCAGTGACGTCAGCAAGGGCCTGGGCGTGCCACTGCCGCGGCGGTGTGGACGGCGCCGGCGGCGCGCCGCCGCGTTCTGGAGGACGCGCGTGCGCTCGCGGGAAGCGCATGGAGACAGGGAGCCCGGGAGCGGCGGCGGCGCCGGTTTTGAGTAGCCGAGCGTCGCCGGAGGCGCACGGAAGCGGCGGATGAACCGCGGCACGGCGCCGGCGATTCCGCCGCCGATGCAGCTTCCCGGCACGCAGCGTTGGGGGAGGAGCGAGGGGCGGCGACGGCGAGCCTTCCCTGGGCGGCGATTGGAGCGGGGAGGGGCGTGGCGGCGGCGCCGGCGGCGTCGCGAGAGAGAGAGGATAGGGAGGGATCTGTGACGGTTTTACAAAAAAGTCCACGGATTTTCCAAAAATTATGTTTTGGTCCTTTGCGAGGAGTTTTGTGCGAAAACGTGCGCCAGAATTCGTGCGGGGCGACGTGTCGCACTGCGGTTGGTAGAAATTACCGTCCTACAGTACTACTATAGCGCTACAGTGTTTCTGGGGAATCTGGGACGTCTGTCTGCGAGATCGGACGGCTGGTGTGATGGGGCGACGTGGAGGCCGAAATGGGATGCGAATCAGACCTACTTTTATATATAGAGGCATTATAGAGAAACTACATGTAGTATTATTGTTGACAGAAACCAAACAAGTTTATATCTGTAACAACTATATACTTACCGTAATTAATTATATTTGAGATTAGCCTCATGTGTAGGTTTATGTAGATTTAAATTTTTGAGTTTGTATTGTTAATATGCTTTTTGAGAGGTGGGGGAGTTAAGGAAATATTCTTTCTTGTGTTTCCTAAATCAAAAAAAAAATCCATGTACATATGTTGCCTTAATCAAAGACGGTTTCAATAGGGGTTCAAAAGATATGATCATCTATACATTATTACATTCTTATGACCACGTAGCAACGCACGTGCATTCAACTAGTATAGATCAAGTTACAAGTCACGTATATACCAATCTTACAGACCTCAAAAGATAGGTGAAACCTATATGACAAACCAACACCTATCCCTTTCCTTCAGCACCACCGTAGCAGTCACCAAAGAGAAGAGAGACATATCACCTATTCACCCAAGCTCGACGCGGCTATATCGCTGATCAGCAGCTTTTCGGACCTCCAAATTAGTTTGCCATAAAACCATTGTCATTGAAAGAATCAGACCGGGGCAGCAAGACCCCGGGCACGCCATCGAACTTCAGAACTAACACCCCACACGACAACGTCGGAGTAGAGAAAAAGAACTGTCAGTCTGGAAGTACTATGTGTTGTACTGAGAAGAATATTGAAAGGATCGTATGGTCGAAGGGGCACCTAGAGAGGGGGGGGGGGGTGTGTGAATAGGTGCTACCAAATTTTTAGTTCTTTTTCAATTAAGGCTTGACACAAAGGTAAATTCTTTAGATATGCAACTACGGTGAATTTACATATATGACAAGTTAATACTAGGCAAGAAACAAGATACTACACAAGATACAAGTAAAGGGTAGAGTAAGAAGTAACCGAACGGAAAGCACGCGGAGACAATGATGTATTCCCGAGTTCCTCCTTTTTAGGGGAGTACGTCTCGTTGGAGGGGTGTGAGTTTCAATACTCAACACCACAAATGGCCTCACCCTATTCTCCGATGAACCTCACCCAAAGGCTCGGTTCACCTTCCATTATCGGAATCCGTCAAGACGGAATCCGGAGCCTTTACAACAATCTTGAGGCACAACCCACGACAGGATTGGGACACGAATCTGCCACACAAAAGTAGCAAGTAAGAGCAACAAGATGCCTAGGTTTTCCTAGTAGAAACCCTAGGCTCGAATCCCTCAAGTGAATGAGGGGGAAATACAAATCTCCTTGGTGAAGTTGTAGATCTTGGCCTTCTCCTTCAATCCTCCAAAGATCAACGAGTTTGGTTGGAGGGATTGAGAGATCTATGAGTTTTGAGCTTGTAACAATGGTGGGTCAAATAATTCTGGTCGAGCTGCCCAAGGTTGAAGAAGGGGAGGGTATTTATACCCCTCCCAGATTTCTAGCCGTTGCAACCAGGGAGGCCGGATATTCTTGCTCAAGTCCAGCCCGGATAATCCGGCCAAGTGGAATATTCCGGCCATGGAGAAAATCTTCGGCCTAAATATCCGGGACACTTCAGAGAGTCGCGCAATCGTGCGCTTCGAACTTCGTCTTGGGCAGAGCTTGGCGGGCCGGAAATTTCCGGCTCAGACGAGGACCGGATATTCCGGCTACACGGAATAATCCGGCCTGAGCAAATCTCCGGCTCCAAATATCCGATTGAGTACAGAGAGTCGCGCAATCGCGCGCTCTCTTCCTTGCCTTGGACAACCTTGGTGACCGGAATATTCCGCCCCAACCTGGGACCGAAATATCCGGTCTGAACTTTTCTTCAGGAAAACTAAGGAGGCTCCTTTCTTCTTTCTTTTGGATTCGATGCAATTATGTTTTAATTACTTGAATGCCTGCATCAGTTAACATACTATCAGATCATCACTAGTGTTGTTGCCTAACACACAAAACACAAGGGATTAAGAAATATGCTTTCAAATATTTTAGACAACATTGATCTTGATATTGTCCTCAATGATTTTGCATCCTGAAATGCACGAAGATGTTTTTTGTGAGGCACTGAAGCATTATTGACGACAAACTCATTGGAATTTGGTTATTATTTAAGTTAATCAAATAAGAAGGGAATATTATTTGTTACATTTTGCAACTCTTTTAAACTTTCTGTCGTAATATGATATTGCTTAATCGCTTATATCAATTATTTATGGATGTCTCGGAATAATAATAGTTGGATGTAAACTTTTAATATTTTACGTCGTATACATACATATATAGTATCAATAGGGGCCAAATTTTCAACCTTGCACTAGGGCCCTGAAAACTATAGAGCCGGCCCTGGTGGCGAGGAAGCGACCTTGAGCTCATGCAGCTACCATGCTTCGGTCGCTGATGGGACAGCTGATGCGGGCAGCAGATTCGTGGCCACGGCAAGTCGGTAAGCCTGCGAAGTTGAAGGCGGAGACTACGGCAAGGGAAGGACGCCGAGCTCTCTGAGTTCACGCGGAGAGGAGTCTGAGGTCGTCAGGGTCACGCGGTACTGCTTAGTGCTAAGCAGATGAACTTCAGACTTCAGAAATAGCGTGCTTCCCATGGAGGAACGACTGCACTTCCGACAAGCTCTCGAGGGTGCCCGAATTTCGCGATAAGGAGCCATAGAGGACGAGCCCCTGAAGGTGCACGCCCAGGCAGTCAGGCACCGGGTTCTCAAAAGCTAGCGCTGGCTACGGAGGCGCCATGGACGTTGGCTCCCAGTTAATTCACCGGAGGGGGAGGAGAAGTACAGAGGAGGCAGAGCGTAAACTCGCTGATGTATTTGTTCCGGGCGGTGGGGGAGATAGGGCTGGATGGCAGCGGCCGTGAAGGAGGTTGATTGGTCGACTCGTGGAGTCGTGGGAGTCGAAATAGGCCGGTTCCCGTCGGAGTCCAGCCAGGAGGTTGATTGAATGATTGGTCAGCTCGTGGGAAGCCCATGGACATGGGAAGCACGAGCGCCCCGTGAGGCATGGGAGGCCGGGGAACGTCTTGAGCATTCGACCAGGGCAATCTAGAGGTGTCCACATAGCAGGGGAGTTTTCAAAGCGCTCGCGGAAGGACTGCGGGTTCAGATGTTAGTTTTTGAGGGGCTTAAGTGCAGAATAACGATATTTGTGACACCAGGCACTCACCAATCCTAAATTAATAGTAAAGACTTTATAAATGAGATACCTATAACCAGAAATAAAAAGAATGGAGAAATGACGGTGGTACCTCAGTAGCAGTGGCGTATCATATATTGGAGCCCCGCCGGGCCTTAGTGGATTGTTTTCTACCTCGCTTTGTGTGGGCTTTGATGGTGGAGGAGGCCATGCCTCAGTTGAAAGTTTTTTGCTTTTTTGCAACGAATCTTGTTCCTGACGTGATCCTATGGTTTTGGGGAATTGTTCCTTGACGCCCTGGCGATTTGTAGCCCCAAAGTCCGCGGCCTTTATTACTGAATTAGGCCCCCAACTTTGGGCTGTAGCACCTAGAACATATTTAACAGCGGCGAATCTTATTCTACGCTCATTGGACAGCTTAGCACAGAAACACATACCCCCGCCTGTCCACCTTTCGGTATAAGTGGGCCGGCCCATGTACGTTCGCTTCACACTGGTTTTTTCTGATTTTAGGAAGTAGCTTCCCGTAGGTTTTCGTTTTTTTTTATTTCAATACCTTTTTCTTCCATTTTTCTTATTATTATCTTTATTTTATTTTTTCAAAATTTAAAATGTCCAGATTTTGAAAAAGGTTCATGACTTTTTTCAAAATAAAAAAATGTCCAGATTTTGAAAATGGTTCGTTAATTTGAAAAATGTTCAAATTTTTAAAAATGTTTTAGATTTTTAAAATGGTTCATGAACATTTTTAAATTCATGAACCATTTTTCAAATTCATGTACTTTTTTGAAATTTAGGACATTTTCAATTCACGAACCATTTTCAAATTCTTGAACATTTTTTTCAAATTTGTGAATCATTTTTAAAATTCATGATTTTTTTGAAATATTGGACATTTTTAGATTCATGAATTTTTTTTAAATTTGTGAATCATTTTTAAAATTCATGATTTTTTGAAATATTGGACATTTTTAGATTCATGATTTTTTTTAAATTCTTGATTTTTTAAATTTTTGAACCATTTTAAAATTTATGAACTTTTTTAAAATTTAGGACATTTTGAAAGGGTTTAGGGTTTAGAAAAAAAATCAAGATTTTTTTAAAATGTGATCTTTTTTAAATTTGGGGTTTATTTTTATTTCACAATTTTTGCACCTTTAAAGTAAAATTGGATGTTTTTTCAGCAGGATTTTTTTAAACCAAAACCGAACATAACTAATGGGTCGGCCCAAGTTGGCGAGCGTACGTGCGTCGCCTCGCTAGCTGACGCGTGAAGTGTAGAATAGGGTGCCCTTGAACCGCGTGTTTGCCCAGGAAGTTGGACCGTAGTATGGCTGTAGTATGGACGTTGATATGGAAGCAAGTCTAAGAGCATCTCTAGCAGAACCCGCAAAACGCCGACCCGCAAAACACATTTGCAGTTCGCGCAACTCGCGGTTTTTTGCTCAGAACGCCGCGCGGCGGAGCAGAACACGTTCTGTTTTGCGGTTCTGCTTTGCGGGTTCTGCTCCGCGCGCGGCGTTCTGAAACTGCATATGCAAAACAGCAAAGATAGGCATGAAAATCATAAAAATGGAATGATAAATAAATTAGACCTAAATTATAAAGATTCATATTACAATAGTAGGATATTATGAATCCTCACAAATAGTTTATTACAATAAAAGTTTGAATCACACTAATTAAACAATAATTCAATACAAGATGTTGTAGAATAACAATATTGTTTGAATCAAACATGGCTCAAATGAACTAAAAAATAGCTACTGCCCATGCAGCTGCCAAATGTGTTCAACCAGGTCTAGCTGCAGCTGGTTGTGTGCCTCCTTGTCCTCTATCTCACGGTAAGTAATCGCGCATGAGAAGCTCGTTGCCGTAGAAGCGGTTGCGCGGTATGCAAAGCCGGCCAACCTTGGATCCTTGACGCCGCTTTGCATACCGGTCCTCAAACTCCTTGACGGCGAGGACGGCGACCACCATTTGCTGCCGCCGGCTTGCGAACAGCGCCTCCACATCGGAGTCGTCGGAGGAGGACGAATCGGAGAGCACGAGCTGTTCCTCCGGGCTCAACTCCATCTGAAATGGGCAAGGCATACTCAGTACCTACTACTACGGCCGAAATCGAAGCGAAATCGAGACTCACCGGCAGATCGGCGGCGGCGGCGCAGATTTCCGTTCTCTGCGGACGCGGCTAGGGGAAACCGGCGGAAGGGACCTCCACGGCCGGGGCAGCTCGCGTGCGGCGGGGCGCCGTCAGATGCGGCCGGGAAAGGGAGGGATTCGCAGGCGGCGGCTGCGAGTTGGGGAAGAATAGAGGAAGAACTCGTGGTGAAAACTCCCACCCGCCAACCGCTTTGACCAAATGCAGGGGCCCCTAGAATCGGCGCCGAAATCCGCGAAAACTCGGTTCGGAGGCGCGGATTCACGGGGGCCTGCAAAATCTTTTGCGGGTTGGGTAAATTTGCGGATTCTGTTCTCCGCCGTTTTGCGGTTTTCAATCCGCATCGGGCGGTTATTATGCGGGTTTGACCGTTTTGCGGGTTCTGCTAGAGATGCTCTAACACAGCACGCACGTTGCAATCTGCTTGTTCTATAAGAAAAGTACAATCTGCCTAATATGCAATAGATTCGAAGAGTTTTTCTCTTTTTATAATTGACAGTAAGTTTGTCGGGGGGCTACCCCGGGTAGGGTCATGGTATGGTAAAAGGTATACCCAGGTGTGGGCCAGGTTACAGTGAAAGCCGACGTACCTGGACCTCAGAAGTGACCAGGGTGTGATGTTGGTGCAAACCGAGGTAACCCGGGCCAAAAGGAACCGAGGTACCATGCTGGTGCAAACCGGCATATGCTAACCGAGATAGGTCGACCGACACGTTAATGTCGGTATCCTCTTGTTTTCTGTTATGTGCAGGACGAGGTGAACACCGAAGGAGAGTCCAACATGTCTATGTCGGATCAGGCGAGGCGAGGTGCCTTAGTGTCGGAGAGCAGTCAATGCTCCTGTCACACCCCGTCTGACACGGGAGCGTCTGGCACGGAAGCGCCTGACACGGGAGCGTGCAGGAGGAGCGAGGTGACATGCCTCACCTAACCGCTGACCGCGGGGCATCCGGGGAAAAGGCTATGAGATAGGCATGGGCATGCCATGTCCTGTCTCTAGCAGAGGGTACCTTCTAGGTGTACCGTAGTGCTGCAGGAGATGAGTATGTCACGTCCTGTCTCGGACAAGAGTACCATCATGACATACTTTTGGCATGGCTACAGTGCACCGTGAGGGGTACTTCCGTAACTCGGTTTAGCCTATAAATAGGGCTTCACCCCCTCCTGCGTGAGGGACGAGGCCTGGAGACTCTTTTCCCCCATAGCTTCATCTTCCACCTCGTGTTCATCCCCATTGTTGGGATCATACAGCTCAAGGAGCCGCTTGTACTTGTGATTGAGAGATATATACAAAGAGATAGGCAGGAGTAGGGGTGTTACCTACTTACGAGGGCCCCGAACCTGGGTAGATCGTGAGTGTTCTTGTGCTTGTGTGTTCATCCGTGTACGCTCCTTAGTGTGCTAGCCCTCTCCCGGATCCTCCAGCGCCCATCGGCCCCGCTCTTTAGCCATCCTATGGCATCTGCCGTGATACCACCACGACAAAGTTTTTATAGTTCAGTTTCCTTCCTTTTTTATTCATTCTTCATTCTCCTTTCCGTATGATTCTATCTTTTTTGTTGATATTTTCATATTTCGCAGTTTCTAAACATTTGTTCTATTTAGTTTACACGTGTCTTCCTCTTCATCTTGCAGACGTGATTTGCGGCTTATAGTCGCGCTATACGCCCGGGCTTAAGTGATAAAGCCCATCAGACTTGTTGAGCACAACTACGCTGGAAAGAAATTTGCTACACACAACAAACACTACTGTCGATCACAATAAATATTCCCCTGTCAGTAGCTTCTATGATTATTCGTATATTGTGATATTCAACGAGCATTCAAGCAGGAGGAATCTCATCTTTGTACTACTTTCTAAGCTTTTTTAAATTAAATTTTTCACATTCTTAGTAATTATATTTCCTGAATTTTGACAGAATCTTTTGTCAATCATTTTTTCTTTCTGCATTTATGTCTTAATTTTTTAGTTAGGTTAATTATATTTACAAAAAATTAAGGCCTCATTTTACATTCGGCACCATCACTCAAAATTCTGGAGACGGCCCTGCGACTAATGTTTCTAGTTGGTAATGCAAGCACTAAAATAACCACACTAACATGTTTCGTGTTGTGCATGGGCGGAGTACTACCAGATCGATCAGCTTCGTGTGTGACAGTTTCTTTGAGCTTCTGTATACCGCTTGGCTTGGAGCGTACCTGTTTAATTTGCTTTCTCTCGCTAGTTCTGCAAGCGATTTGGGCAGGCTGTGGAACTGAATATCAGGTCAACGCAAAACGCCTCGTACCCGTGGTTTTACTGCCAAGCAGCGACTACTGAGGCGATTTCCAATCGACCTCGGATCTCACGCAGGAGTTTGTCTCCGATCGGGCTGGAAGCGAATAAGATCGACAGAGAACGCAGGAAACCACCGGGGTACCTGCGCGAAGTTGTGTTGAACCATGGCTAGTACTAACTCCGCCTCGTCTAGGGTTAATGGCGGCGGCGGCGAGAAGTCGATGGAAAAAACCTGAAGATCTGGCCAATGCAGATGGGGAGGGAAGCTCGATATTGCGAAGGCGTTCGACACGGTCAGCTGGCCATACTTGCTTGAGCTGTTGGAGAGGCTTGGGTTCGACCCAGGTTGGCGAAGATGGATTTGCCTGCTGCTCTCTTCGGCTTCCTCCAAGGTGCTTCTCAATGGCAAGCCAGGCCCGTCGATCTCTCATGCTAGAGGACTGCGGCAAGGGGACCCCATGTCCCCCATGTTGTTCATCATCGCGATCGACCCTCTTCACCACCTATTCCGGCTTGCTTTGGAGGAGGGCATCCTGCAGCCTTTCTGGGCGCGCCCTGTGCGCTTCACCGTTTCCCTCTACGCCGACGACGCGGGGATCTTTGTTGGGCCGGACCCGCAAGACATGAGGCTGGTGCGCCACATCTTGCAAGTCTTTGGAGACGCCACCGGACTACACACGAACCTTGAGAAGTCGGAGGCCTTCCCCATTGGTTGCACGGAGGCGCAGATCACCGAGGCTTTGGCTATCTTCCCTGCGAAGCGTGGCTCTTTCCCGTGCACCTACCTCGGCCTTCCTCTACATCACTCGCGCCTTAAGGCGGTCCACTTCCAGCCGCTCATTGACAGGATTGGAACCCGGTTGGTTGGCTGGTGGGGCCGACACTTCACTAGGGCCGGCCGGGTTCTCCTATGCCGGGCCGTCCTCTCTTCCATGGTGATATACCACATGGCCGTCTTCAAGCTTCCTAAGTGCATCATCCGCAAAATTGAAAAAAATCAAGAGGGGTTTCCTTTCGATGAAGCCGGGAGCAGCCCCGGGCGCACGACCGCATGCTTTGGTCAACTGGAGTTCGGTCTCGCGACCAAAAGACCTCGGCGGGCTGGGAATATTCGACATCGAGAAGTTTGGGAGGGCGATGAGGCTCAGGTGGCCGTGGTATGCTTGGACTGACACGTCCAGGCCTTGGATTGGGTCGGCTCTTCCTTGTGATGCTGCGGATATGAGCCTGTTTCGTGCCTCTACTGATATCACACTCGGTGATGGGGCTAAGTGCATTTTTTGGCATGATCGTTGGCTCCCTGGAGGCCCCTTGAAGCTGCAGTTTCCTTTACTGTATGCTCTAGCCACAAGGAAGTCAAGAACAGTACAGAAGGAGTTGGATGCGTTCCTTGTTCCATCTATCCACTGCGGATCAGCTAGCACAGTTTGTCAGGCTGTGGGCTATTCTTCAGGATGTGATACTGCAGCCGCGGCCGGAAGCGATTTCCTGGAGGTGGACGGCGTCGGGGATCTACACAACCGCCTCCACTTACAAGTGCCAATTCTCCGGGTCGGTGCCGCCTTTTCGGGCGTCCAAGGTTTGGAAGGCCAATGCGGAGCCAAAGTGTCGTTTTTTCGCTTGGCTTGTCCTCCATGGCAAGATATTGACGGCCGACAGTCTTGCCATCCGTGGATGGCCGCATGACCCAAATATGCAAGCTGTGTTGCATTCACCCCAAGACGGTGCAACACCTTCTCTTCGAGTGTTCGTTCTCGACAATCGTCCGTGACAAGATCTTTGAGTGGCTAGGCTCCATCGGTGCCCCACCCCCGCCGTTGGGGAAAGGCATCAACGTTTGGTGGGATGGGATGATCGCTGCTATCCCAAAGGAGAGGCGTCGCGAGGCAAGCGGCGCGTTCATCTACACCATGTGGGGTATTTGGAAGAAGAGAAACCGAAGGACCTTCCGCAACGTCGGCCTTTTTGTCGGACGCGGTGGCGTACCTTGTGTGGGAGGAGTTTGCGCAGCGGGTGTATGCCCACACACAAGACCCGGGAGATGTTGTTTTTCTGTAGTAGTAGTATGACAATACTGCCTGTAACTCCACTCTGTACATAAACACTCTTTCTATCTAATCGGATGGCAAAACGACTGCCTTAAACCTCAAAAAGAAAGAAGGTTGGCGGGAAGGAAGAGGAGAGGAGCGGATCGCAGGGCTCGGATCTGCATGAATAGATGAAACATATGAACCTGCGGGAGGAGGAGGAGGTGATCTTGGAAGAGGATTTGGAAGAGTTGGAAAAGGATGCTGAGTTCATGGCTTTGGCGAGAGTGCACACCACACGTACTTTCAGCCATGCAGCTTTCTTTGGTCAGATGCGTGTGGCCTGGAACCTAGCCCAGGAGGTGGAGTTCCAAGCGATCGAGGACAACTTGTTCTCAGTTCAGATGGCATGTTTGGCGGACTGGGAGAGGGTCATGGAAGAAGGACCCTGGATTTTCCGAGGAGGACACACTAGTATAGAACGACACATCAGATACCCCTCTATGGAAACGGTAGCAAAAAAACAACAGTCAGCGCTCACGAAGGCAACGGTTAAAAAAATTCTATGTCTATCCCGCACTGGATTCGCGACACATCGGCAACGGACAAAAAAAAATTAACTGTTTCCGATATATCAGCAACGGTGGAAAGTTTAGCTCCGTATGCAATTTCCGATATATCGCTAACGGTTGAAATTCAGCTCCGTGTGCGATGTGCTCAGCCCAGGAGGCATTTTTCCGTGTTCCCTTAAATAGTCACCAAACCCTAGCCTTATCATCTCGCTCTCTTATCCTCCCGCACACAACAACCACAACTACTCTGCACTGATCTTCTCCTTCCTCCCGCTAAGCTCGTCTTCCCCTGCACCGCTCTCCTTCGTGGCCTCGATGCCGCCGCCGACCCCGGCACCGTTGGCCTTTCCGTCGCGCGTGTCAGTGCGGAGGACGGTGGTCTCCAAGGACGGTTCCCGCATCCAAGGGCGCGGCCCTTCTCCTACACCTCCGTCCGCGCCGGATCCGCCTTCTCCGGCGCGTCGACCGCGCCGCCGGTGCAGCAGATGGTGGGGACCTCGGGAATCAGTGGCAGCGGCCCTTCTCCTCGACCTCCGTCCGCGCCCGATCTGTCTTCTCCGGCGCATCGTCCGCACCGCCGTGCAGCTGATGGCGAAGGACCTCGGTAGTCCGTGGCAGCTCGCCCTTCTCCTCCACCTCCGCCCGCGCTGCCGGTGCAGCAGATGGCGGAGGACATCGGGATTCCGTGGCGGCGCCCTTCTCCTCAACCTCCGTCCGCGCCGGATCTGCCTTTTTCGGCGCGTCATCCGCGCCACCGGTGCAGCAGATGGCAGAGGTCCTCGGGAATCCGTGGCGGCGCGATCCGCTGCTCAAGGCGTCGTGCTCCTCGTCCCCACAGACCTTGGCGAGCGCGGCCGTGCACGCATGCAGGTATGTGCGTTCGTGCGTTCCTCTTCTCCTACAGTTGCTCAGTACAAGCGTTTTTCTGGATCAAGGATCACCAAGCTAGCCCCTCCAGGAGTTCTGGATGGATGAGATCGGTGGTCTGGATGGGGCAGCTGCGTTCCTGTACATCCATTGGAGGCCATCGAGTCCCACGCATGATTGCAGAAATTAATTCGTTTGTTCTTTATCGTTTGTTTTTCTACAAACAGTTGCTCACATGGCATTTCAATTTTAGGTGATCGATGATGGATTTGAGACTTGAAGACGCTATTTCTGGACTGTTAATGCAGGGTGGATTGCTGCCCTGAGCCATAGCATAGTTTTTCTATTTTGCGAGAGGACGCGCGGTTGTCTTGTGTATTCTGATGTATTTTGAGCATGTATATTCTGTATATGAACTGTGTCCTGTGTAAGAGAATTAAATATGTGAATAGTGTCTCGGGCAAGAGGATACGGTATTATGGATTAAAATAATCTTTTTTTAATATTCTATCTTCACATCGGACACGGTTGTTGACTCCGTAGCACATGTGATGCTCTCACATCAGTATCGGAAGCGAGGCAACAGATGGTTTTTCTGTTGCCATTGAGCTTTTTGGCCCGTTGCCATAGTACTCGTCTGTACTAGTGACATGTGTTCATGGCTCGTTATGACGGGTGGTCTCACGTCCATGAGATTGAGTTATTCCAATTCAAAGCATGGGTTCGTGTGATGGGTCTCAAAGAGAAGATGAGAACTGGTAGCATTGCAAGACATCTCGCTAGAAGGGCAGGAGAGGTTGAGCGAGTTGATGAAAGATCCGTCAAAGGACAAGGAGGGGGAATCAGGTACGAGTCACTTTGGATGTTCGTAAACCCCTGACACGTTGTGCAAGCATGACCCTGAGGTTGAAGAAGGTCTATTTCGACTTTGAGTATGAGAAAATGCCCGTGTTCTGCGGGGTTTGTGGGATGATGGCACATGTGGCAAAAGAACATGGCAATGGCAAGCATAAGGAAGCTGACCTTATATATCCACCGACCCTGATTGCAGCAGAATTTTGCAAGGAGGATACATGGCAGGCCCCGGGAGGACGTGGGGGCTGGACAGGCTGTGGACGAGGCAATAGGGGTGCAAGGCGTGGTGGAAGAACCGGAGTAGGGGATCAGGATGATGACCTGCGAAGTACAACATCAAGCCCTTGTAAATTGACAGCGGATAGTTCAAACCAAACAAATGCTAATAAACGTCGTCTAGCGTTTGATGAAGAGGAAAATCAGGTTGGTGCCAACCAATTCCTTAGGATAACTGATGGAACGGTGACAGGCATGGATGGTGTAGGCCTAGAAGAGGAGTAAGAGACAGAAGGCAACTGAAGCAACAACTATGGACTTGGAAACATCGGCGGGGTCCAAGAAGGAGCACCGCCGGGCCTAATGGATTCCTTCATCTGGAACTGCCGGGGGGGGGGGGGGACCACCGGACAGTTCGAGAGGTACAATTTATGTGCCAAAAATACAACCCCGGTCTCGTGTTCCTTTGCAAAACGAGACAATCAGAGGAAAGAATGGCGTTGATGCATGGAAGGTTGGGTTTGAAGTGCTTCACAAGCGTAGGGAGTGATGGCCGGAGTGGAGGCCTAGCTCTGCTTTGGCATAAGTCATTGACTGTAGTGGTATTGGGTAAAGGAAGCAGATACATTGATGTGTCGATTTGTGAAGGTCCACGTGCTGCAACTTGGCGAGCTACTTTCGTCTATGGTGAGCCGAGAGTGGAGAACCGTCATCTCATGTGGGACCTCCTTAGTAACCTGCG
Organism: Poa pratensis; assembly: GCA_947311845.1. Taxonomy (NCBI): domain Eukaryota; kingdom Viridiplantae; phylum Streptophyta; class Magnoliopsida; order Poales; family Poaceae; genus Poa; species Poa pratensis. The sequence continues at coordinate 25,360,417 of CAMZMU010000096.1, forward strand.
AACTACCTCGGCACTTCCATGGCTAGTGGCAGGCAATTTCAATGAGGCGATGTGGCAACATGAGCATTGTTCAGGGCGACCAAGACCGGAAGGTCAGATGAGAGCTTTTCGTGACACCTTAAATGCTTGTAAATTAGCATATTTAGGGTTCAAAGGCTTTCCGTTTACATACCATAATAGACAACAAGGAGATCAGAATGTCAAGGTGAGACTTTATCGGGCGTGTGCAGACACGGAATGGAAAGATTTATTTCCGATGGCAGAGGTGGAACATCTTGTGTCTTCTCGCTCAGATCATATGCCACTGCTTCTGAGAATGGCGCAAAGGGATGCAGTGTCGCGGCAACGTGGGCTGCGGTATGAGATTATGTGGGAGAGAGATTCAACACTCCCAGAGATCATCTCTAATGCATGGGAGAAATTGAAGAAAGAAGGACACCTAGGCGATGTGGCGGGATCGCTGAAAAAAGTTATGACGGAACTAGGTGAATGGAGTAAACAAAAGTTTGGACACGTACGGAAAGAACTTGAGACGTTACGTGTCGAGCTTGATGGACTAAATAAAGCGAATGCTGATCGTGCCATCATCCGTTCCAAGATGGAGAGAATGGACGAACTACTGTATCAGGAGGAGATGATGTGGCTGCGAAGGTCAAGAATTACCTGGCTAAAGGAGGGTGATAGGAAATACGAAATATTTCCACCAAAAGGCTAGAAAAATCATGCCATTCTTAGAAGGAAGGATGGCGAAGTGTGCACCACACCGACGGACATGGAGAGGATGGCTTCCTCATACTTCAAAGAATTGTACACAAAAGATTCGACGCTGGATCTGTAGGGGTTTGTGTGCAGAAAAGAAATTTTTTCCTACCGACGATAACCACAACTAGCCAAGATCTATCTATGTGACATGAAAGTAACGGAGGGAACAATGTTCATACCTTTGAAGACCGTAAGCGTCGACGATCAAAAGATCTGTTTCGATGACGACGCATGATGAAGACGTATGGCGATGCCGACCTCAAGGTCGTGTAGTCGTACAAGCTCAAAGTGCCGCAAGCGCAGCACATCCGAGAGATTACACACATACGGTGTAAACGACGTCCCTCCGAGCTCCGGTCCAGCGAAGCAGCGGAAGAATAGTAGCCTGGACCAAAGTACCAGCAGCACGACAGTGTGCATATGGTGGAGAAACCTCTACCCGTGCGCGGCTCCAGAAAACGGAACCACGGTTGAGGTGAGAGAGAGAAAGAGAGAATTGGGTGTACTTCAAAAGCCATGGGGGCACACCTATATACAGGAGGAGGGGGGCTGCCAATCTTGCTGGCTGGGCGGGGTGGGACTAAACCCCACACCAGCCTGCCCCTCCCATGATGCGCCAACCCTAGGTTGGCCCCATGTGGCCCACCTAGGCTGCGCCATGCCTGGTGCGCCTCAAGGGGGGAGATCCCCCCTTATGGGCCTTCTCCCCATGGAAGAGGCCCATTTAAGGTGGGCTGCCCCAAAAATTAGAATTAAATTAAAATAAAAAATGTATTTAATCATTAATTACTTTAATTAATATTAAATAAAATTATCTAATTTATTCGAGCTCCGAAACACCTTTCGTTGCACTCCGAACTCCATCAGATATGTCCCGAAACGTTTCCGGTTCTCTTCTCAATTTTCTCTTCGCCGTCAAGACTATTCCTATGCATCGTCTACCCTTAAGTGTGACACCCTACACTTCGGGATCACTCCAGACATGATCGAGACATCTCTCCGAGCAATGACCAACAACGGGATCTAGAAACCCATGATGGCCCCTGTGCAATCCACGAATTAGTCCGCTTGAACCTTAACATTCGTATCCTAAACCATCTCGACACAGAAGAGATCCGCTGACGAGATTCTTATTGATGGACGGCACATGATGAACGTTCTTCAGGCGCACGGTCTTCCCCGATTGTAAACTTCAGATCGACCGTACCAACACCACGAACAAAAACATGTGAGTTGTTCCCCATCAGCACGGGAGAAGTCCCTGTGACCTGGTAAGAAGAAAACATCGAAGCATCAACACAAACATGTACATTGGCACCAGTGTCAATCAACCATTCAGGAGAATGACAAACTGAAAGGATGGTAGGAAATATACCGTACCCAGAGTCCTTCATCTCAGTGTCGCCAATGACAACATTGGCAGTCTTGCCGCTTTTCTCTTGTTCGCGCAGCTCATGGCGGTTGGGACAGTGAGGAGCCTAGTGACTTGGATCACCGCAAACATGGCATGATCCCTTCCGCGGCTTCTTATTGTTACTCTTCTTAAAGTTGGTTGGCTGTGACGGCTTGTACTTTCCATCAGACTTACCTTTACCCCCAGAGTTGCTCTTGTTAAATTTGGTCTTGTGGGGCTGCTGGTAATTCTTCTTCTGTACCACATGGGCACTAGACCCAGCCTCGACAAGTCAAGCACGTGTATCCTTCGCTCTCGCCTTCTCTTCCACATCAAGCGACCCAATGAGGTCCGAAACGGAAAACTCTTGTGTCTTGTGTTTCAGAGAAGTAGCAAAGTTACTCCACGAAGGTGGAAGCTTGGCGATAATGCCACCGACATCAAACTTGTCCGGTAAATTACACTTGAAGTGCTCAAGTTCCTTAGCGAGCGACTGTATCTCATGAGCCTGTTGTACAACAGAACTCTCATAAGTCATCTTGTAGTCATAGAACTGCTCCATGACGTACAACTCGCTGCCAGCGTCCGAGGCCCCAAACTTGGCCTCAAGCGCGTCCCACATGTCCTTCCCGTTATCAAACGACATGTACGAATCCACAATGGAATCGTCAAGAACACTCAGAAGGGCACCCTTGAAAAGGGTATCGAGCTTCTCAAAAGCTTCATGCTGTTCAGGATTAAGCTCGCCCTCAGGCTTGCCTTTGGTGGCAGCATAGCAGTTACTGTTTTGAAACAAGTAAACTGCTCTCATGCGCCACCGTTTGTATTGTACCCTTTGAAGGGAAACAACCTCATAGACGCGAGAAAGCCAGGTGCAGCGAATTGCCTATAATCAGGTTTTTGGATTGTTGAATATATAAACAATTTAGCATATGATTTAATCCACGAAAACAGTAAACAAATCATGACTAGAATAATAGGAATTAAACTAATCATGCGATCTACTAAAACAGTAGATAAACAGATCGAATCTAGAGCAACTACTACAAGCAAAAACTCTAGCAATATCTCAAACAGGAAGATCAAGAACACGTACTGTGCAACGGTAGCAGAACCGTTGGTGTTCCCGTTGTCGCCCATGTCGTCGATGAAGAAGTTGGCGATGTCGGGGAAGAAGTCGTCGTTGTGGAAGAACTCGATGCCAGTAGTCGCGCGAGTGCGCTCCCCAAAAACCTAATCGCCCCTCTCCCGTACAGGATCACAAGAGGCGAGATTCCGGAGGCCTACTGTCCCTTCAACCGGTGCACGCCGAAAGACGGGATGGAAAAGACTTGGAAGACGGCGGCGCAAGGTTCTGGAACTAGTACGGCGAGCGACCATGTGTTGCGTGTGTAGCGGCTAGGGTTTTCCTTAGCATATATATAGCGCTAGTCGGGCAGCGCCACGCGCTGCCCACTTTCGAGTCGGTAACTGGACAGTGTTGTATTTTGGTGCATGATTTGGGACAAAACAGTGAACATCAGTACAAGTATGTGGCGAGATGCGGAGTACTAGCGATGGAAGTCCACTCCACATATACGTATCCACTCGCTTGCCGTTCCCCTCTCCTCTCGAGAAAAGGCGATCTTTGGAGCTCCTCCCCGTTGACCCACCTCGCACGCCGGCGAGCCGCGGGTTCCCTCTTCCTCCGCCGGCCGCTCCGGCGGCGGGAGGATGGGGAACCCCGGATCTCGGCCTGTACATAGTGTAGGGCTTGGTAGGGAGCCCGCCGGCGGCGCTGTGGTGGTGGTGGTGCTGTCGGTGGGTTGGTTTGCGTCGGCACGCCTCCCCTCCTGCGACGGGGCTCTTCGGGCCTCCGCCGTGGCGTGCTCGACTTCTGGAGGCCGGGGATCTGCGGATCCGCCGGCCTCGTTCGTCCCCGGGGTCTGCGAGTGGTGGAGGTTCGAGGCGGCTGCGGCAAGGGTGCGTGGGAAGCTGGTGGAAGGTCTGCTCATCTCGGCTGAGGTGCTGCTCCAGATCTGGGGCGGGAGGTGCTCGGGGCCCGGCCCCGGCCGACGTTTGTTCATCGTCTACAGCGTCAGCTCGTCGGAGCTGGCGATTGTTGCGGCTCGTCAACGTCCTTGGACTAGGAGTTCCTCCGCTCCTCGGGTGAGGGTTCCGGCAGGTCGCTGCCTCGTCGTCGTCGGCGGCGGTGGCTGCGCTTGTTGGAGTTCCTCGAGCTGGAAGAAGGTGCGATGCTGCGGTCGTGTTCTTCGTTTCCTCTTTGGTTTTTCCTTTGCTTGTAATTGGCCTTGTAATTCTGGATCCTTCGTATGAATACTAGTATGGAAAATGCAAAAAAAAAAAAAAAATGTACAGGTCATACGGTGATGAATTCGGCACAGTGCTAGCTCGGTGGTCCAAACTGGGCCGCAGCAACCCCCCATCTGCACGGGGCCAAAAGGCCCCATGCAAATAAATGCCCAGTTCTAAGTGGCACTGCCCCTCTCTCTCTCTCCATCTCTCTCGTAGCCACAGTGCACCAGGAACTAGGCCCCTTGTACAGTTCTGAAGAGAGGGAGATGCAACACTGTTCCGACGTGACTAGCTACTGAGATAGAGGTTTTCAGCGGGTGTGCGAGAGAGTTTTACAGAGAGGGACAGTGCATTTAAATTGGACAGAGATGCTGCACAGGGTAGCTATTAAATCTCCTTTGTGCTGCAGCTTGCTTGCTTCCCCATTTTTATCATCCCAAACATTTAATTTTTCTTTCTCTCCCAGTCTAGCTATCATCCTCTCTCTCTCTCTCCAGACGTTCGCTGAGCAAAAGGGCCGACAGAGGGAGAGGGAACAATAGAATGACTTGAATGAGGAGACAGAGAAACATGGGGGGACTGGAAAAATGATTTTGCAATCCATTGCTTTATGATTGGGCTGTTCCTTTTTCCCCATTTCCTTCCTTTCTTTCTTCTTCTTCCCCACACATCCCTTCCCGGCTAGGACTGGACTAGTAGGGGACCTTCCTTTTGATCTCTCCCTCCATTGCTTGAAAAGAATTTCTTTCTTTCTTTCCTGCAAATGTGTGGGCGAAGATTGAGATTGTAGAGCAGTGGTGGTAGTGTGGTACTAGCTTTGCAGTGGCTTGAGGTTTACTGGTACTACCACACTGAACATTTGGGTCAATCAGTCAGTCAGGCAGGCAGTCCTATGGCTGTCAAATCAAAAGTGCCTCACAACGCAGGAACCGAGCAGAAATTAGTACTAGTCCTCTCTGTCTGTTGCCCACTTTACCCAGGATTAGGCTCGTCCTCAGCTAGTTAGCTAGCTGCATCGATCGTCAGGTATGAACACCACCGACTTTTGTTCCATGGAACTTGCAAAGCACATTGCCCTGGCAAGCCTACCTGTCGGTGACGGACGGACCAATACAAAGTTGGCATCATCATGCAGCAGGTGTGCTACATATGTTCCGTCTGCTCTGATTAGACGGCTGGTCGCAGCGAATCTGCATATATAGTAGGGGAATTTTTCCTTTCGCTCCGAGCACCAGAGCGATTTCTTTACCCAATTACTCTAATTAGCTTGAATGAATCTGGTTAGCTGCATGATGTCCATCATCTGTAGCTAGGCCGCCCTTCACGGCAGGTCTGGCTCAATAGGAATTACTAGCGCTAGGTCGATCTTCTTGAACACAGGGCATCTTTCAACGACGATCGACATCTCCACCGTGCATCTTCACCAATCACGCGCGCACGCACTAGCTATCTATCTACATCCGAGTTGGCACCTAACACAGTACGCACATCCCCATGGTCACATATGCTAGTATACCTCCCTGTCATGATCTCATACATTCATGGCGTCGCCCGCGGGGGGCACCTGTGACCAGATGCTCGTCATTCATTCATGATTCATGCCAGGCAGCAGCCATTATTTGGCAGGTACTGATGCACATCTCGACATGTGGTGACTCCGATCGATCGATCGAAAGGGAGAGATCAATCAAGAGAGAGAGATGCATGTCAGCAGATGCGTGGTTGGTTGCGCGAAACGTCCCCGTCGCCCGCGGCGGGTTTCAAGGCACCCTAGCTAAGCTACTTCCCTGGTTCTTAAGTTGGACCACCACCATAGAAGCAAACTCACGAATCGATCCTGGAGGGAGCTGAGCCGCTGATGGCTATGCATGACGCAGTGAAAAGATCGATTCTGAATACTATCTCGGATCCACCTAGTTCAAAAACTGTGACACTTATTTGGATTGGAGAGAATTTGTAGGTTTTAGGGCAACTCCAATATGCCGATCTAAACGGACACAAAATCTGTCCGAATTTTGTCTTTCTGAGTCGCCAAACGGAAAAGAGTCCGGCATTGTTCAGCCTTTTCTTGCCACTGCATCCAACGGGACGATTCATTTGGTCCGCCTAGTCCATTTTTTCTCCAATTGAATAATGCATTTCATATTTAGACATGAAAGGCTACATAATTTCAAGGTTACATTTTATCTAAAAGATAGATTTGATCTAATACTAGGTTAAAAAGTAGGTCATCCTTCGGTGTGGGCGATGGAGATGTGGGCGGCTCTTCGGCTTGCCGGGACGGATTTGCTGGCTCTTCCGGCGGCAGGACCGGCCGCAGGGGCGGACTTGCTGGCTCCTACAGCTATTTAACAAAATTCGTCGTGCGTAGGCGGCGCTGCCGGCGGTAGTAGGCTTTCAACGGGAACTGCTGGCCCGGCCGCCTCCTTGGCTCGCACGTCAGTGATGCGTGGGTCGCCCGCGCCATCTGGGCCGCTTCCTCCTCTTAGAGCGCTTAGACGAGCGCGGCTCGCCGAGCTTGGTCGGCGTGGAGCGTCTCAGGAGCGCTCCATGGACTACTGCATGTGCGGGTCACCGGCGCCCTCCTCCTGCCCCTCCTCCTCCTCCTCGCTGGTCCATGAGAACTCGTCGTTCTCGTCGTCGGTGGCAGGTGCCGCTCCCCGGTGTCCATTTAAAGGCCCCGTCCACCGCATTAGGACCGTGGTTGGCCGTTCGTGAGGCTGACAGCCGGGTCAGGGCAGCCAGGGGCAGAAATGAGGCGGACGCGAGTGTCCGCCGCATACGCAAACCCGTCTTAAATTTAGACCAAAAATGAGTCCGCGTGGACAGAAAACGGACCGATGTCCGTTTACATCGGCGCGTTGGACTATGATGTTTGCCCAGACGGATAAAAGCGGACACAAAGGGACTAAGGATGACTCCCACGGGGCGACCCATCGAGTCCGCGCGCGTCCGTCCCTGTCCGCGCGAGCCAAAAACACGGCCCAACGGGGCGACGCAAACGGACCGCGGTCCGTTTTTTGGTCCGCCGTGTTGCATTCCTGGCCCAAATTTGGGCCACCGATGCGTCGGCCCCGGACGCTCGCGGAGCGCTCCTGCGTCCTCCCGTGTCCGCCCTGGCCCCGCGTGTCATCGACCCCAACGGCCACCTACCCGCAATAACTGTGGGCGGTGGAGCTGTATAAAATCCCGCCGGCCGGCCAAACCCTAGGGCACACACACAAACCCTAGCACTCCTCCCCAATCGCGCCGGCCGGCCAAACCCTAGCCACGGCGGCCACCATCTCCAAGCTCAGATCCACGCGCCGGAATGGATCCGCCGCAGCCGCCGCCGCAACATCTGGTGGACGAGGTCGAGCGAGCGCGTATGGGCGCGCGCGGGCGTTATCGCGGCAGCTTCTCGCGCCGGATGGCGACCAGCCCGGCATGGGCCGGCATGATTCACCAGCCGCCGCGTCCGTGCTAGACGGACGCCCAGAGGAGTACGGTGGAGGCGGCGGTCGCGGACTGCGTCGACAGCGACGAAGAAGAGTACGCCACCGGTGTCGCGGCGGCCGGTGTCGCGGGGGATGGCGCGCCGCCGGAGCCTCCCATTGGCGTGGGCGGCCCTGCTCACATCACCGAGGAGGAGGCGGTGGATGCAGCCCACATGCAGCTGAACGCGCAGAGGGCGGCCGCGTTCATGTCCGCCGCGCGCGCCTATGCCGACGCTGCAGTGGAGGACGAGATGAAGCAAATGCGCCACGCCGAAGAGACCAAAAAGCGCGCGGCGAGGCGCAAACGGCACCGGGAGGCCTTGGCGGCGGCCGAGGCCGTGAAAGGGGCAGGCAGCTCCACCTGATGTCATATCCCCGCCGGCGTGGCCGCCTATGTGCGGCTCATTTTCCACTTATACCGACGCCCGCTACGTGTTTCGTAGCTACAAAATGATCAAAGAAGATTGAGTCAGCCAGCCCTGGGCTGGCCATGGCCGCGATGAAGGAAGAGCCAGCAAGTCCGTTGCAGAACGGGCATGATGCGTGACGTTCCTCAAGGCCGGAACCCCTCTTTGATTTTCCCTCTTGCCGGCCGGTGGTCGGTTATTAATTTTCTTCAAGTTTAGGTTTAGGTTTTAGGGTTTAATTTTAGGAGGAAGTCCTAGATTTACTATGTAATTTTAGTTTCTAAAAATGTAATCCTAGTATTAAAAAAAAGTTTGGGAAAAAAAATGGCAAGCGGACTCAATGCGTCGGCCCCGTTGGGGGCACTGGCCAGAAAGGGACGGACCAGGGGCGGACGCGCGTCCGTTCCCCGACCCAAACGGACAAAACGCGGACCAAACGCGCGTCCGTTTGGGTCGTCCCGTTGGAGTCATCCTAAATTGATTGCTATGTTGGAGTTGCCCTTAGACCAGCATATATATGTGTGTGTGGAATGTGAGTCAGTGATAAACTGATAATGCTGTTTTGTAAAGTTAGTAAATTAACCTGCAGGTGTGGTCAAAACGAATGGGCGATTCACACTTGCCCGGTGCTGGAAAAGAGCGAGCAGGTTCCTCGTGTCCGTGGCTTACTGACCAGCTGACACGACCAAGTGGGAGGTGAAAGAAAGAGGATTAAAGCAAGCGGCACCTGCAGTGATTAAAGAAAGAACATGCACCACACGCACAAAAGGGAGATCGTTGATCACTTCCGTCATCTCTTGCCATAGATTGCTTCACCACAACTCATTCTTTCGTCTTCTTCCTTTTCTTTCTCTCTCTCTTGGGCCTTTCCAACTTTCCATGTGCTCATGATATACGGTCCACGCACACGCCCTTTCACACATGCACATACACCCAAACACTACTACTGTAATCTCGCCACTGATCAAGAAGGAAATGAACAAAACTAAACAGGAGGAGGAGGAGATGGAAACTACTCTAACTATAGCTAGAAACATGCATGTATGCATGAGCCGGCAGAAGATATATAGAAGGAAACCCCGAAGGTAACTAATGAACCGAGATCATCGATCTGGTATAGCTTTCGCCGGCTAACGCATCGATGCTCTCCGATTCTCTCCTGGTGGAAGTGTCGCTGACTGACTGATTGATTTCTTGGCCCAAAAGCCCTGACGGAGGAAGTTTGGGGGCAAACTCAACTAAATATGATCACTACTGGTGTATCTTGGACCGAAAAATTAGCTTGTTGCTTGTTTTTCTCCTGTAAACTTGTTGATGTCCGGCTTGCTAGTCATGATCTACGCCGTGCCAGTCAGGTCTCCCCAGCGTGAACTCCAGGCTCGGGCTGCTCAGCTCGTGGTTCGACACCTGCGAGCCGCTTGATCTGCATGGCTCCATGTTCTGGAACAATTGGATCACACAAGGATCAACAAAAACATGTACGTTGTAGAAGTAATGAATATAAATGTGTGGATACAGGTACGTTGAGAAGCTGATCGATTAGGTGAATGTGCACATATATAAATTATACATACGTACGTACATACCTCCATTGGAGAAGACAGTCCTATGGAGCGATGAGCGTCCATGTTGCAAGAATTGGAGGACAGCCATGGGTCCCTGAAGAAGAATGAATTTCCAATTTAGCAAAGTTGATCAGTTACCAGCAGCTTTCCGAAACAAGATAGCGCACATGCATGTTTACATACTCGGCCGGAGGCATATGACCAAATAGTAAAAGTAGGTCTCCTGCGATGCTACAACTGGGCATGCGTGTATGTATATGTATGGCAAGTCTACTACTGCAGATCGATAGGAACATGCATGGATGCACAATGCCCAGTATAGTTAGCTTTGGCTAAAGAGAGTAACAACAGTTGCTCTTCCTGATCAGTTCGTTACACATATAGCTTCTTTCTAGGCAACAAAAAGCCCTCAAAAGACGTTCCGGTTTAGGTACAGTCGAGCAGTGCAATGGCATGTACAGGAGATCGTCATCAGCAAGATTGCTGCTGCGGAGAGAATTTTAGCAAAAGAAAGAGACGCAAGCAAAGAATGTAATGCTGTAACACATGCATGCAGTATGGCGATCAATCCTAGTATTATTAGCTATTGGCTCCTGGACACCCAACAAAAAAACTTGCGTTGCCAGTCCGTAGTAAATCAGTGGAATTTTTTTTGTATGCCCGTGCAAATGTATACTCATGCGTATGCTGCATTTTGTATCAGTCACACTAAAATGTCTGTAGAGAGAGACAGAGAGAGAGAGTTTGTGTATTACTATAAATATATATATGACCCCACATACTGGAGATCATGGAACTGATAGTTCTTTTTCCTCATTGTACGCGTAATTTTGGTACATCATGGAAAGTGTCCTTCCTTTATCACTACTCTATAAACATATAACAACAACTCAGTACCAAACCGTTCTAAAGTGCTTTTGTCTTGATAGGAACAAACGTATACTGTTAACATTGAGGGACCGGTGGACTTTGCATGTCAATAATATCAATCATAGATACACAACTTTATATGCCTACTTACGTCTGGATCTGTTCTCATTTAGCACAATATTATTTTGAAAGTTGTTTTTTAGGGAAGTTTGAAGTTGTTTTAGATGGTGGGGACATCAGATGAAGTGGTAAAGCGCATGATTTAATCTATTAATATATTTAGCTTAACTAAGGTACCAATATGCATATCTACATTTGTTGTTATCCTTATTTAAGAAGTACACAAATTTCTTGACCCTCTCCTTAATTAAAATTAGCATAATAAAAACAAGCGTTTGATAAAGAGCCAAAAAATGAAACAGACACTAAAAAGTTTGCCATTCTCACAGCCAGTGGCACATTTCAAAACAGCAAACTTCTCATTAACTTCTCTCCAATTTTCTCAAGGAATAAGGTTTGCATGCATGTTCAATTATCTTGATAATTTGAAATAAGCTAGACTAGCTCCTAGCCACCGAAAAAATGAGATCAATTTACAACTGTATCTGACCATTGGACTGAAGTACTGCAGCGAAGTAAAATAATTCGCAACATATTGTTTATTAGATAACCAAGACCTAGGGGTTTCAATCAACTGATGCATAGCAGTTTAAAGTTGTTTTCTTAATGTCAGTTACTTTAACAAGAAATGGTTTCAATTTTGTTTAAATACGGAGTCACTACTATACGCTTGGCTGTCTCTCCCAAAAACTGACATGAAATGGCTGAACCGAAGGTGCGAAGAAAACCAAAATGAGGGCAGTGAAGAACTGAAGATACATAGAAGATCATGATACAATGGTTGAAGAGATACGATGATGGAGAACCATATAAAACCTCCAAATCAACTATGACCAAAAGATGAGGGAAGGAAAGATGATGAAGTAAGATAAAGAGGAAAAGTAAATGCAGCCAGGGACAGGTTGAACTGTCCTTGCTTCCAAGCTGCCCAGAGACGAGTTTATACGCAAAACGGGTGGGTGGCATAAGTTAAGAAAATTATTGAAGAACCTGCAGAACAAATCGTCCTTATTTAGTGAACGGAATGCATGGAGAGAAACTTGAGTGCCGCGGTAATAATTGGCCACGAAATAGGAGTAGTAAAAAAGGCATTGAAGTGACCGGAGGAGGGAGGTGAAAAGAACCAAGAATGCAGCAAGTCCTTGGTTACATATTCCTAGGCAATAGGGCATGTCAGGTCAAAGCCCCACCCCCCATGGAATCAGAGCCATGCATTGATAAGAAAAGATAATGGAGCTACCTAGCCACCACCCTAGGATTGACGCAGAGAGAGAGAGGGAGAGAGAGAAGACGAAGAAGAAGACAGTGGACAAAACCCGGGAACCTACACACAAAAACTCACACAACATGTTTTTGTATATAAAATAAGTATTTTAAAATCTTAGTTCCACATAGACCAAACACAGAGGAGAAGCTGTGCCTGCTGAGGTCAAGGGAGGTGTGAACTTTTGGCCTTTTCCGTGACATAACATTGGCCACCCTATAGATAGGCAGCCCTGTGTGTACCTTCCAATCCAGGTGTGTGTGCCCCAAAAACCTTCTTTTAAGCTTTAGCCATCACCAGATGATTTACACTACTAGTAAAAATATTATCCTGGTTAAATATTCAGAACTTTTCAGCCTTCAGGTGCCAATGCTGTGTTTCTTTGGGCTGAAGCCAGCACTTAAGCATACAGAACTAAATCAAACACACTATTAATTATGTAATGATACGTTGTTATCTACACAGATATGTACGAGCGAAGCAAAGGTGTGAAGAATGCCAAGGCTATCAAGGCTAGATGTGATGAACAGATGATGTATGCACAACATTCACATGTACGCTGTCATGTGACTTGAGCTGGTATGTACCTTGAGGAGTTGCTCCACCTGGTGCTAGCGTTGCCGGCAGAAGACTGGTCCATGTCGCCGCCACCGCCGCCTCCACCGACAGAGCTTGCCGCGCCCTCGGAGGTGGACCGGTGCTCCTGGAACGGCCTCGGGCACATGTTGTTGTCGCCGCCAGACCCGGCCTGGCCGGTGCTAGGAAAGTCATCGTCGCCGGAGCCGCCGCCGTCCGCAAGGCCTGAAGGATTAACAGACAATGCCGGCCACCGACGGGGAGTTAGTGCTATCTCACTCCATTAATTAGCATGCAGGAAGCAGGCGAGGGATAGACAGCAATGGAGATGGAGTTACGATCGAGTTGGATGGCAATGCGAATTACCTGAGGAGGCTGCAGGCTTGTCAGTGCTCTTGACGGTTCGATACATCTGAAAGGTGCATGCAGCAGTGTGAGAAGAGAAGGCAAGAATTTACAAGCAAAGAACCAAGGAAGGAATTGCAGCAATCAGTTTAGGGCCGGGGAAGAGACAAGAAAATGGATCAACAGATGGATCGGCGCGCAAGACAACAGCGGGAAATGGACAAGGGGAAATACTATGATGCCATGCCCTTGCCTTGGACACTTCCTCCTAACTGATGAAGCTAGCCAGCTTTCTCTCTGGTCTCTCATCTTGTTCTTCTCTGTCATCCATCCGGGTCAGCCTGTGTTTCTCTCTCTTTGTGGAGGTGAGCGCTTTGGGCCGTGCACACAGACGCAAACACATACGCTAGCTAGGTAGGCGCGCACAGATGCACATACATTGCATTATTGAGTAATGATGGCAACTTTTTCTCTATCACACACATCCCCAAACATTGTCCTCACTCTCTCTCCTACTACCTCCAAGAATGGCAGTTTCTTCACTAACTCAGGAGTTACTGCATTGGCTTGCCTGTCTGACCCAAACAAGAAGGAGGCGAGCAAGAAGAAGAAGCGAGAGTGCGGGTTTGATTGCAAGAACACCGGGACCGGGAGGGATCGATCGATCAGGTACCTGGAGATGGCTCTTGACATGCGCTAGCGTCAGATCCTTCACGTCCATGAGCTCCAGGACTGACTTGGGCGTCGCCCCTGCAAAAGATTAGATTTTGATCGATCAGGCCGGGAAGGAAGGATCGCCACGGTGGTAAGTACGTAGCGCGCGGCCGGCGGCGGAGAGATTGGGTGCTACGTACTCTCATGGCCGCCGAGGAGCTCGACGGCGTGGACGAAGCGGGCGTGGAGGGTGCTGGTCCAGCGCATGCGCGGCGCGCGCATGCTGCGCTTGGCGGGGAGCTTGGGCATGAATCGGGATGCCAGGCCGAAGGGCTGCGCGCTGTGGAGATGGTGGTGGTGTCCGGCGATGCCCATGCCGATACCGCCTCCGGGCCCCCCGTAGCCCCGGAGGGTGTCTGAGAGCATGCCGTTGAGCCTGCCGGAGGCCGATAGCATCCGGTGGTGCGCGGCGGGGGAGAGAAAAGGTACCATAGGATCGAAGGAATTAGCCGGCGGCGCCGGCGTGAGAGAGGACGGGGACGTGGATCCCAGGGAGGAGGGCCACGTCGAGGGATGGTGGTACGAGCTGTAGAACCCGACCTTTGGGAGGTGGTGGGCGTCTCCTCCCCCAGGCGCCGGAGGCAGGAACGGGAAGCCCCGGTGCCGTTGTAGATTGGTATCCCCCGGATTGGCGGCGACGCCGACACGCCGCCGACACCCGCGTCAAGGGGCTGCAGCATCGGCATAGTCATCAGCGGGGCGCCGGCAGACGTCGTGGCGGCGGAAGATGCAGCGGCCGTGGACGGCCTGTGCCGCCACGGCAGCGCGGCGCCCTCCTGCTCGGCCGTCAGCAGGGGCGGCGACAGCGACAGCTCCGTCGACGCAGTGGATCCGTTCAGCCTCCTCCAGGGGTCCCCGCCTCCACCTCCCAAGGGTCCGCGCCCGGCGCCGACACCCGCCCCCGAGCCCGTGGGCGGCCCACCGCTCGGCAAGCTGATGTGCAGCGAGAGGTCCGGCGACGCCGTCGAGCTGGCCTCCATCTCCCACCCAGCACCCGCGCGCGCCGGCCTCTATTGCACCTGCGCGTGCCCCCACTGCTTGCTAGCTAGGTTGGATAGGAATGAAGGATCGGAGGAGAAGGTTCTTGGTGTTCCTCCGAATGCTTGTGGTTTGGCCTTGCAACTTGGGGGATGGGGGTGCTGTCTCCTTTTGTATCTGTCTCTAGTACTGGAGTTACTACCTCTCCCTCTTCTCTTTTTTTTTTTTTGCGATTCTCTCTCTACTTGCTCTCTCTCTCACAACCTCCAAACATGAGAGACACCAGGGATGAATTGGTTTCTTGTGCTGTCCTTCCTTGTTGCTACTAGTATAAAAAGGTAGAGAGAGAAACTGTAGAGGAAGACACCGAGAGAATGTGAGGTTATTATCTTGTTGTTTAATTAGGAGGGGCATGCATCACCAAGTATGAGAAAATGACACTTAAGGATAGCTGTACTATTAGATAAGTGGAGGAGTCAAAGCAGATATATATGCTTTTGTTTCTACATGTATTAGTACCATAAAATACACTACTACTACAACACACACACGCCCAAAGAAAGAAATAGTACTTAGATCTCCTCTCTACTTATTGAGACATATAAAGAAAGATTAATCGTACATGCATGTAGGTATGTTGTAGAGGAAGATTGATGGATCTGATTTTGTTTGTTGGACTGAAAAGGCTGTGTGAGCTCGTGCGCTTGGGATTCTTTTCCCCCCATGACCCCAGGGCTTGGGCTCCTCCTTTTATCTCTCCATCCCTGCCTCTGTAGAACACTGCACCCTATTTTTATGGGGGAGCTGATGAGAGAGACAGACGCCGGAAGGACAGGCTTCTTGTCTCCTTCTCCATTCTCTCTCTACAATTTTTCTTCCTTGTCTCGCTTTCGGATTGGATGCGTGCGGGGTTCAGTGCCCCTCATGGGCCGGGACTGACCCGGTCGACACTACAGTCTCATCGGAATACGGTGATAACGAATAGTCATTAGCCTTGTGTTTGTGCGCATGTATGCTGCACATCAGTTTCTAATACCTATCTTTTTAGTGACATAAGCTTGTAAGCTTTCTTCTCAAACACAATGAGAAAAATTTCTGGTAGCCTCTACATTTGGAGGATGCACACACATCCATAATACAACTCATAGTCTGAAAACAAAAATACATCTTGTACTACTTGCATATAGCTCTTTGATTTCTTTTGTTCAAGACAAACTAGTAAGAGTTCGACTCCCTGCGGTCGGCAAAGCGCAGCGCGTCCTCCACAAGAAAATGGGGCTCGACTTTGGAGATATGCCCCTGGTGGAGGCTACGAAAGAATTCACGAACACCTGCAAGAAGGCTCCGTTCTCTGATTCGGCAATCAACGGGTTGAGGACCCTCCTCAGGCTGAACTTGCCGTCCATGACGGCAGCGGATGAAGCTTTGATTGGCCTTGCTGGCCCAGGGGGAAGCGATTTCCCGCCTCCGTCGGCGCTGGACGTCTCCGTCTGATCTGCTTCCCGACCCCCAGATCGCGCCGCGTAGTTGCGTTTTGAAGATATGACGATATATCTTTCTGAGAGAATAGACGGAGTAGGGTGATTTGGATCCTAGGGGGGCCACTTTCTTTTGCCTAGTACGCCCTGTCATGTTTGACTTTTTTCTTTTTGGTCTCGGCCGTGTCATGTTTGCTTCTCCTATATCAATATAAAAGGCAAAGCTTTTGCCTCGTTTCAAAAAAAAGACAAACTAGTAAGAGTACATTTGGCCCTAATTCTCGCGATGCATAGTAAGCACGGGAGAAGTAGTGCTTTAATTATGTGGACCTTTCTCGAGAAATTGGCGGTACTTGCGTGAAATATGTTTCCGTTACGACGCATTAAAACTCTACCAATTGTTGGGTTTAGCTTTTCAGCCTAGCATTGACTTGATTAGTTCACTAGGTCTAAGTAGGGCCGCTACAATGACTAACCTTGTGTTTGTACAAGTACCTATCTTTTCAGTGATATATTATTTGAATAATTCTTGTGAGCTTTCCTCTCATACACAATGAGCAAAACTTCTGGTAGCCTCTACATTTGGAGGATGCACACATCCATAATAGTACAACTTATAATCGCCGAAAACAAAATACTTCCTGTACCACTTGCATTTAGCTCTTTGATTTCTTTTGTCGAAGACATACCATTGAAGTACATTTGGTCCTAATTCTTGGGATGCATGGTAAGCACATGAGACACGGTGCTTTAATTATGTGGGGCTTTCTCGAGAAATTGGCAGTACTTATGTGAAATTATGTTTCCGTTACGACACATTAAAACTCTACCAATTGTTGGGTTTCACTTTTTCATCATAAACATTGACTTGACTGGTTCACTAGGTCTAAGTATAGCCGCTAAAATGACTATGACAGTATTCTTATGTTTTAGAAATAAAAACATGGCTTCTATAAAATAAAAATGATCAAGAGTGCCAAAAAAGGGGAGCCCCGGTTCCATTCATCATAACAAAACCAGATAGGCTATGTGTTCTTACGCCTAAAAAGATAAACGGAAGGGAGAGTAAATAAAGCCTACCACAATTTGGGCTAACACAAGAAACAAAAACTACTTGCTTGACCATACACCAATATTAGTGGCGCCAAAGCGAAAACATCAAAGTGCAAGAAGATTGCCAGGCTGAACGATCAACTCATATTACTCACAGACTTTGTGCAACTTAATTAGTCCTTGTCTCCTCCATTGGAAGAAGCGGCGTCTTTTGGTGAGTCACTTGAGCTCAACTGCAACACCAGAATAAAATCAAGGAGGATATGCTACCAGTGCTTGAGAAGTGCTTGAAGGGGTTGCAAGGGCATGTTGTTTCTAGTAACGATAGAGATATCCAAGGGAAGCAAAGGATAGTGGAGTTGCATGCGCCAAACTTATATGCGGGAGAGCACAAGGTGTACGTAGGATCATTGAAACATGTCTAGGGAAGAGATCCATTCTCTCAAAAAAAAAATCTTTTAAAATCATCTTCAATTACCTAATTGTCTTTAGGATTAGTCACATGACCGGTTTTGTGCATAGCCAAAATTAGTTGTAAAAAATTACTGCATTAAAAAAAAATGGTATTCACTATGGAATGAATATCGTTTGCAACCCAACATCTTGTTGCAGATTCGTAGTTTGATCCCAAATGTAGACCAAAGAATTTGGAAAGCGAAACCAAAATTTTAAAGCTACAATACATAAAAAAAGATGTTTGACAAATTCAAACTAACAAAAGAAAACACATGAAATAGGTTTGCCTAGGTTTATTTTCTAGAGATTATCTCTTGTCATCATCAGTTTGCTATGAGCTAGCACCAAAGAAAAACAGTAATTCTGGAGGACCACCAAAGACCAAATTGCAGGAATATAAAATGGAATTACTCACTTAAGCTAACCATGCTATAAACTGAGTTGGTGGTGTGTTGACCATTAAGAGTGTGATCCCAAATGAGAGACTCACAGTCTAGGGAAAACATGATGCTACTACAAATTTGTTCAAGTTCATACTATTGTTCCATATGTTAGAGTTAAAATTTCTTCTATAGGATAGTTTCACAGTGGAGCGATCCAAAACATGTGAGACAGTGGGCATTTGCTCATTACAGATACAATAAAAGTTCCAACATTGGATTTAAATGGGAGAGGTTCCAAACTTAGTATCCACCCAAAACCTTATTTGTATAGCATCCTCTATCTTCAATCTACACCCCAAATTTAACTGCTGTAATAGCCCCTAAGAGACCCTTCCTAAATAAAATAGAGTTCATGTCTTTGCATGAAAAAAAGTTTGTGTTGCTAGTGTTATACTCAAATTCAAGAACTATCATCCAAAACTTACCCTCTCCATTAATGTATATTTTCAGCAGGAGACAAGGAGGAAGATGTTAACATCTCTAAGACAAGGAATTCCCAAACACCCTTGCAATTTGGGCATACATACAAGATCCTAGTTTGCCATATGTTATCTATTGTGTCAGTAATTTTGCACACAATGAGACATGTGAAAGTTGATTAACTACAAAACCTGTTTAGGGAATTTAAAAGAAAAAGGATCAAAGCAGGTGGACATGAATACTGGCTAAATAGACCTTGACAGGGGTAACACTAGTTGCATGAGAGTCCCCCTCCATCTAACTATACAATTGGGATTTTCTCTATGATATGATGGAGATCTTCTCTCCTGAGTTTATGATAATGTAGAGGCACACCCCCAAATATTTGATAGGGATATAGCCCATAGATCATAGAATTCCCTATAAAGCTTAATCTTTTTGCGATCTAGGTTTAGAGGGAACGATGCATTTTTGCTATAATTTACATTCAGGCGAGAAACCTACTCATAACAAGTCAGAACCCATTTGAGGTTTCTAGCAACCTCAGGTTGTTTTCAACAAAGAGGATAGTATCACATGTTTATTGTAAACTAATGACACCATTAGGGACGACTTCAGCACGCAACCTCTACTTAGGTAATTAGAAGCAGCCCTACTGAGCATACGAGTGAGAACATCTACTAAAAGGTGAAAAGTAAGGGTGACAAAGGGTGACTGCCTTAAAACTTTACCTCTAGTAATTAAATAAATTTCAACACCGTTCAATTTAATAGCTACATACCAACCTCTAGTAACATGCTTAATCAAAGCTCTAATTTTTGGATAGAAATTCCTTTTGGCAATGAGTTCATCTAGGAAATCTAGATTCACTTCTATAAAGTCTTTTAGTCTAATTTGAGAACAACCCCTTTTGATTTGATGGTATGTAAAGAGTGTATAACCACATGAGCAGTAAGTACACTCAAGAAGGTACAATAAAGGTAGTTCATTGGCGCAAATGAGAAGGTTGATAACTAGAGAAGGTCTATTTGTGTTATCCTTTATGTAAGTTTTGGAAATAAATATAAAAGACTAATGGACCTTTTTTTTTCCTCGAAGCTGCATTAGGCTCTTTTGGACAGAGGAAGCACAACAAAGTTCATTCTGTAGATACCGAGCTTCACCCTCATGAAAATCATGATATTCTTTTGACACAATATGAAAGCAAGGCCATCTCGGTCAGTTCACCTGTCAAAATAGGAATTAAAACAGTAAATCTAATATCATCTTTAGAAAAAGGAGGTTTCAAAATGGCATTATTCTCATTTGACACCTTTTTAGGAGAGAAAAAGAAGTCATAAGACAGAACAAAACCATCCCTATCCTCAGAACTGAAAAGGCCTTTGTAGAGAGAGGTTGACATCTCCAGCATTTCACCCAAATCAGTGGTTTGGCCATTTGGGCCTGTAAAGGTGTGGACCAAGGATTTCCTTCTCCTCTGATGGGCAAGAACATGGAAATATGCAGTATTTCTATCCCCTTTTTTTGTGTATCTATCCCTAGAATGTTGCTTAGATTTCACTTCTGTTTAAGCCACCACTTCTGCATTTCTAACTGAATTTACTCATTCTAGATAACTATGAGTGTGAGTGAGTATGAAACTCGGATTTAAAAGGAGATCATATTCTTACATCACCTATTTGTAAGATGCCTAAGGTCAGCTTCAATGTTCCCACTCCATGCTTTGGTCTTTTTTCTAAATATCCTAAACTTTTCATGCCACCTATCAATGGAAGTTTTTCCATTAGCGGGTGATTGTTTTTAATTATCAGACGGGGTATTGAATACGCTCCAAGGAGCCACCATTTTCAAGCTTATAACCAGAGGTTTTGGGAAGATGGTTAACCCCTGATTCCATAGCAAAGAATTGTGGTCACTCCTTTATCGCTACAACAAAAGTCAACTTTTACCACGACCAATATTCGTGGTAGAAGGGACTTTTTTGTGGCTAAAACGGTTTTTACAACGAAAGGTGGACCATGGTAACAGCAACGTGGCAGATCAACCTACAATGGTTCACAAAAATCTTGGTAGATTGTTGCACATTAACTACGAAATAAGCATTCATGGTAGGTGCATATAACCGACAGGTTGCAAACTCTTTTAATTAAGAGCACTGTCACGTTGTCATCTTTTCTGCTCGGTTATAAACCGTGGTAGATACAAGACATGCCTAAGGCATGTTTAAGTTAAGTGCATTAAGGTGCCCGACTCGTTAAGGTTAAGAAGGATGACCTGTTAAGATAAAATGGGGTAGCCCGTTAATTAAAGCGGGCCAGCTTTTTAGTTTAACCTGAAGCGGGATGGCCTTTAAGTTTAGCAGCCTGACGCGATCAACGTAAAAAATGTTGCCAAACTAAGTATTCAAAATAAGCGGGCCTACCCATTTTTGTGTCAAAAATACGTTCGTCAAAACAAATTATGACCTAGTATTGTTTCTGAAAAATGCCACACCAATTTTTCTAGTCCCATTAGGGGCCTTCACTGTTTGTAAAGTGGTCGGTCCACTTTTAATTCGGCCCACTTGGGGCCCACGAGAAAGAAATGGCTCAGTAAATAAATTTCTATTAGAGGTATAACGAATTGGCATTATACTATATGGCCCATTTACGTCAAGCAACATTTACAATCAACAGTATCAAGAAATTATCTCTGTATGAAATTGACAGCTGGCATAAATCTAAATTCATGAGGTATCTTGTATTTTTCAATTAATTACTGTAAAAGGTGTTTCTTCTAGTAAAAATTAAACCGGTGTCATGGGTTCACTTGACCCCTCTCGTAAATATGGTGACACGAATATATAACTTATGGACAAGATAAATTCAATGCAACCTTTATTGCATATATATGATTAGCATATATATGGGCATCACGTCCTTATATAGAGATTATGCAGCACATCTCTCTAATACTCCCACGAGCAAAAGGGTTGTTCGAATACCCAGAATTAAGTTGTGACACTATTACAGGATGGCACAATATTGAGTTAACAACAATGGCATGATGGTTGATGATCTCATGCATTTACTTGAACCAACAAGTGTCATCTTTTCGATCACTAGTCGGACATATTAATATCACATTCCATTATCCCTATTGAGTTAGACACATGATGGTAAAAACAATAGTAAGTCCTAAATTTTTGTCACTATGAAGTTGCTACTACCAGTCTACTCCATATAATACACATGTACCCCCTCTCGCGTGTTGGCATAATACTCATTCCTTATCAAAATATCCACCGTAGCATAATAAAAACCATAATCATGTAGGACAACTCATATGGTTCTAAACATGATATGACATAGAGACAGATCAAGATACTGCCACAAACCCGTAGTCCATAGGTGAATTACTCCCTTCTCATCATGGCATCAATGGCGAAGAAGTTGGAGAGGGTAGAGAGGCAACCAGACATGATTCTAGCAATATTTCCTCTTCCAACGTTTTGGCGATGGAATTTATGTCTGTTGTTCTCTGCTCGTTCATGGATCCATGATCTCATGGATATTAGAAAGGGTTGGGTATATATATGGTTTGTTTTAGGCCAAAAAGAAAGGCACACGAAAGAAGGTAGGTGATTAGACGCTCAAGGCTCGAGATCCTTCCAACTGCGTGGCTAGCTAGGGTGGCGGTTCCGTGGGGCCTTCAGGATGCATCGTGCATTGGTTGATCTCCGTCTTGGTCTCTAAATATTCGTTATGCCAAACGATTTGACAAGACAAAATCTTAGGACCGGAAGATTCCACAAACAAAAAAATAGGGTGGTACAACCCAAATAAAAGGATTTCATGGGAAATCCCATGAAACATCAAAACTATGGAGTAAACTCGTGATATGATGCAAACATATGAGATATTAACATAATAAACTACAAAGTTCATAGCTATACATTTAGACGTATCACCAAGCTGATTAGATCTCGTTTGACCAACCCCAACATCTCCTTTATATAGTGGGGCGATGATGATCCACAAGTGTACAGGGATCGCAACAATATTCGAGAGAAGTATTGTAACCCAAATTTATTGATTCGATACAAGGGGATCCAAAAAATATATCTATGCTTTAGCAGTTGAGTTGTCAATTCAACCACACTTGCTTGACAAGATTTATTAGTAACAACGGCGATATGATAGTAGCAGAAAATTGGTAAAACGACAGTAACAAAAAGATAATAACGAGAGCAACAGTAATAGCGAAAATGATTAACAAAACAGCAGGGCTAAAACATCGTAGGCAAGGGGCGGATTATAAGATCAATCATGTAATAATCATAGCATAGGGCACAGATAAATAAAGCATCCAGTTCAAGCATGTATTCCAAATATAGTTGTAACTACCTGCAATAAGATTCCGTACAATATCTTTTGTCCTACCCTCCCGTTTCAGTGGCGCGAATTAAGGAACTTAAGGTAATTAACGTACTCATTTAACAAAGCACCCGAGCAAAGCATTAACAGTTAATGAATACATGTAATCCTCAAGTTGCAGCCTTTCCCTTTGATACCCCAATCATGTCACCTTGAGGTCTCCATTTCCGGACAAGTAACTAGTGCATACAACTTGCAGATATGATCCAAAACATCAATTATATTGATGAAAACATAAAGATTTCAGATCAGTAATTATGGCACTCGGGCCCTAGTGTCAAGCATAGAGCATACCAAAGTCATAACAACAACAATTAATGATCATAATGGATACTAGGCGTCATGCCATAACAATTCTAACATCATCTAATTTGATGTTGGCCTTCCCCTGTGCCTACAGCAGGGAATTACTCAGACATGGGAGGGGGAAATATGATGGCTTGATGGAGAGGCGTTGGTGATGATGATGACGATGATCTTCCCTCTCCGGTGGCTGGAAACAACCTCCACATTATCCCTCTGAAGGAGAACAGAGGTTAGGTGCGGCACCGTATCGCGAACAGGAAAAGTGACAGGGGTTTAGGGTTTTTCGCCGCAAAGGAAGAATATAGGCCAAAGGGGTCGAGAGGTGGCACTCCAGGGGCACTTACGGGTGGGAGGACCCACGAGGCCTCATGGTGGCCCCCCTCCATCTGTTCTTCGTGCTCCGTGCATAGTTTCACCTAAAATAATTATTGAGATTGTTTTTGGGTTTTTGGGAAACTTTATTTTTGCACAAAAATAAGACACTAAGGCAATTATGCTAAAAACAGTGTTAGTGCGAGTTAGTTCCACTCAAATCATGCAAATTAGAAAGCAAAACAATAGCAAAAGTGGTTGCAAAATTAGACACGTTTTGGACGTATCAGGCGGCCAAATCCCTTAGGGTGGCCTACCCAACCCCATCCATGGTTTGGTGTGGCAAACTCTTTTCCCCTACGCCCATGCGTCCAGGGGTGACTAAGGTCTTGCTAGCTCTTTCTCTACTAATGTGCCCTAGGCCTATAGCTGGTGATCTGATGCCTTAAAGAGTCCCTGAATTTTATCACCTACCGTGGCTCCAAACATGCGAAGACGCGGGGACTGACCAAAATAGCAATTGGAAGTAATATTTTTTTGATGAATCAAATGTGTTCATTAAGTCTTAATGCATTTCTCTGGTGATCTCGGAAAAGCATAATCTTATTTACTTTTGTTTCATATGAGAAAATTGTAACATGCGGTGATTGGACACTGGATGTTGGATCCCTTTTATATACACATCGCACATGGAACAATATATGGAACATCTAAAGATATAAACGGTGAGACCCATTGAGCGCACCACATTGATTTGAGCTTTCTGGCCGTCCGATCTTTTCCGCTCCACACCTCTGCACCGTCCGATCCGTGTCGGTTCCTGGAGTCGGCGTGACCAACGTCTCTCTTCATGTTAATTGCTGCGTCTTCCCTAGACGTACTCTTCATCAATTACCGGTCATACGTTCTCTTACCGTAGGAAATGTTTGTGTGCGTGACAATTACCTTTTAGAAGAGCTATGCATGAGCCGGATGACGTGCTTGGTTATGTAGCCATATTCGAGGCGTCATGATGCTCATGTTTCCTTGCCGAGGTGTATACGGCGAGGGTCTGTGTAGTATAGTTTCATCGGTCAGACAAGTCGGTCTTGCCGGCACGGGACTGAGACAACGGTTTAAAGAAAAATGGAGACGATGCATTTGACTGGCGATTCGACGTCATGACCCTGCTGATGTCATGTCAGCGGCTGACGTGCGACATGGACCTCTCGATAGTAACAGTGTGATTGTGATGTTTAAATAGATTGTTTTCGTCCCTGCACTGTCAGGGGGTATGTTGCATCAGCGATCGGCCATCTCGGGATTGTCGATAGGTGTTTGCACGTTGGTCGACTGACTTGAACCATTATTGTATGTGTAGAAAGTCTGGTCGTGACGTGTAGACTGATCGTTTCTCCCTCGCACCGTTGATCTGTCCACGTGACATCGTCGGATACCATTACAAGCTGGAGACCACCAGGCGTCGTCTTAGGTCCTTGAGTTTTCTGGTCGTTCGATATGTGTCTCTCTTCATCTTGCCGCACCATCATATCATGCCGGCTTCCCCAAGTCGCCACGACTATTTATTTAATATATCGCGCGACGTGCGCACGTTTACGTAAGTCATGGCAATTAAAACCGACAGAACTTTCCGTCATGTCATACAGTATCCGCCGCTTCTCTTACCCTTATTCTCTTTCTTCGTCTGACACTGCCATAACGTCTCCCTCATTAACTTTTTGCCCCGGTAACTGCACCCTACATCACGGTAAGGCGTGTTGGTGCAGTTGTGAGCGGTTCGGTTAATTTCTCGATTTATACGTTGTCGTGGTATCGGCATAGTTGATAGGAGACGGGGGTCCTCTAGCCGACGGTAGAACGTGGGGGTAGAAGGTGGTGTCGTCCGGGTCGAGATTGTACACGGCAGTTTACCCAGCTTCTGGCTCCACGGCGGTGGCAGAGCCCTACGTGCTCCTATAACTCACTATAAGGCAATAGCCGTGTTCCAGGTTACAATGAGTATTGGACGTATTAGAAGTGTTGCCCTAAAGGCTGCCCGTAGGCTCGGCCAGGCCTAGGGCTTACAAGGAAAGACTTAACCGGCAAGTAAATAGAGTCCTAGACTAATACGTCTTGTGACTTGTCTTGTACTCCAAGGCGGTTGATCTGTGGGCTGATATCCCACAAGTATAGGGGATCGTTTGTAGTTTTTTCGATAAGTAAGAGTGTCGAGCCCAACGAGGAGCTAAAGGTAGGATAAGTATTCTCTCAAGTTCTATCAACCACTGATACAACTCTACGCACTCTAAACGTTTACTTTATCTAGGAAATAATACTAGAATAATAATACGGAGGTGAGAAATAGCTTTGCGAGATAATAAATAACAAGAAAGTAAATATTAGTGCTGCAGCAATAAAGTACACTAAGTAACCATAAACTAACAATACCATGAGTGTGGAAAAGTGGTGGTAAGTGTGATGGCTTTGTCCAAGATTAATTAGTGAAGATACTTGGTTCATTGTCTTCGATGCAGTTTTCTATTTGGGAGAGGCTAAATATACATGCACTCCACTACTTGGGATTACAAGTACTATATGATTGGATTGTTAACAAGCATCCGCAAATATAACAATGCATTAAGGTTTCCCCAACCATAGCCTTAAGTTCATGGCCCTCTTACTCCCATACGTGCAACATTCCGGTTCGATCCCTCAGGTTTCTGTCGCTCCGGCAGGTCTACCCCCTTCCTTTGCACATACTACTAACCCCAAGATGTTGATCCATGCGCGCACAAATATAATGGACACCAAAGGACAGTACCATAACAACATACAACTCTAATGAACCAAAGACATTCAATCTAAGAACAAATAAACTACGCAAACATGACATAGATCATAGGATAATAACTTATAGCATCAAACACCATGTTTACATAAGATGGTACAGAGGTGTGCGGGAGGATGAACCACTGTATACAAGGAGGAATTGGCGATGGAGATGGCGGTGAAGACGGTGAAGGGGACAGCGAGGAGTGCAGGGCGGCGCCGGCGGTGGCGGTGGCGCGGGGAACTCCTCCCGCGCCGCCGGCGTCAAGGGGATGCGCCGCCCCCTAGCCCCCTTCCTCCATGGCTTCTTGGGAGCCCTCCCCCATGGAGATGGGATCCATGGGGGAGGCAAAAACGTGGCTTTGGTGGCTGCAAATTCGTGGGTATGAGCTGTTCTCCACGAGCTAGGTTTCCTCCCTTTATATAGACTCTCGGATTTCCATCATCCCATCTAGGGTTTCGGTAAATCGGGCTTATCTCGGCCGTCTGGACTCGATTGGGACGTATTTTATGTCCAGATCCATTCGGAGAAAATTACCTGCAACTTTCGCGACTAGACTTTTTCCGTTTGATGTCGTCGTCTGTCCGGTACGTGACAATCTTCAAAAAGAGTTTTCAGACAGATTTCAGGAAAGTCCCAATTCGACTCCAACGAGGTTTCCTCTTGTATTTTTGATAATTCCTACACATCAAAGAGTAAAACAAGAACATTGTGCACTTTTGCAACTATTAATAGGTTAGTCTAAATAAATCATAAACTTAATATAAAAACAATTGTCAAAAGCACAAAAGTAGCATAAAACCATCAAAAATTATAGATACGTTTTGGACGTATCAACATCCCCAAGCTTAGTTCCTACTCGTCCTCGAGTAGGTAAAACGATAACAAAATATTTTTTGATGCTGAATACTATGATCAGGTCTTTAACAATTGCATGACAAATGATGTATAAATAATAAAACTTAGCAATCATGTTACCTAATGAAAAGATATCAACGAACTAAGAGTTCATAGTATGAAATTTATAAACATTAACAAGATTGTTATGATCATAATAAAGCATTGTAGAGTGGTATCTCGCTTGCCCTTTATTGTGGAGCAAAACATAAATGCTAGAGCACCTCTGAAGTGTAAGTGAAGACTAGATATAAAGATATCAAAGATAAAAGCATCAAAGTTACACCTGAGCTAACAGTATTCTAGGACAAGCACATTACACTAAGAATGACCGTTATGCTCTCGAAGAAGTGCTCAAAGAAAGGATGGTGACTCAACGTTAAAATAAAAGATTGGCCATTCGCAGAGGGACGCAGGGATTAACATGTGCTAGAGCTTTTTAGTTTTTTTTAAACATAAGTAAATTGTTTTGAGAGGTGGTTGTTCCTGTCAACGAATAGCAATAGAGTTCTTGTTATCTTCCATACTAAAACAAGTTTTGAGAGCGGTTCCGAGATATTAAAATTAGGCATTTATAGCATGCACTTTTATATAGTATGACACTCCTCCCAACCTTTGCTCACACAAACCATGGCTAACCGAATCCTCGGGTGCCTGCCAACAATCTCATACCATGGAGGAGTGTCTATTTATTTTACTTTTTACTTTTTAGATGTTATAATGGTCTAACCAGATCTTTGCAAAATTAGTGACGAGCAGATGAAGCATGCAAGTCGGAAACTTAATTTAGCATGGAAGATAACAAACCCAACTACTACGTCGTCATGAGCTGAAAACAGTGTCACAAAATGAGAAGTATTTTGAAGGTTTTAAAGGTAGCACATGAAAATTTACTTAGAATGGTTTGAAATACCATGCATAGGAATTTATGGTGGACTCTTTGGAATAACTTGGTTTTAAGGATTTTGGATGCACGAGCAGCATTCCCGCTCAATACAGGTAAAGGCTAGCAATAGACTGGGAAGCGACAACCAAGAGAGCAATAACTGCCATAATCATACTTGCGATAGAATAAAATTAACAGAGGCATAAAAGTGATACTAGAACTCTGAGGCAAAATAAATCATCAAGTCTTTAATTGACTTTTATTTTCAGTCCTAAACATGTGTGAGCATGTGCCAAGTCAATTCAAGTAAATCATTCAGAGGAGGATACCACAATGTCATACCATCTTATGAACAGGACAATGCATGTTAACATCAAAATAACATAATATACACTATTAGCTAGTTGAAACTAACCATAGAAAACATAAACTACTAAACAATATCATTCACACACCATTTTTAAGTTTCAACAAATAATCCATTAAACAAATAAACTTCGAACCACCTCTCCACACATGGGATAAATAAAAGATGTGACGATCAACTTATTAATTTAACCGGTGTTTGATGCTAAGACAAATAAATAATAAGATACAAACGCTCCAAGTTTATTCAAGTTTCTATGTTGCTCGAAAAACAAAGTTTAAAGGTTTGCAAACCGAGGGGTTATTGGTGAAGAGGGATGCGGAGACATCCCCAAGCTTATGACTTTGGCCATTCTTCAATATTTCTCTGTTTGGTGTTCCTTCATTCTCTGTGAAAAAATTTCAACACAAAAACTTTCCCATTCTTTTCTGCGGTTAGACATTAGTGCAATAGATAATATTCCCAAAGTGCTGCTATTAAACCAAATCAAATTTGTTTTTAAGTTACAGAAAGGTTGCTTATGTGGCCAACTTCTAAATGAAAGGTAAGACCCAAAAAGAATCAAATGAAAATGCAAAGAGGCCACTCTTGCAACAGAAGTCAGAATCTGTCCAGAAAAACAGCAGCTGGAAAACGTAATTTTTAGGTGCACTTAAACATGTCAGAAATTTTTGCCAATTTTTGTGCATGCATAGGATTAGGTGATACGTAATAACTAAATTTTACGTGATTTTTAGAGTTTCCAGTAAAATATGAAAAATCGCGCAATAAACAGTAGATGCTGAAAACAGAAAATTACTTTTTACATATGTATCAACTACGCCAAATGGGTAAAACTTGGTACTTTATTCTTAATAAACTAAGAGACCAGAGGCTAAACAAGATCTAAACATGCTAGTAGCAGCAAGTAGTACTTCAAATAAAACCAAAGTAAAAACTAAAATAGAATTCAAACAAAGAACCAAATAAAGAAGCAAAAGAAAATGAAATATTTTTGTTGTTTTGAGTTTATAAGTGAAAGCAAAAGAGGAAGAAATAAAACCAAATAAAGAACCAAATAAAACTAAAGAAGGTAAAACCAAGACATATAAAAGCAGTTATAATACAAGTTAAGACAATACATATCATGTGGACGGGTAATATAGAGTATGAAGTAGACAACCTCATGTTAGTTGATGAATAGGGGGATGACTCGGACATCCCCAAGCTTAGATGATTGTATCTTCTTGAATATGTTCTTGGGATGCACCTACACATCCCCAAGCTTGACCTCTTGCGTCTTCTTGTTCATCTCATATCACCATATTGATTAGATCTATAGGCTACATCCACATAAAACTTCACAAAACTCATTAGTAGGGTTAGTACTCATTAAATAAAATCCACTCATGTTCAAGTGTTGGCAAATTTCATAATATTTATTAAACATTAGCCACTGTATATACCGAGGTTCTTATCATTTCCGTTGTCCGTCGAAAAACTAAGGAAACTAAGAGCACTAAGTACAATATTAAATAAACAGAATAGAAATCTGTCAAAACTGAACAGTCTGTAAAGATGGCACTCAACGAGATAGTTACGTAGCTCAAATCAAAAAACTCAAAACTAATTAATTTCAGATCAAAATACGATCCTGAGATTTATCACGATTTTATTTACAGAGAAGCACATAAATCTGTCTAAACTGATCAGTCAGAGAAAATCGATTTTTTCGAGATATCTACGTAATTCAAATCACACAAAGTTAGTCTAATGAAAGAAAGATAAAAAACAGTACTTTGCCCTCAAGAAATTTCAGAACAATATCACGTTCTGGTGATTTTAAACATTTTATACGGTGAAGCACAGAAAATCTTTTTCTGTATAGCAAAGCAAAACTTTCACTTTCTTATAACTAGAGACTAGAATTAGCAATTTACTTTTATGGTACAGAGAAATATGTACAATATATACAATATATACATGTTTTAGCTGAAAAGCTTCCATGGAAATATTTGTTTTGGTTTCATAGGCATGAACACAAGTGTTCAAGGTCGACCCCCACTAAACCATTACTCATCTTTCCAATCACTTTTCTTTTTGAAAACGTTTTTAGATAACAAGTACAACTATTTTTTTTGGTAATTCGCATCCCTATCCATACTAAGATAGAGAACAACTTAGAACTGGAAGTAAAAACTACTTAGAGACAAAGCAAACCAGTGCACGCAAGAATATTCACCTACGCTATGGCTCCCCGGCAACGGCGCCAGAAAAGGTCTTGATATCCCACAAGTATAGGGGATCGTTTGTAGCCTTTTCGATAAGTAAGAGTGTCGAGCCCAACGAGGAGTTAAAGTTAGGATAAGTATTCTCTCAAGTTCTATCAACCACTGATACAACTCTACGCACACTAAACGTTTACTTTATCTAGGAAATAATACTAGAACAATAATACGGGTGTGAGAGATAGAAAGTAAAAGTTAGTACTGCAGCAATAAAGTACACTAAGTAACCATAAACTAATAGTACCATGAGTGTGGAAAAGTGGTGGTAAGTGTGATGGCTTTGTCCAAGATTAATTAGTGAAGATACTTGGTTCATTTTCTTCGATACACTTTTCTATGTGGAAGAGGCTAAATATACATGCACTCCACTATTTGGGATTACAAGTACTATATGATTGGATTGTTAATAAGCATCCGCAAATACTAACAATGCATTAAGGATTCCCCAACCATAGCCTTAAGTTCATGGTCCTCTTACTCCCATACGTGCAACATTCCGGTTCGAGCCCTCAGGTTTCTGTCGCCCCGGCAGGTCTACCCCCTTCCTTTGCACATACTACTAACCCCAAGATGTTGATCCATGCGCGCACAAATATAATGGACACCAAAGGACAGTACCATATCAATATACAACTCTAATGAACCAAAGACATTCAATCTAAGAACAAATAAACTACGCAAACATGACATAGATCATAGGATAATAACTTATAGCATCAAACACCATGTTTACATAGGATGGTACAGAGGTGTGGGGGAGGATGAACCACTGTATACAAGGAGGAATTGGCGATGGAGATGGCGGTGAAGACGGTGAAGGGGACAGCGAGGAGCGCAGGGCGGCACCGGCAGTGGCGGTGGCGCGGGGAACTCCTCCCGTGCCGTCGGCGTCAAGGGGATGCGCCGCCCCTTAACCCCTTCCTCCATGGCTTCTTGGGAGCCCTCCCCCATGGAGATGGGATCCATGGGGGAGGAAAAAACGTGGCTTTGGTGGCTGAAAATTCGTGGGTGTGAGGTGTTCTCCACGAGCTAGGTTTCCTTCCTTTATATAGACTCTCGGATTTCCGTCATCCCATTTAGGGTTTCGGTAAATCGGGCTTATCTTTGCCGTCCGGACTCGGATTGGGACGTATTTTATGTCCAGATCCATTAGGAGAAAATTACCTGCAACTTTCGCGACTAGACTTTTTCCATTTGACGTCGTCGTCTGTCCGGTACGTGACAATCTTCAAAAAGAGTTTTCAGACAGATTTCAGGAAACTCCTAATTCGACTCCAACGAGCTTTCCTCTTGTATTTTTGATAATTCCTACACATAAAAGAGTAAAACAAGAACATTGTGCACTTTTGCAACTATTAATAGGTTAGTCTAAATAAATCATAAACTTAATATAAAAACAATTGTTAAAAGCATAAAAGTAGCATAAAACCATAAAAAATTATAGATACGTTTTGGACGTATCATGGGCCTCCGTCTTGGGTCTTCCTTAGCCGGCTAGGCCTTCGTCTTGTACTTCAGCTAGCTGGGCCGCCCGACTTGGACCACTCTGGGTTAGCCGGATTGATCCATGTAAGAGATACCCCCAGTTGGTATATCCCCAACATTAGCCCTCGGAAAGGTTTAAGTTCTCCAGTTGCCATCTTCGTCTTGAGCGATGTCCGTCTTGCTTCTTGAATTTAGGCGGCTGAAGAGTTTGAAGCATTCCGTACAAAGGCGGATGGCGGTTCGGGTAATTGGTAGCCGAATTGGCGTCGTCTTTGACCAGAACATGGGAAAGGCGGATGACCTCCTGTCAGAGGAATCTTCTGCGTAGTGTCTTGTCATGTTGACTGGTCAAGTCAATAGTTGACGTGTCTATGTCATCCTTGGTCCACGATAGTTTGAACTCGAGGAGAGATGCAGCGACATCATGATGGCATTTCTGTCGTGCCACGGAGGCGGTGATGGCGGCCGTGTCGCTGACGGCAAGGCGGCCGTGCCACGGAGGCGGTGATGGCGGTCGTGTCGCTGACGACAAGGCAGCCGCGTCATGTTAGCAATTAAGCCAGAACGTGGAGCTTTGTTGTTTTGTACCTATCGATATCTTCCCAAACTGGCCAGGTTTGAGTGATTGGAAACAACAACTAGCAATCTGGCGATGAATTCGCATAAGCCGGACACGATGACGGTGGCGTCCCGCCTGGTCACCGCGGATATGGCGGAAGTTAATTACTTGAAAGCTGATCGTGTTTGATCCGATCGAACGTGGCTTGCAATCTTGAGTAGTACTAGTAGACTAGTTCGCTTCCACTTGGATCTCTAGACAGCTCTCACGTATAGTACATCAGCTCATCAACTTGCCTCAGACTCGGAATCAGATCCGGCGAGTGGGCTGCTGATTGCTCTTTTCTTCTCTCTTGAATCCGTGCGGACATGGGATTTCAGAGAACATGAACGTGCAGGCCCTGGCGATCTTTAACTGAGACGGAAACCAGGCCACACGTCGCACAACGGACAAGGCGGTCGAGCCACGGAGGCAGCCGTGTTGGCGACAACGAGACGGCCGTGCCACGGAGGCGACGATGGCAACCGTGTCGCTGACGACAAGGCGGCCATGACGCTGATGATGGAGCTGCATGTCGTGCAGCCCCCAAGTATTGGGCGAAGGCATTGTCGACGTCAAGCCCCCGAGTATCTGGCGAGGGGTAGTGTCGATGTCGTGCCCACGGGCTTCGTTCGCCAGAGTTTTTCTTGATCCGCCTATCTGCAGCCCCTGAGCATTGAGTCGACGTACTCGAATGTCGGCTCGATGCTCAGAAGAACTTGTGACGTTGTAGATCGAATGGTTGTAGTTGCCGAGGTTTGTGCCGCCTTGACGGAAAGGCGGCTCTAGACTTGATGAAAGTGCTGCATTGCAGCCCGTAGGCGTCAAGTATCCTACACGGTAAACATAGCTGCATTAAAATGTACTTTTAATGTAAGCTGAATAATTATAAGGACTGAGCCGGTAGTTTTTTGAACAAAACTTATGGGTTGTAAATTTTATGTGGCCCGTCTTAATATTTATCTGGTCTATATGCTTAGCTTTTTGTATGTTGGCGGTACCGCAGCATAGTTACTTCAGCTAAGCCAACCAGGGCTAGTACCAGATAGTTTAAACTCAAAGACCAAAGCCGGCATGTTGGTGCCAACGACATACTACTAGGCAACCCACATATAAGCAGTCAGAATAAGGATATTAGGCGGTGCAAAATGATTGCTTAATTTGGCCTGGAGGCGGCAAGTATCGAAAAGTTTGAACAACTTAGCACAGAGCAGATTTTGGATAACTTTGATACTAAAAGTATATGATCATATGAAAAGACAAATGACGGCATGATCTCAGAGCAGAATGAGCAAACCATAGACTTTTATTTCATGACCATATAGTTAATTAAATCTTAAGTATATAAAGAACTTAGTTGTTTGATATTTGTTGACGTTGATGTCGAGGAGGAAGGCGAGGTGGAAGACGACAGCCCCCGGACTGAAGAAGATAGCCCCAGGATGTAAGCGGCAGCCCCGGGATGTACGCGGCAGGCCCTAGGATGTAGGCGGAAGCCCCCAGTATCCTGAGGCTGATTCCAGCAAGGCGGCCACTTCCTATTTCTCCTCTTATGTTGCATGCTACAGCTTGTCGGTCGCGTCGTGCTGCCGAATAGTACGCAGCTGCTATTAGTCTGGAATATAACGATAAATAAGCCACAATGACGATTTAGCCGGGAGACGGCGATGAATATGTCAGAAAGACACCGTGCCACGTTAGCAATTTAAGCCGGAACGCGACGATGAGCCGGATGAATTGTCATCTGACTTACGTATACGTGAGATGATGATTCCCTCGTATATTATTGTGCATGAGATTACCGCTCTGGAAAATCCATGCACGTATGTAGTTTTTGTTTTGCATCGATCGATGTCTTCCCAAACTGGCCTGATTTAGGGGATCTAAACAGTAGTTAGTAACGTCAGATTACGTCGGGGTGCGACGAAGACGTTAAATATGTCAAAAAGGCGTCGTGCCGCGTCGGAACGCGACAACAAAGGTGACGACGAATCCGTCTAAGCCGGACATCGGAGCGAAACCGAATGTGGCGTGAGTGGTGATAGATTCGTCTAAACCGGACACGATGATGACGGCGTCCCATCTAACATCGCGGACACGGTGAGACTTGAAAAACCAGCCGGAAAGTGCATGCACTCACGTTTCGTGGACAACCACGTGAAGTAATACTAGCTTGGATTTCCAGACTGTATTCACGTATTGTACAACAGCTGATCCACTCGCCTCGAACCCTGGAGATCTGATCGGTTGGTGGGCTGCTGATTGCTTTTTGGCCGACGAGCATGCGGCCGACTTGGAAATTCAAACAAATCAGCACTACAGCCCATCGGTGGAGTACAGACTCTGAGAGAGTTTCTTCCTCCGCAACTCTCGCGATGAGGTGGCTCCAGGGATCGCGAGAGGCGGCGGCTACGCCAGAGATGATGTCGACGAGAACACCAGGCTCGTGGTCACAGGATTCGATCGCCCAAGCAGATTATAGCGGCGATGGCTTACAAACACCACCGATCTGATTTGATCCGTTCCGCGCGCAAGCGTAATGCCAGACGTCGAGTCTCCGAGCGTAGAAGTCGATGCACGTCGATCAGCGGGCTGGATCGAGGCGCTCGTCAGGCTGGCCGCCAGGTCTGTGACGAAACTTGCCGATCATACCGGTGATCAAGCCGGCAAGATGCGATCGCCTGAAACAAGCCAGCCAGATCTTGTCGTTGAAGATGATGGATCCCGCCTGGAACGTGATGCCTGACGCCTTATGTCCCACGGTGGGCGCCAACTGTCGTCGTATCGTCATAGTTGATAGGAGACGGGGGTCCTCTAGCCGACGGTAGAACGTGGGGTAGAAGGTGGTGTCGTCCGGGTCGAGATTATACACGGCGGTTTACCCAGCTTCAGACTCCACGGCGGTGGCGGAGCCTTACGTGCTGCTATAACTCACTATAAGGCAATAGCCGTGTTACAAGTTACAATGAGTATTGGACGTATTAGAAGTGTTGCCTAAAGACTGCCTGTAGGCTGGCTTATCAAGGCGGCCAGGCCTAGGGCTTACAAGAAAAGACTTAACCGGCAAGTAAAGAGAGTCCTAGACTAATACGTCTTGTGACTTGTCTTGTACTCCAAGGCGGTTGATCTGTGGGCCTCCGTCTTGGGTCTTCCTTAGCCGATTAGCCCTTCGTCTTGTACTTCAGTTAACTGGGCCGCCCGACTTGGACCACCCTTGGTTAGCCGGATTGATCCATGTTTGTTTGTGCGGGTGGTGGGTTAAGTCCTTGTCTTCCCCATACGCTTCTTCTCCACTCCGACTTTGTTTTCTTCTCCGCCTGCTGGCATTGATACTTATTCGGCATCGATCATGTCTTCCCCACCGATCTCCTCCCTGCTGCAAAGAAGTCCAAGTCCTTGACTGGATCCGGGTATTTGTTTCACCGTTTTTTCACTGCTATCTCTTTCAACGTTGTTTATTCACACGTTCCACTTTACTTTCAGGGTCGGCGGTTCCGACGCCGCTGCCTTGGGATCCTCTCGGCTACTGAGCAAACGGCGGTGGAGCTTCGGATTCTCAACGACCTCAGGGATCAGATCGCGTGTCGGGACAGGCGAATGGCCGAGGTTCTCCGAGAGTCTATTGCGAATGTCGACCGGGCAAAAGCTGCTTATGTTCGTTCAGCGACGGAGGAACATAGGGCATTGAAGATCATGGGAGAAGTGGATACTGAGCGGGTACGCAACATCGACTTGATGAAGCTAGCCGACTCTCTGTGAGACAAGATTGACGCGCAGTGCCAGGAAGCTCGTCGCATCCGCAAGGAGATCGAAGTACTGGCCATGGAAGCAGAGAAGTCCCATCCATGAGCGTCATCGTTTAGTTTGGTCTTATGTTATACTCTTCTACTGCCGTCTATGTTATTATATTTTGGTTTAACTAAGAATATGTATGTACCGGGTGTTCTTTCAATCACTTATGTACATGGCAACACATACGCGTGGCAACGTAACCATCGCAGGACGTGTGTGTGCAGTTGCGAATGGGTGGGGACAGTTCCTGTGGCGATGGGTTAATTACTCCTTTTCTCCCTCCGATTTTCCGTCTCCCTCTTTCGGTCTATTTAGCTATATTTTTTCCTTCGCTCTTCCCTATCATCACGAAACCGCTTCTCTGTTCCTCGGCAGTAACCATGTCGTCCGCAGAAGGATCTGCCGGCGTGAAGAAGAGGAAGGTCACTGAAGGATCTTCATCGACTGTCAGGTATCTGTTTATTTAAAGATATGTTGTGATGCGGCTCGCCTCTTCCTTTACTTCGGTTGGACCTTTGTTCTTCTTTTTCAGTTGCTTTTCAGTTCTCTTCGATTTATTTCAAAGTACTTCATGCTTTGTCATACATAACAATCACATGACCAATGAATCTACTTTGCGCGAGAGGAAGCCCCTTGGGACGGTGTTCATCGAATCGTTCCGTGCTCATTTGGTAGATCTGGACGAGCGGCTGGAGGAGGCCCGCGTGCAGTGTACCAAGAACTCAGATAGGGTGAAAGTGGCTGAGTTCGAATGTTTGGAGAATGCAAGGAAGGCGTCAAAAGCTAGCGCCGAGTTGAATTCGATCGTGTTGCACAACACGGGCTTGCTGACGACCATTGAACTCCTTAAAGAAAGGATCAAGGGGCTAGGCGAGGTCGAGGCTCTTCTCTGCGATGAACTCGAGTTGGCCAAGCAAGGGAAGTTCCTTCCATGTAGTCTTCCAGGGTCATCGTCTTAGGTTCCGTTGTGTTTTTGTTTGCTGTTTATGGATAGTGCCTCCGGTTCGCTGAAATCGTCTTGGAGTACCCAGAATCACGGGTCTGCGTTTGTATGAAAGTCATGGTTCGTTTGACGTATTTTTCTTACTTGAGGACTCCGCGTTTGTTGTCGTGATGATTTTCGTGAGGGCGTGCGTATGATCTTATTCGTTAAACGAGGAGATATGCCTTTGATCGGTAGCTGGCGTCATCACGAGCCATTGATGTTTGTCGTCTACGTTAACTATCTATTGTTTCATTTAATTTGATTCTACGAAAAAATGAGCACGCTGTCTCGTAAGTGTTTGCCGAGCCGGCTTGCTGTGTCCTCTATACTCGACGTGTGGGGGGACGGGGTGTCGTGGTGATTTTGGTTCCTTCCCGAGGTATGTGCGGCGAGGGTCTGCGTATAATCTTATCGGTCAGACCAACGGATCTTGCCGGCACACCCTTGAGACGGCGGTTTAAAGACAGAGGTAAAACATATTCATTCGATCGGTAGGAGGCGTCATCACGAGTTCATCGGTGCTTGCATGCCATTTAGTTGCTCTGATTTGTTTCTCTCTATTATTTGTCTAATTTGGTTCTCGATCTTACATATGGATATAATTATTTTTACCCGTTGATTACTAGCATTGTGTATGGCGTTTCGTTAGAACATGGCTCGGGGGGTCGTGCGCCAAGGCGCACCCCTAAATCTAGTATTTCAATATTAAAGAGAACCTAAACTTGGGATCACTATCACAATTACTTAGGCATTATTACATGATGGTTATCATCCATACAATGTTTGACTCATGATGTGCTCATTTTAGTATTCTCCACTCTCTTTTACTTTTCGTTATCCATTCAACGTTGTGTAATACTCACTTTATTTATTTTTCTTCAACCACAATCACAATCACTATTCAAATTGCACTTCGCGTATTACTAATAAATATTCCCAGGCTGTTATAAACACAAGCTTGGTTAAGAGTGACGCCTCAGATGAACATCCTAGTGAGTACTCCTTGGCACCTCCCATCATGCCAATAGAAATTAGGGTAAATGCTTCCCCACAAAGACTGCCTCAGTCTCAATACTTGTGGACATCAAGAAAATTTTATAGCGCCTTTACTGGATAGCATAATGCTTTTCTGGAAAGTCAAATTGTGTTTTAGTTGCCTGTTCAATTTATTATCCATTATGAAAAGCCAAAGATGATAAATTTCCATGGTTCCTTCCACTACGAGCATCGGTAATATGCTACCTAGTAGAGCAGTTTATTTCCCAATTTTTGTAATTCAAGATAATGATACACTTTCACATGCTCCTTTAGAAGAATCTCCATTATTTGATATGCCTGGTAATCCTGCATTACCTAATATCTAATCAGATAACTTTATCCCATGATTTTCATCATTGTTTGAACATTTAAATGATAAAATTTCTCAAAATTATGAAAAGGAGGAAAAAAATCTCCCGTGTTGCACACTCCACTTAGACTTACATCATCTACTATTTATTCTAGGGCCTGAATTTGATAGAGCTTAAATGAATGCAGATACTACATAGATTTTTACGGTATAATTGAGATGATTAAAAATAAAGCTTTTGAGAAGTGCTTTACCTATGATGATGGATTTTATGCGCCACCTATATATGTTAATTATGATGCCTACGAAATTTGCATTGATCCAAAAGTGATTAAAGTTCTTGCAGAACATAAATGCTATTGTAAGTAAGAGGAAAATCCAATGACACATTTCTAAATACTTGAAGAACATGTTGTGTAGTTTTTTAAAAAGTTCAAAACCACATTATTTCATTATCAAGTTAATCGTTTTTCTTTTGGTGGTCAAGCATAATTTTTTAATAATCTTTCACCAAGGTATATTAACAACTTAGACGAAGGTTTAATTCTTCCTTTGATAAATATCTCCCACCGCCGTATGGCTGACCGATGATTACTAGTGTTTCATGCTTCAGGTTAGTTGCAGCCTACAATCCAAACCGAGGACGGGTTTTTGGAGTTAGCTCTCCCTCGCGAGATCGTGGCCCTTTGTACCGCCCATTGTAGCACGTGTGTGATACGTCTCAGGGACTACAGGTCCATGGCAGTAGCTAGATGGTTGTCTCTCCTCCTTGTACTACATTGTTTAGATCTTGTGAGCTGCCTAACATGATCAAGATCATCTATTTATAATGATATGTGTTGTGTTTGCTCGGATCCGATGAATTATGGAGTCATGACATTATTGCTCAGTTTATCTATCATATGTTTTATTTATGATCTTGCATGCTCTCCGATGCTTGTGTACGCTTTGGCCAAAGTAATTACTAGTATCTTTAGAGGGAGTATTTATGCTAGATAGTGGGTTCATGCCTCTCTTGTCCGAGCTCGAGTGGACAGAAACGATTAAGGTTTGAGATTGCTGTTGCTACTAGGGATAAAACAGCGGTGTTTATTGCTATATGTTGTAACCATTGCTTACATTACGCACCATGCTTATTGCAATTATCTGTGTCTTGCAACTTAATACTTTTGGGTGACATGCTGGATAGCGATCTCGGGGTGGATTTTTAGTCGCAGATGCAGTTGGATAACGGTCTATATGTATTTTGACGTAATGCCCATATTAAATGAACGGTGAACTTTGTGTCATGATAGTATTGTTATGCGCCCATGTTTGTCAATTGCCCAGTTGTAATTTGTTTACCCAACATGTTTATCTTTCGGAGAGACACCACTACTGAACTGTGGACCCCGGTCCTATTTTCCTATATTGCTTACAACCGTTTTCATAGCTTTTCCTAGTCATTTGCTCGCTGGTCATATTTGCTCTCATATTATTTTACACACAAACATTTAATCCTTTGTGTTCAGCAAGCCGGAGAGATTGACAACCTCTCTGTTTCATTGAGGCAAAGTAGTTTGTTTGTGACTGTGTGCAGGTCCGCGTTAACCTCCTAGCGCCAGGGGAGGGAGACACCGTGTTAGAGCCTTCTCAAGTCCTACTGGATTGATAACCTTGGTTTTGAAATCAAGGGAAAATTGCTGCTACGCTACATCATACCTTCCTCTTGGGGTTCCAGCGAACGTGTGATCCACGCCATCAAGCTCTTTTCTGGCACCGTTGCCGGGGACTTGGATGCTTCAGCGAGGGGAGTTTCGCACGTCCTTACAGTCTATTTTGTTATTGTCCTGCTTAGTATATTTTTTGTTAGTCTTATTTTGCTTTTCGTTTGCTTTAAAAATCAAAAACACAAAAAAATTAAAAATTCCAGCAACTAGTTTCTCTTTGTTTTGCTTAGTTATTATGTCTAGTTCTTTACTTGCTATCAATGATTACTTTCTTTGAGAATAGATCTTATTGGCAAGGTGGGTTCACGGAGGAACAACAAAAATATTATAAGGAATACCGCTTGTCTCAAAAAGGGATAGACTTATGGGTACAAATAAATAAATGGAATGGTTTTTCTAGAAACTTGTGCTCTACATATGATGAATATTGGTGATTTAATGAATATTTTTGCTGTAGGAGGCATAAACACCTCTCTTTCCAATGTGATTATAATGATAATAAAATATTGGCTTCTTATGCTAAAGGAAACTATGACTTGGATAATCTTGAACAAATTGAAGAATTTGTTGTTTTTATCGGTGCCTATGAAATTACTGCTTTGCTTAAGAGTATTGATGATGCTTCTTACAAATCTGGAAAAAAATACCTGGATATTGCTTTGAATATTACAATGATAATCCTTATATTACTGAATTTCTTGAGAGAACTTATCCTCCAAAAGAAGAAACTATTGCCTTGCAGGAACGTGTGGAAGAAGAAATTGCTGAAACTGAAAACTCATTGGATGAAAAAGAGGAAGAGAGGAACGAACAAAAGGAGGAAGAATTGAGTAGCTACTGCTTGCCTTCTAATGAGAGTAACTCTTTAACTCTTACATTCTTTGATTACCCTCCATGCTTACCAAAGGAGGACGAATGCTATGTTCCTATGGATTCTCTTGAAATATCCATGTTTGATAAAACTGATGCTTGCTATGTTTATGGGCATGGTGCCCCTATGAATGAAACTTGTGGAAATAATTATGCTACTGTTATTTATGACAATCCATGCCATTTTGATAAATCTTATGATAATCCTCTATTTATGCCTAATATCGAAATGCATGGTAATAAGGAGTTTTGCTTAGAAAATGTTTATGATAAAGCTCTAGTTGATGGTCCTATGTTGCTTCATGATATTAACTCTACTATTATTGAAAATGGGATTGGAGAGGTCTTGACTTTATCTAGATGGGTCCTGTACCATTTGAGAGTGATCGATCATCTTGTTATAATATTGTAAAAAGTGGGTTTGGAGAGGTTTTAATTAATTTAGATCCCACTATTTTGGAGCTTGATAAAAATTATGTGTTTTTAGATCATGAAAATCATGCTTTATCTGATAGTTATATTGTTGAGTTTGTTCATGATGCTATTGGAAATTATTATGGGAGAGGAAAATATGGTTGTAGAATTTTTCATGTCACTAAAACACCTCTCTTTATGTTGAAGATTCTGAAGTTGTTCTTGCTTTATATTCCTATGCTTGTTACTTTGTTCTTAATGGATTTATTTGCTTACAAGATTCCTATGCATAGGAAGTGGGTTAGACTTAAATGTGTTTCATATTTCCTTCTTGATGCTCCCTTTTACTTCATTTTCTATTCTTATGTGAGCACCATTAAAACTATCGTGCATTGCTAAAATGTGTTATAAAGAAAAGCGCTTATGGGAGGCAACCCATTATTTTTATTTTCAGTTTTTTTTGTTTGTTTTGTTTTTGGGTTTTGTTACCTCTGTAGCAACTCCCTTTTATCCTTTTTATTTTTGTTTATGTGCCAAGAATAGCCTCTAATGAGAGGAATGTAAATTTTTTAGTTTGCTGTCCAGAAACAGATTTCTGTTCGTCACCGTAAAAACTCCAAAAAATCACAGAACGTGATCTGGGGCTGTAAATTTTTGATCGTAAGGATCTGGGTTTTGTCTACCTTTCGTTAGTTTTAAGTTTTCTGATTCGAGGTGTCCCAGTGTCTCGAAAATAATCATCTTTGCGTTCTGTTCTGTTTTTGACAGATTCTGTCTTAGTTTTGCATTGTGTCTTCTACAAGTGTTGAGTGATGTTCTTTTGATCCATAGCACCACTTAATGCTTTGTGACAGTAGCTAATGTTTCGGCTGTCACCTCCCCTGAGAAAAGCGGCGTTGCGGCCAAGGAGGTTTTGGCGTTTTCAGACCAGGTGACAGAGAAGATAGCTGTGGACAGTCCTGCCTTATCAAAGGACGTGAGTATCTCTGGTGGGGCCACGATGGCAGAGTCCGGGTCCATGGTTCAGGCGGGAAGCGAAATGGAGTATTTCGCTGTCTCGCTGGAGAGTGGGGCCACAGTGGGAGATGCCGATGGGGAGGAACAGACCTCTGCGAGGCCATGCCCACAGTTGGGGGCCGATGTGGAGACTGGAATGACGGCCCATGAGGAGATTGCTTGGGCGCATATGAGGGGTTTTTGTGATCGCTTGCTAAAGTCCTTGGCGCCGCCTTTGCTCAAGGAGATCGAGTCCTCCTCCAGGCTACGTGTCGAGGCAGAGCCTTTCACGCCCAAGAGAGTAACACGTCGAACAACGACGGCTGCCTCGGCAGTGAAAGCTAACACGCGAGCAAAGAAGGTGACGGTAGCTGAGACGGTTTTGCTAAAAATTTGAGCTCTCAGTAAATGATGACGATCTTGTGGTGTTTCGAACTCTGTTCGACCCGCCCATGCGTGAGGAACATCTAAGAGCCGTGGCGTCCGTCTATGGCAAGATGGTGCTAGAGTCTTTCGATGTGGAGGAACCATGCACGGTGAGGCCGACACTGGTGTCGCCTGTGCATTGAGTACCGTGATCTACGGTAGAGCCGGAGTAGTGTAGTTTTTAATGGATCTAAACCTAGAGATGCTTGACTGGAACGTTCGTGGGTTGAACGATCCAGCCGGAGAGACGTTGTGAGAGTCTTTGTGGAGGCGTTGAGAGTTAAACTTGTATGTTTGCAAGAAACCAAATTGAATATGGTTAACAGTTACACGGTTTTGCAATGCTTGGGACCATCTTTTGATGGTTTTGCTCATCTTCCGGCGATTGAGACTAGAGGCGGGATAATCCTTGCTTGGGACTCATCAGTTGTGAAGGTCTCCAATGTTAGTTTCGATACCTACGCAGTAACGGGAGAGGTTTGCACTATCGATAATGATAAGTGGTGGATCACCACGGTTTATGGGCCGCAGTCCACGGAGGAAAAGAGCTGATGGACCGCAGAGCGTTGTGTCCTAGGCCATGGGTTGTAGCCGGCGATTTCAACATGATCCTGAGTGTGAGCGATAAAAATAACAGCAATCTGAATAGGAGTATGATGATGAGGTTCAGGAATTTGGTGCGAGATCTGGAGCTGAAAGATCAGTTTCTACACGGGAGGAAGTATACCTGGAGTAACGGGAGAACATAGCCTACAATGACACGTATTGATCACGTGCTGGCCACGGTGGACTGGGAGTTGCAGCTCCCTGACGCTATCTTGCAGGCGCTGTCCTCGTCCATCTCGGATCACATGCCGCTGCACCTGGCGCTGTGTGCCAATTGTAAGCCCAAGAGGAGATTCCAATTCGAGCTCTTTTGGCTTAAATTGGAGGGATTTGACGACGCAATCAAGGAAGCGTGGCCCTGTAATAGATCGATTACGGATCCCTTCAGGAGACTGGACGAGCTGTTCAGAAACACCGCGGAGTACATGCAGTCGTGGGGACAACGGAAGATTGGTAATGTCAAGATCAAAATCGCAGTGGCCAATCTGGTGTTACAGAAGCTAGCCGAGGCATAGGAAAACATAAACCTGTCGGCCGGAGAGCTGTGGCTCCGGAAAACACTGAAACTTGCTATTCTAGGACTGTCGTCGCTGGAGAGAACGATTGCGCGTCAGCGATCGCGAGTGAGATGGCTTCGTGAGGGAGATGCTAACACTAAGCTCTTCCACGTAGTAGCCAATGGGAGAAGAGCGAGGAATTTCATCCTGAGCATCGCCGTCAATAACCAGATCATTACTGGACAGGACGAGAAGGTTGATGCGTTTACGAGAGTGTATGTGCAGCTGCTAGGAACCAATAGA
This sequence comes from Poa pratensis, assembly GCA_947311845.1. Taxonomy (NCBI): domain Eukaryota; kingdom Viridiplantae; phylum Streptophyta; class Magnoliopsida; order Poales; family Poaceae; genus Poa; species Poa pratensis. The sequence continues at coordinate 25,405,320 of CAMZMU010000096.1, forward strand.
GAGAGAGCACACAGTCTGGACCTCGAGGCTCTAAATCTGCCGCGCCTCGATCTCCAGGGCAGACGAGGTGTTTTCAGAAGAGGAAGTCTGGGCAGTAATAAAAGAGATGCCGTCAGATCGCGCGCCAGGCCCAGACGGATTTATTGGTGCCTTCTACAAGCGCGCCTGGCCGACGATCAAGAGGGATGTGATGGCTGGACTCCTGAAGCTTGCAGTTGGAGATGGGAGAGGTTTCGCGAGATTGAACAGAGCTCTGATCACGTTGATTCCCAAGAAAGCGGAGTCGACAAGTATCGGAGATTTCCGGCCAATTAGCTTAGTGCACAGCTTCTCGAAGCTGTTCTCTAAGTTGATCGCAAATAGACTACGGCCAAAGATGGGGGAGCTGGTGAGCGCAAATCAATCTGCGTTTATCCGAGGGAGAAGCCTGCACGACAATTTTGTGTTAGTTCGCCAAGTTGCACGGAAAATAAAACAGAGGAGGAAGAAGGGGGTTCTGCTCAAATTAGATATATCGAGAGCTTTCGACTCGATTTCTTGGCCTTTCCTCTTTCAAGTGCTCAGGCATATAGGTTTCAGTCCGCTATTCCTCAAGTGGCTGGTGGTTCTTCTGAACACGGCATCGACAAAGGTCATGGTGAATGGAGTGCGCCAGGAGCGCGAATCCAGCACGTGTGTGGGCTGTGGCAAGGAGATCCTACTTCGCCCTTGTTGTACGTGCTGGGTATGGAGGTGTTCACTTGTCTGATTCGCACTGCAGTGGAGGGGAATTGGCTGTCGGAGCTAGTTGGAATTTGACCATTGCAACGTGTATCTATATACGCGGACGATGTTGTCCTCTTCCTTAGGCCTGAGAACAGGGAGATGTGGATGATCAAAGAGTTGCTAAATATGTTTGGAGAGGCGTCAGGTCTGGAGAATAACTATACCAAAACCTCTGCTACGCTAATTCGTGGGGAACATGAGGATGATGAGAGAGTGCAACGGGTGATCGGCTGTCAGGTGACTAATTTTCCCATCAGGTACCTGGGTTTGCAGCTAGCCTTGCGTCCACTGACCAAGGCTGAGTGGCAGCCGATGTTGGATAAAGCGAAGCGCGAGAGGGTCGGCTAACTCTGATCAAAGCCGCCATTGCAGCGAAGGCAGTGCACCATCTGCTTATTGCAGAAGCCCCGGCATGGCTGCTATAGGAGATCGAATGATGGATGAGAGCTTTCTTCTGGGCTGGGAAGAAAGAGGTTTCAGCTGGGCAATGTATGGTGGCTTGGGATACCGTGTGCCGGCCTGTTATGCACGGAGGACTAGGCATCAAGGATCTTAGGTTGCAGGGCCTGGCCTTGAGAGTGCGATGGGAGCGGCTACGCCGCACTGACCCATCCAGGCCTTGGCAGGGGCTGCCGGCATGGAGAGACAAGGAAGCTTTGGCTGTATTCCATAGCCTGGCCCATATCACAGTCAGGAACGGCGAGAAGGTGTTGTTTTGGATAGACAAATGGGTGCATGGTGGCAGGGTTTCAGACATTGCACCCAACGTTTTCGCTGCGGTGAGCACCAGGAGGAGAAATACAACAACTGTGGCTCAAGGGATGGTAAACAACAACTGGACCTCGGACATCTCGGAGGAGCTGTCCGAAGACGGACTGGATGAGTTCACAAGGCTATGGTTCGAGGTGAATTCAGTAGAGCGTGACGAGCGGGCCGCAGACACATTCAGATGGATTGGTGCGAGCTCGGGTATGTACTCAGCTAGGACGACATATGACATGTTGTGCCACGGGCAGCAGAGGAGTGTGATCGCCAAGCCTCTATGGTGGTCCTATGCGCTGGTCAAGTGCAAGATATTTGGTTGGCTTGCTACCAAGTACCGTTTGTGGACATCTGATCGGAGGGCGAGACATGGGCTCCAAGAACATCCCGATGCATGTTATACATGCCTCCAAGACGAAGACAACACTGATCACGTTTTGGTGCAGTGCGTGTATGCTAGGGAAATCTGGATGGGCTGTCTGCTTAGAGCTGGTTTACTGATCCAAGCACCGAGCCCGGATGCAACTCTGGAGCGTTGGTGGCTTGAGACAAGAGATGGAGTTCAGAAACGACATAGGAGACAGTTTGACACGCTAGTCATTCTTGCGCCTGGATGTTGCGGAAACAAAGAAACGCGCGTGTTTTCGGCCGCGTTCGAGATCAGTGTAATGCCCCACAACTCTTGAGCAGGATCGGAGACGAGCTTCAGCTGTGGCAGCAAGCTCGAGGGAGAAGGAGCAACAATGGCGCGAGAGAGTGGTGTAGTGTGTGAGTGCGGAGTTCGCTGGCCCTGATGTTTTCATCGAGGATCCAGTATCTTGTAATTTTTTGCTCTCCTTCTATAAAGCTACGGTATGCCTTTGGCATACTCTTTAAAAAAAGACAGTAGCTAATGTTCAAATAATTTTATGCAATTTGCTAAATGAGAACTGAAGGTAGATTATTTTGTTTGAGTACTAACCCCTCTAATAAGTTTGTGAGAAGTTTTGTGTGAAGGAAGTTTTCAAGTGATGAGAGAACGAGGTGATGAAATAAAATCAAGAAGGGATTAAATCTCAAGCTTGGGGAGGCTCCCCTGGACCTCCTCCAAATATTCAAGAAGTCTCAAGCGTCTGGGATGCCCAAAGGCATCCCCTTCTTCATCAACAATTTATCAGGTCGATCCCATGAGACTATATTTTTATTCCTTTACATAATATGTGCTGTTCTTGGAGCGTCATTTATGTTTTGCTTTTAGTTTTGTTTTGTTTGTTTGCTGGTCTTTGCAATAATGGATCCTAGCATTCTTGTTTGGGAGAGAGACACGCTCCGCTTTTTCATAAAACACTCTGTTCTTCACTTATATGTGTAGAGTGTTTAGCTTTTATTATTTTAGCTTCTAGCTCTTGTTTTTCATGTATCTCTTGTTCAGAGCTATTAGTTTCTTGTAGTTAGGTTGTATTGTCTTCTGTTACATGCATACTTGCTTAGAGAGTTTGTTCAAATAAATTGATTGGTATTCGGTTGAGAGGGAATTATCATGTAGGAAGTGGTAAAAGAAGCTTACATAATCTTGTAGATCATTGTCTTGAATAATTTGATACTTCTCAATTGTTTTGAGGTATGAACTAGATGAATGTTTAAACTTGTGGATCATTTACTTAATAATAGATTAGTGGAGAAATACCGTAAAGCTTAGAATTATGATGCTTGTTCTGGTTGTTATTTCCCAAAGTCTAGATATTCTTTTTGCAATGGTTTGTTTGGTTAACAAGGAAGACAGTGTGGAGTCTAATAGTTATGCTTAATGTATATCTTGTGGTCATTCGTGTATTGAGTTGATGATATGTGTTTGCTCGACACCTTGCTAAGCCTAAAAACTCTGTACTAAGAGGGAATGCTTCTCGTGCATCCAAATCTTTGAGCCAAATATCCATGCCATTTTTGTCCACCATACCTACCTACATGTGGTATTTCCCTGCCATTCCAAGTAAATTTTTCGTGTGCTACCTTTAAATATTCAAATGTTATTGTTCCTTTTTGTGCCACTGCTGCCAAGCTCATGAGGAAGTAGTGAGTGGTCTTTATTGCATTTGTTGGATAGACTTTTATCAAGGACTTGTATGCTTCATCTACTTGTCCATTAATTTTGTAAAAAGAGCTGGCAATGGGGTGCCTAGCCCCATAAAAGATAATTTACAACTTTCACCAAAAACTCTCCTCACATTTTGTTCCTATAAATTCAGTAAAACATCTGCATGTGTAAACAAAGGAGATAAGAGGAATGATCTGCTTGCTGCAGAAATAATGTTCCTCATGGGAGCCGCTCTTATAAGTCTGTCTAATAAATGTAGCATTGCTCACTATCATTCGTTGACCATAGTATGCACCTCTCAAAAAAATTATTATTATTTCTCTATATGCTTTCGAAAACTAAAAAGCTCTAGCACACGATTAATCTCCGCTTCCCGCTGTAAAGGGCCTTTCTTTTACTTTTATGTTGAGTCAGTTTTCTTTTCCAGTCTTTATCTCTCAAGCAAACCCATGGTATCAATTGTGGTACAAGTCTACTACTTGTTATATTTATGTTTAACTGTGAAAACTTTATATTGACATTATCTTTAGATAAATATGTTACAAGTTGAAACTCTTGCTGAAAACTTAAATCTTCCTTTGTGTTGGTTAGACACCTTTGACGAAAGAATGTTGCTTTGTGAGCTATCAAGTATGACAAGTTTTATAATTTTCGAGTCTCCAAACTACTATTCATGAAAAATTCTATCTTAGATGTTACACTTGGTTAATCATTGTTTACTTTATATCAACTATAGACCATTGTCTTGGATCACTTCGTTAAGTTCATATGCTTTACATTATTTGATCAAAGATGTGTTGGTAGTATGTCACTACCAAATATTATTTTGTTATCATTTACCTACTCGAGGGCGAGCAGGAATTAAGCTTTGGAATGCTGATACGTATCAAACGTATCTATAATTTTTGGTTATTCCATACTTGTTATATATCATTGCCACAAGTTTTTATAATGTTTTTATATTTTGGCACATTTTATGGAACTAACCTATTAACAAGATACCCAGTGCTAGTTCCTGTTTTCTGTTGTCTTTTTGTTTCAGAAAAACTAGTCAAAGAACTTTCTCGGAATCAGCTGCCAATTTACGTGATTACGAAGAAACAAAGACGGAGTCAGGAGGGCGCCTGCAGGGGGGCGCACAGGCCCAGACGCCACCCAGGCGCGGTCAAGGGTGGACCGTGCCTGGGCCCCACCTGGGCGCCTCGAGAACCTTCCGACGCCGCCCTTTCGCCTATAAATTCTATTCCTCCCGAAAACCCTCGGTACCCAATCAGAAATCCAGAAATACGTCCGAGGCCGCCGCCGTCGCCAACCCTAGATTGGGAGGGTTCTGAAGCTCTTCCCGGCACCCTGCCGGAGGGGGAGATCGTCACCGGAGGCATCTACACCGCCATGCCTGCCTCCGGAGTGATGCGTGAGTAGTCCACCACGGGACTACGGGTTCATGGCAGTAGCTAGATGGCTGTCTCTCCTCCTTGTACTCCATTGTTTAGATCTTGTGAGCTGCCTAACATGATCAAGATCGTCTATTTGTAATGCTATGTGTTGTGTTTGCTGGGATCCGATGAATTATGGAATCATGACATTATTGTTCAGTTTATCTATGATATGTTTTATTTATGATCTTGCATGCTCTTCGATGTTTATGTATGCTTTGGCCGAAGTAATTACTAGTATCTTTAGAGGGAGTATTTATGCTAGATAGTGGGTTCATGCCTCTCTTGTCTGAGCTCGAGTTGACAGAAATGATTAAGGCTTGAGATGTGCTGTTGCTACTACGGATAAAACAACGATGTTTATTGCTATATGTTGTAACCATTGCTTACATTAAGCACCATGCTTATTGCAATTATCTGTTGCTTGCAACTTAATACTTTCGGGTGACATGCTGAATAGCGATTCGGGGTGGATTTTTAGTCATAGATGGAGTTGGATAACGGTCTATAAGTATTTTGACGTAATGCCCATATTAAATGAAACGGTGAACTTTGCGTCATGATAGTATTGTTATGGGCCATGTTTGTCAATTGCTCAGCTGTAATTTGTTTACCCAACATGTTTATCTTTCGGAGAGACACCACTAGTGAACTGTGGACCCGGGTTCTATTTTCCTCTATTGCTTACAACCGTTTTCATAGCTTTTCCTAGTCATTTTTTCGCTGGTCATATTTGCTCTCATATTATTTTACACACATACATTTAATCCTTTGTGTTCAGCAAGCCGGAGAGATTGACAACCTCTCTATTTTGTTGGGGCAAAGTAGTTTGTTTGTGACTGTGTGCAGGTCCGTGTTAACCTCCTAGCGCCAGGGGAGGGAGACACCTTGTTAGAGCCTTATCCAAGTCCTACTGGATTGATAACCTTGGTTCTGAAATCAAGGAAAAATTGCTGCTACGCTATATCATACTTTCCTCTTGGGGTTCCCAGCGAACGTGTGATCCACGCCATCAGTGTGTCGCCCTGGGCATAAGGGGCATGATGACTTGGCCTCATCCTCTTGTTCCTCCGGCTTAACACCGGCGGTCTGTTGCAACTAAACACGAGTATTGCGCTCATTGCGAGACTTAGAGAAATGCATAGCTTTTCTGAACTAAAAGATGTAAACATACCGACAACTTGGGGGAGAATCTCTAAACTCCAAATAATATGTCCATGTTATGGAATTAAAAATATTGAACTTCTTGATGATGGTCATATATATGATCACTTGTTTTGTATATGGTCTAAATCCCAAATGAATTGTGATTGGGCAGGACGGGAATATGACCGTTGTCCACCTGAGCTCCCGCGACGCGCGCCCGGGCGGCGACCGGGCGCTGCCGCCTCTCCCCGGCGGCCTGCCTAGCTCCGGCCGGTCCTCCCCAAGCCCCACCCACCCGCCAACACCTCCAGCCTCCTTCCCACCAAGTTTTTCCCTGGGCTTTGCTGGTGAGCGGCTGCCCCTGTCGTCTGCATCTGGATCGGCGTCCACTGCGCTGACGGCTCTGCTCCGGCCGGCGCCCTCAACTCCACGCCTTCGGAGCATGCTGGATGGGTCCCTGGACCTGCTTCTGGTCGCAGCCCGCTCGGCAGCCACGCCGACGCCCTCTCCATGCGCCCGCAGCGCCCACCTCCACAAGCGGCGTCCCCGGCGTCGCCGCGCTCTTCCCCGGCCACGGCAGCCTTCTCCCCGAGCCGTCACTGCCCTAGCCGGCTCTCCCAGCCCCCGGCGTTCATCCCCGTGGGCTTCACACCGGCCTTCCTCGGAGTGGTGGCACCAACCCCGTCGTCTCGATCTACGCTCAAACTCGTGGTCTTCGGCTCCCTCTCCTTCGCGGTCACCTCGCCGGTGCCGCCGCCGTCCCAGCCACCGCCCCGCCTCCAGCGCACCGACGACAGGGATCTCGTCCATGACGCCGCGGAGAGGCTCACGAGGCGAGGGGATTTGCCTGTCGGATCCTGCTCCGCTCCCGCCCGTGATGTCCAGCCGCCAAAGGCCACCTCAGGTCAGATCCCGACCTCCACGACCATCTCCTTGTGCCACGGCTACCTGCCACCTCCCCCGGCCACCCTCCCCGTGGGTTTTACCCCGGCTTTTCTGGGGTTTGGGCTCACTGGGAGAGCACATCACGCCGCAACACCTTCCGCCGGACCTGCGCGCCGCCCCTACGCACCGGCAAAGTCTGCGCCAGCACCAGCGTGGGTAAACAAAGCATCGTGGAAGGCTACCTCAACCTGGACAACCCGTCCTCTGCCGCTTGCGAGGAGGTCAACGCGTCTCTAGCCGCCTGGCGTCGGGCAGGCAGCCCCCCCTCACGCCTTCAATGGGGATGACCCCGGCCGGCATGCTGCGCGTCCCCTCGGCCATGAACGCATGTGCGCCGGAGCGTCCTCGGCAGTCGGTGCGCTTCAATATCCCCGCCCCTCGCGTTCAAGAAGACATGCCCTTCTCCCCGCCGAGTCATCTCGTTGCGTCCCATCAGTTAGACCTCTCTCTGGTGGGGAGGCAGTCGAGGAGCACGTCGCAGGATGGGGACTGGACCCTTGTGCTCTCCCGGCATGCGTGTCGCGTGGAGTGTCGTTCGGCTCGACGGGATGGGTTCTCAACGCCGGATCGCGCCCCTGCACGCCGCCCCTCATCAAAACCAGCCGCAAATCCCCGTTCGAACTCCTCACCCCGCCATCGCTGCTCCCCTCCATCTCGCAACTCCGCTGGACGTCACTGTCACCGGTGCCGTGCACGCCACCACCTCGTCACCGACTGCCGGGACCCGGTTCTTTGCGACCTCTGCAAGAGTTTGGGCTACCGCTCCTGGGAGTGCCGCAACCGCGCCAGCCACGCTCCTTCCTCGACATCTCATGTCAACTCGCGGCCTCCAACCTCACCGACGGCCAAGCCCCCAACTGCCAGTACAATCGAGATCAGGAACGTGCGCGTGAACGCTCTCCTCGCCGGCAACGCGCGACGCCGGTCAGCACGCTTTGCTCATTCGTGGACGTGCTTATGGCGCGCCCGGAGATGGACGTGTGCTACTCCACAGCTGCGTCGAGGGTGCTGGCCAGCGAGAGGTGCTACAAGATGAGCGTGGACGGAGTGCTCTCTGCGCAGAATGAGAGGGCCGGCCCGGGGCTGCTGCTAATGCAAGGAAACGACGGCGACCGCAAGGCAATTGAGTCGGAGGTGCTTTTGCGCCTGTCAACGGTTGCGTCTGGGGAGGTGCTGTCGCAGGACTCTCGTCCGGCTTTGGAGTGGTCCTTATTGTTCTCACCTGGCGACGCGCCGCGCGAGGGGGGACATCCCAGTGTGGATGCAGAGGCTGAGGCCGCGGAAGGGGAGATGGACCAGCTCTTGCCATGCCTCGACGCGCTGGGTCAGCAGGTGATGCTGCTGGACGGCGAGGAGGTGGCGCACGAAGACGGCCTTGATAATGACGGCGACTCGGTGAGGGGGGAGTTTCAGTCTGTCGCGGACGCCATTGACGCCGACGTGGAGGATGCTACGCTTGGAAACCTCTTCGCCGCCGATGGTGATGACGACACTGACGATGATGATGATGTTGACGCTGGTGGTACTGCTCCGTCATCAGGCACCATGATATGCTGTGTCGCGGATCTGTTCAGCCTGCCGGCTGTGTCGTTGCTGCCCACGCCTCTTCCATCAATGCCACGTGCTCCTGTGGCCCTGCCCGCCCCCGACCGTCACAGCAACAGGCTCGCGGCGAAGCCAAAACTCCCAGCGGTCGACAAAGCGCAGCGTGTCTCCACAAGAAAATGTGGCTCGACGTTGGAGATATGCCCCTGGTGAAGGCTAGGAAAGAATTCGCGAACACTTGCAAGTCTCATTTCTCTGCTTCGGCAATCGACGGGTTGAGGACCCTCTTCAGGCTGAACTTGCCGTCCATGACGGCCGCTGGCCGCCGATGAAGCTTTGATTGGCCTTGCTGGCCTAGGGGGAAGCGACTTCCTGCCACCGGCGACGTGGATGTCTCCACCTGATATGCTTTCTGGTCCCAGACCGCGCCATATAATCGCATTTTGAAGAAATGACGATTTATCTTTCCGAGAGACTGGACAGAGTAGGATGATCTGGATCCTCGCGGGGATACTTTTCTCTCGTTTAGTAGGCCCTGACCTGTATGGTTCTTTTTCCTTTGGCTTCGGTCGTATCATGTTTGCTTCTCCTATATCAATATAAAAGGCAAAACTTTTGCCTCGTTTCAAAAAAAACTAAATGAAAATTGATAACCATAGTGTAGGTTCATATCGGTTTTTATTTCCATTTTTTATTTTTTATATCTTCTATTGTTTGTCATTTATCCGTGTCTGATATTGACCCTGTAAGATCGGATTTAACTTACCTGACATACCATGAGGAGAAAATATATGTTATCTGGCGACATATATATCATGTGAAGATAGACATCTTGTTGATATGTTCTTAAAATTCCCTTAAACCGTAGGTATAGTTCTCCAATTATCCAATTGAAACAATTGAGAGATTATAAATTTAAAATTAAGTTCCCAATATTTCAATAAGCTCAACGAAATGAGCAAAATATTGGGCTAGGTGAACAGTATATTGTTCTTGTTAGGGTGTGTTTGCCCTTGTGGTGGGTCATCGTAATATTTTTTGTCTATTTTAGCGTTTGTTTCACATGTTTTCGCCTATTATTCTAATTTATTTTTAATTCTAGATTATAAAATAAGTACAAAGCAACACAAATGCAACAACTGCAAATTGAGTCTTAACCACATAACAACAGCCCATTCATTCGACCTGTGGTGGTGTAACAAAATTCGGATCACAAGAGAAAAATATATGTCGCATGAGATCGATGAATCAATATCAAGGTGGGTTCTTGGCTTGTGTTTTTTCACCCACGGTACATCCATGCATGCAGGCTCACATTTATGACATGGTTAGAGCCAGCGCTTCCTGCAGGCTGCATGCACTACATGCTTATGCAATGCGTTGGAGCAATCGATCGATCTTCGCTAAAAGAAAAATCGATCAATCGATCACCAACATGCTGCATGCACTGCCTAATGATGCGTAGATCCGTGCTTGCTAGCTGCTGCAGCAATATCAGTTGCAACAGTTCCTACATTGAACACAGAAATACTGAGATGCACATATGGTTGCTACAGCGTGAGTTCCATGCATACAGCCTGTGGGATATCTCTGTCTCATACTGTTCGTTGTGATTGTCCACAGCCTAGCAAAGCTAGTTATCTGACCCTTGCATGCATATGCATCCCCAGCAAAGGCTCGTTTTTCTTATTCATTTTTCCTTAGAAAAAAAGAGATATGGAGAGGAGATCTGGAATGGCAGCATCCTATAGGAGATCAGGACTATACCTAGGCATTTCTCGGGCCGGGCCTAAAAAAGCCCGATACAGAAAAATCCAGTCCCGAGCCCGACCCGACCGTCGAGCTGCAGAAATCAGGCCTGAGCCCGACTAGGCCCGATCGGCCTGGCCCGATCTTTGCTGATTTTACGTTTTCGTTAAGCCCGAGCCCGGCCCAACCTGACTGTCGTGGCCCGATATTCAGGCATGAGCCCGGCCCGGCCCGAGATTTCTGGGTCGGGTCGCGTCGGGCCGTCCGGGCCGGGCTGCCCATAGCCAGGTATAATCAGGACACAACATATGAAACGGTAAGAGCACCTCCAATAGCACCCCACAAAGCAGCCTAGAGGCCCACTGTTCGGATCGATCAAAAAATTGTCCGGCACCTCCGAGGCCAATCCCATACTTGGCGGCCTGCTCGGGGGCACTAGACAATGGCCCGACACGGCCTCCGACAGGTGGCCCCCTCATTTCATAGGCACATGCCCAGTCAGCCGTAATCAATGGTGGCGTGCAAGAGGCCGGTCCGCGCGCGTAATGGCGGTCTCACTTCAACGGGCGGTACCCCAAGCGACATGACGTGACAGCGTTGCACATTTCCCACGCGAGCACACTGCAATGGGGAGCACCAGCCTCTTGCGGCAATTGCCACCGGCGCGTCAGCGGTGCAACCGTGCAAGGGTCTGCCGCGTGAAGGAGGAGCGACGCTCGCCACTGCGTTGAGGAGGTGGAGGCGGCGTTTTCATCTGTGACGTGCAGCCGCAACGCCGTGCGTCACGGGATTGCCCAGTCATCTGCGAATTCCCGATGTGGCGTTCCCCACCGCGCGGTTGGCAGGAGGTGAAGGAGGAGCTGCGGAAAATGGTGCTAACGGGCTACCGGTGTGTTCGCCCCTCTGGGACGATGTGCACGAAGATGAGTTTCGTGACATCAGCTGGGGTTTGGTGGCGTCGGCATTGAGATCTAGGAGCAATTGCCGAGCTGCATGAAAACCATTGAGCTCACCGCGCAGCAGGCCTCCTCCTCCGGCAGCCGCTTCCACCTCGCCCCGACGCCCTCTGCTCATCGGGAAGCCTGCTCCTACTCCTGTGCTGCCTCCATCTCCATGATTGTCTACCTCGACGATGATGACAACAACGTCGACGAGGACGAACTCGTGGCCGAAGACGACTAGGGCAATATTAGGGTCTAGGTTCAATTTTCATTCAAAATCCATCAAAATTTGAATGGAATTTAAATATTTTGCTTCATGAAAACCATCGAGCTCATGGCGCACCAGGCCTCCTCCTCCTCCAGTGGCGGCGCTTCCACCTCGCCCTCTGCTCATCGGGATGCCTTCTCCTCCTCCTGTGCTGCATCCACTGTTGGGTTGTGTATATGGAAAACAAAAAATCGCCACACAACGTAACACCCAAGATCTATCTATGAAGATATAAGCGAGAGATGATCTAGAAATCACACCAACACTCTGAAGCGAAAGTATATGTTGATGATGATGTCGATGAAGCCTGTTGAAATTCTCCCGACCAAACCTGGTGGTGAGAATGTCGCCGACTCGCCGCGCTCCCACGTACTAGATCAAAGAGTATGATCTCTCCACCGGTATCCACACATCAAGTGCTTCAACCCGCCAGCACTTGATACCCACAAGTATAGGGTATCGTTGAAATCTTCAATGTGTAAGTATTAGTATCGATCCCACGAGGAGTAGAAGGTATAAGTATTTATCCTCTCAAATAAGAGTGTCACTTCTCTTATTATCTATGCACTAGACAAACTAAAATGATTAAATGATGCAAGTGTTTTTGGGTTTTTGGTGTAGAGTTTGCAATAAAGTAAAAAGCTGAAAATAAAATATGATGAGTGAAAGCTCTCAAAGGGAGAAAGCCCAATCCTCTATGCAGCAAGAGGACAAGCTTAAGTGTGTGTTTCTTATGCGTGGAAAACGTTCCCAAGGGCTACATGGATTTCATGGCATAGATATTTCTAGAACAACAAGGTAAACATTTTGTCAAGTTTTAATCTTCTTTGGACGGAACCATAATTAGGTGTAGCTAAATAAATAAACTAAACCCTTTATGATGGTTCTTATGGCCAAGTAAATGACTGCACAAGAGTTATTAAGACATAGAGTCCCACCATAGCCTTAAACTCTAAGGTCCCCGATATAAATCCCCTCCTAATGGTACTTCATGTATTAGACCACAGGTTTACGTGTCCTCCCAGGTCCTACCCATTCCAGCACATTAGTGTGATCACCTTCATGCATTACTCAACATATGTGTGCACCCATACGTTGTACAATAAGATAACCATAAAAGATAAAAACTTGACCAAATACTCAATACATGTTAAGTGGAAATCATTGCCAATCCATCCTATGCCCCCAGGAACATGAGAGAACTACTCACAACGCGAAGACATGATATGATTCAATGGTATAAGTGATACAACACAATCTGAAAATATAATATCCCCACAAAATAATGACAAGTAGCAATTCACAAACATGTAGAATAGTACTTAGACAATAGCTAGGGTTCGAACAATCTCAAACTATGAGGGGGGTGAAGTGGATCACGAAGATGGTGATGGAGATGGTGCTGGTCTTGACGGTGGTGTTGATGGAGATCGGAGGGGGGGATGGAGGAGCCTTCCGGAGGTGATCCGGCGGCGTTTCCCTCCTCCAATCTTCTCCGGCGACGGCCTTCTGACTCTCTGTTTTGTGGTTTTGTGTTTCTCCGCCGCCTCCTTGCGAAACTCCTCGGGGGACTATTTTTATAGTCGGTTTTAGGTCAAGACAAAGCCACGGAGATGAAAACGGATGGCATCGGAGCCACGAGGGGGAAAAGAGGGTGCCTCACGCGGCCAGGGAATCTGACCGCGTGGGGCCCTCTATTTTCCAGCTGGTTGGGCTTCTGGTCTTCATTTTCATCCCATTGCGTTCGTCTCGAAAATTCTGAACCGTGCTCTTTGGCCTTGACCTTTTTGGAGTCCCGAAGCTCCCGGAAAGTTCGAAACACTAAAAAAGACGTTTTCTGGAAAACAGAGTTAGAACCAAAAGAGGGGGGATTGTTTAGAAAATCCCCGAAATCATTATAAAACATGAATATAACATCATACAAGTTGCAAATATGTAGGAATATCTAGTAATAACATGCAAAGTTCATGTATGCATTTTAGATGTGTCAACATCCCCAAGCTTAACCTATACTCATCCTCGAGTATGAAGGTGATAAAACTAACATGGACTTTGCATTTTAATACTATCAATGGATATCAAAGATGATTACTATTGCTACATAAAGTCAAATGATTCATTCTCAAAGGAGTAGCAATATACAAGATAGATTATGAAGTGATATCAAATATTCAATGAAAGGATGTTCAATGATAATTCACAAAGTGTAACATAGAAGAAAGTACTCTGGACCAAATGTATGCATAATGAAAAGTAAAAAACATCCTATAATGGTCATAGAGTACTCTTGTAAATCTGAATATAAAAGGTGGACACTTTGAAAAGATAGATAAATAAGTAGAGGTAAAACATGAATAAGTTTCATCTAGCTTCCAAATGCTTCTACTTAAGTTAATGTTTGCAATGTGGTATCCATTGAATGATTAAAGTTTAAAATGAAAGCAAATATGAGTAATGTGCTTGACAAAGTATGGGTTGAATGCTCATGCCCCTTGAATACAAGTACCTCTCCAACTGGCTACTCAAGTCGGGTCACAAAGCAAGTTCAAGTTAAAGCCATTACAAGTAATAATAGCATCATTAAGAGTTGCTCCTGGGGTACCTCTTGTCCTAGGACATGGAACAAGCCCATGTCAAAATGACAAGACAAACAAACAAAATGGACAATCTCAGCACTCTTTTATTTACTATTGTTATAGCTTTTTATTGTGAAGTGCCTCACTGAAGGTCCACCGTGATATGTAAGTAAATTTCCACCATGAATGATGGATGGCTTGGGTTAGCCGCCCGGTGAGTCGCTCTAGCCATTTATACTTGCTCCTCAAACTTACCAAGTTTCCACTTTTATTTCACACAATGTTAGGCATCCATAAACAAAAGTACATGATATCAACTAAATATAATTAAGAGCACGTTGAAAGCTTGGATGGCCCCAATGCACTCTCCTCCTCTCCCAATGCATGTTTTGTGTGTGGCCGGCGGTGTACATGTATGGATGTTTCTTCTAGGTGAAGCGCTTGACGTCGCGGTTTGCACGATGGCGAGACGATGTTTATACATGTAGCTTGTGGATATTTGCATGTTGTTGCTTTTTTTTGTTGCTTGCGCTGGCGTGGTGCATGGATGTTTGCCGAAATGTAGATTCATTTCCATTTCGGCAAATTTTTGCACCACCCATACGTCCTACTTTCAGGAGAAGTCATGCCGAATTTTTCCGTCGAACATGCATGTGTGATTCGTTTCTCGTTTCTGCTCTATGTATACCGCGTAGGCAACCATGGTCGTCAACATGAGCTCCGGTCGAATCAGTAGATACAAGGAAGAAGCGAAGGCGGAAATGATTCGGTGCAACAGGCGCCAGATAAGATGTCCGTGTCGAAAATGCAAACTCGAGAGCTGGATCGACCCTGATTCCGGACAATTGGAGGATCACCTGCTCTGGCGTGGTTTCATGGTAGGCTTAAACGAGGCGCCGACAGCAAATGGTGCGCATGAAGACGAGGGCGGCCGGCGAGAAGACGAAGAGTCTCCCGGACATGGTTATCAGGACGAAGGAGATGTCGGCGGACAAGATGATCATGACGAACGAGATGTCGGCGGACAAGATGGTCATGATGAAGGAGTAGATGGTGGTGGAGAAGACGCGAACACGCAGAACCCGCTAATGTCGGCCTTGCAGGACTCTCATGTTCAAGAACTGCTCCTCAAGGAGACGAGCAACACCAGAGCTGCAGCCAGAGAGAAAGCCAAGCTGGCGCAAATGGAGATAGACGGGAAGACTCCGTTGTATCCTGGGTGCCGACCACAGGATACGCGCTTGCAAGTAACGCTTGATGCTCTGGAGATGATGGCGGAAAACAGATGGACCGACGTGAGCTTCACCAAGAACTTGAAATTCATGCACGATCGTCTTCCCGAGGGGAACACATTGCCAACTAGTATCGAGGATGCCAAGAAAGTCGTGTGCCCTCTTGACCTGCCGCACGTTAAATACCACGCCTGCATCAATGATTGCGCAATTTATCGGGGCGAGTACAAGGACATAACCACATGTCCGGTGTGCGGCAAGGACGGTACAAGAGTACTGGGAACAAGAAAGTTCCTCGAAAAGTGGTATGGTACTTTCCTATCACTCCCCGTCTGCAGCGGTACTTCGTGGACCCTAAGGAAGCAAAGCTCATGCAATGGCACGCGGAAAGGGAGAAGCCCAAGAAGATCCGGAGAAGGGCAGGATCCTGACACACCCTTCAGACGCTAGCCAGTGGGAAGCATTGGACAGCGCCTTCGAAAATTTCGGGGGCGACGCAAGGAACGTCAGGCTGGGTATGAGCACCGATGGACTCAATCCGTTCGGCAACCAGAGTAGCACGCACAGCACCTGGCCCGTGTTTGTATGGCCTTACAACCTTCCCCCGTGGCTGTGCACGAAGCAAAGGTACATACACATGAGTATTCTCATTCAGGGGCCGAAACAACCAGGTGTCGACATACATCTGTATCTCGCGCTGTTGAAAGAGGAGTTAGCCACGTTGTGGGAGACGCCAGCCCGTACGTGGGATGCATACACTGGAGATTATTTCGACATGAGAGCCGCGTTGTTCACGACGGTGCAGGACTATCCTGGTTGCTCATATGTATCGGCCCAGGTAGGCCACGGATTCTGCGCATGTGTCAGGTGCATGGATGAGACCCCGCATCTCCAGCTACCAAGGGATCTCGGGTCTTCGAAAACCGTGTACCCAGGGGCTCGAAGGTGGCTTCGCATGGATCACCCGTGGAGGAAACGCGGTGACCTGTTCAATGGTGAACACGAGCCCGAAAGAGCCCCGCGCCCGAGGAGCAGCACCGAAATCGACGAGCTTTTGAAAAATTGGGAGGAGTGCCCTGCGCCGGGAAAGAAGCGACCGAGGGTAGATCCGCTGCTGGGTGTATGGAAAGCGAGGTCTGTTTTCCACGACTTGGAGTACTGGAAGGTCCTCAAGATGCCACATAGCCTCGATATGATGCACATCACGAAGAATGTCACGAGAGTCTGCTTGGCACTCTTTCCAACATGCCGGAAAAGGCCAAGGATGGGACGAGAGCAAGATACGATCTGAAATGGCTTGGCGTCAGGAAAGATCTTCAGGCACCCGATAGTGATGACGATGATGATGATGATGATGATGATCAGACGGAAGGGACTCAAGGTCGCCGCAAAAGGGTAAAAAAGAACACGGTGGTGCTTCCCGCTGCCTGCTTCACTATGAGTCCGGAGGAGCTCGAGCAGTTTTACAGGTGCCTCCTAGGAGTCAAATTTCCTCACGGTTACGCGGGGAAGATCAGCAGATATCTGGACGCAACGAAGAAGAGGTTCAGCGGGATGAAGTCTCACGATTGTCACGTGCTGATGACGCAGATACTTCCCGTTGCGATCCGAGGGATAATGGACGAGCACGTCCGAGATACGCTGCTTGCCCTTTGCAACTTTTTCGACGTCATCAACAGGAAGTCGATCGGCGTGAAGCAGCTCGACAGGCTACAGGAAGAGATCGTGCTGATACTATGCGAGCTCGAGATTTACTTCCCGCCCGCATTCTTTGATATCTGCGTGCATCTCCTTCTCCATGTCGTTGATGACATCAGGCAGCTCGGGCCGACGTTCCTGCACTACATGATGCCGTTCGAAAGGCAGAACGGTGTCATGAAAGGATACGTTCGCAACAGGGCCCGTCCAGACGCAAGCATGGCCAAGGGCTTTCTAACCTACGAGTGCATCTCCTTTTGCCAGAATTATCTAAGCACCGAGAACCAGGATGTTGGTCTGCCCACCAGGAAGCACCTCGGCAGGCTCGATGGATATGGTCACCGCGAGGGCTACCGCTCACTCTTTGTCGGCGTTCATGGTCGAAAAGACGACTTCGACAGGGCTCACCGGGTCGCGCTACAACACTTACAATTGATCGAACCTTGGGTGGAAGAGCACAAAATCTTAATCGAGCAGAATCACGTCGACCTGGGCCGACCGAGGAAGAAGGGAGACGTAACCAGAGAGCACAACTCCACCTTCACGCGTTGGTTCAAGAAAAGGCAACTTATTGAAGCAAAGAGCAAAACGCCATCTACGCAAGATGAAAAAAATCATATTCTCCTTATCACAGGGCCCCGGGCAGAACGTAAGGACCTATCAGTCATACGACATCAGCGGTTTCAGATTCAGCACCGAGGAAAAGGACAGGATCAGCGAATTTCAAAACTCAGGAGTAACTATGCTATCCTACGCGATGACGAGGCTACTGTCAAGGAAAGATTCTTCGGAAGGATCGAGGAGATATGGGAGCTCAACTACTGTGGAGAGTCGGTGCCAATGTTCCGCGTGAGATGGGCCAAGGACGTCGTCAAAGAAGGCCGGTATTTCACCACCATGGTAATACCCGATGCCAAATCGAAGAACGCCTCCGCCAAAAATGAGCCATGGGTACTCGCTAGCCAAGTTGAGCAATGCTTCTTCATTACCGACCCCTCAAAGCCTAGCCGTGTTGTCGTGAGGAGGGGCAAGAGGAGCATCATCGGAATGGAAGGAGACGCCAACAAGGAAGACTTGGACAAGAACGGCGATCCGAAGATCGAGGAGGAATACGACAAGTACTTCGACATGCCAACTACTAGCAAACACACAAGGAAGACCTCCCTACCTAATAAAGGTTGTCCGTTCACGCGAAGAAATCTCAAGGTGCCCGGCCTAAAGTATTCAACCGCCAAGAAGGGAAAGAAGAGAAGCTAGCTCGGAACCGGCCGCCGGGACGAAGAAGACTTTTTTGTGTGTATTAATTTGTACATGTGTGTGTGTGTGTGAGAGACAAGCATATATATATATACCATGAATAAAATATTGGTCTACTAACAATTGTGTGTATATTCGTCTTTAATCTCTTTAAAATGTGTGTATGTTCTTTCTTTCAATATAACCAAAAATGTTTTTTTTAAGAATAACAAATGTGTTTGTGTTCTTCATTTAAATTTAAGCAAAAAAAAATAAAGAAAAAAATGTTGGATAGCCAGGATTCGAACCTGGCTGCCCTAGTACAAGGATCTGAAGCATACCACTAGGCCATTTGCGTGTTGTTGTCCATGTACAGCAGCACAACGTTTTAAAGTGTGAGGCCAAATAATTCTGTGGCACATCCCACACTGGATGCGCCACAGAATATTGGAATTCTGTGGCGCACCGCGCCGTGGATGCGCCACAGAATGTGGTTACACCCACTTACATGTGGGCCCGCGTTGTAGAAGGAAACGGTGCTCTCTCTTTCTTCTTCCCAAATTCGAAACCGTCTCGCGCGACGCCCACCGCGCCCCCAACTCGCCGCCGCCGGACCACCGCACCACCACGCGCTCGGACCACCGCACCACGCCACCGCACCAACTCGCCGCACCACCACCGCACCACTACCGCCCCAACTCGCCGCCCATCCGCGCCCACAAGGAGCACCTCCACCGCCGACCGTCGACGATCTCCCCTCCCTTCCCTCCGCGAGGTGTGCGACCTTCCCCTCCCTTCCCTCCCCAAGTTTCTCTTCGTTGCATGACAGGTGTTCGATAAAACTCCTCAGAGAAGTAGAGCATGTGTGTATGGCCGGGTCGTGTTCCTAGAGCGATTCTAGGAGTAGATCAGGTTAGCTGTTAGTGTGGCTAAGTTAGTTAGCTGCATATTCTTGTGGAAACATGTAGTTCTAGAAGCCAAACTAGTACCATCATGTTCGATAATCACCTCCATTTGCTGCAACATGTAGTTCTAGAAGCCAAACTAGTTGATATGAGGTTGCATTGGATAAATTGACATTGTATGCTTGTGCATCATGTGGCTATTAATTCTGCTAAATTGTTGTGCCTAACTTAGTAGTTTTTTTTGGTTGTACAGGTGCAGAGGTGCTAGGCAAGAAGACGCCCTTGGAATCGAGATTTGTGAAATATTTGCAGGTACCCCGATCGAGAGGCCCTTGGAAGAGGTGCTTGTGTGTGCTTCTGTGTGCTTGTGTTCTGTGCTACCACGACCATCGTGTCGTGGTTGTTTGTGCTCCGACCATCGTGTCGTGGAGATGCCGGCCGGAGATGTGGACATTTTTGTGAAATGTTTGCAGGTACCCCGAGAGGCCCTTAAGATTGCCGGAACGTCGATTAACTTCCGTTCCGGCAAATTCGGGTACTCCATATGTCCCTTTTTTAGCAAAGGTCATGCCGAAATTTTTCGTGAATTTTGGCATGACTTTGCTAAAAAAGGGACATATGGGGTATTGCGACTAATGCATGGGCCGGGGTATCTTAGTAATAAATTAAGTGGCTTATTCTTCTATTTGTTGTACTAACCTTTTGCCTCTTTTTATTAATGCAGTGCAAACATGTCGGAAGCCGGCCCTTCAAAGCACATGAGCGTCCAAGAAGAAGCTAGAGAGGCCAGCAAGTCGTTCTGGCAGCTGTCCCAGGAGATGGAGGAGGCGGAGGCCACCAGAGCTGCTAGTGGTGGCGACCGTGCCGACGATGAGAAAGAGGATGACGCCGAAGCCACCGATGGAGCTGCTAGTGGCGGCCATGAGGATGACACCACCACCGATGGCGGCGACCACACGGATGGCGGTGGTGGCAGTAACCCGACCGCTCCGAAGCAGAAGAAGCCAAGGAGGGATCGGACACCGCAAGCGCTCGCCAACGTCACGGACGTGTTCATTGAGGTCACGCCAAGTGGCAAACTAGTGGTGCCTAAGCATCTTGCCAAAGGGTACGGCACGCAACTAGGGTGCATCCTTCGTGAAAGTGTGTCGATCAACACGAAGGACCTCAGAAGCAAGGACAATGAGGCTTTGGTCGTACACCTCCTCCAGAAGCTTCACCAACGATACACGTTCCCGGAGCCGTTCAACAAAATGGTGGACAGTTCAGCCATCACGAAGATGAGCACCGCCTTGAGCAGCTGGAAATCCCGGGTGAAGAAGAAGATCGATAAGGGTCAGAGCTGGGAGGAGATAAGGGTCAAAGAGCCGATGCTCGACCAAGAAGAGTTCGAGGCATTCAAGTTGTCCTTGGAAACTGAGGAGGCTAAAAAATGGACCACCTGGGGGAAGCAAATGCGGGAACTGAACATAGGTAACCACCATTTGGGTAGCGGCGGTTAACGAGGAAAACAGCCTATTTGGGACAAGGAGGATGCCGAGGTTGCAAAGATGGGCAAAGAGAACATGTGGCACAAAATCACGGACGAGCAAGTTAGGAACTTTGTCCGGTCCCGCTACTATCTGAAGAGACGGGGGAGTTCGTCACCGACGATGACTATGTGAGGGCATTCGAGAAAGTGCTGGTAAGGAATTTAATTACCGCGGATATCTCAAAGTCCATTGCGTTGATCTAATTAGATAACGAAGTCATATTTCTAAATGGGTTCAACTAAATTTCCTTTGTCTGCACAGGAGAAAGAGTTGAAGGCTGACGATGAGGCCGGCCCGTCGTCCCAGGGGTTGACGGAGCCGTGGGACACGACCTTCAACAGGGCGATGAACGTTTACAAGGAAAGGGACAAGTCGGCGCCGCCGACGTCAGCTGGCCGTGTGTCCGGCTTTGGTACGAGCATGAAGTTCCTCCAGTACTACAACACGGACACCGAGAGGAGAAAGGAGAGGAGGAAGTCGAGTAAGGATAAAGAGGTGTTGGAGCTAAAGAAGAAGGTGGAGTCACTAGAGCAGGAGAAAGTGGACTCCACCACGGTGGACAAGTTAGTGGAGGAGAAGCTCCGGGCGATGTTACCCCTGGGTTGATGGAGGGGTTAGCTGCCTGGAACGCGGGATGTCAACAGGGGCCGATACACGTGCCCAGCTTCGCCGGCAGCACCTCCAGCCATAACGTGTCGCCGGACCTGGTGACCCCGCCGCCCAACACCGCGGCGCAGCAGCCGCTCCATTTGGTCCCACCGGCGCCCCCTACCGCGGAAGATACCGAGGCGCTGCCGGTGGCGGCGGTGATCAATGATAATGCACACGAGCGGCCGGAGAATGATAGGCCAGCCGCCGGCACCGGCGCCCTTGTCTCGACAATTGCCGAGCTCAACGCGATCACCAAGGTAACTAATTAATTAGTTAGTCCGCGACATCTTCTATAACTATATATGCCTTTATTGACTGCCACCTCATGATCGATGCCCAACGTGTGTTGACTCCCAGGACATGCCTTGCATACTCCTGCATACGGTGGGGGCCGGCGGCGAGTTGAAGGAAGTCGCAGAGGGCACTCTCATACAACCTTTGACCCGCGATATGCACAACGTTAGAATGAGCGAGGCCGTGATGAGGGTCAAGGTGAATGCGGTAGTGCCCGAGTTTCGTTACATCGACCCCCCCATGCAACCTCCGGGAGCCGATGAACACAAGGTCCTTGGAGAATGCCCCAAGTGGGTCCTCGAATGGCCGAAGAACCAGATACGTCTCGGGGGGGGGGGGGGGGTCAGGCGCCACCTCGAAGCGCCGGCCCCCGATCGTTCGGCCCTCGACGAGGCCGCCATGAAAACTTGTTGTGAAGGAACCGGCGCCAGAAGCAGCCGTCGCCACCACGCAAAGGAAACGTCGGTCGTCGCCACCACCCGGAAGGAGCCGCCGGTCGTCGCCGCCACCAACCGACACAAACAACTGTTGGGGACGTCTGAACCGCAACCGTCCAAAGACAAAGCCGTTGCACCTCAACTTGGTGGCAACAACGACGATGATGATGATAATATCGACGTCGATGGCTTCATCAACACTGGCGCCGCCCAAGATTTGTTCATGCCGGATGTACGTATGGATGAGGAACCGTTCCGCGCTCACCACGATCAACCTGCTCGTCCCAGTACATGCACGCAGTGCCTGACCTTCCATGGTTTATCTCAAGACACGCCTCCGGAGGCCGGAATTCAGTCTCAACCGGCTAACGTTTTCAGCCCTGACACAATCTTCAAGTCCGTTAAGGAGGGAGTGCAATCCCCAGAGATGAAGAAGAAGCAGCACAGGAAGAGAAGTAGGCCAGGCGCCTCTGCGAGCCAGCCAGCTCCTATGACTATCCGGGGTCATGAAGACATGGTACCACCCCGTGCGGATGGCTTGACTCGACTTCATGAAGCTGGTAAACCGATACTGCCTCCGGATCTGCTCCACCTCGCAGGAGGACCCATGCACACTTTGCATGGAATTATCTTGACGCTAGAGGGCCTCCTTCTTCGAGACAAGAATCCAAATTACCCGGTGTTCACGGCCCAGGTGCCAAAGGACATGGACTTTGTCCAAGAAGCCCCCACGGATGTGTTCTTCATAGCTTTCGAGGACGTCTTCAAGCTGTTTCACTTAAGACGGCTGGACTATAACATGGTCCGCCTATACGCGCTCAATTTCGCGATGAAGATCAGGAGAGATAATACCCCTTACGTCGCGGTAGTGGATCCCTACTACATGCGTGACAGCCAGCTGGTGGAAGGATCAAGGACACGGACCATGGCGAAGGAGTACCTCCAGAGGTTCATGCTGACCAACAAGAGGAAGAACAGCCTTCTTCTGCCTTTCTTTCCCGAGTAAGTACACATCCGCTCGCCGCCATCGTATCTTATGCTTTCTTATCGATTTCTTCCATTGCTGATCCTTTCCAACATTCCGTTTCAACTGTGTGTTGACCAAGGACAAGTACTGCATACTCATTGTCCTAAGCCCGAGGTGGTCCATTGCCAATTATTTCGACTCGGGGAGTTTGGATAGGAAGAAAGACTACACCAGAATAAAGGGTGTTCTAGATGAGGCTCTCGAGGGCTACGCCCAAAAGGGAGGCCCCTTCGAAAAGAAGGGGGAATCTTTCACAAATGACAACAAACACCGGTTCAGGCATGTGACCGAGTTCCATTGCATCAAGCAGCAGCCTGGCAGCGTGAAGGATGCCTTCTACGTCCTCCACCACATTAAAGGGTTGGTCCGGGATACAGAAAAAATGAGGATGCCATCTAGTCTCACAGAATGGACCAAATCTGCGGGGGATATCACCGATGATGAGCTTAGAGAAGACTTCCATCGCATCCAGATGCAGCTATCGCAAATCATCGTCGAAGATGTCAACACAAAAAGGGGGTTCTTCCACAACACCAGAGGTAGGACGATGTATTATAAAAAAAAAAGACTTGCCTCACTCGCAAGAAGTGCTTCTTTATTTTCTTTATTATAGACCTTATCCACTTCAATGAATAAATCATACTCTATTTGTATTACTAACCAATATATATCCCAATCCATCTCTAGGGTTGTGCCAGAGGGACATCGAAGAACGCCTAGAGGCTCAGCAGGACACGAGGACGTGGACGATGAAGGACATGTATAAACCGTTCCCGGCGTCGCTCAAGAAGAAGGCTCCATGATCGTGGTCCCGCTATTGCTCACCATCATCGCCGATGTACTCTATTTGATCCTAGTTTAGGCGGTGAACTTCATTTGTAACTTGTGACATGATCGATGAACTTTTGTATCATAACTTGTGTAAATATTCGGCACTTGTCACTATATTTATGTATCTCGGACTCTAAGTAATGTGATGACATAGTAATGTGTCTGTTTTCATATACCGTGTCAAATATATTATTGTTTCTATTATATCTATATAAATCCTGTATATATACCTGTATTTCCTGTAATATACCTATATTTATACAGCAGGCAGCAGCAATTCCAGAATACCTGTAAATTATTCTGTGGCGCATGTATTTTTTTTTCTGTGGCGCACTCCAGGGGGATGCGCCACTGAAATAATTCTGTGGCGCACCACTCAGGGTGCGCCACAGAAACCTGGGATTTCTGTGGCGCACCCAGGGATGCGCCACAGAAAAATATTTTAGTGGCGAGCTAACTATGGCGCATCCTCCATGCGCCACAGAAAGAGTTTTTGGTGCGCCACAGATAGCATGTTTCCTAGTAGTGTGTGACAGCACATATAAGCTAACTCCCAACCAAGACTCTTGTCAAGCATACAACTTCATAATTTTAATCACAATGGTTCATGTTTATTAAGTGCAATAAAAGTAAAGTGTGCATCAAGTTCGTGAGAGCTTTTTAACCAACTTTCCCATAACAATCAATAACATAAGCATTTTAATTTGGAAACATAGATAATATAATATAACATGATAAACATACTCGGAATAGCATTAAGCTAATAGGTAGATATGGTGGACTCACTGGAAAACTTTGGTTGAATGTGTTAGAAAACAAGTTTTTACTTGTTGGAATTTTTGGGCTAGCAAAAGGGAGAAAGTTGACTGTCTAAATGCATGCATAAGTGTCCATAGAACTAATCAATCCATGTTAAACAAAGTAAAGTAACATTCAGCATCTTAACATGAATAAAAGATAGCTCTTGATAAAACACTTGCAAATTAATACTCATTAAAAGCACATGAATCATGTAACTATATGTATCTTTTTGAATCAACTCAAACATTCCTATCCCAATATTTTTAATAGCATCCAACTTAATTCAACCCAAAATTCCAGTACCTCTCCCATAAAATAAATGATAGTGATGGTCTTACGAAAAGTAAAACAGAAATAAAAAGAACAATAAAAGGACGCTCTAAGTTTATGCGATAGTAATGCGTTGATAGAAAAACAGAAAATAGGCGTGTGCAAACCGAGAGTGTTTGGTCCAGTGGGGTGCCCTGACATCCCCAAGCTTATGGTCTTCACCATCCTTAGATAGCTCTTGGTGCATCTCCTCTAATCCCTGTGAAAAAACTTCAACACAAAATTTTCTCCCATCTCTTTTCTGTGGGGTGACATTAGTAGGTACAAAAGATAGAATGCTTGCTGCAAGAAATTCATGAAAATAAATTCATATTAAGTGTCCAGCAAGTGTATAATGTTGTATTCTTCCTCATAAACTCAAGTCAATAAAGAAGATTAAACTTAAAAGTTCAAAGAATGCATCAAACAAAATAGGACAGAATCTGTCCAGAAAAACAGCAGCAGCAAAACGTATTTATTTACCCTACTTAGACATGTCCAAAAAATCAGCAAACATTCATGCATACATAGGATGAAAAGTTGCAACTACAGTTAAAATTTGATCTTAATCGGAGTTACAGAATAGGAACTAAAAATCATACCGTGCACAGATTCGTGCTGTAATAAAATCTCCGAATATAATGAGCAACTTTTTCAATCCAAAATAGGTAAAACTTGGCACTTTATTGAAAATTCCAGAAACTAAACTAAAAACTAAGTCTCTTGTTACAGCAAGAGGACACAAAGAAAATCAAAAGTAAAAAACAACCGGGTTGCCTCCCGTAAAGCGCTTTCTTTATAGCCATATAGCTAGGCTTACTTGGTATCAAGATGGTTGGAGTGAGGTGGCTTGGCATCCCCAAGATTAAATTCTTGTACTTATTTGATATATGTAGGGTGAGCCTAGGGGTAACATCCCCAAGCTTGAGTGTTTGTCCCTCGTGATCTTTATTCATCACCCTCAACTCTTTCACTTGAAAGTTCTCTTCACACAAAACTCATCTTAAAACTTGATTAGAGGGGTTAGTGTCTCCATAAATGAAATCCTCATAGGTACAGCAAAGACATATCATGAGTTGATTCTACACATTAGCTAATATTACTATGGTTGTGTATTGCTCTTTGATCAATAGAACCACACAAAACACAAGTAATGAGAGTAATGCAAAATAAAGACAGAATCTGTCAAAAATGGACAGCCCGTAAAGAGTGAATTTTCAGAGGCACTTACGTTGCTCAAATCAGAAAACTTTGAACTAATGAAATGTGTATTAATAACTGAATATTGCTGTCATAAAATATCAGGTCAAAATTCCTCTTCTGTGATTTTATACATTTTTCGCAGTGAAACTCAGGCATCTGTTTTCTGGACAGCAAATCACTATTGATTAATCCTACCTCTCAAAAGAGGTTATTCTTGCCATTAAGATGAAAAATAAGATACAAAGGTGATGTTACGGTAGTAAACAAGCACCTTGACTCAAAAACCCAAAACTTAAGCTGAAGATAAAAATCAAAAAGAAACAAAAAGAACCAAGCAAGAATCAAGAGAAACAATCAAAGAAGAAGGAAAATATTTTTGTTGTTATTGATTTAGCAAAAAGGTAAAAGGAGAGCAAATATATACAACATAAACACTCTTTTTATTTGGTTTTAGCTTTGGGAAAAGTTTTAATGATAGAGACTTTGCAATGGTTCCATTGGCATGAACAACACATGTTCAAGGTCGACCCCAACTTCTCCATTACTCATCCTTCTCATTTACTTTCCCAAATTTTATATAAAATGAAAATCTTAAACTAATTGTCACAAAACAGTAGGCAAAGATATTTTACATGTTGTAAAGATATAAAGGTGTGCTCAAACCGAATAGGAAATTAAAGCATAAGGAACACACCACAGAATATTATACAATTTACTTTTAAGTCTAACTCTCTTCCTATGCATTGGAATTTTATATATGAATAAATAACAACAAATTTGAGGTAACCAATGCATATAATAATCAATAGCTTGCATTTTAAATAACATAGAAACATAAAGGGGATTCTTATCTCTTCCTCTCTCATAATAGTTGCAAGCATTAAAGTTAAACATAACCACATAGTTTTGAATAGAATCACCACATAAAGACTTATCATCTAATGAGCATAATGGATCATCAAACTCAATTAAATCACTTTCATCCTCAATAGTATGTGGACTGAAAATATCATATACATCATTGTAATCATCATAAATGGGAGACATAGTATCATCAAAATAAATTTTCTCTTCCAAACTTGGGGGACTAAAAATATCATATTCATCAAAACAAACTTCCCAAAGCTTAAGGTTTTCCTTAGCATTAGCAATAAAGGTGTTCAACGAATTAGTACTACCACAAACATGATTATGCAAATAAAATTTAATTTTTTCCTCAAACACTTCATGTCCTAACTCAAGATAGATATTATACAGTTCTACAATTGTTTGGTTGTTTTCCATTTTATAATAATGATTTAGATTTATATGTTAGTATGCAATGCAAACAAGAATAAAAGCTTAGCACAACGCTCCCCGGCAACGGCGCCAGAAAATGTCTTGATACCCACAAGTATAGGGGATCGTTGAAATCTTCAATGTGTAAGTATTAGTATCGATCCCACGAGGAGTAGAAGGTATAAGTATTTATCCTCTCAAATAAGAGTGTCACTTCTCTTATTATCTATGCACTAGAAAAACTAAAATGATTAAATGATGCAAGTGTTTTTGGGTTTTTGGTGTAGAGTTTGCAATAAAGTAAAAAGCTGAAAATAAAATATGATGAGTGAAAGCTCTCAAAAAGAGAAAGCCCAATCCTCTATGCAGCAAGAGGACAAGCTTAAGTGTGTGTTTCTTATGCGTGGAAAACGTTCCCAAGGGCTACATGGATTTCATGGCATAGATATTTCTAGAACAACAAGGTAAACATTTTGTCAAGTTTTAATCTTCTTTGGACGGAGCCATAACTAGGTGCAGCTAAATAAATAAACTAAACCCCTTATGATGGTTCTTATGGCCAAGTAAATGACTGCACAAGAGTTATTAAGACATAGAGTCCCACCATAGCCTTAAACTATAAGGTCCCCGTTATAAATCCCCCTCCTAATGGTACTTCATGTATTAGACCACAGGTTTACGTGTCCTCCCAGGTCCTACCCATTCCAGCACATTAGTGTGATCACCTTCATGCATTACTCAACATATGTGTGCACACATACGTTGTACAATAAGATAACCATAAAAGATAAAAACTTGACCAAATACTCATTACATGTTAAGTGGAAATCATTGCCAATCCATCCTATGCCCCCAGGAACATGAGAGAACTACTCACAACGCGAAGACATGATATGATTCAATGGTATAAGTGATACAACACAATCTGAAAATATAATCTCCCCACAAAACAATGACAAGTAGCAATTCACAAACATGTAGAATAGTACTTAGACAATAGCTAGGGTTCGAACAATCTCAAACTATGAGGGGGTGAAGTGGATCACGAAGATGGTGATGGAGATGGTGCTGGTCTTGACGGTGGTGTTGATGGAGACTCCGGAGGGGGGATGGAGGAGTCTTCCGGAGGTGATCCGGCGGCATTTCCCCCCTCCAATCTTCTCCGGTGACGGCCTTCTGACTCTCTGTTTCGTGGTTTTGTGTTTCTCCGCCGCCTCCTTGCGAAACTCCTCGGGGGACTATTTTTATAGTCGGTTTTAGGTCAAGACGAAGCCACGGAGACGAAAACGGACGGCATCGGAGCTACGAGGGGGAAAAGAGGGTGCCTCTCGTGGCCAGGGAATCTGACCGCGTGGGGCCCTCTATTTTCCAGCTGGTTGGGCTTCTGGTCTTCATTTTCATCCCATTGCGTTCGTCTCGAAAATTCTGAACCGTGCTCTTTGGCCTTGCCCTTTTTGGAGTCCCGAAGCTCCCGGAAAGTCTGAAACACTAAAAAAGACGTTTTCTGGAAAACAGAGTTAGAACCAAAAGAGGGGGATTGTTTAGAAAATCCCCGAAATCATTATAAAACATGAATATTGCAAATATGTAGGAATATCTAGTAATAACATGCAAAGTTCATGTATGCATTTTACATGCATCAGCACTCCGTCATCCAGGATGTGCTGCCGGCGATGAGAGAACAACCTTTCGGCGTAGATGTAGATTAGATCAATCTAATAGATCAAATCAATATGAGAGGTAGAGAGGTTTCTCAACACATGAGATCTAGAGAGAGAGGAGAGAATAGATTGTGAGAGAGAGGACACCTCAAAAACTCTCAGATCAACTTGTGTTTCTCCAAAGGAGGAGGGGGAGGGTATATATAGGAGGGAGGGTAGGGGTAGGTCCGTTTGGGGAGGGGAAAACCCATGTGGGGGGTCCACCCCTAGGGCCGGCGCACCAAGGGGAAAGGGTTCCCCCAAACACTAGTAGGAAAAGGCCTTTTAGTGGCGCACCTAAAAGACATTCTGTGGCGCATGGTGTGGGTGCGCCACAGAAGTCTCGCCACTAAAATATAAATTCAGTGGCGCATCCCCACCGTGCGCCACAGAAAGACCAAATTTCTGTGGCGCACCCCAACCGTGCGCCACAAAAAAAATTAAGTGGCGCATCCCCAGACATGCGCCACAGAATGAATTTAAAAAAAAAAGGCGGCCAGATCTAGATCTCGATCTAGATCTGGCCGCCTTTTTCGTCGGAATTTCGGAATTCGCCGGAATTTGGCCGGAGCTCGTCGGAGGCCGTGGTGCCCGTGGCCATGGCCGTAGGTGGCTTGGTCGGTGGTGGGTGGAGGATGGGGGTCGTCGGAGATGGTGGAGGAGGAGGGGGTCACCGGAGGTGGTGGAGGAGGAGGAGGTCGCCGGAGGTGGTGGAGGAGGGTTGCCGGAGGTGGTGGAGGAGGAGGAGGAGAAGGTCGCCGGAGGTGGTGGAGGAGGAGGAGGTCGCCGGAGTTGGTGGAGGAGGAGGAGGTCGCCTTAGTTGGTGGAGGAGGAGGAGGAGGAGAAGCTCGCCGGAGGTGGTGGAGGAGGAGAAGGAGGAGAAGCTCGCCGGAGGTGGTGGAGGAGGAGGAGAAGCTCGCCGGAGGTGGTGGAGGAGGAGGAGGTCGCCGGAGTTGAGTTGAAGTAGAGGTAGAGGAGAGAAGGGGAGAGGAGAAGTGGAGGAGAAGGGAGAGGAGAAGTAGAGGAGAAGGGAGAGAAGTGGAAGAGAAGTGGAGGAGAAGTGAAAGGAGAGAAGGAGAGAAGGAGAAAGAAGAAGAAGAAGAGAAGGGCGCAGGCGGGATTCAAATTTCGAATCCCGCCCAACAATTCTGTGGCGCACCCACCGCCGTGCGCCACCGAATTTTTTTTCCAATTTTTTTGATTTTTTTCGATTTTGTAGAAAAAAATCTTCATTTTGAAATAACTTTTTACTCTTTTGGAATTTCCCGAATCTGAGAAAAGTTCACCGGGTAAATTTCTCACGATTTTTTTGATATATTAAACGTATTTTTTCGACGTCGTATGCAAAAGTTATAGCCGTGTCAATTTTTTTTTGTTTTTTGCAAAAAAGGTCAAAATTCATATTTCAAAATTTCTATATCAACTAGACACTCAAACCTAACTACATGTCAAAGGATTTTATTTTTTGAAGATTTTATCATTTTCTTTTCAATTTTGCAAAACTGAAAAGGCGATCCACGGGGGACGGGGGGGGGGGGGGGGGGTGGGAACTGATTTTAAAAATTTCTGTCACATTTCTGTGGTGCACCTGGCCATGTGCGCCACAAAAAGTTACATTTCTGTGGCGCACCTGGCCATGTGCGCCACAGAAAGTTACATTTATGTGGCGCACCTGACCATGTGCGCCACAGAAAGTCACATTTATGTGGCGCACACTCCCCATGCGCCACAGAAAGTCACATTTCTATGGCGCACATGGCCAGGTGCGCCACAGAAATGTGTCTTTCTGTGGCGCACATGGCCAGGTGCGCCACAGAAATGTGACTTTCTGTGGCGCATGCGAAACAATGCGCCACCGGATTTTTTTTTTGTGGCGCATGGCTATTTGGTGCGCCACAAAAAGTGA
Source organism: Poa pratensis (assembly GCA_947311845.1). NCBI lineage: Eukaryota > Viridiplantae > Streptophyta > Magnoliopsida > Poales > Poaceae > Poa > Poa pratensis. Next base: position 25,436,567 of record CAMZMU010000096.1, read on the forward strand.
TCCACAGAAAGGCAGTTTCCTACTAGTGAAATCCTAGCCGCCACATTGGCTTGCCCCCCAAGCAAAGTTGGGGCGCCTCCCTTAATGGGCTTCGGAGTCCCATGTGGCTGTCCCCAACGTGGCTAAGCCAAGTGGGCAGCCCATGGCACCCTCCGGAGTATTTTAGAAGGTTCTTTAACCTTCCAGGTAGATCCTGAACCTTCCCGTGCTCATTAGGGTTTACCGGGACTCTGAAACTTTTCCAGTTTCGTTTACAAATATTATGACATCAACAGAAACTATTTTTATGACTCTGGGACATCTCATGTCCACATATATAATCCTCGAAACACTTCTGATATCTCTCTGTCATCATATATCTCTCTATAATTGTCCGAAACACTTTCGGAGTGTCACCACTAACATCGCCATGTTTCCAGTGTCTCTCAAATCTACCTACCTACCTACTAAAATAACTCTCAATAAACATTAAAGCACCCTAAGCGTGTGACCCAGTAGGTTTGGTAATACATAGACATGCCCGGAAGAGTTTCCGGCAATAACCAAGAGCGGAGCCATGGACGCCCATGATGGTTCCCATACATACACGAATACTTCGAGCGAACCTTTATGTTACTCATGTTGCTAATCCCTTTGCTTCAAGATACTAGCGATATCCCAATGTGAGATGTCGGTATCGTTGTGATCATACTCTTTGATCACTATACCCCTTAATCTACCAATATACTCTCACTTCTCTCATTATGTATATTCCGATATTCTCGTGACAACTTTCCCGTTGTGTCCGCCCAGACGATAGGATGATATCGTAATACTAAGAGGGGCCGGAGCATATCTCTCCATCATCAAGAGGAGCAAGATCCCAGTCTAGGACAATCTCAGTTCCGTGCATACTTTAGGACATACCTTAGAACCCCCGTTACTATCACCCTTTTACGGAATGACGTTAGATGATAGTCTAAGCACATCTGTCAGGGAGTGGTCACTAGATATTCTCATGGTCTAAGGACTTATTCAATATGACAACTCCATAAGACATTTTCTATTAACGGTACCGAATAATATCTCACCACAATATCATATAATTGGATCTGTTCTGTACTATATTATTCTGCCAACAATAAACTCTTACAGTTATTGACTTAGCTTAGTACGTGATCAGGAAAACGTGATCATCAAACAACATGCAAGCTAATCATAGATGCTAGATTAGGAACACTTGTTTGTTTACTTCTCTACACCCGCGTATGAGTTTCCCTTTGTATCTCATATTCAAATATCATAGCAGTTATAGCATAGAGACATAGACATTAATAATGAACCAGGAATAAATAATGACTTAATATTATTGCCTCTAGGGCATATCCCCAACATTCACCTCCACGGCCGTGTGCCTCGACGGCGATGACGACAGCGTCGACCGGGACGAACTCACGGCCGATGACGACTATGGGAAGATTAGGGTCTAGGATCAATTTTCCTTCAAAATCCAACAAAATTTGAATGAAATTTAAACCTTTTTCTTTGATTTGATAAAAAACATGGACTTGGGGGCCGGGCGCCGTTGCTGCTCCCCCCCCCCCCCCCCCCCCCCCCCCCCCAATTATGTCGCAAATGTGTTTGGCACGCCTGAACCGGACATATTTTGTGGGGTACTGAACAAAATTTTGGGGTGCTGGTGGGGATGCTCTAAGAAAGGAAGAAACTAGTATAATGGAAGCATGCGCTGAGTGCAAATGATACACTGTAAGGGCTTTGTTGATACTTGGATCACAGGACTACAAAACTCAGAATAAAAAGAAAAACAATTGACATGATTACATGCGCAAATAGATAATTGTGAAACAGAGGAAAACTGAATGAATAATCATTTATATAGAACACAAAAAGAACACAAAGTAATTTGCTCGACCCTTTGATCCAAATGGTTTTCCCAATAGAAAATCTTATGGATCCGAACCCTCTAAATTTTAGATGAAAATCTTTCAATCTAAATGGCTCTAAGTAGTTTTTACTACTATATTTATCATTGGTGGAAAAACAAACGTTCACCTCAAACCAAAACATGCGAGACTGCAAGCACGTACTAGGAAATACTATTACCACCCATCGAATATATAGATAGTAGGCTGTGTTCAATTATATTCCTAATAAATAGGGGAGGTGATGTTCTGACCTTGCATTACTTGATGCACGCAGTGATATGATCCTGTAGAGAAACTAACATGTACAAAGTTACAAAAGGGAAATTTCTTGGAAATATTTTGCAAAATATCAAGTTTGATGTGCCATGACCTTTTCCTGACAGTTAATTTTACGAGACAGAAAAGTAGCTCTTCTGCATCTGTACCTGTCTAAACATTGAATTTCTGAATTAAGAGCCTTTCGCAAGTGATTGGAGACAGTAGTGAGAATAAGAAACACGTGGCCATGAAGCATATATTGACAGGTTCGTCCGGTCTAACTCAAGGCAATAACCATTTAACTCTCCACTGTTGATAACCTGTACTATCGAGCCAGCTGCTAGCCCATCTGATTTGACGATGCAATAGTACTGTGATCAAGTTGTTGACATGGACTCGTCGAGTAGCTACCAGCTAGCTAGATCGAATTAAAGAAAATATGGGGTTTTCCTGCTTGATGATTGTCTCTTTCGTCCAAAGGTCCATCGAACCTACAACGTCTGATGGCATATATGGAACTAATCAACCAGAGAATGAGTCGCCCAGGAACAGTGCATTCTTCTTTTAAGGTGGTTTAAGGTATGTTGCTTCGTATATATGTTCGTTGTCTCTCTCTTATTTTTTTATTTTTATTTTTTCCTGACTTGCTCCAATTGATTTACCTTTGTTTTCCTATTATCTTCACTCATTAGATTTTGAAGTATTCCATTGGAGATTATTTCTTTTTCCTCCTGAATAGCTTTAGCCTTGTATAACACTTGTAGAGGATTGCATTTACTTCTATTAAAGAGTAGATCATTGCGAGCCTTCCAAATGCACCAGAGTATACACAAAACAGTTTGAAGAATATTCTTGTCTTTAGAAGAAGAAAGTATATAGTGAATAACTTCATGAAGATTGGTATTTTGAAGTTGATGTAAGCCTTCTGCTCTTAGTCCAAGAGGTGAGGCAAACCAAACTGCTTGAGAAAACTTGCAGTCAAAAAAGAGATGGAAATCATCTTCATTTTTTCCACATCTGATGCAACTTGGACTAATTTTTTTAGATCTCATAGAAGTTCTCATACCAGTTGCTAAAGCCCCTCTCAGTAGCCTCCAACCAAATACTTGAACTCTTGGAGGAATGTTATCACATTTCCAAATTTCCTGAATGATGGTTCTTAGCTGTGGTGTGATAGATTGATTGGATCCAGCATTGAGACCGTAAAAAGATGGGTTGAATAATTGATATGCACTTTTGGAGGTACAAGTTCCTGATGGAGTGTATTTCCAGATCAGCATATCATCTCCATTATCCCTACCAATAGGAATATTAGCCACTTGCTTTGCGTTTTGGGCACCAAAGAGATCAGTGAGTAAGGGAATATTCCAGCTTTTTGTATTAGGAATCCACAGATCAGAAACCGTATTGGGATACTCAAAGTTGGAGTTTTGAATAGTGAGATGATTGTGTATTTCTTTCCAGAACGGGCACCAGGGATCAGACCAGATATTTGTATTACCTCTAAAAAATTGGTAAGTGATAGCTTCAGTGAGATGGTCTCTGATCTTGAGAATAGATGTCCAGAAAGCAGATTTTGGGATTTTAGGATTTGCTCTCCAAAAGGAAGTGTTGTGAAAATATTTAGCTTTTAGAATTTTGGAAGTGTTGCTGTCTGGAAGAGATACTACTTTCCAAGCTGCATTGAGAATCAGAGCCTTATTAACAGCTTCTAGATCTCTGATACCTAGCCCTCCTTCCTTTTTAGATTTACAGATCTCCGACCAGGCCTTGAAACAGATTGGCTTAGTTTTGGTATCTTGTTGAATGCCAGTCCACCAAAAGTTTCTAATAATTGCATTTATTTTTGACAACTGCTTCTTTGAAAGAAGGATATTAGACATATAATAAATAGGGATAGAAGAAAGGACCGATTTGATGAGAACAAGTCTGGCTGCATGAGATAACTTGTTAGCCTTGTAGCAGCTGAGTTTGGATTTAAACTTTTGAAGGATAAAGTCATAAGCTTTGGATCTATTCTTTGCTGGAAGAATAAGTGGATGCCCAAGATGTATAGACTGGCTGCTCATGTCATCAACCTTGAAGATTTGTTTAATTAATTTTTTTGATCCTCTTCAACATGCTTGCTGAAAAGAATAGAAGATTTAGACCAATTTGGAATTTGTCCTGATTTTTTGCAGAAGCTACTTAAAGTATTCCAAATGGTCTTGGCTTCTTTTTGGTTTGCTTGACCACAGACTAGAAGGTCATCCGCAAACATTAGAGAGTATATAGGAGGACAATTTGGGCCTAGCATTACTCCTTGAATGTTTTTCCTTTCAAGTTCTTCTTGGAGCTGTATAGCAAGTTCATTAATGGCAATGACGAATAGGTAAGGAGACAGGGGACAACCCTGTCTTATCCCTCTTTTACTTTTAATTCTGCCATGATGATTGCCATTAATAATAACTGAGAAATTTGAATTAGATATGCAGCCTTTTACAAGGTTAATGAAATGGCCACTGAACCCCTGCTTTTGTAAAGCCTTAATTATGAAACACCATTCTAGTCTATCAAATGCTTTTGCCAAGTCAATCTTAATCATGAAGGCCTTGTGCTTCCAAGAGGATAAGCTAAAAGAGTGAGTGATTTCCTGAGCCACTATAAATTATTAGATATTCTTCTTCCCTCAATGAAAGCTTGCTGAGCATCTATGATTTTGTTAGGAAGATGAGGCTTGATTCTATTAGCTAAAGACTTGGCTATAATTTTGTAAATAACATTGCAAAGGCTGATTGGCCTAAAGTCCTGGGGTTGAGAGCAATGAAGTTTCTTCGGAATTAAAGCAATACTTGTATCATTTAATTGCTGAGGAAGATAACCATTATGATAGAAAGTTTGTACCAGTTTAGTTATATCTTCTCCAATCCATTTCCACGCTGCTTTGTAGAAGGCTGCATTTAATCCATCTGGACCTGGAGAAGCATCATTTCTCATACTCTTCAATATGCTCCAAACCTCTTCTTTATCCGGAACAGAATTAGTGAATTCATCTTGGATAGTGCCTGCTTGAGAAATATAAAGATTTTGCTCTGAAGAGGTATTTATAGAGGTAGCAAACATGTTCTTAAAATAATTGACAAAACAGTGGGCAATATCTTCAGGATCTAGAGTAATTTGACCTTGCGAGTTGCTGATGGAGACAATTCTATTTCTTCTTCTTCTTTTCATGACCGACATATGGAAGAATTTTGTATTTTTGTCTCCTTGTATCGCCCAATGTTTCTTTGCTCTCTGCTTGTAAAATTATGTGAGTCTTGTCATTGCCTGGTCATAGGCTACTATTAGTTTCTCTTCTTCATTATGATTCTGAACTTGAAATGGCTTTTCCTGTATTTCCTTAATCTTCTCTTCTATGTCATTTAGCTGTTGTTGCAGAGGCTTTTTCTTTTTTCTCCAATTTCTTAAGGCTCCCACTAGATGCTTAGTTCTTGAAGTGAAGGTCTGACTTTGAGATTCCTTCCATGCTTTCATCGCTGTTTCCTGAAAATCTTCCTCAAGTAACCACCAATTCTCAAATTTAAAATGATAAGTAGGCTTCTTGAACTTAGAATGTAAAACAACCATCACAGGAGCATGGTCACCTTGCAAAATAGGGAGATTGTATACATTTGCATTTGGATATAAATTACTCCACTCCACATTGGCTAAAAATCTGTCCAGCCTCTCATATAAGGGTTTAGATGTGTACCTTTTGTTGCACCAAGTATAGGCCGGCCCATTGTATCCCAGATCAAAAAGTCCACAATTTTTAACTAGAGAACGAAATAAGTGCATTCTTGATTGATTGATATGAATAGCATTACTTTTATCATGGGGATACATAAGTTCATTTAAATCCCCCATACAAAGCATAGGTTTCCCACTATTATCATTAACAAAAGTGGAGACTTGTTCCCAAATATCTATTGTTCTTGAATGACTAGGGTCTCCATACATACATATTAAACAAAAAGCCTCTTTAGTAGAGATATTAACAAGAGAAGCTAGAATTAAATTGGAGGAGGCCTTGGTAATCTGCAAGTCTATATCATTGTCCCATAGAAGCCAGAGTCCTCCAGAGCGTCCTTCTGCTGGGACAACATAGCTGTGGTCCACATTAAAGTGATTTGATAACTGCACACTATTAAATTTTGATGTTTTAGTTTCAGAGATGAAAGTCACCTTAGCATTAGTAGATTGCATCAAACGGGCAAGATATGTCATTTTGTTACTGTCAAGGCTCTTGCCAACACCTTGACAGTTCCAGCTTATAAGACTCATTGCGCCTGTGGCGCCTTAAAGGCTGGCGCCTCTGCCTTTTCTTTGTTTTCAATATTTTCCTCCCACCTTTCCAAATTGCTTAATTGGCTGTTGATACTCAGGTTAATACTGTTCTGATCTGTAGGCTGGAAAGTTTTATTTATCTCCATTATGGGCTGATTCGCCATATTAGGATATAGCTGCTTTATTTGAAGATGTCCTTCTGAATTGAGTACATTTGTTTCTGTATCCATTTGCTGGGGTTTCTCCAAATTGCGTTTCTTTCTTTGTGGTTTAATCTTCTTCCTCTCCATCAATCTGGGCTGAGCTAATCCTTCATTGAATACATATGGAGATTGTGTGATATGTCCCTTGGATTGGTCTAAGCACCAGGTTGTGTCTCTGTTTACTGATTCCTGCTGCTGACATAAAGTCAGAGGGCTGTACTCTTCTCTCTTATTAACAGTCAAGATCGGATGATGATCTAAGTCTCTCTCTTATTTAAGAAACATATTTTTAAAGTACAGAACAAATGCATGTAACCCGCTCACAGTATATCCAAGTCACCTGTGTCACTTAAAGAACCTACGATTTAAATTAATAATTCAACCAGGGGCGGGACCTATAGCAAAATCAACCCGGTGTCATTGTAGAAGTCATACAGAATTTTCACCTAAAATTGGGGGTATCATACACTACAAATGTGCAAAGTATAGCAAAGAAATTGGATTTTACCCGATGTCATGTGACACCTGCTGCCTAACCTGGGTACGTCCCTGAATTCAACGACCAAAGTACAAGAATACATTGAGTTTTTTGTCTAGAACTCTAGATTATGTTCATATTAGAGGCATGATGGCTATTTAGTTATTTTTATAGACAAAACCCAGCCCTATTAAAATTTATTTTTGTATGTAGAGCACATTTTTATCATGCCGCACCTAACGTATGTATGATTGTATTGTAAACCTCGCTTAGCCTACACGACCAAGGAGAAGAATGGGGTACTTGCGTTGCGCCCGCGCTTATGGGGTGTACTCTCTACACTGCCGCGATGCTCATTGTTTCCTCATATAGCCCATTTTTGGAGGATGTTTATAATGGATTTACATCAATCTTGTATAGGCAGGCGTACGTCTTAATAAAAGTGTTTAGGAAAATCGAGGACGTCGACTGACTTCGGCGAGATCGGAGAGGTAGAAGAATAAATGTACGTAGTTTCAGGGCGACAAGGCCTCATGATGGGCAAAATTCCTTACATCATGCCTTCTGGTTTATTATCTGAAGGATTGGAAAGGTGGATGAAACTAAGTTACTCCTCGAGATAGGTGCGCCTTGTGTATGGCTTGTGTGAAAGATCTTGATTTTCCCTTTGTCGTGCGCTTCGAGTACTTTAAATGTAGTGCTCGTCTTGATCATCAGCTTTTGGTCCTCTCCGAGTTGGGCCTGTAAACGATACCTAGCTAAGGTAAACCTCCTTTGGTAGTTTAGAACTTAAGATTCTGATTGGCGACTTCCTTATATATCTTCTCCAAGTGCTCCCAGTGTACGATAGTGGACGAGTGTTCTAGAAGATCATAGTGTCCACATATATGGAAATATCATCTCACATGCACAGGTATAATATTCATATGTATTTTTACTTTATTTTATTTTTTTGCGAGAAACTTTCAATCTATTTATCAACGGTCAAGGCAGTACAAAGAAATCTAGAAGCAACAAAAATTACATCCAGATCCGTAGACCACCTAGCGACAACTACAAGCACTAGATCGAGCCGAAGGCGCGCCGATCACCCCTCCATCACTAGAGCCGGGCAAACCTTGTTGTAGTAGACAGTCGGGAAGTCGTCGTGCTAAGGTCCCACGGGACCAGCGCACCAGAACAGCAACCGTCGCCGATGAAGAGAAGTATAGATTAGAAGGATCCAATTTGTAGACACACGAACGAAGACGAACGAAGATCAGATCCAAACGGATCCACCGAACACAACCGACCGAATCCTGCAAGATCCGCCGGAGACACACCTCCACACGCCCTCTGACGATGCTAGAAGCACCGCCAGAACGGAGGCTAGGCGGGGAGGACCTTATTCCATCTTCAAGAAGTAGCCGCCGCCTCATCTTCTTGAGTAGGACACAAACCCTAACCAAACACAAAAAAACATGTGAGAATGGAGCCCTCCCGCCGGCAATGACCGGGATCCACCACGCCACCATGGCACTAAGGCCACAGAGACGAGGTCGATCGGTGGCGGCGCCGGCAGGAGGCAGGGAAACCCTCGATCGCCTTTCTTGGAGCTGTGTTACGAAGGGGTACGTATTTTTACTCTATTGACGGACCTGCCTGAGATGCGGTATAATTCAGAGCACCCTCATCTCCGTCAGAGAGGGACCATTTGTGATTGGTTGTTCGGTTCTATATCATACTGTATGTTAGAAAAGGATAGATATATTATACTGTATTCGCGAGAACAGACACAACTATTTAAATGTACTACTCCCTCCGTTCATAAAATGATGTCTCAACCTGCTAGCTCAAATTTACATGTATCTAGACATGATTAAGTGTGTAGATACATGTAATTTTGAGCTAGGTTGAGACATCCTTTTCTGAACGGAGGGAGTAATAAATATACATACTAATACCCATATATTTGCGGTCAAGATTACGATAAACTACTATGACAGATTGGAAAACAACACGGTGTACCAAAGATAATAGTACGCTCTATTTTTACATCAGGTTCATGTCAATGATTACAATGAAACATCACATGCATGACAAAAGGAAGACGTACATATGTACGTGCACAATTGGTATCTTTATGCATGAGAAGAGAGTACTTGGATGAGAAGGTCTTAGACTTAAAAGCATGTAGGTTAAACTTCCATGATGGACCACATTGGTAAAACAAAGAGTAACCATTTCTTCTACTTGTTCTGAGAAGTCCATTGGCATGGCAATTGTGCATTGGCTTTTAGTTTACATTTCAAACATCAGCTAGCTTGGAAATGTTATAAGTATATATGTGTACACGATTGCAAGCATGATGCGAGTGTCAACTAGTACTATGGACCTCTGATTAGTATTAATCAAGAAAACCGATTCGTTTAGAAAGTCATAATACAACCGACAACGATTACTCATAGATCATAGTCAATGCAACTAAATCTCGAACAAAATTTTCATATGTCAACGAAGGACCAACATTTGAATTCTTATAAAAATTAATTTACTTGTAGCCGTGCCTAACGATGAAAAGTTAGGTCTTTTTTCTGAGTATCTCGGTTCATATAATGGACCTGAATTTTCATTTATACTCCCTCCGTTCTGAAATAATCTACATCCTAGCTCCATTATTTGTTCAGAAATAATCTACATCCTGGGTGGGTCCCACCTCGGTAACTAAGGGCATGCACCTCGGTAATTAAAATAGGTATTAATTGACATCAAACTCCATCCCCACTAACCTATCCGTGAGTAGAATCTGAGTAGAAATTGCATGCATGACATTAATTATTCTTTGTTAATCGTGTATGTGCTTTGTTTCTTGTGATACCATAATTGTAATGCATGTGAATGTGTGGCCTCATAGCACTAATAAATGCTGGACTAAATTGTCTGAATTTTCCTAGAACGTAGATTAAAACAGAACGGAGGGAGTATGAAAGAAAAATCATCAATGTATTTCAGTTTTTTGCTTGCACCAATTTGCTAACATGTTTGGGCGGCTTCTCATTTTCCATGTACGTAGGTGGTGCGATCTAACTAGAAAATAAGAATAACCTTTGTGGTCCAAGACACGCGGTTGTATTGGATGAGTGGCAAGTTTGTACTCACAATACGATGGCAATAACCAAGAATGTTTCCCTAAAAGGTGCATCGCTCCCCACGCACGTTACTTGCTAGTGTAAATATTGGCCAACAAACTTTGGATTGCATGAGAACGAGGAACAATGGAGAGCTAGCTAGGATAGCGGCATTATCGCAAAAAACAACTAGTATAGCGGCATGTGTCACCCCAAAAATCACTTTGCCTCACATGAGATTCGGTGATCTCTTTTTTCTAAAATTCAAAAAAAAAATCACTTCTCTCAAAATTCTGAAAAAAGCATGCAAGTACGTTACATGTCTACTATGTACCAAATTTTCAGCGAAAGACCTTTTCATATGTGGCCTGCACCAAAAAAAATTAGCATGTAAGATGAGTTCCTCTTTACCATTTTCAAAGTCATAATATTGTGACTTTTTTAGCCAACAATACAATGTATTATCTAGCAAAACTATACAAATATGTAGATAATTAACATGTGTATGTATCTATTCTGTATTATTTTGGGTTTTTTGAAACTTAAATTCCATTTTATTTTATTTTAAATACCAGGATCGCTTTAGTTCAGGAGCACAAAATCGTCTCTCCATGTCACCTGAGTGCTTTCCACATGAATATTCTACAAGTAACAAGACATGTCTTTTTTTTCAAGGAAACGATGGAAGAGAATAGGCAACTGTAAACATTTGAATAAAAATGTTATTAAAAGGAAACACTAACCTATTAGTTCTCTCAGATCAACTCTCGAGATCGATGTGTAACATCGTTTCTCGAATCGTTTGTGTTGCCTAACCCGTTTCTAGTTGGTATTCGTTGTTCAGTACTACTGCACGAGAAGTATATTGATATTCTACAAGCTTGATCACAGTTCCATTTTAGAAATATACTCCCTCCGTTCACAAAAGGATGTTTCAACCTAGCCAAAATTTGTATGTATCTACACACTAAATCATGTCTAGATACATACAAATTTGGGCTAGGGTAAGACATCCTTTTGTGGACGGAGGGAGTAGTACGTACATGCCCACGTCTCAACGAGAGGAGGATGAGCCTTCCATGCGTGCACCCAGCAGCAGGGGAGCCCCTCGTGTGGCAGCTTCCCTAGCCGTACCTGGCGAGCCACCCAGACGCTCCCACGTGTGGATCGGCTACACGCACGGCCGGTGAGGAAAATAATTGGGTAATGATGCCGCTGTGATTGATAAGAAAGGTCAAAGCCTAGGGATTTGGTAAAAGAGGAAGTTACTCACAGTAGTAAAAAATACTCCTCTAGGGAGTAGTACAACATCTGACAGGAGGAGATGAGACAGGGTAGAAGAATGAGATGTGCATGGATGGGAAGCAAAGATTCCCGGACGTAGTAGCCTCACGTGAGAGGGAGGTGTCGTCACGTGACCACCCCCCTGCCTTCGCGGAGTAAAGTGAGACCATAGGAGTGTTCTCCAGTGCTACTCCTACTTGGATTAGATTGTTTGCGATCAGTTTGACAGGGATTACTTAATTAATCAGCAGAGCAGAGCCCTATGACCTCGACACTAGTTTTATCCGACCAAGACATTCCCATGCAGCCGTATCAAGGAGGAGCTTGTTTAACTAGCACGCAAAATATTCTCCTTGTTGGCTAATGTCAAACGACAGATATTTTTATAATGCAATAGCACAAAATGGGACTACAATATGCGCTCAGAGTGCTGTCAGAGCACACACACCAGTCACTGCACTACGCACTCAGAGTGCTCAGCAGCACAAACCAGCAAACATCATTATGTTTATCCAGTATTTCAACGCATTCTTTTTATACATGGTAATATAATTATTTTTCTCACTGCAAAACCCATGTCAACGAAGAGGTAGCTCGACCATAGGTGCTCCCTTGAGATGCATGCAAGAAGAAAAGATAATTTGAACAGTGTAATGGCAGGATTAAAAGATAAGAGGCTACCTTGCTTGGATCCTATGCATGCGAAGCATATATGATGAGGTCAATGACAGCTTGATTATAACTAGTAGTTGTTCAAATCATACTTTGAGGAACATTTTGGAGAATGGAATGCTCCGGAGATTCTGCACAATTCCATTGACTATCTCTCTCTCTCTCTGCCCCCATCTCTCTCTAACATTCTTACGTGGGCCACAGGGAAAACATCCCAGGACGACTTGCTCAACCCACCATATATATTTCTTGAGGTGAGTTTTCTCTGTCCCTCTCGTGAGAATTGGTGCACTGCAGCTAGCCATGTGCTGATGTACCTCCGCTTCTCCACTTCCTCTGCCTCCGGCCTGATAAATTAGTACAAGTACAACAATTTGGCTAGGTTAGATTCTTCTACAAGAGAAGAAAACCTACCAAACTAGCGCGTAGTAAGAAGATGTGGTAAGCTTCGCATTTAGCTTTTCATCTGATCGTGACACGTCACACGTGCATATATCGAGTCGTGTTTTCCTATTTAAGTTGATTCGCCGTTTCTTGGCTTGGCCGTAATAAAGAGATGGGTGGAACAAGTTTCTTTTCGAGCTTCTACAAAATGAACTAACTTAACTAATGAATAACGATAGGCGATATTCAAGTTTCTCTTCGAGCTTCTACAAAATGAGGTAACCTAATAAATAAACAAGAATGTACTACTTGTTCTATAACTCCAAATCATAGAGCAAATTATGATGAATGAATATTCGTGCATGCATGCCCCTGTGCACATGTTTTAAATTTTGCTTGGTATGCATGTGCATGTACATGTGTGTCTGCAAAGGAGATGACCACATCCATAAAGGAGAGAGGGCCATACCATAAAGCCCAGCGTACAGCAGGGTGGGGAAGAAAAAGGATGAACAGTGAGCGGCATAAATGGCGGCAGGCAGCTAGGCAGCCGGTGGCAGTCATCCAACTTAACTCCGACCGGCATATCCTCCCTCAACATGCAAGAAATTATTTATGGGTCATGGCACGGAGCCATTCATTCATTCACTTTGTTTCTGGTCCATGCACAAACCCTAACTAGCATAGCAGCCCTAGCTACCCGAAGCCTAGCTCACATATATTGGCTCGGTTCAGACAAACTGTTGCGTTTAGCACTGTTGGGTTTAGCTACCACGTGGTCGTGAATTCAATAGACGACGGCCATGGATCGACGCATGAATGAATGAATGGACGAGTGAATGCTACTCCTACTTTGATTTTATGAGCTAGTGATATGCGCGCACACATGAACCGGTGAAGATGACACTAGTGTAGGGCACTAGGCAGTACTCCTACATCTTGCAATATTAATTAGCTATTCCTCAAGCAATGGCACTGTGCGTTTTTTGGTTATTCAAGTTTTAAACATGGCACAATGTAAATTTCGATGGTCCAGTAGTTAAAACAAGGGGGAAATGGCTCGATTAATGATGAATAATTTCTAACTGGGGCGATTGCTAGCTAGGATCTGAGAGTCATTCCGCATCATCACAATTATTTGCCGTTGGCGCATAACAAAGATGAGTTACGCCAATGATTCAATGGAAATACATGCATGTGAATGGGATTTTTTTTTATTGTGGCAAAGGAATTTTTCATGAGGTTGGACCTTATGCTTTTGAAATATCCGCTTTGGAAACAATTAGATGATCCGCTCTGATCTTAGCTAGTCATCATTTCCTACATATATTTCAAACAATTGTGCGATATTATTTCACCAATGATTCAAATGCATCTTATCCAACTATTCAACTACAAACATAGACATAATTCATCTAATCGAACAATTGAAAATAAAAAATTCATATACGTATCCAAAAGCAATCAAATCGATCAAGTTTATCGGGAAAAAAACACCGGATAGCATGTTGTATATCGTGGAGCAAAATCGATCAAGTTCATACTACACCAAAGCAAGCACTCCCATGTTCACCACCACCTCCGCTGCCAATGGCTTGCAACACAAATGGCTTGTCACCGCCCTTCAATGCCGGCTAGCTCCTTGTAGCAATGGTGCAACACAAATGGCTTGCCGTCGCCCTTCTTGTTGTGTTGCTTGTATAGTTCTTAGATGACAGGATCATAATCGTTGATTGACACCCAGCTCGGTGGAGCAAGGTTCACTTGATCAACACAACAGAACCATCGGTTGCATTCATCTTAAATCGCGCTTAACTGGTGGGGCGAGAGAACCTTGAGCGCAGCCGGAAGGAACGGTCACATTGCACGAGTAGTACTTTTCAATCCTAGTCCAAAACCTTTCCTTTGTGTGATCTATTCCAGCTGACTTTCCTTTGTTTGATCTATTCCAGCTGAGGAATCAAGCGAGACATTCAACTATGCACGGTAGAAAGTATAGTTCGTTGAACTTGTCTTTCTCATGCTTGCTTTGTGTCTCCATGGGCTCCTTGACCTCCTCCACTTCGGGTTAATCAAGAAGTTACAGGTAAACAAGTGCCTATACACTCTGCTGGCCGGGTAGAGATTTTTTCCCGTAACAGCAACGTGCTTTACCACGCGTGTATACGTACTACATGCAGCTAGCAGTAGCACGAGTACAGTACCGGACCCTCCTCCTCTTCTCTCTCGGGAACGCGTAAGACGGGCAGCAAGTTTGAGGTCAAGACACATTTATCTTTCTTGGTTAATGGCAGCTGTGGATATGCGTCTCTCTCTCTCTCTCTCTAGGGAGTATGTAGCTGGCCCGAAGCACAAATGTAGAGGGTCAAGACATATTCCCTCTCTCTCCCCTCCTTGGAAACTCGCAAACGGTTGGCCAGGCATTGAATGCCTCCGCCATTACCCAGTGTGGAATCTACACGCATGTAGAGAAGAGATCGAGGCCCAGGCGCGCTGGCAAATCCAAGAATTGTTTGCAGTAAACTAGTACTCCAGTGATTGTTGGTCCAATCCTAGTAGACAAATTAGGAGTAACTAATTAACAGTTTGTGGATGACAGATCTAGTCCACCATGCATGCAAGATACTCCATATTTGGTCAGCATGGTCTTTTTCGATTTAAACAGGGTGCAAATGCTTTGATGATCTTTTCTTTCTTGTCTTGGTATAAACCTTCAAAGTTATTAGGCTCCATCTGAATAAAATGGCACTACTTCCATCAAAGTTTACAGTGATCTAGTTTTCTCCATTTTCGACTGAGTAGAATATCAGTAATGGAATTTTGTTTTTCTCGTTTGCACTGAGCATTTTTAGTCTTAAAACAGTTTTTTTACAAATCAATTCATATTTCACAGCATATTTCAATATTTTTACAGCATAAACATAAACAATATATCGACAACATAAATTTCCTTTAAAGTATAGACACCATGTCATACACAATGTTATATGTACACATTTGAATCAGATTGTCACAATCATGTGCTAATAAAAAGTCTAAACTTGTAACATATGGAGGAAGATAAAGCAATAATATTTGTTGGTTGCATCAATGCAGAATGTTCCTGTTATAGAACACACTGCTAAAATAAATCGAGAAAATAACAAACTGTGAGAGGTTGAGAGAAATCTAATTTCAGTTATGGTAATGATAAGGAGTATATATATTTTAAGCATACAATTAAAAATTAGTAGTCTCTAGTACAATGCTCATTCTAAGCGATGACAACAATAAATAAATTAAGTTATGTAATGTTTACTTCATACACAGAAGATCCAGTGAAAGGGATTCACCTTGTCCACAATATGATCCCACGTTGTCACAAGATGATCCCATAGTGAATTTGTGAGTGAAGACATCCATTGTTTGGATTGTCTGTGGCTAGCACACCAGAGTACTGAATTTAAAAAAAGAATCTTGTTTCATAGTGCACAGAAGATCCATTGAAAACATGATCCCACCTGTCCACGGGTAAAAACCGGCATGGACGCAAGGGCGACTCGGAGTCGCTGAGCTCCACTGAGATCACTTTTTTCGACATACTTATTGGAAGGACCTTCATAAACAATATAATCTAGATGTAATGTGTATTGAGAAAAATGTCTTTGAGAATGTTTTCAACACTCCAATGTCAAACATAAAATAGGATAACCTTGTTTCTAGGCATGATATGAAAGAAAATTGGAAAATCTTCCGGGCCACATTCCGGAGTAAATTAATTTCTGGAAGGTACAATAACCCTTTCGTTCATTTTATTAGTTCAGGAAACCTTCCGGGCCCAGAAACTTGTGAGAAAAACTTGAGGATGTTTTAGGCAGAACACAAATATTTGCGAAGATAGGTACGAGAGGGGCCCCAACACAGGCCCATGCACGACTGGGGCACGCGTCCATGCCGAACCATCCTAGAAGTGGGGCGTGTGCCCACAAAAGCGGCACTTCCTTCGCCATTTTTATGACGGAATCCAATAAACATTAAAAAAATCGACCAATTTATACCGGATTTTACCATGTGTGAAGAGGCGCCATACAAACCCGAAGATTACTGACGAGTGTCTTATAGCCAGTCAGCGATGTGGGGTTAGTGGCATGATATTCTGTACTACTATTAGGTGTGTGGAGGTCGGTCTCAGACGAAGAAATCTGATAGGGCATAGGCAACAATGATATCGTACAAGTTACATCTTAGATGACGGTTGAGTTGCAAGGGAGAAAAGCAGAAAAGAGAGGTTTGTCTTTTCTTAACTAAGAGACAATATCTTAATAGTGAAGATAAGACAATTCTCTGCATTACATAAGAAGTCGGCTCTTAGTTATATATTTTCTAGTTTAATATCAATCTCACATAACACTAACATATGCAAACATTTATCGCTAGAGCAACAATTACATAACATATTGTACAATATGTTTTTTTTTATCTTTTCCAGATTTGTTTTGAAGAGAAACAGCACAATCATGCTGCTTTTCTCGATGTGACATGTATTGCATAAGAAAAGATAATCTTATCAACCATTGTACATATGCCCTTATGTTGCTTATGGCTTGCAAATACTTATTTTTTTCTGCATGCCTTATTATACACCTGGCTCAGCCATGGACGAGTAATTCGATCTACAACCTGGATGCCATGCACAATATCGGAACAGAAGCCGGCACCGGTGAAGTGCCCTCTTGTATTAGCACTTGCCACTGTTAGCGCTCGCATTATTGGAGGAGAAACGAACAACCATAAGTTCTAGAGCTGCATGCATCATGTCCTTCAGTTTGCCTAGCACTGCATATATATGCAGCTCTTGTTTGCATTTACTGCTACGTTTTCCCACACTTAAACAGTAATATACCGTGCGATGGGATACGGCCGGCCGGCCAAACTGTGGCTACCTGCTTTCTCACTTCGACAAATAGTAATCTAATTAAATAAGCAGTGGACCTGGTGTGCATGTCTCTTAAGATCTTGACCTGCGTGATTGATGCCTTGCGAAAATAGTGTACACGTCACGCGTGATGCCCCCAATTGTGTACGCACAGTCCATGCAAAAGTCATTGTTCCCTTAACTACCTACTTCCCTCCGTTCCAAAATAGATGACTTCCATTTGTCTACATGTGGATGTATTTAGACATATTTTAATGTGTAGATACATCCATATGTTGATAAATGAAAGTCAAGTATTTTGGAACGGAGGGAGTAGCTAGCTAGGCATATATGGCACGGCAACACAGTACCAACTATTCTTTCTCCCTCCAGTATGTAGTGTGCCAAATGTTAGGATTTTACCTTTCTCATCATCTGTATAGCACCGTATATGCACTGTGATAAACAAGCCTACGGCGGCTAATTAATCTCAGAGCATGAAGATAATCCATTAACTTTTTCGATAATGGGCATTTTAGTACTCAACATCCCAAGGTACAAAGTAGCTTACACACGGTCTCTGCATAACAAAGATTCACACAATAACAATACAAAAGATAAAGACGGTGATGACAATGATCGAACAGATCTCGTAGAACACCTAAGTAATTGGAGGGCCAATTCGAAATCAAGCTGTCACCCATGTGGGATAAAAAAAAACACCTCACCACGCATATCCTCCAACCATGTAGACACCAACATAAACAGGTCGCGAAACTCCATATGTTGTAGAGACGATCATAAACCGGTGGATGGCCTTGATAAGATAAATGTTCTTATTATCAAAAACCTTGTCATTTCTACACTAGCGCCGCCACCTTGAAAAACACTCTATACTTGTGATCAATACAATGTAGCCAGTTGCCAAAAATGTTGCAACACTATTTGGTTGGTACAAGTTAGGAGCTATTAGGAAGACTAATCATATAGAACAGAGAAACCTGACTTGAAAAACTAAAGGTTTAGTTGTCACATCTTGATGACTGAAGACACATTTTATACTTTCATGCCAGGGTAATCGGGGCTACGGCGGGAACTTTCAAGGCGGCAGCCATCGAGGTTTTCACCCTGGAGCAGGAGGTCGCTACGACAATGATCAGAACAAGGGTTACCCGAACGGGAGACGAGATTTTCGTGGTCAGCGAGATGGTGGCTATGATCGACGGGGTCAAAACTTTCTACGGGATAATCGACGCCCTCCACCTCGTCGTACACCATCTGCTTCGGACACGAGTGATAAACAAGCACAACCTGCTACTGCTACGTCCCAATCGGCTGCTCCTGTTGTGCAAGCAACTCAGATAGCAGGTAATGTTCCACCTCCGGCCGTGGCTGCATCATCTGCTGTTCCGGTGATAGGTCTAAATTTGGATAACGTAAAGACTGCTGAGAAAAAAGATAAAAGTGCTGAAAAGGTGAAGTGTTTTTGATGTAGAGCTAAAGGACATTTTTCGGTGGAGTGCACAGCGGTTTTGTGTGACTTTTGTGCTTCGGTTGAACATGCCAATGAGAGCTTCCCGCTTCATGATGCCTCAAAACCCTCAATTTCTCTTTATGGGTTAGCACATGAAGATCTTATGGTGATTGAGGCCCATGCTACTCCAAACTTTAGACCTAAATCTGATAGTGGTCGAATGGGCAGGATCACAGTTTCTGGAGGAAAGATGTCTGTTCAGAAAATTGTGGAGGTGTTGCAATGGATTGTTATTGATGATGACTTCCATTGGGATGTGCAACCGGCTGGGGACAATGTGTATAAGACACAATTCCCTAGCAAGATGGAGCTGATTCGGGTAACACGCTTTGGAAAGTTTGAGACTAAGGATGGCGAGTGTTCGGTGCAGTTTGAGGAATGGAAGTCTAAGGTCAAACCTTCTTTTCAGCTGGAGGATTGATACGTCCAAAACGTATCTATAATTTTTGATGTTCCATGCCTGTTATATATTAAATACCACATGTTTTATTTACACTTTATATCATTTTTATGCATTTTCTGGGACTAACCTATGAACAAGATGCCAAAGTGACAGTTCCTGTTTTCTGCTGTCTTTTTGTTTTAGAAATTCTCTTCTGGAAATATTCTCCAAAAGGCACGCCAATTTACCTGATTTATTTCTGCACGGGAACGAAGCACCAGTCCGAAGGAGAAGCCCAAGAGGAGGCGGGCCCACGGCGTGGCCGGGGGTGGCCCCGCGCCACCCCACATGGCCCACCTGGCCCCTGGCGCCCCTCTTTCGCCTATAAATTACATCTATTCGGGAAACCCTAAATACCCGATCAGAAATCCATGAAAAGTTCTGTCGTCGTCAACCCCGCCGGAGGAGAAATCATCACCGGAGGGCTCTTCATCACCATGCCTGCATCCGGAGTGATGCGTGAGTAGTTCTTCACGGGACTACGGGTCCATAGCAGTAGCTAGTTGGCAGTCTCTCCACCTTGTGCTATCATGTTTAGATCTTGTGAGCTGCCTAACATGATCAAGATCATCTTTATGTAATGCTATATGTTGTGTTTGCTGGGATCCGATGAATTGTGAAGTTTTGATGAAGTTTGTTCGTCCATTTATATCCATGTTTTATCTATGTTCCTGCATGCTCTCCGTTGTTAGTAGATGTTTTGGCCAAGTAGATGCTAATGACTGCAAGAAGGGGTATTTATGCTAGATAGTGGGTTCATGCCTCTAGAAGCCTGGGCTCGAGATGACAGAAACGACTAAGGCTCTAGATGTCTTGTTGCCACTAGGGAGAAAACAACTTTGATGTGTCTATATGTCATATGCATTGTTTACATTACACACTTTGCTTAATGTTTTTATCTGTTGCTTGCAACTTAATACTCACGGGAGACACGGAAGTTATCCCGGGGTGGATTATTAGTCATAGATGCAGCTAGTAAGCGGTCTATGTATATTGATGTAATGCCCAATAGATCTAACAATGAACATGTCCTTATCATATCTTGCATTGTCATGCATTTGCACTTTGTCAATTGCCTAGCTGTAATTTGTTTACACAACATATTTATCTGTTTTACGGAGAGACACCACTAGTGAACTGTGGACCCCGGTCCTTTATTCCACACTGATAAAAACACCGTTTCCACCACGCTCTGCATTTATTTCCTCATTGTTCCTTTTTGCACTCATCGTTACTTTCCACACCATACGTTTAATCCTTTGTATTCAGCAAGCCGGGGAGATTGACAACCTTCCTGTTTCGTTGGGGCAAAGTACTTTGATTGTGTTGTGTGCAGGTCCATGTCAGTGATCGTAACGACGCCGCTGGCACCGTGTTGAAGCTCTTCCAATTCCTACTGGTTCGATAACCTTGGTATATTTCAAGGGAAAATTGCTGCTGCACTACTTCATACCTTCCTCTTGGGGTCTCCCAACGAACTTGTGTTTCCACGTCATCAAGCATATTTTCTGGCGCCGTTGCCGGGGAATTTGAAGCTACAGCAAGGGGAGTTACACACCACCATTCTCTTTACTTTGTTTTTGTCTTGCTTAGTTAATTTTTGTTTTATCTTTTTTGCATTAAAAATCAAAAACCACACAAAAAAATTCAGCTTTTATCCTATTTCGGTTTGTCTAGTTTTTATCCCCTGTTTTGTCATTATGGCTAACTCTACCCCTTATGTTATGTCCCCGGAAAATGAGATCCTCACTTTTAAGCAAGGGAGTGAGGAAAGTTTTAAGGATGCTTGGACTAGAATTTTAGAATCTTATGGAAGAACTGAACCTAGACTCACTTTGAGCCTTTTTTCTTAGCAGCTTTTATTTCGGCCTAATTCTCTGTTATAGGATGCTTTGGACACTATAGTGGGGGGAGATTTCCTTTGTCATGATGGGGATCAAGCCTTTAATGCCTTAAAAAATTAATAACATCATCCTCCTTAACAACTAGCAAGATAGATGAAGCTATTGAAAATATTGCTCATAGGATGGATGTTCTGGAAAAGGATATGTCTAGTATGAGAAAGGTTCCAAGTGAAGCACCTAAAGTTATGTTCGATAAAACTTTGCCAAATTGGTCTCCCTCTTTTAAAATTGAAATTAATGGCAAGCGTTTTCAAGCTTTATGTGACACAGTCACGGAATTTTCTTTAATGCCTAGTTCTATTTATGACTCTTTGAATCTGTGGGGACTCTCAGAATGCGGGGTTCATTTGACTTTTGCTGATAATTCCATAAAAATTCCCTTAGGAATAGCAGAAGATATTCATACGAAATTTTCTGGTAATTTCATTACCACTGATTACTATGTTATTGAATGTGAAGGAGAAGGACAAATTACACTTGCAAGATCATTTTTGGAACTTGTTGGAGCAGTAATAGACATGAGGGAAGGCACGGTGAGATTCAATTCTCCCATAAAAGGTAGTCATACTTTTCCTAAGCTTAAAATTAAGGGTAAGAGATCCAAAGGTAAACGTATTGGCTTAACTGATTTTGAAAATAGTTGATTCTTGCTTTATGCCTAGCTAAAAGGCGTTAAAGAAAAGCGCTTTTGGGAGACAGCCCAATTTTATTTTCTGTTATTTTTCGTTTTCTTGAGTCAAGGATGTTGCTTACTTCTGCAACAACTCCTTTGTATCCTTTTTTGTTTTGTTTTTGTGCCAAGAAAAGCCTCTGATGCAAGAAAGTGTTAAAGTTTGTTTGCTGTCTAGAAACAGATTTCTGTTCTTTACTGCACGAAAATCCAACAAATCACAGAACATGATCTTAATCTGCAAAAAATTTAACAGAAGCCTGAGCTTTATATCTATCTTTCGTTAGTTAACTGTTTTCTGATTTGAGCAACGGAAGTACCTCGAACAAATTCGTATTTACGGACTGTTCTGCTTTTAACAGATTGTGTTTTTGTTTTGCATTGTCTCTTTTGCAAGTATTGATTTACGTTCTTCGGGGGGAGACCAGGATCTTGCTTAGTAACAGTGGCTAATGTTTAAAATGAAATTATGCAATGTGTCTTAACAGAACCAAGTGAGCTTATGTTTTGATGTACTAACCCCTCTAATGAAGTCTATGAGTTGTCTTTGTGTGAAGGAAGTTTTCAAGTATCAAGAGAGGAGGATGATACAAGAAGAATCAAGAAGAGAGAAAAGCTTAAGCTTGGGGAAGCTCCCATGGATCTCCCCTGCATATATCAAGAAGACTCAAGCGTCTAAGCTTGGGGATGCCCAAGGCATCCCCTTCTTCATCAACAAATTATCAGGTCATCTCTAGTGAGACTATATTTTTATTGCTTCACATGTTGTGTGCTGTTCTTGGAGCGTCTGTGTGTTTTTATTTTCTATTTTGTTTTTGTTTTTTTTTTGTTTTGTTTTCTGATCATAACTAAGTTGGATCCTAGCATTCCTGTGTGGGAGAGAGACACACTCCGCTTTTTCTTATAATACTCTTGTTCTTCACTTATATTTGTTGAGTATTCTGTTTATGTTTTGTTAGCTTCTAGCTCTCGTTTTTTCATGTACCTCTTGTTTAGAGCTATTAGTTCTTTTGTAGAAAGTATCTCTTGCTTCACTTATATTTGTTTGGAGAGTTGTTTAAATAAGTTGATTGGCGTCTGGTTGGAACATGAAAATGCTAAGTGTGTGGTAGTTGTATAACGGAAAAATTTGCATAGTCTTGTAGATCATTGAACTTTGATAACTTGATTCCTTGCAAATGTTTTGAGATATTAAGAAATTAGATGTTAATGCTTGCTGGTTACTTAAGTTAAAATTTATTAGTGGTTGTGTTATTAAAGCTTGTACCGTACTACAAACTCTACGAAAATTGTTGAAAGTGTAGTTGGTCTTGGTAGTTGTTCATGTCTGAAAAGTAATTCGTAATAACATAGTTGCGTGCTAAGGTCGAGGGATCTAATGGGGTACTTGTGCCGCCATGAACGGCCCTCCTTGGAGTAAATTTAATCATGCTCTTAATGTTGAACCTGCTAGTTGTTTGCAATAAGCTTGTGAGTTCTTTTTTACTAATGTTGAGCTACGGTTTTTGGCACTTCCACCATCCAAATTTTGCTAGCCTCTTCGGTATTGTGCATTGCCTTCTGCTCAAATAGAGAGTTGTGCATACTTCGCCAGTACATCCAAACTCCGTGGGAGAACTTCCTCTTGTTCTCCTACACATAAGCCAAACATCTTCCTCAAAACAGCCACCATAACTACCTATCACAGAATTTCCATAGCTGTTCCAAGATATATTGCCATGCAACTTCCATCTTACATTACATGACTTGTTGTCATTCATCATTGTTATATATTG
The DNA here is from genome assembly GCA_947311845.1 of Poa pratensis. Lineage (NCBI taxonomy): Eukaryota > Viridiplantae > Streptophyta > Magnoliopsida > Poales > Poaceae > Poa > Poa pratensis. The sequence continues at coordinate 25,460,402 of CAMZMU010000096.1, forward strand.
CTTTGCATGATTCTATACAGCTGATGTGTGGTTTTACCCATGTTACGCTAGATCATTGCACATCCTGCTACACTGGCAGAGGCACTCAGTTCCATACATCATGTTTTGTTCATTATGAGTTATTTGTACCAAAAAGTGTGTTATCATATTAGGATGTTGCCCCTACAGTGAGGGAGAGAAAAGTGAAAAGAGCCATGGAGGCCATCGAAAAGAGAAACAAAAAAAGAGAAAAAGAGAAAAACAAAAACAAAAGAGAAAGAAAGAAATAAATAAAGAGAGAGGGGGCAACACTACTATCCTGTATCCACACTTGTGCTCATGTTTAGCACCTGCAGTTTCATAGTCATCATTTGTGCTCATGTTTAGCACCTATACTCCATGAGAGAGAGTTTTCATGTTTTACTAGTATAACTATGTGTGGAATTTTCATTATAGAACTTGGGTTGTATATTCCAATGATGAGCCTCCTCAAAAGTGCTCTAGGTCTTCATGAGCAACCGAGTTGGATGCACCCACACTAGTTCCATTGGAGAGCTTTCATACACATATAGCTCTATGTGCATCCGTTGCATGGCAATCACTACTCCTTGCATAGCTTCGATTATAAGACTTCCTCTTGTCTAATGATCACTTACAGCTTTGTGAGACTTTTTTCCATTGGCCTTCAAAACCCCCATCATTATTCTCTTTGCCATAACATCCTGGTGCCAAAACCAAATGCTTACGCTCACCGGTTGAGTAAAACTTCGAAACAGTTGATTCATGACGTTCATGTTTGCTTTTACTTGACTGGATCCTTTCTGTGTTGTGAAAAATTGCTTGATGCTTGAGTAGAAGGATAGAACTTCTACATTGAATACTTAAATCATGTATAATGAACTTTGTACAGTTTCTTGCCTTTAGAGCATCATCCATAAAGATTTTGACTTGTTTAACTGTCTTGCTTTATCATCAGTTTGTTTAATATCAATAAAGACATTTACTTTGAATGATTTGATCTCAGTTCACATGCCTTACATTAATATTTGATCAAGATTATGTTGGTAGCATGTCACTTCAAAAATTATCTTTTTGTTATCGTTTACCTACTCGAGGACGAGCAGGAACTAAGCTTGGGGATCCTTGATACTTCCAAAACGTATATATAATTTTTGATGTTCCATGCCTGTTATATATTAAATACCACATGTTTTATTTACACTTTATATCATTTTTATGCATTTTCTATGACTAACCTAATAACAAGATGCCACAATGTCAGTTCCTGTTTTCTGCTGTCTTTTTGTTTCAGAAATTCTCTTCTGGAAATATTCTCCAAAAGGCACACCAATTTACCTGATTTATTTCTGCACGGGAATGAAGCACCAGTCCGAGGGAGAAGCCCAGGAGGCAGCCCAGGAGAGGAGGCGGGCCCACGGCGCGGCCAGGGGTGGCCCCGCGCCGCCACCCCGCCTGGCCCACCTGGCGCCCCTCTTTCGCCTATAAATTACATTTATTCAGGAAACCCTATATACCCGATCATAAATCCACGAAAAGTTCCGTCGCCGCCGTCGTCTTCAACCCTAGTTCGGGAAGGTTCTGGAGTTCTTCCCGGCACCCCGCTGGAGGAGAAATCATCACCGGAGGGCTCTTCATCACCATGCCTGCCTCTTGAGTGATGCATGAGTAGTTCTTCACGGGACAATGGGTCCATAGCAGTAGCTAGTTGGTAGTCTCTCCACCTTGTGCTATCATGTTTAGATCTTGTGAGCTGCCTAACATGATCAAGATCATCTTTATGTAATGATATATGTTGTGTTTGCTGGGACCCGATGAATTGTGAAGTTATGATCAAGTTTGTTCATCTATTTATATCCATGTTTTATCTATGTTCGTGCATGCTCTCCGTTGTTAGTAGATGCTTTGGCCAAGTAGATGCTAATGACTGCAAGAGGGGTATTTATGCTAGATAGTGGGTTCATACCTCTAGAAGCCTGGGCTCGAGATGACAGAAACAACTAAGGCTGTATATGTCCTGTTGCCACTAGGGAGAAAACAACTTTGTTGTGTCAATATGTCATATGCATTGTTTACATTACACACTTTGCTTAATGCTTTTATCTGTTGCTTGCAACTGAATACTCACGGGAGACACGGAAGCTATCCCAGGGGTGGATTATTAGTCATAGATGCAGCTAGTAAGCGGTCTATGTATATTGATGTAATGCCCAATAGATCTAACAAGGAACATGTCCTTATCATATCTTGCATTGTCATGCATTTGCACTTTGTCAATTGCCCAGCTGTAATTTGTTACCCAACATATTTATCTGTTTTACGGAGAGACACCACTAGTGAACTGTGGACCCCGGTCCTTTATTCCACACTGATAAAAACACCGTTTCCACCACGCTCTGCATTTATTTCCTCGCTGTTCCTTTTTGCACTCATCATTACTTTCCACACCATACGTTTAATCCTTTGTATTCAGCAAGCCGGGGAGATTGACAACCTTCCTGTTTCGTTGGGAACAGTACTTTGATTGTGTTGTGTGCAGGTCCACGTCAGTGATCGTAACGGCGCCGCTGACACCATGTTGAAGCTCTTCGAATTCCTACTGGTTCGATAACCTTGGTAGATTTCAAGAGAAAATTGCTGCTGCACTACTTCATACCTTCCTCTTGGGTCTCCCAACGAACGTGTGTTTCCACGTCATCAAGGATGTTTGGGTGCTGATCCATGGAGTTCCAGATGACTTGAGGCAGGATTATTGATGGGGGATAATAACCCGGTAGGCTCATGAAGAGGGAAGCGTGACCCGCCAGGCAGGAGGCCCGGCCAGGCCAGCTAACCATCCGCATGGGCCAGGTTGTGTCGCTGGGCCAGTTGGTTTGGCGGTAACCCGGTTCAGGAAGGAAAGGTTCTAGAAGACCAGAGGCGGTTCTGGACTTGAAGGACACGAAGGCCGGAAGAGCCAGAGTAGGACTCCGAGTCCGGGTAGAATCCGGATTCATCTTGTAAAGCGCCAGGAGACCCGGTCGTCTATATAAACCGGTCCCTGAGCCCTAGTTAGAGAGGACTTTACGATCCAAGCTTAGGCGAGAGAATCATAGAGAGAAACCCACGCTACCAGGCGAACCCTGTAACCTAGATCGAGATCCGGCTCTGTTGTTGCAGCCGGGTTATCGAGATCGAGATCAATAATAAGATAGCAGGAAGTAGGTCTTTATCTCCAATGGAGAGGCCGAACCTGGGTAAACCCTTTGTCCCTGCAATGCTAAACAATCTCCCAGATACCAGAGTCGCCTTGCCCATCAACTCAAGCTACCCCAAAGTAGCATCTGCCGTGTTATCTACCCCACGACAGTTGGCACCATCCGTGGGATCCGCATCCAAAAGTGTCACCATCATGGGAGAAGCAATGCAAGGAGTGGAGAATTTTGTTTTCGGCGAGATCACCCTCAACTCGCAAGGAGAGCCCATCGTTGATGATTCTGGCTGGGGGCCGGAATCAGATCTACTTGAATCAGGTGATGTTATTCAATTGGCAAGTTTAACGTTTTTGTTGGTATGATTGCAACTAGATCTGCTAGTGATGGAGAATATGAATCTGTGTCAGGAGCCGCCACAATTGTTCAATCTGATGGAGAGGAATCATTGGTACGGCTGAAGATGAACTGCCCCTGGACGCGCATGAGGAACGATCGGGAAACCTGGCTCAAATCCCGGGTGATGTGGTAGACCATGCAATTCAGAATCGATCTTGCCCCTGTTTGAAGGCCGGTTTGGATATGGAGAAGAAGAGGATGAAGAGGAGCAAGAGTCCAGCCCAAGCCCGGTTAGAAGGGTGGCGGTTTACACCGCCCCTTCGACCAACGTGGGAGCATCACCGTCAACGGTCGTGCCACCTGCTTTTACCCGGGTCAACAGCAGCAACCATTGCCACCAGTACTGGAGTTGGCGGGTCAAAGAGTTGATGGAGACCCGGCTTCGGTGTCAGAGGAAAGTGAAGACACGGCGCGTTACAGGAACAGCTTCGGTTTTCTCAATAACCGGGCTCAGGGCGAGGAAAGAAACAACACGACTGGTGCCCAGGCCTTGTTTAACAATGGCCTGGTCCTAGATCCATCAGCACTCACAAGGTTGGTTACCCCAGAAAACGCGGCAACTAGAGCTATAGAATTGGATACAGCACGCCGGGCCTTGGAGCAGATGCGCAGAGACACAATGGCAGAGAGGCAAGATATGGAGGTTAGGCGAAAGCAAATAGAGGATGAGGAAAATCGTCTCAATGAGATGACCAGGGCACACCAGAGGAGGCATCAGAGCCGGCTGGCCCAAGGAGAGAATGTCATAAATCCAGCGGTATTGTTTAGAACCCTAGAAAATCAACCAATCGATATAACTCAGGTGGCTCCAGTTGTTAGAACAAATGCAGAACCAGAAAGAGAAACAGGAAGAGCTGGAGTTACAGCTGCAGCGACGCCGGGTTTTCTCGCTGGGGGAGCCAGGGGAAATCCGGGTCTGCCGCCCAGGACACCAAGGTTCCACACGCCGGCGGGCCATTTTTCCAATCCAGCAGATAACGTGTATGCCGCAACTTAGCACTTGACCGTATTCCATTGGGAGACTCGCCAGCAGAGATTGAAGCCCGCGGCCATTGACATGTTGCGTACCGCAGTTGTTCAGCAAGTTCAGTATTCAAAGGAAAAAGTGCACTTCACTCTACAACTTATCGTAGTAAGAGTCGCCACGGTGGGAACCCGCCATTGGCCGGGCTCGCGCGGCACAGCAGCAAAACCCGCCCCAGCAGAACCAGAACAATCAGCAGCACCAACCCGCCCCTGCAATTTCTGTGGCTCAGCAGATAGTCAATAGATCGCGAGCGGGAAGAAGTGCAGCCAATGCAAACCCGGCAGTACCTGCCTGGAGTACCACAAGGAGGACCGGGTCCCGCGCCAGCAGCGTCTGCAAGCTCGCCGGGTAACAATAATTTTTTGCAAGTTCTTCTACCTTAGCGGGCCAAAGTGTCTTTCAGATGCCATTAGAGCGGAGCCTTTCCCTGAGAAGTTCAAGGAGCCAAGCAAGATTTCCAATTACGAGCCGAGCATGGACCCGGCAAGCTGGTTGAGCAGCTATGAGATGGCAATGTATACGCAATGCCACAGAGAATGTTTGTGCAAAGTACATGTACTTGATGATGAGCGATGGTGCAGCGAAGTTGTGGTTCAAGAATCTGCCAGAGAGATCTATCAATTCCTGGGATGAGTTGAAGGCAGTTTTTATCAAGCATTTCAGGGTACGTGCAAGCGTTTTTTTCCATTGAAGATCTGATCGTTGTGTACAGAAGAAGGCGAGTCAGCACGTCACTGGATGGGCCGGGTCACGGAGATCCTTCACTCCTCATCTGGTATTGAGCCCAAGGACGCAATTTCATCGATGGAAAAAACTTGCAAGTACGCTCCCTTGGTCCAGAAGCTGGGCCGCATGAAGGAGGGACACCGGGTTAAGCCTGTTACTATGGCAGAGTTGATGGATGCGTGCAACAGACACGCAGCCACGGACAAGACCCAAGATGATAGTGAGGAAGAAAAAGGGAAAGGTACTGCGAATAATGGAGGAAGGAACAACAATGGCCCGGGAAACAATAACAACAACAATCAGAATCAGCACAAGCGTGGGCATCAGGAGGGAAACTCAGAGCTAGTGGCAAACGCAAATGCCGGGTTTCAGAGGCAAAGGATGGATGGAAATTATCAGGAAAACAGAGGTTATCAGGAAAACAGAGGTTATCAGGAAAACAGAGGTTATCAGGGAACAATGGGAATTACAGTGGTGGAAATAGTTATCAAGGATCACGTCCAATGAGCACTGAAGAGGCCTTCAGGATGCCGTGTCCTCGTCATAGTAAGAACGGCAGACCCGCCAATCATTCATTGGCCCAGTGTGTAGATCTGAACAGGTGGAAAAACAATGAAATTCAGAGAGCTTTGCAAGGAGCAAACAGAGGTGGAGGACCCGGCCCGAGTGCTAACCCGGCTGCGGGCCTTTAACTGGAGCAAATGCGGTACCTACTGGCAACGCAGGACCCGGCCAAAATACAGGTAACCAGGGTGGATTCTCAAACCAGCCAAGGCAACTTGGCCAATATCATATATACTAGTGGCACGACCAAGAGAGAGAGAAAGATAGTCAAAAGGGCAGTTAACTCAGTGGCTGCAGGGGTACCAAGGTATTTAAGATGGTCAGAGCATACTATTACGTGGAGTAGAGCAGATCACCCGGGTGTGGTGGAACATCCGGGTCTGCTTGCTTTAGTTGTGGCTCCTCAGGTTCATGGCTTCGAGCTAAAGAAGGTTTTGATGGATGGTGGTAGTAGCATTAATATCTTGTATTGGGAGACATTTGTACGCATGGGTCTGAAGGAATCACAGTTACAGAAAACGTCAACGTGTTTCATGGTATAGTTCCTGGGAAGTCAGCTACACCAGAGGGAAAAATTTCATTAGAGGTTGCTTTTGGCGAGTCTATCCATAACTTTAGGTCAGAGTGGCTCACTTTTGAGGTGGTGAAATTTCCAAGTCCTTATCACGCGTTGTTCGGAAGGCCGGCTTATGCCAAGTTCATGGCAAGGCCGTGTTATGTGTACTTACAGTTGAAGATACCGGGTCCCAAGGGGATCATCACAGTTCATGGTAACAGAGAAATTGCAGCAGAATGTGACGAGGGAGATGCAGCCCTGGCAGAGCAAACTTGTGCTAGAGAGGAGTTGAAAGCTTACAGGTCTAATCTTGACCCGCAGGACAACAAGGCACTCAAAAAACCAACAACAGAAGATGACAGGGCAAAGTTTAAAGCAGCAAAAGATACCAAGATGGTGGATTTTGTGCCTGGGGATTCCTCCAAGCAGTTCGCCATAGGGACCAGCCTAACTGATAAATAGGAAAGCGCGCTCATCGAGTTCATCCGTGAGAATCGGGATGTTTTTGCATGGACACCTAGTGACATGCCAGGCATTCCGACTGAACTCGCTGAGCACCGTTTACATGTTGATCCAAAGGCAAGGCCGGTAAAACAAGGTTTGAGAAAAATGAATGCAGAGAGAAGAAAAGCTATAGGAGAGGAGATAGCCCGGTTATTGGAAGCCGGCTTTATCATGGAGGTTTTTCACCCAGAGTGGTTGGCTAACCCGGTTTTGGTTCTGAAGAAAAATAATGAGTGGAGGATGTGCATCGATTTTACAAGTCTCAATAAGCATTGTCCCAAGGACCCGTTTGCACTGCCGCGCATCGATCAAATCGTTGACGCAGTTGCAGGCAGCGAGCTCTTGTGTTTTCTGGACGCATATTCAGGTTATCATCAGATCAAGCTTAATAGGCAGGATTGGGAAAAGACATCGTTCATCACCCCTTTGGTGCTTTTTGTTACAAGACCATGACTTTTGGGTTGAAGAACGCAGGAGCAACTTATCAGAGGTGTATCCAAAACTGTTTTCACGATCAGATTGGACGCAATGTGCATGCTTATGTGGATGATGTGGTGATCAAGTCAGAAAAAGCCGGGTCATTTATTAGTGACCTTACAGAAACATTCAAAAATTTGAGGAAGTACAAGATGAAGCTCAATCCTACAAAGTGCGTGTTTGGAGTTCCAGCGGGAAAGTTGCTTGGTTTCATTGTGTCAGAGCGCGGAATTGAGGCAAACCCGGAAAAAATCAGAGCCATCCAAAGTTTGAAAAAACCAGAGGAATTGGCAGATGTTCAGAAGTTGACGGCTGTGTGGCTGCGCTAAGCCGGTTTATATCCCGGCTCGGAGAAAAAGCAATCCCTTTGTATAAGTTACTGAAGAAAACAGACAACTTTGTGTGGAATCAGGAAGCAGACGAGGCATTTGAAGCTCTGAAGAAACAGTTATCAGAAGCGCCAGTTCTGGCGGCCCCGGGTCCCAAGGAACCCATGTTGTTATACGTCGCTGCCGGGCCTCAGGCTGTGAGTGCTGTGGTGGTGGTCGAGCGTAAGGAGGACAAGGAAAACCCGGTTCAGAGGCCGGTCTATTATGTTAGTGAGGTGTTATCAGAAGCAAAGCAGCGCTATCCACACTGGCAGAAACTAGTGTTTGGTGTTTTCATGGCAAGTAGAAAGTTGAAACCATATTTTCAGGAGCATCCAATCACAGTGGTCAGTTCAATACCCTTAGCAGATATCATCAGAAATTCAGAAGCTACAGGAAGAATTGCCAAGTGGGCAATAGAGATGGGGCCGTACCACATTGACTATGTGCCTCGCACAGCTATCAAGTCTCAAGCATTGGCTGATTTTCTTAATGATTGGACACAGTTGAGTGCACCACCCCTTACCCCGAGTCTCAAGCCTTGGGTCATGCACTTTGACGGGTCTAAACAAGCACAAGGTTCAGGAGCTGGAGTTGTGTTAACTTCTCCCAAGGGTGATAAGTTGAGCTATGTTTTGCAGATTCACTTTGATTGTTCTAACAATGTGGCAGAATATGAGGCCTTGTTGCATGGTTTGCGTATGGCAAAGGAGATGAACATCAAGCATATCAATTGCTATGGGGATTCAGATCTTGTGGCACAGCAAGTTTCAGGAACATGGGATAGAAAAGATGCAACAATGGCGGCTTACAGAAGAGAGGTGGACAGGGTAGCCGGGTTTTTCTCAGGCTATCAGGTGGATCATATTGATCGCAGAAAAATGATGCTGCAGATGCTTTGTCAAGACTCGGCTCACGCAGAGAGCCGGTTCCACCTAATGTTTTCTTGGACGAGCTATGGACTCCATCAGTCAAGCTTCAGGACGTGGAAGAACTTGCGGGTCAGGAGACCCGGATTCGCAGTTAGTAGCAGCAACTCATGAAATTCCAGAGTGGACAGAACCTTACTTGGCGTATCTTTTGCGTGGAGAGCTGCCAGAGCAGGAAGTTATATCCCGGCAAATTGTGCGCCGGGCTAAGGCTTACGTGGTTATTGATGGCGAGTTATATAAGAGAAGTGTTTCCGGAGTGTTTCAGAGATGTGTGTCTGGAAAGGAAGGCCGGCAAATTCTGAAGAGATTCATGAGGGAGATTGTGGTCATCATGCTTCAACAAGGTCTTTAGTAGCAAAAGCTTTCAGACACGGTTTCTTTTGGCTCACAGCCCAGGCAGATGCAGAGCGCTGGTAAGCAGGTGTGATGGTTGCCAGAGATACGCAAGGCAAATTCATGTGCCGGCTCAGGAGTTGCGAACAATACCTTTGACTTGGCCTTTTGCAGTTTGGGGGCTTGATATGGTGGGTCCTTTTAGCATGTCTCCTTGCAAGAAAACCCACCTCTTGGTTGCCATTGACAAGTTTACAAAGTGGGTTGAGGTGATGCCTGTTACAAATTGTGAAGCAGCTACAGCAGTCAAGTTTTTGAAGCAGATCATACACAGGTTTGGATATCCTCATAGTATCATCACAGACAATGGCACTAACATGTCCTTGGAGAGATGGCAAAGTTTTGTGGAAACAGGTATACGTTTGGATGTTGCTTCAGTTGCTCATCCGCAGGCCAATGGACAAGTAGAACGAGCAAATCAGGAGTTGCTTCGAGGTTTGAAACCACGTCTCCGGGTCCCGTGCATCAGAGCCGCCGGAGCGTGGGTTGAGGAGTTGCCATCAGTAGTTTGGGGAATCAACACAACACCAAACAGATCCACCAAGATGACCCCTTTTTATGGTGTATGGGGCAGAGGCAGTTTTGCCAAGTGATATAATTCATGACTCGCCTCGCGTGGCGGCTTACGTTGAAACAGAAAATGAGCAGACCCGGCAGGATTCTGTGGACCTGCTAGAGGAGAACAGAGAACAAGCATTGGAGAGATCAGCAATATATCAGCAAGATTTGAGGCGGTATCACAGTCGCCGGGTTAAAACTCGCACTTTCCAGGAGGGAGATTTAGTGCTGCGATGGACGCAATCCAAGGAAGGGATGCACAAGTTATCTCCTCCTTGGGAAGGGCCCTTCATCATAAGCAAGAAATTGAACAATGGTTCATATTATTTGGTGGATGCTAGAGAAAAGTCCGAGTCTGTAAATGACACAGCGCACTCTACCTTTTCATTAGAAGAGCGTGAGAGGCCATGGAACATTGCCCAGCTGCGCCCATATTACACTTAGCATGAGAAAGAGATATGAGATGTAACACACGATGTAACAGGCAGCAGGTTTCAGACGCGCTCTTTTCCTTACCAGGGTACCTAAGGGGGCTGGAAGGTTTTTAATGAGGCGGCTTGCTGACCTAACCTTTTCTATCAATAAAGTAAAGGTTGAACAGAAATTTGTCTTGTTTCAGTCTCAGTTTATATTGGCAAGCCGATTATTTTCTTTGTTTACATGTATGCCATAGCAGTTTTTTGTTCAGCTTGGTCTTGGGGGTGGTCATTGAGGTGGCAAAGTTTTTCCCCAAGACCCGGCTCATACGATTATCCGGGTCTCGAAATTTTTGTGACCCGGTAAGAGCAGTTTTTAGCTTTAGTATTTTGGATTCAGTAGCATGCGTGTTAAGTTTAAGTATTAGTTGTTTATGTTTTCTGTCATAGAACAAGTGTTATAGTTGTTTTTTATCTTTGAGGACGCCCAGAGAGCGTGTCCCACCAGTATGTGGATCAATGGGGTAATGTTGCATAGTTAAGCCATTACTTTATAAACATTGATCCAGGTCTTGGGGGCTCTTACTTGAATAGTTTGCAGCTGCAATCCCAAGACCCGGCTTTTATGCCACTAGTTTATTCTTGGTTATCTTGCTGTTGAGCTGATGTGACTCGCAATTATATGGCCTGATTGCTCACCTGGAAATTCAATCAACCATGAGGCCCATTGGGACTTGGTTCGACCCTGTTTTTCTCAGCGAAGTTGCGACAGGGTATCCATGCGAAAGCCGGCTCACAGTTAAAGAAATCAAAAGGGTCATCAAAACCATAGACAGACAAGTATTTGGACACAAAAGCTTTCACATGGTTCAGTAAAGGTCTTAGCAGTGCATACGCACATCATCACAGGCATAGTATCAAAAGAACTAAGTTATTACATCAACTGCCTCAAGGGCCGAATAAAAATTGTTTTTTCGCAGCGACGCAGCGTCTGCATAAGTTTTTCAAGCACCGGCCTCAGGTGCCGGGTCTGTGGACGTAGTCTTGGCTGGGGGGTCATCCTTGGCGCTCGCCGGGTTATCTTCTTTGCTTCTGCTTCCGTAGCCCGGGTCTTGGGGGCTTCATCTCCGCGCCAGGTTACAAGGTGAAGAGGTTGGAAATAACCTTCATCTTCATCTTCCACTGCAGCTCGCGAGGGTGGAGGCACGGTTGGAGTAGATGAGCTTGGGGCAGTAGATGCAGTGGGAGCAGATTTATCCGCAGCAATGGAGTCCTTGTAGCTTTGCAGAAGGCCAATACGTTGTGGTTCATCGTCAATGACCTCTTCATTGGCTTTGTTGTAGCCATACTGCAGCGTGTTGAGCGTCAAGCTGTTGGCAATCTTTGTGGCTACGTACCGGGTCTGCTTCGCAACCCGGCTGAAGGATTTTTTATCAAACTTGCTGCCATCAGCATTGTACTGGGGAAAGCCTGAAGCAAGTGGTGCCGGGTCTAGGTTGGGGTGGTAGGCCTTTGCCAAAGCAAGACCGCGCATCACCCCGGCTCTGCAAGCGGATCTCTTCAACAAGTGGATCCAGCCCGGCATAGTTCATAAGTGTCCAAGCACTTCAGTATATGTGCTTGGCGGGTTCTCCCAGTTCCTGGCTGCTTTGATTACTTCACAGCTTCCAAAGTATAGTTGGCGCACCAGTGTGTACATACATTTGATCTTCTCAGTAGCAGTCTTGCGCATATTGCCATCGCGTGGGCCTGAGTGGAAACACACAGTAAAGAAGTGAGGATTCACAAACTGGGTTTGAAGTGTTCTAGTTATACCGGGTTAGAGAGTTTTAAACTTACCAACTAGTGAGGAGACCATGTAGGAGATCATTTGCTTGAGCCGGGTCAGCTCACTGGTGGTGTCATTCAGCTGCTTCTGCAGTGTGTTCAGTTGCTCCTGGAAGTTTTCCTCGTGCTCCTGCTTATCCCTCTCCAAGTCAGAATTTTCTTGTGTCAGAGCAGTGATTTTTTCTTCTAAGGCCTGAAGTTGGGTTGCATGATCAGCCCGGGTTTCAGTTTCAGCCTTCAACATTCCTTGGAGCCGGGCAATTTCTTCACTGCTTTTGCTCACGTGTTCCTGTTCACAACAGCAGAGAGTAGTATGTGATTAAGACCCAAGTTGTTGAAGGAAAGTTAACCCGGAACTTGTGGGCTATACATTTTAAGTTTCTCAGTGTGTAAGGTGTAGTTCCAGGTCGCCGCAGGCGTGCAACCCGGCACTTGGGGGCTACATGCGCAAAAAGTTTAAAATTTTCTAAGTGTTAGTCCCAGGTAGCTGTGGATAGCTAACCCGGCACTTGGGGGTTACAGTGTCAAATTTTGTTCAGAAAGATGAGCAGTTTTAAGTGATGAAGTTTTAAGTCCCAGCTTGTTGTAAACAGACAACCCGGGCCTTGGGGGCTACAGGGCTGAAATTTTTATCTACGGCATTTGTCTTTCTAGCACCAAGTTCATCAATAGGTGATAATCTAGGAGCTTGGGGGCTAGGCAGAGTATAGTTATGCAAGAGGTAGCAAGAAAAAATGAGTACCTGGTATCGTTTCTGGATTAGGGAAACAAGTTCAGTCTCCAGATTCTTGTGGTGAGCAAGGCGAGTGAAATATTCTTCGCAAAGAGACGGTGTGGACATGGAGTCTAGAGCTGCCAAGTCCAAAGAAGGAACTGGGTCTTTGCCTTTGGCAGAGGGGTCCAGTTTAATTTCAGGCACAGTGACCCTGGCAATGACCATGGAGACGCCTGGTGCCGGGCCTTGCTTAGACCCGGTAATCAGCACTTCCTAGTCAGCCTCTTTGGTGCCAGACCCTAACCCGGGTGACTGTGTAGTGGGGGATGGCTGTGGAGCAGCTGGAGGAGGGCTTCGTGGAGATGCAACCACGTTTTTAGCAGCAGATTCTTCTTTTTGAGCCGGCTCCTCGACGTGTACCTCCGTTGGAGAAGGTTCTGCCGTAGCATGGGGAGGAGATGCTGTCGGGGGAATACTTTCTGGATTAACCCGCGGCCCAGTGCGACTTAACTTACTCGCACGGACGAAGGCCCACTTGGGAGCAAGCCTAATATTGAACCGCCATAAGGAGAAAGATCTAGAAGACAAATCCCGGAGGACGTGAAGACCAAGTAGTCTCCGAGTAGGCCTCTGTGGATGTATTCCTTATGGGGAAGTTTCCTTTTGTAACCTAGCGAGCCTCTGTGTATATAAAGAGGACTCGCAGGACTTAGAGCGGGTCAAGCTATCAAGCCCCAAACCCTAGCTCATACGGCGAGTACCAGATCGGATCGCCTCCATTGTAACACCTCGATTATCATATCAATACCAATCTAGGGTAGGCAGGAAGTAGGTCTTTTACCTCACATTGAGGGGGCCGAACCTGGGTAAATCTGTGTTGATCTTTGTTCCTGCGATCCCAAGCTCGGAGATGCTTGACTCGCATAATCCCACACCTACGAAGTCATCTATGACACCTGACGTGACAAACCCACGACAGTTGGCGCCCACCGTGGGGCCTGCGGTCAAGAGCGTCACGTTCCGCGCAGGATCCATGAAGGGAGCTGAAGATCTTGTTGTTGGCCGTATCATCACGGTCAATGGCACACCCCTCATCGACGATTCAAGCTGGGGGCCGGAAGCAGATTACTTGGAGACCGGCCACGTCATCCCCTTTGGATCCATCAACGTCTTCGTCGGCTTCATTGGCGGCGAGTCAGAGGATCCATCGCAACATGGCGACTCAGAAGAAGGAGTCGCGGTAACAGTGGACCAAGAAGAAGAATCTATCAACCATGAGTCGCTGCCTCTCGAAGACGAAGAGGGCCAATCCATTGAGTATGTCCTTGAGGAAAGGCTATGCGGAGGCCCTGTGGATAGTGGCTCGCCCTCTGTAGAAGATCGGCACGTGGAAGGGGTCTATAGGACCACAGAAGCAGACGAAGGGCTGGGCATGCCACCAGGCAGCTTAGCCCCCACACCGCCGGAAGCAGCAGAACAAGCCGCGCTAGACGCATCAGGAGTCGCGGCATCCGCTGCGATGACGCCAGGAGTCGCAAACAGAGAGACTCCACCTAGAGTCGCGCCTGCGGAATCAGGGTCAAGGGTAACCCCCAGCGCAGCGGTCACGCCGCCACAAGGAAGCGTTGTTTACACCAATATCTGCGGTTAACGCGGCTGCTAGGGTGACAGAATTGGAGGCTACCAGGATTGGGCTATATGATGAAGTCCAGAGAATCGCAGATGAGAGAGCCAGGCTGGCGCGTGAGGAACAGCGCCTCCAACAGGAGCAACTGCGACTTATCGAGGAAACCAATTCTCTGCAAGGAATACAGGCCACCTTGCCACACAGACGCCACGCGAGTCGCCTGCAGCCAGGAACAGTAAACCCTACGGAGCTGTTCCAATCACCTACCACTGAACCAGCAATTGCGGTCCCGTCAGCCGCCACCAACACGATCCCATCAGTCGCCACCAACACGGCGCACCCGGTCGCATGGTCAGGGGTCGCACAACCTTCAGTCGCAGGCTTGGGGGCTGCAGAGCTGGATACGCCTGGAGAGGGGTTCTTTTCCTGCGGAATCACCGCACTGATGACGGAGCGGGTAACTTCTCCCATCTGCTTCCATCAGCATTATACTTGCCCATATAGGTCGCAAGATCTATCCCCTCCACTAGTTCAGTCGCGTGGCCCCGCATATCCTTCCAAGTCGTCGCATATTCTGAGGCCGTCAGTTCGGTGCCATCCACCTTCTTCGAGGGCCCACCTTTTGCAACCTTGGCGCATCAAAGGAAGGATAGTACGTCTTGGCCAAAGCAAGAACATGAGCCGCGCCGGTGCGAGCTGAGGACTCCTTCCAGTCCAAAAAGAACTGAGGCGCCCTAAGCAGTCTTTTCAGCAGCCCTTCAGAATCACCGGGGACTGGCTTGGTCGGCAGCAGGCACTTGGACAGTGATTTCATGGCGTCACAAGTTCTTCGCGAAAAATCGCGGATATACTCCAGCTGCTCTTGAGTACTGCCGCGCTGCTCCTTGGCATCTTCACTTACATCGAGGCATGTCTCCATCAGCTTTACAACATACAGGCAAAGATAGTAGAGAAAACAGATACAGATATGAGTCGCAACACATACCAGTTAACTCTTGAGTCATGATGCACACTTTGGCATGGACAAGGTTATGGCCATCAGAAACTTTCTTCAATTTTTTCTCAAGTTCGCCAATGGAAACAGCCTTAAGCCTTGCGTCCTCATTGGCATCAGCAATGGCGTCTTTCTGAGCACTGACTTGGAGGTCCAGCTGCTGGACCCTCTCTTGGAACTTCTCTTCAACAGTTTTAAGCCGCAGCTCGGTGGCTTTGGCTTGCTCAGATAACTTGAAGCTTTCATCAGATAGCTCGCCCATCCTGGTTTCCCTCTTCTTCAGCTCAGCGTCACGCTGGCCAAGGAGCTCGCGTAGCCTCTCCAGTTAAGAAGGAGTATCCCCCAGCCGCTTTTCCAAGGCAATTTTGGCAGCTGTTATGGAGCTTAGTTCCTCCTACGAAGGGTATATCAGTTAGTAAATATCAACAGCTAAAAGAGAAGCATCAAGTCTCCCTTTACAGTCAAAGAAGAAACTTGATCCTTGGGAGCTAGAGACAGATAACTGGAAATAGAAGTTTACCTTATAAGCCGCAGACAGGTCAGATAGTGCCTTGCGGAGCTCCATGGCTTGCTTGTCATTTGAGGCAATGATAGCCTCTGACAGTCTCTCAGCGCGGCTTGTGGAGGAGGAAGAAGCAACCTCAGCATGCAGAATTGGCGACCACAGATTGTCCGCCGCTGGCGACTCAACCACTGGCGTATCAGCATTCTTGGCCATTACATCTATGGAGGAGGGGTTGACCTTCTCCACGTCCTGGATCATAAGGGGATCCGTTCTATCCTCCAGAGCCACCTCTGGGGTGGTTGTGTCAAGAACAGGGACCGTGGCCAGGTCATCAGTGGTGGCCACGCCCTCTACCATGGCGGTATGAGCCGCAGGTGATAAACGCGGCTCAACCGCGGTTCCAGGCTCAGTCGCGGGTTTAGCCGCACTTCTGTAAAAAGCAAGGGCATTGTGTGAAGAAGAAGCACATGAGCCAGAATAAAAGTATTGAAAGCACAGGGAAAGGTTACTAACTCTGGAGCCATCTTCACAAAGGCCATAAGTTCACCGCTTGACGGTGAGGACAGGCCTTGGGTCCCAGAATCTACGAGCAGAAGTTTTGCGTGTCAGTAGAGGAAAAAGAATAAGCATTCAAGATGACAAGACAGCAGAAATTACCAGAGTGGGGACCCATGTCTTCTTCAGCAGAGATGGTGGCTATGAAAGCACGCCTGGCAACGGAGGAGGTCGCGCCCGTAGCAGGTTTGCGACGCTTCGTGGCCTCAGGGTTTTCCAGAGCATCAACCTCTGGTTCCTCACGAGATAGCCTCTTGGAGGCTCTACGGGGAGTTGGTCCAGCCGCGGCAACAGAACTCGCGGCTGGCACTGGACTCTCGTCCTCGTCCAGTTCAGTCTCTTCACCATCTGAGGCCGCAGAAGCAACAGAAGGGATATCAGCAGTCTCGCTGCCCTCTAGAGTGGGCAGCAACTTCTTTCGTGCGGCACGCTTGGGAGCAGCAGTGCCGGCGACGGTCGCAGGCAGCGACCAGTAGTTCTCATCAGCCTGGATCAGGGAAATATAAGTTGCAGTATGAAGAAAAGGAATGCGACTCAACTACGAAGGCGAAAAGACAGAGAAGAGGAGTTACCTCAAAAGGCTTGTTGTTAACACTGAAAGGGGCAAGCCCCACCTTATCGAAGGAGATGTCCTTCTCCTCAGTCACGCGGGTGACAAATTCCACCCAATCCTCAGGCCTCCAGTCCGAGGCCTTGATACGATCAACGTCAGCAGAGGTGCCTGTGCACTCAAGGAAGGATCGCTGTCGTGGACTCATGGGCTGAATGCGCCATTTGGTCCAGCAAGAGAGAAGATCAAGCCCAGTAAGACCATGACCTATTAAGGCGCGGACTTTGATCAGCGACTCATTGATGAAGGACATGGACGAGTCGCGGGGTTTTGATTTCAGTGCCTCGGTAGGCACGAAGAGGGTGTTAGACCAGGAGGGAAGGCGAGTTTCGCCCTCCGGTGAAGTATCTTGGCAATAGAAGAAAGATTTTTGCCAAGCCCTGGGTCGATTCGCCAGGGCTAGCTTGGGAAGGCAAGAGTTCCTATGGCGTTGAAGAGAGATGGCGCCGACCTGAACGTAGGCGCCACCCTTGGAGACAAGTTGGCTGTTGCAGGTGAAAGAGGCCAGCCATAGATCGATGTTGGGGGCTATGCCAAGATAGTCCTCGCACAGCACGTGAAAATTGCTCACCTGGAGCATTGAGTTGGGCCCGATGTCGTGAAGACGGAGGCCTAGGCGTTGCAGCAAATTGCGGAAGAAGGGAGAACCTGGCGGCGTGAATCCATGCTCCACGTGCTCCACGAACATCACCAGCTCGTTGGGCTTGGGGCGCGGCTCGATTTCATCGCCTGGCGCCCGCCAGACGCCGTCCTCCTTCGGCGGCAAGAAGCCAGCCTCGGCCAGATCTGCGAGAGTTTCCTCCGTTACCCAGGATCCTTCCCAGTTGCAGGAGATCTTGCGCCTGTCGTCAGATGGCTTCGCTTTGGGCGCCATTGCGAGGGGGAGATTGGATTGGGGAACTAGGCTTGGGTCGAGGAAGAAGACGACGCGGCTAGGGATGAGAAGATTGCAAGGACAGATGGATAATGACCAAGGTGGCCGCAGCTTATAACTGAAGGGGCCCGCAACTAACGGCATTATCTGTGCTCGCAACCAACGGCACAATTTGCGTCCGCAAAACGAGTAACGGTCCGCAATTGAAGGAAACAGAATATTTCCAGAAGGAGAAATGAGTCGCGCAGATGAGTCACAGCTCTGAATCGCATAAGTCAGGAGATTGGTCAGAACGTTTACAGTGCGGCTCAGAGACCATTTCAAGAGGTCAGAAGGTTCTCACCGTAAAGTCCTAACCAATCTTGGGGGCTAATGTCGGGGGAATACTTTCTGGATTAACCCGCGGCCCAGTGCGACTTAACTTACTCGCACGGACGAAGGCCCACTTGGGAGCAAGCCCAATATTGAACCGCCATAAGGAGAAAGATCTAGAAGACAAATCCCGGAGGACGTGAAGACCAAGTAGTCTCCGAGTAGGCCTCTGTGGATGTATTCCTTATGGGGAAGTTTCCTTTTGTAACCTAGCGAGCCTCTGTGTATATAAAGAGGACTCGCAGGACTTAGAGCGGGTCAAGCTATCAAGCCCCAAACCCTAGCTCATACGGCGAGTACCAGATCGGATCGCCTCCATTGTAACACCTCGATTATCATATCAATACCAATCTAGGGTAGGCAGGAAGTAGGTCTTTACCTCACATTGAGGGGGCCGAACCTGGGTAAATCTGTGTTGATCTTTGTTCCTGCGATCCCAAGCTCGGAGATGCTTGACTCGCATAATCCCACACCTACGAAGTCATCTATGACACCTGACGTGACAAACCCACGACAGATGCGGCTGGAGGAGAGTCCGAGTCTTCCTCGATGATGGCCTGGGCACTGAAATGAAAAGAAAAGTGATTAGTCAAAAAAGACAGCAAAAGTACTGAATAATGGAATAATGGGAGAGTATTTCTCACCCGGCATTGATCTGGAAGTCCTCGGGTGTGCTAACACCATCCGAGGAGGAATCTGATAAACGAGATGGTTTAGCAACCCGGATCTTGCCAGCTAAAGGGTACTTTTTGTTGGGCGTCTTCTGGATGGATTTGGCCCAGCTTGATAAAGAGCGTTGAGGGATACCTGGGCTCAGGGTAACGTGGCTCGCAGAAGATCAGGTTCGGCGCCTCTTGTTCGCCTCAGCCTCCTTCTCAGCTTCTGTTTCCTATGTTTTTGCAGCTTCTGTTTCCTGTGTTTTTGCTTGGGATTGAGATGATTTCGTCATATAAATTGAGAAACGAGAGTAGGCACCTTAGCAATGGCCCGGGTCCTCTTTTGAGTAGGACGTCCAGCAGTTTGGGGACCCGGCAGTACGTCAGAAGCCGGGTCAGTAGGGCCTGGAATAAGATTTGTCGGGTTATCAGTAGAAGAGTCCCCTTGAGATGATATTTCGTTGTTAATTAGGTCGAGGAAGAGCCGACCTAGGGAGTCAGGCTCACCTTCTTCTTCTTGTTCTTCGCTGGATTCAGTGTCTTCTCCATCAGGAGAGGATGTGGGAGTAAAATCCACGCTCCACCACTTGGAGTCCTGGGAAGAAGAAGTTAAACCAGTAAGATGTTGTGGATGAAATTACCGGGTTACGGTTAGCAGAAATGAGTGAGGATTAGTTTCTACCGTGGAGGGTTTGTTCTAAGCACTAAATGGGGCAAGCCCGTTCAGT
This sequence comes from Poa pratensis, assembly GCA_947311845.1. NCBI lineage: Eukaryota > Viridiplantae > Streptophyta > Magnoliopsida > Poales > Poaceae > Poa > Poa pratensis. The sequence goes on from CAMZMU010000096.1 coordinate 25,479,973, forward strand.
GCAATGGCAGCTTTGTTTTCGCCAAGGAGTTTCTTGGCATTCTTCACAACTTGGTCGTCAGTTGGCGTCATCTCAGAGTAACGCATGCTATCAGTGGTTTCACCAGTGTATTGGCAAAACAGTCGGGTCCTGATGCTGAGTGGTTGAATGAACCAACCAATCCAGCACTTGACAAGGTCTGTTCCTTTGAGGCCGTGGGCGAGTAAAGCTCTGGCCCGGCGAAGTGTGGGCTCGAGCTTGACTCGGTCAGCATCATCAGCATAACTGTTCATTTTAGCCTCATACGTCAGGCCTGAGTTCTGGAAAGCTGGGTAACGAGTGTCGTCTGACTCGGGTGAGGTGTCTTTGCAATAAAAGTAGGTGTTTTGCCACCCCTTAGGGTGACTGGCTAAAGCGAGAGCCGGGAAATCGCATTCCCTGCGCGCTGGATCGCCACTCCACCGTACGGGATCACTTGGTCCTTGCGAGATGGATTGCAATAGAAAAACTCGAGGAAAAGATCAAGGCTAGGAGCCATTTGCAAGTAATCCTCATAGAAGACAACAAAGTTACTGATGTTGAGTATGGAGTTGGGGCCTATGTCCTGGGGCCTAAGGCCGTAGTATTTGAGAACCTGGCGGAAAAATAGGGAACCCGGGGGGCGGAGACCACGCTGAACATGATCAAGGAAAACGACGACCTCACCGTCTTTGGGGTTGGGGCGGATCTCTTCTCCAGCAGCACGCCAGTGGATCTCATCTTTGGGGGGAAGCTCGCCGCAGTTCACATATTCTTGCAGCATGAGGTTTGTCACTGTGGACCTGGTCCAGTTGACCTGAGCAGCGGCGGGGGCGGCGGAGCCAGATGCACCAGCGTGGGAGCTGGGAGGTTTCTTCACGAGCTTCTTCGCGGCACGGGGACACCCAGCCTTCACCTTCTCCTTCACCATGATTGCGGAGCTTCGAGGTTTCCTGGCTGCAACAATGGCGATGAGGAACCCTAGCTGTAGATGTGGATGTGCGGAGAGGAAAATACGAAGCAAATTTGGGTGCGATTCGGAGCGGAATCGAATGCGAAGCGCGGATGCGAGAAAGAATCGTACCTGCGGATCTTTACGCGGAGATTTGGAGGCTCGATCTGAGAGGGGATCTGTAGTTGCTACAGTGCGGGCGCGAGGAGGATGACGAAGATGAACGGAATGGGGAAAAAGACTGCGCGTCTCGTGGTCTTCTATTTATAACCGTGGTGAAAACCCTAGGGGTATTGAGGTAAAAAGTGAGTGGATAAGATAAGTATCTTCTCCTGGGAGTTAATATCGAGCCGAGGAGGCAAAAGGAATATTCCTTGGCCGCATTTATAACTGGAAATAGGCCCGCAACAGAGTTGTGATTTTCGCTAAGTGTCGAAAGTGAAACCCGGTGGCATATGAACCCGGTGTATTTGAACCGGGTTATGTCCTAGGTCGCCAAGAAGGGCTGGCCAAGCTCAGGAGAAAAGTGATGTAACCTAGTATTTAATTTGTTGTGTATTATTTTGTGTTTCAGGTGGTTAACCCGGCTGACCAAGATAACAGTTCAGCTTAAAGAAGCAACATTCAAGAATATAAGCAGAACATGTCAACCTGTCAACCAGGTTAACCTGGGGGCTACTGATGGGGGATAATAACCCGGTAGGCTCATGAAGAGGGAAGCGTGACCCGCCAGGCAGGAGGCCCGGCCAGGCCAGCTAACCATCAGCATGGGCCGGGTTGTGTCGCTGGGCCAGTTGGTTTGGCGGTAACCTGGTTCAGGAAGGAAAGATTCTAGAAGACCAGAGGCGGTTCAGGACTTGGAGGACACGAAGGCCAGAAGAGCCAGAGTAGGACTCCGAGTCTGGGTAGAATCCAGATTCGTCTTGTAAAGCGCCAGGAGACCCGGTCGTCTATATAAACCGGTCCCTGAGCCCTAGTTAGAGAGGACTTTACGATCCAAGCTTAGGCGAGAGAATCATAGAGAGAAACCCACGCTACCAGGCGAACCCTGTAACCTAGATCGAGATCCGGCTCTGTTGTTGCAGCCGGGTTATCGAGATCGAGATCAATAATAAGATAGCAGGAAGTAGGTCTTTATCTCCAATGGAGAGGCCGAACCTGGGTAAACCCTTTGTCCCTGCAATGCTAAACAATCTCCCAGATACCAGAGTCGCCTTGCCCATCAACTCAAGCTACCCCAAAGTAGCATCTGCCGTGTTATCTACCCCACGACAATTATTTGGCCCTATGGGCATTGGGGATTTGTTTGGGAAAACTAAAAAGATTGATATGGCTTATACAAGACGTTTCGATGTTGTACGTGGGCTCTACAGAGCGAGAGACATTTCAGCTATCCCTTATCACAAAGATATTCTTTTTAAAGGAGAAGGATATCAGTTATCTTTTGAGGTTGAAGAGGAACAAGAACTGCTGGTTCCGGATGAAGATATGCCGCAAGCACCGGAGGACAAACATGATGGTGATTCAGAGGGGACGGGGGGGGAGAAGGAAGCTCCTAAAACTGATGCTACTGGACAGTCCAACTCGAAATTTTCTGATGTTTCGAAGGCAGATGGAACTCCAACCGCTGGAGTAGTGTTACCACCTTCTCATACTCGTTCTGCTGCCTAGGACTGAACATATGGTTTGGTTCCTTCTCTGATCGGTGGGCTGAAATGGTTGACGAAGAGGAGGCCCGGAACTCGAAGGTTCAGAAGGAGATGGAGGCAAGAAAGTTGTTTGACTCACCAACAAAAAATGGGGTTCAAGAGGACATAGCTGGTCCATTTGGTACCGTACTGGATGTTCCTGTGATCTAGGATACGGTGTCAACAGCTCCCTTTGCTGCTGCTGACGCATCCTTTTCTGTTTTTCCTGATTCTACATGGGAAGCAACGGTAATCTCGCCTTCTGTTGGGGTGTCTGCTGCTACGGCAGCGGCTTCTGTTCATCCTGCAGCGACACAGGCCGTGGCGGTACCTACCGTTCAAGCTACAGGTTCGACCTCTGCTGTTGTATCCACCGAGGGAGCTGCGACCTCGGAGGCTGCTGAACCTGCTTCTCCAACTTCGGTACTGATGACACCAAGTTTGGTACAGCCTCCTTTGCAGCGTGATAGTCGGTCGTTCTCTCCATCTACACCGACGGGTGTCTTCAGTCCTTCTGCTACATCGCAAAATTCATGTTTCAAGAAGACCCCAAAGGGAAATCTGGTTTACTGCCCGGAGATTGATCTTGTGCCTCCCCATTCAGCTGGGGTGGGTGGCAGTTGTGTTACTCCGATAAAAGCTTTGACTGCGGATATTGTTGCTTTTGGAGGTATTCCGAAGCCTTTTTCGGCGGGACTGCGCTCAAGTACACGTATACGGGCACAACCGAATGCCGATGTTCCTATGCTAGAGAGGGCTATGAAGATTGCTGAACAGCGTGACTCTCTTTTTACCTCAGGTACTAAGCAAAAATCCAAATTCTCCATTTTAAATTTTTCGGATGCTGATTTAGTTAGTAATGCTTGTACGCTTGGGGTCTCTCTAGGTAAATCACCTTCACAAGTTTCTTCTTCTATAAATAATGTGAGGAATTTAGAAAAAGAAAGGTCTTTAACTATTCTCCAAACAACGGTTAGTTCCGAGGAAGAGCCACCTAAGAATTTATTTATTTCTAAAGTTTCGGCTTTATGTGAGGACTTGGCGGATGAGGAGGCGGTGGGTTTGGACGATCATACGGATCTGTCCGCCCATCAACCGAGAGCAAAGTGCTCTAGGGTGAAGAAGAAAATTGATTTTTCTAACGTTCGACGTAGCTCTAGGTTTAAAGGTAAAAACAATTTGAAATGAGAGCTTTCATTTGGAACAGCGAGGGTCTTAGAGATCCCGGTAAGATTTGGTATATCCAGGAATCAATTAGAGAGCGGAATCTAGATGTGGTGGCTATATTGGAAACTGGGAAATCAAATTTTACGATGTCTTTTTTGAACCACCTATCTGGGGGACGAGACTATACGTGGTTTTGTTTACCTCCACATGGGTGTTCTGGTGGTATTCTTATTGGCATTAACTTTACTTCTCTTGCTGTCAAAAAAGTTGACATAGGCGATTATATGGTTAAACTAAATTTGAGGTCTAAAGTTGATGGGTTCGAATGGATTTTTGTGGCTGTATACGGCGCAGCCCAAGATTCACGAAAACTAGATTTTCTAGCAGAGATGGTTCGTATGTGCGAGGATCAACCTCTACCTATGTTGGTTGGAGGGGATTTTAATATCATGCGTCGGCCAGCTGATAAGAACAATGATAGATTTTGTGGCCGATGCCCTTTTATGTTTAATGCCATCATCGAGTGCCTAAGCCTTAGAGAAATCGATCTCTCAGGAAGACAGTACACTTGGGCTAATCGGCTTGACACAGCAACCTATGAAAAGTTGGACAGGGTTCTAGCTACGGTGGATTGGGAGCAAAAATATCCTCTGGTTTCGGTTCAGGCCCTAACTCGATCTGGGTCTGATCACACACCCTTGTTAATTGATTCAGGAGATCAATCTTACGTTGGGAATTCTAGTAAATTTTCTTTTGAGCTCTCCTGGTTGGGTCAGGAGGGTTTCTTTGACATGATAAAGAGGGAATGGGAGTCAGTCCATACGGGACTTTCTCCAATTCAAGTCTGGCAACACAAAATTAGACATCTCAGGCGCTTCCTTCGTGGATGGGTTAAGAACAAAAGTGGGGTGTATAGGCAGGAGAGGGATAGATTGTGTCGGATTATTGACCAACTAGATGTTAAGGACGAATCACTTCCCCTAAATAATGTGGAAAGGGAAACTTTAAGGGAGGTGTCTCTTAGTTTGGAGAAACTACGAAGAGATGAGGAGATTTAGTGGGCACAACAGGCTAGGCTGAAATACATTCAAGAAGGGGGAAGTAATACGAAATACTTCCACCTCATTGCCAATGGTAGACATCGTAAGAAAAAGATCTTTCAGTTAGAGCAAGATGAGGGGACTATTGTAGGGCAGGAGAATTTAAAGGTGTTTATCACAGATTACTACAAAAAAAAATTTGGAGCACCGGCACCAAGTAATTTTTCTTTAGATGAATCTTTAAATGAGGATATTCCGAAATTAACTGATGAGGAAAATAGCATCTTGGTTGCGGATTTTACTTCTAAGGAGGTTTATGACGCCATTATGCAAATGGAACATAATAAAGCTCCAGGACCTGGCGGGTTCCCTGCTGAGTTTTATCAAGTGTTTTGGAGAGTTATCAAGGATGATCTAATGTCAATGTTTGTACAGTTGAAGGCAGGAGAGCTTGATCTGTATAAATTAAATTTTGGTGTTATAACTTTACTACCTAAAAAAGAAAATGCGGTTCAAATTCAGCAGTACAGACCTATTTGTTTGTTCAACGTGAGCTTCAAAATCCTCATGAAGGTTGGAACCAATAGAATTTCTGCTTTTGTTGACAAAGTTATAAAACCGACCTGAACAACAATCCATGAACTTCATAGGAAGAAAATGGATGGGGTATTGTTTAAGATTGATTTCGAAAAGGCTTATGATAAGGTTAAATGGTCGTTCTTACAACAAGCTTTACGAATGAAGGGGTTTGATCAACTTTGGTGTAAGATGATTGAAAATTTTGTTCTGCTAGGAAGTGTGGGAATAAGGGTTAATGACGACATTGGCCATTATTTTCAAACAAAAAAAGGACAACGGCAAGGGGATCCCTTATCTCCTATTCTTTTCAATGTGGTAGCTGATATGCTTGCTATTTTAATTAATAGAGCCAAGGATGATGGACAAGTCGGTGCACTGGTGCCTCATCTTGTGGAAGGGGGGTATCAATTTTACAATATGCGGATGATACGATCCTTTTAATGGAACACGACTTACAAAAAGCTGTTAACATGAAGCTTATCCTCTACATTTTTGAACAGTTGTCTGGTCTAAAAATTAACTTTCATAAGACTGAGATCTTTTGTTTTGGAAAGGCGCAAGACGAGGTAAACTCTTATAAGGATATTTTTGGCTATCAATGCAGATCACTACCATTCAAATATCTTGGTATTCCCATACATTATAGGCGGCTGCTCAATAGTGAGTGGAAACTGTTTGAAGACCGTTTTGAACGAAAGTTTGGGTGTTGGCAAGGAAAGTTACTCTCATACGGAGATAGACTTATCCTCATAAATTTAGTACTCACTAGCTTACCAATGTTCATGCTCTCTTTCTTTCAAGTACCAAAAGGGGTACAGAAAAGATTGGATTTTTATAGATCACGTTTTTTCTGGGATAGCGATCACATCAAGAAGAAATATCGCTTAACAAAGTGGAATATTATATGCAGACCAAAGGATCAGGGAGGTCTAGGAGTAGAAGTTTTTGATGTTAAGAACAATTGTTTACTAAGCAAATGGCTGTTTAAGCTTCTCAATGAAGAAGGAATGTGGCAAGAATTGCTACATAATAAGTATCAGAGCAATAAATCTTTGTCACAAGTGACAAGTAATCCAACTGATTCTCCTTTTTGGAAAGGTCTTATGGCTGTCAAAGATGAATTCTTTTCTCGTGGTCATTTTGTTGTAGGCAACGGCATGATCACTCTTTTTGGGAGGACGTTTGATTAGGGAACACGTCTCTAGCTGTTCAGTACCATTCTCTCTATAATCTGGTGCGTCAAAAAAAGTTTTGATTGTAACCGTGCTTGCAGCGCAGCCTTTGAATATTGAGCTTAGGCGTAATCTGGTCGGAAATAATTGGGACCGATGGGTGCACTTGGTGCAACGCCTAATGCAGGTAAATTTGGTGGATGCGAATGATGCTTTTGTTTGGAATCTAACTCCGACTGGACTTTTCTCTGTTAAATCGATGTATCATGATTTGTTGAATGATAATACGGTCTTTTTTAGGAAATATATTTAGAAACTTAAAGTTCCTTTAAAGATTAAGATATTTATGTGGTTCTTGTTTAAAAAGGTAATCCTTACCAAAGATAATTTGGCTAAACGAAATTGGAAAGGGTGCACAAAATGCAAATTTTGTTTCAACGGAGTCAATTCAGAATTTATTTTTAACCTGCCCTTTAGCACGTTTCATATGGAGAATTGTTGAATTCACATTTGATTTACCACCACCAGCCAATATCACGAATATGTTTGGGAATTGGTTGAGAGGGATGCAAAAAATAGATAAAGCACGTGTACGAGTAGGCGTGTGTGCTATACTTTGGTCCCTGTGGATGTGTAGAAATGATTTAGTGTTTAACAAATCCAAACGCATGAACTATTTGCAGGTTATTTACAAGGCTACGTCCCTGCATGGTGCGTGGTCTCTCCTCCTCCCTTTGGAGCAACGGGAGGAAGTGGCTTCTGCGTGTGGCCGGCTTGATGCGGTCGCTCGGGCTTTCTACAACTTCGTTGGCTGGCAGATTTTCAATAGATTAAGTGATGCATAAGTTATTCATTCCTGTTGTTTTTCGCTGGCTAGTGTTTATCGCTACACTTTCTGATGCTTGAGTTGTAATCTTTTGAACCTAAGACTACAAAAATATAATAAAACAACTTTGTGCACCCTCGTGATGCAGAGGCTGGGGCTTTTCCCCATTTCTAAAAAAAAATGCCAGTTATGTTTTACAATGTTATCCTAGGTACCATGCAAAGATTTTAACTTTTAGTGGCACTTTCATTTTTCAAATTTTCTAGTTATTATAACTGGTCCATCTTTATGGACAACAGCTCTATACATAGAATCCACCGAGAATTTCTCATTCTCAAGTAGATTCCAACGAAATTCGTCAGTCTAGTGCGACGGTTGTACCAGCGTCAGACGCTCTAATAAAACATTCATGACGCAAGTTTGGGGTCAATTAAATCTCGTATGAAGTTCACGCATTTGGTGGAGATGTATCCAAAACCCTTGTGATTGTATAGCTCTTGTAACGAACAATGATGTATAGAGCTAGATATTCTTCCTAGAGCATGGCATTTCCTAACCACTTTTCCTCTCAGAAAAACCTTACCTCCAAGTCATCTTTAATGGAGAAGGATCCAAAGCGAAACAAATGCTTCTTCGTCGCCATTAGGCCAGCCCAAAAATGTGAGTCACCCTGTTTCCATTAATCATGTGACAACGCTTTCGAGCCTTTTTGTTTCCTCCTTAGGATTGTTTGCCAAACCCATCTTCGGTAAGAAGTTTAAAGAGCCATTTACCTAGAAGAGTTGTGTTTTTTTAACTTGGAGGTCATGAACACCCAACCCTCCCTGATCTTTAGGTCGGCAGATCGCATCCCATCGTGTCAGTCGATATTTTTTTTTCACTATCCCCTTGCCAAAAGAATCTTGATTGGAAGAAATCTAATTTGTGCAAGACTCCCTTCGGTAATTGGAAGAAAGAACACATATACAATACCATAATAGTTAGCATTGAGTTGATGAGCAGTAATCTTCCACTTAGGGATAGTAGTTTTTCTTTCAAACTGCTTACCCTTTTCTGGAGTTTGTCCTCGATGTGCTTCCCTTCAGCATTAGTGAGTTTCGGTTAATGGATCAAAATGAGATAATACATTATAAGTCGATCGTAGACTAAGATGCCATCCTTGTTGTCATGTATACGGAAATATTGGTCTATATATTTTGTTCCTAGCCTAGTCCAATGCGAAATGTAAGGTTGGTTCATCAACTAAAAAACGCCCTTATCTGTCTCTCAAGTTGGAAACAGTCTACTTATCGCCTCACCAAAAAATGGTTTTGACATGTGCATACGGTTTTGCAGACATGGGGCAGCGGAACCAGCAATATTTCTTTGGATATATATCAGAATATGTCAAAAAACAGAAAAAAAAATATATAGAAAAGTCTAGGTAAAAAACTCGAACGTTTACAAAATTTTCGGTAGTTTATAAATCAGAGAATATTCTATATTAGTTACTTAATTTTTTGATAGGTTTTATCAAATAAAGCATTGATGGAAATAAAAAGCCTTTTCATGTTATTGAACTTCTGTTATCTGTTAAAATGTATCTTATTTAAAAAAAACTCAGACATCTTCAGTGACATTTCTGGAAGACTTCGTGGTTTTATATTATTTGACTCTTTTTTGCAATTGCTAGGTCGCCACGTGTGTGAAAGCACTATCATCCAAACTTTCCCTCGGGCACTGGAGACCAAATCTGGTCGGTGTTTACACTCGAAGAACCAAAGATTGACTATGGCTGTGCAGTCGAGTGAACCAAATTATACTTGCGTAATATTTTTCTAATAAGCGACCAAGGATGAAAACGGAATGCCTCTTATAATGGATTGCACTCCTCTTTGGCATGCAGAGGCAAAGTTTGCGTCATACTATAATATACTGCATGTGACTTGGTCAAAAAGTGTGAGGCATATATACAATCAGACAAAGCAGACTATAGTAATTCCAATCGCGCAAGTACTTGGACGCAGCATGGCTTGACATCCAAGACCCGGGTGAGCATGCATCGATCGATCATTCACTGCTGCGATGCGATAGTGCATGCAATTGATAATTAATTATGGTCCAGACATGCATGGCTAGCGAAAGGAAGACATGCATGCATGCATGCATGCATGCATGATGCACAAGGGATCCAAGCACACACGTACACATGCATACACTGTGCACCGGGGGCCAGCACTAGCCTGTTCACAGATCAGTGAGTGAGGGTGCAGGGATGATGGACATATGTATGCCAATAAAGGAGAAGCAAGAATAGGATGGGGAGGTTGGAGGAATTTAACTCCCCCGCCATGGCGTCACTAGGGGGCGTGTTTGGTTGCTGGCAATAAAATTGGGTAAAGTTGCATGAGTCGTAGAAGGAGGCTCCCCAGGGTTAGGCTCAGGAAAAACGTGACTCGAGCCATGTTGTGCATGTAGTTTGGTTGCCAACAATGTTCCAGCCAGCCCCGTTCGGCTGGGTGCAAGTTTTTTTAGCACGGCGTTTGGTTTGTATATGTGTTTCTTGTGCTCTCACCTCTTTCCTACATGGTGAGCTTAGCTCACACCATCACGCTGAGGTTGAAGAACAACGGCACGGCGCGGTGGCAAGCGACGGCACAGCGCGGTGGCGGGGCGACGGCTGAGGTTGAAGAACACCTACACCAAGTATAGTCAAATAGCAACAGAGGCGACGGCGAGAAGAACAACGGTGCGGCGACATTGTTCACGGCTGTGGCGACGAGGGAGAGGGAGAGGTTGAAGAACACCTACACCAAGCACACCTTAGTAGCAGCAGCGGCGACGGCGGAGTTCACGGCAGCAGCGGTGGCGGAGGTTGAAGAACATGCTGTACCACGTGCAGTCTATATACGTGCATACATACAGCACAAGATCTGCTCGTATACGATCGCCGAATCAGAAATCTTGCAACATGAAAGTTGTGCGGGATGTTGAGATGAAGCTACACGTCAAAGGATATCTCGAACGGTCGACCGAGTACGACGAATTTGACAAAATTTGTCCAAAAAAGGCGCAAATATCGGTGCGAATTTGAAAAGCTACAGTATACGAAACTTGAAACCGAGCATCAGAATGGAACCTACTCGTCGGCGCGCATATTTTTCATGTACACTTTATTTTGAATCAACCAATATTTTAGTAGATTATAGAGGCAGTAGCTGGAGGAGACTAAGGGAGGTGAGAAGAACAGAGTTCACCTACCAGGGGAGCCAGCCGAAGTCAGCCCACGTGGGCTTTTCGAGAAGCAGAGGGTGGCTCAGTGGAAAGGATCGAATCGAGCGTTCCTATCGAGCCTGGTCCGAGAGTGCTTGAAACACCGTGCCATGCAGGAACACGAAAATGATGGGCAACCAAACGGGCCAAAAAAGGCCTTTTTGAGCTCTTCAGAGCTTGGTTGGGCACTCCAACCAAACACTAGGGTAGGAGGATAGGAGCAGCTCTTCTTCTATGACATTTCTCTAGTCTTCTCAGCTCTTCTTCTATGACCTTTCTCTTTCCGATGGAGGATAGGAGCAGCAGTTCGTAGCTAGGGTAGGAGGAAGCCAACAAGCAAAGAATATCATCGTCTCATTCCCATTCCTCGCCCGGTCCAATCCGCAGCCGCCACGTGGCACGGCAGGACACGACCGGGCTTTTCGACCTATCTGAAGGCCGAGCCCTCGATCGAAGCTATAGCAGGTATAGGCGTAGCTAGGGCTATGCTTGCACACTTTGTGCCACATGCACGTTACACTTTGGCCTTTCCAATGGTGGGCAGGCAGCAGAAGCAGAAGATCACCGGCATTATTGATACGATCCTACGGCAGTGTAGTGTAATGTAGTGTGTCAAAAATTGACGTAAAGTGAGACCAAAGCTAGCTTGTTAAGTTATTCCTTCCTCAGACGACACTTTTTCCTTTTTCGTAAAGAACAAAAGATTCGTCCCATCAATCGATTGATAACACGGGAAAAGTCAACAGTGAAGAGCAATTAAATCCTAGCATATGGTCCAGTAGTGCTCACGCTCCTAATGGCCAAAGTAATTGACTAATGAAACCCTAGCTAGAACAGGCGTCGTCGCCGGCGAGCAGAACGGGGGGCGTTCGCCGGCAAGGATATCGACCGGTCGCTCGCCGTGACCTGTGCGTGTGTGCGCTGTGGTCAAGAAAAAACGGACGAAAAGCTTGGAGGAATAGTAACAGCTGCGGCGTCCACAGTAAAATAACGTTGCCCAAGGTCTGAAGGAAGCCAGAGTTTGAGAGAGAGGGAGAATGACAAAGCATTGAAGTTGGTGTCAGTCACCCACACAGAGTATTCTACTGCTTTGATCGACTATGACTTCTCTTTGTCAGAGAGATTGTGAGTGAGAGGCAGTGAAGATAGAGAGAGGCTAATGGATGGAGAGGCAGCATGGAGTAAAAGAGCAACATCCCTGATATAAATACAGAGAGAGAGTTGTGTGTGTGTGCAGGTCATGATTTTGTAATCCATTGCTTTATGATTGAGCTGCCCTCTTTCCCTGACTGCTGCTGCTGCTGCCACCGCTAGCCTAGCAGCCTAGCTACCACCCCCTTCTACGTTTTGCTTCTCTCTCTTCCTGCTCTTTTGTTTTGACACTGACGCAAAAGAAGTCATGATGGCCTTATGATGGGGTGCATGCAGTGCTACGACCACCTGTTTTTTCCCTGGCTTTCTCTCTCTACTAGTCGCCCTACTGCATGCCCTTTATTTGTTTTTTATTTTATCACACGCACCGTCCTCATTGGTCTTTTAGAAAGGACGGATCACGGCTTGTGGGGCCCGTTCGCCAGTCCGATGTGCGTGAAAACCCAGCTGGTTTTTCTTGGTAGCATGGGCCGCATTCTTTTGTTGCTTGCTCGGTTTGGTCATGGCCAGCCCGGGATTTCAGGCTCTGGCCCATAGAGGTCAAAATATCTCAAAATAAAGTCGATAATGATCGAATGAAAAATCCAATAATTTTTTTTGTCTTTATTATATCTTTCGTATATATTATTATTTTCTATGTATTAGATTATTCGTCCTTTGCCATATCAAATTGAAAATATTTGAAATCCAATTCCATTATAGAAATTGGAATCAATTCTATTATATGATAGAAAAATGCATTTGTGAATTAGAGAAATAAAATAAAAAGAAAGTTCTATAATGTTTTTTAAAGATATCTTGTAGTTAAGCATATCAAGCTAACTTTATCTGTAAGAAGTTTTTAGACCATACAGTGTACTAGTAACATTCAATGTAGTAGTGTTCACAGAATGGTGAAATCAGTGTTCATTCGATTCAAGACTGCTATTGTTTTTATCACTTGGGAAATTTGAAAGGAGTAAAATAGCATGGGCCACATTCTTTTGTTGCTTGCTCTCATTGGTCAGGCTCTGGCCCATAGAGGTCTAACCGATATGTAGTAACATACAATGTAGTCTTGGTTCATAAGCTGAAATCAGTTTCCATTCAGAAAACAGTTTAAAAAAGGTTCCATTAAGAAAATAATAGAACCATTATTTGCAGTCAAAGAAGATAGAGGTTTTGTTCATAAGCTGTGTGATTTCCATTTTCCAAGATTTTGACACGCCAAGCATTATCAGTCTACCGCTTTAGCTAGGAGACTTGGACAAACTCGCAAACAGTTTTTGAAAAGGAAAGTTACCACAGTTATCTTAACCATTCCCATGTGATTCATTTCGTGAAATATATATTGGTCAAATAACATCTTATATTATGAGGAAAAAAGAGAGAGAGAGTACATTGATAATACCCACGAATAACATCTTATATTGTGATTCCTTCGGCTCGCTTCACTGTTTGTAGTCGTCGCTGTGTGGTCTGAAGACATATTTGTATTTTTTATTACTTTTGAATTTTTTTATATCGTTGTTGATGATCAATAGATCGGTTGGCCTTTTCACAAAAAAAATACCCACTTATAATTAAGTCCCCTTGGTAGAGGGTACTCTGTTCACATCTACCCGAGAATTGATTGTCTGGTTTGTTATATATACACAGATTTCAAATGTCAAGTAGTCATGTAAGTGAGAACGGAAAATTAGAACTGTTATAGTCACCCGCACGAAACAGTGTGCTTACTGTACTATACTGCAGATGGCGCCATTTGACCGCTAGTACGTACGTGCAACGGCTTCCTCTTCGAGCGCTACTATATGCTGCAGGGCCCACCGCACAGTCACACACTATACCACCTCATGCATGCATGTACGCCAGATCGATCGGACTGTGCACATCCCGGCAACTGAGAATGATAAACAAGAAAACTCTCGCGCGCACATGTGCCCCAGACGATTGATAGGGTTTTGGCTGATGGCGCACCTACACACACTACTGTCGTCAGTACGTAAATAGCATCTGTCTGTCTGTCTAGCTACACGCACCTGCACCAACAGTTTCAGGCATAAATGTCACGCATGATTATTGGATGGTTGATTAGTTCGGCCCATCACCGGATGTATGTATAATGCGTCCCATTCTTTGGTTCTTTCTTTCTTTCTTGCCGCCCGGGTATATATGCTTGAGATCGAAGATAGGGACCACCTGTGACTCGCGAGCTGCATGCCAGGCTGAGGAGAGGGATGGCCAGGAAATCATGCATCCGAGTTGCTTAGGATCCTGTTAACATCTTCGATAGGACATCATATACACTGCTCAGTGCTCACCTTGATCTGGAATAAGGAGAGCCAAGGGCAAAACCCTTGGCTTGTATTGCTTTATTTATTTTCTAGGGAACTTTCTTTTTGTTTAGAATCATTTTCTAGGGAACATGGTCATACTACTAGTACTAGAAGCAACTCAAAACAGCCCACAAGAGAAGATTATGGGCTGACCACAGGAATAAAATGGAACCCAGCAAGAAGAGAGATGGCCCAGCTAGCCGGACCTGTTACTGCGAAGGTCTCGCTTTTCCTCGGCAGTGTCGGTAGCAGTATGCTTTCTTTCACCAAAAAGATTCTGACTGTTTTTTCTGAATGCATGCTCCATGGACGATGTTGTTCTGCAGTGGAGAGTATAGATGATCGCAGTTTGGATTGTGTGAAGCGATGCCCTTCACCTCAAGTCCTCTTTGTGCTAATATAGGGAGTCGATCGATGCAGAGTCTGGGGCTTCTCCCCTTTTCTAAAAAAAAAACATACTTGATTTACAAGGAACAAACACCAATTGGTTTATATCGCACTAATGGTCAGGGCGGAGGTATGATTGCTTAATTTTTTATTTTTAAGGGGGCGGTTAGAACAAGAAATTCAAAATCTACATTGTTCATATATAACTGAATATCCAGTAGTATGTGCTCACCAAGTTCTTGCAGAAAACGAAAATCAATTTCAATATGTGTTTAGTTCTTGCATAATGCACCAGATTTTCTGCGAAATATATTGCACCGAGATTTTCACATCACAGGCATACTCGTTGAGGATGCCCAACGACAAGTTCACAAACAGGCTCTCTACATTAACTCAGCAGCAACATTACCCAGTGAGTAGTATTCTACTTATGTGCTAGAACGAGACTCCGTACTTTGCATCCTAGCACTTCAAGATAAAATTTTTGAACCCCCCCCCCCCCCCCCCCCCCCCAAAAAAAAACTAGTTGATATTTGATCATTTAAACATCCTGCCCAATCGGTATCGGAAATGGCACCCACAAGTGATAAGGATAATCTAGATATTTTAAGTTCGGTTTCTGCACTTTCTTTCAGATAAGTTAGTATCTTTTTCACAGTTTTTTGTTGGGATAGCTTGTGATTTTTGTTGCAAATGAATCTGTAGCAAAAAAAAATCTATATATTTTTTGTATATGGGGTGAAAGATTTTTTTGCAATATTAGGGATAAATCACCATGGTGTCATATTTGTTGTAAATATCGGAAATGTCAGTGTCAAGAGATATTTGGTTTTAAGTGGATAAAGTTCGGTACTACAAATTGATTTCGTAAAATGTGAGGGCTAAAATGCAAAAGTGTGTTACTTTTTTTGGGAGGGAAGCCATGCGGCGAGCTTTATTTATTGAAAAACACACTTACATTGTTTATCAGTTTTTGTAATAAAAAACTAGGGGGATCGTCGTCCCGAAAACAATCAACCCGATTATTGAAACTATGTCTATCTAGCTCATGTGCCACCTCGTTGGCTTCCCTATAGCAGTGCTCAAAGTTGATCTTCCCTGAACCTGAGGATAAAATCCTACAGTCCTCAAATATTGCAGCTGAAGCCGTACGGTTGATTACGCCTAGCGCATCCCTTTGATCCATACCCTTCGGTGAAAAACCTCTGGCAGATTTTTTTTTCGATTGTGCATACCGTGATTTGTTCCATCTGATAGACATCCCAGGCTCCAAGGTTAAAAGCCAATAATCGGAGTTAAAATCGGCTGTCAACTTGTGTTTGACGTGCGGGCCAACAGACCCGTTGGATCGGTCTCAGTACCAACAGCTTTTGCGCGCGAGCGTTTGACTGACTCTCGTTCTCGATCACTCGACCACTGCATCGTCAACGGCGAACAGCCGCTGCCGCGCGCGCCAACTCGATGGTACTCGACGCTCCAGGCGCGGCGCGCGCCAACGGCGAGGCCTCCTCTTCCAACTCGTCATCCCGCGAGGAGGATACCCCCCCGGCCCCCGGCCGTGCTGCTCGGCTTCGTCAACGGCGATCAGCCGCTGCAGCGGCGCCTCCTGCGCGCCGCTGCGACTTGGTGTCCGCGCCAGACGCCCGAGAACGTCGCACGCAGCCTGGTGGCGTGGACAAGGGAAGGCGGCGCCGTCCACGCGCTCCTCGTCATATCCGTGAGCCTCTGTTTTCCTTCTCCGAAGTTGGCTCCAAATCAAGTTCATCAGCCCAACGGATTCCGGATTCTATAATGGGATCATGATCCCAACACCTAACACATCATTCACCCCACGCAGGTTGGGTCCGTGACATCAGTAGCGCTGACCGTGCTTCTGGTCTTCTCCTTCTTCCTCGTGGCGGCGACGACGGCCGCAATCGTCATTTCGATCCTGATGTCCCTGGGTGCCGCCGGAGGGTTCCTGGCCGTCCTATTCGCTTTCCTCGCAGTGATGTACGTCGGGGTGCTTTCGGCCGCCGTTGTTGTTGTTTCCGCGACGACCGTGGCAACTATCCTTGCCATCACCATTGCCACTGGTACGTCGTCTCATCTTCTTCCAATTCACAAGTCACACTCTTGCATCTTGAAAGCATCACTTCCTGCATAGTGTTACTGTTAATCAAACATTTTTCAACAGTCCGTCTGACTGCGCCTCGTTTCAGGTTGGGCTGCGTTCTTCTGGATCCTTTGGTGTTCTGCTAAGAAATGCATGGACTTTGCTAAGGTCTAAGAGATATGATCCAGCAAAATTTCTTCATTTTCTAGATACATGATACATGCATGGCTTACTGTGTAGATAAATCATTGCAGTGATGTGTATCATGTGAATCCAGTCTCCTAGCTAGCGGCATTTAATTCCTTACAACAGCAGAAATCAGGCAAAGTTCATCCTATTCTGAAACTGATCGAGGCCGGCTGTTATAAATGTTACTGCATGACCAAAAAATAGTAGGCTCTCCGGTACAGAGGAGACTAAGGCTGGTCATAGTGGGGACTGGGGAGTAACTTGGACTAATAACATGTACGTATATGTTACTAGTCTATGTTATTACCTCCATATGTGTGGTAACATAAAGTGATCCATTTATTATTTTGTAGACTCATTTTACATTGAGAAGTGTGATGACTAGCTATGTTAATTGCATGCCACATCATCTGGCATCTATGTTACTCCAAAATTTATAAGCAATCCAATGTGTGTCTCCCTTAACTGTATCATATAAGCCTCACAACGGGTCTCACCCGCCAGAAACTCACTTAGGACGCATCGAACAATCAGTGTTTTTTGTCTCACTATTACTAAATAGTGGTTTTTTCTTACCAAAAAATTGTTAAGTGGTGGCTATTTGAAACCCTAACCCAATTAGAGTGGCCTCTTGCAATTTTCTCACGACAATCTGCCACTTTGCAACCACAGCACCAACGGCAACATGATTGTGAGGCAAGCTGTTGCTGTTAAAGAAATGGCGGATGGCATAAAGCAAGGCCTTTCTGCTTAGGTGCTCATGAATTTCGGACAATGTTGTGGGAAGATATAAGAGGGGCTATGGAAACTGTGGTCAAAAATATATAACAAATCACCCTCAAAAAAAGAGAAATATATAATAAATCAGAACGACCAAATTAATTATGCTCGTAGAAATTTAAACTACTAAATCGAAATTATTTAAAAATCATGGCATGGGTCGCCATTTTTCATTCTTTTGAGCTTTCTATCTGCATAATTTCTCAATGTTTCAATGAGAATCTCTTGACTTTGGCCTTGCGCCTTGCTGAACTCACCATGTCAACAAAATCTTGTCGCGTGTGAGGATATCTCCATGTGCGAGCAAATATTGGAGCTCAAGAGATATATTGGAGTTCAAGAGATTGGTATGGTAACGAAGTGAGGGACAGACTCGCAGGCTCGCAGCTTCGATAAGGTGTGCGCCATCACATACGGGTACTCATATAAGTGCAAGGGCAATAAATTTCTTTGAGGTAAAAGGTGGTGTTTAATTGATAATCAAGCATGACATCGTTCAAATGATAGCCCGAGATATTCTCCAGACCTTCATTAACCCACACACCGAACCCAGGCTAAAATAAGATGGTAAATCACCCATGAGTTAATCACAAAAACAGATGTGTCCCTAGCAGGTCTCGCCTCTTGAGTCAACCAAAGAGCATCTGAAAATATCTAATGATGCCACACATTACATACCATGATTCCACATATCAAAATTCACAAAGACCAAGAGGAGAAATACACCCAAACAGATGCGAATGTTTACCCTAACTTAAACAGAATCTGCTCCTATCCGAAACCAGAAAGAAGCAGAGAACACCCCAAAGATCACTCACGCAAGAGGACTACTCGCTAAAACAGAGCCCATATTAAAATAAAACAAACTAATGGCATAAACACTCATGCTACAGTAAAACGACACTAAAAAGTAAGAGTAAACTTAAACTCCTAATAATTATGAAATATGTTACCAGTAACAGGGTTCAAATATATTACCAATACCGCCAACTCAAATATTTGTGCGAGTACAGAAACTGTATGTTATTGTAACATGAATGTACATCAAGCATATCATTAGTTAATTTGTCGTGTTCACTAGTACAGATCGGGCAAACGCACACGGTCGACTTTGGCAATCGTAAACGATTATAGCTCCCGTCGCTATCCATGGGTGGTCGATGTCGCTACAGATCACAGACGGAAATAAAAGGCGTGTGCGTTGGTTCAACCAAGGCAGACGCATTTTTTACCTTAACTGTGTGCGATAGCTAAGAAGATCACACACGGGGTCTGCTTCACAGCCGTCTGTATTTACTTATAATCGCATACGTCTTGGTAGGGATATTCGTGTGTTGAAGAAATGATCACGCACGTTTATCGTAGTGTTAGTCGTTTGTGTTAAGGAGCCATCACAAACGCTTTGAATATCCGAACCATGCCAGTAGGCATTCTACCAGCTGAAACACATGCAAAAATCAAAAACAAGAATCATCCAGTAGCAAATATCATTGTTTCATTCATTTCATATTCATACCTTACGACAAAAGTATGAATTCCTAGCTATACAAATGTGAAAGCTACACAAAAGAAAGAACTTTTCTTGGTTACGTCTTTTGTCTCCGTGACGAAAGATAGGTTCCGAGGGTTGGGAATCTCTCACTAATCCCAAATCTTCGCAACCTGTCCATCTCTGCGGTCATTTTTTTTACAGAATATGAAAGCTAGGTTACGAGGATGCATAAATCGATTTACACATACGAGGATGCATAAATTGATGTACACATATGCCGCTGACCAACATCTTTTTGGATTTTGGGGAGCCGGACTTTGCCTTCGACAGGTAAGTGGTCACTGAAACAGAAATAGAGAAAATGACTTATGTTAGCTCGGTGTACATATAACATGAATAACATGTGACATAAGGGACGAATAACACAGAAAAACAAACTTACAAATCCATTGCATAATTATTGTTGTGACAATCGATGGAAGAGACCATGTACAGTGAATAACAAGAGTCACAAGGTCAGCCATAAACCCGTCAATACAAGATGAACACGAAAAGCAAAAACAAGTTTAAATGATTATTCACTTACCACCGTAAAGGCAAAGATATTCGATGAAATCGGCCATCCGTTGCTGCATCTATGTTATGTGTGAAATATTCCTTGCTGCATGATGTGTTCAAAATCTTCATCAATGGAAGGAGGTGAAAACATAAAAATAACATTAAAACTGAACTGGGTAGTGTCACTTACCAGCCACTACGAATTGGCCAAGAGAGGGAAATAAACCCTCCCTTCATTTTCTTGTACAGTGCCACCAAAATAAGATCCCTATTACACAAGTATAAAACGAAATGTGTTCTATCAAATCCCTTCTGGTAAAAACATTCATAGTAACAAGATAAAACATAAAAGAGGTTGCTATTTTAATAGATCCCTATTCTAACAGATAACATACCAAGATCTAACAGTACCACACCAACAATTCTAACAGATTCGGCCTTGCTAGTGCATAAACAATATATTCAAAAAGATCCGGCATATTAAACATGAGGATGGCCTTGCTAATCGAGCGCTAACCTTCAGGATGTGGACGAAAAGACGGTCCCCTCGCCATGGGGGGGGGGGGGGGGGGGGGGTCGGTGGCCTAGGACAGGCCTCCCGCAAGGTCATCGTCTGGTCGGCCGGTGGGGTAGGGCCGCGGTGGAGGCCAAATGCGGTGGCGGAGGGCCGGGAGGGCGTGTGTGCGACTGTAGTGGAGAGGAGGCGGCTGAGAGAGGGGAGAGTGGAGCCTGTGTACGGGTCAAACGCGTATGTTCCTTATTTATATGGAAGGGTTCCACTTGCTGGGCCCTAAAGGCCCAGCAGGTATCGCACACGATTTCATCCGCAGAAACCGTGAGGCCGGCATCCAACCATCTAGCAATTGTTATCGCACACGATTCAGCCTAGGGAAAATCGTTTGCGATTAGTTTGTGGTAAAAAGTAATCTTCGCACACGTTTCTTATGCGAATAAACCGTGTGCGATTATGTTGTGGTTTAACAACATTGAAGATAACTTGGAGAAATGCCAAATTTAGCCGCTGAAAAGGAGTACTAGACAAAATGGAACCTGGTTAATAATATTTGGATAATATTAGTTGGTAACGGAAGGGCTCCATTAATTCATACGCATGGTTTGCCCTTCCTGCTACAAAAAGATTGGACATCCCAATCGCACATTACATATAACACATAAGAACCACCTAATACCTATCTAAACATATTCTTCGTCGTCGTCAGAGAGGAGGACGACGTCTTCGTCGCCGGCGGGGCCCTTGCCATTGCTTGAGACCTCTGCATCGTCGCCGGCGGGGCCCTTGACGTTGCTTGAGGCGTCTGCATCATCGCCGAGCGAGTTGCCCGAGCCTGATGCCCCGGCAATGTCGGCTAGCGGGTTGCCGGACTGACCGGCTTTCCACTTGGCCAAACGCCTTCCCGCGGCGCTCATCCAAAGACGCGTCTGCTTCTTGACCTCATGCCTGACGCGCAGCAGCGTACGCGCCCGGAATTTTCGAAGAGTGGCGAAAGACTCCTCAACCACGCAATATACCGATGCTTCTTCACACCTCGCCAACGCGATGGACATCTCCACCAACTTATGCTCCTCCAGTTCCTCTGGGGTGGCCAGAGGCTCATCCGACGACGAACCCGAGTAGCTGTTTTCGGGCTCCTCCACCGCCGTAAGGTCAACGAAGCTACCCAGCTCCGTGCGTGGGGACAGCTCCTCCTGCGCCTCAGTCGGCGTGCGATCAATTGAGGCCTCAGTCGGCATGATGGTGCGTGGGGACACCTCCTCCGACAACGACGGTGTGAGGTCCACGAAGGTACCTTGTCCCCGATCTCCCATGGCTTCCGTGCTGTGTGGCATTGTACAAATCCTAAATAAACAAATGGCCATGGCCATCGAAGCAATTTATACTCAAGCAAAAGGCGGGAACACCATGATATTTCATACTTAGCGAGATTTCAGAAAAATTCAAGAAGACGAAATATTTGACAAACGATAACACCAAACCAATCGTATGCAATAGGACAATGTATCGCACATGATTTACTTAGGAAAATCATGTGCGATTGTTCAGCAGAATATGCATACGGACAAACGTAGGCAAATCATGTGCGATACTGCGACTGAATGCACACACGTTTTCTAGAAATGTCCGTGTGCGAAAGCGCGCACGCTTTATAAATTGTAACCGTATGCGAATGTTTGCACCGGATACACCCTTCGGGTCCTCGCAAACGGCTTTAAACGCAAAGGGGAAGCGATAGGTGATAACGCACACGGACGGCTGCATCCGCCTGCGATCGTGGGATCTTAAATTGCCCGATCTGTACTAGTGGTTGCAGTCACTAAGATCAGGTTCTTATAATGTAATCAATTTGTCCCAAAATATAATTTTTCTGCTTGTCGTTGATGCGTGACTTTGACTAATAATATATGTTAAATCATATGGACTGGGAATGTATAAATTATATCGTTGGATTCGTCTTGCAAAATTCATTTTTATTTCATATATCTTTATACTAGTTTTTCGGATATACTATAAGTAAAAATCGTACTCAAAATTTTAAGTTTTTTACCAGCGAAAATCAAGTGTGCCTTATATTTTGGGAAGAGATAGTAATTTAGTGCTGAGATTGTGGGAAATTAAGATTTTTGAGGTATCCGTAAGAGAGTAGTTAATGTTTCTGTGGTAATTTCACAACCAAGAAGATTATCCTCGGATGTTAAACAAGTTGACAAAATAATTGTTTTCAACAGGGGGAAGGTTGTAGACCCCGTCGTGAAGAAACTTGAACTTGGAATGCTGCTATCTTATATGATTCGACTGTAAACAAAATAATACATATTACCAGTAACAGATTAAGCACACTGTTTTTATTTTTGCTAGAAAAAGAAGGAAGAGATCAGCAAGCGCAAGTTGTAGATCAGACAGACTGGACGAAAATACACGTGATTTCACGCATCGACGAAACCCTAGTTGTGGCGAGGCGGGATTACCTTATAATTTTGGGTCGAGCCTGCAACATCTGAGCTGAAGGCGCGCGGGGCATAAGAGCATCTCCAACAGGCGCCCAACGCGCCGGCGCGGTATAACCCTTTTGCAGCGCCAAAATAGACGTTTAGCGCTGCGCGCAGGTTTTGCTTTAGCAGCCGCGCTATAGTATCGCGCGAAAATGGGAAGGTTTTTCAGACGCGCTAAAATAGCGCGCCACAAACACGAATTTGCACTGTTTTGCAACGGAAGCAAATCAAAAAAGTACGATAAATAAACTGGAAATATAAATATATTGATTCGACGAACACGAACAAAACACGATTCGATAATAAGATTCGACGAACACGAACACAAACACGAACTAGAACTCGGACTAATCTAACTAAAATCTAAACTAGAACTCGTCGTCGGAGTTGGTGGTGTCCGAGATCTCGTCCTGCAGCGCGGCCCACCTCTCGTCGCCGGCGGGCCAGGTGCCGAGGCCTGCCAACAGTTCCGCCTCCGCCTCCGCCTTCGCCGCCCGCCGCCTCTCGGTCCTCATGGCGCTCGGCCGCCCGGGTGTTCCAGAACTCCATCTCCTCTCTCTCCGCGCGTGGGTGGTTCCGGTACCACTCGTCGACGGCACACTGGTCGCGCTCCTCGACTAGGCGGAGTGTCGCGCGGATGCGGTGTTCGCGGCGGTCGTCGGCGGTGACGAGGCGCGGCGGAGGTGCCCTATTTGCCACCTCCTGCGTGTTGCGGCAGTCCTGGAAATTCATCGTGCGGCGCGAGCGGCCGAGCCTCCACGCCGCCGCGTCGTAGGCGCGGGCGGCCTCCGCCGTGGTCTCGAACATCCCGAGCGGGACGCGACTGTCGCCGGACCGGATCTCGGCGAAGAACGTCCCGTTCGGGCGCGGGCGGACGCCGCGGTAGCCGGACTGGCTCCTGCGGCGCGGAGGCATGGTGGCGACGGCGGATTCCGAGCGGTGGCGCGAGCAGTGGCGGGATTCCGAGCGGTGGCGGGAGGGGAAAAGCGGTTGGGGAGACGCGTGGAGTGAGCGCGCGCTGGATCCCGCGGCTGCTGGAGCGGGCGAAATGGCCCCGCGCGTAGGAAAAAGCGGTTATCTGGCGCGCGCGGTCCATTTCCCGCGCCTGTTAGAGATGCTCTAAGTGAGAGACCATACCGATCTTGGCCGGGGAGAGGATTGTATCGCAGCTGACCGGCGGAGCGCGTGGCCGGCCGAACGGAGGAACGACGAAGCAATCGTTCCGCACTTGCGCACCTTGCGCGATCGCGAGCAAGCCGACGAGACGAGATTGGAGACTCTACAGTCGGCCGTGCACGGGTCGATACACCCGTGGGTAACTGGGTACGTATGTATTCGGTTTGGAAAGTCCAAAATAAACCTTAATTTGTAGAGGCGAGGCGGCGACGACTTCTGTCGTGGGTTTGTCACGTCAGGTGTCATAGATGACTTCGTAGGTGTGGGATTACGCGAGTCAAGCATCTCCGAGCTTGGGATCGCAGGAACAAAGATCAACACAGATTTACCCAGGTTCGGCCCCCTCAATGTGAGGTAAAAGACCTACTTCCTGCCTACCCTAGATTGGTATTGATATGATAATCGAGGTGTTACAATGGAGGCGATCCGATCTGGTACTCGCCGTATGAGCTAGGGTTTGGGGCTTGATAGCTTGACCCGCTCTAAGTCCTGCGAGTCCTCTTTATATGCACAGAGGCTCGCTAGGTTACAAAAGGAAACTTCCCCATAAGGAATACATCCACAGAGGCCTACTCGGAGACTACTTGGTCTTCACGTCCTCCGGGATTTATCTTCTAGATCTTTCTCCTTATGGCGGTTCAATGTTGGGCTTGTTCCCAAGTGGGCCTTCATCCGTGCGAGTAAGTTAAGTCGCACTGGGCCGCGGGTTAATCCAGAGAGTATTCCCCCGACATTAGCCCCCAAGCATGGCCTGAACTTCATAGTACTTCTTGATCTTGAATGCTTAGGCCGTGCTTTTCCTTGTTTCCAATCTGCGGCTTATAACTCTTCTTGGCGACTCAGAACGCGACTTATCCTTTCTTGACGGTTGACTTTCAGATCTAAACGTCTTCCACGTCTGGGTTATTTATCTTGACTCATTGTTTTCCCCAGCGTTCCGCATCAAGTCCTGTATTACGCATCCGCTACTCCTTTCCGCCGCCTCCAATCTCGCTTCTCGTACTCACAATCCTTCGGTGGATATCTCCGTTGATCCGAGAAAAATGTCTCGCCGCAAGTGCAACTGGGAAGGCTCGTGGGTCGACGAAGATTTCCTGGAATCCCTATCTGCACGGGGCCTTCTTCCGCCAAAAGATCAATGCGAATGGCGGGCGGCTGGCGAGGAGGTAATCCCCAATCCTCAACCAGGAGAAATAGTGATTTTTGCGGAGCATGTTGAGCGCGGGTTCAAACCCCCAGGCTCTCTCTTCTTCCGCTCCTTGATGCAGCGGTTAGGTCTCCGCTTCCATGATATTGGCCCTAATTCGATGTTGCAAGTGAGCAACTTCCACGTCCTCTGCGAAGATTATCTGGGCGTTCCCGCCTTCAATAGATTTCTGGCTTGCTCTTTTCAATTGCAATAGTCAAAGGGAAACCACAGATGGTCCTTTTCTCCAATGCGGCGCCATTTCCTTCCAACGCCGTAGGGGTAGTATCTTCCCAAAACTAACTCTCGCCAAGAAATCAAGGAGTGGCAAAGGACATTCTTCTATTGTAAAAACACTTCTCCTGAGGGTGAAATTCCTCTCCCTCTTTGGTCTCCTCTTCCCTTCGAGGCTACCGATGCTTTGTTTTCCAAACCTGATCCTTCTTCGTTACCCTTTGTCGAATCCCTTCTAGACAAGGTGAGAGCGCTGACACTCCATGGTCTCACTGGATTAGATCTCATATCTTGCTGGACTAAATGGCGAATTCAGCCTGTGAGTCGCCGCTCGCGGCTTATGATGGATTTCACTTGTCATGCAAATGACGTCGATCGCACTTGCCCTGAAGATTGGGACAAAGGGGAGTGGATAAATTTCATTCGCCGAGTGACGGACGAGGATATTGACTCGTATGACAACGTCGGACTTGCTCCCTTCTGGGCTGAGCACAAGCCTTTTGTGGTAATGTTTACTTGTCACTTGTTTCCTCGAAAATTCCTTTCCCAAAAATTGATTATTTCTGACCTGAGCTCCTTTTCAGATCGATCCCTATTTCTGGGTTCTTCCTTCAGAGGACGTCGACTTGAACCAAGGATCCGTGGCTGAGTCGTCAAGGCAAGCCGCAGCCTTTGACGAAGATACAGTTATGCACGAGGGTAGTGCTTCTGAAGAGGAACAACAAATGGCCGACGCTCTTTTGTCTTCGACTCCAAATACACCTTTCCTGGAACTTCCTGAGGTGCCTCGCAGGTCCTCGAAACGTATTTTATGCCAGAGCTCAGAAGACCCCACGCAGCCTGAGAAACGTCGCAAAGCCTTGGCATTACTGGCAGAAACAAGAGCTGCCAAATCTTTAAAACTTGCTGATCCCAACAAGGCTACTTTTTCTTCCGAAACTGCTGCAGAGGATTGCTTCTCAATAAGCTCGGGTAATTGTTTGCGACTCTTCTCCTTATGTATTTCTGGCAAGGAATTGCTGACCACTACTTCTTTTCATACTCTGTAGGTTCAGATTTGCAAGGTTTATCTTCTCCTTCTTCTGGTTGCCTGATGAAGAGTATCCGTGTCGCCTCTGGGTATGGTTCGCCTTCCTTTTAATGTTGCGGCTCTGCTAGGTCAGCTTACTAACCCATCAATGTTTTGCAGGGCTATGTCTGAAGAGGCTCCCAAGTCTAATTCCCATCCCACTTCTTCTCTGCGAGCTATGAGCGAGGATGATGCTGCTGATGAAAATGGGAAACAGTAATGGTGCGACTCAACCAAGGCCCTCCCTGGAGGAAGGTATTGCAGACGCGGCTCCTGCCGCGACTCCAGCCGCAGCTCCATCCACAACTCCTGCTGCTGGTAGGATATCTACTGAAAATAGAATTCCAGCTCCAGGAAATAGTTCTAAATCAATCGCAGATGCCATAATTTCTGCTGGAGACAAGCATGCTGCTCTGCTGCGCGACTTAGTTGAGCAATTTTCTTCAAGTCGCCAGGTATATATACCGTAGCCCCCAAGGATCAAAACCTTGTGTCATCGCACGGGGTGTTGATTCTTTTCCTGCTTCAAATCTCGAGCCCCCAAATTCCTAGATAATTTACCTTGTTCGTTTTGCTCTGTTTGTTTTCAGCGTGAACTGTCCTTGCTTGATGCTTCTGGCTCAATAAAGGGTAAAGGCATTTCCATAGACCATCCTGAAATGATGCAGTCTCGCCTGGAGCAGCATAATGAGGTCATTAGGGACCAAGATCAGGAAATAAAATCTCTCAAAGGTCAACTCGACTCCTGCGAAGAGCAATTTAAAGAACTTGAAGCTGATATGCAGCAACGACTCATGGAGAAAGACGAGGTCATTAATCTTTGCGAGAAGGACTGGCTCTTAAAACTGAATTGATTGATCGCCTGAAGGGGACCACGCAAAGGAACTCGCCGCGCGAGATGAAAAATATAACTCGCTGCTCAAAGCCTTTGAGGGTTTTGGCTCCATGGTCAAATCAGCCGTCCTGCAGCTTGCTGGTTGGTCTTGTATTCCTTTAATCATACATATTTTGGGTAACCACTCGTTAGTCTCTGACTTGTTTCTTGCCTTTTCTTTCTTTGACATAGGACCTGAGGCCCCAGTGTCCCGCTCCAATTTGAAGGATCAACTGGTATATCTGTCTGACCTCAGCCAGCGCTTCTTAAAGGTTACCAAGGAAGTTATGACGGTAATCACTCCTGCGACTGATGGCCCAACATCTTGCGAGTATTGGATTAATAAACTGCTCAAGGCTCCACATTATGTCTCTGATTGGAAACGATCCTCTGCTCGCGCCGGAGCCGCGCATGTCTTGACATTGCTTCGAGCATATTATCCAGAGATAGATGTTGGCAAGGTTGCTCGCCACGGTCTGGCGATGAGGCAGATGATACTGAACTGCCAATAAGCGAGTACTTCGATATCTGGAAAGGGATGCGCGGGTATGCCACAAAGTTTGTTGATAACTTAGACTTGGGCACTTATCTTGATAAATTCAATCTTGATGGGAGCAAGATGTCGAAGGAAAAGTCCTCAGGAGCTGAGTCATCTCGGGCTGCCGCTCCAGCAACAGTATCTGGTGGCCCTTCTGCTTCGTCTGGCGGCGCCCTGATTATTAGGACACCTGCGACTGCAACTGCGAGACAAGCCGCGCCAATTCCCACTCCTGTTGCTCGGAAGAGGAAAAATAAATAATGTGGGACATGCCCGTTAGTCTGTAAGATATTCATGTATCATAAACTGTATTTTTGTGACCTATAAGCAGGTTCTTTTCTTGATAATTCCATTAAGTAGACGCTCGCGCGGCTCAGTATTTCCTAGGAACATGTGTGTTCAGGGTCGAGAGCGGCCATGATAGGCAATCAAGCTCGATTGACGCCACACCCCAGTACTTTGGTCGCATAATGCAAGACGCTTCTAGCTTAAGGATTGCCACTAGTTTGGCAAAATTTGAGGTGCGATTGGTACTCGCGATGCTCGTAAGGAGCCCTCAAGGGTCAGTGATATATGAAATTCAAAAGACTCAGCGACTCAATGATAGTTGAGGCGAAACGACAAACCCTTGAATGTCAAGGGTGCCGGCTTTATTTCATAATCACTCGATGTTTTACAGGGTGTTACATGATGATGCAGGCCCTTTAATGCGGGTTTTCTATTCCCCGCAGGCCATGCATACTTGATACTCATCGCACTTAGTTGCGAATTAATACTCCTGACGGAGTGGGTTGAACACCTGATTGGTTCAATTTTGAGTTGCTAAAAGCGACTCGGGTCGAGCATGATAGCTCCGATGTATATCTCATGTTGAAGCAGAGAGCAACTTTGTTAAGCGATCAGCCGCACTGAGCTGCGACTTATGTTGATTGAGTTTGCTTTGTAAGGTCTCACGATAACTGGCCCCTTTGGCTGGGGTTGTTGATCGAGGCTGGGTCTATGCACATGCGCCATCTCTTGTCTTCTTTTTGTACCAAGGCGACCTCTGGGGCATTATCTTGCTGATGCGCGACTTCTCGGTGGGTATTTACCATCCGGTGGCTGCATCCTGTTGGCCGCTTCCGCGGTACCTCCAACGCGACTCGTTTTGAGCTGCGATCACCGATCTGCGACTGATATCCATGTGAAGAGTTGGCGATACAAGCTTCTTCTGCGAGTACTGAGCCTGCGTTCTCGCATTCTAATGCTCTCTGTCTGTCTCCATATATTGTAATAACACCGTTTGGTCCTGGTATCTTTAACTGTAGGTAGACGTAGCAGGGGCGAGCGGTAAATTTGACATAGGCTTCTCTTCCAAAGATTGCATGATATGAGCTTTTGACTGCTACAACCTCAAAGTCTAGGAGCTCTGAGCGGAAGTTCCGCTCTGTTCCAAAGCTAACTTCAAGTGTTATCTTTCCGATTGGTCGCGTAACAGCTCCTGGGATTATTCCTTGAATTTCTTTCCTGGATGGTCGCAGCCTTGTCTCGGGTATATTCATTCTTCGGAGCGTGTCTTGATATAGGATGTTTACTCTTCCTCCTCCGTCCATTAGGACCTTACTTAACTTGTATCCCGCGACTTCTGGCGTGACCACCAGAGCTGGCTGTCCTGGATCTCTTACTTCTGGGGGTGATCGCCGCGACTCCAAATAACCGATTGCTCTGTCCAGCGACGATGCCTTTCTGGCGTTGAAATCTGACTGCTCTCCGGCTTCCATCCGTCGTTTGTACCTCCACTGTATGAAACTGTCCTATGTTTCTTCTAGGTAAAACGTCAGGCTCTTGATGAGAGCTAGATTTATTCTTGTGGTGCATCGATCTGCTGAGCTGTATCTGGCGTGTCGCCTTCTTTCCACCTCCGGTAATAATGACATTGCGCCTTTGTGTGACCCGCTGGCCTGCCATCTCTCCTGCGATGTAAGTCGCAAGGCACGTCGAAGATCCCCTTGCAGTTATTAGGGGGTAAGGCCTTATCACTCCCTTGCTCTTGCATCTGGTGTGCGCGACGTCTGTCTTCGCGACTGGCAGTTTCCCCGTTGGGTTCTGTGATAAGCCGCCTGTCCCTCTATCTGTCTTTGCATACTTGTCAGCCGTTGCCAAAAGCTGGTCGAAACTATCAATCTTGTGCTCAGCGCGACTTAATTTGTGCACCAGCGGCTCAAATCTACAGTTCTTCCTCATAGCTTGTATTGCAGCTTGTACTGTTAAGTTTTTGGCGGAGCCAAGGATCTCCGCGACTCTCTTGATCCAGTCGCCGCTTGATTCGTCCTCTTTTTGAATGCATTGTCTAAGGTTTTTCATATCTTCTGTTTGGAATCTGCGAATGAACTTGTCCTTCAAGTCTTCCCATGTGTTTATTGATTTTGATGGCAGCCTTAATAGCCAATCCCTAGCTTCTCCCTGTATTGCCAAGTGGAAGTATTTTGCACGTATTTCTTGAGTCACATCAGCCCTGTCATGCTTGCCTCGTAGTTTCTATCCATAAGGCAGGGTCTTGGTCACTGCGATAGGTGGTGACTCGCTGCGACTCGTCGAAGTTCGGGGGGAAACGAGTGAGCCGTATTTCTTCTCCAAAACATGCTGGTCCTTTCAATAATGAATAGGAGTTTACTGGCGCTGAATCTGAATCAGTTTCAATCTGGGATGGCTGAGTCGCTCCGGACGTCTGCGACTCCCTTCTATCTTCTTTTCTTTTTCCAATGATACCTGCAAACCTGCTAACTGGTTGACCACTTCTTCGATGCTGTACTCTCCTCCTCCCCATGATACCTCGTTTTGCGGCTCATTGGGCGTGACTCCATACATATTTGCTTGTTGTAAAGCAGCAGTTTGTAGTAGGTCGATCGCATGGCGAGCTTCCTTATCAGCTCGCGTGTCTCCAACCGGTGCTATCTTTGATAATATCCCTATCGCGGCGTGCACGTTGCTCTCTGGGTCGCCGTGGAACTGTGATTTATCTTCCTCTGTCCATCTTGATCTGATGTTTTTGCTGCCAACGACGGAGTCGCCACTCTTCTTCTTGGAGTTTCTTGCGCTCAGATGTCATCTTGGTTCGCACCGCCTGGTGCTTCGGCTGGCAGTGGCGGAGTCGTGGCCTTCTTCTTGGAGTTTTTCGCGCTCAGCCGCGAGTCTTTGTGCCTCTTCACAAGCTCCGTCCTGATAGCTTCAATCTCTTCAATCTTGAGGTCTCCTTCCTGATTTGGTAGAGATCCCCAAACAGGTCTTGATGGGACGGGGATGGGCAATCTTGCCGTAGCTTGTTGTAGCTCCTCCAACACGCGGACCCTGACCGGCCGCAGCTCCCGCACCGATTCGCTTCCTTGAGTCGCGTCCATAGATCTGCGACTGACGGATCCGACGAAAACTTTTACTGATCCGATGGGAACGATGTATCCGAACTCGATGCGATCTGCCTCGGGTCCCCACTCTGAGTCGTCGATGAAGGGGACCCCATTGATGTCTTCAACTTGGCCAATGGCGATGTCCTTGAAGCCTGATTTCGATCCTGCGCGGAACGTGACGCTTTTGACCGCAGGCCCCACGGTGGGCGCCAACTGTCGTGGGTTTGTCACGTCAGGTGTCATAGATGACTTCGTAGGTGTGGGATTACGCGAGTCAAGCATCTCCGAGCTTGGGATCGCAGGAACAAAGATCAACACAGATTTACCCAGGTTCGGCCCCCTCAATGTGAGGTAAAAGACCTACTTCCTGCCTACCCTAGATTGGTATTGATATGATAATCGAGGTGTTACAATGGAGGCGATCCGATCTGGTACTCGCCGTATGAGCTAGGGTTTGGGGCTTGATAGCTTGACCCGCTCTAAGTCCTGCGAGTCCTCTTTATATGCACAGAGGCTCGCTAGGTTACAAAAGGAAACTTCCCCATAAGGAATACATCCACAGAGGCCTACTCGGAGACTACTTGGTCTTCACGTCCTCCGGGATTTATCTTCTAGATCTTTCTCCTTATGGCGGTTCAATGTTGGGCTTGTTCCCAAGTGGGCCTTCATCCGTGCGAGTAAGTTAAGTTGCACTGGGCCGCGGGTTAATCCAGAGAGTATTCCCCCGACAACTTCATCAGATCGGTTTTTGCTCATGCTTTGTCTCCGTCGCTGCGGCGTTGTCTCCGGCACAATGGTGGAGTAGAGAGGATTTGTCCAGAAGTATATGCAGACGGTTCTCTGTGATGGTGAAAGATGAAAGATGGTGCACTTTTGATGTGTTCGTGGTCGGAGGTTGACGGTTCTGGTCCAGAATCCGATGTCGTCATGCATGGGGTGTCGGTTTGAAGTTTGATGGGGGTGTCCGAGATCATGTTGCCCTGGTCTGACTCTTTCAGCGGCAATAGTTAGTCCTATGGCAAACTACTTTGAAGGTGTGAAAAGCTCTTGTAACTCTGTGAATTGAGCTAGTTCCAATTTTGATTTGCCAGCGATAAAGAATCAAACTTATTTAAATGTTTCAGCGACTCTCTATTTCCTTGAAAAGGGTCAACGATGGAGCCGCGTCGAGCTCGGGTGAAGAGCTGATATTTCCCGCTTCTCTTTGGTGGCTGCTACTGTGGTGCCGAATGAGGTTTATCACATAGGTTCTGTATAGTTAGTGTATACGTTCCTTGTAACTTGATCTTTATTTATTTATAAATGAGACACGTATTACCATGCAAAAGAAAAGATGAAATATAAATCGAATCTTTAACTTTGAATTACGAAAATTGACACTCCGAACTATCAAATATCCATCTATTTTCAACCCCTAAATATCTTTGATGCGTGAAAATAATAATGCTAAACTAATAATTCGTCGCTCTAGCCGGTAAAGAAAGACCACTTATCATGTACGTCTTCCACCTCTGATCTCTCTCGAGAGTCAATCTCTCTCTCTAATTCCGTACTGATGAGACTCCCAACGTCAGCGAACAGCGGACAAGGCTACGACGATCGGAGGCATGCGCGCCTCCATGGGCGCGCGTTAGATGAACGTGACATGCGTGAGCCTAGAACATGAGGCGCTATGGACTCTTGGGGCGGAGGGTCTCACTGGTCTGCACTTCTGCGGAGGAGGGCGATGGTGAATAGTGCGGCAAAGCTAGTGGACACGACAGAGGATGGGAACGGTGCCAAACGAAGCGGTGTCTCACCCTGATGTCGCATGCTTGCTCGTAGAAGGCGGGAAGCTCGGGCGGCGACAAACTCGTGCAGCGGAGCCCTGCCGAAGTAGATTCGCCAGGCGTTCCGGCAAGCATGACTCGCGGGGGGGAGAGGGAGTGAGGCAGAGCTCGAGGCGTCCTCGGCTTGGTCCCAGGCGTCCTGGAACGGCGGTGCTGGGCGACGATGGCGTTTCAGGTGCAAGGAGAGCATAGAGGGAGAGAAGGCGAGCTAAGGATAGGGAGAGAGAGGGGAGGGCCTCGGTTACACCTGGGCACTCATACCCCGACCCGGGTATCGGGTCGGGCCTAAAAAAAAAGCCCGACATGCAAAACCCATGTCCAAGCTTGGACCGTCCAGAATCAAAAAACATAAATTTGAGCCCGGACCTAGCCCAAACACAAATAAAAGCGTTTTCACGCTGGGGTCAGGCCTCCATGTAAGCTATGATTACCCAGGCCCGAGCCCAGCCCATAATATTGAACAGGACAAATATTCAGTTCTAAGCCTAACCAGGGCCGAATTATTTGGCCCAGATTTGGGCGGGGTCGTCGAGCCGAGCTGCCCATGCCAAGGCGTAGCCTCGGGGATGACGCGTCGTTCATCGCCCGGCCTCGCTGTGCCGCCCATCGCCAGCGGTGAGTTATTCCCGTAGCCTCTCGTTGGACCAAGGTAAAGACAGAGGGAAATACTGGTTCCGTGTTGATTAAATCCTTGACCGGTGGGTCCTTATTGTCAATGAGAGTAGCATGAAATCCCGGTCTGGTTCACTGCTTTCCTGACGCGTCAAACTAAGTCTAGGGTTGAAAATAGACCGAATTTGATAGTTCAGAGTGACAATTTTCAAGATTCAAAATTTAGGGTTCGAATTAGTTTTCATCTATGAGTTTAAGGTTTGTTTTGAACTTTTTTCATTAGGTTTTAATATGAATTCCGGTTACATTTCTTGGCTTTTCATTTAATACCGCGATTTATCTGAATCAGAAAACAAGCTAACTGAAAAGATTTACCAAAACCAAGAAGTATGATTAACCCGTAATTCAGCAACTCCTCCATTTCTTCGGGACTGCTAGTGCATGTGCATGTGCAACGCCGATAGACTTACGCCATTCGTGGTGAAACCTGACAGACTGAAAAGCCATCTTAATCTCCTCCAAGATCACTCCTAGCTAGGTAAGTTGTTCCCGTCAGATTCTTGATCACCTCAAGACAATCTGAGACTATGATCACATATGTGGCATTAAGATCACTTGCCAACCCTAATGCTTAACTCATGGCTGTCGCCTCCAGAGCCTAGAACACTACTAAACCTTCAATCACCATTGCCCATGCACCTTAAAAAAAAACCTCTCTCTCTCTCTCGTCTCTACAGAGTGCAACTGAAGCTCCGCAGTTCTTCGTCTTAGTCAGGCCACCATCAACATCAAATGCAGAGCACCTGGAGCCGGAGGCTTCCACCTTGTCCTTGGTGAAGCACCTTTTCTTCGCCACCTTCTGAATTTGTTTCATCATGCCGGAACCTGCAGCTTCCAGATCTGCTAGGTACAGTGTTATGAATGTAAAGGTCGGTAGAAGAGATTAAACTCATCCTACTATATATAAAAGGCCGAAGGATCCCTGCCCTCTCCAGCCCTCCACGTCGCCAACCATTCCTGGCCGTCCGATCGGCGCGACGGACGGCCAGGATCACTCCACGTCTCCCCCATCCCACCCGCGCACTGTTCATGTTGATTTTAGGCCAATCGGAGACTGCCACGTCGCCCGGTCACCGCGCGCCCAGCCGGTCGCCCACCCGGTCGCCCGACCATTTTTCAAAAAAGCTCTCACGTTTTCCAAAATTCGCATGAATTCGACGGTCCTCACTGCGGGAGGACCTTTCTGCAATTTCTTGCAAATCCTGGGACTTATTTGCAAAACAACACCGAGCTCTCCTCCCGCTCCCGCGACGCCGTGGTCGCCGCCGCCGCGCTGCTGCTCCCCGACCAAATCGGACGCGACGTCGAGGTCCGCCGGCGCGCCCTATAGCTCCTCGCCGCGGATCGCCGTCCGGGGTGCCCTCATCGCGCCGGAGACGCCGCCGCCGTGCCCGCCGTTTTCTGCCGCGTCCCCGCGACGGCGCGGCCGCTCCGGCGACCAAATCGGGGCGGCGCCGCCACGTCCGGGTCGCCCGCGCCGAGGCGCTTCCAGCGCGCCTAGCGGCGTGTCCAGACTCGCCCTGGATGGCCGCCGGCGAGCGCAACGCCGCCGCTGCGGATCTGGCGGCGCAACCGCTGACGTCACCATGACGTCAGCGCGGGTCCCAGCTGTCAGCGGCTCTTCCCTTTTCCCTCTGAAAAAAAAAACAGCAAAATGATTAATATTGCAAAATTAATATCTTAGGATATATTCATCAGAAAAATACGACAAAAATATGAAAATGATCACAAAAAAAATGCTCATTACTTATAGCATAATGCAAACATTTTTTGAATAATTTAATATTGCGAATATTTCAAACCCCATTCGAACTAATACTGTGAATTTTTCAAAACACATTCGAACATTTTAGTGAAAAATATGAAAATGATCACAAAAAAAAATGCTGATTACTTATAGCATAATGCAAACATTTTTTGAAGATTTTAATACTGTGAATGTTTCAAAACACATTCGAAGATTTCAGTACCCTGAATATTTCAAAAAAAATCAAATTCATTTCGCACGAACTTCAGGATTTTAATACTGCGAATGTTCCAAAACACATTCAAAGATTTTAGTACCGTGAGTATTTAAAAAAAAACCAAATTCATTTCGCATGATCTTCAGATGTATCCACCAACAATATTTCAAAACAGATATCATAATGATATGCTCACACAATAGAATATAACATTAA
Organism: Poa pratensis; assembly: GCA_947311845.1. Lineage (NCBI taxonomy): Eukaryota > Viridiplantae > Streptophyta > Magnoliopsida > Poales > Poaceae > Poa > Poa pratensis. The sequence goes on from CAMZMU010000096.1 coordinate 25,515,767, forward strand.
AATAAATTTCCAGCAGAGAATACAAACTTATTATAATATTTTACGCCACCATATTTCATCTTCCAAATTGAATTTAAAAGTGCTAAACTATTCCAAAACTTAATGACTTTCGAATTTAAACCATTTCCAAAATGTTGACGATTTTCCAATTTCCTCAATTTTACGATCGAATAATTCAAAAAAAAAAAAGCCCACGGGCGCCGCGGAGTCCGCGCCTTATCCCCTAGTCTTCGTGAACAGCTCGTCTCCGATCGATCAACTCTTGCCCATAAAATGACACACTTAGCGCAAAGTTAGTCATGAACCAAACATTGCATGTGTGCATGCAAAGTACTCCACCTTGCCGGATGCAACTTTCTTTTCAAGAGCATATGGCAACAAGCAATCAACTTTCCTGGCAAAAAAAAATCATCCGACGAGCCAAACCTCATCCTGATCTAGCTAAGGGGTGCTTTCGACCCCATAAACGATGGTGCATACAACTAAACAGTAATTTTTTTTGCATCTGGAGCTCGATTGGACACCATGCACCTTATGGAGGGTGCAACTATTACAGCCTGAGCCGGAAGTTCACTCCTTTTTTTATCAAGTAAAATACCACACAGAATTCCGTACTCACTCATTTTTTTAATTAAAGTAAAATATGTGCACTACAATTAAAACCGGTACAACTGAATACAATTACCAAACCAAATGACAGTACATATGCCATGGGAGATGGAAACAGCAACACCAACAGGCAGCAATCGCACTAGGGTCCCCAGATCTGGATAATATATACACATACTTTAGGCAAACATAAACGAGGAGAAAACAGAAATACTTGTCAGCGAAATTCAGTACAACGTGCATCCGTGCTGATGCCATTGTCCAGGTAGAGTCGCTGCATTTAGGGAAAAGTAATGAAAAGCAGTATCTGCGGTCGAAGAACGTAGCCTGAGAGTGAGGAGCGGAGGAGAAAACAAGACGTCAATATGAGCACGACCATCTTTATCTCTAACCTAGTGCAGCAAAGATAGTAGCAACAGACAACATTACCTAGTGGCTACCAACAAGCGAGAGCAGGAATGTCCGATAACTCCCCGATGTTTCGGAATGGATAGCATCAGCTAACGACTTTTTGTATTTCTTGTAGTATTCTGCCTTGATATACTGCATATCAATCTCGGTCCTCGTTACCACAATCCTTATAAGTGTCTTATCGTCAGTACCCAGACCTTTCATGGACTTCCTTAAGGCCTGAATTAACATTATTCACACAAAAAGTACCAAAGCATCAGAGATGAACACACCCAAGTAAAAAAGATGTCCTGATAAGTGAATAATAAAAATGACAAAACTTTTGGGCTATCAGTCACTTCAAGTGTACAACCACTGCATGAACTGATAATAGCATTCATGAAGGAATAGTCGGGTATTATATTCCCATATCAATGATAGTAATGACGTTCAGCCTAGAGAGAGAATGCAACTAGCGAAGTTACAGGGTACAATGGGAAGTTGGGCACCAAACATACCGAATCAATCTAGTCATGTGCCTATTTGATAGTATTTGCAGAAAATATCACGCTGGGATTAACTAGATCCAGAAAAAAGGGATTAACTAGATATTCAATGAAATTAGGACACATGAAAAGAGTAAACAAAGACTACTCTAGAGTCAAACCGTGCAGGCTTTATGCGCAGTATATTATGGAGAAACTTTATTGATTCTCCAGATTTTAAAAAGTAATTTTGTGAAAAAAGATTGAACTATAATAAATGTTTACATATTCTTATCTGAGAACATCATAAGTGAGATACCTTAGCAAAATACTTTGCTGGATTCTCAGCACATCTGAGGATAGTTATCAGCGCAACTTCAAAATTTCCAGATGTTTCATTCTTCACAACCTATCAATAGTTAAGGAAACTCATTATTACACTCCAGGAGAGTACCAAAACGTATATGGGAAAGAAACTGAACAGAAGTCTTACCTTTTCTAATGACCGATCATACATGTGGTGGTAAGCAGAAGAAACAGCTGCCAAGTGTGCCCAGCTGCGTTCAGTGAAGATACGTATGAAGATTTTCTCATCTGTGCCGAGCTTTTTCTCACCAGCTTTGTACAGGTCCTTTGCATCATGTGTCACTATAGTGGGATCAACCTCAGGGCCTTCGTAGCGTGGAATGCCCAAATAGGCTAGTAAGATCTGAAATATACATTATACCACTCATTAGCAAACAAGTGCAATTTGGAATTCATAAATATATCTGTTGAAATGGTAATGAAGCCGATGTAACAGATCACCTTGACATCATCATATAAAGTAGAATTAAAAAATGATATCAAGATAGCATTTAGTATTGCAATATGCTCAAGAAGACCACAGGAAACTTCTGTTGTTTCAAGAAATGATATGTAGGACTAGAAATTCTGGATAGAGAAGTAAGCAACTCAAAATGTCTCTCAACTTTTATGCATCAGATGAAGAAGTTACACAAACTAAGAAATAAAACCTTCTGGTGATCGCCGGTTGTTTGCTGACCGATGTCATGCTCAAGATAAGTACCAAACTTGGCATAATATGTCTGTTTCATTATTTGCAGCTGTGATGGTGTCCTGGAACATATAATATCAGTAGCTGCTCTCAGATCAAGAGATTCAACACTCAGAGCTTCTCTCAAAACAGTTGCATCACGACCAGCAGGATCAAGAATCCAGAGCAACATTGCTTTCTGAAATCATAAACAAAAGGTTAACCTTATCTGAGTAACTCAACTATACTCACAACTGAAGTAACAAAAAATTGGCTAACACTTTAGAACTAACCTAAGCAAGTTAGTACTTCTATGAATACGTAGTACTCCCTATGCTCCAAATTTATAAGATGGTTTAGCCTTTTCTAAATTGCATGTATCTAGAAAAGTTTCAGTGTGTATGTTCACTCATTTCAGTCCGTACGTAGTCCACATTGACATATCCAAAACATCTTATGCTTTGGGACGGAGGGAGTTTAATTTAGCATACTTCAGCTTGTATAACTGTGCAATAGTGATTTATCATTAAGTAAAGATTAATTTTGTAATTTCAATACCTTGTGGTTTCCACTGAGTTCAGATGATATACGACGTGAAAGTTCCTCGGAATACATAGTCTTGAATTCATGTTGAATGTATCCACGTTGCACTGAGTCACGGTGAGCAAGTATATTTGAAACTGCTGTACTATCACAGCCAAACCCTGTGATAATCAATGTACTGAATTAGTACTTACAAATAGGTAATAAAGAAAACAGATAATGAAGGTAGAATGATTTTTTATCATTTAAATAAGAATAATGAATTTGTGCAAACCAGTGAAGTGCTGAAGCAACTTTTTTCATTATTAATTCTCATTTGATTAGAGCACCAGGCTTTTCAAGTGGAAGTACTATCTCCGTCTCAAAAAGCACCTTAACATGCACATGTTTGACACTAAATTTCAGATTACAACACTGTCGGGGATGTAACCCCAGGTACCCCAAAGGTATTGGTTTTACGGAGTTGGAAGAGGAAACGGCAAAGAAATAACAGTAAAGATAAAGGAAACGGAGAAAAACAGTGTCCTGGGCCGAGGTGCCAGCAAACTCGGCTGGGCCGAGTTAACCACTGCCTCGGTTGGACCGAGATGGCCTTGCCTCGGCTGGGCCAAGATGCCAGCCTCAGTTGGGCCGGCCCATTCTGCTAACCCGGGACACCGGCATTCCCCAGCCTCGGATTGGGCCAGCTCTCCCAGCCTCGGATTGGGCCCAGCTCCTCCCAGTCCCGGACGGGCCTCCGTTCGTCACCACACCTCGGTGGGCCGTGTTTCCTGCAGGCCGAGCTCTCCTCCACGCCTCGGGTCACCGAGCCAGGCCGAGTTTTCCTACAGCGACCGAGGTCTCCTATCGATCGCTGGCAAGACCGAGATCGCATCGCCCCAGCCTCCTTCGCCCGATGCTCCTTCGACCGAGACAAGCGCCCAGCACCGAGTCATCGCCAGCGAGCCGCTCCCTCGCACGTTGCCACGCCTCGGTCGTCCACGGACTGAGGTAAGCCTCGTAGCGGGCGGTGCACCCCTGCCTCGGCTGCTACATCTTCTCCAGCAACGTCTCCTCGTCCCGGCTGGGCCAGGTCACCTCACAGCCTCGACCAGACCATGCGACCTCCCAGTCTCGGCTGGGCATGGGCCGAGATCGCAGCACCGGCGCCTCCAGCGGACCGGCATCCCGACGCCTCGGCAGTCATCGTGGACTGCGCTACCTCGGCACGTAGTCTCAATCTCCGACATCCCGACCACTTCCTCGGCAAGTACAGATGCTCTGCCAGATGATCCCGAGGATACCGGAAACAAGTGCTAGAAGACAAGGCAGAGGACAGACAAGACAGGCCACGCCCATCCTGGACGTGGCTGCAGTGCCACTGATGTGACAAGAGTACACCGGCGTGACGCGTGTACAGTGTTGATTAGACCCCAGTAGTCAAATCATGTACAGTGTGTGTGCAGTGTGCCTGTGGACCATCCCTTGTCCCCTGGGCTCCCTATATAAGGAGCACCAGGGGGAACGCTCCAGGCAGCTCACGCACGGGCTCATTTCCCTCCCCCCTAGCTTTGCTAGCTCTCTTCTCCATAGAAGCTTAGTGCTGTCACGCACGCGCTTAGAGACACTTAGAGATACACAGCTCGAGGAGCATTTGTACAGACCATATACTGAGAGGAGAATACACCAAATAGGCTAGATGTTGCAGTAGGGGTTTTATCTCTCACGAGAGCCCCGAAGCAGGGTAAATCCCCGTGTTGATCTGTTCTTCTGTGTGCGCTCTTCAGTGCGCTATCCCTCCCCGAATCTTCCAGCGTCCATCGGCCCCAAACTTAAGCCTACCCCTAGGCATCTGTTGTTTCATACGACGACAGTTGGCGCCCACCGTGGGGCCAGTAGTGGCGCTTGCTGGAATAAATTCGGACGGGACCTTTTTTGTTAACTCGGGGACTCGACTCCGACATCATTCCCGAGTTGACTTGGTCAAATCCGGGTTGACATAGCCAAAACCGACATATCCCTGTCCTGGCAACACTGTTCATCCGACATATCCATGTCTTGCCGACACTGGAAATCCGACATATCCATGTCTTGCCGACACTGGAAATCCGACATATCCATGTCCCGCCGACACTGTTCATCCGACACTGTTCATCCGACATGTCCATGTCCTGGCGACACTGTCCATCCGAGGTATCCTGGAAATCCGAGGTATCCTGAAATCCGACATATGATGATATGCTGGTAAATCCGACATGCTGATATGCTGGAAGTCTGAGTTGTGCTGTAAATCCGAGGTATGCTGGAAATCCGAGATATGCTGATATGCTGGTAAATCCGAGATATGTTGGTATGCTGGTAAATCCGAGTTAAGCTTGGGAAATCCGAGTTAAGGCTTGGAAATCCGAGTTAAGTTTGGGAAATCCGAGATAAGGCGGGAATTCGACATATGTTGGACAAATCCGACATATGTTGGTCAAATCCGACATACAGGTGGATCAAACCGAGATATTGGTGGCCTAGGTCGATATACCGGTGTTCCGGCCGGCATAAGCGTCTTCCTCTACTGCTACAACAACACTACCTTGTGAGTATCAGTTATATGTCTGCGTCACTCTTTTAAATAGTCTCAAACAGTGCTCGGGGACTCTCCCCTCTTTTCTGCTTTGCTTAGTTGTTTTCCCCGGGACCAAGATGTCTTGACCCGGGGACTGGCTGGTCAGTCAGTTCTGCTTTTCTAGATCTGTAAGGTGACTCGGGGACTCGGTTGAGTTCGAGTCTGTGTCCTGTTGCATAGTTTTACTGCTAGACTTATTTGTGTCTGTTAAATAAAGTTGCTATCCCGTTTAATATTCAGTATGCATATATGCATGTACTAACGTTGAAAGGTGGCATCGGTTTTACCGAGACAATATTCGTCTTCAAGATCATGGTTATATTGGTTATCTTGAATCACCCAGGATATCATGGTATTGTCGGTATTCTCCAGATCGCCGTTTATTTCGGTTCGCAGTGATATCTCAACATCACCTCATATCTCAAATTGCCGTTTATTTCGGTTTGCCAAGATATCACGGCATTTATCTCATATCATCGAGCGTTTCATAATTGTTGTCTTTATCGGCTTGATCAATTATCATGGTTCTTCATTATCCGAGCTTGCCAGAGTATCATAGCATCATTATCTCGGCACAATGAATCAAAAGGTATCTGATCTCACTGAGTGTTACGTGTTGAGAAATGTCTCAACTCGTCATTTGGCAAAGGCCTATGATGGCAAAGTGCCAGTTCAGCCATTGACGGCTATATGTTGGTGCAGCTAAGCCTGCCAGCATATCTTTACGGTATAAACCGGCATGAGGCAAAGGCTTATGATGGCAAAGTGCTAGTTCAGCCATTGACGGCTGTATGTTGACATCCGCTTTCGGTAATGCCCAGAGTGGCTAAAAACCGACATATGAGATATGCCCAGAGAGGCCGAGATACCGAGACATATGAGATATGCCCAGAGAGGCCGAGATACCGAGACATATGAGATATGCCCAGAGAGGCCGAGATACCGAGGCATTGAGATATGCCCAGAGAGGCCGAGATACCGAGACACATGAGATATGTCCGTGCAGACATATGCTCCGAGATATGAGATATGTCCGTGCAGACATATGCCTTCGGTAATGCCCAGAGTGACTGAAAACCGACATATAATGTTGCCCATGCAGGCAGGATGTTGTGTATATGGAGGATTTTGGTATGGTTATTTGTTTTTGTAAGTCTGTGCGCGACTCTGCGAGTCCCCCGCAGCCTCGGGGACTAATGTCGGGGATGTAACCCCGGGTACCCCAAAGGTATTGGTTTTACGGAGTTGGAAGAGGAAACGGCAAAGAAATAACAGTAAAGATAAAGGAAACGGAGAAAAACAGTGTCCTGGGCCGAGGTGCCAGCAAACTCGGTTGGGCCGAGTTAACCACTGCCTCGGTTGGACCGAGATGGCCTTGCCTCGGCTGGGCCAAGATGCCAGCCTCGGTTGGGCCGGCCCATTCTGCTAACCCGGGACACCGGCATTCCCCAGCCTCGGATTGGGCCAGCTCTCCCAGCCTCGGATTGGGCCCAGCTCCTCCCAGTCCCGGACGGGCCTCCGTTTGTCACCACACCTCGGTGGGCCGTGTTTCCTGCAGGCCAAGCTCTCCTCCGCGCCTCGGGTCACCGAGCCAGGCCGAGTTTTCCTACAGCGACCGAGGTCTCCTATCGATCGCTGGCAAGACCGAGATCGCATCGCCCCAGCCTCCTTCGCCCGATGCTCCTTCGACCGAGACAAGCGCCCAGCACCGAGTCATCGCCAGCGAGCCGCTCCCTCGCACGTTGCCACGCCTCGGTCGTCCACGAACTGAGGTAAGCCTCGTAGCGGGCGGTGCACCCCTGCCTCGGCTGCTACATCTTCTCCAGCAACGTCTCCTCGTCTCGGCTGGGCCAGGTCACCTCACAGCCTCGACCAGACCATGCGACCTCCCAGTCTCGGCTGGGCATGGGCCGAGATCGCAGCACCGGCGCCTCCAGCGGACCGGCATCCCGACGCCTCTGCAGTCATCGTGGACTGCGCTACCTCGGCACGCAGTCTCAATCTCCGACATCCCGACCACTTCCTCGGCAAGTACAGATGCTCTGCCAGGTGATCCCGAGGATCCCGGAAACAAGTGCTAGAAGACAAGGCAGAGGACAGACAAGACAGGCCACGCCCATCCTGGACGTGGCTGCAGTGTCACTGATGTGACAAGAGTACACCGGCGTGACGCGTGTACAGTGTTGATTAGACCCCAGTAGTCAAATCATGTACAGTGTGTGTGCAGTGTGCCTGTGGACCATCCCTTGTCCCCTGGGCTCCCTATATAAGGAGCACCAGGGGGAACGCTCCAGGCAGCTCACGCACGGGCTCATTTCCCTCCCCCCTAGCTTTGCTAGCTCTCTTCTCCATAGAAGCTTAGTGCTGTCACGCACGCGCTTAGAGACACTTAGAGATACACAGCTCGAGGAGCATTTGTACAGACCATATACTGAGAGGAGAATACACCAAATAGGCTAGATGCTGCAGTAAGGGTTTTATCTCTCACGAGAGCCCCGAAGCAGGGTAAATCCCTGTGTTGATCTGTTCTTCTGTGTGCGCTCTTCAGTGCGCTATCCCTCCCCGAATCCTCCAGCGTCCATCGGCCCCAAACTTAAGCCTACCCCTAGGCATCTGTTGTTTCATACGACGACATACACAGTTGCTGCTAAAGGATTTGTTATATGTAATGTACTACTGTACTAGGGTGCACAACTCAAATACCATGAAAGTTAGGAGTACAACTCGAATAGTCATGGCACTAGGGGCCAAAACTCGAATAGTTAAAGCTCTACTGCCATGGAAACTACTATGGTATCATCCATAACAAATAAATTTTTCAAAGCACCTTGATCAGATGCTGAGCCTGTTACTTGGGCCCCTTAGCAGTTGACAAATTTAATTTGAGCTGTCCTGAACATATGGGAATGGTTGGGCTAGTTGAGGGGAGGGGAAGCGTAAATGGAAGGGATAAGGAAAAATGTAATAATAGAAAAGAAATTCAGGAGGCAATAATATATATCAACTTGCAAACCAGAATATCAGTAATCACCGTTACTGTACAGGACATCAGTCCATAAATATTGCCCAGCAATTCTTATTTCTGCTAACCTTAATAAGAGAATTCCTAGCAATCCTGGAACTATTCAATTATCCAGTAACCAGTAACTGCACGGTTTTGCACTTTCTCCTGAAGAATGGTCTCTCTGAGACAGGACTCGTGTCCATTATCAGTCCACTTGACTCACAATTCAACTCAGACTAGGTCAAAAACAGGTTCCATGTGGACACAGTGCTGCAGTTACGATCACTGCACCCTGAAAGATGTCCCAATCTCTCTGACCCTCGGTCCATCCTAACACCTAAGTATTTCAACATCTGACTCTCGTAACAACAAATCCACATCCGACCAGAATTTTTCAACAGCATTTTTACATAAAAACAAAATCTAACAGGCCAACAACCCTTGTGACCACTAAATTCAGTCCACGTAACCTCTGGACTGGAACGACAATTTCTACCTGGAACGTTCCTCCAGCTCCTCGTCAACTCATCTGAAGGCTATCTAACAATAACTCATCTGAAGACTCGGCAACAATTATCACTCGGCAACAATTATCAGATATCAGGTGAATTGCTGCAACGAAAGAGCAATCGTTGAAACCCCATGGTTCAACTCAGCCTCCCGTGGCCGCGCTGGTCCTAATCTCCGACCGAATCGATCCAATTCCAAAAGCGCGATTAAGGAGGGGAAAGGCCGGACCTTTGAAGGCCTTGTGGAGGTCGATGGCGTCCTGGCGGGGGTTTGGGGGCGCCGGCGGCACGGTGAGGCTCGCCATTCCTGACGGAGTTCGATCCGCTCTTCCGCTTCCGGCGATTCGGTTTGACTGGATTCGATTTGCTCGGTATGGGAGCTGTGAACGAATTGCGACGGATGGCTACGCGCTTTGCGGTTTCCTTCTGTCTTTTTTGGAGTCTTCTTTTTAGGTGCGGAGCTGTGGACCAGGTCTAGCCGCTGTCTCCACTTGCCACGGGGAGGCATGGCCGTCGCGCTCGCCGCATCGCCGTTCCGTGAAGCCGACCGACCCCACGCGTGCGAAATGACAAATACGCGACGCCAAGCCGGATAACCAAATTTCAAAAAAGAACTTTTGTAAAAGTGACGCGGTTTGTACTCTGGGTAAAGAAATTGGGTCATCGGAGAAACATATTTTCTTCAGTTTTTTATTTTTTTACGAGACACACAGTACAACGCAGACGCTCACATACACGTGCATACATTCACATCTATGAACGCATGCACGCACACTCTACCCGTATGAGCACCTCCGAGAGACTGCGCCGGCGGATCTGGTCTAGATATTGACGAAGTCACCATGGATGTCGCGCTGTCGACGGGAACGTCGCCTCCCACAGAAAAATATTCCGCCTAAATGAGAAACACCAGCGTCAAACTTAGGATTTCCTCGCCGCCCTTAAATTCTTCTGCCCCGAAACCTTCCCACCCCCGAGGCGGCGGCGCCGCGCCGCCCTTCAAGCCTCCCCTCGCGCCCCTCCTCTCTGCCGCCGCCATAGGCGTCGCTGGGCAAAGGCCCATGTGGCGCGGCGGCGGCGGTGGTCTCCTCGATCGCCGGATGGGCCGGGGCGGCGGTGATCTGCCCTTCCTCTCCAGCGAAGGTGGCGCGGATGGCGATGATCTGGACAAGCGACGGCCGGCGGCGGCGCTAGTAGACAGGGGCAGAGCGGGTGACGGGATGGATCTCGGCCCGCTAGGTCTAGATCGGACCTCGATCTCGCGCACCTCCGCTGCTACGTCGACGACGGTGTGAAGGCTATCCGAGGCCATTTTCGCATCGTCGAGGACGCCTCGAGCAGCTGCTCCGGGCATGATGGTGGTGGTCTTGTCCTTCGCCGGACGTGGCCGGCCGGGTTCGCGGCTGGATCGGCGGATCCGTTCCGTCATCCAGTCCGGCTGGAGTTGACCGGCGGCGTGGGGGCCGTTGGTCTTGCGAATAAAGGCGGTGGTCCTTGGTTCCGAATCACGTCAAGATGAAGATTTGCTTAACACCGGTACCTTGATCTGGCAAGAGTGTCGAGTTTCGAAAGGCTCCGCCGGTGATCTTTCATGGGCTAATTTCTAGAGATTGCTGGATCGGAGGGATTCGGTCGCGCCGGAGGGAGCGGCGTGAAGCTCTGCTTCTGTGCCATCATGGGCAAATTCATGGTGTAGTCAGAGGCGGGGAATGTCATGAAAGCTGAGATTAAAGGACTAGCAAATGGTGATTGGAGGCTTTGCGGCGATGAGAAACTTGCTTGGAGTTGCAGGAGGGGGAGTAGTGGTTTGTTAGTGGGGGCAATATCACAGGTGAAGTTCAAAGTCCTACCTTTCAGGATGAAAACCCAAGATCTGGCCTTAATTGGTTGAGCCTGGCAATGGTCTTGCTTAAGACATTGTTTTGAGAGCGGGGACTATCTTCAGGGTGAAAACCCAAGGTCCGGCCTTAATTGGTTGTGCCTGGCACTGTTCTTCTTGAAGGCGCTGCTTTTGAAGAATTGGACATCAGGTGGTTTCTTGGTGGTGGTTGTGCTGCTGCTGCAAGGACTGTAACTCTGTAGCGGGACTTTTCTTTTTATTTCTTCTTCTTATTGTCTTTCGGCTGTGTGCATCCGTAATAGCTTTGGTTATTGCGTTGTTGCAGAGGCTGGGTGTAATTTGTATCTCCGCGATATTAATATACATTCTTTATCTAAAAAAAAACTTAGGGTTTAAACTCTGGTGGGCTAGGGATACAACCACCCTCCTAACCATCCTACCACAGGCAGGTTCTCTCCTTCAGTTTTTTATCCTCTACCGATATCATAATGAATGAGTTAAATTATTTAAACACGACATTGAAGGCATAACCACTTTATCAATCAACTAAGGCCTCGTTTGGTAGGCCGGGGTGGGCCGGGAATCGGAGGGAAAATCCTCTAGTGGATTAAAACCTCGAAAATTCCTCGGCGGCCCGTTTGGTAGACGGGGTTGGGATTGGGCCAGCCCGGTCAACCCGCCCCGACCCACGCCAACCCACGCGTGTATTCCGCCTCGAGGGCTCACGCGTGGATCGACCGGGACGAAGCGGCGGCGCAGAGGAGAGCGAGGCGCGCCTCTTCCTTCCTCACGACAGGCGCAGCCGTCGTCGCCTTCTCCCCGTCGCCGGGCGTCGCCGCCGCCTCATCTCCGTCGCCGACCGCCGCCTCTGCTGGCGTTTTCCCCTGTACGGCTCCCCTCCCCTTCTTTCCCCTCTCTAAAATTCCCAATCTTGGCTCCCAGCTCCGCAGCCGCCGGCCGGCTCCGTTCCCGCCAGCGACCCTCTCTCTAGCTCCATCTCCGCTTGACGTAGGCCGTAGCACGCTGTTGGTCGGGCAGAGGATAGTTCTGGTCGTAGCACGCTGTTGGGCGACCCTCTCTCTAGAGCTCCACCCCCTTGCGGTCGGACGGGCGTGGTGGCAGCTCGCGCTTGGTCACGGCGCGCGCATATTCGCGTCACCTCTGCTTTGCTTCGCCTGCGGCCTGCCTACCCCCGCCACCCAATCTCATGGTTGACTCTCAAGCTTTGTTCATTTGTATTTTAAAAAGCAGAAGGATCTTGGCAACTTTGGTTTGTGTTTCCCACAAGAAGAACGGCTGTTTATTCGTCTTTCTCATTCTCTTTCTCATTCGTCTATGCGCTGCAGTGTGCGTACAGAGTTACTTGCTTCTGAATTGGTCGTGAGTGGTATAATACATTACATTAAGGATGCTCTTCGAGCAGCTTGTGCCTCAACTGAAATATTAGCTTTATCTGCTGATGATTAATTTCTGTCCATGACTTAGCGGCTTTAGCTGATGCTTTTTTGATTTAAGCAGTCCAGTTTCTTATGCTAGTAGAGAAGCTGCAGTAGTATACACACTACTTGATGCAAATTTCTTGCAAGTCTCCATGACCTTAGTGATCTAGATTCGTAGCCTGCTTGTAATTGTTTTCTGATTGCAAATAGAGGGTGCAGCTTGAGTGTCTTAGCTTTTTACATGTGTTTTCTTGCAATCTTGTTAGTTGCACTACTATTTCTCTTATTATAGTTATTGTGTCTTGTTAGCTGTTGTAGTCTTATTGCCTCTTAATTTCTCTACTTAGTATTGCAATGAATTCATGGAGGCTCGATCGAGTTAGGAATAGAAGAGAAGAAGATGATGATGAGATGATACTCATAATTTTGCCACTATTGCACCAACTTGGTAGTAGAGTACAAACTGAGAAGAAACAACGACATAGCTCCTTTCTATATGGCAAGAATCGTGTTGATGGCATTCTTACGGGGCATGTTAAGAATTGCCGAACAGCTTATAGGATGGAGCCACACATCTTTAGGTTTTTGGCACCTTACCTTAGAAGAGAGAAGCTGATAGTGGATACAAGAATTAAGGTCGTGGAGAAGCTTGCATTCTTCTTGTAATGTTTTCACACAATGCGTCTTTCGAAGATTTGCAATTAGAATTCCAACATAGTGGGTGGACTTTCCATGAGTACATCAAGGCTTTCTTTGACATCGTCCCTGTCCTAGCAAGCAGATTTCCACGAACCCAAGATTCTATCCATATTTTCAGAACTGCCTAGGTGCCATAGCTGGAACTCACGTATCCATATTCTCTCATTTGTAAACCAATGAAATATTTGATAGGTTTGTGTTGTTCATCTCTTTTAGCTGCACGGGCTGTTTTTAATCCAATGACTTTATATTGTAACATGCTACTTTTTGCCTCAGCCAGGAGATTTAGATATGTCAAACAAGGCTCGGTGTTCATTACGTAGGTTTTTATTTTTCATATTTTTGCCTGACAAGGCTTTGCTTTGTACATGACATACATAACGCCGTGACATCCGCTAATTAGTAGTCTTGCTAAACAATTGGTTAAAATATAAGAGGGACATTAAAAACCTGAACGCTCAATTAAAAAAGAACACAAACATATTTAGTTTGAACAGCTACATATTTTTTATCTGTTTCGCATCACTAGAAATATGTGAATGACCGGTTTTCAGCTACAGTTTTAGTACAGCTACATATTTTTGAACTTTCTATCTAATCCTAATGTATTTTTAACTAATTCTTTTCAGCCGCAGACAAAGTCGAAGAGGCGTTCGTGTTGCTGAAGAACATCAACTGAGCTTATCATGCTCCCAAAACCACCCTGGTGTAATTTAGCATGTTACGTTAACATATGAATTGTTTCTGACAGAGGAATTGTTTTGCTCGGATGAACTTGAATATTTGAATGTTGAGTAGTCAGCTGCAACTCAGGCTGTCATCTATTTGAATATGTTCATTCTTGTCAGGCTTATATGTGAAAAACTTTCTAGTTTCGTATGTGAAATTAATTGGATGTTCGGTTTCAAAGTTCAAATTTTTATTTTGTTCAATCTGGTTCTCGTTATTTGATTGTACAATGTTGAGTTCTTAATGTATGAATCCCTGTGTGTATGAAACCATGTGTACCAAACAATCAGAATGAGGTTGGGGGTTGTAGGGGATTGTCCGGGAAGAGGTTTGGAGAGGTTTGGAGGGGTTTGGGTGAGTGGAGAGGTTTCACCCAAACCATGTGGGGATAATCCCCACCAATCCCCTCAAATCCCCTTGCACCAAACAAGGCCTAAAAGAATCACCCTCTTTTGTAGCCTTCCCACTACCAGTAATCTAGTTCTATATTCTCCACACAAAAAATCGATGGATACACGCAACCGATAGAGGCTATTTGTCACTATTGAATTTAGAGTCGACAATGACCTCAATAGTCATAATTTATAGTATCCACAAAAACAATAATAGTTTCAGATAAAAATAGTAATAGAAATGCCTTCGAGAAAGGCTATAAGGGTTTGAACTAATCAACGGACAAAAACTATCCCCTTGGGTGTTGTGTAACATACGGTCTTGGTCACATAATTTAGCCATTTGTTCTCTGTTCTCATATAATCTCCACTAATATTAAAAGTTCCAGTGAGGCAGATCCAAACAATCTGAGCCGTACACACAGACGATCCAACGCCTCAAAATCCACCGGTGATTGACAAACGCGTTTAACAAAACCGTCAGTTCCAAAAAAAAAGGTACCCGTCACAAACTGCCATCCCCATCGCCGCCCAATTCCTACCGCTGGGGAAGAAATTCCGCCGCACCCTACAACCGGCCGGCAGCAAATCGAGACGCACGGCGACGCCTACACGGCGGCCTCAAGCGACACGGCGTCCTGCACGCCGGCCACGAGCGACGCGGCGACCTGCACGCCGGCCACGAGCGAGGCAGCGACTTGCACGCCGGCCACGAGAGAGGCGGCGCGTCGTCGCCGCTCTACATCCGAAGTCCGGCAACCATCGCAGTGTTGCCGCCCTCGACGCTCTACAGACGCGGTCCGGCAACCGTCACCGCACAGCAGTCCTGCCGCCCTGGACGCCCTACGGCACGGATCCCCACCGCCAACAAAGAGCCGCTCGACGTCCGACCACTGCGACGGACTGCATGTCCGTAGGCCGCGCCGCCTTGAACTTCGCCTGCAACATCCGGACTTTCTACGGGTTTGCCTCATAACACTGTTTGTTGGCGACAATCAAACAGAGCAATTTATTGCTCAGGGGTAGGCAAAGTATGAGGATGCAGCCTTCGAACTTTGATACCAGTAGCCTTTTTAATCTCCTGTACAGAGCCCCAAATCAGTGTGCAAACTTTGTGAAAAAATTTAGTACTCTTGAATGAAGTGAGCTTAAATGCAGACAAGATTTGTGGGCTCATCGTGCTCATCGTTCAATGCAGCAACGATTTTTCCCTTTCCGGTGGATTATAGAGCTTATATAGGACATCATGCTCTTGTGGCAATTTCAGTACGAATTTAGAATAAGGTTGATGAATCTTCTAATTTGAAACAAATTTATATATGACGGCGTACTCGAATACAAAGTTCATATGCACTATTGTTATGGTAGATGCTTTCATAAGAATCTGTAAGCATATATGCATTCTCTTTGGTTTTGATTGATCGATGGTTCTGGAGGGGAACATCATAGCATCGCGTAGGAGCTTGTGAGATACAAATCCCATATCTATGCTGGCACTATATTCATCTTGCTGGGAATAACAATGACATACTTCTTCATGGGATAAGGTTCTTCTAACTGCTGAGCTCCCGCGACTCCTCCTAACCCTAGCCGCCGGCGCGCTCCCCTCCTCCCCGTCCTCCTCTCCCCGTGCTCTCCGTCCCCTGCCTCGCCCCCCGCGCGGGCGAGCAGGGGAGTCCCGTCCTGCGTCGCCTCTCCCTCCCCTCTCCATCCCCTCTCCTCGCCGCCGCCGGACGGCGTCGCCGGCCAAAGGCCGGGCGCTGGCGGCGGCGAGGCTCCTCCTCTCCCTCGCTCGTGGATCCTGGCGCGGGTCGGGCAAGATGGCAAGGGCGTCGCGTTGACCAAGGGCGCTGCGGTGCGGCCGCTCCGGCGGCGGCGTGGATACTCGGTGGTGGTGGGGCGGGTCTGGGACGGCGGCGGCGCGTGGTGGCGGCGGCGACTCAGGCGACGCGGGCAGCGGCTTCTCGGCCGGAGATCTCGGCCATGGATTCGGAAGACGGACAGCGGGGATGGCTCGGCGACGACGCCGTCTCCACAGGTGCCTGCGACGGAGAAGACCGGGACGGTGCAGCTCCGGTATGGTGGCTGGCGGAGCTGGCCTGAGGCGGCGGGCTCTCGGCCCAGATCTAGGCCCATTTGGGCCCGATCTGGGCTGGATGGGCCCTGCTGCCTGTGTGGTTTCAGTGGCTCCCGGCGCGCCCGGAAGCCCTTCCCCCGACCATGGAGTGGATGGGGTGCTGGATCCGGCCCAGGAGGGGCTAGATCCGGTGACCGCCTAGCAGCCTCGTTTACTCGGGGTCTGCGGGTATGACCGGCGGATGCATCCTGCTAGTCGTACCCCCGCTGTATTAGGGCTGGCTGACTTGATTCTTCTCCTGTCCGTGTCGGTGGAACAGCAGTCATGACACCTGCTTCTCCTTGGGGGCGTGATCTTGGACGCCGGGGCGGCGGCCCTGGAAGGTGGTCTGCGCGGACGCCTCTGCGGCGAGGGACGTGGCAGTGGTGATGGTCGTCTTCTCGGTCCACGCGGGTGGCGTGGAGTTGGCGGAGGGAGATCCTGGTGCTGGTTGCGCTTCGGCAATGGCGGTTCCCAGATCGTGTCTTGGTGGCCTGGCTCGAGGCTTTGGGCGGTTCGCGGTACTAGTTGTGGTAGGATGGTTCTCCCGAGCGAAAGCTCTGCGCTCCGGTGCCAACGGTGACTGCACCTGCGGGTGTCGTAACCCTCTTGGGGGCGCCGTTGTGGGTACCTTCTCCGAGCTAGGGCTCCGGGTGAAAACCCTTGACTATTCGGTCTCGACGGCGGCGGCGCTCTGCGTCGTCACCCTCTTGGGGGCGTCGTCGTGGAGTCTTGTTACCTCTTGATCTCGCGCCGGGTCCTCGGTGGCAAGTCCGGCTTGCCTTTTATTCTTTGTTGTTTATCTTTGATCTGCTCTGTAAGAGGATTTCCTCATCACCTTGTATCGGTTCGGTCGTTGGGCTTTATTTATAAAGCGGGGCGAAAGCCTGTTTCGAGAGACATACTTCTTCATGAGTATATTCATCTTGCTGGGAACAAGTGTGATTGAAAAGGCTACTGCTATCAAGGACGGTCACCTGACCGTCCTTACCGCCGAGAAGGAACTTCCGCCGCAGCCTACACGCCGGTGTGTGCCGTGTAATTGTCTAGAAGAGCAAGCACGTGAGCTACTTGAGTGCTCTTATCTTTCTTTGGACAATTATCTTAGTTATTTTCATGCTTCTAGCTTCTGTTCCATTTTCAAAATGAGGAATATAATTATCTAACCAAGATCCTTTTTCAGTTTGTTTTCTAGATTTTCAGCATGAGGAATATAATTGAGTAGTATGCATGTACGCAAAAAAGCTCCGGTTTATTTTCCAGGTTCTTTATTTTGGCAATTCAGCTCCAATTTGAACTTAATTATCTGTACTTGGGCTCTGCACTTGCAGCCTGGGGACTGACATCCGACGGTTAATCTGCGGTGAGGGATCCGATATGGAAGATGCTGGCACTGCCATATTTGTGAGCGCCACGGGCTTCGTGCTGACCCTGTTTCCGCCTTTCATCCTGTTGTTCATCTTGACTTTTTTCTGCCAGCTATTCGTCTCCATTGATGTGACGAAATGTCATTGGTTTCTAAGTAATGTCGATGCCAAAAACCGCCGGATACAGGTACTCGATTCGTATATCCTGTTACTTCTATTTTGGAAGAACTGAAGATGGATTGTCAAGGCAGGTGGAAATATTTAGAAGAACATTGTTTAGATGATATATGATCTCATTTTGGTGTCTTGTAAATTTGTAGCTTTGGTTGTAACCCAGTGCACTTGAATGATCTGTTGGCTTGTTTGTTTGTGGCTGCTCTGAGTGCTCATTTATCACTTGTACTTTTGGATGGTGCTTGGCGCACTAAGCTCATTTCTCCCTTGTAATTTTGGGTTGCTCTCGGCATTGTTATTAAGACTCATACAATTATGTTTTAGAAATTTGAATTGGGATAGATGAAGTTTTTTCATGTTTTACCTGTTTGTAAAATCTTATTTGATGTATGATAAAATGTGTTCAGCCAAACATGTGTTGTCATTTTGGATGATTCGGGCTAACATTTGGGAACAAAGATATCAATGCTTCACGAATGAGCCATATTATTAATCTGTTTTGCACGTGTTTTCGTAAATATATCGATATTAGTCGAGACGCGCATTGCGCGTCCAAGATTACTAGTTATATAAACATGTGTGATGATTATATTTATACAATTTACTTCCTCTGTTCCCTTTTTCTTGTTGCCTTTTGTACTTCCTCCGTTCTCGCTCCGCAACAAGAAAGCTGAAAGAGAGGGAGTAGTATTTATGAAGACACCCATGTGAAGTTTGACAAAACCAGGACCGGAAAGAAGACACATAAATTTTGCCAGGTAAAACCATGACGTTTGACCAAACTTATAGAAAACTATAAATCTATAAAATGCCAAATAAATATCACTAGATACATCATTAAATATATTTTAGTAGTATATCTATAGAATATTATAATTGTTACTCCCTTCGATCTGAATAAATTGCCTCTAATACTGCTACGGAGTCATGGGTTCAGCTCACATTTCCTCCGACACTTTATACGTATCGGAGGAAGTAATTTTCTTTATATAAACTTTGGTCAAATTTTACATTGTTTGACTTCAGAAAAAGATTACATACGTCTTATTTTTAAGAACAGGTAGTAAGATTAAGATGTTTGTATGCCATAGCAGAACTTGTGGTCAGCGTACCCGCGACGCCGGCAGCGGCGGGTGACGCTGCTCTGACGCAGCTCAGATCTGGAGAGGTGGGAGCGCTTTGGCGACAGATCATCCGCCACGGCCATGGCGGGCATGGACGGCGGTGACGCTGCAACCTGATGCGCTGCGAGGAGGGTCCCGGGCAGAGCCGTCTGGGTCTCGCGCCTCTCGGGGCGTCTCGAGCTTGGGACGGGACAAGGGTCCCGTGCCAGCTGCGAGCCCGGCGTTCTTCGTCCCAGATCTGGTGCAGCTGGTTGCCATGGGAGCTGCTGGTTGTCGTTCTGGTAAAGGTGCCTTCTCTTCGTCTTGCTTCGGTTCAGTGGTGTGTTTGGGCTTGGATGCCGGGGTGGCGGCCCTGGAAGGCAGGAGTCTGCTTGGTTGGCGGGCGTGCCAGCGACACTGGTGTTGGCTGGTCTCCACTGTCGTGTGGGCGGCGTGGGGTTGGCGAGCTGCGATCCGTGACGGTGGCTCGAGGGTCATGTGACGCTCAATCGGTACCTGGGTAGAAGGTGGAGAGGTTGGCCGAGGGGAAACCCTTGCTCGGGTCTTTCTCAGGCCGCGGCGGCAACGTCCATGGACGTCGTCCCCTTCTTGAAGGCGTCGCAGTGGCTTCTCTCGGCCTTCTACACTCCGGATGAAAATCCAAGATCCTTGGATCAGGCGGTGGCGGCACTCCGGTGTCGTGCTCTTCTTGAAGACGCTGCCTTGGAGTTCACGGCGTGTTGCTCTCCGGAGGTGGTTTGACGACCTTCGTCTTGCCTTCTCTGACAAAGCTTGTAACTTGCTCTACACTGCGGCGTTTCTTTGTTCGGGGCTCCTGCCTGTCTTCGTCTCTATGGACAGTGGCAGTGATGATCCAGGTGGTGCGGTCCTCGATGGTGTAGTTTGTCTCGACGGTGTGTCGTGTGTGTTGGTGTGCCCGTGTTCCCTAGCACCGGCCCGACACCTCTGCCCATTGTGCTTGGGCTCTCCTTCTTCGGTTTTACCCATTTGTGGTCGCTTGTAATCTTCTAGGTAGCCTTGTGTCTTGTGTGTGTGCACTGTCGAGTTGTAAGCTGGGTTCAGCACTTTGTATCTGTTTCGCCGCTTCGACGTTATTAATTTATCGTTGGGCATTTCGACCTTGTATCTAGAAAAAGGTTACAGAGACCTCAAATCCTGAACTAAGAGCATCTCCAACCGAGCCCCCCAAAGCCAGCCCAAACGCCCGGGCGGTCCGCCCGGACAGCTTTTGGGCCAAAAACCGCCACCCAAGGGAGCCCCCCAAAGCCATCCCAAACGACCGGGCGGTCCGGTACACCCCAAACCCAGCCCATATGTAGGGCGGGTT
Organism: Poa pratensis; assembly: GCA_947311845.1. NCBI lineage: Eukaryota > Viridiplantae > Streptophyta > Magnoliopsida > Poales > Poaceae > Poa > Poa pratensis. The sequence goes on from CAMZMU010000096.1 coordinate 25,536,146, forward strand.
TGGGGCGCCCGGACGCGTCCTCCCCGTGGTCGCTGACAGGGCGGACCTACGCCAGTAGATATTTTGTACACTCCTCCAAGCTCCGCCCTTTTGCCAAGCTCCGGCGCCGCCGCCCATCCTCTTCGCTCGCCAGCACCCCTGCCGTCGTCTGCACTTGCTCGCGAACCTTCCCCAACCAGTTTTGCAGAGCTCTTGTGGCCGGATTTGGGCGCATTTGCGACGGATTTGACCGCATTTGCAGTGAGGGATTTATGCCGCCGCCTCTGTCCCTCCCACAGCAAGCGCACCTCTACCACTCGATCTTCCACGACTTCTCAACCCGCCCGACACCCGATCTATATGTTCGTCGGAACCCAAGCTGACCCCAAAGCCGCCCTCTATGTCGTGGTCCAATCCGGTCTCGGACAACATGGTTTCATGGGACACGAACGAAGACTCGGCAGGCTCCTACCCTCTATATGAGGAGGACAACTCCTCCGACTCGGTATGTCTCACATTTTGAGTTTTCCCCAATATTGTGCAATGTGGTGGATTTGAGTTGCAATTTTTTGAATTGTATGATTCAAAATTCTGTAGTTGCAATGTCCGTGGAGTGATATCCGAGTTGAGCGACTCCCTCCGAGGCAAGATGCGTATATTGGAGGATTTGAACTTCACAATTAAGGAAAAGACTAAGATCGAAGAAAAGTTTGAACAAGTTCATGGTACTAACCGGAAGTTGAAGGAGAAAATAAAGAGGATGGAAGAGGAGAAGAAGAAGATGGAACAAGAGAAGAAGAAGAAGATGGAAGAAGATGGAAGAAGAGAAGAAGATGATAGAAGAAGAGAAGATGAATATGGAGTTGCATCTCGTGGACATCGTCGATGATTAAAAAACAAGATGGATGCAAGTCGTACAAAGATGAAGAAGTTCAAAAAACATGCCATCGAGAAGGAGATGCATCTCCATTATGCATTGGGAGCTATAGCTATTTTAGTTATAATTATATTTGTCATGTATGGTATATCTTTGTGCACTAGATAGACTTCCGTATGCAAAAAAACGTAGCTGCATGTACTGCATGAATTTAGGGAGAGAAATATAAGATTCATGATTGTATAGCACAAATTATAGGAGTTGTCCGGTCACTGTTTGGGGGCCGATTTTGGGGTTGTGCTTGGAGATGCTCTAAGGGCAAGTGTTTGATTTCAAAGACTTAAAACTCATTTTTCGGTGCTCTTTTTTTTTGCGAAACACAGTACAACGCAGACGCTCACATACACGTGCACACACTCATCCCTATGAACGCACGCACGTACACCCTACTCCTATGAGCACCTCCGAACCGAAAGACTGAGCCGGCGGTCGGGTCGTGAGATTGACGAAGTCACCACAGACGTCTCGCTGTCGACGGGAAAGTCGCCTCCCACTGAAGAATATTCCGTCTAAATAAGAAACAATGTCAAATCTGAGATTTAAACTCTGGTGCAATGAGTGTACAACCACCCTCCTCTATCACAGGTTCTCATTTTCCCCTGCTCCCTACACCCGGTCCAAGTCACCCCCTCCGTGCACCGCATACGTGCGGCCTCCACACGTTACCATTGCCACGGTGCCGTACGCATTCCAGCGCAGCACCTCTGCGTTCGACCAAGTGCCACGACGAATGTTAAATTTTTGCCTACGTTCGTACAGTACTCGCGAAATATAAAATCGAGCGGCGGAAGAGACCGAGAGAGAGAATCGACGACGAGATTTCTCGAGAAGCGACAGCTTCCATTGCCAGATCCCTTGCGCTCCCGTTGTTCCATTCAAACCGACCGTTTCCAGCGGCGGTTTCGCCTCCTCGGAGCGACCTACCAGCCGCGCCCGGCCGACATGTGCCCCCCCGCGGCCTCGCCGGCGGGCAGGGCGCTCCCCTCGCTCCATCCGCCGCCGCCGCCAGCGGTGCGGGTCGTCGTCGCGCTGCCTGTCGCGGCGAGGGCGCGGGGGCAGCTGCCGCAGCCGAGGCGGCTCTGCCTCGCTGTGCCGCGGGCGTCGGAGATGGCGGCCGCGGCTGAGAAGGGAGAGGAGGAGAAGAGGTGGTGGAGGGGGGCGGAGGAGATGGACGCGGCGGTGAGGCGGGAGATAGCGATCCGGAGGCTGCAGGAGGAAGCGGAGGAGGCGGGGACGGAGAGGAGCAGGAGGGAGTTCGCCGTGTTCCAGACGGCCAGGGGAGACACGCTCTTCACCCAGTCGTGGACTCCGGCCGCCGCCGATCCCCTCAGGTAGCTGTTCACACCTCCTTACCCACACTGCTTCGCGGAACTTCGATTCACTACTGTAGTCTCCATTGTTCGCTTGCTGTTTTTTTTTTTTTTTTTTTGAGAATTGTTCGCTTGCTGTTGACGCTCTATGCGTGCCTGCCTGTTTGTTCGTCGTTGCAGATTATTTGATAGGTGTCACGCTCATGTTAATTTTGGCGCGATTTGATTTGATAGGGAAGCCTGTGAGAATATCAGAATATTCTACTGAGAGGGGAAGCTTGTCGGTTCATTGCACGTGATTTTGTTGGATTAGACCGTGCAAACATGGTGCCAAATATGCTGTTTAACAACCATAAGAGGGAGGGCCTCCTTGCTATGCTATACCAGTGCAGCTGCTTGTGGCAGAACCGTTTCATTGCTCCTTAAAGAACTTATTGGCCGAATGTTTGGCATGGTTGATGGTGGATCACTATTACTCTACTAGTACCGGTATTGTAGGAGCTGGAGCTGCAGATATTCACGAAAGCACTAGCTGATGAGCTTTTCAGTTTTAATTTCCTCAGAACTAGAAAACAAGATAGATTGTTGGAGCAATCATAAATGCGCTATCTCTAGATGAATGTAGGATCTACATATGAAGTTACACACAAAAATCCTTAGATTAAGACATTAAGTAGCCTATCCAATAGTGTGTTATTAGAACTTTGTGACAGCAAAGTTATGAACCTAGTGAATGCTTCAAAATAGTCGAAGTGATGGCGCTCACCAAGTTGCAGGCTATAACTAACATTTTGTTGTTTCCTCAGATAAAATCGTAGGTATATATCTTAAAAAAATAAAGGCTAACTTCTATGAGAACTTAAGAAGTCAAGGTTGCTCTGCAACCTGTTATAATGACTGTTGACATGAGTTTTTTCTTTTTTGTGTTTTTCTGTCATTATCTCCTAAGAACAGAAGCATATTCTATCTGGGAAAAGACCACGTCCTGGTTGGTGGCAACTTGCCTGCTAATGCTGCAATTTTGTATAGTGTTGGCTACTTGGGTTGGGAACTCGGGATACAATAATGCCAATGTACATTAATTAATAAAAATAATTCCTTTGTAGCTCTTAAAAACATGGAAAATGTATATATCATATTTGGACATTAAGTACTTCTACTGCATGCTTTTCAACATTACTGCTATGGGAAGCCTACTGCCCTACTATGTACTGGTGGTATGATTGACTAATTGGTAGTGTATCATAACATGGTCCGACTGGTACTACTTGATCTACTGAATAACTTTCTGTATAGTTTTCTTTAAACAATTATTCTGACATTTTTTCAAATCCTGTAGGGGCATTGTTGTTCTGCTACATGGTCTAAATGAGCATAGGTATATACATATATCGATATGCCAAGATGGAATTTCATAGTGGGTTTTTCTGACAGCATTGAGTATCCCGCAGTGGAAGATACAATCATTTTGCGAAGTTGTTGAATGATCATGGGCTTAAAGTTTATGCAATGGACTGGATCGGTGAGTTAGTTACTGTGGTATATTGGGGCTCAAATTTGACCTGTTTATTGCTTTTAGTGATTTAATTATGATTCCATAAATCATTTCTGTAATCTGTACGACGAAAAGTAGCAACTACGAAGTTCACCTTTGGTTTAAAGATTGTAAGATTTTTAAACTAGATCAACAACACAATATGAAGTCGACGGGCTCATATTTAGATGGCTATTATCTTGCTCAAATAAATCTACTATGAACTTAGTAGTCACGTCATATGTGCTGCCATGTCAATTTCGTTTGCGATTATTCTGTATAAAGAACCTAATTTCATATTTATGTGGCACAGGATGGACCTATTACCAAATATTTCTTCTGTTTGATTTATGAGTTAAATAAAAATTCCTTTTATTGCTATTTTCTCTCATCTCATCCTGGAAATGAGCAAACTGATTTTCATTCTCAGCTCTTTTTTTATGCATGCGTTTGGAGTTGTTCTGATATTAAGTTGTCTATTCCCCCAAGGACATGGCGGAAGTGATGGGGCACATGGTTATGTTTCATCGCTTGATCATGCTGTCGGTGACTTGGTACAGTTTCTTAATGCAGAATACCTGCAGATATGGAGTTCAATTCATAGCTTGTTTTATATCTGGGTGTGAATTAATTAAGTTTTTCTGTGCACAGAAAGAATTCTTGAAGGATGTTGTGTTGGAAGAAAACGATGGTTTGCCATGCTTCTTATTTGGCCACTCCACAGGTGGAGCTATTGTTTTGAAGGTATGCTGGTACAGTATGCAGTTAGAGCTTACTTGGTTGGTGTCCTGGCCTCTCCGTGCCTGGCCAGGGGCCTCCCTGAGACCTGGAGGTTGTTTGGTTGGTAACATGAAGAAAAAGTTGGTGGCATGGCCTGGACAATATGGCAGCTTGGTTAGCTGGACTAGGCATTTGTTGCCTGGGAGCAGCAGCGCATCCTGGGATTGCTAATCCCACTCCATTAGAGGAGCAGTAACCCCACGTCTTCTTTCAGTCGCACTCGAACTCCGGTCTCCATTTTCTTCATTGCATTGCCTCCTCATCACGTGGGAGACTTCTCCGCCCGATTGCCGCTCATGGCTCCATCCGCCGCCACGTCTGCACGCAGCTCCATCCCCCATGGATGTGTGCAGCTTGAGCCTGCTGTGGCGCCCAGCACCATACTAGCCCTACTGTCACTGGGGTCTATATAAGCCCCAATCTCTTCATCCATCTTCTTTTCTTGTCCATGGAGCTTTCTGGTAGCTGTCTGGATTGTTTCTTGTTGTCACTCATGAGTATCTATGGCTCTTGTGTTAGTAATCGAGGGTTTACTTCGTGGAAGACAAAAGCATATTACAGATTCTACGCCTCCTCAGTTACAGACTTACAGTACACCTTTGTCTTCTACGTATGTACTCAGATCCAAGACTCCAACCAAACACTATAACTCGCCTGATCAGGCAAGAACTATTCGATTTTCAGGCAGCTTCCAGGCACTAATTTTTGGCAGGCATGGATACTAGGGTACCAACCAAACAAGCCTTCAGATACTAGTGTTCCATTCTCCAAGTTGTATTTTACCACAAGCATCATAATTGGAATACTATGTTCCTAACTCTGATTCCTTTTGTTCACTGGTTATTTAAAGGCAGCACTAGATCCTTCTGTCGAAGTTCATATAGAAGGTTTGATCTTGACATCGCCAGCTATTCAAGTACAGCCGTCTCATCCGATTATCAAAGTAAGCACATATAATGTATGCCTTTCTTTCTAGTGGTTGCTGTGCGGTGGTTGGGGTCTTTGTTTTAGGAACAACATCTCCTCATCCTGCGACCCTGACACTCAAGGAGTATTATCCTCATATGTTTGATGTTACTTGAACGAAATGAAATCAGTAGGGTGGTATTCAACACTAGGGAAATTTAGGTCTACCGTGGGGAAATTTACTTGAACGAAATGAAAATCAGGTTTGATGTTACGTTGTGCTAAAATCCATTATTTGTGTTAATTTCCACCATGGTCTGCTTTAATATATATTGCTTGAACCATATTGTTGTGAAAAAAATGAACTGTAACAGGTGACAACAATTGACGGAACACGGAAGGTTCATTTTTTATTCTTCTTTTATATTTGGACATATCCAATGTAACATGTTCTGCATTTTTTCTTCTGTGTGGACTAGAGTATGAATGCGATGCACATAATATGATTTTAATTTGTCAGAATGGCTACATAGCTTTTGTGACGTTTAAGCGGCAGTATTCATGTAGGATCAAGTATCACAATTGTATTGTGAAATAATCACTGTTTTCCTCTCCAACATTTACTCAGTAATTTTAATGTGTTCTTTCTGTCATATTTGTACAAAGAATTGCCTTTGGTTGGTAATTTCAGCACAGGATACAACCATTTCATTTTTGTTATTTATTAGTGGTTGCAGTATGAGCCTTAGTAAAAATGAATGTTGTTTCCAAATGCTTATATTTTTTTGTCATTCTTAATGCCAGGTTGTTGCACCGATCTTCTCTGTGTTGGCTCCAAAATACCGAGTGAGTGCTTTGAATAGGAGAGGACCTCCTGTTTCCCGTGATCCGGAGGCTCTGAAGATCAAGTACACAGATCCACTTGTATATACTGGACCGATTAGAGTTAGAACAGGCAATGAAATTCTCCGGATATCATCGTACTTGCAGAGAAACTTAAGCAGAGTTACTGTCCCCTTTCTAGTTCTTCATGGGACAGCGGACACGATAACTGACCCAAGTGCATCTCAACGACTCTACCAATCATCAATGTCGACTCATAAATCTATAAAACTATATGACGGATATTTGCACGATCTTCTCTTTGAGCCTGAAAGGGATGATATAGCAAATGATATCATCACTTGGTTGAGCTCAAGACTTAATGCCCTCCACGGATGGTAAGGTCAATCAGCTACGCGATGCTTTCACTTGTACTCCCTCCATATCAAAATATAAGATGTTTTAGCATTTTTGGATCCACATGTATCTAGACATGTTCATGTGCACATGAATCTTGCACATGAACATGTCTAGATACATGTGGATCCAAAAATGCTAAAACATCTTATATTTTGATACGGAGGAAGTACCATGCTATAGAAGAAAATAATTGTAATATGTGAGGTTTTAGCTTTGCTACCTCTGTTTTCGTTGTCGTTTTTGTGTAGTTACTTAATGAAGGTTATAAAAGATGAGATGTAAGTTACGCAAGAAATGTTGCTTATTTTCTACGCAATTAGTTAACACTATTTTGTAAAGAAAAAGAGGGAATTCAATGTTGGTTCTGGACTGCAGTCGGCTATTCTTAATTGTTTCTGGTTTATCTTGACCATCCATCTGATAGCATAGCTTATTAATTTAGACATTAATGGTGCAGGCCTAGGACCAGGTGACATGGAGCCGATGTGTGCATTATCGATAATATTGTGCAGTGTCTGCTATGTATGTAATCACAGTTGAATATTCTTTAATGGGTTGCCACTTGCCAGTAACATAGTCCAATACCCATGACAGTTACTTGTATGGTGAAAGCGACAATTGTAGCTCTGTCTCCAGATATTACGAATCTAGTGACATTTAGTGGGTATATGCTTTATAAGTCTCAAACAACACCATGATCTTATTGTTGAGTCTATGTTAATATGAGTTAATTGACGAACATTAGTTGAGGGGATCTTCTCTTTCTTTCTGCATTTCTGTTCTCAGATTGAGGAATTCTAATATTAGTACACTACAACATGTTATAGCCAATAGGATCTGAATATGTTTCGCTCTTACTCCCTCCGTTCCAATTTAATTGACTTGCTATCCACCACATGTGGATGTATCTATACATGTAGATACATCCACATGTGGTGGATAGCAAGTCAATTAAATTGGAACGGAGGGAGTAGTTGAGTAACTTATTTCAGTGGTGTATTGGTTATTTCATCTGTTGATCTGGTAAACTAATGCTACAGAATTTCTCACTTCTAACAAAGATTGTACTTTAGACGTGGCATGTGATGTACATAACATACTTGCAAATGTCAGTTGCTTCTGTGTAAAATTCTAGAGTATGATGGATGCTTCTCAAAAGAAATGATGATGCAGAATAGATATTGACATTGAAAGATGTTTTTTTTTCTCCCGTGTCATGACTAATTGTATGTATATTACTATTTTTCTGTACAACTTGTTTTGTGATTAATTTGTTGTGCAACAGTTGTATGCTAAGCACTTTGCGACTGCTTAACGCGTGCTTGTGCACATATTCAGTATCATGTGCGTATATTTCAGATCTTGTTTTATTTGTTTGTGCTGTTGGAGACAAAAGATGATATATTGCATCTTTGGTGTGCAGATTATGATTGTGGTAATTTCCCGATTATTTCAAGCCCCTCTTTTTTACCAACTATGCTGACATAGTAAATCTTTTACAATTTCTGTGGATTAGTGAAGATCGCACTTTATTAGTTGCAAATAAGTCTCTCTCGTTATGTCTCTGACCATCGCTCATATTATGAATTCAGCACTATTTCTTTGTGCATATTGCAGGTAGTGTTGACCACAGTTTGTACTTAAACCATTATCATATGTCTATATGAGGTTTGAGGTACTCACATTGTTGATCTGTTCCACAACAGTATGTAACTATGTATTGTTTCCTTGCAAATTTTGACTTTATACATCATTTATGTGTGCACATGGTGTTCAACAGGCACTGTAAAATAGATGCAGTGCATGCTGGATGCAATCCAGCTCATTTCAAGTGAACAATGATTTTAGCATGATAATATAGAAATACTGTAACTGTAACTGTAACTTGAGAAAGAAAAATATAGAATGGGTCAGTATCCATCTCTTCGGCAATTATGCTTTACTAGTAAGAAGGTATATGAATTGCAGTTATATTGAACTGATCACTGCAAATTTATTATTTATCACACACTAACTTATGTAAAGTGGATCTTGATCGTAGCATAGTGCTGTTGTAGCTTCTGCATTGCCGTACATGCACAATCTTTTTTGAGAAAATATCTGAGAAAGTAAAGCATTATGCACTAAAGAGGGTTTATTTTTTGCATTTTGTGATATATTTGAGTAGCAAGTGCCGATATGAGGCCCATGCAGTGGATCAACATTTGCAGAAAACGCAACAATCAAATTAAGTGCTATTCGGTATCTGCAGGGGCAGCTATTCTTATTTGTCACTGTGACCGCAGAAACCCTGATCACTTAATTTTTCTTTTAGATGGATCACTTTGCATATATACAAAGACACATTGAGTTCCTATCCTTTTTATGATAGGCGTTCTAGTGCAGTGGGACAACCAAATCTCCTTTGCTGAACACTGATTTCTCAGTATTACGTAAGTGGGTTCCTACCATTGTCATAGCTCATAGGAGTGAAAACGCCATGTATCTAGCAAAGCTCAGATGCGCGCAAGTTATTATGGGATTATGAGATACCATGATATAGGATTATTAGATACCGTGATCACATTGATGTGCTAATTAACTGTTGTTGGAGTTGTGCTACTCAAATCATGTCTGTGTGCTGTACTGTAGCTAACCTCTGAGTCACGTGCTTGTGTCCCTTCCATCTTTATCATCATGGTCTGTGGCATATGTGACCCTATTAGACGAACATCATCTTCAAGCTGACGATGCAACTCAAGTGAGCTGGCGCCACTTTGTTCTTGTTAAGATCTCATCAAGGTTGTAGCTTGCACAACTGTTCACTGTCCCACTGTTTCTTCTTTCGAGCAACCACTGTCCCACTGTTTCCTGTGCTTATAGTATTGATATTTAATAAAAATAAGTAGTTTGTTGGCGACTCTTTATTTTTTTAGCATTTCCAGGTTCAATACTTAGTTTAACACCTCATATGTTCGACATTGGAGCTAAACCACATATATTGTATGTCCTCCTTGTTCTTGTTTGTTGATAAAATGCTTACACCTGTATATCAGTAATTCAGTAGCATACAGAAGATTGTACATAAAATTGAATTAATATATTAATTTGTTATGGCATTATTCCACTGATAATGGGTTTTATGGTACCTTCATGATGGATATTGACAAACTTCCATTGAAAATGTTTATGCTGTTATATGCAAAATGTTTATTTTAGTTGTACTATTTAAATATCAATTAATGATGGTTGTTAAAATGTTTGTAATCATATTGTTATTTACTACTCCCTCCGTTCCTAATTGTAAGATGTTTTGGATATTTTAATACGAACTAAATACGGACCGAGTTGAGTGAACCTACATACTCAAACGCATCTAGATACATGTGTTTTAGAAATAAGCTAAAACATCTTATAATTTGGAATGGAGGTAGTAGTACTCAACTATGTTTCTCATTCTCATCCTTAACAAAGACTTCCAAGTTAGTTTCTCGTAAAGGGTCATCATGACTCACGAATGATTCACTAGTTCATATTATTTTTATTACTATGTTGTTCTTATTATTACATGCATACAATTTTTCCTAGAAACCATCGCATGGACACAAGGGATCTGCTTATACACCGTCTGCAGTGTGCATCTAGCATTCTACTAGTACTGAAGGTATGCAACTGGAGACCAACTAGAAACCCCTGCCGTCCATTTACCAGGATCAGATGATGATACATGTGGGCATGTGGCTACAAACCTCCTTTTAGATTCCTACAGCTGTGTATGACTGCATACCATTGTGTAGTTAGGTCTATCAAAGAAATGCACAAACATGATTTCTCCTCTTTTGATTTGGGACCATCCTACTCCTACCTTGGTTTCTCTCGGTGCAAAAAAGAACGACGTTGGTTTCATGAGAATGGAGCCTTGTCAAATGAAGAAACATGGGATAAGCTAGAAGCCACCAATTTGGTTGTTCAGGAAAATGAACGGTGGGCACTAGTCCTGCCTAGACGTGCTTCGTTGTCCCTTTTGACACCCTTCTTTTATCCTTTTATTATTTTGGATTGCTCTTTTTTGTCAAATCACCAACTTGTAGTGTCTTTGATGACCCATAAACTAAAATATAAAACAAGATGATTTTTTTCTTTATATTTTATCTCTAGAACCTGGCTCATGAATTCACCATTACTAATTGTTTTTCTCCATCGAATGTAATATTTTCCATTTAGGATTCAGGCAGAGGTAAGCCTAGTGTGGCATTTATGTTAGAAAAAGCACATGATTGAGCCCATATGCTACCTGCAGCATCTATCGACATCCACCATGGCACAAAGCTGGTACAACCATGAGATCTTATTTTTCATCATTTCCTTTTCTCCTACCGAAAAACAGAGTCTTGAGATCTTTTCAGATAGTAGACACATGCTAATAGGTACAAATGTACAAATTCTAGCAAAATTCAAACACTAGTTGTGTGTTTTCTTGCCAACACCCAGGGCAGCATCACAAACAGATAATAATAATAACAATATATATTAGGTAAGCAAGTTGCACAAGTGGGCCTTTGTATATTCCCACCCAGCCATTATTCAACAGAGAAGGGTTTCTACTTTCTTCCCAGCCAATCAAGCATGACAGTGTAGCTCGCCTATCAGAACACCTTGGACTGCATAATTACAATATTTATTGCACCACTTGATTATTTAATTTTTGTCCTGCTGTTGATTGTAATATCTTTGTACCTTCTATTTTAGCATAGAGCCAATGACACAAGTGATGCCAAAAGTGTTAACTAGAGCTGTTTTTTTTTTGTTAGGATCAGAAGTTCAGAACAGTAGTCAGTCTACAGAAAGCTTAACATGTCTTAGATCCAATATTATGTATTTTATATATGAATGTTTTGAAGTTAGCGGAAGCGATGAGAAGCTTCTTGACTTGCAACTCTGTCAACATCTTAGCTACAGCTTTCTCCCTTCCCGTTCCTGCCCATTTGCTCAGCTATATATTCTGAAACATTTGCCAGGTTCGTGATTACTTGCTCATGCATTTAGGTTCCTGCATGCCAGTATTAGACAACGAGACAGTCTTCCTTGTTCATAGTAGGCTACCACAACATGGGAGAGAACAGGCAGTTTGGACAAGTGAGCAGACATGCATTTGTAACTACTCCTTTCTCCTCTGTTGCAGAATTGAAGCATATAACATCTGATGTTCTTCTTCTAGATCATCCTGCCAAGGATGGTGACAAGTAAGATACTGCACCACCAGGAGCTGCATGGCCATCGATCCATGTCTGAGGTTTCAGGCGTAGTGGATGAAACATTGGGAAAGAGGCCATTGGATGGGCATGATACACTGAAATACAGGTGATTTTTGTCGAGCTTCTCATAGCAATTAAGTTTGTTCATAACATCTTGTTTCTGATAATTTCCTGTGCACATGAAGGGTGTTTGCTAGTACGTGGAATGTTGGTGGCATAGTACCATCAGATGATCTAAACTTGGAGGATTGGTTGGATACAAGGGCTAACTCCTACGATATATATGTTCTAGGGTGCGAATCAACCTGCTAAGTGCCAATTCATCTTGTTAATAGTGTTGTTTACTTATAGCTGAATAAATTTGTGCTGATGATGCTTTAGGTTCCAAGAAATAGTGCCTCTCAATGCAATAAATGTGCTTGGTCCTAGCAAGAGATGCATATCTACAAAGTGGAACTCGCTAATTGGGAAGGCACTAAACAAAAAGAAGACACAAGATGGGGCACAGCTGCACCATACAACTACAAATTGCAGTGCGATACAGAGCTTCACACAACAGGGAGGCTTTAGATGCATCAGGAGCAAGCAGATGGTGGGCATATTTGCCTCGGTCTGGGTGAGAAGCAATCTTAGGCCATACATTCACCATCTGAATGTGTCATGTGTTGGTTCGGGTATCATGGGCTACCTAGGGAACAAGGTAAAATTAGCATCTATGCATGAGCAGTAAGAAGTGCATGTGTGCAATCATTCTCACGAGTATTAACCATGTACTTTGATATGTGGATTGCAGGGTTCAGTGTCAGTTCGATTCTTGTTGCATGAGACGAGCTTTTGCATTGTCTGTTGTCACCTGGCTTCAGGTGGCAAACAAGGAGACGTGCTGCTGAGGAATTTTGATGCAGCAGATATACTCGCAAGGACGAAATTCCATGGTGGTGGAAATAAAAAACTGCCAAAGAAGATCCTCGATCACGAGTAGGTTTACAGCATCCCAGCTCACTGACCTCGTGTGTTCCTAAGTTTTTGCTTTTAGTGTGCCTCTTAGATTTGGCCATCCCATGGCATCTTTAAATTTGTGTTTTAGTGTGAAACAACCACACATAGTGATCCCCAAACATAGGATTAGCTTTTACGTTACTCGAATTATTGCGTTCTTTTGGTTCATAGTTTGATGTGACATGAGGATATCCCAGCTGAGAGCTACGAATTCAGCAAGATGCTAGATTGTATTATACTACATCAATCTGCATCTCTTACCTTTTTTCTGATTTGTACCGAAGATTTGTATATGGCATTTATCTTGTGTTCTCTTTGTCATCTGTGCAGTCAAGTCGTTTTGCTCGGTGACTTGAATTATAGAATATCTCTGGAAGAGGCTGAGACAAGGTTGCTGGTGAAAGCTAAGAACTGGTCTACCTTGTTAGAGAATGATCAGGTATTGTTCGCCGAGCTAACCTGAGTACCTGACCTGCCATTCTAAAGTTACCACACAAAAAAATGCTGAACACTGATTTCCTTTCCTCCTGATGCTATTGCAGCTAGTGTCTGAGTTCTCGACTGGTCGCCTTTTTGAAGGCTTTCAAGAAGGGTCAGTCACCTTCTCTCCCACCTACAAGTACCAGCCGAACTCTGATCAGTACTACTGGTGCTTCGAGGCGGCGCGGGGCGAGAAGAAACGTGCTCCTGCATGGTCAGCTAGATTTGATGCCTAAACGCTGCAGATGAGATGAACTTTATCAGGGATAGATTGATCTGACTCTGGCTGTGCAACTTTGTGTGTGTGCAGGTGTGATCGCATTCTTTGGCGTGGGAAGGACCTGAAACAAATCCAGTATGATACATGTGATTACAAGTTGTCGGACCACCGGCCGGTGAGAGCTGGTTTCTTTGCTGAATGTGTGACCAGGGGAGATTTGGTCTCCGTTGGTGGCTTCATGCCGTGAGCTCTGCAGATGACTGATGTTGTAGATGGAAATTTTGCACCGTTTATCCTACGTCGCAGAAATTGGATGTAAAATAGTAAACAATCGCAGCCATAACAAGGGACAACATACGATGAGTTCTTATGAGACCTCGAATGTTCAATGGCGACAGGAGCGTGCACCTGGAACTACAGTCTTAAGTTGTTATTAGTGATGATGTATAAATTCTTTATCTATACTTACGTGTCAGCTTAGTTTTTCCACAAGTTTGTCATTTTGTTGAATGAACAAGTATTTTGTACACATTATGGCTGAAAGAAATCATGAGTTCTTCAGTTGACTCTAGTGGTTTAATGTTTCTGCTTCCATTTCCTAATTGTCAAAACATCGGCTTGAACAATTACACGACTAACATTTCATACACATGAAACTGCTGCATGACCTGTCAAGGGACCATGTAGATTCCGCGCCACATTCCCGCGAATGTTGGTGCCCCTCGTTGGGGTTGAGATTCGCTGACTTTGTAAAAGGCAAAGTCAGGTGACTTTGTGCCACTGACATGTGGAGCCCACCATGTGTGGGGTCTACACGTCAGTGACTCAAAGTCAGCCAAAGGCAGCGGGGGCAAAGTCAGCGAATCTCAACCCCGTTGCAAAAGGCCAAGACACCATGGGTCCAACGCTGTCGTCCGCCATGGATGGGGAGAGCAATCAAAATGCAACTTCCCATTGCATTGCATTGCATTGCATGGGCAATGAGAAGCGTCACTCCCACTAGCACTAGGTGGAAAGCTAGATCTCCATGATACCCCTTCATTTCCCAGAATACATGCATGTCAACCTAGCCCGTTAGCTAGCGTCAATGTGTTGCAATAATAACTACCGTCAAGTTGCCGACTAGCTATACATCATCTACGCGAGACGAGCATCGAAATATCGCCACCTTTTCAACTTCCAACCCCAACTACCTCACCTCACCGAAAATATCTCCACATTACGTTTACTGTGGACGTACTCCTAGCCATCTTGAAGATAAACACGAAAATATCTCCGCCGCGTTGAACTTTCAACTCTCACAAACTCACAATCCATACTACCTCATGCACCGGAATAAACAAGGATGATTAAGAAAGGTTGGGACCATTTTTTGGCATAGCTTTGGACGCGAGGTTTACCACTAGCATCCAATCAGAAAGCCGGGGCTGGTTTTAATGAAGCAAAAGAAACCAGACGGGGAAAGGTGAAGTCATGCTTGATCACGATGGCATAATGTCAAGAATGTTATCTTGAGATAGGGGGGTGGGCGGAGGAAGGCGGGGTTTGGTATCCACACGGGAGATACGGTGGTGCCGACGTGCCGTAGCTAAGCAATTCGAGATACGGAGGTGATATCAGCTTTGCTTGCACACTTTTCTATGCGCACCCTTTCGAGTTAACTAAGGTAGTAGTGATTAGGAGTCGGTTAACGCAGTGGGTGCGTGGAGGCGTGTGCGCACAACTCTTAACAAATCCTAAACCTAGTAGTGCGCGGGGGGGGGGGGGGGTTGTGGAAAGCAACCTTGTTCATACTAAAAGTGAAAAAAAAAACCTGTGTCCTTTAGAACTATATACCATTTGACCCTAGAGCTTTGGCGGCTTCAGTTGGAGACCACAGAAACACCGGCCATAATATCTGGACGGCGAGTGTTTGCTTTGCGTGCCTCTCTGTACGTTCCTCAGAAAGAGGTGTGGGCTTCCAACAAGTTCTGGCATATGTCTTTGTCATGCGATGGTAAACCACAAAGTTATCAAAAGTTGTGTAGTACCATGACAGAGCATGCTATTGTTCTTGAAATCTTCAGACTACTTCGGATTCAATGTGCTTTGCGGAATACAGAAAAGAAGACAGATGCTGTGAACAGTCAGATGTGTTAACGCTACTCACAGTACTGTTATAATCTTTTTGTATCCCAAGAAATACTTCGAACGTGAGGTTGAAATATTCCATGGGTTTACTAGATGTCATGACGTAGTACACTTATTTCTTTAGATTCTTTTGAACTCTTTGACATCCATGGTATTTGTATAGAGTCTAGGAAACTGTCCATTTGCACAGGATATGATTCCCTCAAGTCACAGGCTCAGAGGTCACAGCTATGTTATGACTACACAACTTGGCAGCATGCAGATAATATTCCTGTATATAGAACTGCACAATGCATATACAAGAATGGCATTTGCTCTACCCACTATTTATACACTACACTATTAACAACTGAGGTGTATTTTCCTTTAACAATGTGATCTATTATATACATGGGCATAATGACCGCTGCTAAATGGCTACTGCTTCTGCATGACCTCTACGTGAACCCACAGGCAGGTTAGATTATTAGAGTGTACTTGTCGGTTCAAAAACTCCTTGAGGCAGTTGAATGCTGTTGAAGTTTTTCTTCGTCTGCATAACAAGATATAAAATTCTGTTTTACTTTGATTCCCCAGAGGCAGCAGGGCTCAGAGACATCTCGATTTCCTCAAGAGAACGTCCTTTTGTCTCGACTATGAAATTGTAAGCGAAAAGTGCAGTCAACAAGGAGACCCCACCGAAGCCTGCATAGACTGCTCCAACGCCAAACAACTTCACAAGCTCCAGGAAATAAAGTCCCACCAGAAAATTACATATCTGACAAACAATGAATTCAATAAGCACAGAGGTAGAGAGGACAGTACTGAACATTTCTTGATACGAAGTAGAGTGCATACCCAATGTACAGTGAAGCTGAACCCCATAACTTTTGAGCGTGTCCGAGCACTGCTCAGCTCAGGTATGATAATTCC
Source organism: Poa pratensis (assembly GCA_947311845.1). NCBI lineage: Eukaryota > Viridiplantae > Streptophyta > Magnoliopsida > Poales > Poaceae > Poa > Poa pratensis. The sequence continues at coordinate 25,552,809 of CAMZMU010000096.1, forward strand.
AGTAACTGGCCCAGCTCCAAGAGCGAAAGTAAAAATGTACCTGAAAATGGAAACGTAAGCATCTGCAAACATGGACAATTACTAGCATGTGTGAGGTCTCTAAACAAGGTTCTGATAATTTGTAGCATCTGTCAAGTGTAGAGAGAAAGGAGGTAAAAGTGCATACAAAAGAGTCCCGGTTATTGACAGGGTGTGTCCAATGTCTTCATCAAGTGGAAAGCTGATAGAAAACACTATAAGGAACATAGCAAATGCCTGCAAAATGCAGAGTGGGATTAGATTGTGTTAAGAACAAGAGCAGTATTCGTATAAGAACCACACCAATGTTGCACGACTGCATGAATGTCAGGACAATACTATTGCATAAATGCAGCCAAAAGAAATACTATACTCGCCATAAACTCTCCACCAAAGAAAAATGCAGATATTGACAACATTAGAAATGCTGCATACCGCAAAAACGGTTGAGAGAGGGACGAGCTGAGGCGTCGCATCATGCATATCACATAAGGGATGGTGGTGCTGTGGGATGCCCAGGTTCCTAACAAAGTGAAGGTACACACTTGGCGGCTTATTGAAAATGACTTAGTTTTGGGTGCCGAGCTTCAGCGCCGAAGGATCAAGCCGGGGGTGAAGTGCATAGCTTGTGGGCGTGAGGAGAGCATGCTGCATCGCTTCTGGAAATGCCCACATTCAGCCATGGTGCGGAAGGAACTGAAGGTGGGTACAGGTATGCTAGACCAACCCCCAGATCATTTGAAGAGCCACGATGAACTAAGATGGTGGATGCTGGACTGGTTGGGAAAGAGCAGCGCTCATTCTATAGTGGTGATGCTTATGAACCTGTACCAGATTTGGCTTGCTTGCCACGATGCTCGCGAGACGGAAAAGATTGAAAATCCGAGGTGCGTTGCGAGGCGTACACTGGCTAATCTCGAAGAGTGGGATAACATCCATCAGCGGCCACAGTCAAGCACAGAAAAGGTAGTGGAGCACTGGCTCCCGCCGGAGGAGGAATGGGTTAAAGCAAATGCAGATGGTGCGTTCTTGCTGTCGCAAGGCAACGGAGGTGGTGGTGTGGTCTTGCGTGACTGCCATGGTGGTTTTTTAGCAGGAGCTGACCATTTCCCCCCCCATGTTGCTGACGCCGAATGCGCTGAGCTGCTAGCCTGTCGAGGTGCTGTGACTTTGGCGAAGGATATGCAGGTTCAAAAGCTTCTGCTGGAAACGGATTGCACGGGAGTGCTGGGAAAGCTGGTGAAGAATGAGATGGATTGATCCGCGTATGGACATTTGGTGGAGGACATTAAATCCATACTTAGGAGTTTCCAGGACTACTCTGTCCGGGCTGTGCGGCGTTCGGCTAATGAGGCTGCACATATTTTAGCTAAAGAGAGCTGCGGAAATAAATGTAATGTAGTCTGGCATGGTGTAGCACCGGCCGCTATTATATCTCGGTTGGCACTGGACATTGCCGAAGTTTAATAGAAACCGCAGCGTTCAATCTAAAAATAAAAATAAATGCTGCATACCATTCCAAGGTAGCTCCCTATCAAAAGATTCTTCCGTCCTTGCTTGTCCATCAAATTTGAAGCAACTAGTGCACCTAAAACCCTCCAAAACATGGTTCATGGGTTTATGAATAACATACCACATAGAAGAACATGAATAACTGAGTTTAACTAACCTCCAAAGTTGGTTATTCCAACATATAAGCTTGCCAAAATACCACTGGTAATACCAACATCACGGAATGTTAATGATGAAAAATAGAGAACACCATTTATTCCAGCGAACTGTTGCAGGAAGAAAAGTGACCCTCCAATTAATGCAACTGCGTATGCATTAGAGAACAATTTATTGATACCATGAAAAAAATCACAATAAAAGATTAGTAACAAATGTCTCCAGGTAAGGACATGGCCTCTCCGTTACAAAAGATGTGTGGAGAAAGATGGATATTTGTGTCCAAAGCTGTACAAAGATGAGATGCAGAACCCTAAGACAAATTTTGTTGTTGCATAAATATGTTATGAACTTCTACGTCAGAACACCTGAACGGATGAACATTTTCAAACCAGTGATAAACTACTTCCTCGGTATTAAAATATAAGATGTTTTAAATATTGAGCAGTTTTCGGATAAGGATGTACCTAGACACGTATTAGTGTGTGGATTCACTCATTTCAAGCCGTATGTGGTCCATATTGCAAATATCTAAAACATCTTATATTTTGATACGGAGGAAGTAATAACCATTGGCAGAACAGTAGAAAATATTTTGACGACAGCCTACAACAGGCAAAATTGCAAAGACATGTAATGGTAGGGAGGAAAATGAACCATATACTATTCCAACATGTGCCGGTCAATGTAACAGGAAAAGGAAAATTTGCAACCAGTGACTAGAAAAGTTCGTCGGCTATAAAGCATGAACATGTCAAGAACTTGACAGGGCACACAGACACAAGTATCGTCAGTGTAGATTTATGTACGGCACATGCAGCCATGCATAAGCGTGAGCACGTGCAGATTCATACCTAAATGCACGAGCGGGCATGTATATTCACAATCCGAACATGTGCCTTTTTATTGTAGTTCAGAAGTATGATATATTATTCATAACAGCAAAAGAGACGAAAAGGCACAGCAAAAAGTAAATATCATGGCAATGAAAACAACCTCTATTGTTGGGTTCCTCCAGAAGTTCTGACCAGCTAGCCTGTGAATCGTCATTTACAACAACCAATTTCATTTCTTCCATGGCCTTCTCCGCTTCGGAAGCTCCCCAAATATTTTCTACCACTTTCCTGGCATCATCTAATCTCCCAACCTATATGATGGAGTATACTGTTACAGAGAAGGGTCCTGGTCAATTAAATGAGACTCTCAGCTAAGCATTAAAAGGCACCTTGGCAAGCCAGCGGGGACTCTCAACGGCAAATTGCATTCCCAGAACAATGAAAAAACCAGGTACACATGCAGCATAAAGCATCGTCCGCCACCTATGTAAGGGAACCCAAAATATAAGGCAACATGTTAAGAAACTATTAGATATTACAAGCATCTGGTTAAAAATTAGTTCATAAAGCTTAACAAAAGTAAGTTTATCAAAGTGTTCGTTTTTAATATGTGTAGAATCTCGACGCTTAGTAGTTAACGCTAGAAAATCGAGCTCCTGTACTGCTGTAACAGTGCAATAATCTTTATATGACTCTGGTTTATTTCAGAAAATAATAACTGTGCCTTGGTTCTTTTCTTCTATACAACCAAGATATGTGAGAGAAAAGGTTATGCATCTCCTTTGATTAATATGTTTATGAATCTGTTCCATGATCATGGGCACTATAATAAATTTAAACAAATGATGACTTACATCATTAACATAGCAGATAAGCCAATGAAAGGTGCCTCACCAATGTGGATCACTTTCAGAAGGTATCCCCAAGGAAAGTGCAGCAATTATTCCTAAACATGTTCCAATCTGACAAAGAGTGCCCAAAGATCCTCTGTATTTTGTTGGAGCAACCTATTATGTAGTAGCATGCACAAAGAGTGAGGACTGATACACAAAGTATTCAAGACATGAGAATTGGGGGCAATATTAAAGATAGCACTATAGCACTGATGTTCAATTCTGAAGTACATACCTCGGAGATATATATTGGAACAAGCACGGTATTTACGCCAATTCCAAGGCCAACAAGGAACCTTCCCAGGAGCATCTCATCCAACGAATGTGCCTGTGCACTGTTTTATTGTTTTAGACGTAACAATGATAATTTATGAAACAGACATGTTGTTGACTTCTATACAATTACGTTACTACAGCGGGCAGAAGAAGAAACTCCATAAATTACGTACATAGAAACAGTGAAACTAAGTACCTGATAAAAGCCCCAAGAATCAATGGAATACTGTCAATCTGAAGAGTCCTTTTACAACCCAAATAATCAACTAGCGCAGACGAGCCTAGGCTTCCAAAAAATGCGCCAACAATGAATATGCTGACCACGAGACCTTGGAGAAACGGATTTCCTTGAAAACCAAGCTCTCGTGCAATATCCTCTATTGGACCATTCATGACCCTGCAACCACATCATGCACTGGAACTTCAATAGAATGTTTGAACCTCTAACAGAGACATCAGTACCAGAAAACTGAAATTACACTGCACAGTGTAGGCGTGTAGCCCATTAAGCAGTCAAATACACATACTTCAGGGTAAATTCCAAATCCAATATTCCACATTTGAATTGACAGTGAGCAGGTAGTGCTGCAATATAACTAATATGTCACAGTTCACAATGTCATTTGAACTCTTCCTAAAGCCAGACAGATTTTCACGGCACGCCATTCTCCGCTCCAAAGTTTTGTAGTAACGATATGACCACCATGCTACTTCATAACAAATTCTCTATTATTTTAATCTTTAAATCCCATTCATACACAACATATGCATGGCACATCAGTTCAACACTCCTATAAAGGATATCTAAACCCTAAGTTGCTACCCGGTCCCTGCATAGTAGACGACTTGATAGGGGCACGCTTACGAACCCAATGTGGTAGCCAAAGAGGAAATTGGCCATGGATGCTGTGACAACGTGCGGGAAAACCCGCACCCAGCCAAGATCAGCATCACCGCCTCCATCTCCACCACCATCGCCTCCGAACCCTGCATCCGATCCTATTAAGAACACGAACGCTCGCGTCATTACATCGACACCTGCACGAGGAACGAGAAACAAAGAAACAAGCGAACAGCGAAGCCAAACCTGAGGTGGCGCCCTGTGATTCCACACCAGTCTGAGGCGGCGGCTCTGACGACTGTCTGGAGGGAGGCCCGCTCTCTACGGCGGCGAGGCGTGGGGTCCAGAGGTCGAGGCGCCGCGGCAGGGCACGGAGCGCCGCCGCCCTGGCCACGGCCCCGCGCGCGCGGCGGGAGCACGGCGCGAGGCCGAGATGCGGTCGCGGCGCGGGCGTCGCGGGCAGGACGAGCAGCGCGGCTAGGGGCGTCGGCGGCATCATCACTCCGGCAACGGCACTGGTAATTCGTCGAGCAGCTAGCGGACGGGATGGGGAAGGGAGGCGAGCGCGCGCAGAGGAGGAAACGAGTGAATGGGAAGGCGCGACGCGGAACGGCTGGTCTTGTGTGGGGCCAAGGGCGATTTTGTACCACGGCCAGTGAAGCAGCAGTTGCCAAATGTCTATCGTGGCTCAAGATTTTTGTGCCCAAAAAATAGAAGGTTCTATTCGAAAATGCTCAGAAGAACATGGAGATGCTCCTTAAAATCTCACCGTTGCCTTCACAATCAACACACGCACATGATTAATCCATTTTTTTTAGGGCACATGATTAATCTATGCTCCGTACACTTGTTAGAATTTGGGCCCATTTGTGGGCAGCCCAAATAAGCAAATCTGAAAATCTCAAATTGGCCCATGTGCATGGCAGAATTTTGGAGGTGCAAGGTGGTGCTAAAGTTTAGTACCACATTGCTAGTTGGAGGAGAGTTGCACCAACTTATATAGTGGAGTGTTGTGCTACTTTGTGTGCTTGTGAGAACAGAAGGCTCTCTCCCGCGCACTCCTCCTCCGTCGCTCACTCGGCTCGTCACGACACGGGTTGCGGGAATGAGCCGAGCCGATGCCTATATTCGGGTCGCTCCCGAATTGTGGGCTGCTGTAACCGACTCGAACGTGTGTACGACGTGGCCGGCCCACGTTGTACCCGTTAGGGTTTCCCGAACCGCACTATATAATGCCTTGCACTACCGTGAGCCGTCACATACCGAACCAATCTAGATTTTGCCAATCTCGTGTCTTGCACCGCTACCGTAGTCTACTCCATCCCGAGCGCCGGCGTGCACCGGCGTTTGGGAGAGCAAGTCCCGGAACCAGTCGCCTTTGTGATCCTGTACGGGAGAGGGCGAATTAGGTTTTTGGGAAGCGCTCCGCGCGACTGCTCGCCGCTTCCACCACGGGTCGTCTTCCAGCCGGCTTTGCGGATCGCCGCCGCAAGCATCTTCTGTGGCGACGAGCCTTCGCCAAGAAAGTCGCCAACTACATCGCTGCATCGACCACGGCTACTACGTCTTCAATCGTTCAGTACGTGTGTCGTATCTCTCCTGGTTGGATCAATATGTTTCCTGTCTACATGTTCTGTGATATGTGCTACTATTCATGTTGATTAGTTCATCTAGTATGTTCGTATTTCACATGTTAGTAGTTGCGGTTGTCATGTTTAATATTCTGGAATTAATCATGAAATTATTGCCTAATTATCCAACAATCTAAAAACCTAATTGTAGGCAATTTCGTGATTTAAATATAGCTGGTTATACCGATGCAATGAAACCGGACAAGTTCACCGGTGTGCGCTATAAGACATGGCAGGTGAAGTGCCAACTCTGGCTCAAGGCCATGGGTGTCTGGGAAATTAGTAATGGTCTTCCTGAAGGAAGTATGTCTGAGAAAGCTCAGAGTAAGTTCAAGAAAGACACTACTATTTTCCGTGGATGCATTCTGAGTGTTCTTGATGCTCGTCTGTGTGATGTGTATCTGCACATAAAAGACGGCAAGGAGCTCTGGGATGCACTGACCGCTAAGTTCGGTGCAACCGATGCAGGCAGTGAGTTGTATATCATGGAGAGTTTTCACGACTACAAAATGGTGAATAACCGTAGCGTGGTCGAACAAGCTCATGAGATACAGTGCACTGCGAGAGAGCTGAAACTCCTCAAGTGTTCCCTACCTGACAAGTTTGTGGCTGGATGCATTATTGCAAAGTTGCCTTCCTCGTGGAGGAATTTTGCCACAACTCTCAAACACAAGAGAACGGAGATATTGGTTGAAAACCTGATAGCGTCTCTTGATGTTGAGGAGAAGGCTCGGGATAAGGACACTAGTGAGAGAGGTGAAGGTCAGTCTAGCGCCAACATGGTGCAGAAAAACCATCACCACGGCAAGAGTAAGGCCAAGAGCAAGCCTTCTTTCAACATGCCTATCAACACTACTTCTTTCAAGAAGAAGAAGAAGATGCTGAACAAATCTGAGCTAAAGTGCTACACTTGTGGAGAGCTCGGCCACTTCTCTGTGGACTACCCAGATCGTGCAGACAAGAAAGGGAAGACGCCAAGGAATGTCAACGTTGTGACCGCTAGCAATACTGATGGGTATGGTAATTTACCATTTGTGCTTTCAGTATTTCAATCTCCATGTTGGTGGATTGATACGGGTGCTAATGTTCATGTGTGTGCTGACATCTCTATGTTCACTTCTTATCAGGTCGAAGATTCAAGCGTCTTAATGGGGAATGGATCACATGCTTCTGTTCGTGGTGTTGGCACGGTAGATCTGAAGTGTACTTCGGGGAAGATCGTGCAGCTGAGGAACGTGCAACATGTCCCTACTATGAACAAGAATCTCGTTAGCGGCTCCCTTCTATGCAGAGATGGGTTTAAATTAGTCTTAGAGTCCAATAAAGTAGTTGTGTCAAAGTTTGGACAATTTATTGCTAAAGGGTATGAGTGCGGAGGCTTGTTCTGCATTTCATTATCGAATTTCTATAATAAGTCTGTGAACCATATTTGTGGCAGTGTGGATTCGGATGCCAATGTGTGGCACTCTCGTTTATGTCATGTTAACTTTGGTTTAATGAGTAGACTTTCCAGCTTGAGTTTAATTCCTACTTTCACCATTTCCAAAGGTTCTAAGTGCCATAGTTGTGTGCAATCTAAGCAATCTCGAAAGCCTCACAAGGCAGCAGAGGAGAGAAACTTGGCACCTCTAGAACTCGTACATTCGGATCTATGTGAGATGAATGGCGTGTTGACAAAAGGTGATAAGAGATATTTCATGACTTTAATCGATGATGCTACTAGGTTCTGTTATGTATACTTGTTGCACACTAAAGATGAAGCTTTGGACTGCTTTAAAATCTATAAAGCTGAAGTAGAAAATCAATTAGAGAGAAAGATCAAACGTCTTAGGTCGAATCGTGGTGGCGAGTATTTCTCCAACATATTTGATGAATTCTGTGAGGAACACGACATTATTCATGAGAGGACGCCTCCCTATTCTCTCCAATCAAATGGGGTTACCGAGAGGAAAAACCGCACGCTGACCGACTTGGTAAATGCCATGTTGGACACTGCTGGTTTATCTAAGGCATGGTGGGGGAGGCTTTATTGAGTTCTTGTCATGTCTTGAATAGAGTTCCGAACAAGGATAAAGAAAAGACACCTTACGAGGAGTGGTCTGGGAGAAAACCATCACTTTCTTATCTACGTACTTGGGGATGTTTGGCGAAAGTCAATATTCCAATTACTAAGAAACATAAGCTTGGACCGAAGACAGTGGATTGTGTCTTTCTAGGCTATGCTCAGCGGAGCATTTGCTATAGATTTTTAGTGGTTAAATCCGAGATACCTGATATGCATGTTGATACTATTTTGGAATCTTGTGATGCAACATTTTTTGAGAACATGTTTCCTATGAAGGATATGCATAGCACTGTTAGAATTTCTTCTGAGATATATGCTGAACCTAGTACATCTGTTGATCATTCTGAACAACCACATGTTGAGGAAGTCCTTGAGAAGGGTGACAATGAATCAGCTCCCAAGAGGAGCAAGAGACAGAGGACTGAAAAATCCTTTGGTGATGATTTCATTGTGTACCTTGTGGACAATACTCCCACGCCCATTGCAGAGGCATTTGCATCTCCTGATGCTGATGACTGGAAAGAAGCTGTCCATAATGAGATGGACTCGATTCTTTCTAATGGAACTTGAGAATTATCTGAACGACCCTACGGTTGCAAACCTGTGGGTTGTAAGTGGGTGTTCAAGAAGAAGCTAAGGCCTAATGGTACTATTGAGAAGTACAAGGCACGGCTTGTAGCCAAGGGCTACACCCAGCGCGAAGGCGAAAATTACTTCGACACCTACTCACCTGTCGCTAGACTGACCACCATTTGAGTACTACTTTCCCTGGCCGCCTCCTATGGTCTTATCGTTCATCAAATGGACGTAAAGACAGCTTTCCTTAACGAAGAGTTGGAAGAGGAAATCTATATGGATCAGTGACGAGGTGTTAACTCATCAAATCTCATGGTTAGGCACCTAGGGTTGAGATTGGGAAGGAGATTTGGTAGCGCTGGCGGTGACTACGGCTGACAGGCAAGATTTACCCAGGTTCAGGGCCCTCGTGTGGAGGTAACACCCCTACGTCCTGCCTGTCTGTTTATTGATGTATGTGAACAGTGGAGCTACAATGGAGTCCCGGCAAAACCGTGGATCCAGCGCCACTCGTTCCCACAGATGGCGCCAATTGACGAGGTGTTAACTCATCAAATCCCATGGTTAGGCACCTAGGATTAAGATCGGGAAGGAGATTTGGTAGCGCTGGCGGTGACTATGGCTGACAGGCAAGATTTACCCAGGTTCAGGGCCCTCGTGTGGAGGTAACACCCCTACGTCCTGCCTGTCTGTTTATTGATGTATGCGAACAGTGGAGCTATAATGGAGTCCCGGCGAGATGTCGATCTCGCTAGGGTTTTGGAGGCTATGGTATTGCGTGTCCAGATCGGCGGCCCTCCCAGCCTTTATATAGGAGGCTAGGTCTCGGGGATTCGCAACCGACTTGGTTTACAAGAAAGGTAAGTCTAAACCGACCCTATCTACACTTGGCTTGGAGCGTACTCCTCCTTTGTAGGCCCCGGACTCGATCCCTTATTGGGCCCTTCTGCGGGTCCTGCTCCTTGTACGTGCACCAGGTATCCTCACAGTGGGGCACCCGAAAGGTAGGCCCACGTCAATCAGCCTGATGGGTTTGTAGTAAGAGGTGAAGAGAGAAAAGTGTGCAAATTGTTGAAATCTTTGTATGGGCTGAAGCAAGCACCTAAGCAATGGCATGAGAAGTTTGATAGTACTTTAACAGTTGCAGGCTTTGTTATTAATGAGGCTGATAGGTGCGTTTATTATCACCATGGTGGGGGCAATAGCGTTATATTATGCTTGTATGTTGACGATATACTTATTTTCGGAACAAGCATGATAGTGATAAATGAGGTCAAGTCTTTTCTGTCAAAGAGTTTTGATATGAAAGATCTGGGACAAGCTGATGTGATTCTGAACATTAAGCTGATCAGGTATGAGAGTGGGATTACGTTAACGCAATCACACTATGTTGAGAAGGTCTTGAGCCGCTTTGGTTATATAGACAACATGCCTTCTCCAACACCCTATGATCCCAGTGTGACACTCAGAAAGAACAAGAAGGAAACGAGAGATCAATTAAGATATTATCAAGTGATCGGTTCACTCATGTACCTTGCGAGCGCGACAAGACCTGATATCTCTTTTGCTGTGAGCAAGTTGAGCAGGTTCATGTCTAAACCGGGTATTGATCATTGGCATGCACTTGAAAGGGTCATGCGATATTTGAACGGTACAATGAGTTATGGGATTCACTATACAGGGCACCCTGCGATGCTCGAGGGATACTGTGATGTGAACTGGATCTCAGATGTTGATGAGCTCTACGCCACAAGTGGATATGCGTTTATCCTTGGAGGTGGCGTAGTATCATGGAGGTCTTGCAAATAGACTATTTTGACGAGGTCAACCATGGAAGCAGAACTTACTGCTTTAGATACAGCTTCTGTTGAGGCAGAATGGCTGCGTGAGCTCTTGATGGACTTGCCGGTGGTTGAGAAACCTTTACCGGCCATCCTTATGAACTGTGACAACCAAACGGTTATCATGAAAGTGAACAGTGCTAAGAATAACGCGAAGTCGTCAAGACACGTTAAAAGACGTCTGAAGTCTGTCAGGAAAATGAGAAACTCCGGAGTAATAACTGTTAGTTATATTCAAACAGACAAAAACCTGGCAGATCCCTTTACGAAGGGACTATCACGTAATGTGATAGATAGTGCATCGAGGGAGATGGGGTTGAGACCCGTGAGCGTTACACCATAGTGGTAACCCAACCTATGTGATCGGAGATCCCGTGAATTTGGACCTGGGAAGAACAAGCTAGTGGTTTAACATAGGAGAGTTATTTTATAACCCTCTCCGTGGGAAGATGCATAACTCTCAAATTATGTAAGGCAGGTTGGTAATATGTCTTAATGTGTTTCTGTTGGTTATTCGCAGCAAAGGTGCTATCCTACAGAGCGACCTTGAAAGAACACACCTATATGAGTCCGATTGTTAAACGTCGCAGTCTATGAGATTGGGTGATCTCTAGTAAGCTCATGAAGAGATCAGGGAGTATGACGCATATGCTCCACCCGCGGGGTAGGCTACTGGCAGCCACGTACTGGTTATGACTTTGAGTGAAGTGTATTGCCACCAAATTTGCAATTCAAGGTTCGTCCATTGTTCAAGTTGCTGATAGATGTAGCTTGAAGCTCTAGACGGAAGTTCAACTTAACAGTCTCTGCTGAAACACTGGTATATAAACAAGAAACGAGGTTTGACAAAATCTCTAAATGGAAATTTGAGATCTGGTGGGGGATTGTTAGAATTTGGGCCCATTTGTGGGCAGCCCAAATAAGCAAATCTGAAAATCTCAAATTGGTCCATGTGCATGGCAGAATTTTGGAGGTGCAAGGTGGTGCTAAAGTTTAGTCCCACATTGCTAGTTGGAGTAGAGTTGCACCAACTTATATAGTGGAGTGTTGTGCTACATGGTGTGCTTGTGAGAACAGAAGGCTCTCTCCCGCGCACTCCTCCTCCGCCGCCGCCGCTCGCTCGTCTCGTCACGACATGTCGCGGGTTGTGGGAATGAGCCGAGCCGATGCCTAAATTTTTGCTGTTCAGGAAAATCGAGTCGTTAGCATACGTGTACAGCTTAGCCAATTCGGATCGCTCCCGAATTGTGGGCTGCTGTAACCGACTCGAACGTGTGTACGACGTGGGCGTGGGCGTTAGGGTTTCCCGAACCGCACTATATAATGCCTTGCACTACCGTGCACCGTCACATACCGAACCAATCTAGGTTTTGCCAATCCCATGTCTTGCTCCGCCACCGTAGTCTACTCCATCCCGAGCGTCGGCGTGCACCGGCGTTTGGGAGAGCAGGTCTCCGGAACCAGTCGCCTTTGTGATCCTGTACGGGAGAGGGCGAATTAGATTTTTGGGAAGCGCTACGGCGATTGCTCGCCGCTTCCACCACGGGTCATCTTCCAGCCGGCTTTGCGGATCGCCGCCGCAAGCATCTTCTGTGGCGACGAGCCTTCGCCAAGAAAGTCCCAACTACATCGCTGCATCGACCATGGCTACTACGTCTTCAATCGTTCAGTACGTGTGTCGTATCTCTCCGGTTGGATCAACATTTTTCTTGTCTACATGTTCTGTGATATGCTGCTAATATTCATGTTGATTAGTTCATCTAGTATGTTCATGTTTCGCATGTTAGTAGTTGCGGTTGTCATGTTTAATATTGTGGAATTAATCATGGAATTATTGCCTAATTATCCAACAACACCTAGCTCACTATGTTGTATTTTTTCTCTTATTTCACGTGTTGTGGACATCATTGTGTATAAATGCGCTCAACCATTAATTGCAACCCATTAATACACTTGTACAACCATTAATTGCATCTTATTTCCTAACTTCATTTTCCTAGACCTGACTCAGGATGCAATAGACACAACGAATGTAATTTCTTACACTTCTTAAATCATCACCACACTCAATTACATTTTTGCACACTTAACTACATTTCCCCATCTTCCCCAAACATGTAACAAAATAGTAATTCTTTTTAGCAGAAACCTATGAAATTTGGAATCCGTTTTGGAACCAAACATGACCAAGCTATTGACTACATTCGCAAACAAAATTGACGATATGTGTTCCGAATAATAGATGATCAGGTAATTCAAATAACATTTCAACAAATTCCGAATGTGTTTCGAAGCCAAATACGATCAAATTGAAAAAATGAAGTCACAGAGTCCCGAATTTTTCCCCAAAAAACAATTTGAAAAAATGAGATCTCTGTTTCGGAATCTATTTCTTGATATTTTGGTTAAATAATATACTCCCTCCGTTCACAAAAGGATGTCTCAACCAACTTCAAATTTGGACGTATCTACACATAAACATCCAAATTTGAAGTTGGTTGAGACATCCTTTTATGAACGGAGGGAGTACAAATTAGTCATGTTCTCCAGATTATTTTCACCATGCTGACATGCATTTTTAACCTACTGCACTAGTACAACTAATGCCCCTAGTGTGCCCTAAGATTAGCTAACACAGATGATCAAGTAATTCAAATAAAATGTCAAGAAATTTGGTATTGTTACAGAACCAAATATGACCAAGTAATTTTCAATACAAGGTCATAAAATTCTGAATTTGTTTCCCTTAAAACAAATATAAACAAGTAATTTCGAAAAAGATGAGATCAAATCACCCTTGTTGTTCTCAGCAAAAACCTATGAAACCGGAAGCTTTTTCAGAACCATAGGTGCCATTTTCTCCCTAGGCTATTTTCACCATGCTACCATGCATTTTCTTAACCTACTACATTAGTACAACTAATTCCTCTAGTGTGCTCTGAGATTAGCTAACACAACATTTTTTTTCTTACTTCCCAAAGTCATCAACTCAATCAACCAAAGTCATCAACTCAGTAAATGCTTACTGCCTAAAGTCACCGATCCAATAAATGCAATTTTATACCGTTATGTTTTGGTGATGCAATGATCTACTTTATTTAGGTAAATACGTACCATTGCACAACTAGCACTACTTTGTTTAGTAATCACGAAGCTACAAATCAATGGCACAGATTCCATCCGCACTCGGGGGCCCGGAGCCAAAAGTCCGGGAATGTCCTAATTAAAAAATTAATGCTTTGCAGTAACGGCTCATGTAGCTCATACAACTTCAATTGTTTATCAAACATAAATTTAAAATGTATTTACACCTTTTGTGAAACTTCAATGAGTTATTCATGTAAAGTGTTTGATACTAGTTTGTATATGACCTCCGGTGGCCCCAACACGTCTCAAATTTAATTTTGAATTTTTTATTAAAAAAAAGACACACATAGATGTTTGATTATGCACGACTTCGAGCAAAAAGTTGCAATGTTGCGCTCTATGCAAAAACAATATTTTCCGCACATTTTTTTGTGTTCGGACCATAAATAAAATAAATATTATATATATTATTCTCAGCGACAACGTTTCACTTGGAGCATGCACCTATGTTGAGTTAGTCAAATAGCATTTATGTTATTAAACCATGGGCACATACAAAGCTAGCTTAGTTATCAAAATCAGATACATCAATGGCGGAGCTTGGCAGAGATTGTAGGGGTGGAGATTTTTTATTTTAAGTCCTTAAAAAACGTCAAGGTTTGCTCCAAACCCGGGGAGGGGGGCGGGGGGAGGGGGGCAGTGGCCCCCCTGAACTACACTAAGCTCTCCCTATGAGATACGTCAATTTGGGAATTTATAGTGTTGTTTTTGTCAACGTAAAGACAAATCTTTGAGCGTAAGAATAAAGTGCTTAGTTGTGTGTCTCGAAAACAATTATAAAGACATTTAGGCGCCTTCTTGAACATTTTACACCCCTTCTCTCGCATTAGTTGAATAGTCCAAGGAGTGTGCGAAAATACTCGTCTAATTCATCTGGTTTGTTCAAACAAAAAAGTTTGTCTGGTCTAAAAAATAGGACCACAGTCCAATCCTCCTTAGGATATGTGACACAAGGTTGAAGTAGGTGGCAAGACACTTACCCAAATCATAGAATAGTCCACCGCTGAGATTTTTTTTGACCTAGAAACCGTTGGGGAAACACCGCTGTGATTTTGATAACAACATGGGTTCTACAAATCTGTTTAACACATTAGGGGTTTATTCCAAAGGAAAGTTCTAAATCTTTAAAACTACCCTTAGTGGGAATAACATACTCCCTTCGTATCAAAATATAAGACTTTCTATCTTTTTTCTGTAGACATGTTTTAGTGTAAGATTAATGTGAATCTTGCACTAAAACATGTCTAGATACATGTGTGAAGAAAAAGGTTAGAAAGCCTTATATTTTGATGCAGAGGGGGTAGCATCACACACCCCACGATTAGATGAGTCTAGAACCATATAAATGAGATATTGCATAACACCACACATAAGTCAGTATCCACTATAGGGGTAGTAACATGGAGACGGTGTTTTGACTCGTAGGACCATATACTCCCATTAAGAAAAATATATTTAAAAATATTTAAAATGTAAAAAATCCAATAAAAATTGTAGCACATACATCCAGGCATTTTATGCTCACACAAAGTTTGTGGAAAACAACATTTTTGTGGCTTGTGTAAAAAGACAAAGTTTGGTGCTACCAAACAACGCACCACCCAGCATTTATTTGTGTTTTAGTACATGCCACAAGAAAATGTTTTTTGTCATAAAAAATGTGTGTGAGCATAAAATGTTGGGATGTTCACCCGATTTTTTTGTCAATTGTTTTTGACATTTTGAAGCACAATTTTGAATAGTGGGAGCAAAATGGATTTCCGTAATAACATAGACTAGTAACTTAAGTATGTTACAAAGTATGTTACTAGCTATTCCCTCAGTTTTTAAATATAAGATGTTTTAGGCTTTTCTCACGTTCACATGTATCTACATTTATCTGTACATGTTTGATGCATGTAAAATGCATACATGAACTTTACATTTTATTACTTGATATTCCAACTTATTTGCAACTTATATGATGTTATATTCATGTTTTATAATGATTTCGGGGATTTTCTAAACAATCCCCCTCTTTTGGTTCTAACTCTGTTTTCCAGAAAACGTCTTTTTTAGGGTTTCGGACTTTCCGGGAGCTTCGGGACTCCAAAAAGGGCAAGGCCAAAGAGCACGGTTCAGAATTTTCGAGGCGAACGCAATGGGCCTAAAATGAAGACCAGCAGCCCAGCCAGCTGTAAACTAGAGGGTCCCACGCGGTCAGATTCCCTGGCCACGTGGGACCACCTCTTTTCCCCCTCGTGGCTCCGATGCCGTCCGTTTTCGTCTCCGTGGCTTCGTCTTGACCTAAAATCAACTATAAAAAGAGTCCCCCAAGGAGTTTCGTGGGGAGGCGGCGGAAAAACACGAAACACACGAAACAGAAGACAGAAGGCTGCCGCCGGAGAAGATCGGAGGGGGGAAACGCTGCCGGAATCACCTCCGGTAGGCTCCTCCATCCCCCCTCCGGAGTCTCCATCAACACCAACGTCAAGACCTGCACCATCTCCATCACCATCTTCGTGATCCACTTCATCCCCCTCATAGTTTGAGATTGTTGAACCCTAGCTATTGTTTAAGTGCTATTCTACCTGTGTATGATTTGTTACTTGTCATTGTTTTGTGGTGAGACTATAATTTCAGATTGTGTTGTATCATTTATACCACTGAATCATATCATGTCTTCACGTTGTGAGTAGTTCTCTCATGTTCCTGGGGGCATAGGATGGATTGGCAATGATCTATATATAACATGTGTTGGTATTTTGTCTAGTGTTTATCTTTTTATGTAATTCTATGATGGTGTTGTGCGAACGTCGACTGCACATCACTTCACCTAGATGGGCTCATAGGAGAACACCGTAGTGTAATGAATTGAGGGAGACTTGGGAGGACATGTAAACCTGAGACCGAGTCATGAAGTTACATTATGAGGGTATTAGTATCGGGGACCTTAGAGTGTAATGCTATGGTGGGACTTTATGTCTTAATAAATCTTGTGCAGTCATTTACTTGGCCACATGATCCATCATAAGGGGTTTAGTATATTTATTTAGCTATACCTAATAATGGCTCCGTCCGAAGAAGATTAAAACTTGACAAAATGCTACCTTGTTGTTCTAGAAATATTTATGCCATGAAATCTAGGTAGCCCCTGGGAACGTTCTCCACTTATAAGAAACACACACTTGAGCTTGTCCTCTTGCTGCATAGAGGATTGGGCTTTTCTCTCTTTGAGAGCTTTCACCTGCTACTATTTATCTGCTGCATTTTTACTTTATTGCAAACTCTACACCAAAAACCCAAAAACACTTGCATCATTTAATCATTTTAGTTTGTCTAGTGCATAGATAATAAGGGAAGTGACACTCTTATTTGAGAGGATAAATAACTTATACCTTCTACTCCTCGTGGGATCGATACTATACTTACACATTGAAGATTTCAACGATCCCCTATACTTGTGGGTATCAAGACATTTTCTGGCGCCGTTGCCGGGGAGTGTAGCGCTTAAGTTTTTATTCTTGTTTGCACTAGATTTTTATTTTCAGTTTTGCATATACTCTAGTTTACTTTCAGTTTTGCATTTAGTTTAGTTTTACCTTCAGTTATATATATCAAAAACACAAAAAAATAGAAAATGGAAAATACCAAAAAAAACTCGTGTTTTGGGCATAAGTATGGATATAAAAGTTGCTTTGTTTAGACACTTGAATGCTGCTAAGATTGCCAAGGAATATAGAGAATCAAAGGAAGGGAAAATACTAAAAGGTTTCATGATGGAATTAAATTATATTGCTAAGGAGTTGCTTTTACACCATGATGTAACTTGTATTTTTTGCTCTGAACAAAAAGATAAACATTTTGAATTTCAATGTAGGTTCCATGAAGAATGTGTTATTGCATCTTACCATACTGGTGATTATGCTTATTTAGGAATGGAACAAGTAGAGGAATTTGTTACTTTCAAGGCAGCCTATGAATTATACACCTTCATTGATGAAAATAAAACTTGCCCTATAGCTAATAAATTTGAAAGAGAGATAGATTTTATTCTTGAATATTGCGTAGACAACTTCTCTCAAAATATTTATGCTGTTGAATATAATGAGGCTCCCCAAGAGAGCACTGATGTTTTGCAGGAAGAAGATGATGAAAACATAAGCTTGGAAGAGGAAGAATGTGAAGAAGAGGATAACAACCTAAGCTTGGGGATGCCCGTGCAACCCCAAGAAGATGATGAAATTGATGAACAACTAGAGAATGAAGAGAAGAACCATCCACCTTCACCACCTATGGATGAGGGTAACACTCAAAATTTTGTTGATGATAAACTTTGCTTTTATGATTCTGATGATGAGGAGGACTATCAACCTATGCCTAATGAGAACATTATTGATAATAATTTTAAAAATGATGAGGAGTATGGTTTGGACATGTTTTATGATAGTACTCTAGATGATGATCCTCCATGTTTAGAACTTACTACTTCATGTGAGGATAAAAATGACATACTTGCTGTTGGTGAAAATACTCTTACTTATGAGAGTCCTACTTTATTTCTGAACTCTCCCATTCACACCGTGGAGGAGAAGCTTTTATGGGTTGAAAAGTACTTATGTGGGCTGAAATTATCTTACACTAATAATCATTTCACCCATAACCATCATGTTTATGGTGCTTCTTGCAATTATTTTGAGAGAGGAAAACACACTAATAGCTCACATAATAGTTTTAATAATCCTCTATATGTTCCTAAGTTTGCAAAGTTGCACCAATCTAATAGTTCTTTTATCAAATTTGCTTCCACTACTTGTAACTATTATGAGAGAGGAAGAAAGACTTGTCTTTATGTTTCTATGTTATTTAAAATGCAACCTACTGATCACCACATGCATTGGTTACCACAAAATTGCTGCTATTTATTCATATATAAAATGCCAATGCATAGGAAGTGGGTTAGACTTAAAAGTTAATGGTTTAATGTTTTGTGGTGTGCTCCTTATGCTTTCATTTCCTATTCAGTTTGGGCACACCTTTATATCATGAAAACATGTGAAACAACTTTACCTACTGTTATCTAATTGCTAGTTTAAGATTTTCACTTTATATAAAATTTGGGAAAGTAAATGAGAAGGATGAGTAATGGAGATGTTGGGGTCGACCTTGAACATGTGTTGTTCATGCCAATGGAACCATTGCAAAGTCTCTATCATTAAAACTTTTCCCAAAGCTAAAACCAAATAAAAAGAGTGTTTATGTTGTATATATTTGCTTCTTCTTTTGCCTTTGTGCTAAATCAAAAACAACAAAAATATTTTCTTTCTTCCTTGTTTGTTTCTCTTGAATTCTTTATTGGTTCTTTTTGATTTTTATCTTCAGTTTCAGTTTTGGTTTTTGAGTCAAGGTGCTTGTTTACTACTGTAACATCACCTTTGTATCTTATTTTTCATCTTTATGGCAAGAATAACCTCTTTTGAGAGGTGGGATCAGACAATAGTGATTTGCTGTCCAGAAAACAGATTCCTTAGCTTCACTGCGGAAAATGTTAAAAATCACAGAAAAGGAATTTTGACCTGAAATTTTACGACAGCAATCTTCAGTTATTATTACGCATTTCATTAGTTAAAAGTTTTCTGATTTGAGCAACGTAAGTGACTCTGAAAATTCACTCTTTACGGGCTGTCCAGTTTTTGACAGATTTTGTCTTTATTTTGCATTAGCCTCATTACTTGTGTTTTGTGTGGTTCTTTTGATCAATGAACAATACACAACCATAGTAACAATAGTTAATGTTTAGAATCAAATCATGATATGTCTTTGCTGTACCAATGTGGATTTAATTTATGGAGACACTAACCCCTCTAATCAAGTTTTATGATGAGTTTTGTGTGAAGAGAATTGTCAAGTGGAAGAGTTGAGGGTGATGAACAAAGATCAAGAGGGACAAACACTCAAGCTTGGGGATGTTACCTGTGAGGACCCCTCGAACTACCAGTCCGAGATGCCCACGTTATGTAAACAGATCACGATCCCAATGATCAGTGCATCGCGATCACATAACCAACATGGTATACAAAGTTACATCATCCAACTCAAATAGAACAAGACTTACATAAATGGTGGTCATACGACCAAGCCTGCAACCATCGTCACGCAGGACGGAATTAACTACGATATAGCGGAAGCTTTCGGCTAGCGTCGGCCCTCGTCACAACCGGACGCATTCCCACAGAGCAGTTGACCGGTGACACTCAGTTGGCGTAGTCGTCGGCGTACTCCTCCTCCTCGTCGTACATCTCCTCATTGTAATCTGGACGTTTGAATATCCAGGGACACAGCCATATGAGTACATTTACGTACTCGCAAAACCACCTCAAGGCTTAAGTTTTCATGGCAATGCAATAAATCGTTTTCGAAAACTGGGATAGCTGCTATATAATGCTATAGGGCTTAGTTTTCGCAAACGATGCTTTTGAACATAGAGATTACAACATCTCTATATCCTTATTAAACAAAACATTTAGAGGTAGAATCCTCTCTTGTAGAAATAGCATGCACTACTTCCACATTCTTGTAAAACATTAGTAAAACTTTTCAAAGACACTAGGATGGGGATACCCCTTTTTCCTTTCCACGAGATCAGACTGATTGTCTCCCCGAGACCAACCATCTTCTCCCAAATCCGTACCTCCCAGGTACCTTCTTGAATTGCCTCCTTGTTTCCACCGAGAAAACCATTTTTCTTTTGAAAACATAAAATTTGCCCATACGCCTAGATCGGTGGCCTTTCCAACCGTCCATGACCAAGGACTCGGCTATTCGAATAGATTTACACTCTGCAGAGGTGGTGCACTTTCACCACACCAAACAGTCATTCCGCCGTGATCAGCCACGGTCCCCATACGACAGTATGCGGGGTTTCGGATAACATGATCAAAGCTTTCCCCTAATCCACTCTAGTAAAGAGGACTCCCGCTAGGTTTGTTCCCCTCGGCACCGTGTGCTCCACTAGACCCCTGGTCTCTCTTAGGACGCCACACCGCCACGGCAGGGGGACCCAACGTAATCGTCCGGCTACTGATCCGCAGCAGTGTATTGTCTCTTACGGACGACAACCCGGCTTTGAGGGCCCCGCCCTTATAGAGTATGAGATCCTCCGTACTAAAACAGACAAGATTCCGGCTAAGCCCTACCCATATCAGGTAGTGTGGTTGCACAGGTTAATTGTTCGGGCGGCCGCTAGGGCTGTACTTTGTTTTTCAAAAACATCTCCACCTCCGACTGCTCCCAGCAGCTCGGGTTTTCGTAAACTCACCGAATGCTCCCAGCACTTCAGGTTTTCATGAACATCTCCATTTGCTCCCAGCAACATGGGTTTTATAAAATACTTTCTCGCCGATCGCTCCCAGCGCCTCGGGTTTTCTTCCGAAAACATTTCGTCAAAGCCAGGCTCCCATCCTATAGTTTTGAGGTAAGATCATAAGGATATACTACTAAAAAATATAATTTTCTTGATAGCGCCTTCAGTAGAAGGTTTCTCAAGTAAAGGCTTATTTTTATAAAACCTATTATATACTAGTAGATATCTTTGGCCAAACAATATTTTGTAAAATAGTTTTGGGGTGACAAAATGCCACAGAAGAAATAATACATGCATCATTTTATTTTGAAAACCAAAACATGCTTGGTATAAATAATAGGATTTCAGTAGAGTGGTGAGGTGGCTTGCCTGGCTTGGTAATATGTCCTTGGCCTTGATATTGATGCTCCTCAGGTTCACTCCTCACTTCCAGTTTCCTTCCCGATCGTATCTAACGCCGTAAACAGGAAAAGGAACATCACTCAGGACAATACCATAGGGACATAACAAACAGCGAACATTGCACAAAACACTAAGCTAGCTAACAAGAGCAAGCCATTCACTTAGTTATACAACAACAAGCAGAAAGTCCATAACGCTAAGACAAACAACAAACACACCTAAGAAAGTATACATAACAACCCTCATAGTTAAGAAGGTGGTTTTAACTAAACCCTAAAACAAAATTCCACTTAGGGTGATTAGGTCAAGGGCTGCTGCTGTAGTTTAGGAAATAGTTCAGACAAAAGTATCTCTTTAGTTTTCAGGAAATACTTCAGACAAAAGTTAAGTTACCAATTATTTTCTAATATTAAACTATTTCACCAAGTTAAGATAGAGACATTAACAAACTACTCATGCTAGTATTAAACTTAAAGACTACCAAGTTCAACTAACAAGGCAAACATATTAAATCACACAAACATGTTTGGGCAACTACAATACAATTTATTATTTATTTACAAATAGGGTTAAGGTGATAATTAGACAACCTTTTTGGACCACTTCCAAATTGTAAAACTAAGCATCACTAATAAACTTAAACAACCAGTAGCTAACATTTATAGTTGGGAGTGGTTATTTAGCTCATAAAAGTTTTCTGACAACCAAGCATAATTAAACAATGGTTAAAGTTTTCAATCACCACTTAACAACACACGCTTAGCACACAAACACACCTAACATAAACCACTAACAATCCTAACATATTAAAAGTAACTTTATTTGGTGAGCTACAGCACCAAAACAAATCACAACAACAATAACAACATTTTCATAAAAGACCAAACAGTTGTTTTATCATTTTTAAAAAGGCAGAAAACACCATTTTAAGAGTTTATTGAGTCCAGGGTGTTCTGTTCAACCAAATTTTATGGAAAGCTAGATTTAGGTTCTTTGCATGAATTAGAAACTACTGCAATTGGATTTGCCCAAAAATCTTAATCACAGAAAATCAGATAAATGCTAGAAAAGCCTACTGGTCCAAACTTCAAACTCATGCCAATTCAAATCTACGCATCGCAAACACATGAGGTTAACTTCTACAGAAAGCTACACTCACAAGCATTCCAGAACAATTGGATTTACAAAATTTGGATTCATATTTCTCAGGTTAAAAATAGTTCTTTGTTTTAGACCAGTGCCAGTACAGTAATTTTCATGCTCAAACAAGATAATATTTTCGAGATCTGCAAGTTGCATGAGGTTCCAAACTCACTTAGCTACCTCTGTGATTTTTGGTTTGCCCGAATATCAAGTTTAGCTATTTTATTTTGAATTAAACTAACAGGACAGAAACAGATCTACACAGAAAAGAATAAAGCTACTGAAAAAAAAGTAGTCGGGCCAAACCTGCACAGGGACGGGCCAACTTGGGCTGGATCCGGCCCAGCTCGCACAGCAGCAGCTTGCCTGCTTCCTCTCGACAGGAAGAGCACGGGCAGAAGCTCGTCCATGGCGACGAGCATGGGCTGCTCACCTAGGGCGTGCGAAAGTCGAAGCCGAGCGTCTGGATGGAACAAGGAGCTCGAGGGGAGGCCGGGGATGGCTGCAGTTCTTGACGGCGTGCTCCGAGACGGCGGCGAGGACGATGCCGTCCGGGCGGACACAAGATGGCAGCGGAGGCTCCGGTGTTCCTAAAAACAAAAGAAGATGTCTCTTAGCTAGGTCTCGAGATGTTGAAGAAGAGGGAACTAAAATGGAGGTCAGAGGAGCTCGGGTTCGGCGGCACTCTCCATGGCAAGATCTCGAAATCGAGATGGAGACCTCGCGTTCTTCACGCACAGAGAGCAAGATCTGGTCTGTGCTTTGGTGGGGTGGAAGAGTGGAGGCGGAGGAGTGGAAATGACAAGGTTAGGGCACGGGGAAGGGCTCGTAGCTTCTTATCCAAACCGATGTCGGTTCACGATGCACTAGGTGCATGGATGCGCATGGGGTGGCTGCTGCATGGTGATAGGGCAAGCAAGACGGTGTCTGGGGGAGTAGGTGGTGGTGCAGAGCACCGGGGCATCCCCTGGCTGGCCTCCTAGGCAGGGAGAGAGGAGATCATGCAAGGTCTTTTCCTTGCGGGCTCCCAAGGTGGTCAAGAAGAGAGAAGGGGGCTAGGGCTAGCTGTCCTCATCGGTAACTGGTCAAGAGGGGTGGTGGATGTCCAGAACACGCCCAGGACGTGAAGAGAGGGAGAGAGGAGAGAGGTGCAAGAGGAATCATGGCCATGCATGCAATGATGCCCTTGCCATTATCTTTTCTTCTTTCTCTCTCGATTTTTACAGCAGCAAGCACTGGTAAAACGTGCCAAAGGAATCACTAGGAGGGTTAGGGATGGTTTGGCAAGAGGTCTACAGGTTTTAGAACGAAATTTGAAAAGTTCAAGTCAAGTTTAGAAGTTGACAGAATTTCAGAAAACTGACGACATGAAGGTCAGAAAACCATCATGTAAAAGGGATCAAATGACCAATATTGTTACGAGGGAAGATACAGAAGTCAAGTACTACCTATGAGGATCACAAAGATCAACAATTCACTTCGTAATAAGAAAGTTTGCCTGGTTTTGCAAGGAGGCGAAAATGGTATAAAATAACAGGTTCAGAAAATTCAGAGTTTGGTCCTTGAAGAAATTTCCAAGTCCAGAAATCTGTTATTTTGGTGACAACAAAACCATCATGCAATAAGAATGTTTAAACCATGAAAAGCTCAAACAAGACATTTAAATGATCAACAAGATGTATTAGAAGAGATTCATGAAGATGCATTTCCAATTCTACCAAAAGTAAAATATTGGTTATCCTGAACATATGCTATCTTATAACAGAAATAAAGATAGTTTCAGGAAAAGTTTTGCAAAGTCTTCTCCACGATTTGTATAACATAAGCAAATATTTTTCAATAAAAGGGTCACATATGACCAAAAGAATGTTGGATAATTTTCCTAAGAATTTTGGAAATACTTTTATTCACAAAATATTTAAAAATTCATTTCTGGCCTTTTTGTAAATAAATTGTAATAAATAAGAAAAAGCTTCCAAAACAAATATTTTTGAATTGAGATGAGAGGGGATATAATAGGGATCACAAAAGTGATTTTTAATAAACAACTCCTTTGAAAAGTATTTGAGTTTCTTTTGGAAACAAGGAAAACAAGAGTCTTTTAGTAGACAACAAAACTTGAAAAGAAGAAAACAGTTTTAATGGCCAAGATAAGAAAATTGACCACATTAGATGTAAAACACAAATCATGAGGATGGGAAAATAATATTTGATTGAGCTCATAAAGATTAAGAAGTGATCATATAAAGATTGCCAAGATAAGAGGGATATAACCACTAAGATGGAATGCCATAAAAAGGGCTTTGAAATAAAATTCTAGGGAGTTTACATAAAACACTTTCATAGATTGGATGGAAAGTATAGATATAGAATATGAGATCCCTGAGGGTGCATTGATGAGAAGAGCATGATTTGCCACTATGGCATGTCTCCAAAGTTGGAGGATTTTCGTAGCTAGGAAGATAGCTAAAGACAGGATTCTAATCTCTGATCCTTTTTATAAAGTCCTAATATTTGTAGGTTTCAAACCATTTAAGCCCACACACACTCACAAACAAACAAGTATAAACATTCCAAGATAAACATAAGAAATGATCACACCTCTAGCAAGTCACAACAAGACAACAAGTTCACTCAACCAATTGTGTTTACAAAGCAATTTCCCAAGTGTTTTTTGTGAGTTGGTGATCAAGCAAGATCATGACTTTATCACCAAGAGGTAGGGTTTAAGTAGGTTGTGCTCACAAGGTTACTAATAGGTGTTAACAAACACAACCAACAAAGTACCCAAAGTCAAACAAAGTAATGGGAAGTGAATCACAAGCATTAGTGAAGCATTTGAAAAAAAAAATTGTTGCCCCTGATTTTTGGCTCTCTAATAAATGTGTTTTTCTGGCCTCCCAAAATTGGGCTGTGACATTACCCATAGGCTCACCCTACATGTATCAAATAAGTACAAGAACTCAAGCTTGGCATCAAGTTTTATGATACCACCTCACTCCAACCATCTTGATACCAAGTAAGTAAGCCTACCTATATGGCTATAAAGAAAGCGCTTTACGGGAGGCAACCCGATTGTTTTATTCTTGATTTTTCTTTGTGTACTCTTGCTGTAACAAGAGACTTAGTTTTTAGTTTTGTTTCTGGAATTTTTAATAAAGTGCCAAGTTTTACCCGTTTTGGTTTGAAAAAGTTGCTATTTGTATTCGGAGATTTTATTCCAGCACGAATCTGTGCACGGTATGATTTTTCATTTCTATTCTGTAACTCCGAATGAGCTGATATTTTAACTGTAGTTGCAACTTTTCATCCTCTGTAATCATGAATATTTTCAGAATTTTTCGACATATTAAATAGGGTAGAAAAATGCGTTTTGCTGCAGCTGTTTTTCTAGACAGATTCTGTCCCATTTTGTTTGATGCATTCTTTGAACTTTTAACTTGAATCTTTTTGATCTAATTGAGTTTATAAGTAGGCATACAACATTATACACTTTCTGGAAATTCATATGAATTTTTGTTTAAGGATTTTATGCAGCAAGCAATTCATTTGTCTATCACTACTAATGTCACCCCACAGAAAAGAAATGGGAGAAACGGTGTTTTGAAGTTTTTTCACAGGGATTAGAGGAGATGCACCAAGAGCTATCCAAGGATGGTGAAGACCATAAGCTTGGGGATGTGAAGACAACCCCACTGGACCAACACACTCTCGGTTTGCACACGTCTAACTTCTGTTTTTCGATCAATGCACTTTATCGCATAAACTTGGAGCGTCTTTTATTTGCTTTTTATTTCAGTTTAATTTTTGTTTATTTTCTTGAGACCACCACTTTTCATTTATGTTATGAGAGTGCTACTGGAAAATTGGGTTGAATTATGTTGGATGCTATTAAAAATATTGGGACAGTGATGTTTGACTTGATTCAAAAAGATACATATAGTTGCATGATTCATGTGCTTTTTAATGAGTATTAATTTGCAAGTGTTTTATCAAGAGCTATCTTTTATTCATGTTTCGATGATGAATGTTACTTTACTTTGTTTAACATGGATTGATTAGTTCTATGGACACTTATGCATGCATTTAGACGGTCAACTTTCTCCCTCTTGCAAGCCCAAAAATTCCAACAAGTAAAAACTTGTTTTCCAACACCTTCAACCAAAGGTTTTCTAGTGAGTCCACCATATCTATGAAACCGGAAGCTTTTTCAGAACCATAGGTGCCATTTTCTCCCTAGGCTATTTTCACCATGCTACCGTGCATTTTCTTAACCTACTACATTAGTACAACTAATTCCTCTAGTGTGCTCTGAGATTAGCTAACACAACATTTTTTTTCTTACTTCCCAAAGTCATCAACTCAATCAACCAAAGTCATCAACTCAGTAAATGCTTACTGCCTAAAGTCACCGATCCAATAAATGCAATTTTATACCGTTATGTTTTGGTGATGCAATGATCTACTTTATTTAGGTAAATACGTACCATTGCACAACTAGCACTACTTTGTTTAGTAATCACGAAGCTACAAATCAATGGCACAGATTCCATCCGCACTCGGGGGCCCGGAGCCAAAAGTCCGGGAATGTCCTAATTAAAAAATTAATGCTTTGCAGTAACGGCTCATGTAGCTCATACAACTTCAATTGTTTATCAAACATAAATTTAAAATGTATTTACACCTTTTGTGAAACTTCAATGAGTTATTCATGTAAAGTGTATGATACTAGTTTGTATATGACCTCCGGTGGCCCCAACACGTCTCAAATTTATTTTTGAATTTTTTATTAAAAAAAAGACACACATAGATGTTTGATTATGCACGACTTTGAGCAAAAAGTTGCAATGTTGCGCTCTATGCAAACATAATATTTTCCGCACATTTTTTTGTGTTCGGACCATAAATAAAATAAATATTATATATATTATTCTCAGCGACAACGTTTCACTTGGAGCATGCACCTATGTTGAGTTAGTCAAATAACATTTATGTTATTAAACCATGGGCACATACAAAGCTAGCTTAGTTATCAAAATCAGATACATCAATGGCGGAGCTTGGCAGAGATTGTAGGGGTGGAGATTATTTATTTTAAGTTCTTAAAAAACGTCAAGGTTTGCTCCAAACCCGGGGAGGGGGGTGGGGGGAGGGGGCAGTGGCCCCCCTGAACTACACTAAGCTCTCCCTATGAGATACGTCAATTTGGGAATTTATAGTGTTGTTTTTGTCAACGTAAAGACAAATCTTTGAGCGTGAGAATAAAGTGCTTAGTTGTGTGTCTCGAAAAAAATTATAAAGACATTTAGGCGCCTTCTTGAACATTTTACACCCCTTCTCTCGCATTAGTTGAATAGTCCAAGGAGTGTGCGAAAATACTCGTCTAATTCATCTGGTTTGTTCAAACAAAAAAGTTTGTCTAGTCTAAAAAATAGGACCACAGTCCAATCCTCCTTAGGATATGTGACACAAGGTTGAAGTAGGTGGCAAGACACTTGCCCAAATCATAGAATAGTCCACCGCTGAGATTTTTTTTGACCTAGAAACCGTAGGGGAAACACCGTTGTGATTTTGATAACAACATGGGTTCTACAAATCTGTTTAACACATTAGGGGTTTATTCCAAAGGAAAGTTCTAAATCTTTAAAACTACCCTTAGTGGGAATAACATACTCCCTTCGTATCAAAATATAAGACTTTCTATCTTTTTTCTGTAGACATGTTTTAGTGTAAGATTAATGTGAATCTTGCACTAAAACATGTCTAGATACATGTGTGAAGAAAAAGGTTAGAAAGCCTTATATTTTGATGCAGAGGGGGTAGCTAGTAACATTTATGCCACCTAGGTAAAAAAATATGTTGTGGCATCTAATTAATGAGAAGTGCGACAAATAGAGTAACATAGCTAGTTATCATAACATCACACACCCCACGATTAGATGAGTCTAGAACCATATAAATGAGATATTGCATAACACCACACATAAGTCAGTATCCACTATAGGGGTAGTAACATGGAGACGGTGTTTTGACTCGTAGGACTATATACTCCCATTAAGAAAAATATATTTAAAATGTAAAACATCCAATAAAAATTGTAGGACATACATCCAGGCATTTTATGCTCACACAAAGTTTGTAGAAAACAACATTTTTGTGGCTTGTGTAAAAAGACAAAGTTTGGTGCTACAAAACAACGCACCACCGCATTTATTTGTGTTTTAATACATGCCACAAGAAAATGTTTTTTGTCATAAAAAATGTGTGTGAGCATAAAATGTTGGGATGTTCACCCGATTTTTTTGTCAATTGTTTTTGACATTTTGAAGCACAATTTTGAATAGTGGGAGCAAAATGGATTTCCGTAATAACATAGACTAGTAACTTAAGTATGTTACAAAGTATGTTACTAGCTATTCCCTCAGTTTTTAAATATAAGATGTTTTAGGCTTTTCTCACGTTCACATGTATCTACATTTATCTGTACATGTTTGATGCATGTAAAATGCATACATGAACTTTACATTTTATTACTTGATATTCCAACTTATTTGCAACTTATATGATGTTATATTCATGTTTTATAATGATTTCGGTGATTTTCTAAACAATCCCCCCTCTTTTGGTTCTAACTCTGTTTTCCAGAAAATGTCTTTTTTAGGGTTTCAGACTTTTCGGGAGCTTCGGGACTCGAAAAAGGGCAAGGCCAAAGAGCACGGTTCAGAATTTTCGAGACGAACGCAATGGGCCTAAAATGAAGACCAGCAGCCCAGCCAGCTGGAAACTAGAGGGTCCCACGCGGTCAGATTCCCTGACCACGTGGGACCACCTCTCTTCCCCCTCGTGTCTCCGATGCCGTCCGTTTTCGTCTCCGTGGCTTCGTCTTGACCTAAAACCAATTATAAAAAGAGTCCCGCGAGGAGTTTCGCGGGGAGGCGGCGGAAAAACACGAAACACACGAAACAGAAGACAGAAGGCTGCCGTCGGAGAAGATCGGAGGGGGGAAACGCTGCCGGAATCACCTCCGGTAGGCTCCTCCATCCCCCTCCGGAGTCTCCATCAACACCAACGTCAAGACCTGCACCATCTCCATCACCATCTTCGTGATCCACTTCATCCCCCTCATAGTTTGAGATTGTTGAACCCTAGCTATTGTTTAAGTGCTATTCTACCTGTGTATGATTAGTTACTTGTCATTGTTTTGTGGTGAGACTATAATTTCAGATTGTGTTGTATCATTTATACCACTGAATCATGTCATGTCTTTACGTTGTGAGTAGTTCTCTCATTTCCTGGGGGCATAGGATGGATTGGCAATGATCTATATATAACATGTGTTGGTATTTTGTCTAGTGTTTATCTTTTTATGTAATTCTATGATGGTGTTGTGCGAACGTCGACTGCACATCACTTCACCTAGATGGGCTCATAGGAGAACACCGTAGTGTAATGAATTGAGGGAGATTTGGTAGGACATGTAAACCTGAGACCGAGTCATGAAGTTACATTATGAGGGTATTAGTATCGGGGACCTTAGAGTGTAATGCTATGGTGGGACTTTATGTCTTAATAAATCTTGTGCAGTCATTTACTTGGCCACATGATCCATCATAAGGGGTTTAGTATATTTATTTAGCTATACCTAATAATGGCTCTGTCCGAAGAAGATTAAAACTTGACAAAATGCTACCTTGTTGTTCTAGAAATATTTATGCCATGAAATTTAGGTAGCCCCTGGGAACGTTCTCCACTTATAAGAAACACACACTTGAGCTTGTCCTCTTGCTGCATAGAGGATTGGGCTTTTCTCTCTTTGAGAGCTTTCACCTGCTACTATTTATCTGCTGCATTTTACTTTATTGCAAACTCTACACCAAAAACCCAAAAACACTTGCATCATTTAATCATTTTAGTTTATCTAGTGCATAGATAATAAGGGAAGTGACACTCTTATTTGAGAGGATAAATAATTTATACCTTCTACTCCTCGTGGGATCGATACTATACTTACACATTGAAGATTTCAACGATCCCCTATACTTGTGGGTATCAATGTTTTAGTGTCTATGCACTTTAGTCCGCATCTAGACAATAGTTACAACACCTAAAACATCTTATAATTAAAAACGGAGGGAGTATGTTACTCCCCACTATGATAAGCCTATGGATCGAGTGAAGTTTGAACCAGCAGTAGAGACCAATCAACATCTGCTATATTGTCCTTAATATTTTCATTTATTTACGGAAGTGTACCGAAGGTCCCTTTGGATCTTGGAGATGAATTTTCTACCCATGGGGTGCGTACCACACCCCAAGTAAAATCGCGACAAAAACCGTATATATATCCATTTTGAGCATGCTTTTCTAGTTAAATATGGATTTCTGTTGTTAACTTTATGCCCTCAAAGTCTTAAAATTTGGAAAATATATTTTTCACCGAAGTCAACTATATGTTAACTTTATGCCCTCAAAGTCAACGCATAGTTTTCTTCTGCATGGAGATTGGTTTAAAAGTAATCCAAAAGTTTTTGTCAACATATCTTTTCAATTGATATTTACACTGCAAAGAACAAATGTGAGAGCAAAGTCGAGTTTGTTTTCCTTACTAGAACCAAATTTTTGTATTTTTTGCATAACCTAAACTATAATGTATAACTCTATCCGTTACTAAATAGAAAATGTTTTAGATGTTTCACATGTTGACTAGATACATAGTGAATTGAGTAAACATACAAACTAAAACGTGTTTAGATATATGTGGATATATGTGAATTTAGAAAAAAGGATAAAATATATTATATTTATAAACGGAGGGAGTATTTCACAAAAAATACGAATATGCAAATCACATATGTATGTATCCATAGAAGAATCTCATTTCTTGTCTACTTCTAAGAAGCATTTTTAAAATAAATAAAATTTTGGGATCTACCCTAAGTGCCAAAACCACGCACTCCAAGAATGGTATCTCTCTACGAGCCCAATCATCAAGACACAAGTTTGGGCCGCCAAAATCATTTGGGACCTATTCCCATTCTAGTCCACTTGCGATATGATCCAAAAAAATGGACTTCCATGAGCGTTTTTGTGATAAGATTATTCGTATGTACTTTTTTTTTTCTTGTTGTATTTTTCCAAAAAATGGATCATGAACTTGCTTTAGTCTTTTAATACACCTTACACCGAGTTCATGATGCGCCAAAGCCTTTTACGGGTTTGAAAAACGTAAAATATTGTTTGCTTTCAAGTTGCTATACTCCTTTGAATTTTATGCAAGGCATCAACTTACTCAAATGTTTCAGATAACGGCTAGGTTCATAAGTCTGTTAAGCCTGTCATGATCATAATGTCCTCAGGTTAACTCAATTGCGTCGTTCCAATTTGCAGTCCAGAACCAATACATCTTCCGAGTCTTGAGACATTAGCTGTTTATAGAGAGGATGACACAACTGGCGGTGCATTTTTTCGTTAACATAAATGTATGTATTCATTTGAGCAAGCACGCAGTTACGGCTCCTTTCAGTCAGCTGCCCTTCCATTGACAAGTGCTCGATCGTCGATCCTGAGTTCCTGACACGGCTTAAACCGGTGCCATGTTAGCTGAAACCCTAGCAAGCAATACTGTTTTAGAGCATCTTCAAGCGGAGCCCAAAGCCTCCCCAAACGTCCGGGCGGACAGCCCGGACAGCTTTTGGCCCAAAAACCTCCACCAACCGCACCCCATATGGTCAGCCCAAACGTCCGGGCGGTCCGGCACACCCAAAGACAGCCCATATGTAGGGCGGGTTTGGGGCCGCCCGGACGCGCCCGGACGCGTCCGCCACGTCGGACCTGGCAATGCGGGCCTACCCAATTTTTCCCTTAAATCGGACGGAAACCTTGCTTCTTCCTCTTCCTCCTCCGCTCTGTCCAGTTTGGCCGCACCACTCTGCTCCGCCGCGGCGACTGACCGCCGCCGCCGCCCCCAAGTCACAGCGTCCGCGGCCAAGTCCTCTGCGGTCGCCGGAGGTCCGCTCCCGGTACGTTTAGCATCGCTCGACCTGCACCTCGCTCTCATAGTGTTTGTGTAAATGCCGGCACCGGATTTTGATTAAGTGTTCATGCATGTAGCCATGGATTCTTCGTCCGACGAGTATGATTACTCGGCCATGGATGAGTTGGTTTACAAGGAGTTCATCGACGGGTCCAGTGATGAAGAGATGTTTGACGACGGAGACGAGGAGGCCGCCATGTCCATGATGAGCATTCAAGAGGAAATGGAGAAGAAGGAGGAGCATGTTCTCAACTTCAAGGGATCAATTAACGGGCGGATCACCGTGGACCGTGACAGGCTCAAAGGCGCTCGAGATCTATATGACGATTACTTCAAGCGTCCGAAGCCGGTCTTTCATGAGGGGTTTTTCCGATGTCGGTTCCGGATGAGCTCAAGACTATTCGAGCACATACAAGAGAAAGTAACAAAGTATGATAACTATTTCAAGTTGAAGTATGATTGCTGCGGAAATATATCCTTCTCTCCTATGCAGAAATGCACCGCTGCTTTGAGAATGCTTGCGTATGGAAAAGCCGCGGATGCCATAGACGAGTATGTCCGGATGGGAGAGAGTAAATGCATCGAGGCTATGGAGCACTTTGCATACGCCGTCGTGAAGGTGTTTGGGCCAAAATATTTGAGAGAACCTAATGCTGAGGACACTGGTGGCTCTAGATTGACGAGGGAATATCTCCCGGCAATAGTGACAGAAACAATGCTTGTACGTCACACGTCAGTTGGGAACCCCAAGAGGAAGGTATGATGAGTGCAGCAGCAAGTTTTCCCTCAGTATGAAACCAAGGTTTAATCGAACCAGTAGGAAAACGAGGTTTGCTTTGAAGCTGTCTATCATGCATAAATACCCCCTCTTGGAGTTACAAGTATTCACGTGGCCAAGGCTTCAACAAGTAACGGAGAGCATGCAAGATCACAAATGACATAGACATGATAATATAATATTCAGCTCCACATAGGTATCAATATAAGTCAGATCCCAGCAAACACAACATGTAGCATTACAATAAGATGATCTTGATCATGATAGGCAGCTCACAAGATCTAAACATGATGGCACAAGTGGAGAAGACAACCATCTAGCTACTGCTATGGACCCATAGTCCAAGGATGAACTACTCACGCATCACTCCGGAGGCGGGCATGGCGATGTAGAGCCCTCCGGTGATGATTCCCCTCTCCGGCAGGGTGCCGGGAAGAGCTTCAGAACCCCCCGAGTTAGGGTTGACGACGGCGGCGGCAGCGAATATGTTCTGGATGAAAGGCTCGGTGTTTTAGGGTTTTCGTCTCGGGGAATAAATAGGCGAAGGGGCGATGTCGGCGGACCCCCGAGGGGCCCAAACCACAGGCGGCGCGGCTGGGCCCACTGCCGCGCCGGTGTGGTTTGGCCACCTCGTGGCTCCTTCGTCTCTCCTTCGGACTCCGTGTACGTGCTGGAAAAATAGGGACTGGCCTTTTGTTTCGTGCAATTCCGAGAATATTTCCAGAAGTAACTTTCTGAAACCAAAAACAGCAGAAAACAGGGAACTGGCACTGTGGCATCTTGTTAATAGGTTAGTCCCAGAAAATGCATAAAAGTGATACGAAGTGTATATAAAACATGTAGCAAATGGTATAATATAAGCATGGAACAGCAGAAATTATGGATACGTTGGAGACGTATCAAGCATCCCCAAGCTTAGTTCTACTCGTCCTCGAGTAGGTAAAACGATAACAACAAATAATTTCTGAGGAGACATGCTTTCACACAATCTTGATCAATATATTGCAAGGCTCATGTCATGAATGAAGTGACTCAAAGCAATGATCTATAGTTTGCTAACAAATAGATAAAGAGTAAACAATGAATCATATAAGCAAAAACTTTTCATGAATAGTACTTTCAAGACAAGCATCAAAAAGTTTTGCATAAGAGGTAACTCATAAAGCAATAGATTCAAAGTAAAAGGCATTGAAGCAACACAAAGGATGATTAAGTTTCAGCATTGCTTTCAACTTGTAACATGTATATCTCATGGATAGTTGTCAACATAAAGCAATATAACAAGTGCAATAAGTAAATATGTAAGAATCAATGCACACAAAGTTGACACAAGTGTTTGCTTCTAAGATAGAAAGGAGTAGGTAAACTGACTCAACATAAAGTAAAAGATAGGCCCTTCGCAGAGGGAAGCAGGGATTAAATCATGTGCTAGAGCTTTTTAAGTTTTCGAAAGCATATAGAGAGCACAAAATAAGTATTTGAGAGGTGTTTGTTGTTGTCAACGAATGGTAGTGGGCACTCTAACCCCCTTGTCAACCAGACTTTCAAGAGCGGCTCCCATGAAGGACGTTATCTCTACCAGCAAGGTAGATCATCCCTCTTCTCTTTTGTTTACACATGTATTTTAGTTTCTTTATAGATGACACTCCTCCCAACCTTTTGCTTACACAAGCCATGGCTAACCGAATCCTCGGGTGCCTTCCAACATTCACATACCATGGAGGAGTGTCTATTTGCAAAATTAAGTTGCTTACTGATAAATCAGGGCAAAACATGTGAAGAGAATTATTAATGAAAGTTGTAATTAATTGGGGCTGGGCACCCCGTTGCCAGCTCTTTTTGCAAATTATTGGATAAGCGGATGTATATGCCACTAGTCCAGGTGAAAGTCTGTCAGAAGTAAATGACAAGATTGAAAGATAAAACACCACATACTTCCTCATGAGCTATAAAACATTGACACAAATAAGGAGTAATAAAGTTTTGAATAGTTTAAAGGTAGCACATGAAATATTTACTTGGAATGGCAGGAAATACCACATAGTAGGTAGGTATGGTGGACACAAATGGCATGGGTTTTGGCTCAAGTTTTGGATGCACGAGAAGCATTCCCTCTCAGTACAGAGTTTAGGCTAGCAAGGTTGTTTGAAGCAAACACAAGTATAAACCGGTACAGCAAGAATCACATAAAAACATATTGCAAGTATTATAAGACTCTACACTGTCTTCCTTGTTGCTCAAACATTTTACCAGAAAATATCTAGACCTTAGAGAGAACAAATATGCATCCCAAGTCTCAACAAGCTCTACGGTAGTTCTCCACTACTAGGCTTTAACTACATGATGCAAGAGCTTAAACATGATCTACTTGAGAGCTCAAAACAATTGCAAAGCATCAAATCAAAACAAGACAATGATCTACAAGAATGCATATGTCTTTTCCAATACCAACTACTACATGTAGCATTTTCTTTCTTCCAAACAAACACCAATAATTTATTTAAACATAAACTCTCCAAATGATAATATAATGCAGCAAGAGAGTATTTATAAACAAGTGCTAACAGCTCGAAGAGATGCATGAAAAACAGGAGCTAAAAGCACTGCAGTAGCTAGTTAAGAATACTCAACAAATATAAGTGAAGAACATGAGTATTCACATGAAAAAGCGGAGCGTGTCTCTCTCCCACACAAGGATTGCTAGGATCCGAATTTATTCAAACAAAAACAAAAATAAAAACACACAGACGCTCCAAGTAAAGCGCATAAGATGTGAAAGAATTAAAATATAGTTTCACTAGAGATGACCTGATAAGTTTGTTGATGAAGAAGGGGATGCCTTGGGCATCCCCAAGCTTAGACGCTTGAGTCTCTCTGAATATGGTTGGGATGAACCACGGGGGCATCCCCAAGCTTAGGCTTTTCACTCTTCTTGATCACATAATATCACCCTTCTCGCTTGATCCTTGAAAACTTCCTTCACACCAAACTCAAGACAGTTCTCATTAGAGGGTTAGTGCATAATCAAAAATTCTCATATTCTGTAATGATACAATCAATCCCAAAGCTTCTGGACATTAGCTACAGCCACCAATGCTTTGTGGAGCAAAGAAATCCACACAAACACAGTAAAAGAGCGAATGCAAAACAAAAGGCAGAATCTGTCAAAAACAGAACAGTCTGGAATGACGAATTTTTTCGAGGCACTTAAGTTGCTCAGATGGATCTGGCCTAAAATAATGAAAGTTGCGTACATATCTCAGGAATATGCGTGATTTTTCTCAGAATTTTTTGAATTTTCTACAGGGAGATAAGCTCAAATCCGTGACAGCTAAAAATCTGTCACTGCGCAGAAATCCAAATCTTGCATCAACTTTCAATATAGAACTTTACTTGGCACAACATTGCGATAAAATAAAGATACAAAGGAGTTGCTACAGAAGTAACAAAACTCCTTGACTCAAAGAAAACAAAAATAACAGCAAATAAAAACGATGGGTTGTCTCCCATAAGCGCTTTTCTTTAACGCCTTTCAGCTAGGCGCAGAAAGTGAAAATCAAGTGTTGTCAAGTGGCAAATCATTCAAATCATCAAAAGCTTCTTCCAACACACAGCTTGTAACAATGGGTATCTTAGATGTTCCTGGAGGTGTTTCATTACCTTTAACCGTACTAAAAGTTTTATCAATTTTAAGCTCATAATGAGTCTTTGGTTTTGGCACTTTAGGAACATACATAAACTTTTGCTCTCTACCCACATAAACTTTCTCCTTTTTAGACTTAAGAGAAGTAAAGGTTGAACTTAAGGTTTCAATAGCTTCC